>OY756412.1:13093107-14386154 GCA_963576865.1 Anania hortulata | reverse complement strand
AATTTGTAACGTCGGTAATACACCAACGTTCAACACTGTTACTCAGGGACAACCTCGCAGTTCAATTATAGACCTCACCCTAGTAAGCGACACGAGGAACATTACCATCTCAGATTGGTCGGTGGACGCTGACGTTTGCAAAGCCAGTGAACATGAGGCCATCCGATTCCAGGCACACTTGGACACTCTTAAACCAGTACAGGGCAAAAAGCTTACCACCTTCCGGTATAACTGCAACAACATCAAATGGGAAGAGATCAAACGCCCCTTTATCACTGAAATGGCCAAATATACACCTACCAATCCTAATTTTAATGAATTCAACATCCACCACCTTAACGAATACACGGACAAGTTCACGCAGGCAGCGCAACGCACTTGTGACAAACTCTTGCCAAGATCTACCGCCCCACCACGGCGTGCGCCATGGTGGAACGCGGAACTTGACAGACTCAAAAAAGCTGCAATTAAAGTCCATCACGATCTCAGCAAGGCGGTACGTCGCAAGCAACCTCTAGAAGAACTAATAGCGGAACGTGACAGGGCCAGACGTGCATACTCTGATGCCTTCTGCGCAGCCTCCACAGAACACTTTAAAGAGTTCTGTGGCCGGCAAAAGAAAGAGGACGTCTGGTCCGTCACCAACCGACTCATTAAGACTCGCCCTATGACTCTAGCTCCGGCAACACTTAAACTAGATGACGGCACCTTTACAAAGGACTCCACTGACACTGCCAAAGCCTTGCTAAATCAGTTCTTTCCTGCGGACACACCGGACTCAACTCCAGAACAAACTGCACTTAGAGCAGAAATGCAACAACTGATCTCTACACCTACTGATCCCCCCTTCACTCTCAACGAGATAATGGACGGACTCCGAGGCATGAACCACAAAAGGGCACCTGGCCTGGACCACCTCACGGCAGACATATGCCTACAGGTTGCTCAGTGGTTCCCCTCTGAACTCCTAGGAATTATGAACACCAGCCTGCGCCTAAAACACTTCCCTAAGACCTGGAAAATGGCTGTCGCAAAAATAATTCCTAAACCAGGCAAGAGTGACTACACCAATCTCTCCAGCTACAGGCCAATTGGCCTACTTAACGTTTTTGGGAAACTGTTAGAGCGCTTAATCGCCAACCGGCTCACACATCACCTGAACACCACTGACTCCAGTTCCCAAAGGCAATACGGCTTCAAGAGCCAAACCTCCACCGTGAATGCTATCAGTAGCGCTCTTAATGTCGTCAACGCCGCAAAGTCCAAGGGAGACCAGGTTATCGCCGTCTCCCTTGATATTAAAGCGGCATTCGACCGCGCCTGGTGGCCCGCTATCTTCAAACGGCTACGCGACTCACAATGCCCCCAAAACTTGTACCAACTTTTATTGTCCTACGTGGAGGATCGAGAAGTCCTTATTAACTTCGCCGACTGCAAAGTCAGCAAGTTCATGACGCGCGGCTGCATCCAGGGCTCCGTCATCGGCCCGATGTTGTGGAACCTCATCTTAGATGAGCTTTTATATGCGCCGATGCCGGATGGGTGCAGTCTACAGGCGTATGCAGACGATCTCCTCCTTGTAGCACATCACAAGGACATTCATCAACTAGAATCCAACATTAATACCGCTCTCAATCAGATCGTTGAGTGGGGCGAAAGCGTGAAGCTGGAATTCGGGCCTGCAAAGACTCAAGTAATCGCCTTCACAGACAAAGCTACTTCTTGCAACATTCATGTGCGCTCTCAGCCACTGCAATTTGTTGACCACATAAAATATTTAGGACTCATCATTGACAGGAAGCTACGATTTATACAACACGTAAACTATATCACCGAAAAAGCAAAAACCATCTTCGCTAAATTGTCCCTTTTCGTTCGCCCAACTTGGGGAGTCCACGCCGACAACATAAAGATACTGTACCTCCAAGTCATAGAGCCAATAATAACGTATGGCGCTGGAATCTGGTCCAAGGCTCTAAGATACAAGTGCGTCACGAAAAAGCTGCTCCAACTCCAAAGGCTCTTTGCCATAAAAATCATCCAAGGGTTTCGCACGGTGAGCACAGCTGCGTCCATCACCTTAGCGCAGCTCACACCACTCCCTGCGAAAGTCGCCGCCATAGCTGATGTAGAAACATCCAAACTCTCGGGAACCTCCTCTTTTCTGCCTCATGACCTACCAGTGGAGCAACTCTGCAAACCATCTGAACTACCTCATCCATCTGTGCGAAGAGGCATTGAATTCAAGGAAATATCCTCTACCTCGGACTTCGCGCAGATGGATGCCGATAACTCCTGGCGAATTTTCACAGATGGAAGCAAGCATGACGGCAAGGTCGGCGCCGCTTTCGTCACCTACAACCCATCTGGAGATCGAGTGGCAACAGTGAAGCTTAAGCTCCACGATTGCTGCTCGGTCTTCCAGGCGGAGATGCTCGCCCTTCAACGGGCATGTGAGCATATCGTTTCCAAAAGGCTTTCCCCGTGTATAGTGCTATCTGACTGTAAATCTGGGTTGACCGAGCTCATAAATGCAAACAGCCACAACCGCTTCGCCGTCAGCATCCACCGTAGCCTACATCAAGCCCGTGCAGCTGGGCTTACGGTCGAATTCGCGTGGGTTAAGGCCCACGTCGGATTCGACGGAAATGAGGCTGCTGACGTAGCGGCAAAGGAAGCCGCTGTTGCACACAAGGCCCCAGACTTTAACAGTATTCCAATCAGCCACATAAAATACTCCAACAAACTGAAATGCTCCCAGGAAGCACAGTCACTCTACGAAAATCCTAACACTTGCATGTATACAAGGGGCCTTTTGCCTTCATTCACTGAAGCCCAAAAGTACCTCAGCATTGTCAAACCCGTCTTCGCCTTAACGCAATTCCTATGCAACCATGGATATCACAAGGAATACCTCGCCCGCTTCCACATTACATCAGACGATAAATGCCCTTGTGATGGAACATCCCGGCAAAGTTGGAAGCACCTTCTACAAGACTGTCCTCGCTTCGAGGAACAAAGAATTGACCACTCTCTCACCAGCCGAATGCTGGATATTGACCCATACAACCTAACAGCCATAACAAGCAAGGAAGTTACCACCAACTCCTTTCACAATTTCGTAACTTACATAGTTACACACCTAAAAGACTACAATAAATAAAACATCCACACAAAACACTTCAACTCCAAAATAATCAATATTTTTGCCACAGAGTGAACCAAGAGCTCTGTGCGCTTAAATTAGATCCACAAAACTGATCTTTACCAAAAAAAAAAAAAAACCTAACCTAACCTAACCTAACCTAACCTAACCTAACCTAACCTAACCTAACCTAACCTAACCTAACCTAACCTAACCTAACCTAACCTAACCTAACCTAACCTAACCTAACCTAACCTAACCTAACCTAACCTAACCTAACCTAACCTAACCTAACCTAACCTAACCTAACCTAACCTAACCTAACCTAACCTAACCTAACCTAACCTAACCTAACCTAACCTAACCTAACCTAACCTAACCTAACCTAACCTAACCTAACCTAACCTAACCTAACCTAACCTAACCTAACCTAACCTAACCTAACCTAACCTAACCTAACCTAACCTAACCTAACCTAACCTAACCTAACCTAACCTAACCTAACCTAACCTAACCTAACCTAACCTAACCTAACCTAACCTAACCTAACCTAACCTAACCTAACCTAACCTAACCTAACCTAACCTAACCTAACCTAACCTAACCTAACCTAACCTAACCTAACCTAACCTAACCTAACCTAACCTAACCTAACCTAACCTAACCTAACCTAACCTAACCTAACCTAACCTAACCTAACCTAACCTAACCTAACCTAACCTAACCTAACCTAACCTAACCTAACCTAACCTAACCTAACCTAACCTAACCTAACCTAACCTAACCTAACCTAACCTAACCTAACCTAACCTAACCTAACCTAACCTAACCTAACCTAACCTAACCTAACCTAACCTAACCTAACCTAACCTAACCTAACCTAACCTAACCTAACCGGGGAGCAATGTGGGATACCTCCTCGTGGTGCTACCTGGGCAACGTCCGTGCGCACGGAGCGTGCGGGCGGCTGAATTCCCACCAGCGCGGTGACGCCCGCCCATAGGCGCCTAAGGCGACTAGCGGGCCCACCGGGCGACCCGTAATCCCTCAATGGAGAGGGGGCGGGGACCGCAAGGTCACGACAGGAAAGTCTTTAAAACCATGGAGGGTGAAGGCGGGGCAGCTGCGCCCGGAACGTAAGTGTAGATAAAAATTCTCTCCAGGCCGGTAACGTCGCGGGATGCGACGCACAATCCGGACCTGCCCTTTTCAGGGCGGGAAAGCCAGTCGTATCTGGGGTTGGCCCCTGTTTACCTTGCGCCACTGTGTCTTTGGACCGGTCGCCACCGGACGCGTCCGAGGCGTTTGTAGGAGAAAGGGATGAGGTCCACCAGGGCCAAGACTCCCACGACCGCGGGAGTTCCGCGATGAAGACGCCACAACCGTCTTTCGGGTCCCGGCTCAAAGGAATGTTCGGCAGTACAAAATTGACTGCTGCTCCCACTGCAACAACATCTGCAGTTATGCCGGAGGAAAACGTCGCGCTCATCAGCGACGATGACGAGTACGATAGCGGAGAAGAATTTCGGTCGTTCGATTGTGCTTTTGACGACCCTAACTCCCTATTCGAACACCTCGACCAGCAGCTGGACACTGCTATCCAGCAATCTGGGTACAGCCTACGCTCGCGTAATGTCACCCGCGCGAAAACCCCGGAAAGAGACGACAAGCCTGACTCTAAGACACTGACCAAGAGTCAAAAGAAAAAGGCCAAGAAGAAGGCTGCCGCTGCATCATCCGAACCAAAGCCCGGTACCTCCAAAACATCGGAGAAGGGCCCCGATGATGCTTCCCCACGGAAATCGCCTGAGACAACGTCGCAGATTGCGCCATACACTTCTGCGACTGACCTTGCGTCCGCGATTCACGTCGAGACGCAAAGGATCATTGACGTCACCGACGAACTACCGAAGGCCGTGTCGATGGAGCAGTACGACTGCATTAGATACGCAGCCAGCGACATCAGTGGCTTTGTTGAGAAGCTGCTGCATTTAAAGGGTCAAGAAGATCCCTGCACCCTCACAACCAGTGACCGACAGCGGCTTGAGTCGGAAGTACAGACCCTCCGTACTCGAGTCGTTGAACTTGAACGAAAGTCCGTCACCTATACTCAGGTGATGGACATGCGTAATAAGAACGAGGACAGGCTCGAGGCCGAGGTGGAGAAATTAAGAGCCGACAACAACAAGCTCTCCCGAGAGTTGGCTTCTTTGCGCGTGGCTTTACTCGATCAGCCCGCGCACGAAGCCGGCTTCCTGGTAGAAACCACCTCCCTCGGAACTCAAACCTGCGACAACGCTTCTGAGCAGACTGTAGCGGCTCAGCCCGCCAATATTGATGATGCCCGGCTAGAGGCCCTAGCTAGCGCAATTATACGCCAGGTTGGCGAAAAGATGGATGCCAGGCTTGCAGGTTTGGAGGACCGTCTTCTTCCAGCCCCAAATGCTCGCACTCGCTCTCAAGACCAGGTTGCCAAGAGCTGCACACTTGCCGAGCCGGATCCCATGGCCGGCCCCAGCAACGCTCTGGCCCCTCGCAAGGGTAAAAGAAAGAAGACGCAGAAAAGACCCACTCAATCGCCTGACTCCATCTTACAGCCACCTGCCTCGTCCGGCATAGCGGCACCTTCACCTGCCAACATCTGGGTGGAGGTAGTTAAAAGGGGTAAGCGCGGAAAAGGAAAGGGTAAGTCTGCCCAACCCCAGACTGCGCAACCTCAACAACCCAAAAAGACCGCACAACCGGTAAAAACAGTTATGCCCGATAAGATCGCGGCACCCACAAAGAAGAGGAAGACTAGACTACGAGTGCCAAAAACGGCAGCCGTAGTTCTTGAACTTACCTCTGAGGGCAAGGCACAGGGCTTTAACATATCGGACCTGCTAAAGGATGCCAAAGCCAAATTAGACCCTGCAGATCTCGGTGTGGAGGACCGAATAAACATCAGGCCGTCCCTAGCCACTGGAAACCGCATCATCGAAGTCGCGGCTCTCAAGGGCGGGGAACTGAGCGAAGCGAACACGAAGGCCGACGCCTTCGCTACTGCACTTCAAACGGTTCTTCCACCCGGGGTTGTTAAAATGACTCGGCCTGATAAAACAGCCGACATCCGGCTTTCAGGCCTTGAGGAAAATATGACCGCCGATGAGGTCGCAGCAGCCGTATCCAAAATTGGCGGTTGCACGTCAGCCCACATCAAAGTGGGACGTATTGGGCTTAACAATCGGGGCGGCGGTTCCACCGTCGTTACCGTCCCAATCGCGACTGCCAAAGCGCTTGTAACAGCCAAACGCATTAGGATCGGCTGGGTCTCGGCTAAAGTCACACTGCTGAAGCCGAGACCCCTGAGATGTTTCCGCTGCCTCGGAACAGGGCATGGCCGGGCTCTCTGTAAGTCCAAGGAGGACCACAGCAACACCTGCATGCGCTGTGGAGTGCCCGGCCATAGAGCCAAAACTTGTACAGCCGCGCCAAACTGTGTTATATGCACGAAGGCCGACCGCCCAGCGGATCACAGACTGGGAACGGGAAACTGCACCCGGTCCAATATTCGCAGGCGAGGAAGACCACCCGAAGCCCCTGCTGCGCCCACGCGCGCGGGCCCAACGGAAGGGCGGAAGCAGCAAGTTAACGAATCGAAAGATCGTTCACAACAGCCTGCAACCCCCACAACGAAAGCAGTCACACTGCGATTTCCGGGTACCCCACAAAGGACCCCAACGAGAGTGCCAAATAAGCCCACAAAAGAATAGCGGAATGAAAGAGTTCTGCAAGGAGAGAGGCGGAAAATAACCGCCACTGAATAATAAAGTCAGTAGACTCCCTGGAGTAACTCAATAGCACGGGGAGCACTACGTAGCTCTATCGTTCATTAAAAAAAAAAAAAAAAAAAAAAAAAAAAACCTAACCTAACCTAACCTAACCTAACCTAACCTAACCTAACCTAACCTTTTTTTTTTTTTTTACGCAGGAAAATGCATCACGCATACCCGCCGTCCCGGGGGAGACGACGGGTTATGTGGGACTCTCTTGTCGGATGGCAGCAGAACGGCTGCCATCTGACAAGCATACCCACTAAAAACCTGCGGTGTACCCTCAGCGCTATGGTGACGCGACGCAGGCTCCCATTTGGAATCAACTGCGTCGCGCCACTTGGCGGCCCAGCCTTGTGCCGGGCCTTCCGCGCTAGAGGGGCCTTACCAGTACACTTGGTAGGCCCCCAGACAGGAGCGACCGTTCAGTGTGGGCGTTGGGTCCCCCGACCCTTCGCCCACTGGTCACCTCTTACCTAGGGAGGGGGGAGGAGGCGAGCAAAGCGCCTCTGTCTCCCTCCCGGACGTCTGCGCCGAAGCGCCTGGGCGTCGGGGGCCTCCTCTCTGGCCCGCTCGTCGGTCTCCTTCTGCAACATTACCTCCTCGCAGAAGGAGACCATGGCTTCCCAGGCTCTTGCGCTCCCGATCATCGCTCGTACGACGCTAGGAAGGTCAAGATCCGGCCCAACCTCAGCGGTCAGGGTTCGGCGCTGCTCGGCCCAGGCTGAGCACATCTCCAGGGTGTGCTGAGCCGTGTCCGCCACAGCGCCGCACCCGTGACACGCGGGGGAAGGCTCCCTGCCTATTAAGTGGAGGTACCGACCGAAGCAACCGTGTCCGGTCAGCACCTGCACCAGGCGATAGGTGAGGGAGCCGTGTTTCCTCATGACCCATTGGGCCAAGACGGGGCGGATCGCCTCTATGGTTCGTGTACCATAGCGGGGGTCCGCCAGGTCTAGCTCCCAGCGTCGCATCAGCTCGTCCTGTGCGAGGAGCCGGGCGCGGTTCACTTCTTCTAGAGCCGGGCGCTCTCCCGCTTCTCTCCTCGACGCACGATATTGGTAAACGGCGTCGAGGACCTCGGCCTCAAGCTTCCAGGGGGGGAGTCCAGCCAAGACGCAGGCCGCATCGTACGACACGGTCCTGTAACCTCTAATGGCCCGGATCGCAATAGTGCGTTGTGGTTGGCGCAGTAAGGTGAGGTTCTCCCGGTCGAGAGAATGGACCCAAACAGGGGCCCCATACAGGGCCATGCTTTTGATGACCCCGGCGTAGAGTTTTCGGCAGCCTGCGCTGGGGCCTCTTAGATTGGGCAGTAGTCTGCCCAGGGCCGCAGCTGCTCCTACCAGCTTTGGGGCCAATCCTCTGAAGTGGGCGTGAAAAGTCCAACGTCCATCGAGCATTAGGCCCAGATACTTCATCTGGGCCCTAATGCGCACTTGAGTACCCTCGATGTTGAGGTTGGCTCCAGGGGGTGGACCACGACGAGGCCCATGGAACATGAGGGCCTCGGTCTTTTGGGGAGCCACCTCCAGGCCTATCTCTCTGATGCGGGCCACGATCATTTCCGTGGCCACCTCAATCCGAGCAGTTAGCTCGGGTAGGGCCCGTCCTGTGGCCACGATCAGTGTGTCATCGGCGTAGCAGAGTAGACTCGTCCCTCTGACGAGTCTGCCACGCAGCACACTGTCGTAGCCTATGTTCCAGAGGATGGGCCCAAGAGCCGATCCTTGTGGGACCCCGCGGAATATTGGTCGGCGAACCAGTTCACCTCGTCCGTCCACGTAGGTGATCGTCCTCTCGCGTAGATAGTCCGCCAGAAGTCTGATGAGATAGGCCGGCACCCGATGAAAGTGGAGTGCCGACACTATGACGTCAAAGGGCAGACTATTGAATGCATTGGCGATGTCGAGCGACACCGCCAATGCCCTCTCGCCCCGCGTTACGGCCTCCTCCGTAGTAGATTTCAGGGCGGACAAGGCGTCAAGGGTGGAACGCCCGGCCCTGAAACCGAACTGTCGCTCTGACAAATTAGGGCCCACGTCATTAAGGTGTCGGACGAGTCGACAGACCAGGACCCTCTCGAGAGCTTTGCCCGACTCGTCCAGCAGTACGATTGGCCTGTAGGCAGACGGTGAGTCAGGTTCACGGCCCTCTTTTTTAATTAAACAGAGGCGGCCCTCCTTCCAGATCTTAGGGAACTGTCCGGTTCTTAGGGTTAAGTCGAACAGTTCCCGGAGCCGGTCCTGGTTCTCCTCCACCTGCATATGTAGACGCAGGATCTTACCTGGAACCCCATCCGGGCCCGGGGCCGTGTTTTTGCCTTGGAGACGGTCAAGGGCAACTTCTAACTCTGCCTTTGAAATTGGAGGAGTCGGAGGTTCCGGCATTCGCACTACTGAAGGGGCAGGAACACGAGGGTTCCCTTGCTCAGGGAACAAGGCTCCAACAACCCTTTGGAGGAGGTCCGGCTCCATCGTTTCAGTGATGGGCGCCTCGCGGCCGCGCAGCTTGTTACGCGCCACGCGATACGGGCGCCCCCACGGATCACCATCTAAGTCTTCTAACATTTCGTTATATGATTCCGCCTTGCTCTTTAGGATAGCCTCTTGAAGGGCTCTCTTGCACCCTTGGTAGCGCTCACGGAGGAGTGCTTCATTTTGGTCGCGCCCGTGACGGCGGCGGTAGCGCGTAAGTGCCCTTCTAGCGGTGTTACTGGTGGTCCGGAGATCTGCGATTTCCTGTGTCCACCAGTAAACTTGACGTCTTCCAGACGCGCAGCTGGCTCTTGGCATAGCCGCGTCGCACGTCGCTGTCAGAGCCGCACGTAGCTGAGCAGCACCACTTTCAGCGTTGGGAGGCGGAGGGTCCCCCTTTGAACACCAGGCATGGACGATAGCCGCCTCATCAGCCTTTTCTTTGTCCAGCCTGGTGACTGCCCATCTGGGAAAGGCCGAGCTGCCAGGACGGCGAGGAGCCGCTGGGCTAGGTGAGGAGGAGATCTCGAATCGGATGTACATGTGATCCGAGAGAGTCTCCTCCTCAACCACACGCCAATTTACCACGTGGCGGGCTATAGCCGGGGTGGCAAATGAGACGTCCACCCTCGACCCACCCTGTGGTCGCACACAGGTAAACGCCGTCCCAGTGTTGAGGACGGAAAGCCCAATCTCTGCCGCCCAAGCTTCGAGGGCCCTTCCCTTGACGTCAGTGGTCTCGCCACCCCACGCTTGCGACTTCGCATTCAGGTCACCCATCAGGATGACCTGGAGTGGTGCCAACCTTCTGACTGCCGGACCCAGGACACGAAGGTAGGCCTCAAAGTCCGACAGCTGCTTATTTGGGGAGAAATAAACGCCTACAATCGCGTATCCCCCCCATTTGGCCGTTACGAACCCGGGGCCGCGCTCCCTTAATTGGAGGGGGGTTGCAGTGGGCCCTGTCCGACACAAAATCGCCACGTCTCCAGTGCCGTTGCCCAGCCAGTGGGATTGGGGAGGAACCCAGTAGGGCTCCGAAGCCACCGCTACGTCAATATTCCACTCCGCTAGAGCCTGTAGGAAAAGGTCCTGCGACCCAGCGGAGTGGTTGAGGTTCCCCTGAAGGAGGCGGATTTGTCGGCTAGGCATCGATCATATCCGCTTCGACGCCCTGTGAACGGCGCTCCACCACCTTGGCAGCCGAAGATTTCGGTGCAGCTTTCCCTCTTGATTGGGGGGGGTTGCAGTTCCTTCCCCCCATGACGTGGCCGGCGTCCCGGCCGCTTTCAGCGCACATAACGCAGTGGGCGTTGGCCGTACATGTGGCAGACTTGTGCCCCGGGTTGCCGCACCGAAAGCACAAGCCGCTGCGCTCAGCCGGGGAGGGGCACAGCTGACGAGTGTGTCCGATACCCATGCATTTAAAGCAGCGCATAGGGCGTGTCTCTAGGACTTGCACACGTGCAGACGTCCAGCCGACTAGAAAGCGGCCTGCCTCAGACAGGGCTTTGGCCGCTGCCACTGGGCAGGAGACGGTCACTGCCCCCATGCCCCGAGTACTGGAGTGGATCTCCCCTGCTCTTACAGACGTAGAAGCACAGCCGGTTTTGCTGGCTACTGCGGCCACAATTTCCTCCCTGGTGACGGACTCATCCAGGCCAGAGATGCGCACGTCCGCGCGTTTCTCGGGCCTGGTGACCGTCACGTCACCACCTAAAGCCTCGGCCAGCTTGGCGGCGAGCTTGTCTGCCTTGTCTCGGCACTCTGTGCCAGGGACCTCAATGAGGCGGGCTCCAGTCGCCGAGTCGTGGACCCTAATATGAGGGATCCCGAGCTCGGGGAGGTCTACTGCTACTTTGGCCTTAGTAAGCACAGCTTTATAAGTTGTGCCCCTCTCAACGGCCTCTGGCTGCAGCGTCACAACAATCGCTGCAGTGCGCGGGGGAGTCAATTTTGCCTTGGCCTTTGGCTTAGGCTTGGCAGGGGCTTGGGAAGCCGCAGGCGTCCTCTTGGCTGCGGGCACGGTCGTCTGGGAGGCGGTGACGGGTGTGGGAGGGTTTTTGCCCTTTTTTCCTCGCCGAACGACCGTTGCCCAGTCTCCCGCAGTGGGAGGAGCTGCCTCGCCCATTGGGGCTTGAGCAGCAGTTTCCGGCACTGTCTGCGCCACAGGGGCAGATTTTACAGCCTGCATTGCAGAGCGGGCTGCGTTTGCCGCATTTCTCGCATCGGCCGCAAGTGGTGGGCGCAAGTTCGTCTTGGGTGGGAGTCGGCTCTCGATATCTCCAAGCCTCGCGTCGATCATTTGGCCCGCTGATTCGATGGCCCTCCTGCACGCTATCTGCAGCAACTCCTCGATCGAGTCAGCGCATAAAAGGGGGGCACTTGAAGTCGAGGCCCGAGGCTCTGAATCGCCTGTAGTGAGCGTCGGCCTTGCAGTCACGGAAGAAACAGGTCTGTCGGCTGTAGAAAAAGTCTCCTTCTTGCCTGCGCCCCTAGCACACATCTCCTCCATGTGCTGTTTGAGAGCGTGCGCCTCTTTGCGGAGGTTATCGACCTCCCGTCGTAGATTTCCGTTGGCCACGCGGAGTCGTCGGTTCTCTTCCGTCTCGGAACGGGATGCCAGCTGGTCAATAATGCCAGTCAGTTGACCGGCGGCCCTATTCAGGGCCCCTTGCATGGGGCCTTGTAAGTGTCCCGACTTGGACGCGACTCTGGAGATTTCAGAGCAGAAAACTCCTCCGCGGGCCCTTAGTTGTTCCAGATCCAGGCTGTCATAGTCCAACACCGTCTTTGGATCTGAGAGATCTGTAGAGTCCGAATTAGAGCCAGTTTTTCGGCTCTTTTCGCGGCCAACTAGGTGGGCTTTAGCCCGCCTGTTCAGGTCTGCGGTAAATTCAGCCTCATTCATTTCCTCTAATCTTTCCCTGAGGTAGAGATTGGCGTGCTTTATGCCTCCAGCTTTGCCTTTACCACGACGAGCAGTGTTGATTTTGGGGGCCGAGGTCATCTCCTCCTCTTCCTCAGAGAGTTCAGGGAAGTAATCCTCTTGAAAGGAGAAGTCTTCCTGTCGGCGTTTGCGCGCTGATTTGGAGACGTTCTCTACACCCGAGGTACCATCTAGGTCTACATCAATTCGCTCCATAACGACGCGTGGCTGAGCACGGCCAGTCAGGAACGCAAGTGCGCTCTCTTCTGAAAGCGCCACATCCTCAAGTATTTGAACACCTGAGTGTCTGAGCCCGCCCTGAAAAGGGCGATTATCCCCATTGGGAGCATCGGGCACCTCAGGGGCTCCGCGCGCTGGCAGTCCGGACCCGCCCTGAGAAGGGCGCTTATCCCGATCGGGAGTCGCGGGCTGGCCAGCCGCATCCACGATAGTCGCATCCGACATTGTACAATTTAGGATCGTATTCTCTCTTGTTGTGAAGCGCTCAGTTACCAGTCAGTGCTGCGTTACCGCACGTGACTGGTATCCAGGGATGACGAACGGGGACGTAGCTTCACTCCCACCCCCAACCTAACCTAACCTAACCTAACCTAACCTAACCTAACCTAACCTAACCTAACCTAACCTAACCTAACCTAACCTAACCTAACCTAACCTAACCTAACCTAACCGGGGAACAGGGTGGGATACCTCCTCGTGGTGTTACCTGGGCAACGTCCGTGCGCACGGAGCGTGCGGGCGGCTGAATTCCCACCAGCGCGGCGACGCCCGCCTATAGGCGCCTAAGGCGTCTGGCGGGCCCGCCGGGCAACCCGTTATCCTCCATGGAGGGGGACCGGGGACTGTCGGGGCATTTGCCCGGGTCAAGTGGAGCGACCACAATAAAAAGCTACGGGGGTCCCTCCCGAAGGGACAGCGGCAGGGCCTTCTGCTAGGTACTGCGTGGCGTGAGGCCATAGTAGTGGTCTCGATAGGGTTTTCCTAGTTTCCCTTCCCAAACTAGGCCGCATGTTTGTGCCGTGTGCGGGGACCCGTAATCCCGGGAGAGGGGGATCCTGGGCGTTGAGCCTGCGGCAGACCACCCAGGCAACACACGCCTTTGGCCCCCGATTCCGGTAACACGGGCGGTCCTGGTGTAGCCGCACCAGGATCAATCGGCTGTGGGCGAACGGCTTAACCTTCGCCCTAGGTTAGAGGGGGGTTCGGGGGACAGGGCCAGCGGCGGGCTCGGTGAAGCGCTAGTTTTGGTCGACTAGTGCCCACCTTGCCCTAACCGTCTGCGCCAAAGAACCCGTTCGGCGGTTCCACCCTGAAAGTATGGGTGGAATCCCCTCTATGTCCGGCGGGCAGCTCTGGGCTGCGGCTCCCCTTATGAGGGCTCCAAGGAGGGTGGAGACCCCGCCGGATGAAGACGTCTTAGAAATAAAACAAAAATGGAAACCCTAACTAAAACTTCTCGACCAAACCCCGGGCGCGAGGCGTCCAAAAATGCAGCTTCCGATGATGAAGGAGGATTCTTTTCTCCCATTTATGGGTCCCCTACCCCCTCAGTTACTAACACTGACTCACAGGAGGAACATCCAGCCACTAAGCGCATCACGGAGATTGCAAATCTTATACAGGCTACCATACTAGATGCCAAAAAGGGTCTTAAAAAGGCAGAAAAGGATAACATCCTAGCTGGCTGTAAAGAGATAGTCAATATCCTCTCTGGCAATGACATTCCTTTGCCCAAGTACGCTGCTGACAACAGTATGACTGCCGATATTGTCCGCAAGGTTGTCCGGGAGGAGCTTTCGCAACTCAAGCTTCCGGAACCCCCTACCACCAAACAGTCTTTCTCAGATATTGTCCGGAGTCAGAAGGCTACCAAAAAGACTACCAACACGGTCCCGAAGACACGCCCGGCCATCATAGTGGCATCTAAACGCTCTGTGCTAAGTGCTGCTGAGACCTTGAAGAGCTTCAAGTCTAGCGTCACATTTAAGGACACCAACTTTGCCCCTGCTAATATCAAGTATGTGTCAAACAACAAGTTGCGCGTCGAGTTTGACACAGAGGCGCAACGCGAGGCAACTTTGAAAAAGATTGAGCATCCCGACTGCACAGTAAAGGCCGAAACCTCAAAACTCTTGTGCCCTATGGTAGTTCTAAAGGGTATATCTAATGAGGTCCCGGCTGAGGAACTAGTCAGCATCCTGAAAGCCCAAAACGAATGCCTCCAGCAGACTGCCACCTCAGACGGAGATCTCCAATTTAAATTTAAACGGGCTAATAAGAATAAGAGCCTCTATAACGCTGTATTCATGACAACACCACCCGTTTGGAAGGCCATTACCACTCAAATTAAGCTGAACCTCGACCACCAGAGGGTTCACTCAGAAAACTATGTGCCCTTACTGCAGTGCTATAAATGCCTGCAGTTCGGGCACACTAAAGCCCGGTGCAGCCGTGAAACTATAATTTGCTCTCATTGTGCCGCCCCAGGACACGAATACCGCACCTGCCCGAACAAAAAAGATACCAACAAACTGCAGTGTCACAATTGCGTAGAGCACACCAAAGCTACCAACACTCGAGTAAAAACCGATCATAGTGCAACTTCCTCTCTATGCCCTCGCATTTCCCACATGCTCGAAAAGATACGCACCCGTACCAATTATGGATCCTAGTCACAACATAGGACGAAGAAATCGTACACTCAAATTTAATCTCAACTGCACTCAGGTTAATGTCGGGCGGGGTAGAAATGCCCAGCATGAGTTGAATATTCACCTTAACAATACCGGCTGTGATGTGGCTTTCTTGAACGAACCATTTACTAGCAGCAACATTATGAAGCCCACTTCGGGATATATTACTTACCAATTCGGCGCTGGTCCTGGCTCAGATCGACCCATTAAATCAGCAATACTCATTAAAGAGAAATTACTTAGCACACTAGGTATGGCCGAATACTCTGATCCAAACATTTGCGTCGTGCAAATTAAGGACCGCTCGGGACGTAAAGTGTACCTGGTGGCCGTGTACGTAGAACCCCGCAGCGACACTTATAACACCATCAGCAAACTCGAGTTGTTCCTCCAGAGAACAGCCGGGTCAACACACATCATCTGCGGAGATTTTAATGGCTGGCACGGCCTATGGGGTTCGCGCGAAAATAATCCAAGAGGAAATGCTATAATTGACTTAGCAACTATAAATAATCTTGCGGTCTGCAACATTGGAAACACCCCAACATATTTTAGGATGACTCGCGATGGTCCTAGTGAATCTATAATCGATCTTACCTGGATTTCCAATGCTGGAGTAGTCACCGTTTCAGACTGGGTGGTAGATATAGACCTTTGCCCTTCTACAGAACATCGCGCCATAAGATTTATCGCACAGTTTGGCATCCAGGGACTCACTAAAACTCAAAAATCCTCCACCTTCAAATACAATACCAGTCAGGTGAAATGGGAGGAAATCCAGCACTCGTTTGTTAATGAAGTACGCTCGCATCTTCCTACTAATATACAGTTTGACAATATCGATCAAAATGGGCTAAATCAATACGCGGATCAATTTACGCACGCTATTCAAATGGCATGCGATAAACACCTACCAAAATCCACCGGTCTGCCACATCGTGCACCTTGGTGGAACGAAAAACTTTCAGAGCTTAAGAGATCCGTAATAAGAAGTCACCATCAGCTCAGCAGAGCAGTTCGTCGCCGGCTGCCACTAGATGAGCTCATACGGGAACGTGACCGGCTAAGGCGCGAATACTCAGACGCTTTCTGCTCTGCCTCTACTGAACACTTCAGAGAGTTCTGTAGCAGGCAGAAGCGCGAGGACGTCTGGTCGGTCACTAACCGTATCATAAAAACTCGGCCACTGGTCCAAGCTCCGGCTACGCTGCGTTTAGCGGACGGATCATACACAAAAGACTCGACCGACACAGCCCAGGCGCTCCTCGAGCAGTTCTACCCCAATGACACTACAGACAACACGACTACGCAAGCTAACCTTCGAGACAATATGGCTAAGCCTATGAACACCTCTAGTGAGCCGCCATTTACTTACGAAGAAATCGTGGATAGTCTAAGGGGGATGAACCACAAAAGGGCACCTGGGCTGGACCATCTCACATCAGATATTTGCCTCAGAGTGGCACTGTGGCTTCCAACTGAAACACTTGGGCTCATCCAAGCCTGCCAGCGTCTTGCCGTTTTTCCTAAGGAGTGGAAGACCGCTACGGCAAAAATCATACCGAAACCGGACAAGCCGGAATACAACAGCCTATCGAGTTACAGACCTATAGGCCTACTAAATGTTTTCGGTAAACTACTGGAGCGTCTAATAGCGAACAGACTAACCTTTTACATGAATAAACACAACCTTCAGTCCACCAAACAGTACGGCTTTAAAAGCCAAGCCTCAACAATCCAGGCCATCTTTAATGCTCTTAATTTGGTCAAGGCTGCTAAGTCCAGGGGAGAACAAGTATTAGCTGTCTCCCTTGATATTAAGGCGGCTTTTGACAGAGCATGGTGGCCTGCGATTTTTCAACGCCTTCGAGATATGGACTGCCCTGAAAATATTTACCGTATCCTATTAAACTACGTGGAGGACCGAGAAGTCCAAATAAACTTTGCGGACTGTAAAGTTCGCAAGTTTATGTCCCGGGGCTGCATTCAGGGTTCCGTCATCGGCCCGATGCTCTGGAACTTAATACTTGATGAGCTCCTTAACATGCCGATGGCGGGTGGATGCAGCTTACAGGCGTACGCGGACGACGTCCTTCTCGTGGTCCATCATAAGTCTCCCACAGAATTAGAGCGTCTAACGAATAACGCCCTCGAGGAAATCATCAGCTGGGGAGAGAGTGTTAAGCTCGAGTTTGGCCCATCTAAAACGCAGGCTATAGCCTTTACCGAAAAAGCAACCAGATGTAAAATCTCTGTTCAGTCCCAGCCTATCCCCTTTGTTAATCAAATAAGATATCTCGGCATTATAATCGACAGAAAGCTTCACTTCATACAACATGCTAATCATATAATAGAAAAGGTAAAGAAACTGCACACCAGACTTTCATTGTTCATCCGACCAACTTGGGGTGTACATGCTGAAAATGTTCGAACCATTTACCTTCAAGTAATAGAGCCCATAATTTGCTATGGAGCCGGTATCTGGGCCAATGCCACAAAATACAAAATGATAGTGAAACGACTGCTGTCACTTCAAAGGCTTTTTGCTATTAAAATAATACAGGGGTTCAAAACCACAAGTACAGCCGCCTCGATATCTCTTGCTGAACTAACCCCACTCCCTGCCAAGATTAATGCTGTTGCAGACATAGAAAGAACGAAACTGCAAGGTATCTCCTCGTTTTTACCTGGGGATCTTCCAATAGAAAAACTCTGCCCACCTTCTGAATTGCTTCATCCATCCGAGCGGAGAAGCATTGAGTTTACGGAGATCTCCTCCGCCTCAGATCTCGCTCGGGTGGCAGATAATTACAGCTGCCACATCTACACTGATGGCAGTAAACATAACAACCAAGTTGGAGCTGCTTTTGTTGTTCAATACCCCACTGGAGGACGAGTAGTGATACGGAAGCTTAAGCTCCACGATCGCTGCTCAGTATTCCAAGCGGAATTACTAGCCATTCAAAAAGCATGTGAATTCATACTTACCAATCATATCAACAATACTTTGATCTTGTCCGACTCCAAGTCTGGTCTGGTTGAACTAAGCAACCCCCACAGCCACAACCCTTTTGCTGTCAAAATTCACCGAAGCCTTCATCAAGCCTGCAGAACAGGGCTTACCGTCGAATTCGCATGGATCAAGGCCCATGTCGGATTCAACGGCAACGAGATGGCTGATACGGCGGCAAAGGCGGCTGCAGCACAACACAAGGCCCCTGATTACAACTCTATTCCGATCAGTCACATTAAATTTGTTAACCGAATGAATTGCAACCAGGCTGCCAAAATTCTATACGAAAACCCAAACACTTGTGTACACACAAAAAATCTGTTACCCACATTTGAAGACTTGAAAAAATACCTGACTATAGCAAAACCAGTATTTGCCGTGACACAATTCTTAAGTAATCACGGCTATCACAAAGAATACTTGGCTCGCTTTAATATCACAGCAGATAACTTATGCCCATGTGACAGAACTTCCAGACAAAGCTGGAAGCATCTTCTTCAAGACTGCATTCGCTTTGAAACTCAAAGAATCGACCACACACTTACCTGTAGAATGCTTAATATAGACCCTTATAAATTAACTGAAATTATCACAAAAGAACATACAACAAAGTCATTCCATAACCTAATTACATATATAGTTACAAACCTAAAGAATTTCAATCACTAAGTAACGACATATTAAAACAATCGTACAACCACAAAACTCAAAAATTTGGGCCACAGACGTAACCCGAGAGCTCTGTGTGCTTAAATTGATCAATCGAACAGATCATCACAAAAAAAAAAAAAAAAAAAAAACCTAACCTAACCTAACCTAACCTAACCTAACCTAACCTAACCTAACCTAACCTAACAACTCAAAATACCTACTTGGAACCTCCTCACATACACTTTTGGGCACTCGTTCGCTTCCTATTGTTAGTCTCCGTCACATTTACGCTATAAAGCAGTCAAAATATCTAGTTTTCTTTAGTTATCGCCTTTTACGTAGTTTTAATAAACTTGTAGTAAATCTCCATACTAAAAATTCAACTTTGTAAATTTTGCTCCGATTTTAATTTTTTCTTCAGTCAGTATTGCGTATTAGAGCTATATAAGTATAGCGCCGTCGTCTTCAACGCACTAATACCAGTTTGTAAATTTATTTTAGTTAAAAATAGTTAGAAAAGTCACATTTTAGCGTCCTCTTTAAAATTTTTGTACGACCACCCTGTATTATTCTTACGCCGTTGGGTGCGTCTCGTTGCCACCTATCCGTAGACACCTCATTTGTCCGTCTACGACACCGGGAACCGCAAAAGTTTGCCCGCCCACCCTCCCTTATCGCATTTACTACGAAGACTTTGTCGATTTGGTCGAAAAACTTCATTTCCTAAAATGGCTTCCGACGATGAAGGGGGGTTTTTCTCACCTGTTTACGGAACCCCGACACCATCCGTCACAGGGGAATCGCCTCTGACTGATCCTCCTGCAGAGAACCCCACAGTTAAGGAAATTCTCGACCTTCTTGTCTCTATTGATGCTGCGGTCAACGAGTGCGGCAACATTAAGAGAGACAAGAAGGCCATCATACTGGCAAATACTAAAAGGATTGGGAGCATAATCCAATCCGACTCCAATGCTGCCCCTAAACCCTCGTATGACCACTCCGCCACAGTAGAGGCTGTCCGCCAGACCATCAGGCAGACAGTCAGAGAGGAAATGGCGAAACTGCCAGCACCTACTGCAGCTTGCCGTCATCCTCAAACCTCATTTGCAGACATTGTGCGCACGCAACGCATTGAGAAAAAGGCGCCACCTGCTACTACCCTTAAAACCAAACCGGCGATAATAGTATCGTCCAAGAAAAACGTCTTGAGCCCCGCTGAAACTCTTAAGAGCTTTAAAAGCAACGTATCCTTCCGAGATACCAACTTTGCACCCGCTGGTGTGAAGTTCGTATCAAATAACAAAATAAGAGTCGAATTTGATTCACTCGAACACCGAGAGCAGACACTCCGCAAAATCAACAGCAAGCCTAACTGCCCGGTTCAGGCTGAGGCATCAAAGTCTCTTAGCCCGATGGTCATCCTTAAGGGCATACCATCCGATGTACCGGCTGAAGACTTGGCAGACATCTTGAAAGGGCAAAACGAGTGTCTGCGTAACACAGCGGAGGGCAAAGACGAGCTCGTCTACAAATTCAAACGAAACAACCGGAACAAATCACTGTACAATGCCGTCTTTTTGACATCGCCCAAAGTATGGCAAGCCATCACGGCGACAGTTAAACTGAACCTAGACCATCAGCGTGTCCACGCGGAAAATTACGTGCCCTTATTACAATGTTTTAAATGTCTACAATTCGGACATACTAAAGCGAGATGCACGCAAGAAACAGGCATTTGCTCTTTCTGTGCCACTTCTGGGCATGATTTCCAATCGTGTCCGAATAAGAAAAATCCTGAAAAAACCCAATGTTATAACTGCATTCAGCATAACAAAAACACAAACGGTAAATCAAATACAAAACACAGTGCTACATCCAACAATTGTGCTCGAGTTCTCCTAATGTCTCAGAAAATTCAAAGCCGTACGGACTACGGCCAATATGCCAAGTAGATCAACACCTAGAAATTCTCCGTCTTCTCAACCAATTTTAAACTGCACTCAAGTTAATTTAGGCCGTGGAAGGAATGCCTTCCATGAGCTACAGATCCATTTAAATAACAATAGCATCGACATAGCATTTATTAATGAACCCTACATTTCAAACATAAACATGATTAAATCCATACCTGGTTACTCTGTACACCAATTTTGCGTAAATTCACAACCCGTTAAATCCGCTATCGCCGTTAAAGAAAAGTCCTTCTCAACATTAGGTATGTCTGAATTTTCTGATCCGAACCTTGCCATTGTACAAATCAGGGACCGTTCCGGTCGAAAAATTTATCTGGTCGCTGTCTATGTGGAGCCCCGCAATGACTGCAACAACACCCTGAGGAAACTCGAACTGTTCCTGCAAAGGACAGCTGGAGCCACCCACCTCATTTGCGGGGACTTCAATGGGCATCATCAGGCCTGGGGATCCCCATCTAATAATCATAGAGGCAACACAGTATTTGACTTCATATTGGCCAACAATCTATCTGTCTGCAATGTTGGAAATATCCCAACATTTGCAGCTGTAACTCATGGTCAACTTAGAACCTCAATAATAGACATCACTCTTGCCAGTAACCTGAATAGTATCACCGTCTCTGACTGGACTGTAGATCCCACCATCTGCACATCTACGGAACACAGAGCTATTTCATTCTGTCTGTCACTCGGCCCTTACAGGCCCACTTACAAACAAAAACTAAGTACTTTCAAGTACAACACCTCTCACACCAAGTGGGAAGAAATTAGTGAACCCTTTAGCGCTGAAATACGTAGAAATCTGCCCACGGATGTTGACTTCGAACAGATAAACGTAGACCAACTCAACAGTTACACTGACAACTTATCCTCAGCCATACAGATCGCTTGTGATAAGATCTTACCAAAGGCATCTGGCCCACCACGACGTGCTCCGTGGTGGAACGATGAACTCGCTACCCTCAAGCGATCGGTGATTCAGTCTCACCACAGACTCAGTAGAGCGGCTCGCCGTAACCGGCCCTTGGACGAACTTATAGCTGAACGTGACAGACTCAGACGTCAATACTCTGATGCCTTCTGCGCCGCATCTTCGGAGCACTTCCGAAATTTCTGCGGCAGGCAAAAGAAGGAAGACGTCTGGTCTGTCACGAACAGAATAATCAAAACCCGTCCCATGACTCATCCACCAGCCACATTACAGCTCGAAAATGGCACGTATACGAACGACTCTTCGGACACTGCTCGGGCGCTCCTCCATCAGTTCTTCCCTAATGATACCCCAGACCTTACACCCGACCAAACCAGGACTCGAACCGAGATGCATCTCCCATTAAATACCCAAGACGAACCACCATTCAATTACAATGAGATTATCGAAGGACTGAAGGGGATGAACCATAAGAGGGCGCCCGGACTGGACCACTTGACGGCTGACATATGTCTCCAGGTCGCACTCTTGTTCCCTCAGGAGATCTGTGGACTCATGAACGCCTGTTTGAGACTCAGATTCTTTCCCAAAAATTGGAAGACCGCCACCGCCAAAATTATTCCGAAGCCCGGCAAAGCAGACTATACCACCTTGTCAAGCTTTCGGCCCATTGGACTTCTGAACGTATTTGGCAAACTCCTCGAACGACTCATCACCAATAGACTCACACATCATCTAAATGTTTCAGGCCATCAACGCTCCAATCAATTTGGATTTAAAACACAAAAATCGACAGTCATCGCAATCAATAGTGCTCTCAACATCATAAACCAAGCTAAGTCCAGAGGGGAACAGGTAGTTGGCGTCTCCCTCGATATAAAAGCAGCATTTGACCGCGCTTGGTGGCCGGCTATATTTGGACGATTAAGAGACGCTAACTGCCCCCAAAACATGTACCAGCTCCTCTTAAGCTATGTTGAAGACCGGGAGATACTCATACAGTTCGCTGATAGCAAAGTATCGAAATTCATGTCCCGTGGCTGTGTACAGGGCTCCGTAATTGGTCCTACTTTATGGAACCTGATCCTCGATCAGCTTTTACTTATGCCTATGCCTGACGGGTGTCACCTTCAGGCATACGCGGACGACGTTTTGCTCATCTGTCACACCAAAACAATCCCTGAATTAGAAAGCATCACAAACCAGACACTGGAACGGATCTCCAATTGGGGCGAGGGAGTCAAATTGGAGTTCGGACCATTAAAAACACAAATAATTGCATTCACACCTAAAGCCAGTAAAAGTAAAATCCGCATGAACAATCAAATTCTTAAATTCTCAAGCCACATCAAATATCTTGGTATCATCATAGATGACAAACTTCGCTTTATTAAACATGTCGACCACATTATAGAAAAAGTAAAACTGCTTCACAACAAACTTTCCATTTTCATTCGTCCGACGTGGGGCATCAGTCCCGAGAATGTTCGGATAATATACCAGCACGTCATCGAGCCAATCGTCTGTTACGGTGCAGGAATTTGGTTCCCTGCACTACAGCATAAATACATTCACCAAAGGCTCCTATCCTTACAAAGGTTCTTCGCCATTAAGGCCATTCAAGGCTTTCGTACTGTAAGCACCGCTGCCTCGATAACACTAGCCCAGTTTACGCCTCTTCCTGATAAGGTGGCGGCTATAGCCGATATAGAAACATCAAAGCTCCTGGGCACTTCGTCGTTTTTGCCGGATGATGTCCCGATCGAGACACCCTGTCCACCGTCCGAGCTCCTTCACCCCTCCGAAAGAATAGGCATCGAGTTTGCGGAGATTGCCTCTGCCACAGAACTCTCTCGGAGGACAGCCAACAACTCCTGGCACATTTACACGGACGGCAGCAGGCACGATGATAGGGTTGGTGCTGCATTCATTGTCTTCGACTCTGCTGGTCAGCGGGGGGCAGTCGTGAAGCTAAAACTTCACGACTGCTGCTCTGTTTTTCAGGCGGAGCTCTTTGCTATTAAGAGGGCGTGTGACTACATAATTCAACACAATACTACACCTGTTACCATCCTCTCCGACTGCAGATCTGGATTACAAGAACTACAGAACTGTAATACAAACAATCGTCTCGCCGTAAGCATACACAAACTACTTCGCCAAGCCCGAACATCCGGACTATCCATCGAGTTCGCGTGGGTCAAGGCCCACGTCGGACTCGAAGGAAACGAAGCCGCCGACATGGCGGCAAAGCACGCAGCGTTGCTGCACAAATCCCCGGACTTTCTCTACATCCCTGTGAGCCATATCAAGCTGCGCAATAAGCAAAAATGCATCGAAGCGGCAGAAGGTCTCTACACTGATCCCAATAAATGCGTTTACACTCGAACAATCCTCCCTGACTTTAAATCAATGTCAGAATATTTATCAAAAATCAAGCCTACCTTTGCTATCACACAATTGCTTACAAACCACGGCTATCACAGGGAATATCTCACTCGCTTCCGAATTGTCACAGTGGACACCTGCCCCTGTGACAACAACACAATCCAGTCATGGAAGCATCTTCTGGAAAACTGCCCCCGATTTGGAATCAAACGCCACGACCACGTCTCCACCTGTAACTTACTAAATATCAATCCCTTCAATTTATCCGAAATCATAACGAAAGAAACATCTATAAATACATTCCATAACTTCATAACGCACATCGTGCAAAACCTTAAAGACTTCAATAAACAGTCTAACACAATTCCCTAAAAGTCTTACTTAACTCCACTAAAATGAACACACTGTTGTGTTCGCGAGAGTAACCCATTCGCTCCGCGAGCTCAACATAATATTGTTGAATTCTATTTTAAAAAAAAAAAAACCTAACCTAACCTAACCTAACCTAACCTAACCTAACCTAACCTAACCTAACCTAACCTAACCTAACCTAACCTAACCTAACCTAACCTAACCTAACCTAACCTAACCTAACCAGACAACAGGATGGGAGAAAAGGCACCGGTGGCCGCCCCGCGCCCGTCGCCGAAATCTTCTCGCCCCGACCGGCTGGCGGAAGCCAAGTCATGCCTCACAAAGGCGAAGCTCCATCTCAACAACTCTCGCAATCTGAAAACAGAAATAAAAACTGGCGTCATCGAGGCTATCGACAGGATGTATCAGATTGTGAGAGAGATGGTCAACGAGGGGAAGAGGAAAAATGATAGTGCAGGAAAAGCGGCTGAGACGATGGAATCGGTGGCGCCATCAGCCGCCGATTCCACCTTCTCAGTCACAGAAGGAGTAAACCTGTCGAAACAGATTGAGGAACATTCGGACCTAATTAGAGAAAATAACAGGAAAATGGAGGAGTTGAGGGAGACGCTGCTTCAGAAAAGGGAGACCCTCGAGACGACGGCGACGTATGCAGGAGTGGCCGCCCAACATGTCGCGAAAGTGACACCGACGGCCGGTGCCCTGCACTCTGTTGCAGTCACCTCGAGGAATGAAACAGAGACAGGAGAGGAAGTGATAGAAAGAATAAGGAAAGCAGTAGATGCGAAGGAAGGCTGGGTGAAAGTGGAAAGAGTAAGGAAAGCCAAAGATAGGAAAGTCATCATGGGATTTGAGTCGGTAGAGGAAAAGGAGAAGGTCAAGAAAAGGCTAGCGCAGGAGGGGGTCCACCTCAACGTCGAGGACGTAAAGAACAAAGACCCACTGCTGGTTCTGAAGGGCGTATTAGTGATGAACACTGATGAGGATATCCTCAAAGCCCTCCAGAACCAGAACCGGGATGTTTTTCGCGACCTCGGAGAAGGGGAGGACCGCGTAAAAATAAAATATAGAAAGCGAGCAAGGAATCCGCACACTTGCGACGTCGTCTTGTCCGTTTCCCCGAATATCTGGGTGCGCGCGACTAGCAACGGTTTCTTCCACGTCGACCTCCAACGCGTCAGAGTTGAAGACCAGTCGCCTTTAGTGCAATGCACAAGGTGCCTTGCGTACGGACACAGCAAGCGTTTCTGCGGGGAGCCGGCCGATCTGTGTAGCCATTGCGGTGGGCCACACATGAGGTCTGAATGCACAGAACTTCTCGCGGGCGCAGCACCAACGTGCCACAACTGCTGCAAAGCGAAGCTGCCCAACACCGAGCACAACGCATTCAGCACCGAGTGCCCAATACGCCGCAAATGGGACCGGCTGGCTCGATCTACCGTGGCATATTGCTGAGGGCACCCAAGGCGAAATTCCCTACCGAGTTGTACAGGCTGACGTGCAAATATCTACGGACGACAGCCGGATAGAAGGCAAGGTTGGGGCCGCGCTATCCTGGTGGAATAGTGGGGCCAAAACCAAAGCCCGAAAATTCGTGCTCGCACGCTACTGGACCGTAGATCCGGCTGAACTTCTGGCTATCCAAGGGGCATCGCAGGCCATACACCGGAGCCGGGGATCCTCGTTTGGAGACTGCAGTGACTCCATGGCAGCCCTACAAACCGTCGCCAACCCATCGTGCCTACATCCCCAAGTAGTTAATATCCATGAGAACCCGAAATCGTCGTCTCTCCAGAACAAATGTGGCCATCTGTTTTGGATAAAAGCACACGCGGGGATGGACGGCAACGAAAGAGCCGACGAGCTAGCCAGGGAGACCGCTTTAGGCTTCGGACGAGGACCTGATTATAACCGGTGTCGGATCCCATTCGTCAAGCGTAACTTGAGAAAAGCAACGCCTGACAAAGGCATTAATATGGAAAATATATCAACTTTAATGATAAACAAAAAAAGAGATAAGTTTTTAAAATATAGTAGTAAAAAAGGATCAGTAGTAAAAATACAATAAAAATTAGCTTAAGAAAATAATGTCTTAAAACAATATTTGTAGAATATTATTAGAAGACATAAGATTAATATAAGTAAAAAGAAAACTTATCTAGTTATAAAAATAGTAGAAAACATGAAAATAGATATATCGAAAAGAAGAAAAGTATTATATAAAACAGTAGAATATAGGAAATAAAATAGTAAAGTAGTATAGTATAGCGTAAAATAGTAAACGGTATAGTATATGAAAATATAAAATATAAACTGGTAGAGTCGATAAAAGACAATAGGAATAAAACAAATCATAGTCTTAAAAAAGTCTCCAATTACGTTGGAGGAAGGTGTATTAAAATTAAAAAAAAAAAAAAAAAAAAAAACCTAACCTAACCTAACCTAACCTAACCTAACCTAACCTTTTAGGGGCGTTAGGTTAGCCCTACAAACCTAACCTTTTAGGGGCGTTAGGTTAGCCCTACAAACCTATCCTTTTAGGGGCGTTAGGTTAGCCCTACAAACCTAACCTTTTAGGGGCGTTAGGTTAGCCCTACAAACCTAACCTTTTAGGGGCGTTAGGTTAGCCCTACAAACCTAACCTTTTAGGGGCGTTAGGTTAGCCCTACAAACCTATCCTTTTAGGGGCGTTAGGTTAGCCCTACAAACCTAACCTTTTAGGGGCGTTAGGTTAGCCCTACAAACCTAACCTTTTAGGGGCGTTAGGTTAGCCCTACAAACCTAACCTTTTAGGGGCGTTAGGTTAGCCCTACAAACCTATCCTTTTAGGGGCGTTAGGTTAGCCCTACAAACCTAACCTTTTAGGGGCGTTAGGTTAGCCCTACAAACCTAACCTTTTAGGGGCGTTAGGTTAGCCCTACAAACCTAACCTTTTAGGGGCGTTAGGTTAGCCCTACAAACCTATCCTTTTAGGGGCGTTAGGTTAGCCCTACAAACCTAACCTTTTAGGGGCGTTAGGTTAGCCCTACAAACCTAACCTTTTAGGGGCGTTAGGTTAGCCCTACAAACCTAACCTTTTAGGGGCGTTAGGTTAGCCCTACAAACCTATCCTTTTAGGGGCGTTAGGTTAGCCCTACAAACCTAACCTTTTAGGGGCGTTAGGTTAGCCCTACAAACCTAACCTTTTAGGGGCGTTAGGTTAGCCCTACAAACCTAACCTTTTAGGGGCGTTAGGTTAGCCCTACAAACCTATCCTTTTAGGGGCGTTAGGTTAGCCCTACAAACCTAACCTTTTAGGGGCGTTAGGTTAGCCCTACAAACCTATCCTTTTAGGGGCGTTAGGTTAGCCCTACAAACCTAACCTTTTAGGGGCGTTAGGTTAGCCCTACAAACCTAACCTTTTAGGGGCGTTAGGTTAGCCCTACAAACCTATCCTTTTAGGGGCGTTAGGTTAGCCCTACAAACCTAACCTTTTAGGGGCGTTAGGTTAGCCCTACAAACCTAACCTTTTAGGGGCGTTAGGTTAGCCCTACAAACCTAACCTTTTAGGGGCGTTAGGTTAGCCCTACAAACCTATCCTTTTAGGGGCGTTAGGTTAGCCCTACAAACCTAACCTACTATGGGCGTTACCCACTGAAACTAAGCAGGCACGCGCGCAAATTTTGTGCTGTTGCGGAGCGTTCTCATTAGCTGGGAGCTGCGCAGGGGGGGGGGGGTAGTCGGTAGCAGCAGCGCGCGGCGCAGCGTATGTTGTAAATTTTCAATTCATTTTTATAATTGTGTTGATTTTCCTTTAAATTTTTTCATTTCTTAATACCTGTGAGTGTTTGTGTTTAAAATATAAAAGTAAACTGTAAAAAAAATTGAACAGACACATATGTAATCGATTTATTATTTTCGTTAGGGTGTACTTTGTTTTATATTAAAACCTCATCAATGTCATGTTATGGATTAAATTAAGTAAGAAAATAATTTATTTCTTTACCACTCCGTTCGCCACACCTAAGTAACAGATAAATAATAAAATGAAACACAGGCATATTGTCCAACTGTTTATTATTATTTTCAATTCTTACGGTACCTCTTAATTTGTCGCCGCCCGCGCGGACGACGCGGGCGCGGACCTCGAAACTCTAGATTTAAAATCGCTCCTACGCGTCCTCTACGCGCCTCATAAATATAACAAATACAATTACATAATAATAATGTACACAAACAATAACATAATAATTTTTACACTCGGAAGGCGCGACGGCCGGGACGCGCCGCTACACACTGTACGCAACACGCCACACGCCACAGGCCACAGGCCACAGGCCGCACGCTACAGGCCGCACTAGTGGCGCGCCCCGGCGACACGTCACTTAGCACCGCCGACAGTTGTTCATCCCTCGAGCGGGATGGTCCCCTACCGACCTCTCCCTCCCGGCCGCGGTCGCCTCCTTCCGCGAACGAAAACAACAACAAAATATTGCGTCGCTACGTGTCATTACATGGTAATACATATACGGACCTGCGGTACTATCAAAAACTCATTCATAAATCTCCTGACACTCAGTGACACGACGCGAGATGCGGAGAGTAGTGGTGCTGCCGGACCGGTCCGGCGTACGTGTCCCGCGTCCGGCGGACGGCGGCCGGCGTCCGGCGTCCGGTGCCGGTCGCGTATTATGCTGGTTCCGAGTCTTATTACAGTCAACTGACGAATAATCCTTATAAATATAACAACGACGTTGCGTCCCGGCCTGGGGCCGTACTTGTTCAGTTTTCTCCGGCGCTAGGCGCCTCGCGTTTTCTTATGAAAATATACAGAGTCATATGTAGTGCGCCGGGTGTGTCGGGTCGTGCGTGTGCACTGGCGCGGTGCACTGGCTACACTAGTCTCACTAGGCGGGCGGCTCACTCGCGCGGCGAGCCCATCCCGCGTATTTACATTTACAATATACTACAAACGGGAGTCCTTTTTGTCGCTGCACGATCGAATCCCGGCTCAGTGGAAGGAAAAATCGTCTGTACAATAGATGAAACGGGGAGAAATCTAGCGGAACGGACAGCGAAAAAAAAGACTCTAGAAGCGGTTTTTCAAAAGCGGCTATGATACAAAACAAGTCCGCGGCGCGGCGCCGTCCCCGGCTCGTTTACTCTCTATAATCTCAATTTTTGTGCCCCGACAGATCCCCCCACCGGAAAATAATTTAGTTTTCAACAATACTGATAATTTACTAGATCCGGGGCCCGACGCGCCCACGAGGCGGGGCCGGCCGCCCGCACGACGCCCCGCACGGGCAAAGCGCTAAAACATTTTATATTACAACTAACTATGCACTTCAAAGATAAAAACGTACAGGTACGTTATGTTTTATATGAATAAGTTAAACGATTCGACTCTCCTCGTGGGGCCCGGGGGCGCGGGGCGCGCTCGCGGTCTCGCACCGACATCCATAAACACAAACATCACATCGTACATATTAAATCCGAATAAATCACAGCTCCCCTCGGACCGCCGCGGCCTCGCGTCCGAGTACACAAAAATATCTTTCGAAAATATATCAATAAAATATAACAACGACGAATAAAAATATCACGAGCGGACGAGAGACCGCTGCGCGACTGCAACGAGCCGAACGATACGAGCGCACCACGGCTGCGCCCCGGGGCCCTGCGCCGGGGCCCCTGCGGCGGGGCCCTGCGCCGGGGCCCCTGCGGCGGGGCCCTGCGCCGGGGCCCCTGCGGCGGGGCCCTGCGCCGGGGCCCCTGCGACTGGGGCCCGTCGCCGGCGCATCGGAAACATAAGTAAGGAACACTTTTTATAAAGTAACACTAAATTTAGAATAAGTTTAAGGAATTAGAAACTTGTATGGACACGCCGGCGACGGGCTGACGAGAGCACTCGTGCATACAGCTGCGGATGTCGCGGGAGCGTCGTAGGGCTCCGCGCGACCTCGCGAGCGAAGCCCGAGCGTGGATCTCGGCTTGGGACTGGGTAGGTCGTACAACGACGACAATGTCTATTCGGACCGGCCCCCGACAGATGCACGCCCGAGCGAGGTCACCGGGAGACGTTTTGAAGCATTGGAGTTCCAACTCGGACAGAGACCCTCGGTCGCCCGTCGCCAGCTACGAGCGGTTCTACCCCTCGTTATTCGATTTGTACTAGTAGGGAGTGAGGAAGACTGACATTGACGAGTGAACATTTTGCTGGCGCTCGGTCGACGCATTTGAAATTATACTAACCTAGTAACTTTTAATTTATGTTAATTTAATGTTTTTAAACCAGTGAATTATATTACATTCCAGCTTTTAATATTTTCTGCCTGAAACGTATTCAGTTTAAAGATTTAAATTTATAGCAACACTCGAGTGATTCTAATAGGGAGCAAAAGATATCCGAGTCCGAGTTTGAATCCAAGATTCGTTTGTAACGCTTCAAAAATAGGTCTCCGGACGCGGGCCCCAGCCGCCCCGAGATACATGATCGATCGAGTCTAACACCAACAGTTACAGCGAAATGGACGTAGAGATGCAGTTGCGTCATATCTAAATAATTGACTATGACAAGGAGTGAAGCGGCACCAGTTAGACAGGGAATTTGTAGAGAACGTGATTTAAAATGACAAATAAAGAATCCATTTCTATGAATTGTGATACAAACAATAAACTATGTAAAGATCATGTGTAGCATACATTTCTCAAATATGTAGTCATGTGTCACATGGATCCACGCACGCAAATGACATTTAAAGTACACGATAATACTATAATAAATGTAATCTCGTTAAAACGTTCTTATAAACATATCTCCATGCCTCTCACCGACCTCGGTTCCTATTTACAACGTTACAAAGACGACATTCATAAGTAAGACAATGTATGCTTTAACCATTTTTTTATAATCTATAATTTTACAATCGATTGATTTTTTTAATAATTGTAAAAACGGTGATAACAAGTAACTCATCACCGTCGCGGGCCCTGTCCTACGGACCCGCCGTGAACGACGTTCGTTCGTTCGGCCGAATCGAAGAGACATAAAGGTACATTCAATCGTATCAGACCTCACTATACTCATAGGAACAATTGAAACGGGCCGATTAAAAATTATACCATCGTTCGTCTACTCACATGTAAGAATCTCCGGCCGGACGAACGAGCGAAGCGGAGGGTTCACTCGGTGCGCAAAAACGATTCCGACACAGGCACACATCACTGCACGTCTCGCGTACCGATCTCGGAACAGTGGGAGAACTCAGATATTCAATCAGTGTTATCTCTCAGGGGGCATCTACCGCTCGAACACGACTCCCACCGGGGGACCGACGACGACAACTTTAAAAATTACTCATTTCCTCCAACGAGCAGCGGAAACGGCTCTCGCACGTCGTGCGGGAACTCTGATCTCCTTAGATCTCGACGTCGGACCCGCAGTCGAAGTAAAAGTATTCGAGGAGACAGAGCACCCTCCCGAAAGGAAGGTAGATAACACAGAACAGGACGTCACAGTAAGTGTGGTGCGGGTGGTGCGGGCGATGCGGGCGGTGCGGGCGGTGCGGGCGGTGCGGGCGGTGCGGGCGGTGCGGGCGGTGCGGGCCGCCTAGGTGCGGGTGAGGTCGGGCGCGGCGCGCGGGTCGGGCGCGGCGGCGGCGAGGCGCAGCGCGGCGCAGGCGAGCGGCGGCGCGGGCGCACATGCGGGCGCGGGGCCGGGTGCGGGCAGGGGTGCGGGTGCGGGCGCGCGCGCAGGCCCCGCGGCGGCGGCGCCCGCCTCCGGCTGCTGCGGGTCGATCTGCGGGCACGAGGGCGACTGCTTAGGCCGCGCGCGGGCCGGTCGGCGGGACGGCGGGGCCGTACGGAGCTACGTCGCCCGGCCGACGTCCTACAACAAGGGGGGCTTTCACTGGGAGACGGGGCCTCGGAGCGGTCTCGGCGGCCGCGTCTCCCGACCGCGGGGACGCCGTCTCGCTCCCTCGACGAGGAGCTTCCGACGGTTGCGATTCGTGTCGAGGCTCTCCGAAAATTATTCCGAGATACGAATCGATCAGAACGCACGTCGCGTGTAGTGATACGGTTGTACGCGAAGTGTCGCATTGAGCGACTGACCTCCTCGGCTCAGCCGAACTCGTTTGACGAAATTACTCAGACTGTTTTACATAATTGTGGGTTAATTTCATTGAGATTGAGATTCCTCTCGATGTGAGGGTGGCTATGGGCTTCCCGGAACAGATCTTTGACTTCAAATAACCACATAAAAGAGAAATCTACCGGTGTCGAATCGCATGATATGGAAGGTTCTGATCGCCGAAAGGAGCGAGTGCACGACCAGGAGACGTCACATGCAGTAATTAAATTGATTCGCGAGGTTTATGGCGTGTGTGTCTCGTGAAAGCCACGCGTTGTCTACATCGACATCGTCCGAATCGGGCAGAAGGGACCGTGTGATAATGTCACAATATCAAACACTCGTGAGTCATCGTTAGACTTATCCAGATATTGTAGTACTGGAATCGTAATCGACGTCTGCTCAAATCATCTGAACTACTCAGTTTATATAGACAATAAAGTTTCTAGAAGGACCGTCCTGCTTCCGTCCAAAGTCGCCGTGCCCTACTGGGTCCGTATTATGTAACCGCCGAGATCGTAACACCTAGCTGCTAGTGTCGACTAATTTTCAAAAAATGAAAACACGTTCCTAATCGCGGCGACTGTTTTCAGTGTGTTCGCGACTTTTCGATAGAGATTCCGATACCAGCGGCAGTTTTAATATTCGATCGCCGATGCCGAAGGTCCCTCCGTGCGCACCGCGCAGAACAGTCGACGGAGGCGGCGGGACTCACCTTGGCGAGCGCGTGCTTGATGGTCTCGTAGGTGAGCCAGCAGATGGCGGCGGCGGGCATCTGGTACAGCACGCGCGCCTGCACGCCCTTGAAGAAGCCGAGCGGGCCCGTCGCGCGCAGCACCTGCGTGGCCGCCTGCGCCAGCCCGTCGGCGCGCGCGCTCTCCTGCGGCACAACAACGGGCTCACTGTAGCTGCAGCTGTAGCGCACCCCGCACCCCGCACCCCGCACCCCGCACCCCACCCCGCTAGCGCGGGACCCACCTGCGTGTTGAGCACGGTCTTGCAGACGTCGAGCGGCGTGGTGGCGGCGGCGGCGAGCGCGCCCGCGCACGCGCCGGCCAGCGCGTGCGCCGTCGGCTTGTAGCTGCGCTGCGGGTTCAGCGTCGTCTGGCACCACTCGTACGTCACGAAGTATAACGCCTGGAACGCATAGACCGCAGTCTTGAATAGAGCTCCAGCAAAAAATACACGATCGAGTTATTCTTACGTTATTAATCTTTTCCATGTGTTTATGATGAACGTTCGACGTGTTGTGCTAGACCGAGTGAAGTTTCACAAACGAATACAGCGGAACGCTACTCACTACATGGGCTCACGAATCGTGGTGGACGAGTTAGTGACATGCTTCACGCTGCATGCATTCCGGCTAACTAGGGTAATCTCTGCGCTTTTTTGTGTCATTCATGTTTTCTTTTTGTAGACATTCTACTTCTTGATTCAACTGTAGCCGTAAGTCGTTTTGTAGGTTGTGTAAGAAGGCAGTCACGCTGTCCTCACCTGAAAGGGCACGTTCATGGCGACCTGCGTGGCGTACGAGCGGTAGAAGGCGCGCATGCCCTCGGCGCGGTACACGTGCCGCGCGCACTCCCACACGCCGCGGTACTGCGAGTTCAGCATCTGCAGCCGCTGCTTCACCACTGAAACACCACCAGATGTTCCATTCATATAGGTATCAATGACCGTAAACTGTGACCGAGCGGGACCGGACGACGCGGATTGGGATAGGTCCAACGTCCATCAATGAACGATGTGAAGACAGGCTAATTGATTGAATATACACATCCCTAAATATGAACTTCTTTAGACAAATCAAACAGACGAACTGAAAAATTGTCATTAAGTTAGTATAAATGACTATTATTCAGTCAATGTCGTATGTAGTAACTTAACGGCACATTTCTTTTGTTATTGAGACGGCAGGATGTACGAGCAAGTACATGGTATTTCAATAGTTTAGAAATTATGCTGACATTGCGCCTGCGCGCGCGACGCACTCGCTTCAATTACATTCTTATGATTTATTATTTTTAGTGCAATAAACGCTCTCTACGGAAACGGACACAATTTCAATTACCACATCCCGTGACGTAGATACAACTTACAAATCAATTAAATGTAGAAGGTTACAACTTACAACAACCCCTACAACTTGGTTCCTCGGTTTATAAATGAACTACCCTCCATTTTAAAAGATGACTTGAACTCAAACAATATTAAACCAAAACTGAAGACTTACTTCCTATCATAATATTAATATTTGTGACTTTCTTAATATGAAACCATTAATAGTGAGCGCGATTACCTAGTTTCCGTTTAATCTAATTGGTACTAAAAATTATACGACTAGTAAACTTTTATAAAGACAGTGATAATTGTTATACCTACGTTTTGCTTCCGTATTATAACATGACTGCTTGTTGTCTGGCTGACAGGTCTGCATTGTAGACAAACCTCAGTGGTTTATGGCAATACACTGTAGTAAATATTTATGTAGTTTGTGTAAAATATATATAAATGTAATTCAATATAATAATATATAATTCATTCATGGTTTTTTAGACTGCTAGTGTCAGTTATACTTATTTCACGTTATAATGTCAAAAATGAAGGTCTCTCACTAGAGTAACGACTGTCAGTCAGGAGCCTAAGGTAAATAATAACTGTAGTCCAAATATTAGTTTGTCCGTAAAGTAATCAGTGACCCCGCGCGATATGGTGTTTGTTTTGTTTACTCCTAGCGGAGTACCTACGGAGCGGACTAATAATAGCTCTACCCACATAGATAAGGCTAGGGCTTTCACTCGATAGATACAGGAGGCTGCGATAACGATACGACGACGAACGACTTTACCTTTTTGGAGATGATCACAGGACTAAAGTCTGGCATCTCGTACGCTGCTAAAGAGATCAAAATTAACAGCTGAGATTGATCAGATTAGCTCATAATAATTGATCAACCAATCACGACAATTAATTTTGAATTCACATGCAAATAATTTTAATCAGGGTCAGGGAGATAGGTGACAAGTTGTGTAGAACAATACAAGGATCTAGGCATTGGAGTCGCTGAATAAAAGGACCAACTTGTTAGACATGTTCATTGTTCTCTTAATAAAAGCCCTCCTCACAAGTTCTATTAATCAATACGGCTAGACACTTTATTAGACGTTATTTATAGCGACAAATAAGCGCTTCTTTTACTCAACTTTATCTTTCTTCTGAGTATTGACACCTAACGACATTTATTTCATGAAAAACATTTTTAAACAAAGGCGACTAACTACTTGTGCAGTTATGATGAGTTAGTAATGTGCATAAATAACAAAAAATTACTTGAGACAAGAGATGAATCAGAATATGTTAATAATACAGCAATGAACTGTGCAATAACGTACATACAAATTACAACGCAACGCCCACATGGTAAGCGACTGACTTTAAATCATTCTAATTTGGACGTTAACTATTTCACATTATACTTATAAGGATTTAATGGCATAAACATATTCTTGATCAGGTACCTAAAAAAGGTAAAAAAAGTTAAAGAACAAGGAAAGCACGTCTTGTTCTAATTCGTAACAACCCCAAGCAAGCGCATGCATGACACCGCGTAATAGTAAAATTTCCACCGTCTCGTTTCCCTGGGCTTAGGCGTTAAATACATAGACAATGAATGGGTGAAAGAAAGTGAAACACTTCTGTTTGGGGGCCACGGCCACTGCCATTACTAAATGATAATTCAATTGTCTGTAAGCCATCGATAAATCGATAAAATCGATGATCGCTTTTAGTGCTGGCATTATTGAAACTGAGCCGCATCATGAGGGAGCCTCATTTGGCGAAGCAACACGCGCCTCTAAAAACCAGTCCGTGACACAAAATATTGATCTCCTGTGTTACTGAGTGAGACTAAATTGCTGTCAACACGAAAAAGAAAAAAAAATCTAACTCAAAATAGCACGCTGTCTCTATCCGACTCGTATCATCAACCAACTCAACTTCAATGGATCAGCAATGGTTGCCGTTGGTTGGTTGGTTGCATATGGACAGTATCGTGAAACTCGGGTTAGACAGTAAGCTATCAGTGATTCTTGGTTCAGACTAGACTAGACTTGAGTCGCGGAAGTCTGTTTGGAGTTGTATATTTAGTTTAGAGGCAAGTCGCGCGGAGCTTCCCTCTCGTGTTGACTCAGCGCTTCCCGTGTTTACGGCACTGCAGCGCTGGCGAGGATGCGGCCGCAGTTCCCACGACATATTGTTTGCCTTCCAATTTGCTGTCTTTAAGCATTGTGCCTTATTTAAGACACCACCGTCAACTATCTATTGTATTGATTACAAACTACGGAAACAAGGCAAGCTCTTTCACTTAGAGACGAATAATTTATTAGATGTTTCAGAAATATATTTATTTATAGCAACTGAACTTACAACTATCATTACAGGTTACCCCAATGCGTCAGTGAAGACAATATATAAAAGATATTATTTAAAAACAACTATTCTAGGTACACTTATAATCTATAGCTACATTAAAGATATAGGTATGTGTCAATTTAATTGAAATGTCTTGTCTTCAGAATACAATAACATAAACAATACTTTATAGTAATTTACATACATTTCCCTATGAATGACTTACAAAAACTTGTGTAGTAAGGCAAGCAGTAACAGCAAGCTATTGTTGATTCTGGTGGTAAATTGGTACACATCGTCCTTTTTTGAAAATGATAGGAAATTTAAATGGGCATACATAATATTGTCATAGTTCTGAAGTTACCTGACGAGAGTTTAAGTACTGCCTTACATTGGACATACCTACATAATTTCAGCTCTAATAATAACTGCGCAGTGAAGGAAAGTGACTGCGATTTGTTACAAATGTATGAGTGGATGCGCCATTCATAATGTATTGGAAAACAGCCCGCGAGGTGCGGCGCGGGCGCGGGCGCAAGCGTCTCGTTACAGCTAATTGCATCACGGCATCCTAGAAGAGCACGGCGCCGCACGCGCATCGCGCATGAGGAAAACCGACCATTAAAGTAGCATGTCGACTTCGTCCCGGCAACGATTATAGATATTTGTACTGTTTACTGTTGGAGTTGGAACCTCGGTTCATGTGGCAGCGACGCGACCTTGTCATCGTTAAGTGATAACTACTCGTATGAAGTGCACTCCAAAAATTTGTTTTGTGTTCCAAATGAGAGGCCGGTACCTAAATTACGTGAATTGTTTATTTACTTACCCCGTACTTACTTACACTACGATATTTCGAGATTGGGTAAGTGCCTCACATAGATACGAAGTGTCGAATGATTTTGATACGCCCAGATCTATACTGTATTCGTATCCGACAAGGCGTCTTTGAGTGTCGTAGCCCGTAATAAATGACCATGACCATCCCTCTAGAAGTGGGTTTTCGAAAGTTCTTCCTTAGAGTCCGCCTAGGGTTCCTACTCGTGGAATATTTCTCCTACAAATGTTAGTTGTTTGGTATGGGCAACAGGGTCGTTCCTGCCCTATCGTACAGGACAGCAGGCATATTATTAGTTCTAAACACATAGGCTATGGTATGTAGTTCGTTATTAATAATTATCCACGGGGTAGCTCTACCACACTTGCGATTAGTTACATTTGCCGCTTTAATTCCAAGTTTTTGCAAACATTTCATGACGAAGACATTTTGTTAGTAACTACGCTAGGTAAATAATAAAGTATTATAAAATAAAAAACCGAAATCGGTTTCGTCAGCTTAAACACGATACTTTTAGAGATTTCAATACCGTTTCCGTGACCAAAAAACATATTCATAATGACAGGCTAAATTTTGCATTTATCTGTTAATAGTTCCGATAATCACCACGCATTGCCTGAATAATTCATCATCATTATCATTCTTGCCGACTTGGCTATGCCGATAAGGTAGCGTAACACCCTAACGCAAAATAACAGACACTTAAGACCTGATCGGAGGCACGGTAGAACAGAGAAGAGGAAAGATCCCAATGAGTCGAAATGACTGTAGTCAAAGTCAAAAATAATTTATTCAATTTAGGACAGAAAACTGCCACTTATGAACGTCAATAATAACATTATTGGCCCATATGGGGCAAAACATGTCTCCTTATTTTTTGGGCCCTACTAGCGCTTCGAGACAAGACGGAACAAACTCAGTTACCACTAGCTGCCACAAAAAAAAAAAAAAACAAAATAAACAGGTAGGTACATCAGTTTAGTGCAGGCTGGACTGACCATACATTCTTGTCATCAAGATAGTCTTGAATTTTATAATACCCCTTAGATATTAGGGTAGTTTTCACATGTGATTTAAATTTATTAATAGGAAGTTCGATAACATTGTAAGGTACATATATTATTTTATAAAATTATACAATTTCCCAAGAATGAATTACTTGTTTTGGCCAATCTGAAGTTTGGGACTACAAGTTTGTTTTGGTTTCTTGTGTTATATGAATGAATATCACTTTTTTTTATAAAAAGATCTAAATTTTTGCGAACGTACATGATATTATCAAATATGTATTGAGAGGCTACAGTGAGTATGTTGATTTCTTTAAAGAAATCTCTCAGGGATTCGCGCGGACTAAGTTTGTAAATAGCACGAATGGCTATTTTCTGTAAAATAAAGATGGTATCGATGTCCGCCGCAGAACCCCACAAGAGAAGACCATAAGACCTAATACTGTAAGGTAACTAAAATACACGAGCCTTGCCGTTACAACGTCAGTTATATGTCTAATTTTTCTAACCGCACAGGCAGCTGTAGCAAGTCTCCTAGCCAGAGTGTCAACATGTGGTCCCCATTGCAACTTCGAATCCAATGTGATGCCCAGAAAAAACAGTTGAGTTTGATAGATCAAGTTTTTCACCATTTAGTAAAATTTCTGGGTTAGTTTGCTTCACGTCAGGCATAGTGACTTTAATACATTTGGTTTTTTTGTATTAAAAAGTAAGTGGTTACTTGTGAACCAATTTAATACCTTAGAGAGAGCTCCGTTTACATTGTCAAATATTTCTTCGCCTCTTTTTGATTTGAAGATTAAAGAAGTATCATCAGCAAACAGAACTATCTCACAGGAGTCTTTTAAAATAGAAAGGGAGATCGTTAATATAGATCAAAAATATATGTATATATTTAATGAACCAGTTCACGATCCACACCAACAGAAGTATCTTAACGGACCTCCTATGAGGCGAACCAATGCAACATTGTTCATAACATCTTGTTATAAAGTTCAATCAAATGATTCTCTCTCAGCAGTGGGCAAACATGAGTTAAAATGATAATGACGATGTCAAAACAAACACGAGGCGATAGAGATGTTATAAATAGCAACTTAAGTGGTCACTCAACAATCTGTTTCGTGGTAATTGTACCAATGCTATAGACGAACATTTATAGAGTTTAGTCAACATCTGTTTTTGAAGTAACCACCTAGTTTCGCTTGTTGTGCAAAACAAAATCTGGCTAAACAACAAGATTAAACTGTATCCATAAAGAGATGACCGCGGAACATACCTTGGTCCTTGACAAACCTAAACGAAGCGTAACGAATTCACACTGGAAGTTCGTTCGCTCTATGTACCAATTGCCATATCCCCACTCCGGTGCGGCGACCGCGCCATAGATTAGTTGTAACCACTGGGTCCACTGGCCCACTGCGACTCAGTGAGTCATTGGGGGGTGTCGAGTGCACCAGATCTTCGACATTTGCGTAGGACACCGCGACAGACGGTTCGTACGCGCGAGGATCGCTATCAACTCATTCACTTATTACACTCATAAAGTATCTCTGGCATCATTTTATCGAAGTTAATAACCATACACATTTTTTATTGGGTTTGATCTAGCGGATTCGGCATGATTGGACGTCTACCGGATCTGGCACTAATCGCAAGAAAAACGTATTTTCAATAATATTGTAGTTGACCTGAGGTTTTTATTATTTTAATAATCTCAAAACCGCAAAACTTATTAGTAACAATAATTTTGGTCCACTAAGCAGAGTTGAAGAAAAGGCTTCCCTGCTTAATAAAATCATTGTTGGTTCAACCGCTATCATTACTTACACACACACTTACTTATTGTTCACGCGCAGGTCACGGTTACATGTAAATAAGAGTAATCGAAAATCGAAGAGGAAAATTATGGTGAATATGTTAGTTATGAGTATGAGGGAGCCAGGGACGCTTAATATCGAAGCAAGACTCACCTTCAGCGGGGTTCGAGACCGCGTCGTGGACCAGGGAGGCCAGGCAGCCGGACAAACCTGCAACAAACGGACAAATATAAAAATGGCGATTCAATCATTAAATTATTGAGCACGATAATAATCATATAAAAAATAATAACTTTGGATCTCCACGGTCATGCGACGTTGCTGCTTTTTGAAAAGTGCACATTTATTCTATTTTGCCAAAGGCTGAGCGGCAACATTTTTGACACACTAGATGCCCTTAATTGTTTTGTTGTTGTATTTTTTTTCGTCTGTGTCAAATAAACGTTTTCTATTCTATTATATTTTTAAATGTCGTTATCTTTGTTATTATGTTTCTTAGTAGCGGATGTTCAAAAAATATTTTAGTTTATTTTCTCAATAGTTTATCTGTTTAGTTTAAAAATTGGTATAAAACTTTAGAGCTCGTAGAGTATCGTGATATTTAAAAAAAAAAAAATCGTCCATTTGGGTCCGCCGTCGCAATATCGTCAGCCTGATTGAGCCATTTCATTTGCAAGTATAAAAATCGACTTATTCGGGCACATCATTAATTGATCTATGTTAAAGAATAAGGCGATTGTCTTTTTTGTATAATATTAAAGAACAGGCATTTTGCATTCCGAAAATGTCTAAGCAGAACAAGGAGTAAGCCCTCCCTGTAACCCCACGATAAGACCTTATTGATAAATGTACCTGTTCTATGCAAATAAACTTTGTCTGTAAAATCAGAATCAGAAAATATTTATTGTGGATCACAGGTGATTTGCAGATACATTACATATTAACTTGTATCATGTACATATTATACATGACATCATACATAATAAACAAATCGTTGATATTCTCAACACAATAAACATTAAATACAGGGTTTTTTTAAAACATCAACAACCTTCTAGGGGCTGATTCTAGTGCTCAAATACAACAACTTTTTCTATGGGACCAACATTAAATCGCAAAAAAAAAACACTTGCCAATACTAAGCCGCCTTAAGCTGACATCAGTTTGTATGGAGCAGTGAATTTTTTTATTCATTCCATGTTTTTTTATAGTTATTCTGCTATTCGGGGCTGAGACAAATTAAACAAATCAAAGAACAAAAATCGGCCCATCCGTCCTTGACTTATAAATGGTGCAACTAACCCGACTTTTTATATATGTAGATGTATGTAGTCAAATTTAAAACAGAGAATAAATAATAATAAACTGACATAGGTATCGCTTGTTTTGTTAGACTGCCAGTTGCAATCAGTATTTTAGTAGAGCAAACATAATTGCCTCGTAACAGAATACTGATACAATTAATTGTACAACTTATGAGCTTCTATCAGACAGTGATAATGCGTTATCAGTTCTTTTGTAATCGCCTCATGTGAAACCAAGCCAAAAATACTACGATTTAGAGGCAACAGGCACGAGGTGTACAAACTGCGGAACATTAACAAGCTGTTTTCAATTTGCAAGGTCTCACTTAGGCATAGGCAATATTAAAATGCCCATATATTTTTAACAAAACCAGGTAGTAGTAAACATAACACCTAACACAGTTTTACATGTTGTCTAAGACAAGGTACAAGTTCCAAGGTTTCAAACGAGTGCAACTAAATAGACTTATTCCTTTTTCGTATTTTTTTTACATAAAACCAGCAGTCATCACTAACGTAGCGTTCTTAGTATCACAATGTGGTGAAAGCATTTCTATTATTTTTGTCCCAGTCTGTTTGCGGTCTAAGTTACTCGATCTCAGTGCTATAGAAGATAGATTTAACTACTAGTTAAAATTTAGATTGTTTAACAATGAAGAATACCTTAAATCGGATACCATTTAGTGAAATGTAGAATCTAGTAAATAATATTTCCCGTTCTTATGGAAAGACTGGAGTGATTTTTATGATCTTTGATTTGTTGGATTTGTCTCCGCCGCAAATTGTAGAATAGCTATAAAACATCCAAATAAATTACGAAAATCCACGCAAGCGAATCCGCAGCACGGACCAACGAAAGAGCAACAAAATGGATAGAAATTAGAATATGTAAAGGAATACTCTTAAAACAGTTGCCTTGCGAATGTCGTCATCTAAATATACATTTAATAGCAAAAACTTTTTTCATGATCTGATCCCATTATTAAAAGTTGTTAGTTTTGATGAAAACATTCGTCTCCTAAAATTTGGCAATAACCCTGTATGTAGAAAGGTTTGTCGGTCACAGAATGGTGTTCCACATTGCAGGTAACATAACAATGTCGTGTTTGGGCACGAGCACGAGTGTCCAAGGGGAGGCTTGAGTTAGGAGGCGCATTACCGTGTGTGAGGTGTTCGTGCCGATGCCTGGTGAGGTGCGAGAGCGTCTGCTTGCTGTGCTCGTAGGTGGCGAAGAAGCAGGCGTGCGCCGGGCCCGCCCCCACCACCACCGCCGACATCCCGCGGATCGGCCTGCAACAAACAAACATCATCATAGCCGTGGGAAGCCCACTGCTGGACATAAGTCTACCGTAAGCCGTTATGCTATTCTCACACGATGTGTCCGTGATCAAAATAAAATCGAGTTCAAAACTCGGACACATAGTATACTACATGCATTGAAGAAGAAGTAAAAAATATTCGGTACATTTTTTGTTTTTGAAATAATTGCTAAAAGAGGATTGTTAGCGGGGAACCGATTGCTGGGAATATTTCTATGACTTATGAGCGGTCCCGGCATTCGCTGTCTGCTGTGATCGGAGCGTAACCTCTTCATGCGTTGTACTTGTGCTTTCGCGCGATTTATATAATATTATTATATTAAATTTTAGTTAATAAACCATTTTATTCAGAAGATCCACCAGATAATAGTTCCACCACAAAGATTGGTGCTCTTCTCAAAAAATGCTTATTGTATGACCATAAAAATATTTAATAAGTTTCCGAACGACCTAAAAGAATTGCCGTTTACTAAATTGAGGAATTTTTTTTTTAATTTTTTTATGGAAAAGATGTATTATACAATTAATGATTTTTTCAATGATAAGATTTGACATTTGCAATATAATACTATGTTGACATTGTAAACTATTTAAGTATTCTATTTTTTTTTTTGTATTTTGAACTCTGTAACCAAGGAGCATGACATCTTTCTTCTTTAAAATTAAAGTAAATTAATGGTTATTAAAAATGATGTAGAGATCTCCTTATCAAAATTTGCACGTCGCTGGCGATAGAATATGTTAGGAAATATTATTTTAAGAACACTGTGTAACCATATTCTGGCAAAAAAATGATTTTATTTATTTATAGTTTATTTATTTTGTTTATAATTGTATGGTCAATTTGTTAGTGTATGACGATTTTGATGGTGCGACTAGCCACTGTGGCAAAGTTATACGCTCGTTTATCTATACATATAATTCTACTAACTAAGATTGATCAATACCAAGCTAAAGCCTAATCTTTGCTTTGGTCTGTAGGACAACAGAAAAAGAACAAAAAATACATACTAACACATTATAATTTTCTATCGCACTTTCGATCTACGTCGAGAAAATTAGGAAACTCAATAAAGTATTTTCGAGGAACCCCAACAAACAACATTTTCGCGAGTTCTGCTACTGCCAGCATTGAGCACCAACCAAGTCAAGTTACTTTAACAACAGGTACAGTTTTGAAACAGATATTTTTTTGGCTTGAATAAATTTACATGACTTCTTCAGCTGACGTCAAATCAATTTCGCCAAGCAACAGAAAAAAGACGCAAATGATTCCTACGGACAACAGTAATTATGGTAGATACTCATGCGTGATAAGCGTAATTATTTAACCCTGTAATTTATGATATAACTCATGGAAGGAAACATGATCAAAGGTTATAAAATATTCTTTGTTGAGTTACTTGGCTGTTTCTATAAACTCGATTTGATTTTTTTTACAGCGAACAAGAACAATTATGGAACAAACCTAGTTAAGAGCACAGAATAAATAGTGGCGTGTGGGGACGGCTGTAAGGAATACACTTGCCCAGCGCCAACAGGAGGCGGGTCGTAAGAGCCTAGTAATTTCTGTACCACGAGACGGGAAGCAGCGTCTGCGTACGAAATATTTAAAAAAATGACGCTCGTCAACCCGCCTGCCAAGCGTGGCGAGTATTGGCAATTCCCCTAAACTCCCCCCCCCCCTCTTCCCCAACATTAGGTACAAAACGAACGGTCACGAAAAATATATGGAAAATGTATAGCACGTCGCCGAGTGGAGTAACGCGTTAATGTAATTCCATACATTTTAGCCTTTACTTTCGCCGAGCCGTTGCCATATTTAAGTGCCAAACAAAGGATTGCTTGCTAGATGCAAAGGAAGGTTGGAAATGACAGCTATAATGAGCGGAGCGCAGGCTCCTAAAAGTAATGCAGTTATTATATAAACCGATATATTGCTTGATGCGAATAGCAAACCTAACCGAATAGTATATCATAGACACCTACTCCTATTGAGCTTGTAATAATTATACAATTCCACAATCCTTCCACGTAAAACAAAACCTTAAATTTTCTCAATTTAACTGTACGTTGAAAATAGGTCGAGAAAATTTTGTGGAAACCTGTTGTGCTGTTGACTATTAACGCTAACATCATTCCATCGGCGATAAGACACGACGATATGGAGATAGTTTTATTTGCGCAAGTGCAATCATACTGGGTCGCACAAGGAGCTGTGCAAATTGAACCAGATCTATAAACAATGGTAGTCACGTTTAGATAACCGGTTCTGAGATGTTGATAAATAAGTTGTTACTGTTTAAGGGATATCAATTATAAACCCCCTCGCTTACGTCCGTTTTTATCTCTACTGTACTAAATTCATAAAATATTCCATAGATTAGATAGATAGGATGGATTTGCCTCAAAACTAGGCAAGCTTCTAATTAACGGATGTCTAAACCTAAATAATTATGTGACGTCCATGATTTAGGTACTCCATGCTCGTTCGTGCTCGTCACACAAACACTTGCCTGGCTTTGCGCTCCGGAGCGCGAACTACTGGACCGAGACAGTCGTCATTAGATAAGCAAAACGCGGATAAACTTATTTATTAGAGCATTTACTTTGATCATTTCGCATACCAAGTAAAAACGAGAGCTACGATGATAAAATCTATCCGTAAATGTAAGTTAAGTAACCGGCAAAGCGTCGTTATTTTGGTGCCAGCTGTCCTTGGCCCGCGAGGTCGCTTACTCAGCTATTTCTACGTTCATTAAAGGTCGTTTTGAATTGTTTCCTTGACAGATCAATAAGAGCAGGCAGCTCGATGCGTGCTCAACGACTCAACCGGGCGACGGTACGAGTACCTCCTACTGGGCCAGATAGCCGACGAGACTTGAAAACTGTGACAGGTTCACCTTGGTGTGTGCTTAGAACGCATACAACGTTGATGATGCATTACTATCAAACCTTTTTAAAATAACATATTTAAAAAACAACTAGCGTACTGCTTCGATGCTGATTTCTTTTCGTGTTTTGTTGGAAGAAGTCGTCTGAAAACAATTTGTTTTACAATTGTTTTTTTCTATTATCATGTCTACTATTGGTTTATTCATTATGTACTACACTGACTACTTATTATTCCGTGGTATCTGAGCTATCATTGCTAACATATTTCAGTATATTATCGTGTTTACCATTGTGTTTAGCATATTTTACGCTGTGCTGCGTAGGTACTGCAATTACTTTTTTCTAGGGAGAAACCTAAACCTAATTATTGTGTGTGTACCTAACTACGTATAGGGTATACGTAGTTAGGTACACACACAATACCCAATTCTGCATCTATTTCCTAAAAAGAGTGACATGCATAATATTAATACCCGGAATAAAGATAAACTTGCCGTTCCAAATTTCAGACTGCATAAAGTGGGTAATTCGTTTATGGGAAAATGTATTCGCTTTTTTAACAAATTACCACAGTCCATTGCTGAACTGCCTATGTATGAATTTAAATCGCATGTCAAGATGATTTTAATGAAAAAAGGTTATTACACTGTAAATGACTATTTAAATGATAAAAATGTATGGAATTAAATACTGCCGTGCTCGCACAGGTTCATTTTATCTTGTAATGTAAACACACTATTTAAAAAGAGGCTGACAATAGTGACCGAGTTTCTTGCGCTGCTTCTTCTCGGCACTAGCCCACAATATTGTCCCGAAGCAGTGGTAGGGTAAAAAAATATATTGGGACGTGTAAAAGAGCTTAATTTAGGCCTATTTACAGAAATAAATTGGTTTTATTGGTTTATTGCATTATTATTAGTTTTTTTCTGAGAGTTGCGAGTTGGGTCTGACGTCATAAATTATTCGTGTGTAAAATTGTATGTACCAGTGTAATTCTAAATTTCCAAATAGACAGGTAGGTAGTGTACCATCCTACGCTTATATCGCTGTTCGCGTGCGGATAAGTGCATCCTCCTTTGTACGAATCATCTATCATACACATTTGATTATGATGTTCACTACATTTGCTCAAGCAAGTGAAATCTAAATTTATGCGACTGATTGTAGGCAGCCTTAATTCTAAACTTATTTGTAATATTCCAGTAAAAACACTAAACTTTCACAATTTAAATCGCGTTCTTTTGAGTTATTTTAGTAAGAGTTGTTTTTAGAAACAATGACGATAAATGATAATGAAACGGTAAAGTAAAATAAAGTCAGCGGTACCGCACCCTCTCCTTTAAAACAAAAGTAAATAATTTGCAAACAATATGTATAGCCTAAATTAGTAAGCAATAACTTTATATTTCATGATCATCTAATTCAGAAGTATGGACGCCGGCAGATCAACGGCATCAGATCCTCCAATCACTAGGATCACTCCCGGAAGCCTGCAGGAATCTGAAAAGGTTGCTGACCTCCTGGGATGACCTGGTTTGGTTGGAGTAAGAAGGAAAAGGTAGCACGCACAATGGCCCAATCAAGAGGCTAAGTGCGGAAACAGCCCAGACAAACTAACTAACTATGGACGCCTGTAGGTGCACAGCAGAAAAATCTAATTTTGTTAAGACTACGAGATACTTATGGTGGGTCGACGGCCAGCAAAATCAAGAAGGTCCGGCGACATGCAATAAAACTGGTAATAGAAACCCCAACACCAAAGTGACTGGTAGAAAATGGCATAACTTCCCATAAAAACATCATCAACATAAAATCCAGTAGCGCGAACGTCACATGCGACTTACATAGATAAAAAACTGTGTCATCACGTGATCTAACTAATATAAATGCAACATGCACATAATAATTGCTTACTTTATCAACAATACCATAAGAACAGAAGTAATTAAGGCAGAAGTAATTATTTAATTAATTATCCTTAAAGTTGACTTCGAAGAGTCATGTTGATGATACACGTGTATTAGTACCGAATGTAGGTATGTAACTATGTCATGCTCAGTGCGCTTAATTTGTATTGCAGAAAAAATCTAATTAAAGAAACTGATAACGGAAAAACAATAGAGTGACTGATAAGGTAACAAACAGAGTTTAACTTCAAGTGCATTTTCTTCAAACTTATGCTAAAACACGTAATAATGTAAGCACTACGATGGAAACGTTTGCACTGGAGTTAACCATACTAAGACGCACTATATATCAGTGGAAAACACTAAAATTTGTCTAAGAAGAGAGCACCATGATAGTGAGTAACAGAGGGAATTTTGTAGGCGGCAGCGTCGACAGGGGACTCACATGCCGCATTGGTTGCTTATTGCTTACATAACTACTCATCATCATCATCTATACTGTCAGTCCCGTTGCATCCATAGCCATCGCTTCGGAGCCCAGGGTCAGCTTTCTTTGATTTACTCCTCCACTTCGCTTGGTCTTGAGATCATTGGGATGCATGTCAGCCCTCACGACGTCAAAACAGTATTTCTTGGGTCTGACCCTTTCGCCAGGACCCGGCGGTGGCGGTATGGCCAGACATATATTGATTCCTATTTCCCACATACTTACATAATTATTATTTCTCTCAAATAACAGTACGGGTGTGGTGACACACCACACTGCACCAATAATAACTGATATTTGAGAACTCGTGACTGGGCAACAGATGTTACGCACTGTTTCTAAACACGGTATTTTCATTCCAGATCGTAAGTGTAAACATTAAAAGGAATAATGTTATTTTTAAATGTTGCACATACATCCAACGAATACATTCAGAGTAATAGAATAATTTAAAATTACTTAGCCATGATTAAGCACGAGCCACAAAGTATTGCAGAAACTCCGATCTGATTTATTATTTGATGTTCTAAGTGATTGAGTTAACTATTTTTGAACAGTGGCAAGACTGGCAAGATTCATTAAAATTGGTGCCAACATGCAATGAAATTCAACTAATCAAAATTGCATTAAAAGTTAGTCTCGAGTTAGTTAAATCCGAGTTAACATTAAGCGAAATTCTGCGCTCCCAAGATGTTCTGATACTGGTACTAAACTTTTTATACAAATGAATCAGGAGACGTATTTTTTAATCATGCGAATTCCAATCCTAATACAAAATCACAAGATGATGAGATGTATGTATGAGATGCAAAAATGAAAATACCTAGATCTTTTTTGAAAATTCAATCTATTACTATTGCTACGAGTGGTCCTACTCAGTCGTTTTTTGTTTTCTCCTATAGAATAGGTATCGGAAGAATGACATTGACAAGAAAACATAATTATGGTTAACAGTTTTTTTTTGCGTGAAACGAAATAGTAACAAACACTTAATTCGAGTGATTCAAAAATGCGTAAAATCGTAAGCAATGGAAATCAAATTCATACATACACGAAATGTTTTCGTGTTCGAATTAAAAATTCATTTCTATTGCTTCAAAAATACGTATCCTGCCTGATCTGTGCCTGTCTGTCCGTCTGTCTGTAGGCGCCTATTTAAACGTATGTTGCTTGTGGTTCTATGGCGGCAGCGCTTTGGTAGTAATTACTAAAGTTAAGCCACGTACAGCGCGGTTGTGAGTGGATGGGTGACCATTTCAATCATATTTAGTGACATTAATCACAAGCATCTCGGTGCTTCGGAAGGCAAGTTAAAAGTTGGTCCCGGCTAATATCGCTTAATACTAGCCGTGAAGGCCTTAGGGTGGCTTAATGACATCTGACAATAAGGTTAACTCACTGGCCTTACAACACCCCTCCACCAATCCGCACTGGGCCCGCGTGATGGAGAATGACCCAAACCACCTTATAGTTGAGGCCTGTGCTCTGCAGTGGAATAGCGTTTTCTGTCGCCGTCCCGCTCACGCCTCCTATGTGTTTACGCATAAAGCTTTGGGCACACGCTGAAGGGGTGCGACGGCGACAAAACACTAGCGCGACGCTAATGTTTGCAGCGCCCGCGGAGATCTGCCGCGACGCCGCGAGCCGAGATAAGGAGGCGTCCAACCACGCGCCACTCGTTAACCGCATCATGTGCATACAGCTGATACGGCCAACAAGTTCGTCACGATACCGACCATTATGTTAATAGAATTACTACTTACAAACGTGTCAATTAAAAAGGCAAACTCATTATCAACAGGAAAACGTTGTAATTAAATAATTAATATGCTATTCTTATCAGAAAGGAAAGTTAACAATAATTATTTACATGTGCTACATGCGCCGTCTTAGGAGTAATTCCCCCGGTGCAAATCATCCTCTCAGCAGGTAAGGTCACTAATCACTAACCGTCGACTATAGTTCTTTCAAGATAAGGAGGGATTTATGACACTTCGGATTTTCCGTTTTACCCATACTAATTAAGATAATATTTAAAAATATATATATACAATATGTCCAGGGATGTAGTAATAAAACTTTAAGAGCAGTATCTACATAAAATTTCATCGACGAAAATACCCCATATGGGGGTATGGGGGTCAATTCCAAATCCCTACCATACTGCAGATACTTTTGTTTTTATTTTAACAAAAATCACCTAACTCGTAAAATTAACGGCGGTTTGAGTCCCACGTCGCGTAGGGGCTCGATTTTGGTGTTATTTTAAAGGAAAAGGTGTAGTGTAACTATAATAAAGTAAATACACGCTACCAAATGACGCCTTTTTCATTTCCGAAAGGAGAAAGTATTTTTTTTACAGTTTTCATTCGGGCAATTTATTCTTAAATAGTACTAAAATGAGACCATTGACATACCTTTTTTTTTCTAATATGTAATAGTATTTGAGTTACTTAACAAATTGATGTAGCAACATCAACAACAACAGCAACATCTTTTGGGGTCGGTGGGTCAAAGAATATTTGCCGACGCTTCTACCCCGTGGCTCGTCTGACAGGTGTCAGCGCCCAGTGGCCGTCGGAGACGTGGTCTTAGTTGTGGACCCTGCGCTACCCAGAGGAACGTGGCCCCGTGGCCAAATTCCCAAGGTTTTCCCTGGCCGCGACGGGATAATCCGCGTGGCGGAGGTGTCTACGGCTGGGGGCAGTGTCCGCAGGGGCGTGCATTCCATATAGGCTATTATGCAGAGCCTACCTTCATAAAAACCGACAGAACAGCTGACCATAATTATTAATTACGTATTCAACAATAAACAATAAATATTCTGTAACCATTTTGTAGTCTACCTGTACTTATTCCTTAATAAAGCGCGCAACTTAGATCGTTACTGTGCAATTTAACCAATGTTAGGCTGCCGCGAGATCGCCTACTGTTTCACGCAAACTTACTCAATTTTCACTCACAGCCTACCCCCATCTGAAACCAATGCACGCCCCTGAGTGTCCGACGACCTCTCTCTAAGCTGGTTCAGTTATCGGTAGCTCCAATGTAGTGGCTTCGCCACAGGAGGGTGGGATGTTGGGTACCGATGGCTGGATCGACCTCTTTGATATTATCTATGTTTTTTTATACCTTTTTTATCTATTTTTGATACATTTTTGTTTTACGTTTTTTTTGAAGTGATTATTATGACGTAAGGAGTAAAGCAGGTTAAGGAATACAGACTCTTTTATTTCCTCTCCTTTCTACGTTCACAACACAGGTATTTCCGCAAACGGCATCCTGTGCGCCGAGGAGTGTCCGAGAGTGAGTACCCGCCGGACCGGCTCCATTCGCTCTCACATTTTCTTTACATTTCTAGTTCAATGGGACTTATCTTCATTTTCACTATCAGTTACGAAATCAGTTGAAGGCACACCCGTAAACTGACACCTATTCGACATACTTGTCGCGAGTTATCAGATAACCACTCACATACAGCCTGGCACTCGATGTGTTGCTGTTGCGCGGTGATCCATAAGTCTATCGCGAACTTCACCCACTGCCCTTGCTTCACTTTTTGCTAATAAATCATTGCCCTTATCTGACAAATGGCATCAGGTACGATTTGTCCTTTCACGGTCACTTTCTTGTTTCGCGATGAAAACTCTCAGATCAAATAAAAAAAATTGATAATCACTACATACAACATTTTACAGCAGTTATCATTCGTGGCCTTGATTGTACACATCCAGATAGTTTACGCTGGTTAACCCCTATGACCTAGACTTGATAACGGTGTCGAGAAGTGCGTCAGGTTACTCGTCACTACATCTTGCAGAGTGCCCACTGCCCAGTACCACCTGCATCGGCAGGCCATGCGCTCACTCGACTCGTTTCGGTGGAGCACCTCCTGCTATCACACTGACACCCTTACCGCCAGCATAACCAATCACTAAATAATATACTATATATCGATAAACAACTGACTCCGATCACACACTCAATCCGAGTGGTTATGAGCGGGCCATTTAGACGAGCGTCAAAGCAATTTATAACTCAGTTGATGATCTAATGCACTTTTAAAGCATTAAATAGTCTTTCTATAAAAAATGATTGCGATGAAATTAACAACGGAGTAAGCAATTTATAACTTAATTATACGGTTTGGTTGAATTCAATATGTTTTCCAAAAATTAAAAATTACTTATTTATTTTTATTTCGAGCAATGTTTGGATAACTAGAATGGCTAGCTGCACCCACGCGCAAGTGGGTGCAAAGAAAGATCTAAACCAATAATATTTTCATCTATTTGCAGAGCGCAATATATAGATTTCATTTATTGATTGATCTAGAGCAGTTCACTAGCGTTGGCTTTGAAAACCGCAGCCTTGCGCTAGAGATCATTGGCTCATCTCGTATTATACATAATACTGCGAGGCGATCTTCAACACAGTCAAATCTAGGACGAAACATTTTAATAGGGATCTTCAAGCACAGAAAATAGAAACCGCGCTCTTGGGTAAGTTGGGTAGGTATATTGTACCTGTATTTTATGTTAAGTCATTACATGCGTCATAGTAACGTATATTTTATTTTCCAAACACGACGAATTGAAGCAAATCGAATCTTTTTTGTCTACCTTGAGATTTTAAATATTAACAAGTAGTACTTGAATAAATTTTACGTTTAATGCAGAGGATGGATTTAGATATAAAAATTTTCCTATTACTTTAAGGCGATTTTCTGTTTGTTTTTTTAATGATTGCACTATTTTTTTCTTCTGAAGTATAAGTATCAGAAACTAAAGCTATCCCCACAATGTTGTGTAGGTTTTATCAATTCTTGGCATTTTTTTAAATATTTCTCTGACAATTGGGCTTAAGAAGAAGGCTTTTGAAACCACTTGCTAGTTTACATTTGGCGACTGCACTCGCCTTAAGAGTTTCGTATTGGAGGGAAAGGATAAAAAAAGAGCTACGACTCTTCGTTACTTCGTTATTACACTACACGGCGTAATATTTTTACCTTTATGAAATTGCGCGTTGATGACATTTTCACTGCGAACGATTAACACGTCGGCGTCATAAACAAGCCCTTCGGCGCCCCCTATACATATGAATGAAGAGTGATGTTGCACTGACCCTGACCTTGCGAGCATTCATATTGAACAAGACACTTCAGCAAATTATATTTATCGACCACTGTCTGTCGATGTGCAGTATTTACCCACAAGAAAAGAGTTTCAATTAATCACAGTACTTCCTTCATGTCAGCTAGTATTTTATACGTTGTCCGTCAGTTCTCTGGAGGAGAGTTGATACTAATTACTAAGATTTTAATTCCGCCTATGAGGTTCTGTTTAATTTTGTTGCAAGCGCCTTTAAGCTTGGTCCATGATTGTTGGTTTTGTTTTGGGAGCGAACAAAAATGTATGTGGCTGTCACGACAAATGCGGAACCTTTTTGACACATCAGATCCCTTTAAAGTTTTATATTGCTATGTATTTTTGTCTTGTTTGTCAAATAAACGTTTCTATTTTCTGTTCCTATACGTATGTACAGATGCTAGCTCCCGCGACCGATACATATTATAGTTGCAAGCCGTGGTGGCCGTGGTGGCCGTGGTGCGAACGACATAGGATCCTCGTACTCGAGATGTTGGCTCTGATGATGTGGATTCTACATGAAGTGGGTGAAATTTTGTGAAGTCTGGAAAAGGTCATCTGATAATTAGCACTTATTAGTTGACTAATAAAAACTAAATATTAAAAAGAATAACCATTAGATATTTTATTCATATTGCATATTGGCAGAAGATAGACAGGAGTTGAAGATTAGAGAGGAAGCCCGTGGCCAAAGACGGACGCACCAAGAAAAGCTATACATATAAATTAAACTATTATTGTGCTTCTCTTTATCGAGTAACTAGTACCACTTGCGTTAACAAATAAACGATTTGATTTGAATTTTGATTACACGTAAAAAAATTACATAGGTATTACTCAAAGAGTGTCATTTATATAATAATACAAATAATGTAACTAGCATTTCGTGGAATGGCCAATCTCACATCAAATGGAACCGTGTAAATTGTCTAAAACCAATATTCATCGCACTGCATGATGCCTGTCATTTTCATCTGTGTGGTAGAAAACAATAGGTTTTATGAAACATATCCTTTTGGATACAAATTTGTTGCTGAACCCAAATGCTTGACTAATTCACCAAAAATCACTACTGTGCTACTCAACAGTTTATATTTATAATAATATTAAAAAATAAATTCCTAGGTAAGTGGTAAATTGCCAGTATTTGCGAGTCGAAATCATAGTACTATTATTAATCTAACATAATAAATTACATTATTTTCCTTTCATAAAACATGATTGTGCACATTTCTCACTGCACATTATACGAGTATAAAAATCTGAACAGAAAATTCAAAGTAGTAGTTTGACATCACGATGAGCAAACATTTTACGGCAGCCGCGCAGCCTCACGTACGCTGATAGCGCTGATAGTGATATCGCCACCGACGCGGATTGCCATCGCGCAGTGCAGGGCGCCTAACCTACTCCAATACTATCGCAAGTTCATTTACGTACTACATACATACCTAAGCCGACAGAAATAGATAGCTGATAAATTTACTAGCCAAAATTGATTTGAAGAATATTTTTAATGGGTCTGTAAATTTTATTGAGATCTGATAACGCCTATAGATTGTGCTATTTATTTCGTAAAAGAATTTGTTAAAATAGCAGAACATCTTTGAGGATTCAGTGGTGGGGCATTAAATCCGAATTTAAATCTATACCTACTCAGTAACTAAGCGTTGCTTGTTGAAAATATATCATACGAGTACATACATCGGTCATGTGGCATTTGTACACCAAACACCGACCATCGAGATGTATCATCAAGTCGAAGATCAAGCCAGATCAAGAGTCTTGACTCAAGACTGGGTTACTAGTGGTCTAGCCAGTGGATGCATGCACTTCGGGCATTAAGTGAGCCTAATTCACGTGTCTATTTAAAAACATTATAAATCATTAGATTGTTACCTAACAAAAAAAATAAAGACAGTTTTTTATGGATATGTCGTGGCCAAATCGTAAAATTGACCACTTCATGATGTGACCGACCAAATATCAATTAAAACTGATTATAATTATCGTTCAAACGTCAACATATTTTGATTATAATATGTCAATCCACGTTTGGCCATAATATCATTAAAATTAAAATGCATTTACAAGTTACTAATCTGTTTAATATTAGTAACCTTGGTTAAGAGACAAATTAAACATTTTCAATAATAAAAAACATTTTCAGTAATAAAACTAATAAACAAAAAGATTTGAATAGCTAAATAACCTAACCAACCTATCAAATTACGTTCCAAACTCCTCCTTTTTTAAGTGACTAATAAAAATCGCTTAGTTTGGGTTCGAAACAAACCTACTCAGCGTTTTAAAAACAGAAACTCACAGCGTAGTTTCCCAGTGTTTTGTTTGAGGAAAAACATCTACTCTTGCTAGAGCATTACAATTACACAAAACCGTGCGGAGAATATTAAAATATCGGCGTAACCGCAACCGCATGTCCTGCATGTCTGAAAATTTCAAACAGTCGCATTGTTTTTATCGCTGTGACTCAGTAAACTGCGCCGGCCGATCGTGTGCGCGGCCGCGGCAGGCTGCAGAGTGCAGCAGACCCGATCTAGAGTTTCCTGTGACGGACCTGCCCGAACTGCGGACACAAAGTTTACTTCCTTTCCTATATAGTCTGAGAACTAGACACAAAGTACACAAACAGCTAGTACCTATAAAACAAAGTTACTTTTGGCGTCTGTCTTTTTGCGCCCTTCTTCCAACGCCGCAAGCCCGCAACATACATGAATACTTGACTTCAACGGCGGTGTGGTGTAATCATCAGTAATGGATCGCGCTCCTGACTACAAAGCCAGCGGTTGCGGGTTCAAATCCCGCAAGGGGCAAATGTTTGTGTGATGAGCACGAGCATTTTACCTAAGTCATGAATGTTTATAAAAGTGTTTAAGTATAATATGTTTATCCATCATCTAGTCGCCATAGTACAAGCTTTGCTTAGTTTGGGCACAGAATACATAATATGTTTGGGGCTAGATAATTGGTGTGATAGTGAAAACCATTTGTTTATTATTTATTATTATTTTATTTATACTATATTAATAGAATTTGTCGCCTTTGTCAGTGCGATTATTAATATGTTTACTATTAAGGGTTCCGTTTTTTGACTACGAAACACTCAAAATGAATGTTTGTATGTTTGTCGTCTATGCGTTTATTAAGCTTTTATCGGATTGTGATAAAACTGCTGAGTTGTCCGCACACCGGGAAAAGTTTCTGAATTATATTGAAAACCAAGCAAACAAAGTCGCAAAAAATCGACAACGAACAGACATCACGCGTGAATAAAATGGAGAGGGCGTATTTATAAGTAATCCATCGTTCATACCCCTATAGTGACCGATTATAAAAGATATCTGTGTACAACTAGTGCCGCCTCAAATCTGGCGTTATCTCGGATATTGGATAAGTCTATCGATTTTTAAAAGACAAAAAAAAACCAATGATACAAAGATTCTGGGATTTACTAGTGTAAGCCAAGTGTTTACTGTGGTGTGTGTGTCTGTTTGTGGCACCTAGCTTTTTTTGGACAACTTTAAATAAATGGAAAAAGAAATACACATATACTTTACAATCAGTCAATTCAATACATATTATGAACTCCGGCTTATCACGTAATTCTTTATAGTCGTTCTTAATTAATTAATTACTTACATAAGCAACCAAAATAAAGCATAATAATATATTATTTAATTATTTTTTTTACTCTACCTATTATTCACGAGCGAGTGAACAATGATCGGCCATGAATGTGATCGAACAATATGCCGCGGCATATCGTACGTAGGTACTGTTATTTTTTTTATGAATACATACATATATATTTTTGTTTTCATTTTTTTTTTTCATATTTATTTATTTATTACGTCGTAAGTATTTCTAAAATAATATTTAATGTCAAATTGTAGCTGAAACAGTGTTTGTTGAAGTTTCACCAGAGATACCATGTGTATAATCTGAAATCGAAGAGCAGTTTGAACACTTTTAGTTATTTGGAGTTCGCAACGAAAGCGCAAAAGTACCTGTTTAATGATACAACTGTTTCGCACCTCTGTTTTTGTTTTATAAATATAAATAAATTGACGTTTGTTAGTCTCACTAAAACTCAAGAACGGCTGGACCGATTTGGCTAATTTTGGTTTTCAAATATTCGTAGAAGTCCAAAAAAGGTTGAATTTCATAAAAGGTAAGTACTTTAACCTTAAAATAAACTTTTGGAAGCCATACATACGAAGTAATAGTACTATAAAATGTACAGAGAAAGGGCTTACCTATACGGAATAAGTTTACCAGCAGTAACAAATTAAATTATAATATAGAGATTTGCATTAATTGATAAAAATTAAAGTGCGGGCTTGTCTCTAAGTGAGTTTACTTAGCTCTTTTCCATTAATTAAATTACAATGCCAATAGGTACAAATCTTAATGTACTGGGGCAAATGGAACTAAATAATCTAAACAAAGTATAGGTTATGTAGTTGTAGAGTCCATGCACACTGCAGACTCTGATCAGCCGACAGGTGGTCTGGTAACACTAATAGTATTCATAGGAATATGGTCCGGCTACAAAGTTTCCAAAGTGCGCATACTGTGCGTTCACATACATGTGTACTCGTATAATCAAGAGATAGACCAAACTATCGGCCGATCAAGTCTATGGTGTGCGCGCTGCGCGGGCTCAAAGTATCTTCATGCTTTTGATTTTAAAAGTTGAATGATTTATTTGCAAGAACACAGTACGATAGTTAGACAACCTAAACCATAGCGCGAATGTCAGTATGATTGATTTAATCACATGTTTAATGGGAATACGTAGGTCACACTATAAGTTTTGCGTAACTTAAAAAAACAACATGTTATAACCAAAATATTATGTTTATTGCTTCTCAAAATACTCTACTTTACATTTTAAAAATTTTTCATGCGATCGAACAATTTTTTAAAACAAGAGAACCACAGATCTGAAGGCATGTTTTCTACGTGCTGATTTAACGCTATCACTGCCTCTTCGGAGTTGGTAAAAGTAAAACCTCTCATCAAATCTTTGATTTTGGGGAAAATACAGAAATCACAGGGTGCTAGGTCGGGGCTATTCGCAGGATGGGTGACGAGTTGTACTTTTTCGGAAGGTAAAAATGACTTTGTTTTGTTGGCCGTGTGTGAAGAAGCGTTGTCATGATGTAGGAGAACGCGGCTTTTGGGTCGTCTTTCGCGAACTTTTTCTAACACCCTGGGTAAACAAATGGTAGAATACCACTATACACGGCATTAACACTCTTTTGATCTTCAAGTGGAATTGTACAAATGGGACCCGTAGCTGAGAAAAAAAACGCGATCATTTTTTTACCAACGTTTCTCCCCTGCCTCACTTTAGTTGGCCTGTTCTCATTTTCAAACACCTATTCACAAGATTGCTGTTTTTTTTTCGGGTTCAAAACAATAAATCCACGTTTCGTCTCCTGTGAAAATGTCATAAACAGCATTAGAATGTCCGTGGTCGTACTTCAGTAGCATCTGTTAGCACCATTCCTCGCGAGCCCGCTTCTGCTCCGCTGTCAGTTCATGAGGGATCCAACGACAGCAAAGTTTCCGAACTTACAATTCTTCGTGTAAAATTTTCTGAATTTGGCTTAGACCAATCCCCAATAGTCCTCGAATTGTCTCATAGGTAATCCGCGGGTTTTCTTCAATTAGCTGCTTAACAGTAGCCACATTATTTTCGTTGACGGCAGTTGAAGGCCGCCCTTCACGAAATTCGTCATGTAAAGAAACTCGACCTCTCTCACATTCAGCAAACATCACCTCACGGTGCTCAAACAAGGTGCTTCTCTCCCAAAAGCATTCTGCAGCAACTTTTAAAATCATAAAAATCATCGCTATAAAATCTTTAGACTTAATTCCATTTTCGTTGCGTGCGTTGCGTCGAACTCGTATGTGTGATAAAAAACAATTGACAAATCATTTCCCGCCAATTATTCTTTTTTTATTACTAAAAGCAACGTTTAAAAAAATATAACATTCGAAATTCAAATAGTTCCGATTAGCTAGAAGTGCAAAACTTTTAGTGTGCCCCATGGACACAGCGTCAAAAATCTTTGGCCCTATGTATATACTAAAAAAGCAACTGCAAACCTCTCATAGTTTGAAAAATACAGTTACAGCTTCTGATTTTAGCTCCATTTATGACTATTTCGCGGTAAACAATAAATTACGCCAAGACGTATTTAAGAGGTACGGGATTTCCCGAAAATTATTCCCACTATCCCCCCCCCCTCTATCAAACGGACAAATGGGCGACTAATAATTCAACAGGAGTCACACGAGTTCTTGAATACCCGGGAATTGGCAAACGTAGTATGACGTAAAAACGTCACTCGTCCTGGTGGACGGCGACTCAGATCATAGTATGGAAGCAGACCGGGTGCAAATGGCGGGAAACCGAAGCCGGGGCGCTTAAAAGAACTTCTCGTATGACCTGTGACCATCAACATTCAGCAACGAATTTGGTTGATTAAACGCGGATGCAAGATGTATCCATGAGGAGTTACCATGTCTTTGAAGAGAACGGTTAAACATAGGTGTTACTTTACCTGAGCAGACCCTCCCGCTTGACCATATACCGAAACGTCTCCGAGATGGTGCTGTTGTGTGCCGTCCGCAGCGACTGCATCCGCGTCTGCAACGAACACAAAATATCTCAAGCGTACTCTTTAAAGGACTTATTGTCGCTATCTCTGAACCCGGGACGGGTTAAATTCCCGGTCGTTGAATGTAGAAAAATAACTTTTGTATATTGTCTCGGGTCTGGGTGTTGTGGTACCGTCGTTGTTTCTGATTGCTGAAAAAAAACAAGTGCTTAAACTACTTATCATAGGATCAGAGCAATGTATGTGATGGTGTCCAACATTTATTATTATTTATTTATTATTCCAATGTACGCGGCATACTGCATTAATACATTGTGCGTCAATCATGTGACGCAAAAAGTAACAGTATGTCAGCAGTGACCAGACAGGTCAAAGATTCGTTACCTGAGTTGGTAAAAGCGGCAGCGAATACTGTTTATAATGAATGTCTTATGTTTATGCGAATTAGCATCACTCGCAAGCTCGCATTCTCGCAACAAATCATTTATTTCAATCGGGTCAAAAATAGTCTCCCAGCTTTAGCCTTCTCTGAGATAAACGTAGAACAGAATGAAATAGCGAATGCGTGTTGTGAACGGTGATGTTGAATTTTAGTGAATTTTTAAATTATAAATGTCAACAAAAATCTTCTATATATATAAGGTGTTAAAAAATCAGTGTCAAATATTTTAAGGGTAATGAGTTTACGTTGTGACTAACAATTTTTGTATGAATTTTTTTTTTATTTAAGCCTTAGTTTTCGAGAAAAACACGATCGAAAGTTTGATAATAAACTCAAATATCAACATCCTATAACACCTGATCACTACTACGGACAAACTACTCCGTACAGCAAGAAACGCTCGCTTGTGTGCGTGCTACTATGATTTATTGCCAAAATCTGCCGAAGGACGAACGACTTTTATTCAATTATAAACTCTAAATCGATGTAAATCGATTTAAATTTCAAAATTTTAGTGTAAAGGCGGCATTTGTCCAAATGCGAGTCAAAGATACCGCTTTAAAAACAGTCGATATTCAATTTTAGATTCTAATTCGTTATCATAAGGTTGATTTTATTTTTTAAGTTTCTGAGGGCGGCGGAACACACGATTTAGGAAATGCCGAAAGACCGAGAAAGTACTGTTAACAAAAACAGTTTCTTATTTTACATTTCTTATGAATTAAAAAAGGATTGATGGCAAAGTGCTTTTAGGGTAAGGTTAAGGTCTTGGATCCGATCCCCGGCAAACTAGTTATGTTTCGGAGTACTCTTACTGACCTTGATCTAAGGTTAAGGACGAGTACGCTTATCTAAAATAAATAACAATTAATTTGAACCTGCTTTTTAGATGATTTTTTATGCTTTGTGTTGTGCGTTGGTTTATTTACTAAGGACTAAAAGTAAAGTCAATGAGCCAGACGTTGCGTAGGTACGCAATAATTTATAGGTATCAATAAGGTTAAACTGGGGTATACCCTGTACAACGAAACTGTTATTCGTCTCCCAAACACTCAAACGGGGCATAATTTAACACATTTTTCTGAATCCCGTCTGGAAGTTGACTGCGACTACTTCACCACATGTAGATACATAGTAAATTTACATGATAAATGCATTTTAGTGATTAGACAGATACATTTTTGATTGCTGTTTATTCAACGTAAAGGATAAAATGTTGAATACTTGTACTTACCGTATCCGGCGGTGGGGAATGCACGCACATGGAGCTAAAGAGGGAGGGAGGGAGGGTACAACTGGCTAGTACCTTCAAAACTTAAGATTGCTAAGCTACTAGTTAATACCAATTATAACAAGTTAAATAATTAGTAGGTACAATACGCGGCGCTAGAATGAACATCAAGCTAACGAGTAAGATAATCGGCTAGTTTCGGCTTTCATAGAACGTCGTTTCTGTCGCACGGATTATCTCTCTTTTTAGCTCGATGTGCATACTGCATACTACCGCCGCGTACTGTACCTATTATTTCACTCTTACTATCACTGGTAAGAACTAGTAGCAATCTTAATTTGTAGTTTAGCATGGTAATACAAGATTCGAATTGATAAGTAAAAAATAATTACACCAAAAAAACAATAACACCAAATAATTGAGTGATTTTTTTTTGCTAACGCTACACTTACACGTGCCATAGGTATGCGCTTTTTATTTATTATTACTCCTGCAAATTGCAAAACAGTCACAACAATCAATCAATCGGCGCTAGACCTTCTCTTGTGTTTGACGTTAATTGCGAAGTCTCACCATGCCATACAGGTATTCGGACTCTGATTACCTCAACATGGTTATGTGCTACCATGAGGCAAACTACAGTTTAGTGGAAGCAGTAAGGCTGTTCCACGAACGGCACGGTGTGCGCGTGTGTCCATGCACAATCTTAGGGGCTGAACAACGGTTTCGTGAAAGTGGTAGGTTCATGCCTTCTGGTGACGCTGGCAGACCTCGCATTTCAGTACAGCTTGAAGAGGACGTGCTGAATTTCTTCGAGCTCCACCCGACCGCCAGTACGAGGGATGCTGCTGCCGTTTTCAACACTAACCATGTGTACGTGTGGAAAGTGCTGACGAGGGAGCGAAGACACCCCTACCACTTCACGAGAGTGCAGGAGCTGATGCCGCAGGACTACGCGCCACGCGTGGAGTTCTGTCAGTGGATCCGGCGTAACAGCCTAGCCAACATATTGTGGACGGATGAGTGCACCTTCACCAGAGTGGGCATGTTCAATATCCACAATGCTCACTACTGGTCTGAGGAGAACCCACATCTGGCGCGTCCAGATCATTTTCAGACGCGGTTCAGCGTGAATGTTTGGGCTGGGCTACTAGGACATCAGCTGATAGGACCAGTATTTTTTAATCGGCTGAATGGCGCCGTTTACTTGGAATTCCTTGAAAGAGAGTTGGAGGAGTTGTTAGAAGATGTGCCGCTAAATCTTATGCAGCAGATGCACTACCAACACGACGGCGCGCCCGCGCATTACGACCGCCATGTCCGCGAGTACCTGACGGCACGTTTTCAGGATCGGTGGATCGGACGCGGTGGGCCTATTGCTTGGCCAGCACGCTCGCCAGACGTGACGCCGCTGGACTTCCACGTCTGGGGCCGTGCTAAGGATCTCGTGTATGGTCAAGATGGCCACACCATCACCAGTGCCGAGCAATTAAAAGCACGAATCATTAGTGCTTTTGAAACAATGCGCGGCGACAGTGAAAGTTTAGTGCGTGTGCATAGGCATATTTTAAAAAGGGCTGCGCTTTGCATTCAGGAGAATGGGGGGCACTTCCAACAACTATTGTAAATAATTTTGTAAATAAGTGACTCTGATTTTGTACATAATAATGAACTACCTTTAAACACGCCAAGTAAGAGTAAGTAAACCTTGTTATCTGCATTGACTGATAGAAATAGCCTAGTAGTACCTATCTCCATAGAATTATGTTGCATTAAATCAGGTGATGAGTAATAAATTATTTTACGCTTACTTGCCAGTCCAAAGCCTGGAAAAGTGTGATGGGAGGTGGAAATTCTTTATTTGTTTTGTGTTCTTAAAATAAAAGTGATATTTTTAGTAATAAGTGTATTTATTAATTGTCAACATGTGTAATTTAATTAAAAATGTTTTTTTCAATTTAACTGTATTTTTATTTTACCGTAAGAACTGATAGAAGTAATTAACATTAAAATTACAACATAAAGTGACAAACTGTCAGTTGCTGAAGAATGTATTATCTTTAAAGACAGCATTAACACTTATTTTTCTATTTTGTGTACGAACGTTATGTTACAGACCTGCATTATAGCTATAAGTCGTCTTTAAAGATAATAAGGCCCAGTTTCAATACTTGCTGAAAGTTCTGGATAACCTATCTGGCACTTGTTTTGACAGATAACCCATACAATTAGCTTTCTTAAGCCTTTCTGCAACTCGCGGCAATTATCTAAAAGGAGTAGGTACGTCGCACATGCACACACACACACACACACACACAATGACATGAAACGAGTGAGACAGAAATGATAACAGTGTTTCTATCTCAAAGAAAATTCATTCATACACACACACCCAATGTCTAGCATGAGCTTGTGTGTCGTATGATTTTATGTGCGCATGAATGAGATCCTAGGGATTATGAATGGGTTTTGACTAGTATTAGCATCGTGCGAGAGTGTTTGTTTGCGTTTGTGGGAGTTTGCGATCATGTACAGGATGATATAAATTATTTATATCAATAAACATTTTCTTTTTTCGATTTATTCAAATCCGTTCTATAGTTTTAAATTTCTCTTAAATATGATCCATGTGGTAGTCTCAGTTACCCCTTAAAATATTTGACATTGATTTTTTAACACCTTATATATAAAAGAAGAAACTGAGACTGACTGACATATCAACGCACAGCCCAAACCGCTGGTGCTAGAGATTCCAAATTTGGCATGTAGGTTTCTTATAAGGTCTAGGGGTGCACTAAGAAAGGGTTTTCCAAAATTCATCCTCTAAAGGGGTGAAATGGGGGCCCAAAGTTTGTATGGGGAAACAAGATTAGTTAGACTATTTTATTCGAAACTTCACAGGAGTATTCCTAACAATAAATGATTAAACACGTGTTTCAGGTTTTTTGCGAAATCGACCCCTAAAGGGGGTAAAAGGGGTGACAAAATCTGAAAATCAACATGGGGTATTGTTTCTATGGTTTATCGGGTCGCTGATCACGAAAACAACAACGATTTTTAAATTTAACGTTGCGGACGTGAAATTCCATCTCCCCTGTTGGGATGCGATGGGGTTGAAATGTCTATCAATATGGGTGTAGATTTTATGGTGTTTTGGAACTTTGATTTTAAAATGGAATATTGTGAACATGAAAATTCTTGAAATTATTTGTGCCAAATTGCAATTCAATCGGGCCAGTAATTTCGGAGCATATCGGTTGTAACAGACGGACTGACAGACAGCCATACGTGATCCCAACACAAAGGTTCTATTTTTGCATTTGATGTGGGTATACATCAAGGACCAAAGGATGCAATCGGTTTTCTGCAGTTAAGATTAGGATTCATTACTAAAAATAGATTAAATAAATAAACTTCATTAAAAAAGCAAGCTGATCAAAGTTTGAATGTTTTCGTTGCACCGACTCCAGAAATAGCTGATTAGGTACTTACGTGTTAATATTATTTTTAGCTTTCTAGAGTTTTGAAGTCGGTCCAATTTTTTTTAAATAAAATTTGTCATTTCAAAAATTTTGCACTCACTATGGTTACTTTGAGCGCAACTGCGCGAGTGACATTGTAGAGGGATAGTATCGCAAAAGCCTTTGATGTAAATACCGACATTAGGTAAATGAAGACTAGGACAAATTATACACGAAACCACACGAATATAGACAATTACTATTAGCGATAAGACCGCCTAAATTGTACGTCTTACACGTCTTACTTGTATGGTGTGCAAAAAAGTATCTATTTATAACTCTCTCTAGTCTCGTATTCGGCAACTTTCGTCGAGAATATGGAATAAAATGCGCTTTTTTTTTCCCCCTCTCACGCTGGCTTGCTGCCCCGCACTGACGAATGCTTGCTCTGTAACATGTTACATTACGCCCCGTGACGCAAGTCAGCAGTACCCACCTTTAGAGTATAATCATCTGAGAAATTCATGAGATTAAATCCCATTCAAATATTTTTGCCGAAAATAAAACCATTAAACAGCAGATTGCTGTAATGTGGTAATAAATGGTTAGTGTCACGCCACTCTTTGATGGTCTCGTAAAACCAGCAGTTATATGTTTAACAGAGGTGACACCTCAAAAATCATTTGGCACAAAACACCAGTTACAGCCCTGCAATTGTTTTCTATGAAAAAAATATGCTGGAGCTTATTAAACATGTCGCAGAGGCGTGCAATTTTTTCAGATGACTCCACAGAACAGAGTAGAAATTACAGTTTACACAAGGAGCGCAAAACACACTCGCTCCATTCAAACAAGGGTTTTAATCGCCGGCTCACGGGTAGAAATGTGTAATTTAGGCGTCCGACAGCGACTGAGGAACTAGGTGATCATTCTGTGACATTGAGAGGTATGGTATAAAACGATAGGACTCTGTTAATCGGTCATTAGTTGATATCTGCAAGTCGATCATTGAAGCCATGGAAGGGAGGATAGCTTTGTTCGGGGCTGTGATGGTGGCGGTGCTGGCGGGCACGCGGTGCATGGACGACGAGATGGCGGAGCTGGCGAAGATGCTGCATGACAACTGCGGGGAGGAGACGGGCGCCGACCTGGCGCTGGTGGACAAGGTGAACGCGGGCGCGGACCTGATGCCGGACGCGAAGCTCAAGTGCTACATCAAGTGCATCATGGAGACGGCGGGCATGATGTCGGACGGCGAGATGGACGTAGAGGCGGTGCTGGCGCTGCTGCCGGACGATCTGCGGCGCAAGAACGAGCAGAACCTGCGCGCGTGCGGTACGCAGAAGGGCGCCGACGACTGCGACACCGCCTACCTCACTCAGGTCTGCTGGCAGAAGGCCAACAAAGCCGACTACTTCCTCATTTAGTCAAACTTGTAATGTATTAATTATTATAATAAACGTTAACCAAATAAATGCCAAATGTAATTACTTTTTCGATATGTACTGATGTCGAGCACTGAGTTTTTGTCACCGCTATACCGGTTATGGGTTGAACTTTGATTGGACAGGCTCCTCACTTTAGTGAGAGTTCAACAGAAATGGATTAGGAATGTATAGCATGACTCGTGCGTTAGTTTGTATTTAGCAGGTGATCAAAACTGCTTTGAATCACTTCTGTACTCTGAGCACAGAATACCTAATAGTACTGCTCTGAGGTACGTCCTACGTCACCTTAAGCTAATTCGATAATGTTAAACAGCTGTGCCTGCGAGCAATACAAGTAGTAACTACCAAATTATTCACATTCTGCATGTAATTAATTAGCTCTATAATTATTGACATCTATCACGCTTATGTCAAAATGAGCATTCTTTCAGAACATAATTAGCCTATTAATATTGGTCAAATAATTATTAAAATGGAAGAAATAGTTCCAGGGAATCTTCCTCCTTCTACATTCAAACAAACTTTACCTCTTATTAGTGTTAATATAAATGATTTAATTTGGATTACCTAGGCACCTATTAATCTTTATTTAGAAACATAATCTTTACTATTTAAGGACCACAAAATTTATTAAAAATACATTTCGTGCGTTTTTACCCCTGACGCCAAGAGAGACGCCATACACGTCCTTAATTATTTTTTTGTTGTGTTAATTATTGTCAGGAGAAAGTTCTTAGGAAAGAAAAAAAACCGGCCAAGTACGAGTCGGACTCGCGCACGAAGGGTTCCGTACCATTATCTATGCAACATTAGATTAGACACTATATTATAATAGAGGAAGCAACAGAAATACACTATATAAGGTGCTTCATAAATATCTGCAATGGCTGAAATGGGTAAAAGTATTGCTTATTAGATTACGATAGTGAAGGAATTAGTGCCCCGGTGCGAAAAGACAGTAAATAAATGGTTACTTGCTTCAATTTGCATAACACACTTCGTCATCCGCCCTTGACACTGCGCGGGAGCGGTATAATGTGAAACGTTAGCATTTTTGGACAGATGTGGACGGTTTGAGACAGAATAAAGCCTAATCTTTATTTAATATAATTTTTTAAATGAAAATATTAATGATGTTCTGGACATAAAATTTCTTTACTATCGTAATCTATATAAGCAATACTATTACCCATTTCAGCCGTTGCAGATATTTATGAAGCACCTTATATTATTTAAAATAACAATTTAAAAAATGACGTTTGTTGTATGGAAGTCCTCCTTAAATATTTATTTTATTGTATTTTTTTTATTATTTAAAGTAGGTAAATATAAAACTAAATATTCTCTGAACATATCAAGCATCTACCTGCTGCCGTTATTAATATCTAGCCAAAAACGGCAAAAAATTATGTTTGTTTTATGGGAGCCTGCCTTAAATATTTATTATATTTTGTTTTTAGTATTTGTTGTTAAAACAGCAACAGAAATACATCATCTGTAAAAATTACAACTGTCTAGCTACCACGGTTCATGAGATACACCTGCCTGGTGACAGACAGACAGACGGACAGCGGATTCTTAGTAATAGGGTCCCGTTTTTACTCTTTGGGTACGGAACCATAATTAAGAAAATCGCACAGAAAATCCTTAATGAATAAACTAAAGACTATGCGGATGAAGTCGCGGGCACCAGCTAGGTAGTTTAAAATAAAAAACTAAAACATAAAACATCTGCAAAAAGTTTTTTATGCATTATAACAATGATGATTTGACTTGAATTTATTTAGATTTCTAAAATAACAAATAGGATGATAAATTGCATAATAAAAAAAGTTATAAACTTAAGTTAGCAGAATGAGAATTTTATTTATAGAAGCCTTAGACAAAACATTATATTTACAAGGTTTTTAATTAGTCAGGGTTTTCTAATTTCCTATTTAAATTATATTTTATTATTATGTACAGAGTTACAACGAAAATACGAAAATATTTGAGAACTGTTCATTAGGCTACGTAGCCAGATGTCAAGTGGATTTAAACAACCCACCTACAACATTTGAATTTATTAAAAAACAAAGTAAACATTATGTACCCACAGAACACTTGACTGTGGACTACTAAAGTTGAATACCTACATAATATGTATGTTATATTATAACATTCATGTTGTTATTTCTTTTCAGTTCAAAAAAATATTCAGCTTTCTGGCTTTGGGCTAATACATAATAATTACATAGGTTACAAGATAACCAGGTAATTCTATATAAAGTTTGCATATTATGTTGAATAAAAAAGTACCTACCTTAAATTTAGCAAGTACAGTAGAGTGAAGGCCTAGCCTTATGAGATCTGTGTTCAGGTTTGTTAGAATTACACATCAGACGCTGACAGGAGTTACATTAAATTTGACACACAAAGATATTATGTTCCAGATAGCACTCATACATTGGCTACTCATATCTCATATCATGGAAAAATAGTTCCCATGATATTCTGAAAAAATCTCCACATTTTAATCCTTAAGTATTGCTGGCTCATTATTATGCAGCCGTAACATTTTATACTGTCTGATTATCAGTGATCGGAATAGGTAGATTGATTTGATGTACTTTAGTAGTGCTAGCATAATAATGGATGTCTTTTTTTTTTAAACTGATACAAAGAAATTCCGAAATCCGGGAGGCATGTCCATATTAACATCAATGTTTTCATCATTAACCCCAAATCAATCTACCTATTCCGATCACTGCTGATTATATTGCTGGATTGCAACTATTTAATTGAAAATTAAGGTAAAAAATTGTGTTTGGATGAAGCCTTGCTTCTCTTGTGGAGTTTGCCTGGTAGTCCCAACATCATACTGCGTGCGATACCCGACCGGCTAGACAGCCCGCTTATCTGGGCTCTAGCTAAATGTACTAAATTGTTTTTAGAAATTAAGTACTATCATAGGTTAAGTTATTAGCAAATTGGGCCTTGTAGTCATGAATTTAATAAAGATTTGAATTTAGGGGTTGATTCTACTGCTCAAAAACAACTACATTAAGGCACCAAGGGTCCTATTGAACCAACATCAAAAACTAAGAAAAGATCCAATGAAAGGAAGACTGTCTGGTGGAGGCGCGCGCTCCGGACTGCAAAGCTAGGCAGGTGAGTGAGAGCATTAGTATGTCAGCATAAATCATTAATGTTTATAAACATATTTAAGTATGTTTATCTGTTATCTAGTTGCCATAGTACAAGTTTTGGACTAGATAAATAGTGTGATTGTAAAAAACTAATTTGGTCCAATTTTTCCATTATACAACCCAAGCACAGCTGCTCGGAAATTTAGTATGAACTGATATTTTTTGCAGTTTTGGTGTTAGTCGTAGCAGCAGTTGAATAACTCCCCTAATACAGCCTTGTGTAAGGAGAGTAAGCAGTTTTATAGGTAGCGGTACAAGCTCTGCTTAGTTTGGTAGATTATTGGTATGAAAGTATTTATTTATTAAAAATATAAACACAGATTAAGTAACTATGAAATTAGTATAAATTTTGCACTAACTAATGATAAGGATTGCTAGATTAAAGTTAGAAAACTGACTAAACTACGCTTGTTAATTATATGAAATACCACTAAAAAAAAAGGTAATTTTATAAAGGGAACACGGCTGACATATCAACAGTTAGGTAATATTATGTACTGAAGTATAACGAAAACACAAATATATGTGAGAACTGTTTATTAGAACTGAATTAGGCTATGTAGCCAGATGTCAAGTCAATATAATCAACCTACCTACAATATTTGACTTTATTAAAAAACAAAGTAAACATGTAAGTACCCACAGAACACCTGACCATTAACTACTAAAGTTGATATATAACATACCTTCCCCCCAAGTAAGTACACAAATAACAAAATAATTTCAATAAACAAAACTAACTTAATAATGATAACAAACACACTAGGAAATGTAAAGATTCTCTCCAGATACAGAAGAACCAGCACCAGGTCTTTGATATGGGATCTTAAAGTGCATATTTAATTTATTTTTTATTTTCCCTGGAGCTGATGATATGGTATGAGATGAACTTGGAATGCCCAACATATCTGCCCATTTTTCAGCATCTGGTATTTCAATTATTGCGTCAGAGTCTTGACTTTCTTCGATCGCTTCTTGTGCAATATCTCTATATACTGTATTAGAGCCTTCTACTCTCTTTGAATTGTCTGACTCAACTATAATCATCCTCTCTCCGCCCTCTCTATTTAATTGGGGTTCTGCCGCTTTAGTTTTAAGAAGTTGATCAATGTGGCGATTTATAATCACACCTTCACTGGTCTTAATCTGATAGCTTGAAGGACCATTTTTATTAATAACTGTGCCTCGTAGCCAACTCGGTCCGGTGTTACTGTAATTTTTATACATTACAGCCTGTCCAACTTCTGTTTCTCTTCTGTTTCTTTGGTTATTTTGTCGAATTTGGTTATCTGTTTTTTTATGTTGTACATTGTCGGGATGTATAGTGTCTAATAAGGTACGTAAGCGTCTATTCATCAACAACTCTGCAGGACTTTTGTGTGTTGTAGTGCATGGAGAGACACGAAGGCCTAGTAACAAGTTGGGTATTCTAATGTCCCATGATAAATCATCCATCTTTTTTAGTTTGTCTTTAACAGTTTGAACCATTCGCTCAGCTAATCCGTTCGTAGCAGGGTGATATGGTGCAGTGGTCACATGACGGATATTGTTGGCATTTAAAAATTGTTTCATTTCGTTTGATACAAACGAGGTACCGTTATCAGATACCAGCACGTCGCACAATCCATGTGTAGCAAAAGTATTTCTTAGGAGTCTTATTACAGTAGCCGAGGTTATATTATTAACAACAAATACTTCAGGCCAGCGAGAATATGAATCAACAATGATCAAAAAGTTTTTATTGTAAAATGGGCCTGCAAAGTCGACATGAATTCTTGACCACGGTCTCGTTGGTGTAATCCATTCGTGGGCTGTCTTTGGCGGCATGTGACGGTGTTCCAAACACTTAGAACAGCCGCTCACTAATGATTCGATGTCTTCGTTAAGGCGTGGCCACCACACATAACTTCTAGCCAATGTTTTAGTTTGGACAATTCCAGAATGAGTTTTATGCAACACACTTAACATCGCTGAACGAAGAGACCTCGGGACTACGACTCTGCAGCCCATCAGTATGCAGTCATTTTGTAGTGATAATTCCGAGCGATGTATCCAGAATGGTCGTAAATCCGGATCGGTCTCTTTAGCTGGCCATCCACACTGGATATAATAAACAACTCGAGATAAAGTGCGATCACGTTTTGTCTCCGTAGCTATATGCGTGACATCATACGGGAAGTCGTCCGGCGTTTCAGCCATCAGCAAGACCTCGTAGAGCGGTTCCTCAGGTTGTTCTGGGACCGGTTGGGGCCACCTACTTAAACTATCTGCGCTGCCAATCTGTGACCCGGGTTTATATGCTATATCATAGCTATGTGAGGTCAATGCTATGGCAATTCGTGTCAAACGAGGTGATAGCATTGTTGTCATTGGTTTCTTTGGGTCGAATATACCGAGTAGTGGCTTGTGGTCGGTTACAATACGAAAATGTCGTCCCATTAGATAGTTGTGAAACTTTGATATGCCAAACATGATTGCCGCGGCTTCTTTATCGAGTTGCGAGTATCGTCGTTCGTGTGAGTGTAGAGTCCTCGAAGCCATAGCTACTGGACGATCGTGGTCATATTGGTCTTCGTGAGACAACACCGCCCCCACCCCATAGTCAGAGCTATCACAGGTAAGGATCAACGACTTGTTCACGTTGTAATGGGCTAAGGTAAGATCAAAGGTCAATAACCGCTTTGCTGTATCAAAAGCATTTTGTTCGTGTTCAGTCCACTTCCAGGTATTAGTTTTGTCTAGTAACCGATGTAGTGGCTCTAAGACTGTCGCTTTGTGCGGTATAAATCTCTCGTAAAAATTATAGAGGCCTAGGAACGCTTGGAGTTCTCGCTTATTTTTAGGCTCCGGGGTGTTGACTATTGATTCCACCTTACTTGGCGCTGGATGAATGCCTTCGGAGTCAATGACGAAACCAAGAAACTCTACACTCTCTCTAGAAAATTTACATTTAGTCTTGTTTAGTCGTAGCCCTGCACGTTCAATTCGGTCTAGAACCGTATCAAGCCTGGCCTCCATTTCCTTCACTGTGCGACCTGAGACGATAATGTCATCAATTAGGACTGCAACTCCCGGGATGCCCGCCAGTAGAGACGTCATTAGGCGTTGAAAGATCCCCGGGCATGCTTTAACTCCAAACGCTAAGCGATGTACTGTGTAAAGTCCTTTGCACGTATTTAACGTTAGCAATTTTGACGTGTCATCGTCGACAACGACTTGAGTATAAGCCCTATCCAAATCTAAAGTCGTAAAGCATTTTCCTTCAGCTACAGTTGCAAAAACCTCATTTGCCGTCGGCATAGGATAAGTATCTGATTCAGTCGCTTCATTAACGGTACTGCGATAGTCTCCGCATAGTCTGATTTCTCCTGTCTTCTTGACGATCGGCACAACGGGCGTGGCCCACTCGGAAAAAGAAGTAGGACGTAATACTCCTTCTTGTACCAATCTGTCTATCTCCTGTTCTACTCTATCTTTAATAGCAAATGGCACCGGGCGAGCCTTTAGGAATTTCGGTGTCATTCCATGTTTCACGTGTATCTTCACAGGTTTACCCCGATATGTGCCCAGTCCATCTTTAAAAACTTCTTGATGCTTCGATAACATTTTTGTGATGTCCATTCGTTCGTTGTTGTAAACGAAGTTGATATTCAAAGATATGCCAAGCGGCACCAGCCAATCTCGACCTAACAGGTTCGGTCCGTTACCTCTGGCTACGATGACGCATAGAGTACGTATATTCTCTTTGTATGAAACTGACAAGGTTACTTGTCCCAATAGTGAGACCGGTGTCTCAGTCCAAGTACGTAGTGTTAGCGAGGCGGGGCGCAGGGCATCGCGCGACAGCTGCGGGCGCAATGCGTTCCAGGTGCGCTCGTTGACAATGGAGAAACTGGCGCCAGTGTCTACTTGCATGCGTATTGGGATTCCTGCTAGTGATACGTCAACCTCGTATGGCGGTGTGCGACTTGTACTTTGTACACAGTAGATGCCGTTTAAACTATCGCTTGGCTCATCAGTGAAGTTTACATTTTTGTAAAGTAAATTTTTCTTTTTGCTTAAACAAATCTTTTCGAGATGCCCTTTCTTTTTACAAAACCGGCACACTGCGTTGACAAACCGGCACTCTCCAGGATGACGATCACCGCAACGATAGCATAAACGAGTGTTGGTTTTTACTTGAACTGCGTTGACCTCCATTGATTCAGTGGTAGGCAGTGTGTCGTGCGGCAACGCAGCGGCCGCGAGCGTCGTGCTATTAGCGTCTTGCATCATTCGCATATCCCGCCCTGCACTTTCAGACGATAACAAAGCGTCTACCACGTCCTGATAACGTAAATTGTCCCGTTTTAATAGTTCGTATTGTAATTTGCCGTCACTCATACCACACACAAGTCTGTCGCGTAACATTCGCTCCAATTCGAAAAAATTGCAACCCGAACTTAATTTCCTCAGTGCAGCTATATAGTCTGATGCCGATTCACCCCGCCGTTGGTCGCGCTTGTAGAATTTAAACGACACTGATATTTCATTCGGCTTGGGACTATAATGTTTAGTAAGAACAGCAACAATGTCACTAAAAGTCACTTCACTAGTTTTCTTCGGAGTTATCAATGCCAGTAAAGTTTCATAAACATGTGCACCACAAACTGTAACGAAATTAGCTCTTTTGGCCGAGTCCAATATGACGCCATTCGCCTCGAAACAAAATGTTAATCGGTCCAAGTAAATGTCCCAATTGTCTGTTTGAGGGTTGAATTGTTCGAATTTCACTGCTTTTGAGTCCATTTTTCACTTTTTCACCATACGTCGCCACTATTATGTACTGAAGTATAACGAAAACACAAATATATGTGAGAACTGTTTATTAGAACTGAATTAGGCTATGTAGCCAGATGTCAAGTCAATATAATCAACCTACCTACAATATTTGACTTTATTAAAAAACAAAGTAAACATGTAAGTACCCACAGAACACCTGACCATTAACTACTAAAGTTGATATATAACAGGTAACAAGACTGAACAATCCAAAACCAGCCTGATCAAGACTCGTCATCCATGAGACAACAAAAACCTATTAAGGCCAAATATAATATTGGAACTGGTGTTACTTTTACTTGAATACTTTTTATCAAATAGCTGCATTAAAACTCTTGAATAAATAAATGAAACCATATTCTTTGTCTTAATTTCTTACGTAATTTCAATAATAAAATTATTTACAAGAGTTTCAGAATTCAGTGCAAGTATAGAACTATAGAAGAGTAATGTCCAGCAATAGACTATCAAAGGCTGAGAATGATGATAGTTAGTTAGGTACTTGTACTTTTGTAGGTACTAGGCGAAATAATGAAATATGACTTTATATTTTTAACCATATAATAAAATGAAAAGTATGGCATTCAGTTAGAATGTATTTTATCATAACCATTTCAGTTTTGTAATTTGTAAGTATCAACTGATTTATTAATTATTTTATTTTTCATATGGTAATTAATTAGGTCATTTTGTAAAGTCATCATCATCAATACTATTAATAATGACAAAACAATTACACTAAGATTTAAAAGTGCAACTGAGGAAAGCTGTCAAGGTCATGGTGCCATGGATGTAAACAAGCAAGATTTTGAGGTTATGATGGCACACATCCCAAACATTGTCTTATTTCACTTGTATCATACCCAATTGGATAAATTATGAACTAAAAATATAATGATAACTGATACATGTCATACATGTTCTGTAAAACAAGTTACCAACCCAAATGCCTAATTGTTATGCCTTTACATTACTGGTACATGTTTTGAGTTTATTTAAAAGTTGTAGGATATCAGACATGTTTTAAGCTTAGCTTTTATGGTAATATGTAGGTAAAATTAAAGATGATAAGAGAATCAGGCTTATCCAACAGTTGTAAATGCAAGTACAAAGTGATAACTTTAAGAAAACATGTTGTGGTAGTGCATAGTAGTCTCATCATGTTATGTTTTATAAGGATATGGTACCGTAATTTAAGATCTATTAGACGATGAACTTGGTTTTTACATAACCTCGGCCACAAATTGGTGGCGTAATAGGCCAGCCGACAGAGCTGTCACTGCTGCTAGGTTAGCTGGGAGATGTTCTTGTAGAGCACCCGTGACCCGGGGCCGCTTACCTTCACGGAGTCGAGGGGATACATTACGCAATGCTCCATCACCCCCGCTATTGCTCCGGCAGTCATGTGTGTGGTGAAATTCTGACTGGTCGGAAGGGTTTCATAGTCCTCAAAGTTCATAATACTCACTGAATACTGACACTTAGCACAAAATAAACACTGTTTATATAAAATTATAGGGGTTTTTCCTTTTTTATCGAATTAGCAATATCATTTTCACTACACTATTTTCGTCACAAGTCATTCGAAATTTAGAACAATCAAAATTGATTCCAGCGCGACTACAAGCACGCGCGACAAATGTCAGTCTGAAGTTTTTTTTTGTAAACATTATTTAAGGCAATGATATCATCATCCTCATTGACATAAAACAAGACTGGCTGCTGTCAAATTATATGTGCAAATTAGATTAACGCCATTTTGGCGCTGTAGGACGTAGTATCAGTACCTTGAACTAAAATTAGTGATGTCCCCAAGTCGATATTCAATTTCGAAGTTTTTTCGATCTTCATTCAATATCTTATAGTTACAAGACTTACGAGTGACTGTCTGTGGTTGCCTAAAATAGAATACCCGAAATTTCCAGTTACAGTAAAACTTAATACTGAATTAACAGGGTAATGAGTTTTCAAGCGATATTTGTACTAACACGCGTCGCGTCGCTAATTTACGGGCACTACTTGCCTTAAGCCAACTTAAGGCCTCAGACTAGGCGTCACGTACGACTAGAAAATAAATAAATTGATTCCACAATCACATTAGTATCACACCAATTAGCTAGTACCAACTAAGCATATTGGACATCACATACATTGCACTGAGTAAGTAGCCAAAGCACTTTAAACTTACATAAATCAGAAACAACGAAGGTACCACAATACCCAGGCCCGAAACACCTATAGAAAAGTGGCCGACCGGGAATCGAACCCAGGACCATAAACATGCTAAATACGTTTACAAACATCCATGACTTAATAAAAATGCTCGTGCTCATTACACTAATATTGCCCTATAAGGGATTATAGTCTGGTGCGCCAACCACAACCACTACACCAGGTGGTCATCAAATTATGGATATTCTCCGGTTTGGTCGACTCTTTGCTTCTTGTTTCGGATTGAGCACACATCGATTTTAGCTTACTGAAACTCGAATGGTGTAGGCGAATATCATCGAGCACATACCCTATAGAGCAGCAATACGAACCATCTTTCTCCGATACTAGTAGTAAGTGGTTTTTTTTACTTACATTTAGTATAAAATGACAACTCCTGTCAACCCTTGGCCATAAAAAACAAAAATGTTAACAACAAAAATGGCGGATTTTTTTTTAAAACTAATCATATGACATTTCTACTCTATAGGTGTACACGCACCTTGTTGATTATGCACAAATTCGAATTTGCGCGTGCGCCATCTTTAAAAAGCGCGCGCTATGGCCACTTCGGTCGGCGGCGTCGACACATCGGGAGCCGCTCGGTGCGCTAGAGCGAGAGCGAACACCTTTTACCTCGCTTCAACCGGGGGTTGTAGCGGCGCGGCGCCACTGCATCAGTGGCCAGAGTCCGACTCTCCCCCAGATCGGGCCCGCTAGAAAGGAGCCCGACAGCGGTCCGGCCTGTTTCGGCAGTTCCGGTCCCGTCGGCGCCACCACTAGCGGGTTCGCCGCTTGGTAGGGTGCCTTTTGCACTCTACATTGGCCCGATCACGCCTAGTAGTATGGGGCTCGACAAGTACGAGTCTGAGGCTCATACTCGGCCGGGTCGCGGCGACCGCTGGCGGGGCAGACCTAGGTTGTGCGCCTTCAGCGCACGTCACAACTGCCCGGTTTAAGCTGAAGAATGTCTTCTTCAAAGGCACTCAGCGATAGGTCCATCCATAAAAAAAAAGCATCAGTGGCTCTGAAAACCTTCTTGCGGAACGGCGAGAACCATTATTGTGCGGTGATCTCCTCAACTCTTGGAAAGAAAGAAAGTCCTTGGGTCTACTAGATTTGGACAGGGGGCCCCCTAACACTCGGACCAATACAGAAGACCAAACACAGGACAAGAGGTTCAAACTCAAACTCAAACTCAAAATCTTTATTGCGTGTCACATGTCAGTGGCCAACTTTGTTCGAATTTTGTGCTGTTATATTGAGTGTGTTTTGGGCATAGGACGTCTTCGTTTTGTCTCTTAAGTCTGACTTATCAGCCCTATAGGATCTACTAACCAAAATTTTCGAAGGGTTTCCTTTAAAGCTGGTGACAAACTGCGACGGACGCGGCTCCGGACTCGTCTTGACATTGTGAGGTTAAGCGCTGCCATTGGTCTAACCTTCTACAACTTCCGCCAGCGTTGCTATCGACCAATGGCAGCGTTTGACCTTACACCACCTACCTACCTTACCTTAAAACCACGGGTGAATAACCTAGAATACATATATAGAATAAATTCATTACAAATTTTATTTTATTTTTATATATTTAGGATAACAAACAATTGCACAATTTCAAATACAAAATGTTTTACAACAATATTACTAATTGCACAATCAGCACCTGCACCGTTATCCCCTTCTTACATATGTTAAATTTGTTGCCTCTTAATTTTATACAAATCTATTGAGTTAATCTATAAACAAGTATGTAGGTTTAATTTAACATAATTTTGATATTAGTCTTAATTTTAATTTTATTAAGTTTAAGTTTCACTTGTCTCTTGAAACGCCATTGGTAAATTAATTATACTAAAAAGAAAACCGGCCAAGTGCGAGTCGGACTCGCGCACCGAGGGCTCCGTACAAACCTGTAGGTATACAAGGCGTCCTATCCCATGAAGGGTGTACCAGCGGGCGTCAGGTTGTAGAGGACACTTATATTACGATTGGACCCCTATGTATGTTCAGCGAAAACAAACGATTCTGGAGGTATTTAGTTTAGAATAGGTAGTTTAATTTTTTTAAATTAAAATAGTCCAATAATTTACCTTTCTGAATAGAATTTCATATAAACGTTATCATAAAACATTTTGAGGAAAAATAAAATTCATCTAGTTATTATTTTGTTTGTATACTTAGTCGTAACGTCGTAGCGTAGCTTCGTGGTTTCTCCCGCTCTTCTCTCTCATCAATCTTCTGTTCGTACCTACGTGTCACAAAACTGTCCACTCATCCAAGCACTATATAAATTAGATCATCGTCGGAATTTAGAAGTTTAACCATTTAATTAAGTAGGTATTTCGCAAATTCTACCGACAATTAAAATAGGTAACATTGATTAGAAATATATACCTAGGTACCTACTTAGGTTGAGTGACATAGTCAGAACTCATAAGATAATGAGTGTGACGGAATAGATGTTAATCTTAATGAGCTTTTCTCATTAACAAATAAGTAGGTAATAAAAAAGGAAAAATCTTGCGGCTTGACTCAGATCCTCGTGGCTCGTGCACACTTCCAAAGTCAAAATGAAGTCCGTTTTAAGTTTTTTGGGTATTGTTGGAAGTATTTCCTTGTATTGTAAGTATTTACCTAATAAGTACATTAAAATCACTTTAATCAATCTATTTTCATCTTCCCAGTATTCTACCAAACCTAGTCCACGAAGCAACCAACAAAAAAATGCTTACCGGCAGGGCCGTCTTTAAACTATTTGAGGCCCTGGGCACATTAGGGTCATGGGGCCCCTATGACCTAAAGAAAACACTATTTAGTTATAATAGATAGAGAAAGTAGACAAACAAGGTTCTAAATTTATTTTTATTTAGTTATTAACTATAAAAAACAGGAAATATAAAAAATAATCTACAAAAGTAACTCGCTTAGCAAATAAATTCTATGTTGATTGCAAAGGTACCCTTCTAGATTTAAGATGAGCAAAATCGTTAATCACTTCTTCAAAATCTATGGTATTGAGAATATCACATTCTATGGACATCAGTGACAAACTAGTTAATCTCTCTTGAAGCATTGTACTTCTTAATTCATTTTTTATTCGTTTCAATTTGGAAAAGGAGCGTTCTCCGCTGCAGTTAGTTACCATCATGCTTAAAAATATTCTTAATGCAATTTCTACGTTAGGAAATGTGTCTTCAATTTTGTTTTGCTTTAATAGATTATATACTTCCTGTACACTGTTAGGTGCTTCATTTTCACTCTGAACATTTTTTAAGTATTCTTTTAAATGTTGACATTCTATTTCTAACTCTTTTTCATTTACATCTTCGTGATAGATTTCAGAAAATTCTTTGCATCCTTGTCGTATCTCTTCGGAATTCAGAGTTTTTAAGTGAAAAAATAAACTAAAACGTTGACTGACGGTCTCATATGAACTTAGTCGCTGTTTTAGATGAACACTCAAGGTATCGATTATTGAGAGAAAGGTTTCTACCTTGAATCGCTCTTTTCCATTCAATTGGACTGATGGCGCAGAGCCATCAAAAAAAGTCTGCCGTGAGCTTCTACGTCTTGTTCTTTGAAATAGATCCTTGTAGTCAGATTCTGGGTTCTTTTCTTTGGCAGATGATGCGAAGTTATCAAATTTATTCCTGAGGTTAGTAATAAAATCATAAAGTGAAGTGAACATATTGGTTGCAACGTCCAGTGTCATTGTTTCTTTCTGAAGATAATTATTTGTTTATTCTATTAGTCTATTCTTTCCAATATAGAGCTCCAGATTTCCGTCAGTATAATAAATTCTAGATTTCCCATTTTTCTAGACAGACTAAGGGCTTCGTCTCTAGTTTCTCGTGCCTGTTCAGTATCGTTTGCGATGGTGATTAAAGATTCTATTATTTGTTTATAACCCCCATGCAAAGCGCTTACTGCATCAGCTCGGGCTGACCATCTGGTTTGTGAAAGACTTTTAACAACTTTTTTTGAACCTAAATGTTCTGTTAACATATTCCATCTGTGGGTAGAGCCCGAAAAAAAGTTGTACACTTTCTGAACTATTTCAAAAAACTGTGATGCCTCCGGTACACACCCAGCAGCATGGACACCTACCAAGTTTAGTGAAAGTCCCGCACATGGTATATAGGTGGCAAATTCACATTTTTCCTTGATTCTTGTTTGTAGACCACTATACTTTCCCGACATATTTGAAGCATTGTCGTAGCTTTGTCCTCTGCAATCTTTTATGGGAATATCATGTATCTCTAAAAAATTTAAGATGGTCTCCGTTAAATACTTAGATTTATGCTCTTTAATGGGTATAACTTTCAAAAACCTTCCAACAGGAACACAGTCTTTTACGTATCGAATGATGAAAGTTAGCTGGTCAATATGAGACAGATCGGGCGTACTGTCAACGCTAATGGAAAATTATTTTGCTGATTTAACTTAATTTATAATTTTTTTTAGAACCTGTTTTCCCATTACTTCAATAAACTCATTACAGATATTTGCTGATAAATAAGAAATGTTACCCTTTCCAGGATTCCCAAATTTTTTTAAGTGATCAGCAAGAAATGGATCAAATTCACTCAATAATTCCACACAACCCAAATAATTTCCATTGTTTGGAGATCCTAGGATTTCATTATCGCCGCGAAATGGAAGTCCTCTCGATGCCAAAAATTTTACAACAGCCACAATCCGTTTAAGTACGTTTCTCCAGTAATCCACTTCCTTTTGATGTTGAGATAATAAGTCTATATCTACTCTGCCAACCGCTTTACTTCGTGCCAGATAAGTCATCATACATTGCTTATGCGCTGGGCTATTTTCATGTGTTAAAATTATGTGATTAATATGCTTCCAATCATTACATCCATTCTGAGAGCAAAGATTAACATCAGTTGGGTTAAATAAGCAGCATGAAAAACAAAATACAGAGCATTTGGAAGGCGAATACAGCAACCATTTTCTTTCGACGCTTTCATTGTTCTTTAATTTGCGAATAAATAATGCTTTGTTGAAATATCTCGTTACTAATTTATTACCATCTTTGTAGGTTCTAGATGCCTTGGAAAAGTCAGAATCTTTATTTTGAAAATATACTGGTCCCTTACGAATTAAAATTTCGCGATTTATTTCAATAAACTTTTCGTGAAAATAATCGGCGGGGTCGTGTGATATTAATTCTTCTGTGTTGGAAAACTGCTGTTTAATTGACACAGTTGTCGGTCTTAGTGTTGTCACTGAAGTTGTTGCACTTTCGCCGTAGGAATAGTCGCTTTCTGATTCAATCTCTTTTTCAAAATTGTAACATGAAGGTTTAGAAATTCCCGCAATTTGTGATTGAGCTGACTCATCATGTGGAACATTTATTAGTTGATTGCTACTTACAGAAGTTTCTCCAGTAGTAGTAGTAAAATATGATGTTAATTTTGGTAAATTTTCAATTACTTCTTTCTGATGTAGAGCTTTTTTCCTTTTTTCAGATCCACTAGGATATGACCGTTTCGACGAAAATATTCGCTAACACAAAACAGACAATCAAACAATACTATTTTTTTATCAGAGCTTGAGCACAGTCAGTAACAACTACAAACAAAACAAACGTCACAACATCGCAGACAAATACAGGGGAATTCCCGTTCGTCAGGGTCTCAACTCGAACAAACGTTTTTTAATTCAAAAAAAATGTTAACAGATGGCAGTAGTATTAACATTTTAGACTCGTACGGAATTTGATATTTTTAAAAGATGACAAAAACACGTGCAATGTAGTATAAGCAGTTTTAAAAAAAAAAAACTAGAATAATATAGAATAATGAGCAAATACCATCCAATTTTCAATAATTTCCCAGACCGTGCGATAGCAATACTAGCACAAGCGAAAGCATGCTTTTTTACATGGAGCCATCTATTGAGGACTTTATGAAAACGACTTGTAATCATAAAATTTTTACTAGATGGCTCTGTTTATGATAACGATAAGTTTGTTTTAACGTTAAATTATTGAATGAATAAATTTGCATTCAGTGTGGTAATAATAAATTAATAAATTCGAAAGAAAATAAGAGCTGTGGATAATAATCATAGTTAGAAAATTTTATAGTAGCAAAACGTTCGATTACGATTATACGATTTGGTAATCTGGCAGGAACTAGGGGGCCCCATTCGAACGCGGGGCCCTGGGCACGTGCCCATAGTGCCCAGTGGGAAAGAGGGGCCTGCTTACCGGCGATCATTGCTCCGTTGATGGATATTGTTGGGTGGCTTTTACACTTATATTAGCGGTTGTTAGCGCCCAAACACTGGCCAATCACAATAATCCACCGCGACCGAAATATCCGGAGAAATGGAGGAACGCTTCTCATTCCGGATTTCTTTCCCGCGCTACTCCCCCACACCTTACCCAACCAAACGCGAGCGCAAAATGTGACAAACTTACAGTGAGAGTGATTCCTCCCTAACTACCTCCCGTTTTCCAAGTGAGTAAGTACTCCACAACTAACACTAACAAACAGCGGTACAGCTGTTAAAAATTTTGTGTGTGGTCGGCAGTGTGCGCGGGCGCGGGGGGCGCGCACGCACAGTTGTTCGAGGACCCGTCGGTGACGTTCCAGAACATCACGTTCGACCAGGTCAACCGTGGCAGCTACAACAACAGCGAATGCCTGCACGACCTCCTCAACTGCTGGGAAGCCGTCAAGTTATCATTTTTTTTCTTTACACAACCACCACATCGTACAATTCGGACAGTCAAATATCCTCACGTTATATTTATTTATTTTTTATTTTATTTGTATAGCGAAACTTACAGACTATCATTACAGGTAAATTCTGCGATAAATCAAATCAAACCAATATATATTTTGGTTTGATTTGATAGATTATAATTTACCTCCTACACCTATGTCTGAGTGAATTTACGAGGGTGTGTAATTATAGTGTACGTACCTAACTATAATTACACACCCTTGTAAATTCACTCAGACATAGTAGTACAACAGAACTCATACAAATGTTCCGCTATGAGGTTGATTTATTTATTTATAGATTAATATACGTATAGATATTATATTAAATTAACATAATTAATAACTCAATGCAACAGATACTTAAGTAACTAGCTAACCTAGCTCCACAAGTGGGGCCCACAGTGAAAGCACCATGTATTGTTACAGCCAAAACATATTGTAGGTGGGTACCTATCTTGCACCTCCAGATTGGGAACACATAAGTCATGTAATGTGATGTGTAGCAACAATTGTTTTGAATAAATATTTGTATTTGTACATTTATGTACATAATTAAGTAGCCGATGAATTTGAATGTTTTCGTTTGCATTAAACCTAGGTGAAGTTATTAACATACCTTTTTTGGTTAAGGCGGTTCCCCGAGCAAATGACCTTCTGCATTATTTTTCTTACTACCCCGTACGGCACGCCAGAGAAACAGAAGTTCGAAAATCATAAATAATTGTCAGAAATAATCAATAATAGACCAATTCTAAAAAATGTATCGGTCAATTTTGAGTAAGTATTTTAAATTTCCTATCGATTAGTCGAAGCCAAAAATTAAATAAAGGATTAAGTACTTACGGAGGAGATGAATATAATTTATTTTTATCGACGTAGTTTTTATGCCTGTTTTTGTAAATATAAAATAGAGTAAACAGAAAAGACTTCGAACTTTTTTGTATGGAGCCTGGCATACCTCAAGTTGCAAGTAATCTAAGTATTGGCCTTTGGTGTACACGTATGTGACGTTGATCAAATGAGAAAATAATTACAAACAACAAAATAAATATTTTTTGACAAAATGTTGTAAATTATATACTTTGTTCAGAATTTTAATTTGATTATGTAAATTAAAATAAATAATTACATATTCAAACTGAAATTGTTTTATTTTCTATTTGTTTGTTAAAATCTTAATGCGGTTCACAGAATATATCTACTTACCTAGTTTCAACAGTACCTATAGTTGTTATAGTTTCGGAAAAAAGTGGCTGTGACATACGGACGGACAGACATGACGAATCCATAAGGGTTCCGTTTTTTGCCATTTGGCTATACGGAACCCTAAAAACGAGTTTTGATGAGGGCACGGCTTTAATTAAGCAAGTTTGTTGTCACAGGCCGGACTTGATCTGCTTCCACTTTTCGTACCACTCGACCGTGTGCAACGTCGTACGCGAGTTCTGCGCGGAGGGCTACGGCGACCAGTACAGTGAGTGATGAGATGACACATAATCTAATGGTGCCTCCACACGCTTGGTGTTTGCCACAAACACCAAACACGTGCCAAACCCCGATCACACACACCCAACACAAACAGGGCATCCACATGCATGGCAAACATGAAGTCTATTTCAAATTTTTATTTAAAAAAAAAGAAAATTAGGTACCCTCCTTACACCCACCCTCCTTTCCTATCTTGAAAGAAACTTAAACTGTAGAAACTTCGTCCTAGAGCTGGTGAGGCATAAATATCGGATTAGGTATTTGGAATGGATTTTTGAGATACTAGTCGATACGTAATATAAGGCGTCAAATATTTCGAGTATTAGGTATCGCATGAAATATTTAAATGCAGAAGGAAAAGTCGCAACAAACGCCATCTAGGATTTTATCTAAATCCGTTCAGCCGTTTTTGCGTGAAAGAGTAACATACTTTTATCCATCCTTACAAATTTTTCGTGTTATAATTTTATCTCTACAACGTCCGCCGCCCGCTAGCTCGCGCGTACTACTGATTGCTAAACTAAGCGTGTGGATGCATCACAAACACGTTTGTCGAACACCCTTTGATTTGTGCACAATAACCGACACCGACGCCGAACAGTGGCAAACACATCACAAACAGGCAAACAGCTATCCACACGCTTGTGTTTGCTGTTTGTTGTTTGCCGCTGTTTGCCAAGCGTGTGGAGCCGGCATAAAAAAACTCTCCCCGCCCAAGCTAGTTAAGCAAGCGTAGGTAATACTTAATTTAATCATAAAACACACATGACGAATTGACGAGCGCGACCCGATTGGCGTAATGACGCAAATCAAATCAAATTGATTGATATAACAATACGCTAGATGTGTCATGTGTGTATGTGTAGGTATATGCGTGAGTGCGCGCGTCTGTGTGTGTCTAAGTAAGTAGGTATGTCCAAAAGAAGTGTCAAGCTTGTTTCTCGCAGAGCTCATTTGGAATACTCCTCCTGAATGAGTGTCTGCTTAAATAAAAAGAATCAACAGAATTCAAATATATTAATATTTTAGTCAATGATGTTCGCAGTGTGCGACATACAAACAGAATACCTACGTGAAACGAAGTAGATGCTGTATGTCTTGTACGAGTTGGAGCATCTAAATTTACAAATTTAGGTAATATAAGTCTATGGTTGGGTCAAACTCAAAGTTCGGTTGCCGAGTTGTGGATATGGAGCTACCCTCCATAGTTGTGGACGTCGCTTCGGCGCAGCGCTTACGTCGCTTCAGCTCGCAACGTTAGGTCCTGCTTCAAGCAGTGTCAGCATTGTTCTGTTCTGGGACATCATGAAGCCTGAACTTCGAAAAAGTAAATGAGGAGTGTGCCCCCAACTGCTTAACACAGCCACGCTGCTGCCTGGGTACGTTACGAAATTATTTTCTGGGGTAACTCGACTGATTATTATGTATCCGCGGCATATTATGGAGCACATACCATGTACTCGATGATCCGCGGTATCTGTGTTGCAAAAACGGTGTCTTAGAATAATAACGTGTACGAATGTTATTTGCTAAATATAAAATACTAACGGTCACTTGCATAGACAGAATACGCTACATACTAAATCTATGGTCACTTGCGTACAAGATGTGTCGAATGTCGATTTATTCGAAAAAAATAGTAAGTACTTCCAACACTTTGACGATACATCAAACCGTTACTTTACTACGCCTCGCGCCGTGCAATTGATTTTGTACTACCCCCAGCCCGACTCGCGCTTTATAAGAGCGGTGCGCACTATATGGCCGTCAAAGTGCATAATCATTTGCCAAACTTTGTTAAGGCCCTCCAAGGCATCAATTCGATAAAGATTTGAAAAAGTTATCAATTGAAAAGACGTACTAAAATTTAAGTTAATATTTTAACGACAAATTGTAGTTAATCACAATTTTTAAAGAAATTGGCAGTAAACAAAATTTTAATTAAGTTAATATTTTTGTTTGAAAATGTAATTTTTGTAAACATTTGTAATTTAATATATTGATATAATACAAAGTGACGCTATTGACATGATTATTATAAGTATTAATTAAGAAGCATGTGACATTAAACCTATTTAAATATCGATTAATTGAAAGGCTAAAATATTGTTTAATAATTGTAAATGGAATGCTGATATTGTTAAGATTAATTTTATCAAATAATTGAGTTCACGAATGCCTCATGGAGGTTATAATGTAACTACATATTTTATTGCCATATATTTATGCATATTAACTGTACTGCTATTGGTTTCCATTATAAAGTGAATAAATGAATATATGAATATGAATATGATACATATAGCCGCCATGTTAAATCGCCGTGTGCCGGTGACGTCACATGTTATGATCGCTGTTTCGATAAAAATTCAACATGGAGTCTATAATACCTATTATATTTTTTAATTACCGTTGGTGCCGATAAATCGCTATATTTAATCGTGTTTTGGTGGTCATGCTAGAGGGACTGGTCTCGTAAAAACCCTGTCAAAACGTGAAAGAATATTCCCAAAATAATAATACACATACACCTAGGTTGTTATGTAATTTTATACAAGTGTATATAATTTACTTGTACATAAAAATAGTATGTAAAACTTAGTTGTAGTACTACACTGTACGGTTTTTTTGTAAATTGTTACATAATTATTGTTATAATTACTATAGACTAAGTAACTTTCTTTATGTAATTAGTTTCATAAAATTTATATTTGCTGCACCCTAACAGGGTTTTGTACTGTATTCAATTGTATTGATAATGTATATTATTGCAATAAATAAATAAATAAGTATTTTAGCAAAAATAAAAAAATATAGAAAGCGACATTGCATTATAAATAAATATTTAATCAATCAATCAATCAATCATTTATTTGCGTCAAATATGGTATACAAGGTCAAATTACAATAAAAGAATCACATATTTGGGCTACATAAATTAGCATGCAAATGTCATGGTACAATAAAAGATGAAAAATAGTTAAAATGTCAAATAAATCTGATAATAATTGTTACAATGTCAAATCTGCTCATGTCCAAATTATTAATAATAACAGGCGAATTATATTATTATTATAAATTATACAAAAATTACTGAGTCAGTGTTGAAATGCCATAACCTAAATTCCTTTTTTTAATTTGAAAAAGTCCTCTAGACTATAGAAATTATGGTGGTTCAGCCAGCGGAACAAATGTCTTATAAATACTGGTAAATTTTTTAATGTCATTAGGTATCTGATTATAAACTCTTACGCACATTGATAGGGTACTTTTATTAAATTTAGAAGATTTTTAGAATAAGCCGATGGGGATATCTACGTACTCTTGTGTTTTTTAGATCATGTCTTTCCAAATAAATTCTTATGTCTGTTTACAAAATTGCATACCTCATATATATACAGGCATGGAAGCGGTAGTAGAGCAAGATTTTGAAAGTGGGGCTCACATGAATTTCTAGGTGAAATCCCATTGATTGCCCGTATGCATTTCTTTTGTGAAATAAATGCTTTATTTTTGTTTGTACTGTTTCCCCATATGACGATAGCATAGCGTATTATGGACTCAATATAGGCTTGATGCGATAGAATAGCAGTCCTTCGATCAGTTACATTTTTGATCTGGTAAATTTCATAAACAAACTTATTAATCCTTTTGCAAAGGTCAGATACGTGCATTTTCCAGTTCAAATCTTGATCTAGAATAATGCCTAAAAATTTTATATGTGATACCTGCTTGATTTTTAAAATGTTTAGATTAAAGTTATAATTTAGCCAAAGGGCTCTCAGCTCTCTGCGAGTTTTATACAATAATATATTTAGGATGCTGTTGCGGCTGCCGCGATTCTGTAGCGCATCAGGAATGTTTGCGGATGCAGGCATAGATGGGTTTGCAGCCATCTTACGCAAAAGAACTGCGTCTCTGATGGGCAGACTTCGTGGCAGCGGTAACGGCCTCCTCACGGTCATTGCTGGTCGGGTCCAGGGTTCATTTTTTGAACACTGGACTAAATTACATGTAAACCCTAAACCTAGTGCATATTTGTAATTACTAACATTAGTTAATAAGTTATCTTTGTGATACTAACCCATATGGATGTAAATTCTGAAATAAAATTATTATTATTATTATTATAATTGGGATTTTTTGATTGATTAAATTGGATAAAATTAGATTTAGTTATTATTGTCTAGCCATTTCAAAATTTTGTCAATAGTGTCATTAATGTCTTTGTAATTAATAAATCGTTTATTTGCACAAAACACGGTATAGTACCTAAATGGTAATTGGTAATGGTTATTTCAGATTACTCGTTGAAGTGGAATATGGTGGAAGGCATGTGCTGGAACAACGACCGCCAAAGCTACACGTAGGGCGCCGTGCGGCCGCGGAGCTCTCCGTCGGCGGCAGGCGCGAACATTACCATCACAGTCTTTCATCATCATTAGCATTTCAAGCCTCGGACGTCCACTGCTGAACATAGGCCTCCCCCAGTGACTTCGTCACGGTCTTTAAGAATATACAAATGTAATGAGGGCATACCAACAATTAACATTATTTATAAAGGCGATACCCGACTGTGTCACTGTGACAATGTAGCGCTAGCACACAATGGTATGGATAGGCCAGGGGTCGGCAACCTGCCGCTCTTTGGATATGAAGCTGCGGTTCTTAAGTTCCTTCATTTAATTAAAAAAAAATTACATTAAAATCGTTCTCATTCGATTAACGAGGATTAGGCACCATTTCTATCTCTCGAGCAAATTAAAACCAACAAAACAACTCTAGCATTCATAGTAAATTCTCTCCACACAAATAGTAACGTAACGAAACCCAATTTGGAAATAAATCCTAATCCAAAAAAATCATAGCTCTCTAAAATCTTTGAAATTTTGTAAATTGTAACTTTTGACTCTTCCGACTCAAAAGGTTACGGACTGCCTGGTATAGGCTAAATAATTCAAATGACTATAATGCTCAGTCAATTTGCAAATCCGTTAGGGACCCACACGCCTAGCAAATGTAATCATATTCATTGTCCGGAACCCTCTTCACGCGATTCAACTCGCACTGCGCTCTCTCCGATTTTTTAAAATATACTGTTGTGACGAATTCGCAAGTGTTGTCTATAGGTACCTGTAATGGGCAAACATACTTGGAACGCAAACTGTTTTTTCTTGGGTAAATGTTTTGAATGTTCTGCTTTTTATTGCAATAAACAGTTGTCGTTCTAGTTCAATAATACATTTAAGTACATACATACTTACATTCAATCATTGAGCGACTCCTTCGTCTAGTGTTACCGTCGCTAATAGTGTACTTAATGACGCTATGTTTTTGCCAGTCCAATAAAAACTGAGATAAGTTTAACTTTAGAAAGTTGCTGTAATTGATACCTTTTTTTAACCGACTTCAAAAAAGGGGGAGGTTCTCAATTAGTCGGAATCTTTTTATATCTAAATAAAGGGTAGTATTAAAATAAATACACATTCAATTTGAAATGCAAGTTTTATTACTTCAAAAGCATAGTCTTCACTTTAAAAATCACTGATAAAATTCCTTTCACTCGACTCTCAAATTGCCATTATGTAATAATAATTATAAACTATTAATAATAATATATATTATGTGAACTGAACACCGGCGGGCGCCGGCTGCGATATAGTCTCTGTCGTACACGTCAGCGATATTACAAAATAAACTCTATATACATCTACGTAGTTACAATATAAATAATTTAGATCACTCTGGCACACTCCGCGGGCGCGGGGACTACAGTCGCTCATGTCTGCAAACCTTTTTTATGTTACAACATTTGTGCAATTTGTATTTCACTTACAAGTTGCGCAGATAAGGAACGGGATTGTAAACCGTGCCGGCTCGGCCGCCTCTCGCTGCTTCCGCTTCGATTATGAATCTCGATCATTATCTGCGCTGTCCATCTTAAGAATAATTCAAAACATTTTATCTTAATTCTTATTGAATAAATTATTATGATACTTCGGGAAGAAATAATAAAGTTATAAAAATGTGTTCAGATTGCATTTTGTCACTTATAATTGACTAGTGGTGTCAACTCCCTGCATCTGCCGACAAGCCAGCCGGCCGCGCCCGCACCCGCTCTCGACCGAGACACTCCACACAGCCACACGTCCAACAAACGAGCTAATCATAACACCAAATATTTCCTCACATATCCGAGTAAGTATAATGATTTTAGTTAAAACCTTTAAAGCGACTGCTATGTGTCTTGCAAAGTATGTACATTTACCAACCAAGCGAATTATGAAATTGTATAAGAATCATCTAAAGCTGTTAGAACATTACATTACAACGAAAATCCTCCGTACACTTAAGACGTTTTACATGTTGCAGGTACTTATACATTTGAATATAACGGGTAACTAAACATTGTCTGTACGACGATGTGTGGGTAGATATGTCGATCGAGTTAATGAGTATGTTTCCGACGAGGATAGAGGAGTCGGCCGTCCCTCTCCCCCGAACGCGCAAGTGGTGCGAGGGAGAGAGAAGGCCAGGGCGGGACTATCGTAATGTACTTCGCGACTTCACTACTGGTAACGAGTTAGGCATCTCAATTGTTTGTAAGCTATCTAACCTTACACATAACCTTACGACTATACATTTATCGCTTAAAAGCCGTCCGAGCGCCGAATTAAAACACTATTTAATGATTTTATTGACCTATATTGCAACCAAAAATAATATCTGCCTATAATAAAATTAAAAACAATGACGAGCGACGCACTGGCGTCCACACGCACACACACGCACACACACACACACGCGCACTACAGTTTAGGAACATCCACATGTGCACAGCGACGTAGTCCGTGTTGTAAGAAATGTAAGTAAACAAACGTCAGGTTTCGTACGAACGTCGCGGTCAGATCGTCAGTTTCGCTTCCATTCCTTACCGATACGTAGCACCTTTCGAACAATTATTCTACGGAGAAGTGCAGTGTGAGGGTCCGGGTGTCGGGGGTCGGGGTCGGGTTCGGGGTCGGGTTGGGTCGGAACGGGGTCGGTACGCGGTCGGGTTGGGGTCGGGGTCGGTACGGGGTCGCTACTGGGTCGGGTCGGGGTCGCTCCGGGGTCGGGTCGGGGTCGGTACGGGGTCGGGTTAGGGTCGAGGTCAGTGCGGGGTCGCTACGAGGTCGGGTCGGGAGATAGCCCCACACCTCGCGCGCGACGAGCCGGCCGACGCGACACCTTCCATTACTATAACACAGGCTCTATTGGCCATCTTTTGGCTCAGGTGAGTGAGGCTGTGTCAGGGCCCGTGTGAATGCCCTATACGAGTCTTATAAAATAAAATAAAAACGTGTCATTTCAAAAAAAGAAAGTGACTATTTATTCAACTTTGAAGTAAGATGTGACATTGTATGTCTTGTCAAACGACACTGGCACGGGCTCGCCTCCGCCCCGCCCGGCCCACTCGCTACTCTTACTCCGACGCAGACAGCATCTCTTACATATCGAATATATTTGGTTCTCACTAACTTGTGTCGGCGCAGCGTCGGACCACTGCCTTGACGGGTACGCGACTTGTGACGTCACAAACCCGTCAATGTTAAAAAGAAAATATTTATATTTAAACAATACTGTCGATAGAATCATCATAAAATTCGACATTAAAATGTTTATCCACTGACTCGAGTGATCCGAACCCGCTAATGGAGTCCGCGCCGCGCCTTCTGTACGCGAGTGTCGTCCGCAGCCTTGTTCCAACTAGATCTATACAACTTTACTTCAAACGAACGGGACTGGCAGTATTGCTACAAGCGCAAGCCGATAAAAGAAACAGATTATTTAAAATGTAATTATTGTACTAATATAAAATATAAATTTGAAAGCGTTCACGAATGAAGAAGGACAGAAACAAAGCGGCAGACGACCTCAGTCTCAAACGCGCAAGTTCTATGAACTTCACACAGTTCCGCCAAATCACACCGCATATACCCTAATTTAAATTAAATATATTATTATGTGTAATAGTCATTATAATATCATCACTATATTATTTAAATTAAATAAAAAGAAGTCGTATTTATAAAAGGTAGCATTTAGCTGCTCTCTAGTTACATAAAATAACGGTAAAATTGTAAAATTATGCGAACATCATTGCGTACGATCCACGTACGATCCACGTACGATACACGTACGCTCCGCCGCCCGCCGAGACGCGTGCAGCGTCGCCATCGTGCTCGCCGCACGCGACACTAATCTCCTTTCAATTTAATTTTTATGTTTTAATGATGGCGACGCGGACGGGTCTCATCGGGCGGTCGAATCAATCGAATTCTCTGACTTTCCGCGCTACACTCGGCTTCTGCACCTAAGATTCTGTCAAAATCAATTTTATCTAATACAATTTTCACCTAGTAAAACGATTTTATATTCAATTCACGACCGAGCAGCGATCCGCCGAGGTCTTCTGCGGGCGACTCTCACGAACTCAACTAAAAGTTGACAGTATTTAGGATACATCGGGCTCGGTTATGAAGTTTCTTTCATTATAACTTCTCTAAAACTATTTACGGGTACAGATATCGAATCTTGAAAAACGTAGAAAAATCCATTTAGTTATGTATGGTCAAAATTTTAGCATCTAAATACATGTTAAATTTCTATCATAGGTACTTCGACGTTTGAGAGACGAAGCCAACATAGCGTATAACTCTTCTGATGCAATAAATAATCGTACAAGAGCTATAGTTTTAGAGAAAGTCGTAGTAGTGGACATCATCGTCACCACAGGATGGTCTGATGGGGTCGCGGGCGCGGGCGCGGGCGCGGGCGCGGGCGCGGGCGCGGGCGCGGGCGCGGTGGCGGGCGCGGAGGCGGGCGCGGTTAGAAGAGGCGGGCGCGGCGCTTGAGCTCGTTGCGGCGCCACTGCGGCAGGCGGTAGAAGTCCTGGCGCCCGACCTGCAGGATCGCCTCGAACTCCGCGTCCGAGAGGTGCCTCTGGAATGGTTTCGTTTACGGCATATCGGCATACGTCTTCGGTTTGATGTATCATAGTGCACGTGTCGTGGCCGGATCGTAGAATTGATCATTTCATGATGTGACCGATCGTTGCAGAGAACGGTGCTATTTCATGATATAGAACAGAATCCGCCGTCGACATCGTGATACGGTCTGACCGGATCGATGAATACTCGACGTTTAACGATAAGAACGGCTCGACTACATCATGAAACGGTCAAACGTTTGTGATCATAATCGTAATATCGTTACATCACCCACCGGTAGGGGCGCTGATGTTGCTATGTTTTTGTGATGATTTATGGCGACGGACAATAATTTTATTTTAAAAGTGAGTAAGTAATAATGTGTAATTTGAAAATAAAAGTGCAGTGAAATATCGTAACGACACAAAGCTAGGCGATTTTTATGAAATTCACTAAAAAACGAACGCAAAGTCAAAAAGTCAATAAGTTTGGAACGAAATTTGACAGGATAGTAGGTTATTTACTATTCAAATCTTATTATTTATTAGTTTTTTGTCAAATTAATACTATTTAAAATATAAAATTTATCTAATATTAAGCCAAACATGAATTGACATATCATCAAATGTTGACGTTTTAACGATAAAACAGTTTTTCGTGATATAGGCAACTGCCTATATCACGAAATACCACCATTTTATGAAATGATTGGTCACATCATGAATTGGTAAATTTTACGATCTGGCCACGACACATACATGATGAGTGTATCTAAATCATATCAAATATTTATTTGCAATAATACAGTTCTGCATTAAGGTCCTATTATTTTTGGTAAGTCATTCTGCCTGCAAGCAGACGCGCAAATCCCTTAGAATCCCCCACGACAGGGTCGCCTACTATTATATATACAGCTAGCTGTGCCCACGGTTGCGCCCGCGTGGAATACGACTTCACCCTTTATTTTACTCCCTCAAGAGGTGGTATAAAAATCTTAGCAAGTCCCCTTTCCTTGCTCGAGTTCAAGCTTCTTCCGTACCAAATTTGATCAAGTTAGAGCTCGGCGGGCTCGTGCAGCAGGTGCGAGGCGTGCGAGGCGTGTCACTGTATGCGTTACCTCGAGGTTGAGCCGGTCGACGTCGGGCGGCAGGCGGTAGTTGGTGATGAGCAGCAGGTGGTAGGGGTAGAGCTTGGCGGGCTCGTGCAGCAGGTGCGAGGTGGCCATGTTGGGCAGCGAGCGCCGCACGCCCCCCGCGCGCGCCGGCGCCCCCAGCGCGCTGCTCCCGCGCACCACCACGCCGCCCTCCATGGTCTAGGGAGGGGGAGCGACAGGTTCGATATATTATAAACGCGCTCGCTCCGACGCGTCCGAGCCGTCGTAATAAATAATAGGCGTCATAATACGGAAACGACTCTAGACGGTGACTACTTTGATACTCTCGTGTGTATAAAGTCAGATTGACGATGCCGAGATACGAATGGCAAACATGAACTTTATTACAGCTGAAATAGCCGATTTCAGTCTTTCTTCTACGCCTGACGGACACCAGGCTTGAAAAAATCATTATACGAGTCATTCATCATTATATATACGTAATATCATTAGACGAGTAATTTTCTACTGGCACTGATAACTTAACTATGACAGATAGCGCTCTCTTCTAAACATTCAAACAAAAAAATAAATTTTGCCGCGCTGAAATTAAGAGCAATCTACCTCGCATCACCCCCCCGAAGTAAAATTATATTATTACAGCCCGCTACGTGCGAAAGGTCATCTGAATTCGGCAATCTTATTAACAATGGCATTGTTTTCATTATTATGCTAGTTTAGTTAGGTTAGCGCCTTGTGCCTGCGCGTGAGCAGCGGATATGTCACCACGAGCGGACCGGGCGCGAGAGCCACTGGCATTGGCCTTCCCATGTACAAGTTTGTAACAATATACCTAAAGTGCGAAGTGCGCTAGGCCTGCTAAAGGTCGACGTGTTCTGTATCTTGGCAGCTATAATAAGTAAGTTATTCTATGTAGAATTGATAAAAGCCTGAAAGACCTAATTTATACAGGCCTCCGTGTCGATTGAATTTGTCCAAAAACGTGATATTTTATTGTTCTTCTCAATTAGGCAAATACTTTATATTGTGAAGTGTAAGTTAACTCACCACAGCACTTCTGTCCACATCGGTGATGGAGCCGGCAGATACTGAAATAATTACAGAATTATCAATTTCTACGCCATAGGTGTTTACGAGATTTCGATCGATTGTAGTCAAAACTATTTATTCAGGGAAACATTTAAAACTATAACTACTGACAAGTTATGTTAACTATTAGGAAATATGTAATTAATAAATTACCTATTATTTAAGTAATGGACATTATCAAAATGGATAAAAGAATTAAAAGTACCAATCGTTAAAATTTATTACAAAATTACTAAGCTAAGCAGTCATGCTATGCTATGAGACGGCACAACGTGTCACAGAGTAGAAATTTACAGATGTTTTTTATTCTTTGTAGCGTTTAGTAAATTCAATACATTGACACACATGTATTCTAAAGGCGAGTGCAATATGGAGTCGCAATGACGTTTCGTGTTGCGGGTGTGGACGCATAAACGTTTAACTAAGTTACCTAAATCTAACGACAGTTAGTAAGCTTTATAATATTGTCTAAAAGATAAATCGATATGTGTTGAAAACGTAAGTAGCGATGACTTAACAAATATATTGTAGTATATTATGCCACAGTATAACAATTATGTAAGCGCGTGAGTGGCGGGGGGCGGGGCTGTGTCAGTCTATCTGTCTCGCTCGCACATACGGCTGCGGGCTGCGTCTGTCCCTGTCGCGTCGAGTCAGGGAAAGCGAAGCGCGGCTACTTACTGCAGAGATCCGTCCGCACTGCGCGCATAACAACCAACAATACCAATGTACATTTCTTATATGTACTGTGTGTCCATAAATTTATTCCAGTGTGTTAATGTATAAAATAATAAACTTAGTATATATCTTTCATGTAAGTACTAAGTTATACTTTGATAAATATACCAACAAACGTATTGACGTAGGTACACAAAAACACAGTATTTACCATCAAAGATAATGTTTCTTAGTATGAACCTAGTGTATAAAGTATCGTACTAGGTACTCGTTACATGGATCATGATTATATTTTTAACAATAGTATTACGCCAATAGAAAAAAGTGAACGAAATATGGGTGGACACTCACTGTCAGACTTGCCGCTGCTGAAGTCGGTGCTATGCGTCTTGTCGCCCATGCCGCTGAATGTGAAGTCGCCCTAACAACACAAAACATTTTGATAAATAACACGTCATACATTTTAGGTAAATAAACACCATGATGCTTCACACTTTCATACAGAATAGGTAGAAATAATAAATTGCATATTATTATTTAAAAATAAAATACTTAAATGATTAAATTCTTCCAGCATTCACACCAACTATCTAGCCTTAATACCTATCTACTATTTATAAAAAGATACAAATAAATCGTAAAATACAAAACCTAAATAACCGACAATGCAGTATGTTAATTAACGAAAGGCGTTCCTGTTAACCCATCATATTTTTTTAAATTCTTATTCCGGTTTTATTTAACATTTCAAAATATCATAAAAAAAAAATTGGTTGTTTGTAAAGTAGGTTTACGATCGAGATGTTTACGTGATAACGTCTTATTGGTGATATAAGTTTTTGGGAAGTAAGGAATTAATGAAGATAACAATTTTTTCAAATTTTAAATTACATCTATCGTTTTTAACTCAAATCAAACTTAACCGCACGAGAAAATCTCCATTCGTTTGTATGCCGCTAGAGTGAGAGAGACGGAAGATCGGTCCACTCACTCGAACGCTATGCCAGCCTCCGCTCGTGAGGATTCCGCGTGACAAGTTTCACGGAATGACTGGCAGCGCTCGAGATGAGACGGGAGATCGGTCCGTCTCTCTCTCGTTATACCTGCGATCGCGCTCGTGAGGTTTTGGTGTGACACAAGTTTCTGAACATGTCACCCGACTAAAACGATTTTAAAGACGTTATCACGTCAAAATATTAAAGTACAACTTGTATCTCACCGAAGGAGTGAGATAGAAAAGTGACGTTGCCAGTTTGCGAAGCGCAAATACGCTAAATGCTATTCTACATTACATATTGGTTCTAAACAAGATGTTTCGAATTTTATATAATTTTTATTTTTCTTGATTTTTCTGTTTATTTTTTTACGTTGATAATTTTATTTTATAGATATACGGGAAAGACTTACGGGAACGCCCTCTGTTATTTTTGTAAATCTACAATAACAAAATAAATATAAAACAAAACCACTATATTATAAATATTGTAAACTAAAATAAGAAATACACAATGACACTACAAGCAACTGGCACCTAGGGCGAGGAAACCCATTTAGTTATAGCTGAATGTGTAACCATGAGCCCAACGGTGTGGCTGTGATGTCCACGGGTCCAGGGCTACGGAGGTCAGATGGCTCCAAATATATTGAGGGTCACGATCAAGCGTACCCCGACTTAAAACAGGACACAGGGCCAGTAGAAATAAATAATATTAACCCGAAGGTAGTTGCTCATTATTTAAAAAAAACTCATGATGGATTCATGTTGCCAGTACATCTCTACACTGTATTTGGTACCTAATTGTAGGTACTCATAACTTCAATAAATGCACTTTGAACTTAAACTATTGACGTGGCCAGTTACTGAAAAGTGGGCAGTTATTGAGAAGTGGGCAGTTACTGATAGGTGGGCAATAACTAGTTGTCCCGTACGACCGTTCGCGTTGTGGGAGGGGATACTCACCGCGGTGCTGGACGAGAAGGTGTGCGAGCGGTTGGCGAGCCCGTAGCCCGGCCGCGGCGCGCTGCGCAGCGACGACACCACTGCAACATGCGCGCTGTACCGAGCCGTACCGAGCTGTACCGAGCCGTGCCCGGCCGCACCGAGCCGTGCCCGGCCGCACCGAGCCGTGCCCGGCCGCACCGAGCCGTGCCCGGCCGCACCGAGCCGTGCCGCCGGCGGCCAGCGAGCCCTAGCCGTCTACCCACTAGCCTACCTAGCCTTATTGATATCTTATAGCTAAAGCACACGTCACCGTCCGATATCAGTGTTTGTCATGTCTGTTTTATAAGCCATAGGATACCCGACGGTTGCGTATGGACATTAGATCTACTTATAGCATATAATTAACCTACGTTTTAATGCTAAGGTTTCCGACTTTCGCAAAGTTGACACATTCTTATTCTTTCTCATAAGTAAAACAGTTCACAAACCCAAGCCTTGCAATCTACACAATCAACTCGTCTGTAAATCCACCTATAATTAATTCGTAGCTATTACCAGTTTTTTAATACAATTTTCGTTAATAGTCATAATAGGCCATTTAACGACTATCTTTTGAGATTTAAAAAGCAAAATTCGAGCCTTGTTTGTAACTACTTACGAAAGGGTACCATATGAGACAAGATGAACACGTCAACATTAGCGTTCGGCCGGCGTTACCTGTACACGGTGTGTGCCTGTGTGTGCGGGGGTATGTGTGTGTGTGTGTGTGTGTGTGTGCGTGTGCGTGCTCACTCACGTTGTGGTGGCGGAGGCCGGCGCCGGCCGGCAGCGTGCAGGAGCGCAGCCCGTAGCCGGGCCGCGGCGCCGCGAGCGTCGCTACACACAACCGCCACTAAGCTACTGCGGAACAACGCTACTCGTGCGACCTATGGGTATACTCATATGGGTAGGCTGTGACTTGCTCTAATAACGACTGTCGAGGGTCGACGCCAGTGTCCGTGGCTTTACAAATCTGAATTTATTTCGAATACCCATAGCTCACGAGACTAGAAGCTTGTTCTCGCATACAAATTAACAAGGTGTGGTCAGAAATAGTCTTTATCAAATTTTTTATAAAAAAATATTAAAAATAATCTTAACTTTTTTGACCGATACTATATTTAGGTATTACTTTCAATTATGGATTTCTGACCGCACAGTATCACTGACAAATGCACAACTGTTTGGATTCAAAATGTTTGCAGATGTCAGAAACATGCTATACATCTCACAGTAGCCAGCAACATAAAATAATCAAAAAGTTGCTAAAAATAAAATGAAATATATAACGCACATAATAAAATTGTATTAAAATAATTACGACGTTACATGTAGGTACTGATGTCATTGTGTTGTATAATGTAATAAATAATTAATAATTGGAATATCGATTGAAATCACTCTATAAGGTGGAATCAGAGTAATCAATCACCACGCGGCATCTTTTGTTACCTCCCTTTTGTAATGGGACACACTACTCGGTTGTAATTTCTTAGTTTTTGGCAATTTTTCTTTTTTAGTTTTTAGTTGTTGTTTATATTTATTTTATAATTTTCTATATTGTTTTTGTGAGTGTGTATTTGTTTTGCAAAATAAAATTCATATCTATTCATCTATCTCACACAAATTTATGTTAGTAATTATTGTTAGTATGTGATGGTGCAATTTGATAGTTTATTTCTAAAGGCATGTAGATATTTAAAAGCATAGTACATAGATAAAAGCTTATAATAAGTTAATTCTTATGAAAAATAACAATATACTATAGTATAACGGAGTACTTTGCGGTATAAGAAGCTGAAAGCACCAAACGACCACAGTAACTGTTAAACAACCAAAGCCTTTTAAATAACGACGCCGTAAAAAAACATGCTCGATTTAAAAAAACACCTCTATCTAGTTTCTTTAATAGTAGTTGAATGAAGAGTGGTAAACTAATTCATTTTAAATAGCCCGAGGAAATAGTTTAGTGCTACTTTTTCAAATGTATGTTTTTTTTTTCCTACATGTATGCAATGGGAAACGAGAACAAACTATTTTAAACAAGTTACTATACATGGCGCAAAATTCGCCTTATCCAGCCCGAGCAAAATAAATCTTATTCACTCATGCTTACATTAATTAGCCCCCACAAAGCAGAGCTTTATAGGAACAGACAAAAGCATTAATTTTATATAATGCACTCGGCATCATATAACTTTAACCCTTAACTCATCACACAAACACTCGGGAACCCCGAATCCGCAAACGCTAGCTTACGCGAACTACTAGACCAAAATATGTTTATCAATAACGGGAATATTTGTTCATATGCACTATGTTATCGAACTATCAAGTTTAAGTTCTATAAAAGCGAGCAAGGCCAACGCCCTACACGCGTAGTGCAGGGGCGACCTAACTTTCTGCAACTATACGCGTAGTGTATGGGCAACTAGCCTTCTGCAACTATACGCGTAGTGTATGGGCAACCTAGCCTTCTGCAACTATACGCGTACTGTATGGGCAACCTAGCCTTCTGCAACTATACGCGTACTGTATGGGCAACCTAGCCTTCTGCAACTATACGCGTAGTGTATGGGCAACCTAGCCTTCTGCAACTATACTCGTACTGTATGGGCAACCTAGCCTTCTGCAACTATACGCGTAGTGTATGGGCAACCTAGCCTTCTGCAACTATACTCGTACTGTATGGGCAACCTAGCCTTCTGCAACTATACGCGTACTGTATGGGCAACCTAGCCTTCTGCAACTATACGCGTACTGTATGGGCAACCTAGCCTTCTGCAACTATACGCGTACTGTATGGGCAACCTAGCCTTCTGCAACTATACGCGTACTGTATGGGCAACCTAGCCTTCTGCAACTATACTCGTACTGTATGGGCAACCTAGCCTTCTGCAACTATACGCGTAGTGTATGGGCAACCTAGCCTTCTGCAACTATACGCGTACTGTATGGGCAACCTAGCCTTCTGCAACTATACGCGTACTGTATGGGCAACCTAGCCTTCTGCAACTATACGCGTAGTGTATGGGCAACCTAGCCTTCTGCAACTATACTCGTACTGTATGGGCAACCTAGCCTTCTGCAACTAAACGCGTAGTGTATGGGCAACCTAGCCTTCTGCAACTATACTCGTACTGTATGGGCAACCTAGCCTTCTGCAACTATACGCGTACTGTATGGGCAACCTAGCCTTCTGCAACTATACGCGTAGTGTATGGGCAACCTAGCCTTCTGCAACTATACTCGTACTGTATGGGCAACCTAGCCTTCTGCAACTATACGCGTACTGTATGGGCAACCTAACCTTCTGTAACTATACACAGTGTAGGGGCGACCAAAACCTCCTGCAACTATACGCGTAGTACAGGGATGACCTAACGTTCTGTAACTATACGCGTACTGTATGGGCAACTTAACCTTCTATAACTATAAGCGTAGTGAATGAGCAACCTAACCTTCTAAAACTTTACGCGTCGTGGAGGGGCGACCTAATATTATGCTACTGTCTGGCGTCGCGTCACGCAACAAGGCATCGTGCAAGTCTCACCTGCGGCACTCGAACGTTCTCCATCCTCGATTCAAATCGCGCTGACTCCTTATTATCTAGTATGCTGACGGTACCACAAAATTATACAAATCTTTTTTTTAAACTATTAGCAGCGTACAGCTCGACAAGCGCTCGTTTGCAAAAACAATCAATTGATAATAAACAGTTTTCGTAAAAGAACAGAGAAACATTATCTAAAATCAGAAATGATGATATGTATACGTAAAATATTGTGATACCGTTTATATTACGTCGATTCTTAACCTAGCGGTATGCGGTGAAAGACAAAGCATAGATGTATCGGGTATCATGACTTTATTAAAATATAAAAATTTGCTGAAGCAAAATTAATAAAAACTCGCATCATCGCGTTTTCTGAAATAATACGTGTTTAGCTTTCATTTAAAGGGGATATAAAGCTCGAATATTTAGCTGTTAGTCAAGTTAAACTCACCGTCTTCTATGTAGTAAGACTGTACTGTAAATGTGCAATCGCGTCAGTACACACTACGCTCTGTCACTTCATACATACTGAATACATCAAAATATGGTCAGCAAAAATATTTATTTCAAAGATATTATAAAATTAACAATATCATACTCTTAAATAATCTTTTTTGTTGACCATACCACCTTATAGCTAAACTTTGCGAATTATTCCCCAAGTAGACCAGCGAATAGATAGACTTTAGGTACTTTAATTTCCGATAAACCCAGACACCACGGAAAAGAGACACAATGGAAATTTTATAGTAACGCGGCCACGTGTGGTTGAGCTTGACAGTTAAAATTCATTAAAATTTTATAAATGAATTTCAAACTAAAGTACCTAGTAATAGAACATCATGGGGTGGCCACACGATCGGTCGACAAACTTGTGACAACGTTATTTCATAAAAGGCTGTCCGTAAAAAGACAATTAGCACAAGACCATCTGATCTGCCAACCATGTTGTAGCCACTCCTCATAATGTCGTGGGTCGTGGTGTATTTTCAGCTAAGGAAAATATCTCACGACCGTCGGTAGTCCGGAGAGAGCTAGAAGGTATTTGTGCATTATTAGTCGGTTTTACCAGAGACAACTTTTTTAGTATTAGTTCATAATACAAGCAATGAGATCGATTTGTACCAAACAGGATTGCATGGAAAAGGTTATTGGATAATGGATAATGACTTTTTAATATTCTAGACGAGATTGTGTATAATGTTCAGTGGATTATGTAATTGGGTTGTATTTTGTTATTAATTAATAAACTGGAAAATACTCAGTACATTAACATTTAATGTAACTAACAAAAAGATGTGAAAATAATAATAAATAGTTAACAAAACAAACAACATTTCGTATCATCACTTGAGTTATCAGCATATATGTTATAGGTATTTGGTTTAAAATAAATTTTATCATATTTAAATGCATGCCCGTATCCCTTCGTATCCAATTTAAATGTGTTTTTCAAGTTTATAAAATAAATAAATTAATTAATATTGGACAACATCACATACATTGCTCCGATTCTGTGATAAGTAGCTTAACCGCCTGTGTTACAGAAACCAGAAACAACAACAATAAAACAACACCCAAACCAGAGACAATATAGAAAAGTTATTTTTCTACATTGACCGACCGGAAATCGAACCTGGGACCTCAGAGATAGCGACACCAAGTCTGGTATGCTCGCCTCTCGGCTACGGAGGTCGTCAAATAGTCGTAATATATTACTTGCTTCGTGTGTGTATGTGTGTGTGTGTGTGTATGTGTGTGTGTGTGTGTGTGTGTGTGTGTGTGTGTGTGTGTGTGTGTGTGTGTGTGTGTGTGTGTGTGTGCGTGTGTGTGCGTGTGTGTGTGTGTGTGTGTGTGTGTGCGTGTGTGTGTGTGTGTGTGTGCGTGCGCGTGCGCGTTGTGTGGACGTACCGTTGTAGGTGGGGTGGTGGTGCGCGGGGTAGTGCGCGTGCGCGGAGTGGTGGCGCGGGTGGTCGAGCGAGCGCGAGGGCGACGCGCCCACGGGCGACGAGTAGCGCAGCCGCGAGCCCGCCTCGCGTGCCGCCGATGGCGTCCTGCGTAAAGGGGACATTACACACTTTAGCAGCGATCACTCACTCACACAAAATAGTGTCGAATGCCCATGTTGCGCCCTACCCAGTATCAGTTGGGAGCTCTACTCTCGAAATTGTTGACAAATATGTCTACCTGGGACAAGTGATTCAGTTAGGTAGGTAAAATTTTGAGGAGGTCAATCGTCGAATCCAATTCGGCTGGGCAGCGTTCGGAAAACTATGCAACGTCTTCTTGTCCAAAATACCTCAGTGCCTTAAGACAAAAGTCTACAACCAGTGTGTGTTACCAGTGATGACATATGGAACTGAAACGTGGCCTGTCACTATGGGCCTCACAAGAAAGCTCAAGGTTGCACAGCGTGCTATGGAAAGGGCTATGCTCGGTGTTTCTTTGCGGGATCGAATCAGGAATGAGGAGATCCGTAAACGAACAAAAGTCGCTGACATAGCCCAACGGATAAGCAAGCTGAAGTGGCAGTGGTCGGGGCACATAGCACGTAGAACTGACGGCCGATGGGGCAGAAAGGTTCTGGAATGGAGGCCACGTACCGGCAAGCGCAGCGTAGGACGTCCTCCTACAAGGTGGACAGACGACCTGGTAAAGGTTGCAGGAAGCCACTGGATGCGGGCCGCTTCCAACCGGCCAATCTGGAAGTCACTGGGGGAGGCCTATGTTCAGCAGTGGACGTTCTATACCTGAAATGATGATGAACTTATTTTATTATTTATACCTTACCTGCTTGCATTTCTTGGGTCTAAGTTCTGTTTTTTCCACTGTTGAAGTTTTTCTCTTTCTTTAACTTCCTTTAGAAATACCTGAAAGAAAACATTGATTACATTATACCATCTTCCTAAAATAAATAAATAAAAAATTAGGACTCGTAGATCGTTGAACAGATAATCTTGTGTTTTGTTTGTATAACCTTAAATGTTTTTTTTTGTGCAACATTGTGTTAATCTATCTATCAGATACCATATTTAAGCTCAGTCTGAGAAAGTTAAATTCAAATTTAAAACTGTCAATAATAAAAAAAAAAAGTATTGTCTGAAAATAATGCCAAGATTAGTTTTGTTGTTGATAGAAAGTCGATAATGTTAATGAAAAACAATAAGAGACCTAATACAGTACCCTGTGGAAACCATATCTGGCTATCTGTGTGTAGCGTGTAGCGTGTAGCGTGTAGCGTGTAGGGTGTAGAGTACCTGCGCGATGCCGGAGTCGATCTTGGCCAGCTCGTGCTCCTCGCGGCGCAGCTGGCGCTCCCCGTTGACGGGCGCGTCGGGCTCCGAGTCCGACTCCACGCCCTTGTACGTGTCCGACCAGCGCCGCCGCCGCTCTGCGACACAGCGACACATACACTGCCAGCGGCCATACAGACAACAGACTCGCAGCTCAGAGCCACGCAGCCAACAAATACGCAGCTTAGAGCCGCGCAGCCAACATACACGCAGCTTAAGGCCGCGCAGCCAACAAATACGCAGCTTAAAACCACGGAGCCAACATACACGCAGCTTAAGGCCACACAACCAACAGACACGCAGCTTAGAGCCGCGCAGCTAACAGACTCGCAGCTTTAAGCCACGCAGCCTTAGACGACGCAGCCGGTCGAGTAGCCACTTTTGTAAAGCATCTCAGATAGACACAAAATTTTTATTAAAATTTTATTCAGAGACTAGCTATCCCGACAGGCTTTGTCTTGTCCAAATCATAGACATTAAATAAAATAAAATAAATCTAGTGCTCCATTGCAGCGCCCGGTAGGAGGCGCTAATGTGTTTTTAAACCATCCAGGAACACATTAAAATACACATACAAAATTGCATCCAAACACAGGTACAGAAACATTACATTTAAGATACCAATACTGGTCTTTCGAGCCGGATACGGCGTTCATATTAATTTGTACTGAAAGTGCGACAGCTCTTACCTGGGTCTGTGTAGGGGTAAGGCGGAGCTGGGAAGTCGTCTCTCTCTATCTTGGGTTTGGTTCCGGGCGGCGGTTTATACGCGGAAGGGTAGTGCGACAGCTCTATCGGCTCCTGTCGACGTTCACAACGATTTAGAAACTCCGCAGTGACAACTGTATCAATAAGCAAGGCGGTATTTGGGATTTTAAGAAAGACTGCCATTTTAACTTCTGCAACAAATTATCCCCCCTTTTTAAAAATATAAGCTTAACTGTCATAAAAACGGTATAAAATCAATAACTCTGGTTTTATTTAGAGGACGCAAAAGATGAAAACCACCGAATTTCAGGGACCAATTCTAAGGAAAACATACCCCGTATGGTTTTGAACTAAAAAAGTTCCGTCCCATGAGTGCACGTACCTCGTTAAAAGTTCCGTCCCTCGTTAAAAGTTCCGTCCCTACAGTGCACGTACCTCGTCAAAAGTTCCGTCCCTACAGTGCACGTACCTCGTTAAAAGTTCCGTCCCTACAGTGCACGTACCTCGTTAAAAGTTGCATCCCTACAGTGCACGTACCTCGTCAAAAGGTCCGTCCCTAGAGTGCACGGACCTCGTTAATACTTCCACCCCTAGAATGCACGTAGGTCGTTTAAAGTTCCGTCCCTATGAGTAGAGTGCACGTACCTCGTTGTTCATGTGCGGCGACTTGGGGCGCGGCGTCTCGGCGCGCATGGAGTCCACGAGCGCGCGCATGCCGGGCCGCGACGACGCCTTGCTGCCCGCGCGCGACGACGCGCGCGTCGACCCCGCCGCTGGGACAAGCGACATTGCTCATTCACTTTCGTCTAAACATTCGACTAGAAATTATCCTTAAGATAACTTGTGTGGGTGGACAATATGCAATATTCAAACATAAGGCAAACCCACCGACCACCCATGGCCATACCGACGTCGCGGTTTTACTGGCGAATCGCGAGAGATGCATGCGGATTTTGCGTCTGCCAGGCATGCAGTGTGCACTCCGCCCCGTGGAATTGTTGACTCTCTAATAGTATTTTACCTTCTTATCAGGGGCGTGCATCCCATATAGGCTGTTATGCAGAGCCTATCTTCATAAAAAACCGACAGAACAGCTAAACATAATTATTAATTACGTATTCAACAATAAATAATAAATATTCTGTAACTATTTTGTCGTCTACCTATACTTATTCCTTACTAAAGCGCGCAACTTAGATCGTTTCGGTGCAATTTAACCAATGTAGGCTACCGCGAGATCGCCTACTGTTTCACGCAAACTTACTAAATTTTCACTCACACTTAGATACTCGCTGCGTATATGTGAACAAACTGCATTAAAAAAAAATGAAAGTCGCCTAAATTAAAGATTACACACTTTTCATACATAACAATCGGACGGAGTGAACATTCCTTATTAGCAGCATAACCGGATATAAGCTCGCCTACTTTGATCGTTTGCACTTTAAATATGTCGTATTTTATTAAAACTTGACAGTGCAAGATATTGAAATGAATATTTAAAATGATAAAATCGTAAATAAATTTATAGAAACGTTTGAATATGAGAAACAAAAGTTACAGTTTCTTAAAAAGGTAATACAGGACAATTTTGATACAAAGTTTGCGTCAGCAATTTTTTCCATTAGTTTCATAGTTTGCCGTCGGCGGCTGTCATCTCGCGAGTTTTGATAAATCAGGTTATAATTGTATTACTGATCTTTACACCTTTTTTTATTGCTATCTTAGTTTTCGGGGTTAAGTGTTGTGTGGTTGTGTGATATTCAATGGAAAACTGCAAAGTGAAGTATTAATGCGAATTCTAGGTTAAACAAATTACGCGCCAATCTGAAGACACTCAAATGCGGATTTGTGTTAGTTGCAAAAACAAGACATTATCACAGATTTTTCGTACATAGCCATTACGGATATCAGATTAATGACATGTTTTAATTCCATTCATTGTTTTGATATTTGTTGTGGCAAAATAAATCAACGACACTATTCGCCATTTTGCAAAAAGAAATCGACATTTGGGTAAGAAATTATCATTTATTAAACAATGCAATACCATGTGAATTTCGAAGTACCTAATAATTTAGTTGTAAATCCTGAAGGTAAAATTAAAGGTTTTTATCATTTTATTTTTTAAAGCTCCATCTATTGAGTTTTTCACATAACTAATCATATTATCTTCTATACCCTGCTTTAGCAAAATCCACCGATTAACTTATTTTAATCTAATTACCAAGATGGCGCTTGTTACGCGTTAACATGTCAATTTTATTGTTTTATAATTAGTATTTACATTTCGTATACCGCGAGACGTGGACGAGTACAATTTATATTTCAAAAGCATTAAGACGCGGTTCTTACTGTGACGTAGATATAAGTGAACAAAATATAGGATTAAATTTAATTCCAGTGATACACCCAGAAGTAAATGTATCTAGCATTTATTTAAACGCTCATTATGAATTACGGTTTAGGCCTTCGTTGTTGACTGACTTGAAATGTGTATGTACCTAGCCTACCCCCATCTGAAACCAATGCACGCCCCTGCTTCTTATCCTTGTCCCTAAGAATAATAATAATAAGAATGTTGTTGGCAAATTTTGTTTTTATTTTCGTGTTTTAGTTGTTGTTAATCTATATTTTATTATTTTCTGCCTTGTTTTTGTGTGTATTTGTCTGTTTTACGAAATAAAATTTATATCTATCTATCCCTTTTATTTAACTCTCGCCCTTCTGGGGCTTGACGCCACCGTAGGGCAGTAAACCAGTTTTTTTTGCCCACTGTAACACACGCGACGACCTGTTAAACACCGCCGATAGTGCGTTGCGTACGAAAAACTGGCTGGTCATCAAAAAGTGCCCGAATGGGGAAGCACAGGCAAATCTAATCACGGATGGCGCCAGCTCGTTAGGTCTCGTTAAACAATTTCAACGTAAATGTCAATGTTTCGAGCCATCGATCAAGATCGAACCGGCTTAAAAGGCTCCTGAACCTCTTGAGAACGGCGAGGTCACGCCGATCGTGAGTGTTATGTCCTTCTAATACACACACATAAGGTACCTTCAAATTAAGACGTATAGAAGCGTTACAATCGCGCGCCTCACGCGCGACACTAGCGCCGATACAAAATTTCGTACAATATCTAGAAGCGCTGCACTGAAGCTGCTGCTGGCGCCACTGTAGTGTGACTGTGGCGCGGGAAAGATATTGTATGCATGTAGTGGTGGCGTGTCAGGGGCGCGGCAGCAGGGCAGCAGGGCAGCAGGGCAGCAGAGTACTCACAGGGCGGGCGGTGGAAGTGCGGCGAGGTGGGCGGGCGGTCGTAGGGCTGCACGACGCGGCGCAGGTAGGCGGGCTCGCTGGTGAGGTACGAGTACGTGGTGATGCGGTGCGGCGAGCCGCCGTCCGAGCGGTACGAGCGCAGCGCCAGCCCCGGCGACACCGCGCGGTACCCGTACTGCGCCACACGACACACGACACACGACACACGTTACAGGCACGACCATCATCTTGGTAATAACATTTGAGAGCCTTTACACACGCCGAGACAAGTTAAGCCCGTATGATACTAGCACAGGCGATTATATATAAGGTCTAACCGGAATATTGCTCAAAGAATGCATGATAAGGATCTTCGTTATAAAAAAACCCAAATAACCTTACAACATATTTTTTATTAATTAATACTTATTAATTGTTATAATGGATTTTAGGGTTCCGTACCCAAAGGGTAAAAATGGGACCCTATTACTAAGACTCCACTGTCCGTCTGTCTGTCTGTCACCAGGCTGTATCTCATAAACCGTGATAGGTAAACAGTTGAAATTTTTACAGATAATGTATTTCTGTTGCCGCTATATCAACTCTACCATTAACTACTACTAAACTAAACTTAACAAAAAAATTGAGTGGGGCTGCCATACAACAAACGTGATTTTTTTGCTCGATATTAATAACGGCAACTGGTAGACGCTCGAAATATTCATAGAATATTATAGATAATGGTACGGAACCCACCGTACGCGAGTCCGACTCACACTTGGCTGGTTTTTTACGTATAACGCTATTCGTCTATAAATAAAATGAAAATCTACGTCCAATGACATTTGTAGTCATCTCGTAAACACTCGTGACTTTATGCGTAAAAAAAATCAATTCCTATAATACTTAAGTAATGTAATTGTATAAAAAATTGACAAAAAACGTTGTTAGGTTTATGTTTTAATTTTTATAAACAATATTCTTACCGTGTAGTAGTTGACCTCTTGAAATATTGAGCACTATTTCGGTTAGACCTTATATATTCAGAACAACGCGTTGATTACGATCCTATACAGCAGTAAAGTCTGTTTATCCTTACTTGTCTTATTTAGTAAACAAACAACACTCGTAGCAAAAACACGTATCTTCCTGACTTGACCTCACTATGTATTCTGTGTATAAATATCTTCTATATAAAAAAACTTAAATTATTTCTTTCACTAAAAACTACTAATGTCCATAAATTTTCTACAAAATTTTACACAAAATTGTAAATTCTCCGGCACAGACAAAAAATGCCATGACTGTTTGACATTTCGTAAATTCTGATTATCTTTGGTTTTAGAGATGGGATAGGAGAAGTGAACGAATGACAGCATCGTGAATGTAAATACCGGTGTACTGTAACCTGTTTTCTAAATTACTACCTAACATCAAAAATGTTATTTATAAAAAGTTATAAACTAAGTTATCACCAAGTAATAGGGAGGAAGGAAGATCTTGAAAAACATGATTCATAACTTTTTTTGACCGCATCAACGTTTTTGGTTTTCATGATAAAATAAGGTTTAAAAGAGTCGTTACTAAATATAACTTATTTTTGACAGGGCATAACGTTCTAGTAACTACTTAGTCTTTTATGCTATGATATCTATACAAAACATTCGTTCACTATTATTTTGTGTTTCATTCATTCAATGGTTCCCAACTGCATCAATTGCCTATTCGCTGTGTGCGCGATGACAGCGCCCCTAGTGACCACAATTATTGTGGAGTCTCTCAAATAAGGGCAACTGGATGGTTTGAGAATGATTTTCGGATTGTTTTTCTTCGAAATTAGATGAAAATATCTAAAAGTTTGCGCATATTATAATAAGTGATTTTCTTACTTGAACTAAACGAATTTTATAATACCTACGGGATTTTAATCAATACAACATGATATAACTTTCCAACCTCAAAATGTGCAAAAAGGGAAAAAGTTTTTTCGCTACATTGTGTGCTGCGATCGATTTGACGGCCCCCACCACCCACTTTGCACACAGCGAATAGTCGTCCGTCCGCCATTATTGTTTACTAAATAAGACAAGGTAGACTAGAAATAGGAACAGACTTTACAGATGGAGCCACAAAGACGCGCCCTACTACTTTTTGGCTAAGGTAAGTCCGTGTCTCTTTGACATGTTGATTATTGTGCGATAACTTTAAAAGTGAACAATCCTGTGTCAAAAACTCGTTGTGTGTAAAGGTCGCAATAAAATATTATATCAAATTGCTAACTTGAATATGTAAATTTGCCTCGCTCATTAACTCAATTAAATTATTGTAAATTACAAAATAATCAAAAAATGATTTATTTTAAATTACAAACGAAAAACAAACATACTTACAAGCAGATTCAAAGCAATTTGGTTTATCATATTATCATGTTGTATTGCTGTGACCACGAATAAGAAAATAAAAGAGCAAGCTACTGAAAGTTCTACGATATCTACATTACAGTTAGTCACCACATCCGCGTGCTGGCCGTGCGGCTCGGGGCAAAGTAGAGAAACATCAACTTTGAAACTATGTTCCGATTCTGCTGTTTTGATCTCATGAGAAAATTCATACCAACCTTCATTGCCAGCATATTGACAGCTTTAGAAAAACTAAATGTCAAAATAAAATCGTAAGAAACCGGTTTAATTAAAATAGCAGAATCGAGTTCCAGAAGGGTAAATAAAATTGTAAATGCATCAACTAAAAATAAAATTAAAATAAATTTGTGCGTTTGAAAAAGTACAATGGGAGAATATTTGTAATCAAATATATGAAGAAACATTTGCCATGCGTGTGAACATCCACGGGCCTGACTTTCTGCCGCCACTCTCATAAAACTACCCGCACTCGTTGATAGTTAAGCGTATCGTAACACCCTACAATAATTTTAACTATTGGTTCTGAATTGCAAATGTATCACTTGATTTCGTATGTTTTGTGAATTGTGATCAATATTTATCGTGGACATATCGTATTTGTACAGAGTATTTTAACGGCGAGTAAGGAGTACTAACCTTGCGGTTTGTTATAAAACAAACTTTAATACTGGTGTACCAAAAATATAGATCTAATTAGTGAAATAAAACTGTAGCAAAATATTGAACTGAAATAGTTGCATATCGATATATTTCACAGTCGTTTTGGTTTAATACCATTTAATTTTATAGTCCATACTATTTTTTCATTAAGGAGAGAAAGATATAGGTAAACTTATAATTAAGTTTAAAGAGCGGCTGCAGGAAGTCGAATCCATTAGTTCAAGGGTGCATCTAGGAAACCGAGTCCAAACCATTGTGTCGACAGTTTCAGTACTTGTTCAAGAGCACAATGAATGCACAGAAAATATTCGCTTGTTTTATTAACGTCCTCCATGAACTTGATATACAGGATGATGATACTTGAAATGAAAGATTTATATGTGATAATATTTAAGCTTGAAAAACAGCCTCTGGTGGGATTTGAACCTACTCTTTTGCTATCCGGATTACTGCTCTTACAACTGAGCTACGAACAAAACAGTTATGTAGGTGAATTTCTTCAAGTGTATTTACTATTGCAAATATTCAACAATCAGTTTAGATGAAACAGCTTAATCGATTTATAATTTTATTATATCATGGATAATATTTTCACATGAAAATTTATTTCAACTGCCTCTGGTGGTATTCGAACCCACGATAAAGTTAATTAATAATTATAAAATACTAGCATTATTGAGAACCAAAAAAAACATATTAATAGGTGGTTTAAAATATTATTGAATTACTTTTTGGAATACTTTTTATAAAATCATAATATAGTAGTTAATAATTTAAAATATGTATACTGATGTAGTCATGGTACTTACAAAAGTTTAGAGACTCAAATACGGTATAAGTGAATATAAAATCTGTGCATTCAGTGTAAATAAAGTGTAAAGTGAAAGTGACGGACCTTCCTGGTCAAGCTACTGTAGGGGCTGCAGTAGGACCCGTTGGCGCTGGGCGTGCGCGAGCGCAGCGAGAACTGTGGGCGAGCGCACCGCTGCACTACCGCACGAGCACGCAAACACTATCGACCCTCGCCCACCGGCATAGGGTCCAAAACTGTTTGCATTGCAATGCGACTGAGGAATGACCTCGATTGTGTGACATTTCTTGTCCAAAAACTTTTCATGTTATTCATATTATAGGAATATGAAAAAAACAAGCTATCAGTTAGGACTGAAGTGTTGTAACAGAATCGGTGCCATTACCAATACATACATACACACTCCCTTCGCCTTTTGTGACTCCGTTTTGTTTGAATGCAAATAAATATCTGGTTGTGAAAGTTCCCTTTAGAGTTAGGCTTTGTTAAAATTATTATGTAAATTTAGAGATGCAAATTATAATAACCGGCAATAATGTTTAAAAAGGAATTGAATAGTTATTTTAGATATTAATTTGAAAGAAAAAAAACGAAGGGAATGTGGGGCAATGATTTTATACACAACTGATATGATTTTCCATACACAGGAAAATTTTCAACCTATGAAATTGCAACTGCAACAACATATTAATTGTTGAAAAATATATAAAAGATCACCTGTGTATGGATAACCACAAAGGACCACAACACGGCTTGCATATGACAACATCTAGAAACACAGATAAAATGCTACATTTTATACAAAAGAAACACAACAGTGAAAAAAGAAACGGGGTGTATTAAACATTTAGGAAACAAAATATCAAGGGCAGTCACATGCAAGAGTATGTGGCTTCAATGTGTACACTAAAACTCTGGACAAATTATTTGTTAATGGAGGAGAGGGTCAGACAATACTTCAGCAGAGTTTTAATGTACAAAAAATAAAAAACAAGTAACAAACACATTTGGCATTAAATTGGAATATTAGTGTACAAATGTGTCTGTTCCATAATTAAATTGATTTAAATAAAAAAGAGGCTGAAAGAAAAATAAATTATATTAACACAAGAAAAAAACAAGTTTGAAGTGTATGGCTCACTTGTACAGTAAATCGCTATCTCTTTATTGGTACAATTTCTTCCCATAATTTTCTGTTGCTACTTCAATCATCAAATACTTTATCTCTAGCGCTTAATATTAACGATTTACTTTCAAGTACTGAGTATAAAAAGTCTAGGGATATACTTTTGAGTGCATTACTATGACAACTACGCTACACTACTGTGTGTGAAAAAAATAATATTTGTCCTTATGTAATTACAGTGTATTTACATAACACGAATTGTGGAAAGTCAAATGTTAAAAAGAGCATACAAAGAGATCATAAAATATACTTGTAGCTGGAAGTGCAAACTGGTACGAAAGGCAAAGGTACGAAACGTTTTTTTACTCTTTACTAGGTAGAAAATTATGTATTGGTTGCAGGCCACTGTGAATCGCAACGCCCAGATGTAGTGTAGTGTCGTGTAGAGTAGTGTGGTGTAGAGTAGTGTATTGTAGGGTAGTGTACCTGCAGCTCGGAGCGGGTCGCTGGGGTCGAGCGGGTCGTGCGGCGCGGGTGCCAGATGTAGTGTAGTGTGGTGTCGTGTAGTGTAGTGTAGTGTACCTGCAGCTCGGAGTAGGTGGGGTCTGCGAGCGGGTCGCTGGGGTCGAGCGGGTCGTGCGGCGCGGGTGCCAGATGTAGTGTAGTGTGGTGTCGTGTAGTGTAGTGTAGTGTACCTGCAGCTCGGAGTAGGTGGTGTCTGCGAGCGGGTCGCTGGGGTCGAGCGGGTCGTGCGGCGCGGGTGCCAGATGTAGTGTAGTGTGGTGTCGTGTAGTGTAGTGTAGTGTACCTGCAGCTCGGAGCAGGTGGGGTCTGCGAGCGGGTCGCTGGGGTCGAGCGGGTCGTGCGGCGCGGGTGCCAGATGTAGTGTAGTGTGGTGTCGTGTAGTGTAGTGTAGTGTACCTGCAGCTCGGAGCAGGTGGGGTCTGCGAGCGGGTCGCTGGGGTCGAGCGGGTCGTGCGGCGCGGGTGCCAGATGTAGTGTAGTGTGGTGTCGTGTAGTGTAGTGTAGTGTACCTGCAGCTCGGAGCAGGTGGGGTCTGCGAGCGGATCGCTGGGGTCGAGCGGGTCGTGCGGCGCGGGTGCCAGATGTAGTGTAGTGTGGTGTCGTGTAGTGTAGTGTAGTGTACCTGCAGCTCGGAGCAGGTGGGGTCTGCGAGCGGGTCGCTGGGGTCGAGCGGGTCGTGCGGCGCGGGTGCCAGATGTAGTGTAGTGTGGTGTCGTGTAGTGTAGTGTGGTGTCGTGTAGTGTAGTGTAGTGTACCTGCAGCTCGGAGCAGGTGGGGTCTGCGAGCGGATCGCTGGGGTCGAGCGGGTCGTGCGGCGCGGGCCCGCAGCGCGGGTGCCAGATGGCGGCGCCCTGCAGGAACATCTCCTCGCCGTCCCCGAACGGGTCCCCGCATTTACTGCAGCGCGCGCACGTCGGGTGGAAGTGGTGGTTCTCTCCTGCCTGCAACGACACTCACTTGTAAGTCCCGTACCACCCGTAGCCTCCGCGCTATGCACCTGAGCGCAGAGTGCCACACGTCCCACTGACCTGCAGCACCTTCCCGGAGATGTACCGCTGGCAGTAGGCGCAGCGCACGCCGTACAGGCGCTGGTAGTCGCGCTCGCAGTAGGGGACGCCGCTGCGGCCCATGTACTCGCCCGCTAGCACCACGCCGCACTCGCCGCACGCGAAGCACCACGTGTGCCATTGTCTGCGCAACAAACGTTCCATAAGTTGGTCTCAGTTCACACATAAAACGGTCCTGTGAACGTTTTAGCGGATCCGTCGATACTGGGTCAACTTTGCGCGGTGTGTTCACAAAACATATCTTGGCGAAGCTGTTTTTACCTTCCGACGACTTGATTAACTACTACTACATTAAAAAAACACTAGTAACAATTGAATCATACTATCGTAACAGAAATTATGCAAAGTTATACCATGGAATGCAAAATTGATAACCACTGAATTAAAAAACGCAATGAGATCTCACCTGTCTAAGGCAACTAAAGCTTGTCCTTCTGATAGTTCCTGACCGCATCCCGCACATTCTGAAACGAAACAATTTTATAATACCTATAATTTCAATACCTATAGAGATAGGAATGTACAAATTGGAGGTTCTTCCCAGTCGTCGAGGCAATTGGAAGAGATGAGAACTAAAACGATTGCGATTGGAATGCGGGAGCCGTTTGCTGAGTGACGCCATATCCTGTAATATACTCTGTTGCAATGATTTGCCATCTTACTTATGACTTAAAGCCCTCTTCACAGGAAACAAGGCATCCTATCAATGTCTCATACTTTTCAATTCGGCACCGGATCAGCAACGTCTCAACTGGACTGGACCCTACAACTAATCACATTATTTTAGCTATTCAATATTTCACTACGTACTTCAGACTAACGTCTCTTCAAAGCTAACTATGTACTGACAATATACTTTTTGTACGTACGTCTGGTAATGAACGGCATTTATCATTATTTATTGCTGTTACTAAATCTCAGAAACAGATAAAGTTTTACATGGATGTAAAAATCATGTCGAAACGATGCGATCTTAAGATTTCTATATATGAATACCTGTAAATAGCTACGTTTATATTCAGTTCTTATGATTGTATCTCTAAATAATTAAAAATCAATAAATAAAAAATTGCCAAATAGTTCAAGCTTAATTTGAAAGCATGTAACTGTCTAAATAATAGTTTAATTTACTTTCTTTAAAAACAGTTCTAATCTTCTTTTACTACAAATAAATATGATTTCATTTACATCAAACGAGATCTTGTTGCTCAAGAACTAATCTTATTTAGGTTTTCTTGGTCACTGGCGGACAGCACGTACCTTATCGCAGGCACACAACTTATGCCATCCTACTCTATTCGATCGTGGATAAACTACGCATTTGCAAGAAGAAGATCATAATCATCATTGCAGCGTATTGCAGTCCACTGCTGGACTTTAGCTCCCAAAAAGCTCCAAAGAGCAAGATCTCCCGCTTTTTCCATTCAGGCGCTACCTAAGGTCGCTTGTCCATCGAGCTTAGGGGCGTCCTACACTACGTTTGCCAAGGAACATATACAAGTATGAAAAGATAGAACGAAATGAAAGTACATGAAGGTATATAATAACTCACCATTTTCATTGTGGTTCCTATTGTCGGCCAGGTCTCTAACATCGTGTCCCCGGTGGTTTGTGTCGGGCGAGGCGTGCGAGGCGTGCGAGGCGTGCGAGATGTGCGAGGCGTGCGAGGCGTGCGAGGCGGGGGAGGCGGGCGAGGGCGCGGGCGAGGGCGAGGCGGGCGCGCCGGACGACGCGCGCGCCGTCTGCCGCTGCGGCCCGGACACGCACGACGAGCACACCACTTCTGCCCCTGTGTATGTCACCTTCTCGCCAGAGGGGAATGCGCGTCTGCAACAAACGAACTTCTTAATAGAGGAGACACAAGGTAGCTACGTCGTACTCGTAGTTTACTTAGAGATCAATGCGTCGTTTATCTTTCTGTTTCAAAGATATGCCTCCTTTTCAGTCGATGCATTGCTTCCGGATTGGTCAGTTGCACGGCGAGTTGATTAGGGTGGTTTGCAAGTCTTGCTTTATATTTCCGGCTTTTGGCCTCAATGTCCTCCTTCACCGTGTTTATATTCAGAATTTCATGTAACTCTGAGATCCTTAGAAACCAAGGTGCGTTGGATATTTGCTTAAGGATGTAGTTTGCATTATACTTATATTAGAGTCACATGCTGAGCCCCACAGTTGGACTCCATAGGCCCATATAGGTTTTAGTATGGATTTTTATATTAGGAGCTTGTTGTCGAGAGATAGTTTGGTGTTTCGTCCAAGCATCCAGTACAGTCCTCTGTACCTGAGGTTCATTTCATCCCTCTTGGTCTGTATGTGTTTCCTCCATGTGAGCCGGCGGTCCAAGTACATTCCCAGGTACTACGCGTTGTCGCTTTGCGGAAGCTGGTTATTCCGGAGTGATACTGGCGGGCATTTCCCTCTTCTAAGAGTTATTGTAACGTGGACTGATTTTAGGGCATTGATTTTATTCTCCACATAGTAAGCTAGTCATTAATCCAATCTAAATTGTGTTGCAGGATTACTGAAGCCTCCATAGGACATTTACTACTAGCCAGAATGGCCGTATCGTCTGCGAAGGTTGCCAAAGTTGCTTTGTCGGTCTGGGGTAAGTCACTTGTAAATATTGTGTAGAGTACAGGACCCAGAACCGAGCCCTGCGGCACACCTGCCAGTATAGGGTGAAATGAGGATTTACACATGTCTTCCCTAATTATTAATTCCATAAATAGGATTTTACAATCACAAAGTATGTATACGGCAATAATGTCTTGATCTTGTAAAGCAGGCCCTTGTGCCAAACTCTATCGAACGCCTGTTGCACGTCCAAAAATACAAATGAGCAGTATTCCCCGCGTTCTAGGGCACTCCGAATTACTCGGCACACTCTGAACCTGTTCCACTGTGATGTGGCAACCATACTGGTGGTCTGGAATGATTGATCTTATTATGAGCTCCCCAGTTAGCCTCTTCAGAACGACCTTCTCAAATAGCTTTGAGATTACATGTAGTAGACTAATTGGTCTATAGGAGGTTATTTCATGACTTGGCTTGCCCGGCTTCTGTATCATCATTACCTGGGATTTTGGGAAATTCATTAGTAATGTCATGAATGGTGAATGGTTCCACCAAAAAGTATAGCTCTCCTATTTTAAAAAGAGTTTCTTTGGGCTTAACCTATAAATTTAAACAGAGCATGTTATTAACAGAAAATAAAGAGGTCACTATTTTCTACTAATGAAAGCAACGTCAAACTTATACGGAGGAAAACCGAGGTAGACAGCGGCGATAAAGGGGCCTTAATTCATGTGTTTCCAAAAACCAAAAGCAAAATATTTAGGGGTTTCTTAAACTCCGAGTCACAAAATGATCCACCCAATATTAACTACATAGTTTGTAAGTTTTTCAAAATCATTAATCTCAAATGCTGGATTCAATTAATCATATACTAGGAGTACTTCTTAGAAATCTAGGGTAAAGCGAGTGGAACGGCCGCACTAGGCGCCAGATGGCAAGGGGCGCCAAAATACCAAATGTGAAAAAGAATTTCAAGCCAGGAATCATTGTCGCCGGGAGAGGAGTATCACTCCTATGATTACTATGATTCCTCCTATCCTTAAGCTTAAAAGGATTATCATCAACTAACTTGCACCGTGCGCACGTGAAGCACTTCTGGTGGTAGGTGTTGCCGAGCGCGGAAACCACTTCGCCCTCCACGTACTGGTTGCACGCCGCGCACCGCGTGCCAAACGCACGCTGGTAATCCTGCAAGTAACATCACAATCATCAGACAAAAAACTTGACATGACATGACATGCAATAAACGTTTGAATTTGAATTTGAACTTTACACATACCAACGATATAGTCAATCAATAATCTTTTTTCGTGTATACGTAGAAAAGCAAGCGACAACCACTGTTTACCACACGACGGTGACGTCGTTTTAGTGGCGTCCTCAACACAAGACGAACAACCATCGCATTGGTATCACCATCCAGGAAGCGTTAGCCCCTTCTCACATGGAGCTACTTAAAAGTTAATGATTGTCAGGAGAAGGTAATTAGTTGCTAACACGTAACTTACCGGTTAGTGACTAGTCGTATCATGTGCGAACCTCTATAAAAATTTACGAGAGTTGGTAACTAGTTCTTTTTAAGAAGCTCCATGTGAGACAGGCATAAAGCTTCACAGAAATCCATGACGTAAAGATGCAACAAAATTAAAGTTAACTAAAATGTATTTTTTTTTAAATAAATAACAGCCAAAGTTGTAGTTCTAATCAGTTCTATGCCTATGTGTAGTTGATTAATTACAGAATGAAGCTAAATAAAACATTTGCGGTTGTCGTACTAGACGTGACTTGTGCCTTTAACAAGGATCTTAAATCACTACGAGTATCTCTCATTATTAGGACCTGCCTGGGTACACGATAGGAAAAACGAATGTTTATGTATTACGGAACCAATTCATGACAGCTCTGTGGGCCTCGGAATGTGGGGCACATCCGCACGTAAACAAGTTGGCTCTAAACCATTTGTGTTTATGGCAGCCTTGCGTTATTGCCGCTGGTAATGAACTAGGGCGAGGACGCCGGCACTAATGCTCATGGAACACTGATGGCGACTGTGTAGTTACGATTGTAATTTAATTGTGATAATTTGATATGGAACCATACAATTATCAGGGTCATTTAATCGGCTTGACTTATAAAATTTTCATGGACTGTGCTAGGCACCGCCTTACGGGCATAGAGGACAGCATGTCTGAATCTGTAGCCGTTAAAATGTAAAGAAACAATAGCACCTGTCAGGGCGCGTCTAACGGATGGAACTTGCCGAGTGTCTGCTAGGTACTTCTATATTTCTAATAGCTTGATCCAATACTGTTACATTCCTTATAACTTGATCGAAACCATGTATAATCCTGTGTAGTGTAACATGTGAAGGTTAGGTAGTTCAGAGAAAAGGTGGACTGCCTTTAGAACTATAAAAAGCAAAAGAAGACCGTTGCGTGTGGTCACCCTGCCATCAATAAATCACTGTCTCTCAACGAATGTCGGCGCCGGCCCTGACGAGCCGTACGTGTGCCGACAGCACAAGCGCTAACATCTGCAATGTAAATGCCCTAGGCGCAATGGAGATAGTACAGTAGGCTTCTTCCTAATGGACCGGAGAAATGTGTCAAGGCAGGAATTTACGGTAATTTTAACTGATAGTGATTATACATAAACGTTGAAGTTTTCTCCAGACTTCCTGGAGTGAGTACTTAAGGGAATGTAGAGATTCTAATCTAAGTGACGACTACGATGGCCTCAGTCAAAGCTTGTGGAAGCAATACCGCGGAGGACACCCAATTTTAATCTGAACCCGAAGAAAGCACCATTGTCATGATGAAGAAAATGCATGATTAAGAAAATTTCAGAAAGTCAATCGTCTTAGGTGGCTGGAGTGAGACTACTGTGCTGTGACAGTGTAAGTACTGTGCCCTAGCTCCCGACACCTGTCGCTCGCGTGCGCGCCCCACTTACACCCCTTGTCACGTCAATCACGTAATCAAGTACCTACGCTTACAGTTCAGTGCATTCATTTAAGTAAGTAGCTCGATTATCAATGCAATGTATATAGGTGTAAGATTTCCTCTATATTACCTATCCTTTATTTGAAATAAACATGAAACGACCGTCTGGTGTAGTGGTTCGCGCTCCGGACTACAAAGCCAGCCCATTCCCGCAAGGGGCAAATGTTTGTGTGATGAGCACGAGCATTTGTACCTAAGTTATGAATGTTTATAAAAATATTTAAGTATGTTTATCCGTTATCGAGTCCCCATAATACAAGCTTTGCTTAGTTTAGGGCTAGATAATTGGTGTGATTGTTAAATCAATTCAATTTATTTATTCATTTTTAAACTAAACAGCATGTGAATAAAAAGCGTTCCCTTAAAATTCTCATTTAATGAGCTTATTGAATTTCTTATAACAGAAAAGATAAAGAAAGCCAGGCAAGCAAAGGATGGTAAAGAGCATACTAATATTGCCAATTTTGAGAAAAAGAGAACTTATAATTCACACTTTTGTAGAGCACTGACTCTTTTACTCATATGTCAAAATGTGTGCACACGCAACATGAGCAAAGCAGGGCGGCTCAGGTGTAGCAGGTTAAGAAGCCGGTGTGCAATTACTTGTAACTGACACACTTACTGTGCAATAAGGAGGCGGTAGTAATCTGTACTAGGGACAGTAGTACCAGCTGTCCTTGCAGAAGAAGCCACCATTGGCGAGCGAGAAAGCGCTTATGTGCGACAAGGCCGACAAGTGAAACAGCCGGAGTACAAGAACTCGTAACTGATACAAACACACACACAGTTTCGCATGTAGCGATAGTGATTTCTGCCAGGGATGGCGATATCGATCTGTACCTGTGGGCAGTAGTAGTGACCGTCCTTGCAGAAGAAGCCACCCTTGGCGAGTGAGGCGGCGCAGGTGCGGCAGGTGAAGCAGCCGGTGTGGAAGTACTTGTCGGTGACGCGCAGCACCTCGCCGCTACACTTGCCGCCGCACGCGCCGCACACCACCTTGCCTGCAAACAAACAAAACATTTGTTCTCATTCATTTCCTTGAGAGATCTAAAGCCGGCAACTGATCTGTATCATATAAATACGTAATGCCGTGTGGAGACGGCCGTATGGAATACACTTCCCCAACGCCAACAAAGGCGTGTCGTAAGAGGCGACTAATTCAGGAATTGTAGCACAAGACGGGCAGCAGCGTCAGCGTGCGAAATCTTCTAAACTAACTTCGCTCGCCAACCCGCCTGCCAAGCGTGGCGAGTATTGGCAATCCCGATGATAGGTCATTGGGGGAGGCCTATGTTCAGCCATGGACTTTCTATGGCTGAAAATATGATGATGATGAAATACGTAATGTAATATGTTACAATGTATGCAATGGCAGTACAGCGAGCTGAACTTAAGATTCACACAGATTTAGTAACCTAGACGCATTAGTTGTATCACTATCTTTGTGTTTAGCTTACTCCTGGGCTTCATACCGGTAGGGTACAATACTGTTACGATTCAAACTCACAAATCATTAAAAAATTACGGAGGGCTCTTTAGTTTGCAACAAGGACACATACCTACAAATATTTATCCTTCGACCACAAACTGAGGATTTGAACTTTGACAAAAACAGATTCAAAATAAAATTTCTTACAAGCCTGAAATTGAAAGGTTTCCGATAAGATTTCTGCAAGAAGCAAAATCTTTAAACTGATTCCGTTAGACATACATGTACACAAACAAGAAGGAAGATTTCTCAATATGGGTTGCAGTATACATCCACAATATTTCTCAATAGACGATATACCTTAGCGTGCTCGCTATTTATGCACGTACATTATCTGACCTAATAACCGTCCCCTTTGCCCCGCAGTCCCATTGACGGCCGCCGCAATAAAAACTGTTGCGTAACAGATTAGCGACACATCTGATGCAGATCAGCCAGACAGGTAAATAATGAAAAGTTTAGAATAGAATCTATTATTGTCTTTGTCATGTGGCATATTGAAAGACAGGCAGACGAAATGGACAAGATTTACATGGATCCGTTTTTTATAGACTGCGGAAACTTATCAAACATCTCCACTATCTAAACTACACAAACCTAACAAACATCTATCTACCGCTAAGCTCCATCATCAGACCAACACGATGGTTTCAAGTTATTGAATTGTTAAGAATTCAAATGTGTACTTACTTACAACCTTTCAAATCGATATTATGATGGTTAGAAGTAGCTTTTTAAAATTAATTTCTAAGATTTTATTGTACACGTAAAGATAATAAAAGCTAGTTTAAAACCTGAAGATTGTTCGCGTTTGTGTGTTCTAATTGGGCTTTGTCAAGTAAAGCGCAGCGACCCCTGGTCCGGGAATTCCGCTCCTCGTGCCCTGGTGCAGCCGATCGATTGGACTATTGCGTATACCGCTATGATTATGGTAATTAGCAAAGTTATACGATACGATTACTCGTTACAGCATGAATAACTGGATTACACACTATACAAATGATCTGATTATCATCAAAACAAAAGTGTTTTTTCTTAGTTTCCTGGATGTATTAACAAATGAAAACTTTTTACAAGACAGTTCTTCTGCCAGTCAACTGCTCTGGTGAGGTACCCCATAGTAATGAATTCAATTTGATTTGGACTTGGAGAGACAGCGTTAACTATGTATAGCGAAGATTCTGTACCTACTTCAACGCTCCATCATGGATTCAAAACCTATACATTAAAACCGACTTCAAAAAACTAAAACGCTACAAAAAATCTTAACACTTAAGTACCTAATCAGTTACTTTTGGAGTCGGTGCAAACGAAAACATAGAATCTCTCATCGCCAGTGCCAGTGGCACCGACTCCAAAAGTAACTGATTAGGTACCTACTTAAGTGTTAAGATTATTTGTAGCGTTTTAATTTTTTGAAGCCAGTTATTTTTATTTTATAAGATTAAATTATTTCATCTATTTTAGTGATAAATCCTAAAACAAATCTTACGAGTGCAAACATAATTTAACTGCTGAACACCGATTTCATTTCCTATTTTTGGTGATTGGTGAAATTTTTTCCGCAAAATTTTATTGTAGTATCTCAAAGAAAGAATCATCAAAATCGGTTCACATTTCGGATAAAATCCTTTATTTGAATGTTGTAATTAAAACTAATATAAATAAAAAAGGGGAAAATCTCGATAAGATACAACGGGAAGATGCCTTTATGTCCTCATCCCGCAGGTACGGCACGTCGTGCCACCAAGGTCATGCAGCTGCGAACCCTCGGGAGATGTAATAACTACAGCACGGGGGGAGATAGAGGTCGATTGAGCTCAAGGTTCGTGTTAGAAACGATATGAAATGAAATACATTTGTATAGTTACAATCTTTTTGTATTGTTTTTTTTTTGTTACCTGTTGTGTACCTACACCAATAAAGTAAAAATAAAAATAAAATAAATCTGGGTACACTAAATTATTTAAGTTAACGTTGATCACTTTCACAAATGATAACTGTCAGGAAGAAAAATTAAAAGCACTTACTGATCTATCTATAGTTCTGAAAATGATGCAATTGCAACCGTAAGCAATTTGTATTCAAATTAGTTAAACTAAAAATAAAACGAATACTAACACTAATACAGCTGTACAAAGCTACAGGAGGCCTCACACTCACCCAACTTCAAGATATTAATTAACCAATAAAACCAATTTATTTCAGTAAATAGGCCTAAATTAAGCTCTTTTACACGTCCCAATTATTTGTTTACCCTACCACTGCTTTGGGACAATATTGAGGGCTTGGTTTAGTTCGTCAACAATACCCGTACAAGCATAGCCTTTTTTAAATAATGGAGTCTTAACAATTTAAAAAAATTGGTGTAAAATGTCAATTGCATTGCTCGCAATCGCAAGTCAGTTCTACTCGTAATATGCATCACGCCTGTGCGGCGGTCACGCAGCGTCAAGATCGCAGCAGACCCCGCGGGACGCAATTATCGTAAAGGTGCCGAGGTCAGCTGTGCCCGGAGCAGGCAGGGCTGGCGTTTGGCAGATTTTGAAAACATACTAACCAAATGAAGGGTTTGACGAGGACATAAGGACAACTGCATATTCAATCTCGTGTTCTATCCATACTATAATAGCTAAAATAAACCGACAATAAGAGGAGTTCAAACATTATTGCAAAATACCACAAACAGTCTGCCTCCAATTGCTTACTACTACTTCCAAGTAGTAAAGTGATGAGGTGCTTTTCTAAACCATAACGTACTAGACGTTAATCAATCAAGAAACTAAAACTCAAAGCATAATTATTTATTTTTCCAAGCGCCTCTTTCTGACTAATGAATTTCCAAATATTTCCCCTAGAGACCAAAGCTATGCTCAGAGGACCCACCGCAGTCGATTTCGTTAATTCAATCAGCACGCACAAATGACCACTTGCCCCCAGGACGAGGTTAATTCGCCTCACACTCGGCGGCTGACAAACGACATGTCCACATCAGTCCACATGCAGTTCCCGTGGGGCATCAGGAATGTCGTTGACTAATCTAGGGCGCTCGTGACGTGACGACCACTTGTCATGAATTGAGAGTTGCATATAAAACTGCATGATGATAATTATACAAACGTTGTAGATGAAGGCAATGCAATACAAGTTGAATTAACTTACTTTTAACAATAATTTAACATATCAAATTATCTGGCAAAATAGGTTCCCAATATCTACAAGTGATTGTTAAATAATATACAAATAGGTAGTTCTTATTTATTCCATATCTAAAATTTCACAACAACATCGTCGTTTGTGAAATGATTACTCCGCGGGGCGCAAAGTATAATATGCAATTTAAACAAACTTTTTAACATTATCCTGATTCCATTACAAAGCCTTTGTAATTTGACGCCGCAACGCCGAATCAACAAAGTTCGTTTAGATAATACAAAACCCCAATCGTCCAATAAAGCGAAACCGGAGCTTTGTAAAGAAATGAGATTCCTCGAGATTTTAGGAATTGGTTTTATTCTCAAATTGGGTTCTCCGCTTGACTGCGCCTCGTGGTTGTTGACCGTACGTCCGAGCGGTACAAGGTGCATGTTTGGGTTTCTAAACATAGCCCGTCCACAAACCGCTCCGACGCGTGACGATTAAATAAACCAATCAAAAATATTACATAAACACTCCATTACTTAGGGCCCTTGATTTACAGGATTAAATATGGGTGTTTGTAAATAAACTTAAAATATGGCGGGCGTGGTCCTCAATGGAGGCAACAGAGCGTATTTCACGTTAATGGCATAACAGATTTTGTCTGTGTCTATTAAGTTTGATTAGATTGTGTTAGTTCAATACTACTGAAAGCACCATTTAGTATACAAACTACAGTAACCATCAACAGCCTCTACAGCCAGTTTTCTTCAAAAGCGAAGAATCGAAGAACGAAGAATTAAATGAGATCTCTAGATACTGTAGTGCTGCTGTGTGTTGACACACTTAATATCAAAAGAACATTTCATGTAATATAATGTTCATCTGTGTGATATTATAATTAGTGCGCATTAATCTGGGAATTATTAAATACTCGGAAATACAAATGATAACTGTAACTTCATTTGCAAACGTATTTGGTAATTGCGCGTATAGGCAGTTGTAAAAACGGATTCATTATGTATGAATATGTCATTTGGGACATGGATTTTGTTTCAGACATGTTTTCCTTCGTTTAGACATATTTTTGGTACCTACTACAATGCTTTTGAATTAATTGCTTTTGAATTATAATATCATTGTATTTTTACACAAGATCAAATATTTCGTGTATTAGATTTATGATTTATTAGGTATCTCTTTATCTTGCAATGGAGTATCAAAAAAACAAACATCAAATCCAGGACAAGCCACGTGTGAACCAAATTCGTCTGCCCTTTAGTTAAGCCGCCATTTCCGCGATAATCGCGAACAAAGTAAGACATTCCGGATATAAATTACATTGGTTTATTGTCTGCTGCCGTCGAGCGGGCACGAGACGCCGTCACGACTGCACAAGTAAGCGCAACCCATGAAATCGATGCAAACGTTAGGTCAACTCTTTCCTTTTAAGCCAATTGGGTGCATTCACCCATGGTTATGTTTGCCATTGTTAATTATATTAAATATTTTTATGCAGCTATCGATATTCGATATAGCTCTAACGATGATTTTAGATGGCAAAGCCTTTTTATAACAATTTCTATGATGCTGACATAGTAAATCTTGCTTGTATAGACTAGTAAAAACGGTGTTTTTCAACCGACTTCAAAAAAGGAGGAGGTTCTCAATTCGACTGTATGTTTTTTTTTTTTTTGTATGTTTGTTACGCGATTACTACGCCAATTATGAATCGATTTTAATAATTCTTTTTTTGTTTGGTAGATCATACTTCAGAGGTGGTCCCATATAAATTTTATTAAAATTGATTTAGAACTTTTTGAGAAAATCAACAAATATATACCCAGATAATATTTTGGTTGTGGTTCTTGTTACCTATCTTCGACAAATATAAGCCGATTTTGATGATTTTTGTTTTATTGAATAGCTTATACGTCAAAGATGCTATGATAAAAGTATGAATAATAAAAATCACCCCTAAGGGTAGGAAAATAGGGGATGAAATCGGTGTTCAGCAGTTAGATTAGGATTTATCACTAAAACTAGATGAAATAAGTAAATTTTATTAAAAAAAATAAAACCGACTTCAAAACACTAAAATGCTAAACATAATCCTAACACTTAAGTACCTAATCAGTTACTTTTGGAGTCGGTGCAATCAAAAACATTGAATCTCTCATCGGCTGGCACCGACTCCAAAAGTATCTGATTAGGTACTTAAGTGTTAGGATTATGTTTAGCATTTTAGTGTTTTGAAGTCGGTTTTATTTTTTTAAATAAAATTTACTTATTTATTAATCGTCTCCACCGTGTTGTATGGGAGGGGCAGGACATTATTTATAATTTCTTTTGGAGATGAGACGAGGATGTCTGAAATCTCTGCCGATACGTCATGCTACTGACATGAAATTAGTATGGCTTTATGAAACAAGTAGTGATGATGGCGGGCTTATTTCGGTAACTATTAAAACCTACATCCAATATCGATACCTGCATGAGGTTACCCATTTCCTTTTCAACCGACTTCAAAAAGGAGGAGGTTCTCAATTCGTCGGTATCTTTTTTTTTTTTATTTTTTTTTTTATTTTTTTTTTTATGTATGTTCAGCGATCATTCGTAACTGCGTTGACCGATTTCAATAATTATTTTTTTGTTTGAAAGGTAATACTTTCAGAATGGTCCCATATAAATTTGGTTAAATTCTGATGATGGGATCTATAAGAAAATCATCAAACATTGCATAAACTCCGTACCACGCCAACTGATTTTAGTATCTATCTTACCTATATCTCTGCCAAATGTGGACCGATTTTGATGATTCTTTTTTTAATGAATAGCTTATACTTCAAAGATACTATAATAAAACATTTTTGGAAAAAAAATTACCCCTAAGGGTGGAAAAATAGGAAATGAAATCGGTATTCAGCAGTTAAATTATGTTTGCACTCGTAAGATTTGTTTTGATTAGGATTTATCACTAAAATGGATGAAATAAGTTAATTTTATAAAAAAAATAAAAACCGACTTCAAAAAACTAAAACGCTAAAAATAATCTTAACACTTAAGTACCTAATCAGTTACTTTTGGAGTCGGTGCCAGTCAATGAGAGACCAATGTTTTCGTTTGCACCGACTCCAAAAGTAACTGATTAGGTACTTAAGTGTTAAGATTATTTTTAGCGTTTTAGTTTTTTGAAGTCGGTTTTTATAAATAATAAGGTGCTATAATCGACGTGATTTAGGAGGTACATATTTTTCTTATGATCACTAGTCTTTCCTACTTAGTATTTTTAATGTTTAGGTATTGCATGGTATTACATCTATAGAAAAGGTAGTCATTTATGCATAATTTTAACTTGCACAGAATGCTTTGCTCGCAAAGCAAAATATATCAACTGCAAAAAAAGTTGGAACTAAATTTTGACGATTTTTATTTTTTTGCATTAAATATCTTATAATATCAATTACTTTGGCCTCATAAAGTTTCAATTGTCAAAGAGAACTCTTTCTCTGTTTTTGACCAGGGAAAAAGTTAGATGTTTTCATAGCCCTCGATTAACACTGTAGGTAGTTATGTTGAGACGAACTTACCGGGGTACGCGAGGGGGGCGGTAACTCGTGCGCCGCGCGGATCTGCCAGTTCCAATTTAGTTAGCGGGAGGAGCGCACGCGCAATTTACTATTTTTCAACTCAATCGTTTTATTACAATTAATGCGATTCTACGTATTACATTATGTCTCGAGGTAAGAAAATGACTTGGTACAGTCTTGTACTTGTCGTCTGTCCCACTTACCACATAACTAAGGATAAGAACTCCGATAATTATTGTAGTATGGTCCACATCCGACAAAATTGAGAATTTGGGAGAAAAGCACCTTGTTTGAGCACCGTGAGGCGATGGTTTGCTGAATTTGAGAGAGGTCGAGTTTCTTTACATGACGATTTTCGTGAAGGGCGGCCTTCAACTGCCGTCAACGAAAATAATATGGCTACTGTTAAGCGGCTAATTGAAGAAAACCCTAGGATTACCTATGAGACAATTCGAGGACTATTGGGGATTGGTATGAGCCAAATTCAGAAAATTTTACACGACGTATTGAAAGTTTGGAAACTTCGCTGTCGTTGGATCCCTCATGAACTGACAGCGGAGCAGAAGCGGGCTCGCGTGGAATGGTGCTCACAGATGCTACTGAAGTACGACCAAGGACATTCTAATGCTGTTTATGACATTGTCACAGGAGACGAAACGTGGATTTATTGATGACCTAGATCTAGAAAGGGAGCGTAGGGCACTGTGCGTTAGGGCAAATATGCTTTCCCGCAGGTTTGGGCGTTGCACGAAACCTGTAAAAATTACGCTTTTTAAAGCATATTGCCACTCACTATACACGTGCAGCCTGTGGACACATTACACCCAAGGAGCGTACCGGGCCCTACGCACTCAGTATAACAACGCATTCAGGGGGTTGATGGGGCTGCCACGACACTGCAGCGCATCAGGGATGCTAGCGGCAGCCGAAGTCGATAGCCTCTCGGCTATCATTAGAAAGCGCATAGCGTCCCTGTTGAAGCGGGTGCGGGGCAGCACCAACAGCCTCCTGGAGACGGTCGCGGCGAGGCTGGACGTGGACAGTGCCATTATGCAGCACTGGACGCGCGTCCAGATCGCCAAAGAAACCAAAATAAATTATAATACGTTTTTGCACTGACATAGTTTTTAAGAATAATTGTTACTAACACTCTGGACTAGAGATGGGTCGAGGGCAAAAACAAAAATGGACATAATGGGCATAAACTTGGCATATTGGGCATAAATGAGTTTACGTCCAAATAAATGTCCGATCACTGGGCAGAAAAACTAATAACTTTGTTTTGTAAAAATTAAAGGGGATATTACGTTATAATAAAACATAGAGTAATTTTTTTACAAAAAATATTTAATCAAATAATAACAGTCATAAAAATAATCACAGTCTTGTTAAATCACGGTTGATAATTCGAATTCTTTAAATCTAAAGTAATTATAGAAATAGAGTTTTAGGTCTCGTAAATATAACTCAATATTTAGTCATCTTACATAGTACTCGTAGTCTTAATTATTAATAATTTTGTGTATATCACGTAAAAAATCAAATAATACAATATTGATATCTTCAGTTATCATCATCATCACTCAGGTTCATATTAGTTGCATCTACATATTCTAGCTCCCAGACTTCTCGGTTATTTGAAGTAGATGTTGATGGTTGGGAATCATCATCATTCGTATTGACTTGAATCGAGGTAGATTCATCTTGACTTTCATAATCATCACTTAAAAAATCATTGATTTCTGTATCGAACGATTGATCATTAACATTGGACAGTTGGATATTTTTGGATGAATCATTATTTTCCTTTAAATTCCAATTGTATGCCAAAGATGTAATTTGAGCTGCTCTTTCTGTTGTAAGGCGATTTCGTTTTGCACTGTGTATGAAACCATGGATGCTAAACGACCGTTCAGTAGCAGCAGATGTGCATGGTGCAGTCAGAATTCGTAGGGCCACTTTACTTAACGGCGAGGCACCACAAATTCCTTTCCACCATAATACAGCATCCACAGTCTCTGCAGCTTTCCATGTAAATTCTTTTCCCCATATACCATCTCTCGCTCTATATTGAGCTAAGCCAGCAAGACAATCCAAACTTAAAAAATTCGCCAGGTTGTGAATAAATTCCATCGCCTCTGAATAAATTCCATCGCCTCTGAATCTTGACTCTCAGTGAGTTCATGGCCTTCGGCTTTAGGGTTCAGCATATGTGCAGCGTAGTGTATAGGTTTGATAACTTGTGTAGTTCTATGGTCTACTGCAGTTTTTATACGTTCTATATCAGAAGTTTCCAAAATAGTTGTAGAGGTGAAAGCAAAAAGCAATTTCGATAAAATATTCTTGAAGGTCGTATATACTTTGCTCACGTTATAATTATCACCCTCGAGTTCAAATATTGCTTGTGTTATTGGTTCCATTATAGTAACACATTGTTCAACCATCAACCAAACAACCAAAAACCATCGTCAAGAATCGTGCTTTTGACATCTGATGTAGGTTGGCTATGTTCATGGACAGCGAGATTTTGAAGCGCTGCTTTGTTAGCTTTTAAACTTTTTAATGCCGCCACATGACTCCCCCATCTAGTTTTACATGGCAACTTCAATGTTTCACCATGAATTTCTTTGTCTTTCCTAATTTTGCTTAAAAGTGCGCTCAATACCTGACTTTTTTTAATACACTTAATAATGTCTGTCGCAAGATCAATACAAGCTTTAATCACGGGCACTTTCATAGCATCCGCAAACAGTAAATTAAGGCTATGCGCTGCGCAATTTAAAGGCACTATCCAGGGATATTTTGTATTCAAAATTTCAAAAGCTTTTTGCAAATTCCTAGCATTGTCTCCAATTATACCAAAATTTTTTTTTTTTGTCATAAGTTTTAATTACTTTTTCTATTTCTGCAGCTAAATATTCACTGGTGTGCCGATTATTTTCCGTGTTTAGACTCTTGACGAATACAGTTTCCGGTTTACATATTAAAAAGTTTATGATTCCCTCATTTCTTACATTGCTCCATCCGTCGCACTGAATATGAAAAAATTGAGACTTTGCTAGATCTTCCGATATTTCTTTTTTCATTTCGTTGTAAATTTTTTCCAAATACTTTGTTGCGAGAGCCTTCCGAGTTGGTAGCTTAAAATTAAGTTTTTCGAAAAAGCTTTTCCACAGAGGATGATCTACCATAGACAATGGAGCTCCAGAAATAAGTAGGGCCCTAGCGAAATGTTCTTTTAAATTACCATTTTTTTCTGCGACAGAAACTCCAGACACAGGAATTATGCTTTCATTGGACTCGGATGTTAAAGTTCCTACTTTATTTAAATCGCTTATTTCCTTTTTGACAATAACCGGAGCCTTAACACAAACCAACAAATGATTGGCCATTTTGGTGACATGTTTCTGTTTATAAATTTTCTCACAGAAATTGCATTTGATCGATTTATCACCAGTTTCTTGATAATATTTCCAAATCACTTCTTTCTTCGGTCTTCCCATTGTAAATCTAAAATAAAAATGGTTATATTTAAGTCCAATAGTATTTTAAGAACCATTTGTTTGAGAGAGAGAGAGAGAGAGAGAGAGAGAGAGAGAGAGAGAGAGAGAAGTTTTATTAAATACACACACTGTACAAAGTTAAAGAAAACACAGACAAAAATAATATAAAAAACCGAATGCAAAAAATGACCACTCAATAATGAAAACTAGCTCATTTGCAACGATCGTGATTAGCAACGAAGCATTTGTTTCATAAACATAGAACGATACATCATACATACACTCGAAAAACATAATCCTCCTCCGCAGTCGGTTAAAAACAGAAATATCAAATTAAAACCATTGGTCAATGTTTCTATATTAAGCATTCTATGATACAGTTTCTAAAATAGAAGTCATTTTAGCAATCAGACAAATCAGCACCCTACAAACCTTGATACAGCCTTAATAATTTGTAAAAAGTTTTTTCGCCATCATGGATTCCAAAATACATTATTTTTTGTTATCAGCACCCCTAACAAATGGCCACAGTAATAACACACATCACAATAACACTAATAATTGCCGTAGCAAAGATATGGTACTTACCAACTTTCATCAAACAGCCAATAAACAAAAAATATTGAATCGTCGTAAGCGGCGCGCCATAGCGTGCGTCCGAGCAAAGTGCGTGGAGCGAACTGACGAATGAATGAACGCGGGCTAGGCGCGCAGGCCGCGCACGCAACAGTTCCCCCCCCCCCCCCCCGTTTCCCGCAAACTTACCTTTATTGCAAAGTCCCGCGCCCGCGTCGACTGGACTGGAGAACCCAAATACCTACTTACTATTTTAAATAGTAACATGAACACACCATTCACCTATTATATCAATTTCTTAGTGTTTATTGTATCATATTAGCTATAGTCTACTATCATTTTGTAAAGAACACTGTTCTGCTCACTCAAATATAACTATATGAATGTTTTTTTAAATAAAACGTCTGTTAATGTTTTTGCCTAAGCAAAAGGCATTTATCCGGCGTTTACGGGCATTTATTAGGCGTTTATTCAATGCGCCCAAAATGCCAGGGCATAAACCCATCTCTACTCTGGACCCTTGTTCCGAAATAAATGCTTTTTTTTATTTTTATTTTTTTATTTATTGTTTTGAACCCGAAAAAAAACAGCAATCTTGTGAATGGGTGTTTAAAAATGAGAACAGGCCAACAAAAGTATGGCAGACGAGAAACGTTGGTAAAAGAATGATCGCTTTTTTTTTCTCAGCAACGGGTCCCATCTGTACAATTCAACTTGAAGATCAAAATAGTGTTAATGCCGAGTGGTATTTTACCATTTGTTTACCCAGGGTGTTAGAAAAAGTTCGCGAAAGAAGACCCAAATGCCGCGTTCTCCTACATCATGAAAACGCTTCTTCACACACGGCCATCAAAACAAAGTCATTTTTAGCTTCCGAAAAAGTATAACTCGTCACCCATCCTGCGCATAGCCCCGACCTAGCTACCTGTGATTTCTGTATTTTCCCCAAAATCAAAGATTTGATGAGAGGTTTTACTTTTACCAACTCCGAAGAGGCAGTGATAGCGTTCAATCAGCACGTAGAAAACATGCCTTCAGATCTGTGGTCCTCCTGTTTTAAAAAATGGTTCGATCGCATGAAAACATGTTTAAAATGTAAAGGAGAGTATTTTGAAAAGCAATAAACATAATATTTTGGTTATAACATGTTGATTTTTTAAGTTACGCAAAACTTATAGTGTGACCTACGTATCTGCAGTGGCGGCATTGTTAATGACGCTGAGGTAAACTAAACAAATAGTGAATTGATTGCTCTAATAGTGACTGAAATACGCAGTATTTTATCAATTAAAACTCCTGACATACTCAATTTGCCGCACTCTTGTTTTTTTTGTGGATTGTCGTAATGGATCTAAATCTTACGTCTTTTGGACGGAAGAACGCCTCGAGGTGATGCTGTGTGCTGTGCTGATGTGATGGTGGTATGGATTAAAGACAGACAAAAAACATCTTGGAAACGTCTTAAAACACATCTAATAAGACATGCTTGTGTATCATCATCTAACTGTAATAGACCATTTGCATTAGCTAGCTAGACTACTATTATTTTTTTATATTATATGCCATGAGTAAAATCGATATAACCTATACTATTTGTTTGCTTTGTTGTCGTGTTTCCTACTACCACCTAATTTATTTACTTCATATTTTATCACTTCATCATTGGAACATGTATTGTATTGTCATTGAATAAATCGTAGGTACCCCTAGCCGGCGTACGATTCAATAATCACAGAGCTTGGCGTCCCCCAACGTGCTGCCCTCGCGGTTCCATTGATTGCCGACACATCTGGCGCGGGTTAACCCCGCGCGCTCGTGCGCCCGCGCAATGCGTACGATTCTACCATTACCTATCTACAATAACATATGATTCGTGTCACAATTGTACAACGCACCAGCAGCACACGGCACAGCGCACAGCTGTTAACATCGTAGTATTTGTAACAAAAATCTAAGTATTAATTTGCCGTCAGCACGATAAGAAGATGAAGACATATTTTTTGGTGCCAAATAAAAGTGTTACTTCCTTACATTTTACATCAAATTGCTTTAGCAAAACAGAACTTATAAATTAAAATCATCATTCAAAGAATCAAACAATAAGTACAAATTACTCCAGTGTGTGTGTGTGTCCTGGAATGTTGAAATATTTCAAATGGTAGCATCATACAGGTCGTCCCAAGATGGATGTACCAGCGCCCGCTGGTACAGTACACCCATCTCGGGCGCCCGCCTGTTGTCGATTTAGCCCTCATGTAGGATGTTTAGTGAAATTGAATAATTACCATTTCCATCTCATGATTGATAGGTAGTAGGCACCTGCTCTGGTCTCATATTTGGACAACCTGTATATTTGAGTCTTGGTACTCTTAGTAGAACCAACCCAATCAAAGTGTCATATGGATTGGGATGGGAAGTCTCGTCTTGATTTTCTAGACACGCACAATTTACACCCTTTTCCACTACTAAAATCAAATCAACTGACACCCTAACATTCAAATTACCACTTAAGGGTGGTAAACACTCACAAGTCACCTTACCCAGCACCGCCGCGCCGCCAGCCGCCGCTCATTACCCACATCTGCTGCGCGTTAGCGTCGCTCGTGCGCCGGCGCACGCTTCCTCCGATCTAATTAATGCAAATCGCAGCCGAGATCTATTATAGATTAGCCCGAACCCGTGCCTTTAAGTATATTTCCTGAATAACAGGTGGTGCAATTCCTTAATTTAAGATTATTGCGGTAACATACCGTGAAACACTTATCCGCAACATCTATACTACTCTTTTGACGGAATACATGTATTAAAGCAGTGTTAAATTCTCTGGTTCTCCTACAGCAGATTTTTAATCACGTTTAAGATTTTTTCCGGACAAGTTTTTGGATTGAACAGTGCAACTTACTTCTGCTTTGTCATTGTGTGTTTCCCATATGGTTTATATCCACGAGGCGTTTCGTTCTATCATTACCCTCATTGTCTATACAATTGCAATAGCATGCAGCGCAGCCAAAATCAATATTACTCGTTGGCTATGTATTTTAGCAACGGCTAAGATGTTGATGGTTTCCAAGAAAGCGCAGATTCGTGGAAGCTTTAACGAGTGTAATGTTCTATTGAAAGCATAACGCTTCTCTATAACGACTATTAACTACTATCCGATTCTTTAAACATCTTTTTAATGTCTTACAAAAGTTACAAATGAACTCTACATTTAAAAACTATTTTGCTACAAATGAAAGCGTCAAAATCACATAAAACAGCATGCTGTTTCCGAAACTAATAAATAACTGAATTATAAACACGCTCGTCAGATGAATTTGACACTGCAGTCGTTAAAGTATCCGAGCGTTACAATGATTTAGGAAAACACTTTATTTATACTAATTGGAATTAATTGAATGGGGATTCCTTTTCATTTTACGGGTTTATAAGTAGGGGCAGCTCGCGGGGTCGCGGGTGCCCTTAAGTGCGCGGGCGCCGAGTAGCGTCTCGTGCAGTTTGCGCCCGTGTATAGTGTAGACGCAGACGGAATGCCGCGCCGAGTAAATATATCCCGCACTTTGGCCGTGCGCCAGAGCTGGAGCCCAAAATGTACTTTTAGGTGGAACGACACGATAACGAAACGATTAAGTTTAAGTCGTCGTAGCAAATTACCGTTCTACAATTTTTACGACTTTACGAAAGCCTTTGACAAAGTCTATCGTAAAATATCTACCGTCCTGTTTTGCTTGTTACCAAATTAATGAGGGTTACAGAGTTACATTTGTCATACCTACTTCTTTCAATCCAAATATTAACTAATTGCCAGCCTTCAGGGTACCATTGTTACGCTTATAACTATTTTGTTAAATGAATATAAAAATTAACGGCAAGACGAGTGTCTTTTGAATTTTTATATTCATTTAGCGAGTGCTGAATGGCATGCTTTGTATTTTTATAGTTTTGAAAATGAGAATAGGATATGCTTTTCTACGAATATCGTCGTGACGTTTCGCCTAAGAGCAGCCAGCATGCGCGCGCGCCGCGCTTCCGTCCGCGGCGGCGCCTGTTGAGATAGGTTACCGCGAATAACCTGCAAACCCACTCTAATAATATTAGCCAAGGAATTGCGAGTATGTCGCTTGTATCATATTTCACAGGAATGGAGAAATGTATACCACTGCCTACTATAAATACAATTTATACTAATATTATAAAGCTAAAGTTTTTTTATTTCTTTGGTTGAACGCGCTAGTCTCAACAACTACTGACGATAATATTTTTTTGTTGGATAGTCCAATTATTAAGGAAGGTTTTAGGCTATTTTACATCACGCTACGACTAATAGGAGCGGAATATCAATGGAAAATGTTGCAAAAACGGAAAAAAATATACTTTTTGAGAGCTTTCGTTACATGCGCAGCGTAAACGGTTAAAGTTACGCAAAAATCATGTATGACGGAACTGTTCCCCTTTAGAAGTTCTGAAAAAATTAAGAGACAGTATATGTCTTTCTTTTAAGGTTGACTTAGTATAACCTTTTTTATGGTAATCAAATTGGTTCTAAAATAATGCATCGGCGATAGCGAGGCATTGTTGTGGTTTATTGTAATATTTGATTATTTTGAGCTAGGCAGTGACATGGGTCGTCGATAGACTAAGTGACAGATCGAACTCCACGCGGCGGCGGCCGCGGGCGGAAGCTATTACCTACATAAGACTACATACATATTAAGATTTGCTTTCGTATTAATTACGCTTAAAAACGTTTCCTATTACCTCCATATCTTTATAGTGTTTTAGTCAACAGTTTAGTTTTGTAGTAGCACTCTCAGATGATTCATCTACAAACTCATCGTTATCTAATAAAAGATCACATTTATCTTTAAAACTACTTTAGCTTTTCAATAATTTTCATTGATGGCGAGTTTTGTATATTGGTTTTTAATTAAAAGCTACCGGAGAGGCGCAGACTAAACAACGCCAACTCTTTTAATTGCATAAGCGTCTTATTACTTCGCCCAAAGAAGCAAGTAATCGCTCAATTCGAACTCTTAGAAGAAGCTAATTCTGCACAATTAGTGCAATCGATCCATCTACGCGGGCATGGAGCGTTCGCGCAAAAAGCCGTGAACAAAAACCACACGCGCGCGTGAGTCACAGATATAAAACACGCGCGGTTACTGACACCGCTCATTATCATACGTGACGATGTTTATGTAACAGGTACTCCCATTTATTTGGCAAATGAATGAGCTTACCTGGCTAATCTACGGAGCCATTTCCTTCCACATTCCTAACTGATTCCTTTAGGAATAATGTTTGGAGATCATTGAATACTTCTGTAACCTTTTAAAACAGCACGAATATAGAAACCAAACCAAAAGTTGGTAATTAAGTAATACTTGGTTGATGTGTTTACTTTTAAGACGTAGAAGAGATTAAAGAAATAAAAATAAATACTATGCCAATAACTGCCAATGTCTCACGAATGTGTTTATTGGCATAGCAGTGTGGCATGCGTCATCCGGAATTTCATAATGTGGATATTTGAAAGCATTCCTCAGATACGAAATTGATTAATTGATGTAAACTTTTGCAGCGTGTGTAGATTATTAAAAAAAACTTTTTTAGTTTATCTTTCTCTTTGTATCTAACCCTGTTCACTGTTGTAGTTTTGGTATTTGGTCAGCGAATTACCGATCAAGCGAGATTGATTAGAGTGAAAGAAACTTGATATATTCGTTCGAAATCGTAATTGTATTAGGTGACCATGAATTTTTATTCCCTAACACGATTAAGGCCACGAGTAGCTTGATTTTCAGTCTAAAACGAACAAACACGAGAATATTACCCTCGTTGCGGAGGTGAGCTCGACGAACACGATGATCTCGTCCAAACCTGGCTTTGGGCTCGCGACGCGAGCTTAGCTGCTTGTGTCATCCCCGGCTCTCCGGGGATGACACAAGTATACCGCAATGCGTCCAGGGCGGGCCCGGCTCCTCTTCCTCATTGTTTGTATCGTTTATATATGTGATATGTTCTTCTAACTCGTGATATAATACTATCTACAGGCTATTGTTTTAGTCAGTCTCCATATTTCAAAGAAGCCGAATGAGTTCATCAACACGAAAAAATTTACAAAGGTTTCAAATTGATTATCTAAAGTCAAACTAAAGTTTTACCTTAATAATGTATGGATATTGGATGGAGTGTGTTTTTTAACGATTTCGACGTTGACTGAATACTAAAACTTGTTTCTTTTCACTCCCCTAATATGGAGCCAGATTAATATCACCACACTTGTCTCTAAATAGTTTCTAACCAAAATAATACGAGACATAATGAACGATATGTTTGTATCTTACTATTTTTTATGTACCGTATTTATTTCCTTGTAAAATAATTGTAAAACGTATTTTACGTTATTGTTATTTTGAATGAAACTTAAAGCTATTTTGTCAAATTTCTCAAAAAGATCTTCAAAGGTCTCTGAACCTGTGTCGTTCCTAAAAGGCCCAATTTTAACTAGGTTCATAAAAGGCTGTTCTGAATTATAATGCTGGTGTGTATATTCTAAGTCGGTTAATGACAACATTAAACAACATAATATCGTTACCCAGACAACCTAGATTGTATCATAGTACAAACTATTAACGAATTAGAACAAAGACGTGGGTATTACCAGTATTACTGTTTCGATCGTAACATTTCGTTCAATATCCTGCCGCGGTCAATTAAACAGTTCACTTTGGTAGTTACGAGTACCTACTGCGGTTTACATAAGTTCATATCGCAGAGTCAAGGTTCACACGATGCGAGATGAGGAAAAAACTCACGACATTAAGTAATATGTACGTAAACGAGTACCTAACAACCTATTGCTTGCTTTTAATAGAATTTTTAATTTCATACAGTCAATGATGCAATAACTAGTATTTAGCACTGCTGAACATGCTTAACTGGATATAGATAATAGAAGCCCAGAGAATATCAATTAATGAACGAAATCAATTATAACTACATGACGTGAGTAAAGTACCTATAATGAATTTTAGTGCGCCGAAGTGTTTTTAGATACAATTTATATATATATATATATATAGTAGGTACTTGGAGCGAGTTCTTGTAACAAAATATAAAATTTATTTCAGAACCCAGTATGGTACTATTAGGGAAAAACTATTATCAAATTCAAAATTAGTAAATAATAATATTTTTCTGATATAAATTGTAACCAACCATTATAAAACCACAAACAACCTGCTGATAGCACTGCCTGCCTCTGCAAGTAATAAATAAATTCATACTCAAACCACTTTATGATGAAGAATTTTTAACCGCAAAAGTTTTATTCAGCTATTCATTTAATTATGAAGAGGTTTTATTTATGACAAATAAGAAATATTTTGTATAAATTGCAATACTCAGGATTCTCTACATAAGTAATACGGTCTGAAACGTCTGACATATATTCTAAAAGAGAACTATTCGTTTTGAGATAATCAGACATCCACGATAGCGGTATTAATTTGCAATACTAAACAATATTAAATAACCAATTAGTTTTCGTTCTTTATCGATGGCATGTAGCCATATAATATCTGTTGCGCCTTTGTACAAAATAGTGAGACTTAAAATTCCTAGCTCAGTTCTTAATTAATAGAGAAATCCGACATCAAAGCTTTCAAGAGCTAATTAGCAAATACTCTCAAATACAAGTTCCAATTAAGAGTAATGACGACGCTCGGTGTCACAGCAGACTTACATTGCGATCCTCGTCGCCATTCATTAAGCTGTTACCTGACACTCAACAGCAATTAGACTACACTTCGCCAGAGTTTTCACCTCCATTTAAAACTCCTTCCGAGTAAATGGATGCTACGCATTCTTCAGCAGATCTCATTCCTCGAGCCATTAGCTGCTTTCCAGGCGAATAAAGATTCAGATCGAGCATACACGTCATGCGCCCTAGAATAGTCGCGAGATAAAAAAATCCTCGATCGTTATCGACTCACCTATCGAACGCTTAGCAGCGAGTCGTGATCTGCCCATCAACTGACAATTAACACGCACTTAACTCTTTTGTTTTGAATATTAACGGAATTTGTAGTTGCGTTGAGCTTTCTCTTGCACCGTGTTCCTACTTACATTGACGTGAAAGAAAATTTAAATAGAGTCACGAACTAGACGGAACGGTGTGAGAATTTCGGGAAATTGATGGCGTAGTCAAAACCGATAACTGGCATTTAATTTATTTCGCAATAAGAGTCCATTAGATGTGAAAAGCAAAACTAATGAGGAGGGAACGGTGACAGTTTGCACTTCGTACCGGAACACGCGCGTCCATCATAGTCGGTTTGTGACAAATTGTTGCGTCAATCACTGCTTTCTGTTCGCGACTCGATGATTTATATAAATCGTCGTGCTTTGTTAGTGCTCTACTCGAGGCGGCCAAAGAAAGCCAAGCATTGTCTGGTCATGAACTCTGCCACAACAAATAGCTCCGCGAGGAACATCCTAATAGCATCCGTCGCATATGAATTGAGCTGTATTAAGTAATACAATGTTTCAATACAACTTCTTATTGAATACAATCTTATTTTAGTCGTATTATCTTTGCCGAAATAAATGTTTATCATTCCTACACCTACATCTATTCATAGTGTTGCTCATAATATCTAAAAGTTCAACCTATCTATATGTGCTCTTTGATAAAAAAAAAACAATCAATTTCAGAAGACTAAAAGGTAAAAAGTTAAATGTTTGACAAACCTACAGAAACTGAAGTGTTCCACAATAATGTAACATCATAAATTTCGAATAGTGGGCGGCCGCGTCGGCAGGATGAACACAATTTCCGTACGCACGGCCTCGCTCCCACGTCTCATCTACGCGACGCTGCCGTGAGTGCGTGAGCCATTCCGCTGAAATACAGCTGCCTTGCATTGCAATTACACAGCTTGTATAACCCTTTGTAACGAATATGACTCACTGCTTCTCCCAGTCGACCACCTTTAGTTTACATTTCCTGAATTCAATCGCTTTTTACTCTGCAACATCGGCTAAGCATTCCGACGCTAATGTTGTTATGCCGAGCGCCGCGAACCCAAGTTTCTCCTAGTAACAAAAACTTGCCATTTCCTCGGAACGTAATGCTTGCTAATTCGGTCGTTCATTCAGATTCATTAGCAGTATCGGTTTACGCTAAATGTCTTTTAATTGCAGCTCGTCCATCAAAGTCGGCGGGTAAATTACAGCAGCCGGCTTCGAATTACGCCGTGTACTATAATTAAATAACAGCGGATGCATTTGTGAGGAGATCTGCTTTCACCTGCGACCGGGCTGCATAGAAAGCGCAGCAGGCACTGCAATGCAGCTGCGAGCAGGAATTGGCGCGCGTAACTCAACGCGCCGACAGCAGATACGAGCCGATCGAGATTCGAAAACCTATCTGCGCCTGTCCGAAAGCTCCTTTTTATTATAATTCTATCACTTAAACCGGATGTAGTGCAGATAAAATTAAGACGAGATATGAGGCAGTAATATAATACTACACCGATGATCGCTCGACTGATTTATAGTGACAGCGCAGGAAGTCTCGACATAGTCGCTAATCTAAATTTCATTGACACCCAGTGTTAACAGGCGAATTAAATTACGAAACATCAAAAAAGATGATAGCCGTAGCCGAGCCTCGTAATTTTAAAATGATTATGATACATACGATCTTTTTTATTCCTAGAAGATAGATTAATTGCGAAGCTCCTTGAAACCTTTATAGGTGTTACTTCACTTTTACCGGCTATACTCGTACAGCTGAATGTTTATCAAATAAGGCTGTGACAATTAGTTTATCGACACCTTCGCGGTCTCAGTGCTTTCTACCGTGGGGCGGGTGATCCCGCGATCCATCATCTCCAGCCTGAAATTACCCGATAGCAAAAAATAGAAAGCAAAATGCCGACACGTGTTAGATGCAGTGATTGCAATGCGACCTTCATATATTAGCGGCCTTTCACTGGGGGCTATTCCGAATGCCGCAATCATCTTGGTTTCACGTACGGCTCGTTTTCGCTGTTTATTGCTATAAATATGCGCATCGCTGCCATACAGCTATGGCATATTAAACAAATAACTATTTTCTAAGAATTTGTCATAGCACCTTTATGACTGAGTCAAAAATCTAACTTTCCTATGCTAATTGGTACCGTACATGTCAGGGTATTTTTTAACGAATAATCTTATTTATTTTAACTGAATATAATGTGTCTGAAGCTCTTTGCCAATTTTGTAGTTTAGTTGCGAAGTTGGCTCTTGGAGGATTCGCAGATATTATGTTTATAAAGCATAGCCAAATTAGCATTTGCATATAAATTGTTCATGTTTATAATTTAATGGCTCTTCGGTCATTTGGTGATTCATCGCTGTTTCCATTTGACATTAGATTCAGATAAATCTTCCGCAATTTGCATTGGGCGACAAATCTTATCTTGATGTTTGGTTTAACGCCAGACTTCCTCAGCTAAGAACAGCTTTTACAATTGACTCGCACATTATAATCACGTTTATGGCATGAGAACAGAATAACCCAGCGGGCGTTTATTTAATTTGGTCATTATATGAGCGTAGTACAAATAGAGCGCACGAAAGATTATTATAAAAAGAAATAAGTGTAGGTGCTCACACACGCAATCTATCGGAGGCGGACGTTGAAAAAGCTCATTACGGAGTTTGCCAACTTTCATCCGCTGGGCAAGATTGCTTTAATTTTGTATATCACAGGTCCGCTATCTCATAAACTGACAATACTGATTGAAATGACATTACTTACGCTTGTCTACTACTACTATTACGATTTAACGCGAGGTCTTCAACGTATTAGGTTTGTTTTAGTAATCTAGGGATTTCCGTGCCCTCCAAAAAAAAACTAAATTACTTAACCTTTAATTACTCGTACAAACTCATAAACGATATTTATTCTCAATATTTTATTTCGCGTTTCATTTAAACCCCACAGAATGTTTTTTTGATGACACCTCTAACCGTGCGTCTGTGACGGAACAACGAATCCCAAGATAGGGCACGCCTCGTCAGAAATTGCTTACTCATACTTGTTTTCGAGTGTGAAAACTGTGAAGTTGAATGCACTGGGGATTCAAGACAAAGACTAAAGGGTTTGGTTCTTCGATCTTCGTTCTCTAAATACGCGTTCGTAGCAGTAAGTGGTAAATAAGTATAAAAAAAAATCCACAAGATTAAAATATTAAAGAGAGGAAGGGGTGACTTTGTCAATGGTTTTGGATAGGTATTTTTTTGTTTTTTGTGGGGAGGCTTTGGATGACGAGGGCAGAAACTGACAATCATCTCACAATAATCGTATACCTTCTAACGGCAATCGTCGAATCCTCGACTTATTTATTCGTTGGCTTACCTGAAAAAAATTAAAACAGAATTAATACAAATGCCTCAACACGTGATCTGATAAGGAAGCTACTATTAGATACAGCGATTGACTCATTCGCGATTAAGGAACGTCGAATTAGCCGAGAAGAGAGACGTTTATTCTTGAACGTGAAAACAAACAGCTCAGGAACAAAGGGGACATAATATTGTGACCATGTTTACAGAACACAGTTATGCGCGTGACTGTGATACATAACGCGGCGCATGTTAGCATCACAGACAGAATCACGACTCGCATCGCTTGGTGTTGTCCGGCCGGTAGAATAGATCACAATATTTCCCGAATGGACATTATTACACAAAGACCTAAACAGAGAATAAAAATAGAACTGTGCGTAATCGTTTTCTACATATCTCATACACTTCAGCTTATCTAATCACATAACGTCCGTCAGAGAAACTAGTTATAAAAATAAAGCCTTGAAACATCTTGCTAGTCCTTCTTGGGGAAGATAGCATTTACTTCTTTACATATTTTCATAAAATATTTGCGCGCTAAAACCTATCGTCATTGCGGTCATCTACGAAAGTGATAACATCTAGGACGAAAGCGCGGAAATTGTAATGAATATCTTGAGGGGTGCGTCTCATTTGTGTTATATTATCACTTGATATAATTAAACCTTAATAACGATCAGTTTACATAATAATCATTTTTCATAGCCACACATGATATAATTTTGTTTGTAATAACGTTTACTTTACATAATATTTATTTCATATAATGCCATTTAGTATAACGTTCATAAGCAATAAACCCGTTTGAAATAAAACTCATTTTATATATCGCTCATTTGATATAATTTTGTTTGATATACGCATTATTTCATATAACTAATATTTGAGATAATAACGTTTCAAATAATGATCAATAGAAATAACCGTCAATTGATATAACCTTCACTAGTTATAACTTTACTTACAACAAAAACAAATATAATTACATAAATATTGACTTTATTTCTACTTTAGGGCGAATCCGACTCAGCCAACCCAGAGGGGGTTGGCAAGCGGTACTTGTCTGCCCTACCCCTAGAGCGTAATTCAATAAGGCGGAGGCGCGGAGGGAGGGAGGCAGCCCCCGCCCGCTGTAACAAGTTACAGGTGCCCGGGCTCGGGCGCGGGCGCCTGCAGCTTGTTACGCCAGGGTGGAGGGGGCCTTCCCGTAGCGCCGAAGCACACGAAATCCTAAGTGCATGCTTGCATGCCGCACGCCTGCATGCATGCTGCGTGCCCTCTTGCATGCTGCGTGCCTGCCTTCATGCTGCATGCCTGCTTTTAAGTTAATTTAAATTTGGCGATCCGTTAATAGCAATAAAAGAATGTTTGTGTATTTGTTGTCATTGTTTTTATATTAAATAATATTATATGAATTGGAGTTAATATTAAGACTTAATAATGAAAGAGAGAGGAAACTTAGTAATCATTATATGTTTTAAATATTATATTAAAAGAGTGTTATCGTAAATGAATGATATACTAAATGTTATTATACTAAATAAATGTTATTTGTTTTAATTATTATATCAAGTAAAGTTATATTAAACGGTTGTTATATAAAATAATGTTATATCAATAAAATAAAGTAAATACAAAAAATGTTAGCTCAATCGTTTTATTTTACTTTTCAGAATTATGTAATTTAAAATTATATAATTCCATCATTATATTAAAAAAGTGTTATATTAAACAAAATTATATCATTTGATTGTAAAGTTTTAATCTTTATACGATATTTTGTTATATTATATATTACACACCCTATCTTGAGAGCCTATTAACCTGCAAAGCTTGTTAATAGGCCGCCGAGAAAGTGAAATATTCGCTTGTAATGTTGTTAGCATTTCCCGGCCGATCCGAAACCGAAGTTCCACGACAATAAAGCATCGAGTGGCACAAATAACTCGCCGCAACACAATGTTAATTAAGATCTGGTGATAAGCGCCTTGCGCAATCGGATGGGCCTCAATACCCTCATCGTACAATGGCGATGCGACGAGATGCCATCGCAGTTGTTCATGGCTACACATGAGCGTGCACATGGGCCAGTTAGCAGACCGTAGCATCCCGTATTTGGGTAAGTTGGCCCGTATCTGCTATCACGATAAGCCTTATAATAACAGAAGTTAGATTTAAATATACGAGTATGTACAGTATGTTACTAGCCTGGTTTTTATTATGCTCAAAAAAATATTAGTTTAGCCTCTGGTGCATACTGCCAGCGTAACTGCTGAAGCACCAGACCATCGCTATCAGGCATCGGTGCCCGACCCATCACGCGGGCGGGATGACGACACGCCCTGCACTCACTCCGCACTCCAATCATTACTATTTCCTATTCCGGTCTATTTTTAAACATGAACGCATTACAATCTCAAAAAGTCATCACAACTGAAATAAAAATAGTATTTGGGACGGTCAATTTAATTTGTCCTGCTGCTAAATAATAATAATAATAAGTTACAAAATGAATAAAAGTTTAGGATTGAGTAAAATCACTACCCAACATAGTTAAGCATCTCCTGAAAATGACTTTGTTGTACAAGATAAGAAGTTCTAAAAGTCACTACACGGTAACGGCGCATCAATCAATAGGTTGCCTACTACCATACAATACCTACTACTGGGTTGTTTAGCTTTTGTCAAGTTAATCAAGGTTGCCCATTAGCCATATTTACATGGTTGCGTAACTACAACCGAAACAACGTTAGCATGACAACAGTTATTGACACGCGCCGCGCGGCCCGTGGGCGTATTGTCTAAGCGTGGAGTACGCTGATGTCACGGCCTCGGTGTTGGCAAACAACCCCGTTCATTCATGCGCCGTCGAGGCACCGCGACTAACATCACCCGCCGAATTAGATCTGAACTCGAGAGAGAGAACTTTTTATTGTTATTGGTGGGCGAAGAGGCACACCGCAGATTGCTCATTTAAGTGCTGCCTCTAGTGTTTCACCACCGACATATTTGAAATAAGATTTATTCCATACAAGACTCAGTAAACCACTTTCCACTGTTTCACAAGAATGTCGTGCTCATATCAAGTCTTTGACCAGAGCAAGACATTCTTGTCGCACCAATCAATCTTCCGTGTAATAATTACGCAAAAACAACACTTTAATCAAGCCGTTATCGGACTTATCGGTAACTATGTGCATGCATGCAGACGAGACAAAGACAGGCCAGCCACAACAAAGAGCGTCACGCTCCGCTGGGAGACGTTTGCGAACAATCGGAGCATTAGTCGGAGTAGTCATCCACGGGGAGTGACACCATAGATTATAGCGATATTATAGACAGTCATGTCACTTTCAATAATGCTTTAATGCTCATGAATCATTGAAGTATCTTCTCACAAAACGGTTGATCGCTACATCGCATTCATAAATAAGTACGTAACCCTAAAGCACAGGACCGAAAAGCAGTTATAGAAGGTAAGGTAAATAACAATTGACTTAAATTTAAATGCATCTCTGATTAATTCATAGGTCATGGATATAAGTGTCGATGTTTCATTAGGCTTTACCTCGGTCAGTACAAATGGCGCTTGATGATGCATCTCTACGTGTGCCAAAGATCACTACTGACATTCGTAAGATTATAAGTACATTTAATTTCCCTAAAGGGCAAGGGCCAGATATTGACAATTAAAAGATTTAGTATATTTATTACTGCTGCATTGTTGCCTAAAGAGCGAATTATTAAAACTTCTTTCAATAAGCACAAATTCAACAGCCCAACATTAGGTATGTGTATAACATAACCCGTCGTAAGATACTTGACCTAGCTCAACGATGACTTATTATTATGGATAGATAGACGTTTTATTGCACAAAAAAGGGTATAACAATCAAGATATGTACAATCAGGCGACCTTATTGCCAAATGAGATCTCTTCTGGATTATATTATAGATTTACTTATTATGACTAGGCTTTATGGTAAAACCTGCTCACTGTAATATGCGTTGGCGCTTAGTTATAAAAGCCTTTTCCATTGACTTATAAATTATGTTAATGGAAAATTAATATTCAAATTCTTTATATCAGGCAGTTAGCCCATAATGTTAGTAACAAATAACCTTAAATAGAACTAGTGTTAGTGACTTCTAATGACTGGCGGACGTGACACTACTGGAAAAAGGCTCTTGCCTTTTTTATCTATGGCCTTTTCATATTACTTAGTTATAAAAATGGCTTAAGATAAACCAAACAAGCAGAAACCCTGTCATCTTTCTGTTGATATTTCCTCATAACAGGAGTATAGGCGGTACCATGCAATAATCAGATTCCGCATTTTCGTAAACCCACTAGACTGGTGATGTCACAGCTCCCGCAGCACACGCGAGCGTGGGTGACGACGATGCTAACGGCGCGCCAATGCCACAGCCTACCTAAAACTTCGCCCTAATTATAATCGTAGATCATCCGTCGCAAAATGCAGATAATACTGGTTTTATAAATAGGTAAGGACACCGTACGTATACAATTTTGTCAGAAATATCTGTTATAGTTTAAAAACACATAATTACTAATTAAAAATCTTTGAAGAATGGTTAATTTATATTTAAGTAATAATGGGACTATTAATAATATTAAGTAACGGAAATGAAATAGCAGTATGAAATACAGTAACTTCATTTCAAAAACACGTATAAACATAATTAAACACTTTTAATGAGCACAGTAAAGTTATAATTACACAAACTATTGCTTCTTATATCAGCCATCTGCCGGTCCGATAGTAAAAGTATTATTATCGGCGGCGGCTTCATGGCCAATAAGACGACGACGGACTTTAATTATAGTCCTAAAATCGTACTGGTAGTAAAAGCTTTTAAATACACATGAAAGAGACATTTGGTTAAGCAAAGACGTCAATCATCACGCAGAGATGAATAACAATAATGATGAAGAAACAACAAAAACAACAGAATACACGTAATTAGCGCTAGCGATTAGTTTGAAAGTGCTACAGGCAGCGCTGCAGAACACGTCATGTAATTACCGCCACATATGTCGGCGAGCATGCCCCTGTTTATTACTTAGAGCACAAAAACTTAACTAATGTCTTGAAAATTAACAATTTCTACAACAACCATTTCCCGTCGTATGAGGTGCAACGAAAGACATGAGTTGGTTTTGACTAACATCAAAACTTTGCTTAACAAAAAACATTTTTAAGTAGACTAGTAGAAAGAACCCAAATTTCTTTTAATAAGATTCCTACTTATTATAAAAAAATCTAATAAACGTAATTGTGTTGCCAAACTTGATACATTTCTCCGAAACGTGGTGCTTATATTGTCACCAAAGACGCACACTAGCACAGAATAAATAAACTAGACCGCTTCCACCTTAATGTCTACGCAAGATCATGAACATCAGATGGTCTGATCATGTGCGAAATACGGAAATACCAAAGTATTGCGACGAGCGAATGTTGTTGGTATGGATGCTTATATAATACGTAGGCAGCTTCGGTGGTGCGGACAAGTATTACGTAGGTATGAGGGAAGAAAGAGTAGCGACCGAAGCACATCTTTTATTCTGAACTTGAAATCATGTGTATTTTACGGTGTGCAATAAAGAGTATCTATCTCTCTATCTTGAGGTGGGCAAGCGAAAACGCGGCGGACCATTCCTCGGATATAAAGATGTTCAGAAATGTCACGTGAAAAGATATTGCACGCAATATTGAGCCATCTCAATGGCAAGATTTGGCAGCACAACGGTCTGAATGGCGCAAGCATGTACAGGGGCAAGTGCGCGACTTCGAGGAGCAGGGTAAAGCTGACATCGACGCCAAACGCGAACAAATAAAAACTCGTAAATTCGTAGCCATCAATTTTCATATTAAAGATGGAAAACTCACATCTTCGAGCAGATCAGCGCAGATCAGACTAGGGGTCGAAGTGGTTGACATGGCCGAAATCGGTCGGAAGTAAGTGCTAGTAGTAGTAACGTAACTTGGAGTTCACAAAATATAACATTCATTATGGAACACAGGCCGATACAACAGGTTGATTTGCAATCGTATCAATTAATCAAAAATGTTATATACTCGTAGTACATGCATTGCAATTGCAACAGTAAAGTTATGGTCCAATAAGTATTACATAAAAATTACGACGTTGTCTAAAGAGTTAGTTTTATCGTGGAACATTTTTCGTGAATTAATGACGGCAGCTATTTTCAGCGGCCGCAGACGATAACAAATGATCGTCGCATGATTATGACCTACGACCGCCGGATCCACTCGATTTATCAATTAATTAGCTACTGGAGGAATATCGATAAGACTAGACAGAAGAATGTAATCATTTTATAGATTGATGCACGGATGGCAGCTAATTAATTGTGAAAAAAAAACATAACTAACTCCATATACTTATCGCTACCAAGCTGACCAAGCAACACAACAGCAAGTGAATAAGTAATAAAACCATTTGCACCCTGTAGAAAGCTCGGGAAACCTTTAGAAAGCTGACAAACGATACATCTACACAATTCTATAAAAAACAATGACTTGTAATAAAACAGACGATTTAGAATATTAATAGCTACTTAAAATGTCAAGAACGAACGAATATTCACTCTAGACAGCAGACATGCTTCATATCATATGTTAGCAAAAATACCCGAGATAAATTGGAAGAATTTACAAGAATTATATGTACAGATCATTTATAAATACAAAAAGGTAAGTAAGTAAAACTGAATAATTTATAAATTTTATAAGTAATATAATTTTACGGAATTTCTACCACGAAAAAGATGTAATTTTAGTCTTATGATAACATTAGTAATTCTAGAATCCATCTGGCTTTTTACGGCAAACAGATAACAGCGTACACATTAGCATGTGTGGTGCGCGAGAGTGGGGCGCGCGTGTGTGCGTGACTGCGCGGTGACATCACCGCTGATAGCGCTAATAATGCCAAGGGCAATCGCGTCACCACGCGCGCGCCGGCCGGCGGCGGACAGTCGACAGCGCGCGCCGCCGAGACCGAAGCGAGTGGACAAACTCGATGACACAGAATTTGAATAATTGATTCGAATACACCGTTAGCAACACCTACGAACGATACTTTGAGACAACATTGAATTGATTAAAAAAACTGGGAGCTAACCTTACGGAACTACTATCTTATCTATCAGACTTTTCAGTTGTCAAAAAAACATTCAAGAGTATTTCATACAGATAAACCTACAGAACATCATAGACCAATTGGAATATTATATTTTAAAGAATTTGCTATAGCTCAAGGTATCAGTGAAATCAGCAACTCGCTCATTGCAGCAACAGGTGCGCGAAGCTAGTATTGTATAGATAGAACAAACGATAATCATTTATATTCTTCATATTTCGGATATTAAATAGCTAGTGCAATAAAAATAGAGAAGTTGTTTCATCATCAAAGAGAAAACATATAACGAATTGTTTCCCACAAGCATTTCTTAGCTGAATATAATATAGGTATTGTCACTATAAAAACATCTGTTCGCAACTGTCGTCATATCTTAAAATCTGTTTAACATCTGTTGCTGAATAAACACACATTGCTTCTTATACATCACAATGTTTTGAACCGGATTCAGGTCATGTGAAACTTGAAAAAGTCGACCAAAGGTTTTCTCTACCTTAAGTACTTGGTTGACCAACTCTAGCAACAAACCAACTTGTTTGTCAAATATGTCCTGCTGTAACTTATGCATCCTCGTGGAGAGTAATTTGCATGTGATCGTCGTTCTCTACTAGCTACACACGAATATTTGTGCGTAATTCGCACAAATATTCGTGTGTAGCAACACAGAGGAGCAACAAGGTTACATCAACCTCGCACATCCGGCGAATCAGCCATTGTGTGTGACCTGCCGAAACCGAAAGTGAGCCGTTACATGCTCTTAATTGATATTATTTAACGTGTTTGGGCAAACCGTTTACGATACTGGTTCCGTGGCTTACGATAACACTTTACGGCTTGTGGTAAAAGTTGCATATTTTTCAGAACGAGATAAACATCAAAGAATAAAACGAGTAGCTGGTCATAAGAAAAAACTTAATCCATTGTCGTTTAGGATACAGAAAACATGATACATCCAACTATTATCACAACACATTGGTAGTGACTTCCTATTTGTAAAAGGGGCAAAAAGTTGGCGACGAATTGTCGCCTAATTACGGAACACAAACAGATTGATAGTTGAGAGCCGCAGCGGAGAGACGAACAAGACATACGAGTGCTATTACATTTACGAAAGAGGCGAACCTTCTTCGTCACGGGCGACACAAAGCCCTTAATTGTTGGGCAACAACTTAATAACGTCGTTGTTACACGGCTGACCGGCCACGAATCGGGATTAGATAAATGTGATGAACCGACGCATTGTGATTTGTGATCAACACACACATTATCTTCAGTACCAATTGTTGTATCAATGACATGCTTATTTCATGCTGGTGGTTTCTAATCAAGGATGCTCGCTAGATTTACGATAAATAATTGTTGTTATCGCTGTCATTATGTAAAGCTCGTAATAGAGAATCAAAACAAAGTTAACTGTCTGACTACCTATACGAACTTACTAAAAGTAGTAGTATGTAGTTGTAAATTAAAATTAGTAAGTAAATTGTACAGAAGTTTTGGTTTTAGCCGTATATAGCCGTATAACACAATATGTTAATGTACTCGTAGTTTAGTACCGTAATCCTAAATGATTTTTTAAATGCATATTATTAATGAGGCTTAGAACTTTCATGAAGCGAACGATGGTTATTAATAAAAATGTGACAAAAACATATCAACGACAACAACGGTTGGCTATGAAACTACAAATTAAACTTTTATGTTCAGATGTAGATTCCCGATTAGATTCGATATCAAGACTACACAAGATCGTTGATAAAATAGAAATAGGTTGACTCTTCATATAGGCTGGTGAAGTGACAATAGAGTACCGTTACAAGGTAGATTTATACGGCTCGACTACTATGAACGTTCGTTATGTATTTGAACTACAGAAAGAAACTAAAATTATTAAAAAAATACTTTAAATAAGTCTTTATTTCCAACTAGTGACTTGTTTTTGACAAATAAAAAGCAAGCAGTAACTACAGAATCGAGAATCATATCTGGCAAACAATTTTCTCTGGAAAGCAGAAATCTCAACAATACGACTGAAATTGGTTCATGTGAAAAAGGATTAAAGCCTGGCTGACGGTTTGCGAGATGCGGTCACGCAGCGGGTCAACGCACGGGCGACAGTTATTAGGGGCGGTGCAGACGGGCGTCTGCACGCGATGCGACTGGCGTGCCTACATTACACTGGTATTCAATTTAATGTGAATGCTAAGGGTTTTCTAGAACAGTGGAATAAATCAATTGAATTACATTCCAAAGTAAACGGCTGAAAAATATAGTATTTCGGTCTAAACAATTATAGTTGTAACTTCGAATGCGTACAGCCGAAGTTATTACTTAAAATCACAACTAATTATGTTAAATTCAATGTTAAGTGTTACTTTAATGAGAGAACGTGTAATTTTCTCACCAATTACAACGAGATGCTTCCGGATAACAATTTCGGACTGTAATTATGCGTAAACTTTAACGCAGACACACAGACATGCCACACACATCGCAGCACATAATGTTTTCCTGTAATAGGCAATAAGCACGTTAACAGCCTAACAGTTCTAGGTTAACGATTTAGAGATGGAAATAGTGTTTGAAATTAACAAGAAATAAGGAACCTTAAATATTTTATGAGCGTGCTAGATGTAATTTCTTTAACCGCGATAGCACATTGTTGGATAACAATTTGGAGTTTATATTTTAAAGTGTGACTAAAAAGGATAAGTCATAATGACATTGAAATCAGTCTGTATATTCAGTAGTCTCATATTAGAGTTGTAAAGTGTCCGTTACGTTATAAATGCCTGACCAATATGGCCGAGCAAATTGGACATTATCTCAATATGACCGGACATGTTGGACATTTATTGTCACTAACGTCACAATTAATTCTATTGACAAACTATGGAAAAAAAATTTGCTCACAAAAAAGTGTTTTCTTATAAGAAAGCCTTTTAGTAGTGATGATCTATAACGAAATGAAATTTCTAAAATTAATTTATCTTTCTGCACGAACAAGCTAAAAAGCTACGTTTTTTTTAGTTCAATCCAGATCAAATTACATGTTTTATTGTATGTTTTTATTGTCAAATACTTACCATTTAAAACTTACTTTAGAGGAATTCTTTTTTTTAAATTTATACTAAAAAAAATATGTGAACATCGTGACAATAAATGACCAATGTGACCTGGTCTGACCTGGAATGAAGCATTATCATAAATGACGGACGTTTATAGCATATGACCGTCAATTTACAACTCTTTATGCTACACAGGTTTTTTTTGTTTGGAAATTCCACCAACTGTAGGACAAAAATAAGCACCGCCCGTTCCAAAAGCGTCGGAAATTATGATGAGACTGAACGTCCTCGTTCATAAATAGCATACGTTATTTAGGCATGTACTAGCTATGCAGGTGTAGGTTACACGTGATCAGTGGCGTGCATTTCATATAGGCTATAATGCAGAGCCTACCTTAGTAAATCCTAAAGAACAGCTAAACATCTTTTTTTATTTGTCAATCTACCTCTTCATTTAAGTATATGTAATCATTTTCGACACAATTTAACATCAAACAACTTTTTATTTAAACATAACTATAAATTACAGGTTTATAGAAACATAGTGTTTTTTGCTAACTTGAAATGTTTATGAGCCTACCCTTATCTAAAACCAATGCACGCCCCTGCACGTGATGCTACAGCTGACATATTCCGTTAATAAGACTTAGGAGTTATCAACTCTTACTAGAAACAATGTATATCTGTAGTGGATAAAACTGCTATTTCCATCAACTGTTACCATTTAGGAGCGGGTGCGGACGCGGCTCGCGGATGTATAAAGTGTGTTTCCGCGCGGGCACTGCGTGTGAAATATTAATACGCCGGTGTACACACCGCGCGGTCGCGACAGTTACCTATGTGCACTAAGCATTATGTAATCCGGTATTGTTATGTGCGATGTATCGTATTTTCAATGCAATAAGGTTATGGCTATGATTGAGTTTATTTAGGTAGCATTCCAAAATATGTGGTAACGCCTAGACGCCTATCGATTCTCTAGAAAATTGATAAAGATTTTTTTCAATTTTTTTTTATTACATGATCACACACACACATCACACAGCTCTAATTACAATTTAGATGAACTTATGAACTAAACTTACATTGAGGATACTTAGATTGAGGAGTTTAGTAAGGTTTAGCACTTAGAAACTGCCTGATTTGTCCGACTCTGTAGTAATCTAAACTCATACTGATTGTAGTAACCCAAACCAAAGTACTTTTTCTTCTGTAAGCTCGCTCTGCATCTTTCTATTCTATTACCTTTGGGGTGTAGTCTAGAGTAAACTTATGAAATACTTTGTTACTTTTTAAAAGCGTGGCGAATTAATAAATAAATAAATAAAATACATTTATTTCAGCCCATAAAGTGTTAGTAAGACTTAATGATAATGTTGTTAGTAATGAAAAAAGAACGCTTTCTGATGATAGTGTGATGATAGTGACGCATGGTGTGCGCTTCAGCAAACATTCTGGACGCGCTGCAGAACCGTGGCAACCCCATCAGCATTCTAAACCCGTTATTATATTGGACACGCAGCGCGCCGTACACCCTCTGAGTATAGTCAACTTATAGGCTGCTCGTGAGTCGTGTAGAAGGAGTTAGGCCTTGAATAGGGTAGTTTTCACCTGCCTAGTGCATCGAGCAAACCTGCGGGCCACCATGTTACATCGAATGGATAGCTTCCTGCATTCCCATTTCCCGGTCAATATCTACATTATCACTCAAATCATCTTAACTTCGAAAATCATCTACCAAAAGTCAAAGTCAAAAATCATTTACTCAATTTAGGACAAAATTGCCACTTATGAACGTCAATAATAACATTATAGGCCCATATGGGGCCAGAACATATCTCCTTATTTTTTGGGCCCTACTATCGCTTCGCGACAAGACACAGACAATCTGGCAAGTGCTGAGAAGAAACGCCAGAACAAACTCAGTCCATCACTAGCTGCCACACAAAAAATATAAATCAAAATAAACAGGTAGGTACATCAGTTTAGTGCAGGATGGACTGACCATACATTCTTGTCATCAAAATAGTCTTGAATTTTATAATACCTTAGACATTAGTGTAGTTTTGACATATGACTTAAATTTATTAATAGAAAGTTCGATAACATTGTAAGGTATACTATTGAAAAATTTAATACAATTTCCCAAGAATGAATTACTTGTTTTGGCCAATCTAAAGTTTGGGACTGCAAGTTTGTTTTTGTTTCTTGTGTTATATGAATAAATATCACTTTTTTTTATAAAAAGATCTAAATTTTTGCGTACGTACATGATATTATCTAATAGTATGTTAATTTATTTAAAGAAATCTCTCAGGGAATCTACCTTCTCAACTTCTAAATAAACTTTAAAATGACCAAACATTAACAACATACTACTGACACTAAATATTTGCAGCACATACCTACCATTAACTTAGCTGTTATTGGAATTTGGAACCGCTAGCAAAAAAACCTGGTGATTAAACAAATCAAATATCAAAATAATTGCAATAAAAAACCATCAGTAAGTTACTAAAAAAGCTTATTACCGGTTACTAGAGACATAATTATGTAGAGTCGACAAAAAGTGGACCCAAACAATGCGCATGAGTCAGCCGGCGGCGCGGAAGCGCACCGCGCACGCACTTGCGCGCGAGTGGCGCAAACACAACATATGGGTGGCGCACACCGAAGGGAGATGAACATTCCAGAATGTCCAGAAAGAACAAATAAAATAAATGCAAAGGAAAAACAAAATATTAAGTTAAATATAAATAATGTGATATGTTCAGATCCAAAACAGGTCGCTAACTCATTCAATAACTTTTTTGCGTCGATTGGTGAGCTCCAAACTGAGCCGGCGGCAGACAGCGGCGCAGGTGAGCGCAGCGCTCGCGGCCGCCCTGTTCTCCAGCCGACACAGAATACCATGTATCTGAGCCCAGTCGACTGTCCCGAGGTGCATAAAATTATAAAATGCTTAAAGAATAAAAAAAGTCATGGCATAGATGAACTTCCACCTAACTTATTAAAAGAATGCGCAGACAAACTTACCTTACCGTTCACAATACTAATAAACCAATCGTTTACTGAAGGCACTTTTCCAATGCAATTAAAAAAGACAATTATAAAACCAGTTTATAAAAAAAGTGTAAAAACCGATCCAAGTAACTACCGCCCAATTCCCCTGTTGCCTACTGCATCAAAGATTTTCGAGGAAGCCATTTATAATCGCGTTAGTAACTTTTTTGAAAAATATCAAATACTTACTTGACGATTGCCAGAATGGCTTTCGAAAAAACCGCTCTACAGTTTAGCAGTGTACAAATATATTCATGAAGTTGTCAAAATATTAGATAGTAAACAATATGGTGTAGGTATCTTATTGGATATGACGAAGGCATACGATAGGGTGCAACACAACATACTATTGAATAAACTGTACGGGTTAGGTATTCGCGCCTCCGCTCATGAATGGTTTGCTTCGTACTTAAAGGATAGACAGCAATTCGTCGAGATCGACCACTTCGATACCACTACAAAAAACATCTCATGCGTGCGCTCCGATTGTAAAGTAACAAATAAAAAAAACAAAAAAAAACAAACAAAATTACCAGGGGATCCAAAAGCAGTCTCGGTCATTACTCTGTCATGAACAGGCTTCAACGACAGTATAATGAGTTACAGAAGAAATCAAGTGTAGATATATTTTCCAACACACTCCCCAAATTTAAAAAAATGGCGATAGAAAAACTAAGCATATAACTCTTATCTGTAAATCTTGGCTATTGTTTAACTAAAATTAAGTCCTAAAAAATATTATTACATTTTTATTTTATAAGTAAGCTCTTGTTTTAGAAGTAAACTATAACTCACATTTGCAAGTCGTGGCAGCCTGTAACTGAATCTACACTTAGCTCATATTTTAAACCTGTTACTTGTTAATTGTATCATTGGTGTAAGATTTGTTGGTTGCTCCTATTAAATAAATAAATAAAATAAATAAATAAATGCATCGATTCCACAAGGAAGTGTCGTTGGATGTCTATTATTTTTGATTTACATCAACGACCTTCCTAAAGCTATACAAGAAACGTGTGTTTTGTTTGCCGATGACATATCGTTATTAACTTCAAGTCAAAACGATACTGATAGTTATTATAAACTCAATTTACTTCTTACCAAGACTACAGACTGGTTGAATGATCATAATCTAAAAAAAAACTTCTAAGACTAAAATAATAACTTTCCATCCTCATCAAAAAACTGCATTAAATTTAAAATTTGATTAGTATGGCACAATTTTAGAATCTGTAAAAGAATTTAGATTGCTTGGTATAGATATAGACACCCACTTGAATTGGAAAGAACATGTCCATAGAGTGAGGTCTAAACTGTCGAGCTTCTCTTATGCATTACGCGAAATTAAAAAAACTACGAACATAGAAACAGCAATAACCACCTACTATGCGTATGCGCATGCTTGGCTCATGGCTGAGTTACGGCATCATTCTGTGGGGCAACAGCACCGATGCAGCCTGTCTATTATAAAAAAAACTTATCCGAATTTTAGCAAATATAGATCAGACTGATAGCTGCAGACAGTATTTTCTTAAATATAAAATATTAATCTTACCCAGCCTGTATATTTTGGAGATGTGTAAATTTGTTCGAAAATATAAGCAATTCTATACAAAACGGGAAGATTTACCTTGCAAGTATACGTTACGGCATAAAAATAAATTAGTATTGCCATCTTCCCGGTTAAAACTAAATTCTTCAAGCACCTTCAGTTCTTCTATAAAAATATATAATAAATTACCTGACTTACTAAAAACGAAAATAACGACGTCATATTTACACAAAAAATAAAACAGTTTTTATCTAGTAAATGTTACTATAGCTTGAATGAATATTTTATCGATAATACATACATAGGTTATACCAAATAGCTCAATTTTAATTATATTGTATCTTTTTAATAAAATAAACAAAATGTCATTAACACATAGGTAGATGAAAGCGCTTTCTCTCTCGTAGGCCCCAAGTTGCGTGCCCAACAGGGTCCATAACACTGGTTCTTTAATTTGTAACATCTATATGTACATTATGGTTTTGCAATAAATTATTGAGTATTGAGTATTGTGGAAAAACTTAACTATAACTTAGCTCATATTTTAAACTTGTTACTTGTTAATTGTATCATTGGTGTAAGATTTGTTGGTTGCTCCTATTAAATAAATAACTAAGCGCCGATCTAACTATAACAAAGGGGAGGCCTATGTTCAGCAGTGGACGTCATATCGCTGAAATGATGATAATAAGCGCCGGGCACCACTACAACGGCTTCATCTAAAGCATGATTCCCGCTTTACACTCAGAAATGATTAATTACTGAGCAGAACAATGAAAAATAGTTTTGCCTGCCTTATACCACGAAAAATATTTTCACAGACAAACCACTGGTATTCGCCCGCCTTCCTCTGCCTTGGCCATTTTCCACCTAGCTACTCAGCGGGTTTGACGGTTAGATAGGCAAAAATTGCGGAAAATGAGCTGGATCATATTGGCGAGATTGTTTGTTTCATCATTATTTGGGCATTGCAGACTGGGAAAATTCCAGATAGAGACATTAAGGCAGATTTAGAAGGCAGAGTTCGCATTAAAACTAGTTTTAGACACCACGATAGCACAATGGTCTCCTTTTAAAAGTTCCCACCTAACGAAGCTTTTAGATTATACAACTGCTATACGCGCTTTGCAACTGATGTGCGAGTTCTTACAGCAATACCTCGAAAAACATAATTAATTTACAATAACAGTTAATACAATCTCTGGTAGTTTGTGGAGGACGAGAAGCAACTGAATGAAAGCAAGAGAATGTTTCCTAGTTTGCATAACAAGACTGATATGTCATACGACTAGACTAGGGAGACAGCATGCCGCCCACATTTAGAATAAATACTGACGGAAGTTTAAACTACTGTCTTGTTTAAAAATAACATACTGTAACGTCCGTGAGTGTCTCACGCACGGATCAAAACAGAAAGAACTTTCGTGTTAACAATGCAGCCTTTGACCCGTCTGCAGGTATAGCTCAAACATGACCCAACATTCCTAACGGTAAGCCTACTTAAGGTTCCATATTATTCATGATAACATCAATTTACATAAGCAAAAATATACACACATATGACTTGATAGTGGAAATGAGGTCCTAGATTCGATTTTGGTTCCTTCCATAGATCCATAGGATTCCAATATGGTCCCGAAGCAGTGGTAGGGTAAAAAAATTATTGGGACGTGTAAAAGAGCTTAATTTATGAATACTTGCAGAAATAAATTGGTTTTATTGGTTTTTTAATGGACGTAATTTATTTAATTGAAACCACAGTCTTTTACACGACCTGTAACCTAACCCGTATTTCATATTGAATTAATTTAAGTATAATGTGAGCTACTGAAATAAAAGTTGTTGTATTGTATTTGTATTTATGAATTTTCTTAAGGATGTGAAGATATTTCCTAGAGATTGTAATTTTATAGCCTTAGCACAGTATCGGAATTATGAATGAAGTAATGCCTTAGTGTCAGGCTGCAAATCCTAACGTCGCTCGTAAACTGCAGGGCGTGGGCGGCTCGGTGAAACTAGCACCTTTGCCGGATTATATCTAAATTATTATGTCGAAATACATAGTCAGGTCATAAGTTCTGTCACACAATAAAAAACTTTTGAATTTAGAATGCTGGCCACAAAAAAGTTTATTGAATTCGAATTTCGGATTTTTCATGAAAATAAAAATGTGTACTTTTTAGAATTTTCCTCATTTTTAAATATGGAGTGGACACTTAAAGAAGACCGTGTCGCAGTTATTGCGTTGCATCGTTGCGGTTACGCGCCAATTCAGATTTTCGACTTACTGAAAAATTTGAATATAACCAAAAGATTCGTTTATCGTACCATAAAACGATACAATAAAGACTAGTGTAGATGACAGGTCAAGAAGTGATCGCCCTCGCTCTGTTAGAACTCCAGCAGTGATAAAAGCTGTGAAGGCGCGAATTCAAAGAAATCCCATATGTAAGCAGAAACTGTTGGCCCTTCAGATGGGGTTAAGCAGGACCACGGTGAAAAGGGTGTTAAATGAAGACTTAGGGCTTAGGGCATATCGAAGAAAAACAGGACATAGTTTGGACGCTCGTTTAATGGACCTGAGACTGAAGAGATGCTGCGCTTTGTTGAAGCGGTACGCGGGAAAAAAGCATCGGGAAATTCTTTTTTTGGATGAAAAAATTTTCACAGTGGAAGAGAGCTACAACAAACAAAATGATAAGGTGTACGCACACAGCAGTGAAGAAGCTAGCAACCGTATTCCGCGTGTCCAACGAGGTCATTTTCCATCCTCGCTCATTGTTTGGTTGGGAGTCTCTTATTGGGGCTTAACTGAGGTATAGGAGAAAGGCGTAAAAACGAATGCAGTTGTGTATCAAAATACAGTCCTCAAGAACCTTGTGGAACCTGTTTCTCATACCATGTTTAATAACAGGCACTGGGTATTCCAACAAGATTCTGCGCCAGCTCATAGAGCGAAAAGCACACAAGACTGGCTTGCGGCGCGTGAAATCGACTTTATCCGGCACGAAGACTGGCCCTCCTCCAGTCCAGATTTGAGTCCGTTAGATTACAAGATATGGCAACACTTGGAGGAAAAGGCCTGCTCAAAGCCTCATCCTGATTTGGAGTCACTCAAGGCATCCTTGATTAAGGCAGCCGCCGATATTGACAAGGACCTCGTTCGTGCTGCGATAGACGACTGCCGCGCAGATTGAAGGCAAATCAAAATCGCGGGGGTCATTTTGAATAAACTTTATTACCATATGAATCTATGTTTTATTAAGTTCAAGTTTATTCAATTTAATTTAATTTAATTTATTATCTATAAATCTATAATTGTATAATGCTTGAAATGTACACTAATCTTATTAAAACTTATTACTTATGAAATTTAAAAATATGTACTTATGTCACTCTCTTGTTTGCTATGCCCTTGCAGGGCGTCACATGTATACCTTTATTTTTCTAACACCGCAAAATTGTAATGTGACATGCAATAAACGTTTGAATTTGAATTTGAATTTGAAGTTCATTTTGCTATATAAATGGTTACATAAATAATAAACATGTCTAAATTTTCATATTACACATATGACAGAATTTATGACCTGACTAGGTAGCTACGTTGCAGATTTTACATGAAAGACCAGATTACGTTCGTTGTAACATTTTCTTTGAAAGCTACTGATAAAATTTTATAAGTAGCTAACAATTTTAATAATCATACTCTAAATCTCTAATCAGATATTAATCAATCTGGTGTGAGATACACTGATAAATGTGGAGCTTGAAAAGTATTAGCTTATTATATAACATTTCTATTGGATGGTTCATGGACCAATTTTCTGTTTTCGAAAAAAAATAGAGATCTATCCTATTTTTTGAAAACAGAGTTTTTATTTTCTTGTTCTAAATAAACAGATACCTAACATCTCAATGGCGTTCGCGCCATGTGAGAAAAAATATTTATTATCCAAATTGTGAACCAAGTCCTCCTCAGCCTCATTCATGGGTCGCGTCAGCCCCAGCCACTCGCCAGGCGCAACAAGTACGCGCTCATGCTCATGGCGAATGGCGATTACATAAGCCGGCCGATTGACCCCAATGACGCACGCCTCGCTCTGTGCACGGTGTTCTACCGACAAACTTGTATCGGGTGTTATCATATTGGTAACTCCGTGTGTGGTACTTTGATCCTAAAAATTTTCCTCCGTTGTTTGTTTCGCAGTTACTTTCATCCTCTACCTGATAGAGTTGAATACGCAGATGACTGATTTCATGTAAACACTGAATTTGACTATGTATATGCCGAATTAAACTTGACTAACGTGTTTTTTTAAAGAGTCAAGCATAAATAAAAATAACCTGCATTATACCGACTTATTTAAAGTAGATGTGACGTTGATCAATCAATAACTTTTTAAAGCAAAATGAACAATGTTATTTTAGCACTCTGCACAGGTTCTCGGGTCCGTAATTGCATGCAAAGTAAACAAGCTCAATGATAATTCAATGTCGAATCGGATGAAGGGTTCAAGTCGGGACCGAGTGAGTCATGCGTGAGGGTCGCGCCAGGCGCGGGCCCATACGCACAACATTAAAGCGAGTCGCGGACCGCGGTGGATGATCAAAGGTGAGTTACCGGAACCAAACCCACATTTACATCGACTAATTGCCGCGTGTGTCGAGTTCATTCTCCACGGTTTACGCGAGGACCAACAAATCCTACAATAGAATGTCTGAGAGTCTAATTTTACTTGCGCCACTCAATATTGTTCGATCAATAGCTGAGAGAGCTTGCCGTGATCAAAGTGCTACTGAAAGTAACATTAAATCGACTTAATCCGTTGGACCACCAGATCCTCAAGTTTTTCAATTTAAGTAAGGTGTCTTGGAAAGTGTTGACCAAAAAAAAAAATTATTGTAGCTGCTACCTGACTTGATTGTATCGACCTAGAGTTTCGAAACTTTAAACTGATGAGGTCTATTCAATAAGACGACCACTCCAATAAAGATCAGATTGCATTATGTTCGAGAAATAAACAATGAAAAGCAGCCAAGTAATAGAAAATCAATCAAACTAAATGAGTATGACAGCGCAGAAGAGGCCTCGTCCTTTGTTTGCCGACGATATCGTCATCCGCTAAGTTTAGCCGCTGAATTGTCTCCGACATTTGCTCCCCGCTGATTACTAATCTCGCATACATACGACGAATAACGAAATTAAAATAACATTAGGGTTTAATGCGCGTCGATTATTTGTAAACAAAGTTATTTAGAAGTCAACGTATTATAGATAGAGTTGTGAGGCCAAGTCGATTCAAAAAACTTGGATTGTCCAAGTTACAAGAATCGACATGGCTAACAATTTAACTGAAGCCGCATGTACACAGTTCAAACAAATCACGAATAGCGAACATTCATTCAATCAATACATTTGTTTGTTGTACAACACGAACGCTTCGGTGAGGTGAACGATTGTGTAAATTCAGGGTTAAATGCTTGCAGTTGCAATGGTCAGTAAGTAACGAGTTAAAAACAAAGAAAGAGGGGTCATTGATTGGACAATTAAGTGCGAACGAAGGAAAATGGGGCAATTCCCGTGTGGGCTGGCGGGTTGCGCAACGGCACGAATGCTGACCAATTGTCGCGGTGATGCAACGCGGCTCCTCTTTATGGATTTATCCTGCCGGCTGCTGCCGTATATTGCGTATAGCGTACTCAATTCTGGATAAGACAATAAAATTTAACAGTCGCTCGGTCAATTGAATTCTGAAATACCTCGACGATGTACAATATATAGCAGGGTTGACGAAAGAATCCTACGAAAGTTTTGGACAATAACTAACATTCTAAAATACAACCTAATATGAAGGCTCATTTGGTTGACAGGTTTCAACTTCTTGCGTTTCCTTTGTATGCAAACAACATTTTTAATAGCAGACTGTTTCAATTTAGCTAATTTGACCTTGCATGTTCAATATTTAAATGAATCATTGTTTCCTAACTGCTAACAATGTGGCCAATATCGATACTAACGCGGGGAGTTCCCGAAAGCTTACTACCGTGACGAGCAGAGTCACGTGTGGGACTCACGTTCTTGCTGTTAAACATTAGGTTACATATTTCTCTTTAGATATAGCAAGGCAGGTAACAAAACAGAAACAAACCATTGCCAACGCACTTTCAGCGTTGACGATCAAGTGTCATCGACAGAAGTTGTCGAAACGCGAACGCACGATTGAGCAACCGCAGGCGCACGCGACGACAGACGCGCGGCAGGTACGCGCGCCGAGGTGCCGACCTGCCTAAGGAATTCGGTAAAAATAACAACGATACGTTATCATCACGCTCTATACTTTGTCTGGTTTTATATTTTTTCTAAATAAAATCATAATTATTATGTTAACAGAAATGTTCACTAACTTGTTCTTACCTGGTTTGCATATTTCTTTATAATAAGCATCATCATTTTGGAGTGGAGACGCTGGGAACCTGGGGCCCAGAGGCTAAAAAACTATTTGCCGAACTATCAACGGGCGTTGTCAATGTTTCTGGTGACCTGAGGGCTGGTAGCTACCTTGGCCAAAGGATAAGCTTAGCTATTCAGCGAGGTAATGCTGCCAGCCTCCTGGGTACCCTAAACTTTCCTGTGGATTTGGGTGATGTTGAGCTTTTATAAAATTTTATTTTATTTTTATCTTTAATGTTTTTTTATATTTTTGTGTACATTTTGTAAATATTAGTTCGTTAAAATTTTGTTGTTAATTCTATTTTATCTATATCTAATAAATAATAAATTACTTAATTAAAAAAAAAGCATCATTTCAGTCATAGGACGACCACTGTTGAACATAGGCCTCTCCCAGTGAGTTCCACGCGTCGTCATAATAAAATTATGTATATCTTTATAAATTCTTTTAAAAGAAACAACAAAATTACAGAAAACAAAAGCACATCCACAGGCGGACTCACAATAGGTTTAGCAGTAATGATTTTCCAACTCATGTTTATGTGGTGTTGTGGAGCTATTATTGTGCAATAACATTAAATAGAAATACAAAAGCATTCGAATGCTGTGCTCGGGCGGATGACGCGAGATCATCTGACTCATGGTCCGAAGCCGACGATGATCACGGCTAGGTCGTTCTCATTACTTTAGAATACATTTAGCGATTGTAGATAGATACACATTTTTCATGTTTTTTGATAGAATTGACCTCGTCTTATGACCATGAATGGGGTTTCGTGTTTGTTAATAATAAATTCGCGAAATAGTTTCCTTGCGTTGAGTTTAGTCTGCTAGTCTTACGAGTAACTTAGTCCACTATCTTGTTGTGCCCGCGACTCAGAATTTTGCCAAAGAGGAATAAATAATTATCCCAGGGAAACACAAAAACTAAATAAAAATGATTCTATGTGTTAAGCCAGATCAATATCTAGATATCTATCTAACTATCTAGATAGATAGTGGCAAATTTCAGCTAAAAACACAAAACTTTTACAAATTTACTACCCTTACTTGTGAATTTGTGATGAAGCTTATGTGTATTACTCGATTAAGAGGTGGTGATAAATCAATCAAGTACATACGCTACATACTCGTATACCTATACCTACCCAGCTACCTAAACACAGGGCTTATCTCTTAACACAGATCAACCAGAATTTATTAACCCATTCTGTCCGTCACTCAACTACCTGCGCCACCGGGAAGTGAGTACGAAGACAATTGGTCTAGACCGAGCAGTTAGCCGCGAGGCCACGGGAGGTGGACTGGTGGAGGAGCTTCCTCTCGCGAGACAATTCACGAACACGAACAAGGCCGCGGACAAACTGCGCAAGTTCAGGAGACGTATTTTTGAATCATGCGAATTCCAATCCGAACACGAAATCGCAAGATTCGCATGCGTATTCCAAAAATCACTATTTATGAAAATTCATTTCATGAATTCTGCAACGACCACTCGTTTTTCTTTTTCTACTAGTAGAAATTACAGAAGAATGACATTGACAAGTAAACATAATTGTTTAACAGAAATTTGACATAATAACTTTTTATTTACGTTCCGTTTATAGCAATTCACTACCGGTTTTTAAAATCAATGAGTTTTTGCATTCCGTTTCATAATATTTTCTGTGTTTAGTGATTCAAAAATACGTAAAATCATAAACAATAGAAATGAATTTCATACACAAACTGTTTTCATGTTCGAATTCGAAATTCATTTCTAATGCTTAAAAAAGAGAAATACGTTACCTGGAGACGTACCACAGAATACCTAATAGTATGCTTCTGTTTCCACTTGAGGCTGTCAACTTTTTTTCATGTAGAATGTTATTTTGACATGTTAAGTCAACATAAGCAATAACACCAATAGTAGCAAGTTTTACTAATTTCTGATATTAATAATCGACGGGTTGCACATTTAATGTGAACTAATATGACACTCAATAAATAAATGATAACGACATAGAGTTTGATTTATTTCGCACGATTCCGTAGCACCACCACGCCTAACACTAACACATTCACTGACATTTTATCAGACTTATAATTTAGAGACTACGACTTATTGTTACTGTTGACCTGTATAAAAATCAATTGGACATAAAGCGTCTAATATTTGCAAGAGTAGTCATATGATTTCAATTAAAGGCAAACATTCCTCAAGCGATTCAGTAATTGATTCGCGTTTTGTGTAGGCGTTGCCAAAAAGGCCAAGTATGTTTTCAACTCTCATGTAGTGTATTGTGAGAGCAAACAATTGCATACTCAGTACGACAGCCTAATGAAATTAGTTTTGTATAGTTTGACAGCAATCCCCTTAACAATTTGGCTGATGTTGCATTTTAAAATACCTAAAGCTTACCCAGTTTTGCAGTTTGGACGCTAGCCTAAATAAAATACAGATTAAACCATACAATTTTTAACAGAAACAAACTCGCTATGATATTGCACAACGTCAATAACCGTTTTTTACAATTGACTCGTAGTCTTGGCTTTAAAACTTCGTTTAAAATCAAGAACTGGTTGCAATTGGTACTTCAAGCATTGGTAAAGTCTGCTCAAAGCTTTGCCTTGGCTTTAAAGCAACAGCTAATATTTCTTAGCAAACCTGCTCTTGTCCAATGGACCACGAGCCTTACTCGCACGCACGAGGCCAGCCGATTACATCACACGGCACTCCACAGGGCCACGTGGAATTGCCACATAAAGTTGTTTTGGTAATTTATTTTTACTTCTGACGACGAAAGCAAAGTTGCTTCGTAATACACATTCCAGTGGTATGCTCAACACTGGCAACACTCGATTTCAGAAAATCGTCTAAGTAAAATATTTTTAAATTTAAAAAACGATACACTTACAAATTACAATACAACTCGCCCGTCATCACAAACACAAAATACTGAAAGTAAATCAAAAGAAACATTCAAATCAGGGTTCAAGTTAAAAGAGTTAGAAGAAGACAACCATGTAGCTGAACATTGAAGTCTACTCTTGTTTACGTTTGTAAATCTGTGGTGGTGCAGGCGTGCATACTCGTACAAGTGAAAGCAAGTGAGTACAATGGTGGCGCGTGCCTTCAAATACAATTGCATTAGCATCTATTGACACTCGGGTACAGGCACAAACATTAAAAACACTTCTATTTCTATTCAACTGCAGTCGAAGCGAGTGCTAGCAACTGGGTCAATGAAATCGGGAAATTACTTAACAGGAATTTCAAAAGTAACATGCAATGCAACTTAATATGAATTGCAAAGAGGGTGAATGGATTTAACCGGAATCAAAACAAGACAAGAATGCGATAGAAATTAAATCGAAACCTTATGCACAAAAAATAATAAAAATAAAAAGTATATGCATTATTTATTTATCTTTTAGGTAACATATAGTTTTTTTACATAACTTAACAATGATGGTGTTGTCTTTATGATGTTGACTTTTATTGCATATGCAGTAATAATAATTATCTAAATGAGTGCACACATAAGACGAACACAAAATCTATAAAATATATTCTAGAGGTAGTTTACTTAATATTTTTTATAATTGTAAAGTTTAGTGCCTATAGGATAATGTACGAACAGCAGCAATGTTGTACAAGAGAGTGGCTGTACATAATATTGTAGGCTGAAAAGATTTATGGTAGTTTCAAAACAGCCAGTGACAGGCTATGACTATGACAATACAAAGCCCTCCCACCGCGCCGTACATGCAAATACAGGATTTGCGAGGGCCGCGCGTGACCGCGCATTGCACAAATTACTTGCACCGAGTGCCCTCGAGGCGATGCATCTCAGTATATCAACAACAAAGACGACTTACAGAAATAGGAAACTATGTAGAGTCGATAGTTGATATAAGTCAGCAAGATCATCGGACAGACTGTGGCGATTAGAGATATCTATCTATCGCTGCCTCCAAAAAGTAACTCAACCCAAATCAATTTAATTAAATACTAAAAATGCGCTCTGTTTTCAGTATTTAATTAAATTGTTTTTTTTATCTACTATTATTTGAATTAGGAATTAAATTAAATTAGGTATTTTGACGACTTCATTTGGGATTTTTCTAACATGCACTCAAAAAATGGAAGAGCTACTGACTAAATAACGTTTGGATCAGTTGGTAGGTTTTTATTATTATGGCATCAAGTTAAGACTGGTGACAATTTAACAATGTGTGTGGACTTCGATCCTGACTACTTTATTTTACGAATAACTATAGTTTTGTTGGAAGGTAACATTATTATTAACAAGTGTTAGTAGTAGGCCGGTACTCGTATACTCGTTTTCATTAACAATTTTTAGACGATAGGTAAACATGTTTTTATTTTACGAGTCAATCGCCGTACGCGTAACGTGCGCGTACCGTGATTATTAGGCTTCAGTTTCAAGATCAAAGACGACATATCCGTTATTTAAGAGACAATGAATAGCTATAAATTGTTCCAGAAATCTTAAATTTTCTTGTATTTTTTGGCAAAGGATAACGTGAACTTCTCTGAAAATAAAGCTTGAGTCGTGACACTCGTGGCAGTGAACAATTAAAGCGAGCTAAGGCCGAGTCACCCAAGTGGACGGACATGCAAATCGCTCACGACACTACAAACATCATAAGGACTCCAGACAAGGTGACTTTGCTCTACGCACGCGATAATAAAATGTACATAAATTATATAGCAAAATAGCCGCGTGTGCTGTGTGACCGTGGCCTTGGGCAGGCCCTACCATGCGCTCGCGTCAGTCCGAGTGTGTTGCCAGTTTGCCACCGCTTACCACGTCTATCTAATCTCTTTCGCGTCGCTCAACCTGACAGCTCGACCAAGAAGTGTTGACAACGATTAACCGAACATGACCGGTGTGCGTATGAGAGGATTAGGACCCCTCAAATAACACGAACTTACATTAGTGCTCGACCATAACATGATAACCCCATTTGGATTACGTATAACACGTTAAAAGCATAAATAAAATAAGAACAGAAGTGAGAAGTCACTGTAGTAAGGCTCCAAATGCATTTTAATATTTAAGTAAACGTTCTGTCTTATCTACCTACATCTTAAGTTCTGCGGTTGGGTTTTTAAAACAAGCAAAATTTTCCTTGTATGCTATAAGAGGAAAAACGAGTATTACAAGCTGTATTTTGATGTAAATAATGAAGATAGATTAAAGGATTAAGGACGAATAAAATAACCAGCCATTTTAGTACAACTTTTGAGATAATTAATTAGGTAATGTATACTGTATACAAGCGCTGAACATCCGATCCGAATAACAGTACAATTTATTGTTTTACAAGAGATCCCCAAAACGATTACGAAACCCGACTTATATCTTCTAAGTCAGCGGTTTTGTCTCAAAACTTCCCAGAAGAATGCGGAGGTAACCATTCAGATAAGTTAAATTTCAAAAGCGGATTGTGAGTGGCAATTCAATGCCGTTTGCTGACTGATTGCTATCGCACTCGCACCTACACTGCTATATTTACAACTTATGATAACACAATCACTTGAAAAAGTAAGGTAGAGTACTTTTTGCAGTGGCAGATTACATTTAGCGAGAAATACTCAATGAAGGAAGATCAATATTTCATTTAACAGGCTATTTTTAATCTTGATTTACAGATAACAATCTGTTGACAAAGCCTATAATGTCACGAAAGAATGGTTACTTACAAAGTAATACAAAAAAACCGAATTGTAACTTAAGAAATAAAAGTCGTTATAAAATCACAAGGAAAGATGGAAGAAAATTTAAGTGAATTAATTATTATGATAACTCATAAAGTGCTTATCCTGTAGAAATACATAAAGCTATTTCTATCACATACCAGCCTTGATAACGTTAAAACATTGAAAGGCGTGATTAAGAAACTACTAAGCGTTGGAGAGAACTTAAAATAAACAAATGGAGTGGCATCAATCATAAAAACACTTACTGTCATAAAGATTAACTATTTATCTGCCTCCTAACACGCTGCGGCGCTGGAAGTTGGAAGGGGTTTTAGTCTATCTATTAAAAAACAGTAATATTTGATAGCTGACCATAATGTGAATGGAATTCGATTTCTTAAATATTTTAAAAAATCACAGCAACGCTTTTTCAATGTTTTACCTCAGTAATGGATCAAACTTATTTCTTGTAAGACCCTAAACCCTACAGGCCACGGAAATGAGACATAGTGGAAATTGATTGGTCACGCGGCCACGTGTGGGTGATTTGAGCTTGACAGATCATTTATTTTAATTTTTTTAAATCGATAAATCTATACCTAATTCAGGTCCTAAAATCAAAATCCGAAACTACTCTGAACTAGACAAACAACATGGGCATTGACAAACTAGACTGTCCCGATATTAAGTAAGTCAGTGTAGGAACAATTAGCCTCAAGCCAATTAATTGTTAATTTTGACATGTAAACTGTTATCTTATGTTGGTTATCCATTAAACAATTAAATTCTATGGGCAAACTTTAACGACATTTATATTCTACTGCATCATCGACATACCCATATCAATGAGTTTTGAATCACCCACTTAATAGTCACTGGGCGTCTTGATGATTACACAAAGCACTGTTTTAGCATCTTTATCGAAATTAAACAACTGCAATGCGCGTTTATTTATATCATTTTGAATCGTTTATTGGTTCGATTACTTCATAGATCGATCTCATAGTAAACCCAAGTAAATCAATTACACAACAAGAGATCTCAGAATGCCCAGATATATCTTAAGATATAAAAGTATTTAAGTATGTTTATCCGTTATCTAGTCGCCATAGTACATGTTTTGCTTAGTTTGGGGCTAGATAATTGGTGTGATTTTGGAAACAATTTGTATATCCATGATTAAGTTAAAATCATTTACAAATGACTAAAAAGCAGAACTGGAATCTGGGCGAATGTCTCCCAGCTAACATACGGATTCCTTCTGTGTTTTATAAGCAGTGAATTATTTGATGATGTATTCTAAACAAACAACACACGATAAAATAAAGTACAGAATTTAATTTTATGGCTGCAATTTAGGCGGTTTTATCTCTAGAAGCGATTTATGGACTTTGGATTTACGTGTGAATATAAATGATTAAGCTAGTAGTAGTTTTAAAGTCAAAGCATCCAAATGCCAATTTATATTAAATTAGTTGACATAAAACTACTTGAATTTAAGTGCATTAGAGGAAATTCCGAGCCGGTACAAATATAAAGGGTGTATGTGATGTGAAGTATTTCTAGGCTCTGTAACCGATCTATTTTTGTGGATGCGCGCGCGACACATCCGCGGCGGTAACGTGCGTGACGTGCCCAGACGTGCCCCTCCAGTTTTGGGGTTGGAAAAGAATATTATTAATTAAAAACAACCGTAGGCAGAAAATAACGATTATTATGGTTTGTAGACGGGAATTCTAACTAATGGCTTGCTAAGGAATTTAAATGTTGCATGTTCCTACTTAGGCAAGCAACAATCAAGATACCACCACAAGAACATTGTGTACCTACGTAGCTCTCAAAAAAAATATTAGTAGTAAAGCAAGAAAAAACCAGCTATCCACACTATCAAACCAGTTTCTTTAACATAAGTCACGACAGTAATAATCATTAGTCAAAAGAGGTTATTATGAGTTAAGAAGAGTCCAGCGACGTTCACGCGCGGTAATGTAATTCAATTAGTGTAAAGTATGCACTACTTGACTCTAGCTGGACCTCTGCGTGAATGAAATTTCATTGCCAGATGCATTAAAAAATTCCAAGTTCACACCGTAAACTAATAAATCATTTTTGAGCTGATGCTTTGAGTAATCCTGTGTTCTGTCCCTTAATAAGAAAAATCATAAATTCCAAGTAGGAACGTGAAAATAATACTTGAATGTACAGGACTTAGGACGAGTTAAACATTTGTCTCAACACTTAAATCTGAAAAAAAATAAGAGAAACGTGTAACAATCAAACTGTCAACTCATATTACACAGCGTGTGTAATAACGGTACGTTGGATTCCGTAGTTCTAGTTATACCAAACGGTGCGATGAGGGCGCGTTTTAGTTAGCGCAAATTACAAACCCGTCTAGCTCCAGAGGTCAAAATGCTCCAATCGGACATGGGAACGATTGATTCATCTGATACGCAGAAACGTGAACGCGAACCATTGTGTAGTCCAATTGAACGGTGATTTTGAACTTGCACGAGTAATAAAATAAACCGTTAAATCAGCCACAAGAAACTCTTTTCCAATTTCCAAGTATGCCTGGGCAAAGGATCGCTATAAAAAAGTTTAGAAGACTTCGCTTTAGCGTTTCCTGAATTTAAATGAACTAATGGGACATGGTTAAACTGTACTTACGTTCTGCGACGTTAGACGCATTGCGAATTGCAAACAAGCGTATTTCAGACGAACCATAAATGTCAATCCAGGAACAGGCAACAGCAAAATATACGAACCTGTATAAACCTTATTACGAGAGAAACTCCGAACACGCATAAAACTATTGTAGAAACCAGAGCAGCCGTAGACTAGCAAAGCCTTATTATATTAAGTATAGACAACAGCTCGTTAACTTACCACAAAACGTCAATTTTCTTAATTGATATTGATCTCTACGTGTCGGACTTACTAGTTGAAATTCGGTGAAATAACCTTAAATGTTTTGGGCAGGTTGACCTGCCGTTGACTGTACATACACAGTAGAACATACAGTTATCTAGCAATAAAACCGAATCGTAATGTACGGGACACAAGATAACATAAATATGGTCTACTTCAATAGACGTTGATTGCAGAATTTTCCTTCCTTAAATAAATTATCGGTTTTAATATCAAACAAACAACGTCAATTTATACCTAGTCGGCGATAATACCTAAACAAGAACATGAACATTCATCTCCAAAGACTCCCAAACAAAAAAGTTTAAAATGGACCACAAAATGAGCAACCTTGCAAAATTAACATAAATTCGGTGTTTATGTAAATTATTTTGACCAGAAGTCAATTGATGAGGTCGCGAGGGTCACAAATCAGTTGAGTGGGTCGAATAATAAAGGAACGAGGTTATTGTGACGAGTGTCAATGTCGGCGCGCGATGGGAAGTGATCTGCGACAACAAACATGACAATGAATGCATTCTTCGTGGGAACGCACTACTGCAAGCGAAGCTTGTCGGCAACCATAACTATACAGCGGGTGAACGATCTGAGATCATGAAGCGAAATAAACAATGCGTCATCTACATAGAACCTTTTTGATATTGTCAGCATAAACTGATCTGTTTGTTAATACAAACGCTAATTTGTTTCGATGTGTATGGCGCCATTGAATTAATCTATTTGTATGTGGATTCGACGCTTAACCACATCGCATTTTTTTCACAGTTAATAAAAAGCTTTGATTAATTACTTCCCATAAAAACATTTTGATCACCACAAAAACAAAAATTGCTTTTATTTAAAAAGCTACGTTTCGGCGGATTCGTAATGATAATTTGAGCTATAACGAGCGTAAACTCGTTTTCGGGCGCAACGAAGCCTCGCATCACCACACGCAAGGGGTGATATAACTAACGTTTCCATAGGCTGGATCACTCGGAAGACACAATCTAACAACAAATACTGGTTTTACATTACGTTGATACAGTTACAAGCAAATAAATACTTTTATTACTAGAATCAAATTTCCAGAAAATAGAGGCTTACAAAAGTCCGTGCAATGAACTTAGAACTTCAGCTAACCTAGATTACAGTACAAAGACCGCGCCAATTAAAACAGCTCTCGGAGACGCGTTGAGAAGGCATCGTCACACCGTCACACCGTCAACGCATTTCACCCGAGACGACAAAGGAAGTCGGTGACAAGGCGGAACATGCGGGAATCGGACCCGCGAGCCAAAAAAGCTTGTTTCGTTTAAACTGGCCAAATATGTAGCGGGACGTGAATACGTGACCACCTCTCGTCGGCGAGTTTGCGACAAAAACTGCATTTTCTCCAGGCCTCGAGAGCACCGGCTGAAACTCATTTAAATGCAAGCAAAATCGTGATAAGCACTGTAAGAGACTTTTGTATGTAAAGCGACGAACGTAAATCTTTCTCGAGTCTACACAACGAATCCTCGGTGACGTGCGGTCACGCTCCACGCACTGTTTGTATGAAATCCGAGAATTCATAAACGATCGCAAATGTAATGCGATTGAATAAAAAAGAAACCTTGCATTTCAATAGCATACAGATCGAGGTGAAACTGAAACGATTAACACAATTGTTATCAAAAACTTGGGCATAACACGAAATAAGTGCCAGACTATACGTGAAATAGAAAGTTTGGTTATAAGATAAAAACAAATAACGTGCAAAGTAACCAGCAGTGATAATAGCTTTCAACCCGATTATCAGTAAGGTCAAACAACATATTAGTGTAACAGTATCAGAGCATTATTTGCACAAGATAACGGAGCTAAATTCCTGGAATTAAGATAGGAGGTGTTAACGATAAAACAGACGCGGACAGAACAAGAACTCAAAAAAATCCAAAGATATGAATTTTGTGGAATTTTAACAAGAAAAACTCATAACTATTTTAAACCTGTATCTGAATAAAATACAACACAAGTTCTGAGAAATGTGTACCAGCTAGGTAAGGCGAGTGCCAAAACCACACCTCGCGGTAGGTACGGGACGCGTGCGGAGATATTTTAAGAAATTTAAACTAAAAATACAAAGGTAACTGACACGAAGCCTGCAGGGCGTCTTTAATGGGTTAGATTCGTAAACAAACAATCTACTAACCATTCTAAGAGAACGTTTATTGATATTGCCCGTCGAGTTAGCATTACTAACATCTGCAAATTGTCTTATCACGGCGATAAAATGCAAATCGGATTTAAAACCTGATTGTATTTGTTCAAAACCTGTTTTGTGTTTGTTGTTTCTTCATATTCATACAGCAGTAAGGACAATTAAATATTAAATAATTATTATCGAGGTGCCAATTACAATATTGGTTGACTGACTGAATAAATATAATACCTTTCAAGGCATTAAGTCCGCCATTAATTGTGAATTCTATTTTATTAACAAATAATCAGATATTTGACCAATAGATATAGTAGTTTCTTTAGATTTGCTGGGAATGGTATCTACTATCTCGTTCTATAGACAGTCACAAGTTATATATTAGTTCTAGAATGTGTACCACTCATAGGTTTGATTATGAGCTCAAAATCACCTTTATGTGTTGAATTTATTATTGGTAAAAAAAAAAACACAATTGCAAAATGTATGAGTACATGACATTGAAAAATTTTCACAAATACAGAAACCATTACAGAACTTACATGATACATACAGAACTTAGATGACAAATTGACAATCCCAGCGATAAACAATCAAAAGATATCATAATCGGTAGGTAATCATTAAGAAATATTTGATAAATGACGTAGAAACCAAGGTCGACATTAACAATCGACTAGCCGTGTGAATACTTCCACAAAACTAAATAACTAAGTATAAAATATACTTCGTCGACGTCAAATGTACTTGAGTGTGAATAGCGTGATATCTATAAACAAGAGGGATGACATCATGATAACATCATTTCGCAATTCATATTTTTAAAATGTTGTAAATCTAACCTTTCTTAGCGTGCTTCTCTCGCTCCTTTTCCTTCTCCCTCGCCTTCTTCTCGCGCTTTTCCCGCTCCTGCTTCTCCTTCTCTAGTCGCTTCATTTCTTTCTTCATATCTTTCTCGTTCTTTTTCATCTTGGTGTCATCTATTTTTTCGGACAAAATAAAGGTCCCCGTCTGGAGTTTCGTGTCCGTATCCTCCTTCGGACGCATTTTTAGCACAAACTTGGCACTATCAACTCGCACAAGGATAATCTAAATTATACGAACAGAACCCAGCGTAAATTCACTCTCGGCGAAATTATCTCGAGGTTTCGACGGCGTTAAAAATTCAATTCGACACAGATCAACACGACGTTGGCGACAGTTTATCGTTCAGGTGCACAGGAACGGCTGCGATTGGCGAATCTTAATCGAACTTATCACTGACGACTCGTGAACGATTTCAAAACGCGAAGCGCAATGATACGTGGATCGAGTAGAGCGCGATAGCCGAATCGCGGCGCGCACCGACCGTGACTGAGGCCTGGGGAGCACTGCGAACTGCGACGCCCTCAGCCGGCCTCGGCACTGAGCGGCGAGCGCGGGCGCCCCGACTTGCGCAGGCGACGCGTGCGACCATCCGACTCTATTAATAAAACTTCACTTCCTATACAGTATGGAATCAGAAGGCGATTTATGGCCAATGAACCCATGAAAGCTTTTCACGACGCATGACTAAGCCAAATTTTGATTCGAATGATCCAATTTGTTTCGACTAATGTTTAGGTCGGTTTCGATGCCAAGGTCTCCACTTGGCTCCTATTAGTGAATACAATTTCAAGGTTTAATATTTTAAAAGATTTAAAGTGGTAGGTACTCGAATAGATGTGAACGCAATCAACAACAGTGGATCCATATATCATAGCAAAACACTTAATTAATCAAAACATAAAACCTATGTAGGTAATCAAGATGAGTCGTAAATGTGGACTAATTGAAAATCTCGTCTAATTGCTTCAATTAAACATGTTTTCCAGCGAGTTCCCAAACACAATGGTCCACGTGATTCGACGGTTGGCTGTCGAACTAATCGGTTCATTGTTTCCCACCGAGCAGCTACTGGCCGCTGCGGCGGCTCCCGAGACAAAGAATAAAAAGTTCAAACTCCTTTCCCAGGCGTATTGAGGCGTGTCGAAGGCGGCTGCGGTTGAGCAACGCGTCGCCGACCAGCGACCATCCTGAGAAAGCGGACAACCGATACACGACACCCGGACACCGGATTAGGACCCCATTTCTAGTACCCTCCGCGATTACTTGTGCTATGTGTTTATCAGTGGATGAAAAATGGACCAACTGTCAGTCAGGCTGGACATGAGGTAGGATCTATCAAGAAATCCAGAAAAGAGGTATAATTTGCAATAATAAAACAAAAACAGGCAAGCAATGAAACATGCGCTTTTATGAAGAATCCTAAGAAGTGCGCTAAGACTACTATTGATTAAAAGCTTACATAACTAAAATATGACGAATATAAAATATAAAATCTTCAGTAAGTACACAACAGAGGTCCATGAAACATTTAGCAACTCGATTAATAGAAAGTGCACCAAACAATAACTTACAATGAGAGCAACAAGGCAACAAAATACGCTCAGCTTTCATTTAGCGCCAAGCTTGCGAAAGTAAAAAAAATATACAACTATAATAGAAACTATAATAGTTATAATTACAGTCAATCAAGCAGAATATCGATCCACTCAGTCAGGTACACTTTGCTTTGACTATGATCGTCCAAAGACAGATACATAGATTTCTAAAGCCTTTATTAATCACCTTTCTGATAATGGCGTCTGTTAATTCGCCTTTTAAAACGAGTATGTACATAAATCAACACCAACCACATTTATTACAACGTTATTATAAGTATTGCTGAATAATCGGAATATCGGATAAGATTTAAAATTGTGAGAAATGTGATAATGCGACCAGAGACCTTCGCTTCGTTCGCTCCCCGATTAGACTTCCTGGTCACAGGCGCAAGCGCACCACCCAGGGCGCAAAATGGACCGTTTAATTAACACCGATGCGCCATTACCTGCCTTCCGCGTTCACTTCATTTGCTATTCATTCAACTAAATAATATTATTCGTTGAAATACGTTAATTCAATTTAATGCCGTTTGCCGATTATGGCTTCGGCTTCTTTGAATCAAATTGCATCTTCTTTCTTCAAGATAAAGAAAACTTTTAGCTTTACGCTAACAAATGATAACTAACCTGTCTTCCGCGATCACTTTATTAGTTATTCATTTGCGTCGCAATAACGTTATTCGCTAAAATACGTTAGTGCAATTTTATACTGCTTGCTGATGATATGGCTGCATTGAATTTGAATTGTTCATCGTCTTGTTCAAGTTACAGGAAACGTTAAGCATTGCGCAATCAAAGGATTTCTAACTTGAGTTTCATAACAGGTCATCAAGACTGATTTTCGCAATTCTATTTAGTTCAAACAATGGAAGCTTACACAAATTGTGTTTCTTCTGAAATCCGAATCTGGAAAGCGATGACGTAACGATTGAGTTGAGGCGTGCCGCACGTAAGCCTCCAGAAATGGTTCTTTTGGGCCGACGAGTCGGCAAGATGTGTCGTAACTCGGAAGTCACTTAGCGCGGTACAAGGCCTGTAATACATTATGGTAGCTTAACTAGTTTCAGTGGGCGCGAGAAAGCTTAAGTGATTTATTTATGCAGTCTGATTTAAAAATTATTTTATATATTCGCATTAAATAAATAAATTAATCTTCTTTAAAATTCAGTCCAGTATGCGTCCGTCCTTATACTCTAGTATTAATGTACTGACACACAAATTTTCATCAGTTGCCTAAAAGCATGCCACTACGTAGCAATTGCTACCTAGTGGCATGTGTGAAAACGCCTTGCCAGTAATAAGCATGCTTATTTTGAGGATGCTCATAAAACAAACCGTGGTTTGATTTTTGAGCAAGCCACCTGTTGCGTGGGTGGAGGCAGGCGTGCTTTGAGCACGTCTGAACACCTTTGCTTTTAAGCATGCTTATTTCAATTGTAAACATTTCATTTTTGGGTTAGGTGCAAAAACTTGAAAACCATTTCAAGTCTCTCGGATACCTAACACGTTAAGTATTTTATTAGATTTTTTGGCCTAAATGTTAATTGATAACGGTGTACCGTAGTTTTTTGGAATTATCTATAAAGATATCCGCCATCATTCTGTTTCCGAGCGCCGACCCGAACGGTTGTTACTTTGTAAGTGCGTCGCTCTCACGTACTTACTGCGTTTCTTGACCAAGTAATCCGAATCCATCCGTTTAATCGTCAGTTATTTTCTGTTAATTCGTTTGCTATACAGAGACTATCAGAATAAGATTTCTATATTGAAAATAGACGTCTGTAATAATTAACTACTGTTTTTTTGAGTTTAACTACTGTTATTTAGAGAAAAATAAGCATGCTTATTACTAGCAAATTTGAACAGTGATATGAGCATGCCACTAATAAGCATGCTTCAAGCATGCTCTTTTATGAGTATGTCTGTCAGTACCTTTAGTATAGGAGGAACTTGTAAATTAAAAATATTCTACAAAACCTTGAAGAAACATGTAAACATATAACCTATAATTTTATAACCAGGATACGAGAAGCATGGAAAAATCTATATATATAAAAGAAGAAATTATATAATAATACATGCGTGAAAAAGTCACAAACTGCATGGAGTTACTAAGTGGATGACATTAAGCACTAATTTGTTATGTGAAGACACTCTGCACAAGATCTCTCTCAAGCACATCATTTTTGATTTAACAATCAATTTCTATCGAGAATCTTAACGCACGTGTCACGTTACAACGTCAGTACTTTACAAATTTTATATCACGTTGCCGATCTTCAGTCACGATTTCATTTCAGCTCACGTCGATCTCTTAAGATTCTCTCTCACTTTGCAAATAAAAGCAGGATAGTAAAAGTTCCTTTTACATTTTGGCAGATACATAATGCTGTATCCGGGTGAGAAAGATTCAATTTTATGAAATGGAAAATTTTAAACTTACAAAACGTAATACAGGGTTACATTGCAAAGAGGTGCCAAATTTAAAAAATAAGATCTAGGGAACAATATAAAGAAGCGTCTTAATCGTTATTATTTTTAGTAATCGTATGTTACTAGAAGAAATTACTTTAAAATATTTGAAAATAAAGTCAATAGAGAGACTACGAAAGCCGCGCAGTCATTTATCAGAGGCGTAGGTACGGCGAGCCAACAAGGACCTTACGCAGTGCACTACGGTGCAATTTTATCATGAATGAGTTAAATTATCCACGCGTAAGATTTTTAACAGTGGATAGGAATAAATAAATGTGAACAATTTTTTTTTGTTTTATTCTTAGTTCGATTAATTCTGAGCCACTCCTAAGATTTGGCACCCCTTTCCAATGTAACCCTGTATATTTATTTTATTTATACTTACTTTATTGCACATTTAAAAATAATTGTACAAATCTAGTCTACATTCTATTTGGCAACACATCAATAAATATAAACGGCCTAAAGCACTTAGGATATAAAGCACATTTAAAAACTTTAAATGTGCTTTATATCCTTTTCTCTTCTCACACTTTCTTGTGGAGCCTGAAACGTAGAGACTAGAGAGATATGTTTGGGTTTTTCGGAGATGTATATTTTCCATCTTCAGCAACTTGGACTCGGCCCAAAAGTGTTCAGTAATAAGTACGAGTAGACATGAGGTGTGTCGATGATGCAAAGGTGCGTCCAGTGTGTCGCGCGGGAGTCGGGACACGACTTCCGGGGGCAGCGACCGGCGATCCTTGGGACATTACGAGACCAATCATATTATGTTTTGCGGCATTACTATTTATTCGTTAAATTTCAGCTATTATTCGAATCAAATCGCCTTTTTATTATGACGTCTTGTAAAATTACGTATATCTATGGTGCCTTAATAGTATTTGTTAAATTCTCACTGGGTTCCTAGCTTAGTACTTTTTCTACAATTTTTATTTTGGGTGTTTAATGAGTTTGTAAGCTTGATATTATTATGCCTTTTAAGGTTCAAATAATGGCTGCGTAGACTTTTGGGCAAATTTTCTCGTTAGCTAAAGACATAATTTCTAGAAGCAAAATCTTTGTAAGTACGACGTTTAACATCGTCTACCGAGATTTGTTTCCCATCTAAACCCACGCGGCGTGTGTTCATACTGCGATGTTACTTTTATAGCGTGTCAAAGGCGTCAGCGTCACTGACGGCGCCGACGCGATTAACAGCTTTACGACCGCCACATCGCCAGGGCGCGCCAACGGCTTGATGGACGCGCTCTATCTAACATTAACGCTACCAAGGATGTTAATGACATTATTAGAAGCGAGAACCTGAGTTTAAAATAATACGTAAATTACTATTAGGTGCTCGCAGCTATGGCGGCAGCGCTTTGGCAGGGAATACCAAAGATAGGCAAACCATGCTGCGGTTGAGAGTTTTAACCAATTAGGTTGACCATTCCGACCATATTTAGTGATACTTATCACAAGCAAGTGCAAGTGCGGAAGGCAAGTTAAAAGTTGGTCCCGGCTATATCGCTTGATACTAGTAATAAAGCTTAGTCAGAAGCCTTAAGGCGGGTTGATTACATCTGACAGTAAGATTTATTGACACTGGCCTTACAAACCCCCCCCCACCAATCCGCACTGGGCCTGCGTGCGTGATGGTCCTTCGCAGATGGGCCATAGCCCAAAACCACCTCATAGTTGAGGTGAGGCCTGTGCCCTGTAAGACGTTTATTATGCATACTTTACTATCTGATACTAACCGAGAAAAAAATTGATATCGAGCTTATTCTACTACGTAAGTACGTGTTTATAAATATCACATCTAGCCTATCAGCTAAGACTATGCGAAACTATTAAAGTTAATACCCGCACGCCAGTTTATTTACAGACTAAATAGTTTTGACACAAACGACACATTGACCTAATACACAAGTTTATCATTAAAAACAAACGCCTCATTAGCAGCACATTTAATCACTTACAATCCATTGCAGCGCCAACACAACACGGTAATGGATTGTAGCATATCGTGACTGCAGTCGATGGTACAGAAGACGTTTATGTCGTCGTGCGTTCAGTGGACACTGAATGGGAGAGGCGGGTTATCTTATCGGCTGACATTTTATAGTTTGTTGGCGATTACGAAAGAACCAATCGCGTTCGCTTTCGAAGACGTCTCGAATCTCGATCGTTCGCACGCACACACACCTGAGCAATTACTCTTACAATATGCACAAGCTTCAGTAACATTATGTCCAGTCCAAAGACATAACTGTTTCACTACGATTTTTGGTAGACATTCCAAGGTCCAACGTCGATTTTACACGTATTATGCCGTATTGTCAATATCAAAAGATAAATACTGCCTTTTCCATTATCCATAATTAGCTCACACAAGTCGAGTCAATCGATGATGTACTCGTTGATAACGGCACCCCAGTCTCAAAATATGGCAGTGAAGGGTAGCAACTAGCAGTAGCCGCTAGACTTGAGCAACACCGACAGTTTTATTGAGGACGCATTAAGTCAGGTTTAAGAACTCGTTAGCACGCCCTGATTAATAAATGAATAGATCGTAACGCATTACATTACGTACTGCGTAGAGACATTTCGCGACAAGATCGCGATTTCTTGATAAATATTCCCGGAGTTGCCAAGTACGTAAGCAGTTAAAAGATCCTGTCTGTTTATGGCCATCCATTAGTTTGGTTTAGGTCTCCCATTTTGTAGCTCTATGCCATATCTTGCACATATTTTCCCTTTCAATTTCCATTCAGTTGATTACAGCTGTGTCTACAATGCACGACATGTTTAGTTTTAGCACGACTGTCATACTTATGTCGATGCGGTACACACCTAGCCGGCATGACCTGCTTCTAACACATCGACACACCCAAGAGCTAGAGATGCGACTACTCCAATTCGATTATTGTGATTTGTTTGATGCGCGTATTTTCTTTTATATTAACGACGGTCAGTTATTGTCGTTTAGATATGCTTGAAGAATACAACACAACATAACAGTAACCTATATGTCGACAAAGCTTTGAAGAGGATTTGAATTCGGTCTATTTCCTTTTATGGGATGAAAGTGACGTGTGATGAGGCTAGGGTTGACCAGGTTAAATGTGTGTATGTAGCAGAAGTAGCATTAAACTGATTCATTAGCCATCAAAAGTATCTACTGAGTTACGATTTTTGTGCCTGGGATTGTAGTGATGGAGTTTCTCCGGAGAGTCGTGACCACCTTGATGCACGCATGTCTTAGCTATTTGCATCCATCTCAATAAGTGCCTAATATACATACCTAATGATGGTCGGTCATATACGACGGATTTCATTAATTAGCTGGCGGTCACATCACTATAGGAGCCTATATTGGAACCGGTAGCTCGTTTTGTGTAAACGCCGGCTTGCCTTCACCCACATATTGAAATTCGTAATGGAACCGCTCCGCCGCTGTGACTCATCGCCATAAATCCTCCGAGTTATAACATGCATCGGTTAGAAAGTAAAAGTAACACGACCTACGAGACAAACAGTCGAACGATTAGTGAATGATGCAACGGCGGAATGGCTGTCGCACCAGGCAGCTTGAGAAGCGAACTGCTAATCTCATAAATCATGCAGCATCTGACTGTGGAATAATAATATATGTACTCAGCTTTTGGAAACGTTAGATTTGATGCAACATACAATGTATTCTTGCGAATTGCGATCAAGATCAAACTTGATCATTTCCACCCACAAGCCAAGCTTGATGTAACACTGGCAGTGGGCTTTTGCCTAGCCGTTGGAATATCAACTAATAATTTACAGACCTAGACTCAAATTCACATTTCACTCTGCCCGAATAAACCACTAGTACGATAACGAATCCTGCCTAATGGAACGGGGAGTAATTTTAATAATGGCCGTAATTAATGCCATTAGATCAAAGCAATACTTCACGTCGTTTTCAAGGAATTTGGGGCCAATGATTTATTGACTAATAAAAAAATATTACAACAGGTAAAGAGGAACGAAACCGTGTTGCAGTCACAAGTTCGCAACATCGTATTGCAAAATGAACAGCCCTAACATAAACGCTAAACAGTTGTCTTCTTTACAGTAAAAACAAAACAAGGTTGAAGTAATACTGCTTAAGATCACGGTCAGCTCTGTGACTGAACACTTATAAATAAGTCCTTGAAAATGCTAAAATAAGCATTCCAGTCATTTACTCATATAAACAAGAATATAAATCCAAAGGGTCATCAAACGTAACCCAATATGGTATGATGATAATATGGTCAGAAGTGGCGCTTACCTCTCCAGCGCCGTTTCGAGCCGCGCGTCATTAGCCCATGTCACCGTCTGATCATTATCTTGGCGACTCAATTATCTGTCCAGTTACTCATTGCCGGGGCCTGGACACCGGGAGAGTACCGTTGGCAGCCGCGGACAACTGGGCCTAACGGCGCGCGACATGACGGACAATGTCGCAAACGGTACGTGCTGTCAATCGAAGTGGATTGTCCGTTTACAATGTTATGTGGGTCGATATAGGCGAAATCGAAATTATGGTGGACACTGATTTCATATTATTACTGTTTCCTATAATATAACCATCACTGTCTTGATAAGCTAAAAGGGTGCAATTAGGTATGATCTTTGGATTGTTACAAAAAACTTTAACAAAACAAGGCGTATCTAAGCAACGGGCCAGTACCCAACATCTCAAAGCGACCTTCGGCTGGTCGTTGCACTGTCTATTGAGACGGCGTGCTTTTGAAGCAAGACGAAAACAATCAGCACAGAAAGTATGGGTATTATGCAAGAGTTACCAATATTTTAGCGACCAGCAAACATAACCTACACTCGCAGGTGCAGTTCTAGAGACAAACCTTGGCGTATTGGCGCAATAAAACGTTACGCCAAAAACGATTTGATCCAATCTCCAACAATCAAGATCTTGCGTTACGCAGGAAGCTTTTACACATAACTATGTTGGATAAGAATTTAATTTTGGCATGGTCTTATTTTTTTATCAATGCACACATCAATTCAAACGGATACTCTCATACTATAAGTAAAAAAGGCAAATTTAAAAATCAAAAACTTACGACAGTGATTGCCAAATAACAATACGATAATGACGAACCCAGACATGCTGGTGATTTATATGCCCAATCCATCATTGAAGAAAGTTTTGAAAGGTTCATAATGTTATATTCGTGTCTAATTTAGCATGTAGACGTAGAAATCACATTAACTGCAAATGAAATGCAATAAGCCAATATTCAAAACGGACACCATCAATAACAATCTCGCTCATTTGAATTACATAACGTTAATTTTAATAAATAACGACGACTCACTGAACACAATGAGAGATTGGGTTGATCACGTTTCACATTAAGAAATTGATTACATTGACATAAAAAATACGTCTATTGTAAATGTACCACTTTAACCAGATAGCTCTTTCTCATATAATGCATTACGGTCAGGATATTCGTACATAGATACGGATGCATTCCGTGAAACAGATGGCTCCATCTACATCCTTAAAACCAACTAGTTCCGGAGAAACAGTGTTCAAGTGTCAACAGCCGTGACGAAGGTCGTTTGACTGGCAAAAGCATTTGCGATACATAGAATAACAATGCGGTACTCAAGTTATACTGCTTTGTTAGAAATTCAAAATCCGTTTCTGCACAAAGGAACCGAGTAAATCCTCATCACTTAATTATTGAAGTCATTTTATAAGCTACAAAACTGTCTGCATGACAAGATCTAAATCCAAAAGCCAAGTAATAGCTTAGCCTTATTTGCATGTACTTACAAGTTGTAGCTAACGATTTACTAATTGTCCAAGTTGTTCATTCGGTGGCGTCTATCAGACGCGGCTTTACGACCGCTATCAAAGGCGTTAACGCTTCTCGCGTGATCAAACTCTGTGCAGCCTAAGCGCGGCCATTTAAACCTCATTACAGGAAAAAAATAATTAATATAAAGCCACGGGACTCGACCTTAAAAGCACCTTAGTCATCATAAAAAGCAAAAATAGGAAATGGCAGCGTGGCATTCGTCAAGAAGACACATGGAATTTCGAACGAATGATATTGACCACCTTTAGTTGACACATTATTACAGGGAGTGATGTGATAATAACCCAATAGGTTTCAAGGAACAAAAACACCGTAGTTCAATGCAAGAATTCTTAAAATCAACTTAACCTTAAGGAAGTCATCTGATTGGGGCAGCTGCTGGGCGATTTAGAAGATTTAAAACCAGAGATATACTTGTAGCCTTTTTAGTCCATAGACATGGACGTTAAAGATTAGCAAGCACTTGTCGGTTGATCGGCCTGTAACCGGAGCGCCGCACTCGACACCGCGACACCGCCACCGGACACCGGGTCCGTGCCGCTCCGCCGGCTGCCTTCACGATTCACGAAACCGATCGCAGCCGACACACTCCAGCTGACATGTCTGTCTTTGCCAAGAAACTGAGAGCATAGTAAATTTAATGCGGTTTGATTGACGGCTTTTATAGCGGAGTCAGCACCGAATTCTGTAAACACGACGAGATCTGCAACAGCACTATGTAAAGCGATACATTTCGGCACTAACAGGCGACAAATGAAAGAGGTTCTTGTTTTGCTTGCTTGGTGCTTGACATTTATTCAGAAACTTCGTGGAATCGACAGGCGTTGTTAAGTTGTTTGGTATTTTGGGTCAATAAAAGCTTTATTGTAGACTCCAAATTGCTCCGAAAAGGATTGTCTCTCTTGGAATCTTAGTAAACTTCACACTAAGCCACTGCTTAGACCCAAGAAGAATGTTTACGCACGGTGTACGATACGAATGCAGTAAAGATTACACTCTTCAAAGCATATTGTCAATCATTCTACACATGCAGCACAGCACAGCACTTCGACCGATCTTGTGCTCCTCATGGGCCCGGAGTCCGTTGGAGGGATTTGGGATTCTCTGGTGGTCCGATGTGCCGCTGCGTCACTCGCTGCACGTTCCAGCGTCGGAGGTTCCCGCCGAAAATCAGCGTCGTGATAAGTCTGTGGCTGTCACGACAAATGCTGAGCGGGCACCTTTTCGACACAATATCTAATTTATATTGTTTTGTGTATTATTATTATTTTCTCTTGTGTGTCGTTAAATATATAAACGTTTCTTTCTTTCTTTCTTTCTTTCTTTCACTTTGCGCGTCCAAAACAATACAACAAAACATTTAGGGTACTAGCTGTCGTAGCGTTGTTTGTAGCATTTCATTTAGCCAGGACAGATTAGACTTGATATTTATTAGGTAGAAGAAGGATATAATCTACCATCATCATCATATTATCTAGCAATCGACGACCTCCGTAGCTGAGAGACGAGCATACCGGACTTAGGTAATGTCGCTATCTCTGGGATTTCGGGTTCGATTCCCAGTCGGTCAATGTATAAAAATAACTTTTCTATATTGTCTCGGGTCTGGGTGTTGTGGTACCGTCGTTGTTTCTGATTTCTGTAACACAAGTGCTTTGGCTACTTACCATAGGATCAGAGCAATGTAGGTGATGTCCAATATGTATTTGTTTATTTGGCAGGATAAAATACAGGGTAGGTATGTTACATTTTTGCATTGAGTAGGTATTACAGAGAAGGAGGTACTTGTAAAATACGAAAGGTTAAGTCCACACAAAAGGAAAGGGGGCTTATTGTTTTCAGTAAGTTTTAGGAAAAAACACCATAAGGTCAGTGTTATTTCTCAAATCTTTGTAAGAAATACATGAAACTGAAAAGTAAAAACTAGTCTTCTACATTGACAAAAAGCTATACAGGCCTTCTTTGTTTTAGCTTTAATGTGACTCACCCAATTTAGTTTGTTATCAAGGATGACGCCCAGATATTTCACTTGAGTAGATAGCGAGAGTTCGGTGTTAAATAATTTTGGTAATTGTAGTTCTGGTAACTTCGTTTTGTTGGTGAAAAGGATTAGTTCTCTTTTTCGGATTTACTGACAGTTGATGTTCGTCACACCATTTTTCTACAATCTGAAGGGCTGACCGCATAATTGCGCAGAGCATATTTTCGGCGTTCCTATTTATCAGTATTGCTAGGTCGTCTGTATAACCAATAGTAGTGTACCCTCTTTCATTTAATCTACGTAGGAGGCTGTCCACTACTATGTTCCATAACAGTGGCGATAGGATGCCTCCCTGGGGGCTGACTACCTTTGCCCTTGTAGTAGTATTCACCACTATCTGGACTACCCTTTTGTTGATCAGCTCAGTGATCTAGTTTCTGATGACTGGTTCAACATTTGGTTTTTGTAGGACATGATGCTGTTGTGCATAGTTTTGTCAAAAGCCCTATGTCTATGAAGGCGGCAAGTTTTAAGGCTTTGTGATAGTCTATTTTGTGCACCATCATGTGTAGTGCCGACTCTGTTGATCTGCCTTTTCTGTAGCGTGTTGTTGGGGATGAAGTGGTTTGCTTTTTAGTGCTTCATCCCTTAAGTATCGATCTACCAGTCTTTCCAGAGTTTTAAGAAGGAATGATGTTAGACTGATGGGGCTGAAAGATGATTTGGATTGGATTGGATTGCCATTGAAGGAGTGCTGGGAATATCCCATTGAGCCCTGCTGATTTGAATGTTTTGAAGCTGTTTAGGGCTCATTCCATTCTGTTGGCAGTTACTACCTTGTTAGTAATTGAATTAATTAGTAATATAATATTATATTTCTAACTTTTTAAAATAATTTAGAAAAAGTACCTGTGCTAAAACTAAGCAAAATTATATTATTAATTATACAGAAGCAATGTCTATAATATACAGGGTTTAATGCAACACATAGTGTGGCCTTGCTCCATGTAGGGTGACTATCTGATCTGTATGTCACAGTTACACACTATGCACACTTAGTAGTAAGTAAAGCAGTAATCCTACTGAATCCACTTCCACTGTAATAATACCGGCTTTGTAACAAACTGATAGCTGGCTGCAGCCAGAAACACATTTGCATTAATTACCTGCCTGACCCAGTTCTTTTAATAAAGGAATACTCGCTTGTGTTGAGAATGGCACTGAAGTTGTAACTATACTCAAACTGTTGATAACATGACCAACAGTTTTAAAATGTGTTAAAAATACACCAAATACTTTCTTACCATGTAAGTGTAGGTATATAATGAAACTTAAATATCTTAATTTTTTTTACACTAATAAAACATACTTTACAAACAAAAAATGAACTTCTACCTAGGTATTTTAAAATAAATTAAAGTTGTGTGTGTTAGGTAGGTATATTATTAACTAAACATTTTTTAAGTGCTGATAAGGTGGAATTGATATTGTTTGTTTGTCAGTGGTACTTGAACAAAGTTACTGGCAAATTTTCACAGACATGTGTGCTCTGTGATAATGATAACAATTTACTAATTGTACATTTTTGCTTACCACAATAGGGTCCCAAAAATAATTGGAAAAGATGAAAAACAAATTGTCTGAACTTAACTGAAGAAAAAGTATGGAACCAAGGAATGTAGCACAAAAGGAGGCCTATGCCTAATGGAGGACTGATACAAGTTGCACTATAGAATACTAAGCAATACAGATATATTATTTACAGGCATAAATACCTACAACAAATTACCTACCATCCGAGAGGTACAACTAAAACTTACTTCTCTCTCACAAAAACATACTGCACACAATTATCATCTAGCTGCTGCCAAGGTCACGATAATTAGCATCTCAACACTGATATAATCACTAACCAACTTTGCTAATTGTTTCGTGTTGCCTAACCACTAAGAAAACAAGATAATAGAACAGCATCAAATGTTCCTAAATATATTTAATAAAACTCAAATTTCTGTACAGTTTCAAAATTTTGAAGTAAAGTAGGTACCCAAATTATTGAACTAAGCTAAAAAATATTATTTTATTAGACTAAAAAGCCAAAAACCAAAAAACTAACAAAATAAATAAGTTCTGCGCCCCAATTATTAATTATATAGTTAAATAGAACGGCACACGAAGAAGTAAACTTATAAGAAATAAATAAGTAAGGCTTTTTTAACCTCAATGTGTGAAGTTGGGGACGCATGAGAAAAATCAATAATTTCACCAATAAACAAGTTGCCGTTCGGATTTATACGATTCCAATAAGAATTTCGATTATGTACGCAATAAGTTATGTCATTTTAAAAGGACTTTGTACAGTCTCGTAATAGGTATCAGCGTAAAAACACTTAAGTTGGAAGCAGCCGGTGTACTCACCCATTTTGTTTCACCTGCTGTGTTCGCGCGAAGTCTGCTGATCAAATAAACTATTTATTCAATAGATCTCCTTTTCATTATCACAGGACACACTTATTGTTTCACAAACACAGTGTCTCTTGTACTTATTCAGTAATAAAATGTAATTAACACTTGGAATTAAATTAAATAATTTGAGAAGCGTACCTAGCGATCCTACCACCACAGCAACTCTATGACATTTTTTTTTTTTTTTTTGGTTCCATTCTTTCCTTCCTCGATGGTTGGAAAAGGCAAAGGCTTTCGCCATACAGCCAGGTCTTATGTTAAAATGTATCTTCAATGTATTTTTTTTAATTTAGAGACGTTCATCAACCGTTTCACAAATAATGTTTAAAGCTCTTCTACAGTGAGAATCGTTTTCAACTGACAGCGTTGCTGCTTTATTGATACATTCATATAAAATACACATATTAAATGATAGAATTAATAAAATAAATACTTTAAATAAACTAACTTAACCTAAACTATAAACTACCTACTCAAAAATAAAGGCGTGTCCGTGAGGCATAGAGGCGAGGATACTGGCAGCGTTTCCTCGCTGAATTGCTAAACTAAGCCTTTGTGCGAGGAACGAACCAGCTTTTTTATTTTCCGAAATAAAAATCAATTTTGGTGCTATTTTGCCAAAAAGTAATTTAGCGTTCGGTCCCCACGGTCCAAACGTCTCTACACCAAATGGCGCAAACACATAGTCACTTGCAAGAGACTCGTATTTGCGCCGCTTGGCATTTTCTGCTGACTCTGCTGCAGCCCCTGCTTTTACAGCTGATTCCCTGAGGTGAGAAGGGGCCAAGGTATCAACACAAGTTGCGTCCCATACTAAAGCCCGACCCCTCTCCCAGGGAATCAGCGTAAGACCATCAGGTCTCTTGCCGTCATCACGGACCAACCCACGAGGTTCCAGCGTGGAAGGAACGTTGATGCTGGCAAGAGCTCTTCTGATGGCGTCATTGAGTGCAGCGTGTCGGGCAAGACGTCCAGCACTTTGCTGACAACAGAGACCATGAAGACCGAATCTGTCTACCTCCTTGCCACAGGGACACGGATGTGGCTCGCAAACTGGAGCCCCGATACGCAAGCCCACACACACCCGAAATGATTCATTGTCTAGTAGTGTGCCAAGGTTTTTTGATGGGAGTGCATGAAGCCAGTGGCCGGATTCTTTGCAAGAAACTGCTAAGAGCCTAGCGCGATAACAGTCACTGAAGGAATTTTGGACCAGGAATTTATAGGACTCTCTCGCCAGTGGGACATCCCAGAGTTTTTGAATGTGACGTTCCTTTGGGATGTCCTCGTTGGGACAGAGTCCTCCTTCTACAGTTGAAATTATGAAATTATATAGGGCTTTATAGTTTTCTTCATTCTTGAGAAGTTCCTGTAGACGGCGCGGGATGTCTTCAGGCCTTTTATAGACTTCTAATAAATCTTCAATCAAGATAAGTCTTTGAAGTGAGAATTCAGAACACTCAAAGAAAATGTGATGGAGAGACTGAATTGGTTCATTACAAAATGTGCATGACGGGGAGGTAATCATGTTCCAACTCTATGACAGCTTGACAGCAACTAGCTGTCAGAATCAGAAGTCGCGCGTGCGTTCCGAAATCCGAATCGCAACTTCGCTTGTCGGCCAGCGTTTGGTCGCGTTCGTAAGTCTCTATCCTTTAGAATGATTTATACTCGCTCGATTGATGTGGCTATTTTGTAGAAGTTTGTAGGTATTTATTTCTGTTACTTGTTTTGTGCAGTAATAGTGTATGTTATTAGGATTTTATATTGATCAAGCATCTCAGCAGGCAGCATGGTCAGGCTCCGGCATCTTGCTTACTGTAGAGCACAGATAAATATATGCTGTAGAGCTCTACCTACAGATATTAGTAGGGGATTCCCTGGAAGGCTGCTAACGCAACTTCCAAGGGGATTCCCTCCAAATTATTTTTTCAGAAGGACTTAGGAAGAGCTCTTTTTACTTTGTCCTGTCAGCTACCGCTCGAGCGCGCGCGCTCTCCGCAAGGGCTGCGACTTGTGTTTGTGAATTTAGCCGATAGAATAGTTGTGTAGAAAATTATGTATGGCGCCTATGTTGCGATCATGACTGACTACAATCTGACAATGTTGCTTCAGTCAAACAAAAGTATGTTGTAGCCATAATAATAATGTTAACTTAATTATTATGTGTATATTCAGCTAAGTAGTAGCAATATAGCAATATCTATAAATATAAAACAAAGTCGGGTTAGTTACACCATTTATAAGTCAAGAACGGCTCGACCGATTTTTATGATTTTTTGGATTTGTCTCCGCCCCGAATAGCAGAACAACTATAAAAACATCGGAAAGATTCAAGACACAAAACGTATAAAGCGGCGGTACGAAGTTCGCCGGGACAGCTAGTGTATGTAATACCTATATAAAACAAAGTCGGGTTAGTTACACCATTTATAAGTCAAGAACGGCTGGACCAATTTTCTCTGATCTGATTTGTTGGATTTGTCTCCGCCCTCAATAGCAGAATAACTTTCAAAACACAGGAAATAAAAATTAAGAGGCGGTACGAAGTTCGCCGAGATATCGTCACCGCGCAATATCGTCGGTTTCTTTTATTTTTCTCATAGTGAATAAAGTCGTAAGTGTCGGAGCGCGTATAAAAAGAGTTTATTAATGAAAGCGTGTAACAGCGCGCCGCGCGTGACACTAGACTGATTTTAGTCCCTTCGAAAGGACGGGACGCGTAGCTGTACTTATCCCGCCCGAAAAGCGGAGTGTCGTAGAATTGCTACTATGTGCATCTTGTTCGCTAGATACGTACCATGGAGCATTTACCTAGAGTAGATAATATGTCATTTCATGATGATTTGTTTAACAGTTTTTCCGCCATTCTTTTAATTGTACTTACCTACTATTTTTTATGGGCGAGTGTTGACAGGACTCAGGAGTTGTCATTTGAAAGAAAGAAAGAAAAAATGTTTATTTGGTACCTCATAAAATACAAGTTAAAAATAAAATAAAAACATATTAGACCTTAGAATACTAAATAATTTTAAAATTTTAAAAACTTAAAAATAAAACATGGTAGGTACCAAAATGTTCTCCGCTCAGTATAAGCTAGTGACGCGGTGGGCGCGTCACTGCCACTGGTATTCTGCGGATGCCGTATAATAGAGAGAGGAGACAGACAGCCAAAAAATAATAACAAACTTAAATCTAATTAAAAAATAATAATACTATAAGGTTATCTATTTAGTAAAGTAAATACATACATAGTGTAATAGAATATATGTGTCTATAAAAATATTAAATACACAATAAATCTTACTTCTGCTTTTGTAAATTTAATAAATATGACTTATATTTTACCCTAAATGTGTGTACCGATGTTGAATTTCTTATTGGTGGAGGGATGTTGTTCCATATTTTCCATGTTATTCATACTTAATTTAGGTGAAAAATCACTAACTAGTTTCGGTGAAAGATTGCTGCTATCTAAGTGATCTTTTGTAATCTGATTATTTTATTTTTTATTTTTTATTTATAGGGTATGTGCTCGATGATATATAAGAGCCCATAAAAAAGATCATTTTAACTTCATCATCATCATCATGTCAGCCATAGGACGTCCACTGCTGGACAAAGGCCTCCCTCAATGACTTATCATCGGGGACTTCTTCAATAGGGGAAAATGAAACGAAATCGAACAGCTTCATAAAATAAGTGCTTTATTGATTAAAATTAGTAGGTAATATAGGTACATAATGTTAATTGTAACGTGTTGTTAAACAAAACTGATTAGAGGATAGTAGTTCTGTGACGATGTCCTCTGCGACATACTATTTACAAATTTTGGGGAAAAAGTAACAATTTGAAAAATTTCAAACAATTATGCTTACACGGATGTTCAAAATTTCATTTTCTCAGCAGAATGATTAAACCCTTTTAAATTCACGTTCTTTACAAATACCAGCGACATTCTGTAGGCGAGTGTGAGATTTATATTATGCTTCACAATACATACATCGCGCACTGCATGCATCTAGCACTATACAAAACGACTTGAGAGAAGGATAACATGTCAAACAGGTGAGAATACTTATAACAATTGCAACCGCTAGTTCAGACTTAACAGAAATAAATATAACTACATACATAGCGAAATGTAAGACCTAAACGTTAGATGGAATCTGTTCCGAGATGTGCATCGAACGTATAATTTCCCACTGGTCTACACAACGGCTACGGGCGCTACGGCTCGAGTCAGCGACGAGGGGCGCTTTCGAATCAGGCGGCGCGACAGACAACTTCTTCGGAACTAATGCCAAATGTCAATATCACGATTCCCACTGGCCAAATGTCACTTAGAAGGAATTCTTCAAAAAGTCCAGTGTAACTTTTAAAAAATGTTACTTTATTATTTTAATCAGTCCTTGTATCAAACTTTCGGCGGCTTCCTTCCAGCAGCACCATTGTGTCAATATTATTTAAAATATGTTCCCTCAATTGAGCAGAATTTCTAAACGAGAAAATTTTATAGTACGAGGTAAATACAACAGGTGGCGCTGTTAGGCCATGATTTAAGGACATAGATTGCTATCGGCACGAGAAGAAAATAAAGTGTTTTGAGTTCCCAGCAATAGTAAACTTACGTTACGTTTGAAGTAACAGCTAAAACTAAACTTTTTAAAACTTAGTAGTCACCCCGTAGATTGCGTGTGTTATTAGTGTCGGGTTCTATTTCCGAAGCCTGATTCGAAAGCACCCTAAGTTATGCACAACAGCTTTATATCTATATATCTAGAGAATGTTTACTTTGCGAACCGATTTTTATTTACATATACAACCGAAACTATATAATAAATATTAGAACCTTAAACTCTCTGTACATGTCGTTAAACTTTTCAATAGACTCTGTATTCACATCGGTTACATTAATTTGAAAGTTTGTGAACTGTCACCGAGTTACTCTGAGCTTGGTGCCATTCCTCATACAAAAACTAGCAAGGACACAGATAACTTGTGTCTGAACTGCAAACGTTCACAGTCGGCAGTTTCAACTTAAACTATCGACAAGTGGGTTGCAGCAATACTATCGATAGTGTTGCACAATTATGAAATATATACGATGAATTTTTATTGGTTTAGAGCTGGAAAAGCCCGATTCCCCTGCTTAACTATAGTTTTTTTAAAGACAGACATAAAAATATTTAAAAAAAAAAAACACTGCCTCATACAATTTTGTATGAGGCAGTGTTTTTTAACACGTTAAGATTTGTATGAATAAGTCGTTTTTTTATTTTATTTCGACGTTTATCCCATAAAAAGTTATAGTAATTGAACGCGAGAATCGGGCTTCATCGGCCCCAAAACCAATGTAAATTCATCGTGTATATAAACGGTCGACTCTCATTAATTTTAATGTGACAATGGGCTAGTTTCTAAAAAAATTGTCCGTCAGTTGGATTAACAGAAAATATTGGACACGTTTTTTTTTTTTCCCAATTAAACAAAAACTGATGATAATATAGACCGTTATAGTTCCGCGTAACGTCACGACTTGCGACACTGTTTAGCACAGCGTGACGTCACGTGTTCCCATTCCCAAACTTTAATGTGCTTTATCTTTGCCATTTTTTGTTTGATTAACAAAAGACAAAATATGGTTCCAATATTTTTTGATAATCTAACTACAAAAGACTAAATAGAATAATCTTTTTTGACCCAGGAAACTAGCCTATTGCCTTGTTACTTGCAACCATATATTTATTTTTCTTTCTTAGATTTAAACATGAGTTTTATACCAAAAAACTAAATTTATTTTAAAGGAATCTTCAATGAATTTTGATTTAGTCGTTTTAAGAGACCAACGTAAGTATTAATATTCGGACAAACGTTGAGCACACCGATGAAGTCTTAAACTAAGTCTAGCGTAACAGATCCGAAGCTACGGGCAGGTGGAGAGATTGTGAGAATCAGTGTGACAACGGAACTGTATCGAGGGATGATAAATGACGTTACTTCGATAAAGAATAACAAAATATTTTTATACGAGATCTTGCCTTTAAAAAGTGCTTCTTTTTGAACAAAGTATATTGCAGAAAGTATCGGCGGCCGGCGACGGTCACAGGGCTCGCCGGGGGGCGGGCCGGCGCTCGCGTCCGCGTGCAAGTAGTTTCGTTACAAACCTAATCAAACTTGAACGACCCCTACAGACCTTTAACACTATAATTGAAGTGTGAACATTAGGGATGCAAACATCGTAAAAAAAAAACATCGATGGATCGATGTTCAAAACATCACACACAATATTGTCCCGAAGCAGTGGTAGGGTAAAAAAATATATTGGGAATTGGTTTTATTGGTTTTCATCGGCCCTAAAAACATCGATGCATTAAAACTTCGATGTTTTTCAAAAATAAATAAATAAAAGCGTTATTTATTCAACACAGAATTTAGAAAATTTCAGAACTACCACTGAAGTATAAAACCCCTAAAGCCAAAAAGATTTATCATAAAAACGCAACCCTGAAAACATAAAAGTAAAGAGTACACTACCCAGAAAGTTATTTGCATTCTTACCAATTTTTTTTCTTCTGTCTTTTTTTTGAAGGTATTGACGGCTTTAGCCGTTTCATTTCCTTCTATTGATTGGAAACCTTTTTGAATTTTATTTAACTAGACAATCAACAGTTATTATCTTCTGTTAAAATAATCTATGAAAATTCATTTTAATTGACGTGACAGATTATTATTAGGGTTGGCACTTTTTTTCGATTGAATTAATATTTTCATTTTCATAGGGAATTATGTAACACGCTGTAAAGATAAAAATCCCTTTAGGACGCCGGGCGGCATGTCCGATTTGGCTGTTTTTTTGTGATCGTAGTTGTCAGGATAAAGATTGTATGAAAAGAAAAACAGTTTTTCTGAAAATTTACATTTGTACCTTTTTATTTTGCTGCTACGGGTGCAATTGTCAATTGACAGCTGATTGTCAAATTAGGACGAGACATCTGTCGGGTCAGCTAGTTGTACATCATTATAAGTTACAACTAGAAACCCTTGAAACTACTTGTAAACAGCCCGATGAAACTTTGCAATTACAAACGTAATTATTGTCTAAGCGAGAGTGCATACTCTCAGTACGATCCCGCGTCAAAGTCGTTAGCGCCGGCCGACGCTTCACGTCGCGTGTCGCGTCCCATCAACTACCACTGCGACCCATAAGCTTTGCTTTATGGGGTGCCTACACGGTCTTACAGACGAGTCTCGTCCAAGATCACCTTGGGAAATTTGACAGGATTGACCAAAGGTCTATTGTCTCTGGCCGTGCTTCTAAACCACAGACAATATTAACAATAGGCGGCTAGTTGCTTGTCTGCGAAATCCATAGACAATAGATAAATGATATTGGTAATTCTCAAGGTGACATGGTAGACGCTGGTTTGATAAGCCAAGTGGTCACCCCTTTCGCAACAAATTGCACGCACTTTTTATAAGCGATTTGGAACTTGGTTGGGGTTCAGCATAAAAGTACGTGCAATCTCCTGCCAAATATACAGTAGGAGAGCATGCGAAAGTAGAATTAATAAACAACGTTTCTTACACTTACAGCGAGATGCCGCCCGAACCCGAAAATACTCCGTTATTAAAAATATATTATTGCAATTCAATAAGTGCTATCATAATAAGTAAATTCAACTACAACGTAAACCTCCGCTACGAGCGACCTTAACTAAAGATTTGTTTTATCCGAGACAGAAACTGTGGAGAAGGTAGTTGTACTCGGCTACAAATGATAAACATCTACTTTGAGAAAGTCGAGTCGATTTTTAATCAGCTAGCTTCGGCTTTGTAGAGCGTTGCATTGGCAGCGGCTGACCAATCAGCGATGTCATACGAATGACAGAGACGACGCTCTACGAAGCCGAAACTATCCGATCGGCAGATGAACTTGTCTAAAGTAGATGTATAATATTTCTCACCACATTATTTTATATTTGAATTTGGCGCGGTTTCACAACTCGCTAAATCGAACGAAGTGTCGTTCTCGAACGAAGTATACTTGCATCAATTTAACTTCGCAGGAAACTAAAATAATTTGAACGCGGGAAAATACTTGCCGTGGTATGATTCGGTTTTGTTTGTGTACTTTAAACCTGAGTGCGAAGAGGAGGGTAATGTTTTTGGCGAGTTGGCGACAAGTTTTTAATTACATGAAGAATGACAGACACCAGAAAAATATACCAAGTTTATCTTTACAGGTAAAACTAGATTCTATACAAACATCTTTATGATCAAAAATTGACGATCTATGGAAAAATAATCTGCGATCGTTAAAGACGGTTTAAATTATTTACAAAGGCTTATATTATATTTCGAGAAGTGAATTCACCATTTCCAATAGACAAATTCAGACACTGTTTTCACAGTAAAAACAAACTGCCAAGTTCGTATTCACCATTTGGATTCCAAACTCAACTGGTACAGATAATACCAGAATTGGAATCGATCCGTCATCTGTCTTACTCATTTGGCATAGTGTGCGAATGAGAGATGACAAAAACGTCATTTCAAATCCAATTAACTGCGCAGGTTAGACTAGAGTCGTCTCGTCTCGTTCACTCGGGCATATTCCTGTCGTGGCTGTCACTCGTCACGCGCGCGCATGTGTGTGTGAGGGGAGGGGGGGCGTGTGTGTGTGTCTGTGTGTGCGCTACTCGTCGTCGGTGTCGGGGTCGCTGGAGTACTCGTTGGGCAGCCGCGGCGGGAAGGGCCCGCGGGTCTGTTGTCTGCAACACACAACGCCACCCAGTTATGACGCTAAACTATACGGGTGAGTAATTCAATTAAATACTTTTTTCTTAAATAAGTTATGTGAACACGACGTATTTAAAAAAAAAAACAGTAACGTCTACTTGTAATCGATTGTATCCGTCTTTCTTTTTGAGTTATTTCAAATTATTAGGTAGTATGATGTAGTGTGTACTCACGCGAGGCGGCGCTAGTGTGTGTGTACTCACGCGAGGCGGCGGTAGTGTGTGTGTACTCACGCGAGGCGGCGCTAGTGTGTGTGTACTCACGCGAGGCGGCGCTAGTGTGTGTGTACTCACGCGAGGCGGCGCTAGTGTGTGTGTACTCACGCGAGGCGGCGCTAGTGTGTGTGTACTCACGCGAGGCGGCGCTAGTGTGTGTGTACTCACGCGAGGCGGCGCTAGTGTGTGTGTACTCACGCGAGGCGGCGCTAGTGTGTGTGTACTCACGCGAGGCGGCGCTAGTGTGTGTGTACTCACGCGAGGCGGCGCTAGTGTGTGTGTACTCACGCGAGGCGGCGCTAGTGTGTGTGTACTCACGCGAGGCGGCGCTAGTGTGTGTGTACTCACGCGAGGCGGCGCTAGTGTGTGTGTACTCACGCGAGGCGGCGCTAGTGTGTGTGTACTCACGCGAGGCGGCGCTAGTGTGTGTGTACTCACGCGAGGCGGCGCTAGTGTGTGTGTACTCACGCGAGGCGGCGCTAGTGTGTGTGTACTCACGCGAGGCGGCGCTAGTGTGTGTGTACTCACGCGAGGCGGCGCTAGTGTGTGTGTACTCACGCGAGGCGGCGCTAGTGTGTGTGTACTCACGCGAGGCGGCGCTAGTGTGTGTGTACTCACGCGAGGCGGCGCTAGTGTGTGTGTACTCACGCGAGGCGGCGCTAGTGTGTGTGTACTCACGCGAGGCGGCGCTAGTGTGTGTGTACTCACGCGAGGCGGCGCTAGTGTGTGTGTACTCACGCGAGGCGGCGCTAGTGTGTGTGTACTCACGCGAGGCGGCGCTAGTGTGTGTGTACTCACGCGAGGCGGCGCTAGTGTGTGTGTACTCACGCGAGGCGGCGCTAGTGTGTGTACTCACGCGAGGCGGCGCTAGTGTGTGTACTCACGCGAGGCGGCGGTAGTGGTTGAGCCACTCCTCCAGCAGCTGCGCCTGCAGCAGCGGGCGCGCGTGCAGCGCCTGGCGCGCCGCCAGCACGCCGCTGCTGGTCACGCACGCCGACAGCCAGCGGCGCACTACGCCTTCCTCGTCAGACATCTGCGCAAACGGATCTCTTCAATGCTGCTACTATCAGGTCAGGGATCTATAAGGTCTGAGACTATCACTAAAAGACGCGTTGAACGCGCGTGTTAGGAATACTAGAGCTTAGCTAGTGCATTGTGCCCTCGTATCTTCTTCTTTATCTATACGGTCGATCCCGGTTGCGTGCAAAGCCATCGCTTTGGAGCACAGGGTCCGCTTTTATTGATTTACTCCTCCACCTCGCGCGGTCTTGAGCGTCTGTATGTGTGAGATCATTGGCACGCATGTCAACCCTCACGACGTCGAGCCAGCATTTCTTGGGTCTGCCCCTTTTGCAAGGACCTAGCGGTGGCGGCATGGCCAGACATTTCTTTCCTACGAAGCTTGCCGGTTTCCGCAAAACATGGCCGTACCAGCGTAGGCGACTCTCCTGCAGTTTGTCTGCAATATCACGGACACAAAGGCTACAGTGGATGCGCAAGTTCCTCTTCGGAGTTGGTAAAAGTAAAACCTCACATTAAATCTTTGATTTTGGGGAAAATACAGAAATCACAGGGTGCTAGGTCGGGGCTATGCGCAGGATGGGTGACTAGTTGTACTTTTTCGGAAGCTAAAAATGACTTTGTTTTATTGGCCGTGTGTGAAGAAGCGTTGTCATGATGTAGGAGAACGCGGCTTTTGGGTCGTCTTTCGCGAACTTTTTCTTACACCTTGGGTAAACAAATGGTAGAATACCACTTGGCATTAACACTCTTTTGATCTTCAAGTGGAACTGTACAGATGGGACCCGTAGCTGAGAAAAAAACCCGACAATTTTTTTACCAACGTTTCTCGCCTGCCTCACTTTTGTTGGCCTGTTCTCATTTTCAAACACCCATTCACAAGATTGCTGTTATTTTTTTGGGGTTCAAAACAATAAATCCACGTTTCATCTCCTGTGACAATGTCATAAACAGCATTAGAATATCCGTGGATGTACTTCAGTAGCATCTGTGAGCACCATTCCACGCGAGCCCGCTTCTGCTCCGCTGTCAGTTCATGAGGGATCCAACGACAGCAAAGTTTCCGAACTTTTAATTCTTCGTGTAAAATTTTCTGAATTTGGCTCATACCAATCCCCAATAGTCCTCGAATTGTCTCATAGGTAATCCGCGGGTTTTCTTAGTTAGTCTTAATTAGCCGCTTAACAGTAGCCACATTATTTTCGTTGACGGCATTTGACGGCCGCCTTTCACGAAATTCGTCATGTAAAGAAACTCGACCTCTCTCAAATTCAGCAAACTATCGCCTCACGGTGCTCAAACAAGGTGCTTCTTTCCCAAAATAATTTTGAAGATGAGCGGCAGTCATGCGAGAACTTTTAAAATGATAAAAATCATCGCTCTGAAATCTTTTCGACTTAATTCTATTTTCGTTGCGTACATAGAACTTTGATGTGTGATAAAAAACAATTGACAATTGTTTTTTTTTTATTACTAAGAAGGTTGCAACGTTTAAAAAAATATAACATTCGAAATTCAAATAGTTCCGATTAGCTAGAAGTGCAAAACTTTTAGTAAAAAGGTAACTTAAAATTCACATTCTATGAATCCGATGTTTCAATTCTCAAGAGAACACTACGAGAGTCGAGAATATGTTCTATTTCATATTTTTTAACCTTAACCTAACCTTCAATTAAACAATCGTCAACATAATGTAATCGCTCTTAGCTTTTACTGACCTCTTCACAAGTAAGGAAGTGAACCGGCAACAGCTTCCCCTCGGAGTCCGTCAGCGGCAGGAATGTCGTCTCCTCGTTTTCTTCTTGTTGCTCCCTACAAAAACCATCGTCTAATACAAACACTTATAATAAATGTTATGGTTCTCTTTTTAAATACTATGCCATCATCATCATTTCAGTCATAGGACTTTCACTGCTGAACTTAGTCCTCCCCTAGTGATTTTCAGATTGGCCGGTTGGGAGCGATGGCGATTCCTTTGATCCCCATTCATGGAAATGGTGAATAGTTTTCCCTTGCTTGAAACGAAATCGGTTCAGGCGAGTCCCGGCAGTTTCATAGTGGTCCCTAAGTAAGTAAACGGCATTATATGTGAAGCAGTAGTAGTATTCACCGGCAGATGTAGGTGTGGCGGTGCGAGTAGGGCTCGAGCGGCACGAGCGCGGAGAAGTGTCCGCGCGTGTAGCCCAGGCACAGCGGCGACCGCGCGCAGAACTCCGGCTCCCACAGCAGCGGCAGGTAGATCCCTGACACAAGCGACACGACCTCTCTCAACTACTACTTCTCAACTGATACACTAACTCTGTATACACATGCGCACAATCGTTCACCCGAGTGAAAAGAATGATATAGTTCATTGCGCGTTAAAGATATGTTTCATTTATCTAGTTCACTTAGTTCAGTAGGTTTGTTGAGTTGATTTAACTCACTCTTTCATATTTAGTTCGATTGCATTTGGTATCATTGACTCGATCGTAGACAGTTCTATTTAAATTTCATATTTTTAGGCATTCAAGAGTTACGAGTATACTGAAATTTTACATAGAAAACTGATTTTGCGCCGTCTCAAGTATAAAGGATTCATATAGGGTGCAAATTAGCTTGAACTTTGTCGAACCGGGCCGTGCAGTTGCACGAGACAGTTGTCTCGCTCTTGCAAAATGAATAAATATCCGTACCTTTTACTCTCATAGCACTGAGTTACTGAACTGATTCGGGCTAAAGTGAGTGAAAGATCACATAAACTGATTTAATGAAGTAGTTCAATTGTGTCATTTATTCAGGAACTACCCATGTCTACTGTGTATCTAAGACTAATTTGATACTTAATTATCATCATTTCAGCCATAAGACGTCCTGCTGTACATAGGCCTACGTCCTGCTGTACATAGGCCTCCCCTAATGTCTTCCAGATTGGCCGGTTGCAAGCGGCCTGCATTCAGCGGCTTCCCGCAACCTTTACCTGGTCGTCGTCGTTGCCGGTACGTGGCCTCCATTTCAGAACCTTCTGCCCCATTGGATTTGATACTTGCATTTAAAAAAAGTTAGGATTTTTTTGTGCAATTTTTTTACAGGTTTTTTTCGAAAATAACGATCAAATCTAATAGAAGCAGATAATTAATTACAATACTTAGTTATCCAAGACAATAGAGAAGACGACTGGGTAAAGAAAATCAAATTCTATTTAATCCGTCAGCAGTTAGATTATCAAAAAATTATGGACACTTCTTTTTATCAATCAAGCAATAAATTACAAAGATAAAGCGCGTCTAAAGTTCGGGAGTGAGGGCTCGTGTCGTCACTTCTAAGTGAAAATTGTACCAAAACGCGACGTCATGCGACATTTCAAATCAATATATCTCTGTAGTAATTTGATTATGTAAAAAAAGAAAAAATACGTGTCCAATACTTTTTGTAAGTAAAGTAAAGAAAAAACTGTTGGTCGCCATCCCTATTAGTGTTTTGTTCCGCGCAATTTTTTTCTTTATACGCCTTGCTTCTTCGAGCGTACAATCTCGAAGGCCGTCGTCGCGAGCCGACGCCTATTCGAAACTAAACTAAAAAGTTAAACAAACGACTTGGAACCAACAATAAAAAGAGTTTATTTAGTAAAATTTTGGAAAAATTGCAAAATGATACTGTTCGTTCTAGTCATAGATTACCCCCAATAGATTCCGCATAAAGGGCAATCCATGCGCACCACACGTGAGTGCATTTGCACCCACGTTACCCGGCCACTGGCATTGCCATTTCAGTAGCGTCCAGATATTAGAGCTGCGCGTATCTCATATTTTTGAAGTTAATAAAATATATTTTCACAATTAACGTGAATCAAAATGACCACCTGTGCCGCAAAATAGTGTGGGAAGTCGACAAGAACATCAATTTACATTGACCAGACAAGAACAGCTCAAGTTATAATGGCTAAATGCATTATTCCTACAAGCACGCGTTGATGTCTTTTTGAAAAGTCTCTTTCATTTATATGCAATTTTACATTACGCTGTCTCTTTCTTCGGTAATGCTAGTGTCTGATAACTAGTACTGAAAAATATGTCGATAATTTTATAATTTCGCTCACAATTTTAATACTTTTATAATATATTTTAGATTTATATTGAAAGGTAGAATGAGATATAAAAGACTACCCGACAAGAGCAAAGCGCTTAAATATGATGGATGGATTAAAGATCTAACCGAAAACAAAAATAGATTGACGTAACCTGCTATGTTGCTCGTGCCGATCACACGAACAGTTGCCCCTTGCGGGATTCGAACCCGCAACCGCCATGCTTTGTAGTCCGGAGCGCAAATCACTACACCAGAACGGTCGTCACTCGTCATAGATTAAAGGTCTTATTAACTGTACCTATAAATCCTTCCCTGTGGTTCTAACTTTCTTCGCACTAAGTTTCATTAAAATTAGCCAAGTAATTTTGCCGTGAAAACATGACTTATATTAGATGTCAGATACATGAAAGAGACAACAGACAGTCATTTTCGCATTAATTTATAATATTAGTATGGATTACCTGAGATAAATTATTTTACTTGATATCAGAAAAATTATGCCAATAGACTAGTTAGTAATAACTGTAACCTAGGTACTACTGACCCGATGTCGAGTTACCATAACGATAGTTTTCTATTTCGTCCATAAGGGGTTTGCTGGATACTGGACGAGAAAGAGGAAGTCTAAAATTGAGGCGATATAATAATACGTGTTGTTAATGTTGTTGCATAATACGTAACCTAATTCATATTTAAAAAACATATAAATTTTTCCCAATTCTTTTAACACCAATTTTTTACAACATCACGCACTTTCCTCAAACTTTGGTGACTTTTAATCCTTACAAAAATTTCAACATGCGGTATCTATTGGGGGTAATCTATGGTTCTAGTAGACTACTGAGGTTAACAAAAGCACGTACCCTGGAAGTTGGCGTAGCCGAGCGCCTCGCCGCGGAAGGAGTTGACGACGTTGACGCCGTACACCAGGATGGGCCGCCGCATGATGTGCGCCAGCACGAACACGTGCAGCTGGGGACCGATCACATATTATCACAATAAGGGTCCTTGCCACTTGCAACCGACATCAATTTTGAAGATTTATTTGTCTTAAACAATTAAATAGACCGGCCTTACGCGAGTCGGATTAGCTCAAAGTGTACTCATAATACGCAGGGTGAAAACTGTTTATAGTCAGTGTATTTGGTTATGTGGTGGAGACGCCCTCACACACAGCGAGTGCGAGGGGCGTACCTAGTGCAGGGGCGTGCCGGGACGCGCGGCGGCGGCCACGAGGCGGCCCCACTCGGCGCGTACTGCAGCAGCGTGTGCGGTCGTGTGTACTCGCATGTGGTGGAGTGCGAGGGGCGTACCTGGTGCAGGGGCGTGCCGGGGCGCGCGGCGGCGGCCACGAGGCGGCCCCACTCGGCGCGTACTGCAGCAGCGTGTGCGGTCGTGTGTACTCGCATGTGGTGGAGTGCGAGGGGCGTACCTGGTGCAGGGGCGTGCCGGGGCGCGCGGCGGCGGCCACGAGGCGGCCCCACTCGGCGCGTACTGCAGCAGCGTGTGCGGTCGTGTGTACTCGCATGTGGTGGAGTGCGAGGGGCGTACCTGGTGCAGGGGCGTGCCGGGGCGCGCGGCGGCGGCCACGAGGCGGCCCCACTCGGCGCGTACTGCAGCAGCGTGTGCGGTCGTGTGTACTCGCATGTGGTGGAGTGCGAGGGGCGTACCTGGTGCAGGGGCGTGCCGGGGCGCGCGGCGGCGGCCACGAGGCGGCCCCACTCGGCGCGTACTGCAGCAGCGTGTGCGGTCGTGTGTACTCGCATGTGGTGGAGTGCGAGGGGCGTACCTGGTGCAGGGGCGTGCCGGGGCGCGCGGCGGCGGCCACGAGGCGGCCCCACTCGGCGCGTACTGCAGCAGCGTGTGCGGTCGTGTGTACTCGCATGTGGTGGAGTGCGAGGGGCGTACCTGGTGCAGGGGCGTGCCGGGGCGCGCGGCGGCGGCCACGAGGCGGCCCCACTCGGCGCGTACTGCAGCAGCGTGTGCGGTCGTGTGTACTCGCATGTGGTGGAGTGCGAGGGGCGTACCTGGTGCAGGGGCGTGCCGGGGCGCGCGGCGGCGGCCACGAGGCGGCCCCACTCGGCGCGTACTGCAGCAGCGTGTGCGGTCGTGTGTACTCGCATGTGGTGGAGTGCGAGGGGCGTACCTGGTGCAGGGGCGTGCCGGGGCGCGCGGCGGCGGCCACGAGGCGGCCCCACTCGGCGCGTACTGCAGCAGCGTGTGCGGTCGTGTGTACTCGCATGTGGTGGAGTGCGAGGGGCGTACCTGGTGCAGGGGCGTGCCGGGGCGCGCGGCGGCGGCCACGAGGCGGCCCCACTCGGCGCGTACTGCAGCAGCGTGTGCGGTCGTGTGTACTCGCATGTGGTGGAGTGCGAGGGGCGTACCTGGTGCAGGGGCGTGCCGGGGCGCGCGGCGGCGGCCACGAGGCGGCCCCACTCGGCGCGTACTGCAGCAGCGTGTGCGGTCGTGTGTACTCGCATGTGGTGGAGTGCGAGGGGCGTACCTGGTGCAGGGGCGTGCCGGGGCGCGCGGCGGCGGCCACGAGGCGGCCCCACTCGGCGCGTACTGCAGCAGCGTGTGCGGTCGTGTGTACTCGCATGTGGTGGAGTGCGAGGGGCGTACCTGGTGCAGGGGCGTGCCGGGGCGCGCGGCGGCGGCCACGAGGCGGCCCCACTCGGCGCGTACTGCAGCAGCGTGTGCGGTCGTGTGTACTCGCATGTGGTGGAGTGCGAGGGGCGTACCTGGTGCAGGGGCGTGCCGGGGCGCGCGGCGGCGGCCACGAGGCGGCCCCACTCGGCGCGTACTGCAGCAGCGTGTGCGGTCGTGTGTACTCGCATGTGGTGGAGTGCGAGGGGCGTACCTGGTGCAGGGGCGTGCCGGGGCGCGCGGCGGCGGCCACGAGGCGGCCCCACTCGGCGCGTACTGCAGCAGCGTGTGCGGTCGTGTGTACTCGCATGTGGTGGAGTGCGAGGGGCGTACCTGGTGCAGGGGCGTGCCGGGGCGCGCGGCGGCGGCCACGAGGCGGCCCCACTCGGCGCGTACTGCAGCAGCGTGTGCGGTCGTGTGTACTCGCATGTGGTGGAGTGCGAGGGGCGTACCTGGTGCAGGGGCGTGCCGGGGCGCGCGGCGGCGGCCACGAGGCGGCCCCACTCGGCGCGTACTGCAGCAGCGTGTGCGGTCGTGTGTACTCGCATGTGGTGGAGTGCGAGGGGCGTACCTGGTGCAGGGGCGTGCCGGGGCGCGCGGCGGCGGCCACGAGGCGGCCCCACTCGGCGCGCAGCTGCGCCTCGTCGGGCGCGTACTGCAGCAGGGCCGCTTGCACGCGCTCCCAGGACACCCAGCGGTTGTAAAAACTACCGAGAACATTCAAACCAATTTATTTTTGCCTACGACACGCCTCTGACAGAATTCATTATTGGTTACCTTGTGACACAAGGTTCCTTACTGCGAAACTATTCAATTCAATTCAATCAATTTATTGCAGACTTTTTAAAATCCATATAGAGGTGTTAGTAACATGATAATCTTATTCTAGTGTTAGTAATTACAAATCTGCAGAAAAACAACTATTTATAAATAAATGGCTTCCGATGCGGCTCCTGTGCTATGGGTATTCATAGCGAGTGACAGGGGCATGAAGCTGTAGCCACCGGCGCAGCAGTACTGCGTGTCCCACCGGTCAGCCAGCGCGCTCAGGGCCGTTCGAGCCGCCAGCCGCCAGCCGCCACGCACGCGCGCCCACAGCGACGCGCAGCGCTTTCTGACGATCGTGTAGAAGCAGTCGATACGCGCCTCGGCGAACACGGATGATGCGCTACAGTGGCGCGGCAGGCCGAACAACATCCTAAACGCATTGTTGTATTGAACCCGTAGTGCGCTATACGTCCGCTGCGTAAAATATTACAGTTGGGTGTAGATTTTGGCCTGAGGAGCCTACATTATGGTATCTCTTTCTGTCCGGTAATTCTAGAGACAAACTAAATAAAAGTATTTAGTAGCGCAGCTGAACCATTTTTGAGCTTTTGATGTGAGAGACATAATAACTAGCCTTTCCAAATCTGACAAGTATCAAAAGTTTAAAATTCAACCGATAAAACGACTCTCAGCTTGAAAGGCCACGAGGCCTATACACAGCAGAGGATAAACATGAGCTGATTAGATAGTAAAACAGTTTCTGCATTCCAAAATAACAATATCATATTATGGTTGTCAGCTAAGGGCTTACCTTCTGTGTGCGTGATGTAATGAGTCCGCAAGTGCGGCCCGAAGCGCGTTGTGCCGGTCGAACACCCCGTAGGCGGCCTGGCACACCGCGTCCGGAAGGCAGTCGCCCGCGGACCGGTTCCACAGCGCGTACAACCTAGACCCTGCGCACGAGTTATGAATCAGACAATATTCGGGGTAGTCGACCTCCTCTTTTACCTTACATACTTTTTAAAAGCAATACATTATAGTGTCATTACTTCTGAAAGAAAAACAATTCTTTATTTATTAATTTTAATTCGATCAAAATTTTTTTTTTACAAATTACCAATGTGATGTTGTTCTAAATTAAGTGTATCTTGTGAATATTCGTAAATGGTGTTATCTGGCGCATAATTATTGGTGTTCTTATAAGATCGTAGACGTCTGCTCTAGTGTAGTGTAGAGTGTAGTGTAGTGTAGTGTAGAGTGTAGTGTAGTGTAGTGTAGTGTAGAGTGTAGAGTGTAGACTGGTGTCGTGTGAGCAGGACCCGCCTGCTACATACCCAGCGTGACGGTGAGCTCGTGGCTCCAGTTGAGGAGCGGCGGCTCGGCCTCGAGCGTCTGTTGCGCGTCGCGGTCCAGCAGCTCCGAGAACAGCTGCTCTAGTGTAGTGTAGAGTGTAGTGTAGTGTAGTGTAGTGTAGTGTGTAGACAGGGGTCGTGTGAGCAGGCGGGTACATACCCAGCGTGACGGTGAGCTCGTGGCTCCAGTTGAGGAGCGGCGGCTCGGCCTCGAGCGTCTGTTGCGCGTCGCGGTCCAGCAGCTCCGAGAACAGCTGCTCTAGTGTAGTGTAGTGTAGTGTAGTGTAGTGTAGTGTAGAGTGTAGACAGGGGTCGTGTGAGCAGGCGGGTACATACCCAGCGTGACGGTGAGCTCGTGGCTCCAGTTGAGGAGCGGCGGCTCGGCCTCGAGCGTCTGTTGCGCGTCGCGGTCCAGCAGCTCCGAGAACAGCTGCTCTAGTGTAGTGTAGTGTAGTGTATGTAGTGTAGAGTGTAGACAGGGGTCGTGTGAGCAGGCGGGTACATACCCAGCGTGACGGTGAGCTCGTGGCTCCAGTTGAGGAGCGGCGGCTCGGCCTCGAGCGTCTGTTGCGCGTCGCGGTCCAGCAGCTCCGAGAACAGCTGCTCTAGTGTAGTGTAGAGTGTAGTGTAGTGTAGTGTAGTGTAGTGTAGTGTGTAGACAGGGGTCGTGTGAGCAGGCGGGTACATACCCAGCGTGACGGTGAGCTCGTGGCTCCAGTTGAGGAGCGGCGGCTCGGCCTCGAGCGTCTGTTGCGCGTCGCGGTCCAGCAGCTCCGAGAACAGCTGCTCTAGTGTAGTGTAGTGTAGTGTAGTGTAGTGTAGTGTAGAGTGTAGACAGGGGTCGTGTGAGCAGGCGGGTACATACCCAGCGTGACGGTGAGCTCGTGGCTCCAGTTGAGGAGCGGCGGCTCGGCCTCGAGCGTCTGTTGCGCGTCGCGGTCCAGCAGCTCCGAGAACAGCTGCTCTAGTGTAGTGTAGTGTAGTGTAGTGTAGTGTAGTGTAGTGTAGAGTGTAGACAGGGGTCGTGTGAGCAGGCGGGTACATACCCAGCGTGACGGTGAGCTCGTGGCTCCAGTTGAGGAGCGGCGGCTCGGCCTCGAGCGTCTGTTGCGCGTCGCGGTCCAGCAGCTCCGAGAACAGCTGCTCTAGTGTAGTGTAGTGTAGTGTATGTAGTGTAGAGTGTAGACAGGGGTCGTGTGAGCAGGCGGGTACATACCCAGCGTGACGGTGAGCTCGTGGCTCCAGTTGAGGAGCGGCGGCTCGGCCTCGAGCGTCTGTTGCGCGTCGCGGTCCAGCAGCTCCGAGAACAGCTGCTCTAGTGTAGTGTAGTGTAGTGTAGTGTATGTAGTGTAGAGTGTAGACAGGGGTCGTGTGAGCAGGCGGGTACATACCCAGCGTGACGGTGAGCTCGTGGCTCCAGTTGAGGAGCGGCGGCTCGGCCTCGAGCGTCTGTTGCGCGTCGCGGTCCAACAGCTCCGAGAACAGCTGCTCTAGTGTAGTGTAGTGTAGTGTAGTGTATGTAGTGTAGAGTGTAGACAGGGGTCGTGTGAGCAGGCGGGTACATACCCAGCGTGACGGTGAGCTCGTGGCTCCAGTTGAGGAGCGGCGGCTCGGCCTCGAGCGTCTGTTGCGCGTCGCGGTCCAGCAGCTCCGAGAACAGCTGCTCTAGTGTAGTGTAGAGTGTAGTGTAGTGTAGTGTAGTGTAGTGTAGTGTGTAGACAGGGGTCGTGTGAGCAGGCGGGTACATACCCAGCGTGACGGTGAGCTCGTGGCTCCAGTTGAGGAGCGGCGGCTCGGCCTCGAGCGTCTGTTGCGCGTCGCGGTCCAGCAGCTCCGAGAACAGCTGCTCTAGTGTAGTGTAGTGTAGTGTAGAGTGTAGACAGGGGTCGTGTGAGCAGGCGGGTACATACCCAGCGTGACGGTGAGCTCGTGGCTCCAGTTGAGGAGCGGCGGCTCGGCCTCGAGCGTCTGTTGCGCGTCGCGGTCCAGCAGCTCCGAGAACAGCTGCTCTAGTGTAGTGTAGTGTAGTGTAGTGTAGTGTAGTGTAGAGTGTAGACAGGGGTCGTGTGAGCAGGCGGGTACATACCCAGCGTGACGGTGAGCTCGTGGCTCCAGTTGAGGAGCGGCGGCTCGGCCTCGAGCGTCTGTTGCGCGTCGCGGTCCAGCAGCTCCGAGAACAGCTGCTCTAGTGTAGTGTAGTGTAGTGTATGTAGTGTAGAGTGTAGACAGGGGTCGTGTGAGCAGGCGGGTACATACCCAGCGTGACGGTGAGCTCGTGGCTCCAGTTGAGGAGCGGCGGCTCGGCCTCGAGCGTCTGTTGCGCGTCGCGGTCCAGCAGCTCCGAGAACAGCTGCTCTAGTGTAGTGTAGTGTAGTGTAGTGTATGTAGTGTAGAGTGTAGACAGGGGTCGTGTGAGCAGGCGGGTACATACCCAGCGTGACGGTGAGCTCGTGGCTCCAGTTGAGGAGCGGCGGCTCGGCCTCGAGCGTCTGTTGCGCGTCGCGGTCCAGCAGCTCCGAGAACAGCTGCTCTAGTGTAGTGTAGTGTAGTGTAGAGTGTAGACAGGGGTCGTGTGAGCAGGCGGGTACATACCCAGCGTGACGGTGAGCTCGTGGCTCCAGTTGAGGAGCGGCGGCTCGGCCTCGAGCGTCTGTTGCGCGTCGCGGTCCAGCAGCTCCGAGAACAGCTGCTCTAGTGTAGTGTAGTGTAGTGTAGTGTAGTGTAGTGTAGTGTAGAGTGTAGACAGGGGTCGTGTGAGCAGGCGGGTACATACCCAGCGTGACGGTGAGCTCGTGGCTCCAGTTGAGGAGCGGCGGCTCGGCCTCGAGCGTCTGTTGCGCGTCGCGGTCCAGCAGCTCCGAGAACAGCTGCTCTAGTGTAGTGTAGTGTATGTAGTGTAGAGTGTAGACAGGGGTCGTGTGAGCAGGCGGGTACATACCCAGCGTGACGGTGAGCTCGTGGCTCCAGTTGAGGAGCGGCGGCTCGGCCTCGAGCGTCTGTTGCGCGTCGCGGTCCAGCAGCTCCGAGAACAGCTGCTCTAGTGTAGTGTAGTGTAGTGTAGTGTATGTAGTGTAGAGTGTAGACAGGGGTCGTGTGAGCAGGCGGGTACATACCCAGCGTGACGGTGAGCTCGTGGCTCCAGTTGAGGAGCGGCGGCTCGGCCTCGAGCGTCTGTTGCGCGTCGCGGTCCAGCAGCTCCGAGAACAGCTGCTCTAGTGTAGTGTAGTGTAGTGTAGTGTAGTGTATGTAGTGTAGAGTGTAGACAGGGGTCGTGTGAGCAGGCGGGTACATACCCAGCGTGACGGTGAGCTCGTGGCTCCAGTTGAGGAGCGGCGGCTCGGCCTCGAGCGTCTGTTGCGCGTCGCGGTCCAGCAGCTCCGAGAACAGCTGCTCTAGTGTAGTGTAGTGTAGTGTAGTGTAGTGTATGTAGTGTAGAGTGTAGACAGGGGTCGTGTGAGCAGGCGGGTACATACCCAGCGTGACGGTGAGCTCGTGGCTCCAGTTGAGGAGCGGCGGCTCGGCCTCGAGCGTCTGTTGCGCGTCGCGGTCCAGCAGCTCCGAGAACAGCTGCTCCTGGATGGCGGCTGGAAGCTCTTCGATCTCTGAACAGATAACTTACTATTATCTACTTCTTCTTCTTTTTTATAACTGGCAACCCACCCCTCTTCAGTCAGGAGACGTATTTTTGAATCATACGATATCCAATTTGAATACGAAATCTCAATATTCGCATGGAATACCTAAAATCAGTATTTTTGAAAATTAATTTCCTGAATTCCGCTATGAGTGGTTCTACCCACTCGTTTTTCCATTTCTACTAGTAGAAAGTACCGATGAATGACATTGACAAGTAAATACAGGGTTACATTGCAAAGGGGTGCCAAATCTTTAGGAGTGGCTCAGAATCAATAACTTAATCGAACTATGCAGAGAACAAGTTTTTTTTTACATTTTATTATTCCTAACCGCTGTTAAAAATCGTACGCGTGGATAATTTAACTTATTACTGAAAAAAATGCACCGTAAGTACACTGCGTGTTTGGAATACGATGTTTAAAAATATTTGAATTTAGTACCTAGGTTTTGATATTTTATAATAGATGGCGTTGTACGCTATTGAATCGCGGTAGCATTTGGTTTTTTCTATTGTATGAGTACTTTCAATGCAATAAACTCGATGCACTCACAGGAAAAACAGTTTTATTTATAAATCAAGCATCACAAGGAAGAAGTCAGATTGAGGGACTCGAACATAAGTCCTTCTTTCGCCGGACGTGGTTAAGGATACGGTTTCGAACCAAGGGGTTCGTTTTGGCTGCATTGACGTCACGATTGTCGTCGGCGCCTTGCTGCTGCTGCGGTGCTCTACGGGTGCTGCGAATCGAGCCCGACCAGCGGCAACGGTGTTGGTATTTTGGAATCGCGGCGGCATCGTTACATTGCGGCTAAACGGATGTCATGCTCTATGGATTATGAACAGATTCCTTGTGAAGTGAGTTGCCAAGGGATGAAGTGAGTACTTTGCTTTATATTTGTTGGTGAATTTGAAATAAATTGACTTTCATATTGTTTTGACTTTGAAATAACTAGAAAAAAGTGCAGTGACGGGGTTTTTTGTTAAAATTTCGTTTTATCTGACGAAAACCATCGATAATTTTGATTGTTTGTTTTTATTAATATTGAAATTGAAAAATTGAAGATTTGATAAATTAAGACTTGTAAATTATTTTTAAAATTTGTGCTGTTGTGACGTATTTTCTATTTTGTTATCGATTGTCAAATTAGTGAAAATGGAGTCGTACGATCGTATGCAAATAGACATTAGCAATTTAATCGATAAAGATTTGTCCAACTTTAAAAAATCTCCACGAGACAGAATTACAATTTCATATATAGAAACTCGTTTAGAGACTTTAGAACTTCACTGGCAAAACTTCTTTGAAACACACCGTGACATTTTACGTAACGTGTCAAAGTCAGATTTGACTGCTTCGGATTATTTTAATTGTGATATTTACAATAAAACTCAGGAAACTTACACTGATTACAAAGTTCTTTTAAAGGAACATTTGTTTAGAATAAATAATACACAGTTAAAGAAAGCAGCATCCGTCCATAATGTTGGAGAGGGTGTGTCAGATAGTACAACACAGCATACGAACGTAAGATTACCAACTATTACCATTCCAAAATTTAGTGGAAATTATATAGAATGGACCACTTTTAGGGATCTTTTTACCTGTTTAATAGACCGAAACCAATCCTTGGACGAAGTTCAAAAACTTCATTATTTAAAAACGTATTTAACAGGCGAAGCTGAGCAGCTCATAAGACATGTTCCCATTACGGCTGCCAATTACAATGTTTGCTGGACCCAGCTTAAAAATAGATTTGACAATAAGAAATACATATCCACTCACATTTTACATCGGTTAATTAATCAACGCGCTTTGCAAACAGAATCTTCAGCTGCTTTGAAAGATTTATTAGATACGACAAGCGAATGCCTTAACGCGTTACAAAATTTAGGTATAAATACAAGCAGTTGGGATATTATTGTCATTTATATAGTTAGTCAAAAATTAGATACGGAGTCCAGGAAACAATGGGAAGCCAGGTCAAATAAAGCTCCCGATGAGTTGCCCACCTTAGACTTGTTTAAAGAATTTTTAGAACACAAATTTAGATCGTTAGAATTTTTGGATACTAAATTAAAATTAAACAAACCAATCAGAGTGAATCATATTTCCAATTTGAATACTGTCGAATGTTCTATAGTGTGTCTGTTTTGTAAAGCCAACCATAAGCTTATCAATTGCAATTTATTTTCCAAAGAAAATCCACAAGCGCGTAGAGATTTCGCGCAAGTTAATCGCCTGTGTTACAATTGTTTAGGCAATAACCATTCGGTATTTGTTTGCAAACAGACAGCTCGATGCAAAATTTGTAAGAGGAAACACCACTCTTTACTTCACCCTCAGGATAACCTCGTAGAGCCAACTAGGGGTGAAGGGTTAGACAGTAGGGGTGTTAGGGTTAACTTTGGCACTGCTAATCCTCAACAAGAACAGGTAGAATCGGAAATTAATCCTGTCACGACATGTACTTCTACAACTCAAAGTCGCGTGTTATTGGCAACTGCTCTTATTAGGGTTAAATCGAGAATTGGGGGAGACAGGACAATGCGATGTTTGTTGGATCAAGGTTCGCAAGCCTCATTTATAACGGAAGCAGCTGTACAGTCATTAGGCTTGCAGAAATATCCAGCAAATATTCTTGTTTCTGGAGTAGGAAGTGATACGAACTCAGCTATAAACTCTAGGTTTTTTGTGATTCTGAAGCTGTGTTCAATCTATGATCCTACGTATAGTTTTGAAGTCAAGGTCTATGTAATGAACAAACTTACGGTTTTTTTGCCTGCGGAAAAGGTGCTTTTACCATGGTGGCCGGAACTGGCCAAATTAAAGTTAGCGGATCCAAAGTTTGACGTTTCTAATAAGGTTGACGTGTTGGTTGGTGCAGATTTATTTTATCAAATTTTGGAAGATGGTGTACTTAAAGGCCCACCGGGGTGTCCTTTGGCCCAAAAAACAAAATTGGGATGGATTTTATCAGGACAAGTGTACTCGGGAACTAAGAAGACTGACACAATTGTTACTCTACATACGCAAGTAGATGATAATTTATTGTTAAGGAAGTTTTGGGAGATTGAATCGGAACCATCAGAGAGTATACATAGGAAGATTCTTACGGAAGAGGAACAGAGATGTGAGGAGATATTTGCTAGAACAACTCGAAGAGACGAGACTGGCAGGTACATTGTGAAGCTTCCTTTTCGTGAAGAAGATCCTAGATGTCAATATGGAAATTTTCAAAAGATTGCAACAAGAAGACTTCATTATTTAGATACAAAACTAATAAAAAATGATTTTTTGAAAGAGCGATACGCCTCAGTTTTAAATGAATATGTGGAGCTTAATCATATGGAAGTCGTCCCTGAAGAAGAGAAAAATGACCAACTTGCAGTATACCTACCTCATCATGCCGTAGTGCGGGAGGACAGAGAAACTACTAAGGTACGAGTAGTATTTGATGCGTCGTGTCCTGGGACAAATGGAGTTTCATTGAATCAAGATCTCATGACAGGCCCTAGACTTCAACCCGACCTCAGACATCTGGTAATGCGCTGGCGAAGTCATCCTATTTGCATCATAGCCGATATAGTCAAGATGTATCGTCAAGTGAAGATTGCAAAGTCTGATATTGACTTTCAAAGAATATTATGGCATGACAAGGATGGCATCTTGCAACATTTTCGGATGTTACGTGTAACGTTTGGAGTATCGGCAGCGCCGTATTTAGCTGTTAAGGCATTACAGCAGCTCGCCATCGATGAGTCGCCAAGTTTCAAGTCTATTACTGATATTGTCCTTAAGGATTTTTATATGGACGATTTAATGACAGGTTCTGAAACAGTGGCTGAAGCAATTGACATTTACAAAGATGTGAATTCGTTAATGAAAAAAGGAGGTTTCGAATTACAAAAATGGAGAAGTAACAGTAGCGAATTATTGAAGAAATTGGACAAGGCAGAAAAAAAAGAAGAAAACAGAGTGGAAATTACTATGGACAAAGAAACGAAAGAGGTGGTTAAAGTATTGGGTTTAAGCTGGAATAGCTTGACAGACAAATTCATTTATTCTGTTCAACTGCCACTAACGGAAAAAATTGTGACAAAACGGCAAGTTGTTTCAGATATTTCGCGGTTATTTGACCCTCTAGGCTGGATAGCTCCTGTAGTAGTAAAAGCAAAGATACTTATACAGAAAATTTGGATAACAGGTATCGATTGGGACCAGAAGCTGCCGAATAAAATATTGCAAGAGTGGCTATCATTTAGGAATGAACTGTCTTCAGTTGTAGGATTTGAAATTCCTAGATGGATGGATACGAATCGAAATGATACATTGACAGAGGTGCATGGATTTAGCGATGCTTCCAATGAAGCTTATGCTGTTGTCGTGTATATTCGTATACTAAAAGATGATGGAACTGTTCGTGTGAGTTTGGTGATGGCAAAGACAAGAGTGTCTCCGATCAAGCAAGTTTCAATTCCTCGGTTGGAGCTATGTGGCGCGGTTTTATTAACAAAATTGCTTTTTGAAGTATCTGAAGTATTGTCTATTCCCAAGGAACGCGTATATGCATGGACAGACTCTACTGTTGTTTTAGCATGGCTCAGTAGTCACCCCAGTCGCTGGAAGCCATTTGTAGGTAATCGAGTGGCGGAAGTGATCAATCATTATGATCGAAGCCATTGGTCATATGTTAAGTCGAAAGAGAATCCTGCAGATTGCGCATCAAGAGGTGTCAAGCCATCGGAATTGAAAGAGTTAGTGCTTTGGAGGGAGGGTCCTGCATGGTTACATTCGCGTTATGATAGTATCGTAGATGATAATAATCACAGAGCTGTATGGGATACAAATTTGGAAATAAGAGAAAAGATATGTGCCCTTGCAACTGCCGAGGAGATACAGGATCCCTTCATGGAAAGATTTTCATCTTTGCGCAGGCTTGTTCGTGTTTTTGCTTGGTGTAGAAGAGTTAATGTAAGAAGATCATCAGACAACAAGCCTTCGTGGTTAACGGCTACAGAACTACACGAATCATTGGTTTGTTGTATAAAAAGATGTCAGGATATGTACTTTAAGGAAGATTTGACAAGCAAAAAAAGTAAATACGCTTCTCTTAGTCCTTATTTCGATAACAATGGACTGTGGCGTGTTGGTGGTAAATTGCAAGCTGCAAATATGGACGAAGATATGAAACACCCAATCTTAATTCCACGAAAGTCTCATTTAGCTCAACTTATAGTTTCAGACGCTCATGAGAAGACTTTACATGGTGGTCCACGTCTTATGATAAATTACATCAGGTCTAAATATTGGATAACTGACTTGAAGAGCTTAGCCAGATCTTATGTGCACAGATGTATAGCATGTTTACGTTACTCAGCAAGATCTAGTCAACCGATAATGGGTCAAGTACCTGCAGCTAGGGTAACAGCTAATCGACCATTTCGATTCAGTGGAGTCGATTATGCAGGTCCCATAGCAATAAGGACGACAAAAGGGCGTGGTCATCGTTCTACAAAGGGTTATATTTGTCTTTTCGTGTGTATGGCTACAAAGGCAATTCATCTAGAGGCGGTGAGTGATTTAACTTCAGAGACATTTTTAGCTGCTTTTAAACGCTTTGTAGCCAGACGTGGACAATGTACAGAGTTGTGGAGTGACAACGGTACTACTTTCGTCGGTGCTGATCGCGAATTAAAGTTATTGCTCGCCGAGGAAAGGTCATCGGTAGCTATTGAGATAGCTGACTGGTTGTCTAGCAATGGGACAACTTGGCATAGGATTCCACCTTACAGTGCTAATTTTGGAGGACTTTGGGAGGCAGGGATTAAATCGACGAAGCAGCATCTTAAGCGTATTGTAGGCAACGCGACCTTAACGTTTGAAGAGCTCACTACCTTACTGTCACAGATCGAGGCTTGCCTTAATTCAAGGCCTATATCAGTAGTTAGCGATGCTGTCGATGATCCTGTTCCCTTAACGCCGGGTCACTTTTTGGTTGGAGAACCATTGATACTGCCCCCAGATCGAAATTTTGAGTATTCTAATGTAAGTTGTCTCAGAAGATGGCAACATACTCAAAAAATGGTTCAAGATTTCTGGAAGCGATGGTCCGCTGAATATCTTACGCAGTTTTTGTATAGGTATAAATGGCAATCTCATTCTCCGGAACCAAAGCTAGGGGATGTAGTTCTAGTTAAGGAAGATTTTCTTCCACCAGCTAGATGGCTTTACGGGGTTATAACAGACAAACATTTTGGTCCCGATAATGTAACACGGGTTGTTAGTTTACGTTGTGGAAATGGTGTTGTTATTAAACGACCTATCTCTAAGCTTATAGTTTTGCCAATAGCAAACTAGTTTTGTTTTGTATTGTTTGCGTTGTTTTATAATAATGAATTGATTCTAGGTAGCTAGTCAGGTTTTTTTTTTCTGAAGATGTAGAGATAATTTTTTCGATTGTTTTGTTTTGGTATTAACAGTAAGAGTTTGTGTTATGTTTTGAGTATTTTGTTGAATTTACAGTTAGGAATTTAGATAAATTATCATTTGTTTATTGAAAGGAGATTGAGCTAATTGCACCCATACTAACCACACATTTAGGGAAATTGGCAATTTGTAATGTTATTAATTTATTTTCAGTTTGTAAGGTATTCTATTTGAGTTTTGTGTTTATATAATAGGTATTTTTTTCAATTAAGACTTAAATTTTGCTATTAACTTGATTATGGACATTCTGTCCATGGTGGGCGGCATGTTTGGAATACGATGTTTAAAAATATTTGAATTTAGTACCTAGGTTTTGATATTTTATAATAGATGGCGTTGTACGCTATTGAATCGCGGTAGCATTTGGTTTTTTCTATTGTATGAGTACTTTCAATGCAATAAACTCGATGCACTCACAGGAAAAACAGTTTTATTTATAAATCAAGCATCACAAGGAAGAAGTCAGATTGAGGGACTCGTACACTGCGTAAGGTCCTTGTAGGCTCGCCGTACCTACGCCTCTGATGAATGACAACGCGGCTTTCGTAGCCTCTCTATTGATTTTACTTCAAATTTTTTTTCGTAACATACGAATCGCATCAAGCGATCAAGACGCTTTTTTATATTGTACCCTAGATCTTATTTATTAAATTTGGCACCCCTTTGCAATGTAACCCTGTATATGGTTGACAGAGATTTGACTTATTAACTTTTAATTTTATTATGTTTTAAGCGATTCATTACCGGTATATAAAACTAATGAGTTTTTGCAATCAATCAATCAATCAATAAATCATTTATTTGTGATTTGATTTGTGTGTGTGCATTTCGGTTTTTTATATTTTCTGCGTGATATGAAAATCATTACAAGATTTCAATTGAATTGCAAGTTGCAACTTTGAAACACTTAATTCGAGTGATTAAATAGTAAAAAATACGCCATTGGAATTTTGCTCGACATGACGAAAGCGTACGATAAAGTCCAGTATAAAATACTTTTACAAAAACTATACGGGATCGGCATTCGAGAGTTAACACACAAATGGTTCGAGACATATTTATACAACCGTCAACAATACGTCGAAATCGAACACTTTGACGAAAAAACAAAAATTATAAGTACCGTGAGATCGGACTCGCAGCCCATGAACCAGTTCATCCCGCAGGGAAGCGTGATTGGATGTATACTGTTTTTGATTTATATAAACGATCTACCTAAAACATTGACCAAACGTGCGTATTATTCGCGGATGATATCTCCCTCTTGACGACGTGCACAGACAGACACGATCTTGACCCGAAACTTTATGACATGATAAATAATGTAGAAAACTGGATGAAGGACCACAACTTAGAAATTAATTTTAAAAAGACAAAACTAATGCAATTTAGACCGTACCAAAAAAGGCACTCGAAATTGATTTTACCTACAATAATATACATTTAGAATGCGTAAATACTTTCACTCTTTTGGGGTTAAATATTGACTTACATATTAGTTGGAAAGACCACTTAGGAAAACTTAAATCTAAGATGACATCTTTTATCTACGGTCTACATGAGTTAAAAAAAACCACTGATATAAAAACGGCACTAACCGCGTACTATGCCTACGCCTACGGATGGCTCCGTTATGGTATCATAATGTGGGTTAATAGTACCGACGTCAACGACCTCTTTATCATACAAAAAAAATGCGTCCGTATTATTGCGAATATAAAAGAAGGTGTGAGTTGTAAGCCATATTTCAAAGAATTTAACTTGTTAACACTGACATCCATATACATTTTGGAAATATGCAAGTTCGCTCGAAAATACCCTCAATTTACTATGAGAACAATAGACCAGCAGCATCGTCGGTATCCCACACGATTTAAGCACAAACTAGTCCTACCACAATCTAAACTTCGTTTACACAGCCACAGCCCTAACGTCATGCTAATTAAAATATATAACCATTTGCCAGAAAAAATAAAGGATGAAACAAATGATAGGCGCTTCGAAAGTATATTAAAAAATACACTAATAAATAAATGTTACTACACGTTGACAGAATTTTTTGAGGATAAATATTTTTTATTTTTTGATTAAATGCACATAATGACATTTACACATTGACAATTTGACACATAATCATATATGCACATAATGACATTTGACACAATTTATTTAATTCATATTTTTGACTTTTTCTTATTATTATATTTTTGACTTATTATTATTTTTTGACATTATTCATTCATTTATTTTATGTCTTGATCGGAACACGCTACTGTAATCAAATTTATTGATTTATTAATAATTTATAATGCTTTTTTATAATTTATTTAAATTCTTAATTGTTAAAATTTTTTGACAAACGATTGGATTCTCTGTAGTTAAATTTAGTAATTATGTAATTTTTTCAGTTAAGTATTACCTTATTATTGTAAATTTAAAACGAAAAAAATATCAATACCTACCTACTTTAATTTGCTATGCCCGACAGGGTCCATATGTCACCTGTACCTAAAAACTAAGACCTCTGTAACTAAACATAAATGCTTATGCAATAAAGAGTTGAATTGAATTGATATAAAAATGCGTAAAATTGGAAGCGACCGAAATTGATTTCATATTCAAATTCTTTTATTTGCAGTAAATAGGGCATCATCATTACACAATTTTACATACACGATTTATTTTCGTGTTCGAATTCCAGATTCATTTCTAACGCTTCAAAAATACGTCTTCTGATTGACTCAGAATTACTTTGCCGTTTTCAAATTTGAAGAACTTTGTTAAAGGGATAATGGGTAAAACGGGCAGGGATTGGATTATTGAACGGTATTATTAATTAATATAATTATACACCGTGAAGTTTTAATTACCCGAGAAAATTAACTAACATACTCAGATATCGATATACATCGAATTCGGCGAATAAAAAATTTTTTTTTATGAGAAATTTATTTAAAAGTTCCCTAACATTCCGTAAAAAATATGCACCATAAAAGTCCTGCTGATTCAAATAGTAATCATTATCATTCCAACATTAACGGAACCAAAATCCACCTAATTTGGTCGCGTAATATTGGCGTACGGAAGGAATAACTATGAATGAAAACAAATTACACAACCTGCCGACAAAAGACGTTTCTTTCTCATTCGGCAAACTCGCGTCTAAGCTCGAAGCTGGCCAGCACTCCCTTCATCAATGAACGGGCGGGCGGAGACTCACGCGCATCCCCCGCCCGCCCGCGCCATCGTTGACCTCAGCTCAGTCCGTCGCAAATCTTAAACGGTCAAGGTTGTGTCACGCAAGGTCACCGGCGCACGCGACCTCCGCACCTGTGTTTACTTTAAAGTGAAGTGACGAATATCGTGATGGCCTATCAGTACTCCAATCGTGAATACGCTCTCATGGTGAGAGCGTACATTATGTCAGGCGAGAACGTAGCGGCTGGATTATGTGTGTGTACTTTTATTTGTGGAGCGAGATCAAGCGCCGAGTGTTTGCGAGTGAACCTAGTGTTGGTGATTTGCGAAACCGAATCATTGCGGCTTTTCAAGAGGTTCAATCTCAAAGAAACGTGCTTATTTCTTTGAAGAATAACTTGCGGAAAAGAGCACGTGTTTGTGCACGGGCGGAGAGAGAAGGACATTTTGAAAAAATACTGCAATACGTGTAAGGTATGTTGATATTTGTTTTAAGGTTTTTAGGTATTTGTATCATTTGTTAATCTTGTAAATACCTAGTGGATTTCATATTTTAAAATACACCTTAACTAAGTAATTAAAATAAACAATTTATTAAGAAGATAAAAAAAACTCGTGAAAAGTACTATTTTTATTACTTCGGCCACAACATACAAATCAACAGATATCACGTTTATTAAATGCTAGTGCAGGATACGAACCCGCGATGCTTGGCGATCTTGACAATCGTTGGCACTAGGCGTAGCAGACGCGCATGCGCGGGAGACTGCGCGAGCGCCGCGCGAGTCTGAATGAATGCATGCGTCTCTCTCTCTCTCATTAAACAAATACTACGAAGATGGTTTACATGTTTTTGGTGCGTTAACAGGATTTATTTGAAGTCCTATAAAACGATATTTTTGTATGAACGCTATAATATTTGTGTGTTACTTACTGATATACATATTTTTATAAACGCAAATTATAGTTTTCTCGAGTAATTAAAAAGTCACGGTGTATAGCAGTATAGATAATATAATGGAATTACAAGAAAATAAATATATTTTTTTATTAAAGGAATAAAGTTTATAAAGGGGCCAAGCTTTTTTTGCTCTTATGCAAGGGAACGCACACATCCGTTGAGTAGACTTTTAAGACATTAAAGAAAAAAAAACTGATCAGTTCAGAACTTAGGTAGTTTATGCATGCCCTCAGTTTCTCGTTCAGCTCAATGCCACTTAGTTGATTCATTATTGATTGTCGACGAGCTCGTTTCTATGCACCTAAGACAAAAGCGACCTAAAAGACAAGTTCACCTGCGGGCAGCGAGAAGGTGCAGAGCTCGTTGATGTAGCGGCACGGGAAGCTGCCCTTCTTGTGCCGCACGCAGCCCGCCATGTGGCGCCTGATGGCCGAGGCCAGGTCGGGGGCTACAACAAAAATGCGTTGTTAAACTTTTGTATAAATTCCATCATCACCATCCTCCTAGCCGAATTCAGCTAAAGCGACAAGCGTGACCTCAGTATTTTTTTAAATTCATTTATTTAGACTTTATTGCACAGATTAAAAATCATACAAAAGGTGGACTTAATGCCATGAGGCATTCTCTACTAGTCGACCATTAGGCTAAACAGAGATGTTTTGTGGGCGGTGCGATAAAGGCGATACAAATTCAAATGATAGGTCCGTGTGAATTATTTTTAAAAGCATAAACTACATACAGTAAATAACGATATACATAAACTAAATACTATCATACATAGATTACATAGGCAAAGAACATACGTAAATAAATATGACGACGATCATGAGACTACAATACCTAAAGGTTCAAGATGATGATTTCAATTTATGAAGAAAATGAGCACGGGCAAGTTTCTTAGAAGAGTATTTACAAAGGGCTTGTTTGATATTTTCGGGGAGACAGTTCCAAAGCCGAATTGATTGAAGGAGAAAAGAGTTAGAAATAAAACCAGTGCGGTGAGAAGGAGTGGAGAGAGTCAGTTTATTAGAAGAACGCAAGTGACGGGAGTGTGTCGAACTAAGAAGAGTAAATTGGGATTTAAGATAAGAAGGTGAATTAGGATAATTTAATATCGAGAAAAGAGAGGATAAAATTTGACGTTGCGCCGAAGAGAGAGGGGAAGCCATTGAAGCTGCGAGGGGTACGTGGATATATGGTCTAATTTGCGTAAGCAGTAAATAAATCGAATACCATTATTGACTAGACGATCCAACTTGTTGAGCAAGACTTGGTTTAAGTTAGGGTAACACACATCGGCATAGTCAATAAGAGGGAGAACCAGAGATTGCACCAGGGTGATTTTAGTTTTAATCGGAAGAAAATTTTATGATCTCAGATCCTTGGCTCGCATATATCTAATTCCCCGCAATTTCCCTTGCGCCATTTCAAAAGCGGGCGCGGGCAAGCGTTCCTGAATGATCGACCTTGGCGAGCCAACGCATATTGAAACTTGTGTAACGGTTCGTTACACTCTTCACAATATCTTATATATATAAAAGAAAGTCGTGTTAGTTACACCACTTATAACTCAAGAACGGCAGAACAGATTTGGGTGAAAATTGGTAGGGAGGTAGCTTAGAGCCAGGAGACGGACATAAGATACTTTTTATCACGTTCGACAGCGTTCCCGTGTGACTTGACATGAAAAGTCAGTCACAATAAAACGTGGTATAACAAAAAAGAATCAGACTTGGAATAACAAAACGCAAATGACAGCTATGTAATTGACGTATAATGACAGCTATGTAATGACGTATAGATGTCAATTTGATATTTGTAAGAAATCAATATTCAAACTATTTCTATTAAATAAAAATTAACAATCTATGTATATAAAAGAAAGTCGGGTTAGTTACACCATTTATAAGTCGAGAACGGCTGGACCGATTTTTATGATCTTTGATTTGTTGAATTTGTCTTCGCCCAGAATGGCCAGAATAGCAGAATAACTATAAAAAACATGGAAAAATTCACGAAAAAAAAATTACGGGCGGTACGAAGTTCGCCGGGACAGCTAGTTAAATATATAATTAAGAACTTATAACTAAATAATAACTAATTTAAAAATATTAACAACTTCAACTTAAATCTAATCTTAATTAAAGTAATAATAATAATAACTACAAAAACTAATACGTAAACTCGGGTGCAATTACTAGTTTCAAAATATCTGCGAGCGCGAACATTGAGTGAACACTATGTATAAACAGGTTCGGCCGAACGAGCGAGTTCGCCTTTGGAACATCGCCTTGCCAGTCCGTGCGAAGTTATTATAACGCAAGGACTTACAGCTGTATTGATCAAAACTGCCTACTCACGACAAACTACGAAAGTGTCGTTAATTTTATATTTTACTTCTACCACTTTTATCAACGTTTGTTTTACCCCGATATCGGGGTCCCGGTTTCCGGTTCCAGACTTCGATTCTCCGAAGAAGCCCGGCCCTTTTCATCAACTCTACAGTAAATTTAACCCTTCTACTGCTTCCGAGTAGCCGTCCAGCGCCTACCGGATATCAACGAACGAGGACAGCGGTTTTGATCATTTTTAAGACTGTACCGTTCGGTTGCCAATTACGAACCTACTTCCTGATTTATTTTATTTAAATCAATGAAAATTGTGTTCTTACACTTTAAGACTTGCATTTGATTATTGTCTACCCTATCTGTTACCGCCTTATCTAAAAGGGTACGGTACACTTGTTTTGGGCTTATTGTGTGAGAGAGAGGGCCTCTCAACTCTGTATTGTAATGTGGATTGCGCCTTACGAGCGCCAGAGAACGTATCACAGTGAGTAATAATGATTGAAAATCAATAATTAGGAAGAATATACGTTTTGCGTTGAAGCAAATAACTTTTTTCCCCATGCATTTGGATCGAAATAAAAACATTCTTCACAACTAAACCTTAGAAAAAAAAACATTTCAATAATGGTCGCGAATTTCGAGGTACCGGGTCAAAAACGCCCAATGACCTTTGGTTTCTCTAATATGACAATTTTGTTAGGAGACTTATATACTAACCTCATGCAAATGAATGTCACTGAATTACTAATTTGAAATGTAAATAATGCGGCTTACAAAAATATGGTAGCTATTTTCAGTCGAAATCTAATTACTTTAAACTTTGTGATTATCTTACAAAAATGCTTTGATTTTTAATCTTAAAAATGTTGTACAATTTTCTTAAGTAAGATTCATGGGGAGTTTCATTTATCTATGTAGCAAAATTTGTGAATTGGCTCTCCAGGAACAGTGGTTTATTTACATCATTTAGCAGCTTTAAAAAATTACTTTGTTTTTTTTCCTGTAAAAACTACTGTTGACGCTAACAACTAGCGAAGCTTACCAATGTAGGATGGCGAGCGTTTCAGTCCGGGCCCACCGCCCGATATCCGGGATAATAAAGTAGATAGGATATCCTGTCTTTGAAATCTGAAACAACCGATATTCTTCTTTAATTGTCTTCTTCTTAATGAGGACCATTTTTTGCAGAAATAGACCAGCAAGCTCGAATTTGTGAACTATAGTCGCCTTCATGCGACTATACGAGCTTTTTCAGATTACAAAAGTCAATAAGGATTTAAAAAACATTCTCGCGATTTGTGCTGCCAGAATGCCAGCGACAAAACCAAAATTTACGTCACGAAAAAATATTATGGACATGCCTTTTAAGACGCGGTTGAGCAGCGTGACCTCGTGCGGCGTCAGGTACGGTCTCGATCTATATTGTGTAGTGTAGTGCGTGTGCGGCGTACCTGATCGCGAGGTGCACGAGCGTGTGCCCGGCGTCGAAGGCGGAGGCGCGGTTGAGCAGCGTGACCTCGTGCGGCGTCAGGTACGGTCTCGATCTATATTGTGTAGTGTAGTGCGTGTGCGGCGTACCTGATCGCGAGGTGCACGAGCGTGTGCCCGGCGTCGAAGGCGGAGGCGCGGTTGAGCAGCGTGACCTCGTGCGGCGTGAGCGCGCGCGCGGGGTCGCCGCCGCTCGATAGGTACGCCTCCACGCAGCGGGGGTCACCCTCCACTACGCCTGGACACAGGGGACACAAAAACCTACAATCTCTGCAATATACGCTTGCCATTTTGGTTCATGGCAAAAATTATGTGTGATCAAATAGCGTAAAATGATGTCAGTGAGGAACAACTTACATTAAAGTACTTTAAATGACCATTAAAAAATATTATTCGACTTTTCTAACGACTAGGAAGAAGATACGACTTTAAGCAGAAAAGAGCCGTACGCGCCATATACTGGCAAAAATTATGTGTGATCAAATAGCGTAAAATGATGTCAGTGAGGAACAACTTACATTAAAGTACTTTAAATGACCATTAAAAAATATTATTCGACTTTTCTAACGACTAGGAAGAAGATACGACTTTAAGCAGAAAAGAGCCGTACGCGCCATATACTGTCTTGGACCTCGTGACTCACTGAGGGAGATTTTTAAAGATATTAATATATTAACAGTAGCCTCTCAATACATTTTTGAAAATATTATGTACGTTCGAAAAAATCTTAGTTTGTTTAGCCTAAAAAGTGATTTTCATCAATATAATACTCGAATTAAAAATAATCTTGCCGTTCCGAGCTTCAGACTACACAAAGTTGGTGATTCATTCTTGGGGAATGTATTAAATTTTTCAATAAAGTACCACGTACTCTTGTTGAATTACCTGTACATGAATTCAAAATTCACATTAAAAAAATCCTTATGAAAAAAGGATATTATAAAATAGACAATTATTTAAACGACAAGAGTGCATGGACTTAACCTGCTTGGTTCACACTTACTAAATGTCTTGTAATATTTCATGTAAAATAAGGCTGACAAAGGTGACTGAGTTTGTTGCGCCGTTTCTTCTCATCACCAGCCAATATGTAGTCCCGAAGCGGTGGTAGGACTAAGCTATCCTTTTGGGACGTGTATAAGTGCCCGGAAGAGGGCCTATGTATAAAATAAATGAGTATTATTGAGTATTATTGAGCACTTCACCTACGCGGTAGACTACTGCGCAGCAAAATTATCGCTGGAAGAAATTTTACCGCAGGGTGTGGGGGTGAATTTAAATAGGACATTGTAACATTTTTGCAGCCGTCAATGCAGCATCACTGCGTTCAGGACTAACTAGCAGCACTAGCAGTCGAGATCTAGTTACGTTACTCTCACTAGCCAGGGATTATGTTGTGCAAACTTTATTATATAATGTGTATTGTATCAAGCAAGTACCGAGGCAGGCCTGCAGCCAGATCCAGTCGATGTTGTTGTTGCGGCGCTTGGAGCGGCGCGCGCCCTCCACGTCGTGCAGCGACGCGTTCTGGCTGTTGCAGATGTCGTTGATGCCTGCCGACACAACAACGTATAAATACGCTCTACATCAAGGAATATGACCAGGTTGCCTCGTTAAGTTTTTCGCTGCAGTGTATAACGTAATTTAGTGACGTATGTTTAAAGATAAAATATTGTATTTTAAACAAAGTAAACATTGATTATCGGATGGCTGTAATCTGATACATTTCTAAAAAAGGTAAACGTTACACAATAATTCGTTCAAATGCAGAAGTTGCAAATGCTTTTGAGACATTCTTTTCAAACATAGCTCCCTCCACAACTAAGGATCTGGCTTCTTCTGCTGAACTAGCTGAATCCCTTCGCAGGTCGGGTGTTGATGAGTGTAAAACTCCATTAAATTTCATATAAACTCTGAAATAGTAATAAAAACTTTTAAGGAATTAAACATGCAAAAAACTGAGGACTTATGGGGAATCTCTGTCAGCATTATCAATACAATTATAAATGCGATAGCCCCTCATCTCGTAACTATTTTTAACAAATGTATTGACAATAAACAGTTTCCGACTCTAATGAAATTTAGTAAAATTATTCCTTTATTTAAGTCAGGCGAGAAAAAAGATCCTTCTAATTTTCGTCCGATTTCAATATTACCAGTACTCAGTAAGGTCTTCGAAAAAGTAATTTTTAATCAACTTTTATCACACTTTGTCCTCAATAAATTGATGCATAACAATCAATACGGTTTCACGAAAGGTAGAAGTACTACTGATGCTGGAGTTGCACTCTTAAAACACGTGTTTGATGCTTGGGAGAGTAGGCAGGATGCTTTGGGTGTTTTTTGTGGTCTTTCTAAAGCTTTTGATTGTGTAGACCATCAAACCTTACTGAAAAAACTAAGGCACTATGGTGTTTCAAATGATGCCTTAGATTTAGTAAACTCTTATCTCACAGGCAGAACACAAAAAGTTTGTATCAATGGAACTGAGTCTTCTGGGTCGCCTCTTACCATGGGTGTGCCTCAGGGATCGATATTAGGACCCCTGTTGTTTCTAATTTACATTAACGACCTTCCTTCTTTCACGAAAAACCTCTGTGAGACAGTGTTATTTGCAGATGATACTTCACTGATTTTTAAAATCAAGAGAGGTAAACATTCATTTGACGATGTAAATAATGCTCTCTCGCAAGTGTTGCATTGGTTCACTACCAACAACCTTATGCTCAATGCAAATAAAACAAAATGTATTAAATTCACAATGCCGAACGTAAAGCAAGTCCCAACATATCTTACTGTAAAAGATGAACGACTAGATACGTCTAGTTCCACTACCTTTTTGGGAATAACTTTAGATTCCCGTCTGCAATGGGGTGCTCATGTTGAGACTCTGTCGGGAAGACTTAGTTCAGCTGCTTATGCCGTGAGAAAGATAAGACAATTGACTGATGTTGGAACGGCAAGATTGGTGTATTTTAGCTATTTTCACAGTATTATGTCATATGGAATATTGTTATGGGGCTCAGCAGCAGATATTGAGTCTATCTTTGTACTACAAAATTTTATTAAAAAAAATAAAACCGACTTCAAAACACTGAAATGCTAAAAATAATCCTAACACTTAAGTACCTAATCAGATACTTTTGGAGTCGGTGCCAGCCGATAAGAGATTCAATGTTTTTGTTTGCACCGACTCCAAAAGTAACTGATTAGGTACTTAAGTGTTAGGATTATTTTTAGCATTTCAGTGTTTTGAAGTCGGTTTTATTTTTTTAAATAAAATTTACTTATTTCATCTATTTTTAGTGATAAATCCTAATCTAACTGCTGAACACCGATTTCATCCCCTATTTTCCTACCCTTAGGGGTGATTTTTATTTTTCAAACTTTTATCATAGCATCTTTGAAGTATAAGCTATTCAATAAAACAAAAATCATCAAAATCAGCTCATATTTGTCGAAGTTAGGTAACAAGAACCACAACCAAAATATTATCTGGGTATATATTTGTTGATTTTCTCAAAAAGTTCTAAATCAATTTCGATAAAATTTATATGGGACCACCTCTGAAGTATGATCTACCAAACAAAAAAAGAATCATTAAAATCGATTCATAATTGGCGGAGTAATCGCGTAACATACATACAAAAAAAAAAACGTACAGTCGAATTGAGAACCTCCTCTTTTTTTGAAGTCGGTTGAAAAGAGAGCTGTACGGGCAATTTACGACCTTAGACCCCGAGACTCGTTAAAAGATCTGTTCAAGGAAATTAATATATTAACAGTGGCTTCTCAATTCATTTATGAAAATATTATGTACATTCGTAAAAACCTGCATATATTTCCTAAGAAAAGTGACATTCATAATCATAATACCCGGAATAAAGACAAACTTGCCGTTCCAAATTTCAGACTGCATAAAGTAGGTAATTCGTTCATGGGAAAATGTATTCGCTTTTTTAACAAATTGCCGCAGTCTATTGCTGAACTACCTATACATAAATTTAAATCGCATGTCAAGATGGTATTAATGAAAAAAGGTTATTACACTGTAAATGACTATTTAATTGATAAAAATGTATGGAATTAAATACTGCCCTGCTCGCACAGGTACATATTATCTTGTAATGTAAACATACTATTTAAAAAGAGGCTGACAATAGTGACCGAGTTTCTTCCGCTGCTTCTTCTCGGCGCTAGCCCACAATTGTCCCGAAGCAGTGGTAGGGTAAAAAAAAATTGGGACGTGTAAAAGAGCTTAATTTAGGCCTATTTGCAGAAATAAATTGGTTTTATTGGTTTTACACGCTAAGCTTTTTGTGACCTATTCTGTATTACTATAAAAACCCTTATTTTCCAATCAATAAACACAGTTAAGAACCGCCTCTTGTCGTGTTATTTACTCTTACTCTACGCCGCACATTACAACGCTGACTTGACCTGGAGACGCAACCACACAAATGAAATCCTTAAGCAAATAGATAAGTAGTAGTTGTTCTGTACACTGTCTGAAAATTTAAATACTTAATTTAAAACAGCATAAAATACTGTTAACGTTTATAGTTTATATGTATACATTGTACTAAGCTTCATCACCTTTTAACAACATTATTATTTAATTTAGTGACCAGCGTTGCTGAGTTCACAATAATTAAAAGTGTTAAATAACTAGTTAGGATAAGTTATTAATTGTGAACTTGGTTATGGTCCAAAGTTTAATAAATAAAATAAAAAAAATACATTTCAAAAAGTTGGTGATGTCAGTGATCGGAGTAGGTAGATTGATTTGGGGTCAATGATCTGTAACATTGATGTTAATACGAACATGCCTCCGGGATTCCTGCATTTCTTGGTATCAGTTTTAAAAAAAGGCATATCCATATTATATAGCATTACCAAAGTACATCAAATCAATTTACCTACTCCGATCACAGATGATGTCCCACTAACATAAACAATTTTATCGTTAGGATAGGCCAGGTATATCGAAACGACTATCGATATTTTAAAATTGTTTAAGGCCATAATAGTATCGATAAATTATCGATAGTTGGACATAAGAATACACTGTGCCCACTATTTACAGACTTGCATACTACACACACACGCGTCAGTACCGGTTGTGATTGGCGAATGAGTGAAACTGTGCGCGCGCAGGCGGGCGCTTGCGTGGAACAGCAGTAGTAGATCTACGGTACAAACAAAGTGGTAAACCCACAACTACCTTGACTGCACCGACGCTATCTTGCCTAAAAAAAGCCGTACTAAATATTTTATTTTTATTACTCACACATTATTCGTATCTTGAAATAAATGTTATGGGAATGAGAATAGGGATGACGACAATATTTTTTTTTCGTTTATCAGGTATATTATCAAAAAGTATTGGACACATATCTATACAATGTGTTAATTTTACACTTGATCGAACTTTCAGGGAGTGCTCTACTCATGGTTGTGAACAACTTTAACTATGGGACCAATACCCTCAAAGAGAAAAAAAAATTAGCTGTTCCAAACAAAATGGTTGAACCAAAAGCAAGTTTTGTATGGAACAGCTGATTTTTTTTCTCTTTGAGAGTATTAGTCCCATAGTAAAAGTTGTTCACAACCATGAGTAGAGCACTCCCTGAAAGTTTGATCAAGTGCAAAATTAACACATTGTATATATAAAAAAGAATTCTCTATTCTCTAAACTCTATTTCTCTTGGTCATCGTATCACGCGTAAACGGATGGAACAATTTCAGTAATTCTTTTTTGTTGTGTTATTTATTGTCAGGAGAAGGTTCTTTTGAAAGAAAAAATAATAAAAGTTGCGCAGAAAATTGTTTATAAATAAACTGAAGACCACGCGAACGAAGTCGCGTGCGACAGCTAGTTTTGAATTAATATTACAATTATAAGATATATCAATTTGAAATGTCGCATGACGTGACGTCGCCTTAGTACATTTTTTACTTAGAAGCGACATCATGAGCCCCCACTTCTGAACTTTGATGCGCTCGTTGTAATTTTTTTGTTAATCGACAAAATAAAAAATAATTGTCCATTATTTTTTGATAATCTAACTTACGGACTAAATAGAATTTCATTTTCTTTACCTAGTCCTCATCTCTATTGTGAAGTAATGAGAAGTGAGTTAGGATGTAGAAATGTGCCGTGTGGGGGAGGGGACGGCCGTAAAGAATATACTACCCCACCGCCGAAAAGGAGGCGTGTCGTAAGAGGCAACTAATTCCTGTATCACGAGACGGGCAGCAGAATCTGCGTGCAAAATCTTATAAAAAATACTGCGCTCGCCAACCCGCCTGCCAAGCGTGCCGAGTTTTGGCAATCCCCACAATGAAAATCATTGGGCGAGGCCATGTTCAGCAGTGGATGTCCGATGGCTGTGATGATGATGATGATGATGATGAGAAGTGAGGGTGAGGCATACCTATGTGCTTGCTGTGCGGCGGGAGCGGCGCGGGGGGCGCGGGCGGGCCGGCGCCGCACATGGCGCACTTCAGCGACTTCGGCCAGTTCTCGTACGTGCACGTCTGCCGGGAACAGGGAACACATCCTACATGCCTTACGGCGCAGAGACCACACTTGCGTCACTACTTTCATACAATATCTACGTTGACTGGTAGATAATGTTGTATAGCATTAAGTTCGCCACTTTACTTACCTGTGCAATAAAGTTTAAATAAATATCTAAATGCACAGTTACAGCGCCACTGCAGAGAATAATGTAGTAGATATTGTGTGAAAGTCATAGATATTGAGTGTCTGGGCCAGGAGACATTGATACAACTTGTATTGTTTAAAATTAATGCATTTGGTTAGTCAAGGCCTTGAAGCACATATATAGAGTAATAATGTCGTATGATTTCTTTGATAAAATTTTCCGCCATTTTTTAATCGGTACTGTACTATTTATGTTTGTGCAAGATTTGGCAGGACTTGACATTATATAATATTAAATGTACTTTAGTGAAAAGTTACTAACTAGTTACTGCGAAAGATGGTTCGTATTGCTGCTCTATATCTTTCTATCTCTATCTCTCTCTATAGGGTATGTGCTTGATGGTCAAGACCTTGACAAAAAGTCTTTTCACTAATTAAATACATAGTGCACAAGTGCGAAATGTGCAAGCGTTTATTTTGTATTTATGAGTCAGTATCTCATACGATAGTCTATAGAAGAGTGTAAAAATTTGTTAAAATAATCAATGACTGAATTTGGGAAGGCTAAATAGAAAAATCTAAAAAAATTATTAATTAGGTTAATTATTATCCAAGATCTCTGAAACATGTGTTACAGGATCTCTGGTGTAACCGAATCAATTGTGGTTATGTACTTACAGGGCAGGGCCACTTGGCGGCGGAGGGCGCGGCGGCGGCCTGCCCCTGCGGCGACGAGATCCGCAGCGGCTTCAGGCGCTCCGCCACCGCCTCCGCGCCTGCAAGGGCGCACTCACATTACATCGTCACCATCGCTTCCGCCTACCCGTCCACTGCTGCCCAATGAACATGGACCACAGGCCTCCCTATGCAACTCCAGCTAGATGCATAGCAGCATGCATCCAATGACATTTTGTCTCTCCGATCACATTATATTAAAGAGACACCGGTAGTTATTGACTAAAAGGGGCAAGTTGACTTACTGTCAAAACTTGACCTATTAGAAACTAGGCGCAAAAAACGGATATATGACACTATACGGATATATAACTCTTTACTACTGAGCGAACGAAGAGTATTAAAATTGCGATAAAGTGCTTAGTGGCTGTCACACAACAGCACAAATGCTGAGCGGAAACCATTTTGACTTTCTTGTGTGCCGAATAAACGTTCACGTAAACGTTTCTAGTTCTGCAGCTACTATGTAAATACTATCTACGGTCACTGGGACAATACGACATTGCATAATGGGGAATATGCATGTTTTTTATTTGATCCTAAAATAAATATTACTTAATTATAATTAATAAAACTTTAAGAATATTCGAAAAATATTGATAAATACCTGACTTACAGCCCATTAAAGTCGCGTGTTAGACAAGGAGATCCGATTTGTACCGTGACGTCACATTACACGTCCGCCATACATTTTTCATAGTAAAAGTTGTTTTAGAAAGAAACAGGTATGCCTTAATTTCTAATTACAATATTACGGTTATTTTGTACCTAAAATCAATTTTGTTTTTACTATTAGGACTATAATTTAATATATTTTCTTTTAAATATAGTAAAAACAATATTTTTTTAAATGCATATTTCATATCACAAACAGATCAACAAGTAGGCATTTTGAATCAGTTATTCAGTTGTGCACTCACCACAGACGTCGGGCGCGGGCAGTGCGCTGGCGCCGTCCTGCAGCTTGAAGATGTTTTCGTTGAGGCAGGGCTTCGGCGCCCGGCACATCGTACACTGCGACACAAACTTTGCCTTAATGCTCATTACTCGTTCTACCCTAACTACACCAAATTATCTATCTATGTGAAAACAGAGGTGGATAGACGCGGTAAAGGGTGCAGGAAGCCGCTGGATGTACGCCGCTTTCGACCGGACAATCTGGAAGTCAATGGGAGAGGCCTATGTTCAGCAGTGGACGTCCTATGGCTGAAATGATGATGATGATGAAACAGAGACCGAGCATTGTTTTGTTGTTCTATCTATATTCGCAGTATTTGATGGAATCTTCTAGGAATAGGTAGCAAATTATGATCTTGATCTGTTTCTATATTGTACGTTTGAGTCTAATTAAACCTATTTTAAAATCTTATCTTATCATTTATTAAGGAAACAAATAGTGTAAGTACTTACACTAAGGTCCATGTGTACATTTTGATATTAAAATAATCTGCATTAAAATATGAGTCGGCCTCTGACAAGCTGACAAATGTGGATTAATATTATAGCTGTGTTTAGGTTTGATCCTGATTTGATTGATAACTAAATCGTCATACGTCACTAAACTCATCACAGGTATAAAAGTCATAAAATAAAGTAAAAATGTATACAGGGTTATTTGTAAAACATCAACAACGTTCTAGGGGCTGATCTGGTGCTCAAATACAACAACTTTTTATATAGAAACAACATCGACATCCCTAAAATAAAATTCATTTCCTCATACTAAGCCGCTGCCCAGCAGACTTTAGTTTGTACATATATATATATTTGCATGCTATTTTTATTAGCGAAACATGAGCTCTTTTTATTGTTTAATGTTACCATTTATACCGTGTTTTGTGCAAATAAACGATTTATTATTTATTTATTTATTTATTTATATATATATATAAAGCAGTGAACTTTTTTAGGTTACTATGTTGGTCCCACATAAAAAGTTTTGTATTTGATCACTAGAATCAACCCATAGTAGGTTGTTGATGTTTTACAAACAACCCTGTATAGATCAGCTGTCCGCCACACGGGCATACGATATCAGTTAATGCAACGAAAGACTATTATATCGGTCATACTGGCAAGATAGACGGATAAATATAGGGTCAGAGGGACCTACCCTTTATCCCTCATCCGTAACTTCACACAATTTGCTTGAATGACTGTTTGCAATTAAGGTGTATATTTTCATTTCTAATGTAAGATTTTAAATCTTCTGTATTACAGTTTCAGATTATGCTCCAATTAAAAATCGTAATTGCATAAATGTCTGGTAACTTGCATCATTATTTTTATAATCACTGTGTGTACAGTCCAGCAATTATGAATAACTTTAGCTGACATTATGATGACTAACACGTAACAACAACTGTGATGTTGTTGTTGACTTTTAATAACCATTCGGAGTTTCCAATTAAACAATATTGATAAGATTTTTTACATGAACTTACTTGCTATTTACCAAAACATTTTGTTTGAAATCATTGATGATTTCTACGTATTTGGGAAGGCTTGCTTTAAAATTAGGCTTGCTAGTCATAAACCGTCTACTAAATTAATTAATTAATTAATTTTAGAACCCATAATTTGCAAAAATTGCGCGAGTATACGGGAGATGAGGCGGCAACCTCCGTAGCCGAGAGGCGAGCATACCGGACTTGGTGTCGCTCTCTGAGGTTCCGGGTTCGATTCCCTGTCGGTCAATGTAGAAAAATAACTTTTCTATATTGTCTCGGGTCTGGGTGTTGTGGTACGTCTGGGTGGTCGTTGTTTCTGATTTCCGTAACACAAGTGCTTAAGCTACGTATCATAGGATCAGAGCAATGTATGTGATGTTGTCCAATATTTATTTATTTATATTTAATGCTTTAAAGAGCATTCCTTATCTTTAAAATACGAGGAGTTATCCTTAAGCCTTATCGATGTTAGCCCTTTTGAACATAAACCCTTTGAAGAGGCAAACCTCTGACGCTACAGAAAGTGTTATGCAATATTCTTTTAATTCGATGGACATAATCTTTCACATTAAAATCAAGTTAATAAGTAGATAGGTAATTTTACTTAATTTGTAATTTATAAAAGATGACAATCCATTTAATTATACGTAAGGTTATGCAATAAAGAATTGAATTATTTATTGCATAACCATATCAGCCTAAGATAACTTTTTTCAGAAATAATTGTAGACCTAGAGCTAGAGTACAAATAAAAGACGTCAATCAGAAGAATTTCTAAATTGAGTGACTATTTATTTATGTAAGAGCAGTATATAATACATTATCTTATTGCAGGTATTATATAGCCGGTCTTAGAACACTCGTATTTAAGACTTTTACAACAACTGAGAGTGAAGTAGAAACAATATTTTCACAGAGTTAACAAAAAAGTAAAACGCCCTATTGTCTGTTTATCAGCTTCCTAATTTCAGCCGCAGCGCGCGCAAACAATGACGCAAAAAGCGCACCACGAGTCCACGACCCGAGCCGGGCCGTGCGCGCTAGCGCTGTGCGACAGTGCGACGATGTATGATGTGATGATGTACACAATACAATGATACACTCATTTTAAACGAAAGATTTCAAATGGTACAAGAACGTTTACAGACTGTGTACGACTCAAATTTTGGTTCCTTGACATTTCAAAACGACTAATTTTAAGTAAAATTGTCCGGTCTTTATCCACTCTTTGTACGTGTGTTCTGATTAAAAGATTTTATTCTTATTCTTATTAATTTGTAGTAAGTAGTTTCTAAGTAACTGCTATCCACGGGACGGATAGCGGAACAGACGGGAGGCAGCACCAACCAGAGATAGAGATGCAAGCTTAAGTTGAGCAGAGCACATTTGCTTACTTGTGAAGAGTAGCTCTGATCAGCGGTTCTCAACCTTTTTTGGTGACGGAACCCGAAACCCGCTCATCAAGGTTCCGCCGAGTACACTTTGAGTATCGCTGCTCTAGATAAAGCAGACTGGAAAGTTCAGGATGAAGACCAAGCTGATAAGTATAACTTGAAATGTTGCTTTGCAATTACATACTAGTTGTAGTTATATCTAAAATAATATAACACTGATTAGACAAAACGCTCAAAAGTATTATCATCATCATTTCAGCCTATTGCAGTCCGCTGCTGGACGTAAGCCTCCCAGCAGGAGGAAACAGTGCCAGAGAGCACGATCTTCTGCATTTTTCATCCATCCACTGCTAGCCATTTTCCTAAGGTCGTAAGTCCATCGAGCTGCAGGAGGGCGTCTTACACTGCGTTTGCCAAGACGTGGTCTTCACAGTATAATTCATTCTAAATGTTAGTTGCTCTGTTTGTATCGATCCCATTCGAGGAAAGTGTCGCATTTCGCGTCGCGCCGAGCCGCACGATGCCGATTGGCCGCGGTGTTATGCTTACCTTCCTCGAGAGCGGGAAGTTCTCGTAGGTGCACACTTCGCAGCTCCACTTGCCGTCGCCGGCAGGCAAGGAGCTCGCTGTCATCTGCAACATCAATAAAAATAATTATCATTATCAATTCATCATCATAGAAGTCCACTGCTAGACATAGGCCTTCCGTAAAGAACGCTGCAGCGAGCGGCTCTGGACCAGCTGCAACAGCTTCCCGCAACTCTGATCTGCAGGCCATCCGACAGTACTCAGTACACCGGGTGGAAGGCCTGCCCACGCTGCAGTTCGTGGTCGCTACTCGAGAACCTGCAATGTGGCTTGCCCTTGCTACTTTAGCGATAGAGTGCATTAGCTTTAAACTCTCTGAGGTCAGCCGCAGACAGACGGACAGACAATGACATGGCGAAACTATAAGGGTTCCATGTTGACAAAGAAACGCAATGGATAATATATTAATAAAACGTTTATTCAGTTCCAAAATTAAGGTTTACTCTATTAAGGGCCGATTTTTCAATCGCCAGATAACTTTTATCCGTCGAATAAAATTGACGCTTTGACAGATTTTCTTTACGAATTCTGTCAACATGTTAAACTTATTCTTTAAATAAAAATAATCTGGCTGTCGGCCCTAAGAACAGAAGCACCTAAGCAAGATAAGCCACTCTTTCTATAGTTAAGATCATCATACCTAATCCTAGTGCTAAGTTGTGCAATGTGCAGTAGCGATTTCTCTAAGTTGGCGAGATTGGCGACGCCAAACCAAACATAAACTAAATAATTAAAATAACTATCTTTATTAAATAAAGTTAACATGCTAAACATACAATTATAGTCATTTAGAGTAGTAAAAATATTTAGATATAAATTATTTTAATTTACCGCACGACGCGGCCGGCGCAGGCAATCTTGTCGCGACTACGTTTAGCGATTTTATCGGCGCCAACAAATTATCAAAACAAAAACAACAAAACCTCCGTAGCCGAAAGGCGAGCATACCGGACTCGGTGACACTATCTCTGAGGTCCCGAGTTCGATTCCCGGTCGGTCAATGTAGAAAAAAATACTTTTCTATATTATTGTCTCGGTCTGGTGCTGTGATGCCGCCGTTGTTTCTGATTTCTGTAATACAAGTGCTTTGGCTACTTACTATAGGATCAGAGCAAAGTATGTGATGTTGTTAATACCTACTTATATTTTTATTATATTATTCATTGAAGTGTTCGCCCCCCGCGGCCTCACCCCCCTCTCGTCACCCACCTTGTTTCTACATGCAGCAGATATGCGCCTGGTTGGCGCTTTGAAAGGGGCCAATAATAAATAATATATGTTCTTGCCGAAATTTTGACTGTATTAGATTGTTTGTTTCAACTTTTTGAACTTTGTGACTTTTAATGACAAGATAAGTAGAACAACGAAATCTTTTATTTAGATCCTTTCTCAATGAGATTGTTTGCTGAAAAACTGTTGGTTGGTAGTAGAAAATAGACATCCATGCCCCCAAAACAAATTTAAGATCAGTTCACACAGACAGCTAGAAAAAATTTACTAGCAAAGGAAGTCAGTACTTCTACCTTATATCTGTGGTTAGCATTTAATGTATGTACCTAATATAAAAAATATATTTTGTTGAAACAGATGGAAAAACCTTACTAGCAGTACCAGCCTGCCTAGCATGGAGCACCAAAACACGATATGATATGATATGATATAGCGATATATCAACACCAACTGTAAAAATATGATAGATATAGCCACCATATACATACATAGCCGTGCCGGCGACATCACATCATCACTGTTTTGATAAAAAATTAAAACGGCGGCTATATCTATCATATTTTTACAATTGGTGTCGATATTTCGCTATATCATATCATACCATATCGTGTTTTGATGCTCATGCTAGGCAGGCAGAGATCACATAGGTCATAATCTATTTGTGAGAAAAAGCTACATTGAAACCAAAATGTCATTAATATTCACTTCATTACAAGTAATAATTTAGTTATATTAACATTTTTTTTGTGTATAACCCATGCATGCAATCTGGTTTGAAATAGATAGGGTATTTTTTATACATTCTGGTATCTTATTATACACTTTTATAAGACATATATTAATCTGTGGTCACCTGATAAAGCTTGGCAGCATAAATAAGGTTTTCTTCAACTTCTACTATTACGTTTTCTGTTCAGGGACCTCCTAAGATAGGTCGGCCGGCCCCTGGGGGTCCGGAGGTTGAGAAACACTTTTTTATGCCATATTAATATGATTTCAAAAATATAAAGGCTGGGTATTTTAACCTGTTTTATGACCATTACACACTAGTTTTACGGGAAACAACATTTCAATAGTTAAATCCTTCGCATACCACAAAAAAAAAATCCTATTATTTTCCATAGTCTTTCTGGTCTACCACGGTAAGTGGAACGCGAAGGGATAACAATGACATGTGGCTTTAAAACTAGGCAAAAAATTTAAAACCAAACCATTCATTTAAGAAAATTGAAATGGCACTTTTTTATCTAATTTGAAAGAATCAAGGCAGATTCCTCATATGGAACATGACATGTGTAGTAGTATTGACTATTGTACCTGACCGAGCTGGGCCTGTGACACGTTGGTGGAGGCGTCGAGGTGGGCGGCGCCGCTCTCGGCGGGCTCGGGCGCGAGCGGCGCGGGGGTCGTGCTCGCATTGTTCTGCGCCTCCTCACTCATTGTACCATCAATTATAACATCAGGACGCAACTCGCTCGCTACCACGCACGACTATGAGGTTCGCATCGTACAAGATTGTGTTACTCAGCTTCTATTTGCACAGGTGTGCGCTGTTTACCGTCCACTTCACTATTCAACTCTGTTAGCGAGAGCGCGCCTTGTGACCTAAAACAAAACCCAACACGTGAAATATGCATCCAAAACGAGCTACACACTAACAACATTCACACGCAAATAGATGTTTAGCTAAACGAAAGGAGACCAACAATTAGACTGGACGAGCACATTGAATATATTATTGACATCTAACGCAGTTACAAGTTATTGTGATGTCTGAATTCTATAGCATATCATGTAGACGTTGACGATTGCACATTACTCAGAAACTTGGCAGCGTCCGTCTGCTAGTTTTTGGCGTCGTTACACAACATAAAACATCACGACATCAGTCACTAAGGTCAAGAACTCAACTACTCGAACGATTCAATTCACTTACTGCAGCAGGAGATCACAGGCAATGGCGTGTGACGGTGACTGATATTCACTCTTGATAAGTATTTCGGTGTAATGGATAAAATAAACTCGGGGAACACGGGAGAAAACATAAAAGAAACAATGGAGAAAAGGCAATTATGTTTATACGGTATTTTGACAAATTTTGTGTCAATTTTATGTCACCTCTCCCAAATCGAGCTGGCTAATGTCAAATTCCACAAATCTTATTGGACAATTTGGTAATCAAGTTGGAATGTTAAATTATTGACCTATCAAAATTGTGTCTGCTAACAAGGGGCCAATGGAAGGGTTTGATAGACTAACTTAATGCTATTGTCTATGGTTGTAAACCCACAGACTAAAAATATAAAAAAACAAGCTGTCATTTAATTAATGAAAATAAATTTATGTATTATAGCGTTCTTGATTCAACCCCTGAAGGGGTAAAGAAGGATATTAAGTTGTGCCTTGAAAGTCCTTCATTTTTAAAGTTATAATTACTAAACTTATGTTTTTATTAAACTTACTCAACTTAAATTGGTTGTGTTAGAATTTCAAAAGGGATAAAATTTTGTTATTGTCGAATTAATAATCACCAAATATATTATCTCGGCTTATGGTTGCAAACTAACCCAACATACATTGTTATTTTCACCTGTACTACCATATTTTATTTCTATTTTCGGCTGCGTAGGCGTATGTATGTGTGTTTATAATTTTTTGGTACGCTCTACAGTCTAAGCCGTTAGAGATGTATTTCATCATATTATGAGATTCTTCTCAGTTGTGGAAGTGATATAAAGTATATCGTTTTCCGGAATTCCCATGGGACATAGGAATTACGCGTGGAACTCTGATCTCTATTGCTACTTACCTGATATCAACCCTCGATGAAGGTCTGCTTTAGATTAGTTTAAATGCTGTTGAAGTGTTCCAGAGCCGTCGCCTGGGGTCTACGGGGGCCAAAATTTTGTTTATTTTGAGCTAGGACGCACCGTTTTTGAGATATCAAGGCGCTGCGTACACGAAGTAGCAGGGCGGACCGGACAATTTCACCGCGAACAATAGACCAAAGGGAATCGTATACCGCAACGCACACGGCGGTCAATAAGACCACCCCGCACCGTGGCATGTCCGTGGCTGCCCGCCGTGGATTGCACAAACCAGTTTGTATACACTAACGCAGACGGCGGCGCTAGCCGCCCAGCTTAGCCTGCGCCGTCTACAAGAATGGTAGTCCTGAACTGAACGTCGTGTACGTTAAGTACGCGGCGCGGGCAGCCGCGGGCATCGATGAGCAGACGCGGTCTTTATTGCTTCACGGTCAAAAAGACCGCACCACTGCGATGTATGCGCAGCACCTTACTCCATTCTATAATATTAATTAATCTAGACATATATAAAAGGCTAAAGTGATTGACTGATATAAACGCACAGCCCAAACCGCGGGTTCTAGAGATTCTAAATTTGACACGTAGGTTTATTATAAAATCTTGGGGTCACTAAGAAAGGATTTTTCAAAATGTATCCCTAAAGGGGTGAAATGGGGGTCCAAAGTTTGTATGGGTAAACAAGATTAGTCAGACTCTTTTATCCGAAACTTCACAGGAGTAAGTTCTCCTTACGATAAATGAGTAAACATGTGTTTTAGATTTTTTGAAAAGTCAACCCCTAAAAAGGGGAAGGGGGCTGACAAAGTCTGAAAATCAACATGGGTATTGTTTCTATCGTTTATCGGGTCGCTGATTACGAAAACAACAACAATTTTAAAATTTAACGTTGCTGACGTGAAATTTCATCTCCCCTGTTGGGATGCGATGGGGTTGAAATGTCTATCAATATGGGTGTAGATTTTATGGTTTTTTGGAACTTTGATTTTAAAATTGAATATTGTTGAAATTATTGTTAAAATTCTTGAAATTATTTGTGCCAAATTGCAATTCAATCGGTCCAGTAATTTCGGAGCTAATCGGTTGTAACAGACGGACTAACAGACAGCCATACGTGATCCCAACACAAAGGTTCTATTTTTGCATTTGATGTATAGAACGAGACCCGCGTTATCCTAAAATTGATAAATCGCTATATTATATCATAAACTTACTGCTGTAGTGCTGGGTGCTTGCAGCGTGTACAGGGTATTGTGCTCGATGTGACAGATCACACCCTGTCTTTCGTGTTTATTCCAGCCATTTCATTACTCTGTCTGTAAACTCTGTAATCGAGTTAAAAATGAGAGATTTCGATAACGTATCCCATATGCATGAAGTTGTAGTATAAAGACTACAATCTCTTGCCCAATACATACCCTCAGAGGGCGCCCAAAATGTCATTTTTTTTTCCAAAAAACCGTTTTACGCTCCAAAAAAGAGGTGCAGGCATCGATCGACGGCAACTAGGCAGTAACTTTATTGGTTGGTCCACCCGTAGTGGCTAACTGGATCAGTAGGTCCACGCACCAGATTGAGTGCTGCGGTGCGGTGGCTGCTGATCTTTGAGCAGATTAAACAGTACAATAATAATAAATATGTATAACCAGGGCCGTCTTTCCGCGATCGATGGGGCCCCATAGTTCCATAAAGCACATACAAACGGCGACGGACGCGGCTCCGGACTCGATGACGTTGATCCTTTGGCTGGCGGAAGTTGATTGAAGGATAGACCAATGGCAGTGCTGGACCTCACAATGTCAAGACGAGTCCGGAGCCGCGTCCGTCGCCGTTTGTATGTGCTTTATGGAGCTATGGGGCTATATAGTTCAATAGTATCAGACATCAGATAATGGGGCCCCATTATCCTATGTGCCCAGGGCCCCCAATAGGTTAAAGATGGCTTTGTATAATAAATATTTGCTTGTGAAGACATAAAAAAGGATTAATAGTTGCTATTTCGTTATATTTTTTATAATGTGTAAACCCTGGTTTTCCTGTAATAAATAAAATAAAATAATATATTCACAATATTCATTTCTTGTTTTCAACCAATTAATATTGTAAATACCTATATTTGACAAAGGCGTATTCTAAGTTTATAAGCCAGCCCTAGCCTAGAACTATGTAGGCCACCGCAGTTTCACTTGATCAGTGGGCCACAGAACGGGAATGATGTAGGCCTTGATGTAGCCTCCAGCCGTATTTGAAGCTCGGATGAGGGTGGAACCTAGAAGCATGTAGGTATGGTAGAACGGACGGAACCATGGGGTGAACACCCGAAAGAAGAAACGATAAGATAAACGCGAAATATTATCTTTTGATTTATGACGAATCCTTGTGTACATTTATGAAAACTGAAGAAAACGAACATAAAGCCAGCCCACCAAGTCTAAAATCGAAACACAGTTTTTTTTTATAAAACCAAAGAAATTATAAGTAGGTACGCATCGTAGTACTAGCACTTAAAATTTCCTTGTATAAATTAAATGTGTGTCAAACTGTCACTGAAGCTGTCATTTCTTCCAGTTCGAGTGGTGACAAAATTTACTAGTTTTTGAGTTTTCATAATACACATAACTGAATGAATTATATACGAATATTGTCTAAAAGCTCTCTTCTATCATCGTCATCTTCAGTAAAATCTATAACACCCTCTGAAGAAGTCACGAAATTGCAGTCTGATATCGATAAACTTAAACAAACAGTTGAATCTTTGAAATTAACGGTGGAAAGTAGGGATGCTGCCATCGGTACACTAGCTCGAGAAAAAGAAAAGTTGTACGTTGAACTTAAAACTGCTCAGAGGACGAACAGAAATCTTCATCAACAATTAGAAGATGAAAGGTGCCTAAATAATTTATTCTGAAAGAAAAAATATTTATAGCATGTTATCATAGTAACAAACTATTACCCTCCAATGTCAGTTGCTACTAGTTGTAATAGTTAATAGTGTAATAGTTAAGCGCATTTGAGCCAGTAAGAATGCTCAAAACATGCTATAAATAGAATGTCTAAAAAAATACCATGCTACAAAAACTACCACATGTTCAAAAATTAATGCGTTTTCTCAAGTAATATAATGCTATTATACTAGTAATAAGAAATATGCTCACAGCTATAAAAAATAGTCATGCTTTATTATTTAAAATATAATTAATAAAGTATGACTACTAAATAAATAAATTAGAATACCTACTACGATTGCTTGAGATTTGATTGAATAATGTCTGTTGTATTTCTTGTATTTGCATATTTATTAATGCAGACGTAATTTTAATAATTTGTTTTTTTTATTGCTAAGAGACATGCACTCAAAGGAAAAAGAATATTTAATTGAAGAAATAAAGAGAGTCACAAATAAAACCGAATCTGAAAGTAATAATAATTTGCTTAACAACGTAAGTACAATAGCAGATAACTGCTTAGCTTCAGGTGTTGTAAGCATTATTATTACTCATATTTTAAATATTTTAGTACGGAGATACAATTAACAACATAATTTGGGAAGAAATGAGATCAAAGGATGAAATCATATGCAATATTTGTGCTAAATATTTAAAAGTTAAAAAGAGCAAAATGTTAGTGTTACAAGAATTAAGAACACTTCAAAGTGAAAGTCAAAAAGTAGGTAATTTTATTACATACTATTTATTAATAATAATTACGTTGTTACCAAAATGTTAAATATTTTTAATTGATTGACTGTGATCTTTATTTTTACAGGCATGCGAAAACATAATTATGCTTTTGGAAGATAATAAAAAATCTATGGATGATTTATTACGAAAATTAGTTGAAAATAGTAGTGGTGTCTCACTTGATGCAAAAAAATATTTTAAAATTTTGCGACATAATGCAAATCTACATTATGAAAATACTCAGCTTAAAGTACGCATAACCGCCTCATTATATAAAAATATTGTTCGAGATCCAAACTTAAGTGAAAATAATCTTGAGAAAAACATGAACACGAAGCGAAATATAAACTCTACTAACGTATTTAAGAAGTCTTCAAAACTGATATTGCGGCATAAAAAGTACGACTCGAAGAATTGTTTTTGTAATAATAATATCTGCAATGTTGCTCCTCCGTACTTATTAAACAAGTCATATTCAGATACATGTCTGGTTCTCTTACGAGAGTAATTAATGATGTTTCATTCCAAATGTATTCTGAAATTCTATAACTTCGAAATATATTTTATGCACTTAGTTTTTTGTCTTGCTAGTGCTAGTTAAGTACATTGCTAGTGTACCAGTTTTAAGGTTATTAGTATTCCGAGCTACTGACTGCTGAGCCTGCAGCCAACGGCATTCTGCAGAGAGCGCTTAAAATATTTCACGCTTCAAAGATCTGAACTCGAATAGGTACTTATTCCGGCGAGTTCGCTCGAACTAGTGTGGTTGTCAGTCAGTTACGTATGAGTAAGAGTAAAAGCTTATTTACAAGCGCATCAACACTCGTGTATAAGTTACGCCTGTAGCAATAGGCGAGCCTATACGCGCTAGCAAAAACAAGCTCATACGCGCTGAGGAAGTATATGATGGAAAGCACCGAAGCGCGAGGAAGCATCGTAGGCGGCTCGTGCTTATTAGCTCGTCTGTAACAAGATGCATATAAAATATCTGAGTTGTGACAGTGACCTGTTGTGACAGACACGGCCGCGCGTCTTGCACTAGATGCGAGTTTACGTGCTCACAAAAATGAGCTGTTAAGTTCCGAAAAAAATCAATAATTTGAAAGAGCCATTAGTCTGAAATGGTGGAATTGCGTGGAAGTACGACAAAGGTTTAATAAAAAAAAACATATTTGAAGTGCCGGGAAAGGATTTTTAAAGTTACATACTCAAAGGCCTAGCTTAATACTGATGACAGATGGCGGCGGACGCGGCTCCGGACTCGTCTTGACATTGTAAGGTCAAACGCTGCCATTGGTCGATATTTGGGCTGGCGGAAGTTGTCTGAAGGATAGACCAATGGCAGCGCTTGACCTCACAATGTCAAGACGAGTCCGGAGCCGCGTCCGTTGCAGTTTGTCACCAGCTTAAAGCCGGTGACAGATGGCGACGGACGCGGCTCTGGACTCGTCTTGACATTGTGAGGTCAAGCCCTGCCATTGGTCTATCCTTCAGACAACTTCGGCCAGCGTTGTCATCGACCAATGGCAGCGTTTGACCTTACAATGTCAAGACGAGTCTGGAGCCGCGTTCGCCGCCATCTATCACCGGTATAAGACTTTGTAAGGGTTACCAGTTACTTAAAATCTACAACAAGATACCTATTAGCTACCATTATTGTATAAATAGTTTTACTTGATCAGTGATTGCAATAGGTACCGATTTACATGTCAGTCAGCCAGCGCCCCTAACGTAGTTTTACTTGATCAGGGGCACCTCTCTTCCACTGATCAAGTGTAGAACACAGGAACACTACTAGTTAGTCCTCTTCATTCAACCATTAAGGTCCATGATTTAGAGTTCATGAGTACATCCTTACCAAATCAGTAGGACTGACGTCTGTTTCCTTTGTCTACTACTGTCAATAAAAATAAATATTATTTGTCTATGGTTTTTAATGTTGCTAGAACTGAATGGTTTTCGTTACCCATCAATAATGGAAATAAAATGTTCACGTACAACCTTCTGCCTAATACACTTTTTATTTGACATTATATCACAAATAGCTCTGCTGTTTTTTAAACGTGCTTGATTAGTGCCTAGTGTAAGTGCCACAAAACAATCGTTTCACGAAAATCGATCGAAAAGTAATGCAAGTTAACGTTTACTATTTGATCGATGTATGGAAATCAATTGTTTTACTTACTTACAGTTTCACATATTATGGAGTTAATTATGGATGGTGGCTTGTAATTAAGAATTTCCAAGCTAAATTTATTTTACATTGGTAACTTCAACGTAGATAAAAGAGCGTTTCATGTCAATGGTTGGAAAATAAAATTATTCGTCTTATTCTCACTTATTTTCGAAGGTTTACTCGCAAGTCTTTAAAAAGAATACTGTGGCCATTAGGTTTCTGTTCAAAGATTTGCGAATATCATACTTAAAAACTAACTTTCTATAGAAATACTTACTTTATTAAAATCATACATCAATATTTTACAGGTTTGAGTTACCTATAATATTTACATTTAAATTTTGTTACGACTTACTTTTAAATTTATATTTTCATAGTCATTTAAGGTATCAGGCAATTAACTTAAACTTAAATAATACCATGCCTGCTGTATATAATGCAGGGTGTAATAAAGTTAAGTAATTTACCTCAACTTCTCTTAACCTAAACTATACAGGATTTCGTAAAATTAGTAACTTTTTGCCGTTTAAAAAAATGAATTAGTTTGATATGAGTTCTTTGAAAAACAAGGTAAGGTTTATAGGAGTTTTCAACCGACTTCAAAAAAGGAGGAGGTTCTCAATTCGTCGGTATCTTTTTTTTAAATTTTTTATTTTTATGTATGTTCAGCGATCATTCGTTACTGCGTTGACCGATTTCGATAATTATTTTTTTGTTTGAAAGGTAATACTTTCAGAATGGTCCCATATAAATTTGGTTAAATTCTGATGATGGGATCTATAAGAAAATCATCAAACATTGCATAAACTCCGTACCACGCCAACTGATTTTAGTATCTATCTTACCTATATCTCTGCCAAATGTAGACCAATTTTGATGATTCTTTTTTTAATGAATAGCTTATACTTCAAAGATACTATAATAAAGATTGGAAAAAATTTCACCCCTAAGGGTGGAAAAATAGGAAATGAAATCGGTGTTCAGCAGTTAAATTATGTTTGCACTCGTAAGATTTGTTTTGATTAGGATTTATCACTAAAATGGATGAAATAAGTTAATTTTATAAAAAAAATAAAAACCGACTTCAAAAAACTAAAACGCTAAAAATAATCTTAACACTTAAGTACCTAATCAGTTACTTTTGGAGTCGGTGCCAGTCAATGAGAGACCAATGTTTTCGTTTGCACCGACTCCAAAAGTAACTGATTAGGTACTTAAGTGTTAAGATTATTTTTAGCGTTTTAGTTTTTTTAGTAACATTTATTTATAGACGCCCTTTTGTAAATCGTAAGTATAATTAGCTTAAATTGTGAAATTCTAAATGTTTTTATTCTAGTACTTTATTATTTTGCGTGATGTGCAATAAAAAGTACCTATCTATCTATCTAATAAAAAGCTAACTGTGTATTTAATCGTTGTTGAACTTGATTTTTCAACTACTTCTAAACTGTTGTATTGATCAAAAACTTTGGAAGTACGTAACATTCGGATGGATGATAATACAATGATTTGACACCATTAGACTCGGAGCTGATCTAATGATGAAGCCAGAATGTGGATAGCAAAACTCTACTATGCAAAGGCTACGTAATAGTAAAGCCCTCGAGTTTAATTATTTAAAGTAATGCAAAACAAAAGGTTCTTATATTTTTCTTGGGTTTTTAATGTCTTGTACAGTATAGAAATTACGGAGTTAGATCATTTACTTTGTCGAAGTAATGTTTTGGCAGAGCGGAGGAAAGGGAGACAGTTATAATTGTTGTTTCCACTGTTTGTCTGTTGTGTTTGTTCTTGGTGGGTGGGACTACGGCGCACGGGGCACGCACGGCGGGAGGCGGACGGCGGGCGGCGGCACTATGGCATGGTTGGTTCGGCGGTCAGGCAGGGGAACTCAGGCAGTCGTGTGTTGGCAACTGGCAACACCGTTCTTCAGATTTGTGTGCGCCGGCATCGCACGTGAACGTGTTGCAAAAATCTCAATAAATTAGTGAAATCACCATGTCGGACGAATATTTTTATGGTAAGTTATTATCTTCTGTACGTTATGTTTCTATCAGTGTAATTATTTAACGAATAACAGTGGTACTTTAGAATTAAACTGTGGTGTAAGTTTGAGCGTCTGCTTTGACACCCGGCTCGCCATTTTATTTTGCAAAATATGATATGCTCAGTGAATTGAGCTTTCTCAAGGCGTTACCAGGTATTATAACCGCTTGGCCAAACGTTGTATTACTTACCAAACACATTAGTTTGGTGGCAAGTTGTTTCCTCAAACGACTTGCCGCCATTAATGTCTCGATGAAATGGCCAATTTTTACCATGTTATCTGTTTAACGTAGGTATTGAATACTAGGCTAATATTTTACTTGGGTGGGCGAGATGTATTGATTTCGTGAGAACGAGAAGTCGTTAAAATCCGATGAACGGGGTCGTCGTTAGGCGCGTAATTTAAAAGTATGGCGTCGAAGCGTCATCGCGACCTCTCATAGTGAGTTGAATTATAGTTGCGTGTTCCGGGAAAGGCGGTTTATTGTGCCGGTGATAGCTAGGCTGTCGTCCTTGCGATTCCGTTGTAAGCATCGTGCGTTTTGGAGGTTATGTTCGTGAAATCACCACGAGTGGGTTCGCGTTCGGTTGCTAACGGTTGCCTGTTGTACACACAACAATACTCTCTTTTAGTGCCATCTTATGCCTTATGACTATAGGTATAGAGGTGTTTGTACTGTAGTGGTAACTTATTTGACTTCTCTGTGAAAGAATTCGGCTGATCAGTGAATCGCGATCGGGTGTAACGTTCGAGTGGTGCCGTTTCAGGTGTGACTTTGTCGGCGTCGCATCAGTCGGAGACATGGGACCCCGAGGCGAAGGCGGAGTACCCGCGCAGCAACAAATTGCTCATCCGCCAGGCACTTCTCGGACCAGACGCAAAACCCGATGAACTAAATGTTGTACAGGTAATTATAAATTCATATTAATACTAATGTCTGTAATCTCCATGGTATTTGTGTGTAAAATACCATGCACCATTTCATGTCATAAACAATAATTTCAATATGGTTTTGGCAGCAGTCTAAAGTTAGTGCCAGTGTTAATTTACTAAAAAATACCATGAAACCAGGTAACTACCTGGCTTTCTTTGTTAAAATGTTCAATGTGTTGAATTTTGGCCTTTGTTATCACAAATTTTATTAATCTGGCCCAAAATGTGTTAAGATTTATGTCATTGTTCATTTTACAATAGCATACCTACAGTAATGAGTCGCCCTTTGAAATATGTGCCTACTTACTACTGTTGATCTAAAAGTTGATAAAGTGCTAGAAAGCATGTTAAATTACTGTACTATCCTTATTCACAAACATACATCTCTTTGGAACTGTGTATAGTTTCAGGATAATGTTTTATTATTGATCTGCTAACAATGTTTAACATCTGTAACCTTTGAACTTGACAAGTGCATACAGAGAATTTAATGATTATCTTTGTTGAAGATTTGTGCACAAACCACATACTACAATATTCCTTTTTAAGCTCTCTAAAAGGTATGTGAAGTTAACTGAAATGCTGTACAAAAGTGAAAGGTAATGGAAGGACTATTGATCAGTTTTAGAAATGTGAGGAACATCCTAGAATGTTTTGTAAATTATGTACAGAGTTAAAGCATATTATGTCAAAAGACTAAGATGTTAGCAGAAGTCGGTGGACATCCCTTGGCCAAAATGATGATTGTGGCCAAACATAGACTGAAGTAAAATCCCTTGCATAATCACACTTTGTAATAAGGGCCATGATTGAATTGTAGATTTATTTATTTAAACTTAATTGCACAAATTAAAATTTTGGCATTCTCTACCAGGCGATCATTAGGCTAAACAGAGATGTTTTGGGGGCGGTGTGACATAAAATTGTATCATATTTCATAAGATGCAACAGCCCTTAGCATACATAACAATTCTCTCTCTATCCAGGTGGAGACAATGTCACTCCAGGATTCAATCAAGATCCCCGTAGCTGTGCTGAAGGCAGGGGAGACGCGGCACGCGCGCCTCGACATCGAGTTCCCTGATGCCCCAGTCACATTCACACTCATCCAGGTAATATTTCCAGTGAATGACAAGGTTTTACATATGAGATAGTTCGGAGTAGTAAAGCCAGGCTCCACTTTGTCATCTGCGAACACCTCAGTGCTAGACAATATCCATGTTGTAAGACAAATATTAGAAAACAAACATGCAAGAAGCACATACATTTAATTGTATTGTGTCAATAAAAGACAAGTCTTCTTCTTCTTCATCTATATGTCATAAGATTTATTGTCTAGTCATTTATAAATTGAGTCTGCAAAACTTATTGCAATGAAACACTATATTGCAATTGTGAATGTAATTTAATTTTTTTACTTGAAGCATTGTTGAATTACATATTACTGTATTTAAAAATTCTATTGTTTATTTTTTATGTCTAAAGAAACAATGCAAATTAAAATGATGATAAAACAAAACCATTACCACGTGTAATTTGATGGGCGCGCGATGTCGTTTTGACGTTGCTCTGTCTACTTATGATGCGTTTCGAGGCATTTGGCTGATTTCACCTCAAGATTGACGAATACTTCAAATTGTGTTGCATAGAAACTGACGCAAGTTACATGCCCTCAGGGTTCGGGTCCAGTTCACTTGATCGGCCAGCACCTGCTCGGCGCGCTCGTCGAAGAGTTCGAAGACATGGAGGAGATGGAAGAGGAGATGTTAGATGAAGAGGAGGGCGATGATTCGCAATTCAAGGTTGGTTGAGATTGTAATTTATAAACTAGTTAAAATGAAGGCTTTTGGGTATATGAATGGGATGTAAGCTTCTTTCACATAATGCAATTAGCTGATGCTCTGCAAACTGAGAACATGGTGACTATCGCAGTACATTTGTACAAAGCTTTGTGATTAACGTTGCGTTGTGTACCAAGTTGCAGAAGCACCGCCCGCCATAGCCGCCAAGATACTACTTGCTACTTGCATTGCATTTGTACAAAGAGGCTAACATAATATTTGCATACAATGACTTGCTAGTTTCGGGTATCTCAGTCTACCTTTTTTATGAAGCATGGAAAATATATAATTTTATAGTTATTTATGCTTATGAAGATTAGTCAAGCAATGTCAGGAATTGGCATATGTGTTGATGGGCAACAATGAACAGTTTCCTATACTAAACCCACATTGCATAATTTCCTCCAATTTCTAAATTATTTTATATACTGGAATAAACGATGTGTTTTGATAATAGTGATTCAGTAGATTACTGCATTTACAGGATGACGAAAATAAAAGGAAATCGTCAGCCGGCAAGCGCAAGACGAATGAGGTACTGAAAACCTTCAACTAATATAAAATTATAATAATAAAACTTTTAGTAGACGCTCAGAGGGAAAAGGAGCCCTGGCCCTGTTCTGTGAACCATTGGTTTTGGAATAGTTAGACACCAAGCAAGACATTTTTAAATGTTGCAAGATATGGCAAAATTATTTACCTAGTAAAGTAATTTTAATATTAAGTCATGAATTATGTACATTATAATTAATTACAATCAGGGCTTATTGAATCAAAATTTATTTTGAAATATTGTTTAGTAACTCACATTGGCTGTTGGTTTTCTGTACTCATTCAAGTCCCCTTTACCTTCTGATAGCTTTTAAATTAGTGAGTAGTTTGCCAAGTGTTTGAAATAGCATGATTTCTGTGATCCATACAATATAGTAATGAAATCCAATTGATTTTTGCTTATTAAGAAAGTTAAGAGAGTTAATTTGATTATCATCTAATTAACTCTCTTAACTTTAGTAATTTTTTACTGTACACATTATTATTTATAGTATTCAATTATCATTATAACACAAACCGCATACAAGACAGACGCACTCTCACTGACGCCAACGCCATTGTTAGGTTTTCACAAGATGACTGCACCGATTCGTCAATGTAGTGTCAATAAGATGTGTCCATTGTCAATAATCTCTCTAGGTAAACTTTTTGTTCTACGCATCGTTGACTAGGATCTTGTTCTGAAATTTATAAAATTTAATTAGTCACTAGGAAGTATCCATACACTTGTACCTATGTGAACTGTCACTTAATTCATGTTGTTTTGAAAGTATAGTAAGGATTGTCTTGATGTAATATTGTTGCAATCGTTGCCAAATCCCTGGCGAAAGAATCTTTCGCTGCCGGACGTCAGGGGCGGCCCTGGCCGGCGTCCCGCGCAGTGGCGCCAGCGTGGCGGGCGCGGCGGGGGCGTCGCGTGCGCCGGTGTCGGGTCGGGGGTTCATTTTAGTCAATCGCTAGTCGATATTGATACGATAATATTCTACGAGAATGAGGTCCGACGAGAATGCGTTCAAAATGAAATTAGTGTCCAACTCCTCCGATTACGTTTTAGCTAATGTCCTCAAAACTTGTAACAAAACCGTTTAATCTTGTCGCAAGAGCTCGGGGATTAAACACTCTCATGCTTGAATAATGTGTATGTTTTCTCCACTTTTTTTCTTGTTATGAAGGATTTCCAAGGACACGATGTACGAGCACTAATTTGATCGTTTGTTCTGCAGGACGAGGACGACGAAGAGGGCGAGCCCAAGGGCAAGAAAGCGAAAATGTCAAATAACGCCAAAGGCAAAGCCCCATCGCCGAAGAAGAACGCCAAGAAGTGAGCCGCCCGCGGCGCCGCCCCCCGCCGCGCCGCCCCTCGCCGGCGAGGGGCGGCGCGGCGGCCGCTTAGTTGTAACACATAGCGTGGTAATTCAGACTAGGTTAGCGTTGTATCGACTCGCGTGACTGGGACGAGTGGACGTGTGAGCATTTGTTCGTGATAGTTCTTACCGGTCGAGGTATCTGCAGACTGTCGACAGAACCCGTTGCCGATGATCGAGTGTGATTTCTTCACTGATTTTTATTTTAATTTTTTTTCTAAACTAAATTTTTTCCATTCCTTACTGTGGTATAGTGTTATGGATGTCAAATTTAATATTATAAGTCTTAAATTCACACGGATGTATTTTTAAGTTAAGACGTAATTAAGCATAATCAGTGTACTTGTAAGACATTGATCGAGTAGCCGTCGACATAAATTGAATTTGCTAACGATTTCTCATTTCAGAATGAAAATTCATAATCTATTATAGTTTGTTTGTACATATACATATAAAAGCATAAGAACGGTAACAATTAAATAAATAAAAACATTTCTAAACATTTTTTGATTTTTATTTCTACCGAGAATAGGTACCTAATTAAATAAGAAGCCAAACCTTGCATGAGCGTTATCAAACTAGCGATTTAAAATATGGAAAATCTTGGTTCACTCGGCCTGAATTTCGCCTTTTTTCACTTTCAATTTCAGCCACAGCCTGCCTAGCATGACTATTAAAACACGATATGATATAGCGATATATTGACACCAACTGTAAAAATATGATAGATATAGTCGCCAATTTGATTTTTTATCAAAACAGCTTATACAGCGATCATAAGATGTAACGTACCTAACCGGCACGGCGATTCAACACGGCGGCTTTAACTATCATATTTTTACAGTTTGTGTCGAGATACATCGCTATATCATATCGTTTTAGTGCTCATGCTGGGCAGGCTGGGTTTTAGGGCCCCGTTTGGTGACGCGATATATGTAGACGGGTGTGATTTCATCCAGATAGAGCTGGCGCGCACCGGTGAAGTGACTGTTTTGTAGTCAATCATAATATACAGAATGGTCCAGGCCAGATGGATATAAATTTTTTTTAGGTAGTCTGCTTATGGACCTATTTGTACCCGCCCGGAAAAAAATCGCTTGTCAGCCGCTTACAAGTGTTTTTTTTTTATTTTAGAAATATCACCACTATTTTAATAATTTTTTATTTACTTTTAAAATGAAAAATTCTATTTTCATTTTAGGTGCTTAATTAGACATTGCACTCTCTCAGAAAAAAAAAACAGACTGATCTGCAAATTTGAAGTGCATTTAACTTCATATCAATGCAAGAATAATTACTTTCCTAAAAATCGACAGATTTTTCGTAAACTCCAATTAAAAATAAAAAAAGCGGTTTTAAGTAAGCACCTAAAATAAAAAAATTATAGAAATTTTCATTTTAAAAGTAAATAAAAAAATATTAAAAGTGGTGATATTACTAAAATATAAAAAAAACATCTTGTAAGCGGCTGACAAGCGTTTTTTTTTCCTGGCGGGTACAAATAGGTCCCTAAGCCGACTACCTAAAAAAAATTTTATATCCATCTGGCCTGGACCACCCTGTATAAAGTCGTTGGTAGGGGATCACTTAATCGTAATGTCGCCGTAACGTGTGCGCTCACCTCTACTATACGTATCGGAGAAGGATATATTAAACGAAATATCTCTCCATTTTTGGACCGATCTATAAAGATATAGGCGAGGCGAGAGTGCGCGCGGACGCGACGACCGCGCAAGAACCGGCCGCGAATAGCGCGCCGTAGTGATCCAAGCCCCCCAAACCACCATCATCACCAAAACGCGGTTGGCACGCCGCTGCGAGCGTGTCCGCAGCGCTCTCGTCTCTCAATCGTTTGTGTGATTGTGAAGAGTGTGAAGGCGGCGCTACGGCCAAGCATTTACACACCAAACTTATTTCCGTAGCAGGCGACGGCATCCAAAATGTACGATTCGGATTTTTGCATTCGCTACCCAGCAACGCACCGATCTGTACCAGTCTACGCTTGGCAGCTGTAGTTACCCAGCAGTTGCGACTGCATACAAATATCTCTACAGAGCGTGGTGCGTTGCGACTGCCACATGATCGACTGGCAACTGGTACCTTAAGTAACGATCAGACAATAGTTGCGGTATGAATGTCAAACCAATTACAATCGTTCGTGTGCGCAATAAAGTGTGTATTTATGCTAATAAAGTCTTGTGTGTGCGGCTCTTTGCCTTTTTATAGGTCGCGCATAGCTGCTTTAATGCACCGCACTAAGATCTTAGTTTTGGTGCCTTCAAAAATAAATTAAAACCATTTATAACCAACTTGAAGACCATCTGGCCTAATGTATAGTCGTCGCTTAGTTAGTATAATAGTCGCATAGTTTGGGGTTAGTAGATGATAATTGATGTGATTGTGGAAACTATTTGTATATTTATTTAACTAAGTAAATCCACCTGGTTAATATATTTTATTTTATTTTCTTCTATCTAATAAAGCTTGAAGAATTCTATTCCTTTCCCTCTGAATATCATTGGATTCTTCTACTACTCTGACAAGTCTTTCAAACTTCTCTTTATCTTTTTTTTCCTGCATATTCCTCAACACCCTTTTAACTTCAGTTACAGACATTTGATCCACTTCATCACTGTGGCTGTACCCTGTTCCTACGGACTTTGGTTCATCATATATCATTTCAAACAAGGAATAGTAAGGCCACCTATTGCACTTTCCAGTAGCCAATTTCTTTTCTCTTAGCCTGATGTATGTCTGCTTTAAATTGCGAAATTTTTTGTCACACTCTTCTGAAGTCAGCCCCAGCTTTGTGGCTATAATCTTCCAAACATTCCTTTTTTTTACAAGGGGATCACCAAACTTTTCCTTATTCTCCAAGTAGAACTTCAGCAACTGTTCAACATAATCATCATCTTGATATTTGTATACCATTTTTGATACTACTTCATCATTGTTAGACACATGCGATGAATTGTTGTATATTGTTTCAAAATCCTTGTAGTACCTCCATTTTGTGATACATAGTCCAGTATTAGCTTTCACTTTTAACCTAATGTAAGTCTGTTTCAAATTCCTGAACTTTCTATCACACTGTGCAGGGGTTACCCCCACAACTGTTGAGATTTCTTTCCAAAGTTCTTTTTTTTGGTACCTAGGGTTTCTAAACTTATGAGCTATTTGGCTGTAAGCCTGGACCAACTGAGTGGTCTTGGTCCGGTCCCAGGGCCCCGCAGTGGGGTTGTAGTTGTAAAATATCCTTTCAAAGTACTGGTGGTATGGCCACTTGATCAGTTTCCCAGTTTCGTGACTTCTTTCTAACCAATTAAAATAAGTTCTCTTCAAATTTTTGAACTTGTGATAGCAGTTATACTCAGTTGTGCCCAATATTAATGCTATATCCTTCCAGATTTCTTTCTGTAGACAATCTGAGCTTCTGAATTTGCTAAGATTCTCTATGTAGAGACTTAACAACCGTCTAACTTTACTGTCTTCCCACGGCTCTAGGATTGAGGATGGCAAGGATTTGCACTCCTTAAATACTTCCTCACAGATATTGAAATGGACCCATTTGATATCTTTTCCTATTCTTTTCTTTTTTAATAATCTTATGTATGTCCTTCTAAGGTTTTTATACTTTTTACTGCAATCTTCAGGTGTAGCCCCAACCAGGCTAGCAATTTCTGTCCACAAAGTTTTGTCTTTGGCAGCATTCTTGAACCTGTTCTCTAGGCAAAGAGTGAGTAACAGCTTAATTTTATTTCGATCCCAAAAATTCTCTTCTTCCTGTGGTTTTGCAACATCTTTGTCTGGATTCTGAGTGGTGTCCTCAGGAAGGGCAACTGGTGCTTCATTAATCTGTATGTACTGCCTTTGGTCTACTGCATCAACTATGTATCTTGCTTCTTGACCTGTAACTGAAAATGAATTGATAATAAAAGTACACAATGCGATTGAGGTTTAATATGTTCGACTAGTGCATAGGTTTTCAGGTTCCACTTGTGGCTATGTATAATAGATTAATTAAATTAAAATAGTGTCCTAACAAAATACTTACGAGTTGGATTTTGTATAGTAAAGTTATAAACATTGTTTTGATCTTCCCGCACCACAAACCAATAACTTTGGCTTTGAGGATTATTAATATCCATGATACAAAAGTAGACAAGATTTTACTGATTTGTCACAATTAGCGAACATTAGATATGTATTAAATTTAAATAGAGATTAAATAGGTACTGTCCTAATGTTTTCAAATTAAAATCACTGATCAAAACTCAAACTCACTTAGTTTTTTTAACCACAGAGCTATTATCTTTTTTAATTAAAAAATCAGTGACACTGACAGTTCATCAGACTTCAGTCAGAAATCTGGAACAATGTTGACAAATTTAGTTATGTGCTCAAAAAAGTGCTACCTGAAGGAAATCCAATTTGTACTCCCTAAACATAGACATAGAAATAACTATAGACTGGCGCTATCTAACGAGATTCATGCCTATTTTATTTTCGCCATTGTTGCACTGTAGGCCGTAGTATCGGAACTTGGAACTAAAATAGTGATGTCCCAAGTCGACATTCGTATCATTTTTCGACGACATTTCCTGCCACGGCAACGACATACCCAAAATTTCCTGTTACGGTAAAACTTAAGATATTTATATACAGGGTGCTAAAGAAAACATGAGAGAAAAATATGAGCCTAGTTTTCGGGAGTGGTTCAGAGTCGAGTCTAGGATACAATAAATCGTATTTTAACATCCATTGAATTATTATTCGTAATCAAAAACAATGCGATCGTGCGATCAAACTTATGTCCCTCCAATATATAATAGATGTTGTTACTAAAATAATTACAATGGGTAGATAGAGACAATGTCTTTTTTGTCTACGTAGTAGGACTCGATTCGGACTGTTTTTTAAATATTTTAGACTCAATTCTAAACCACAAAAATTTTACAGCAGTTTTAAAATAATTGATATAACTTTAATTGTAACTAGATAAGATTTCAAGTCCTCAATTTGTTTAGTTACTAGAAAAAAAAAAAACGTTATAAAATCATATCATAGAGTATCACTGCATTGTGTAATTACGTAAAATATACAGTTTTAGAAAATATTTACACATTTATTATAGTTTCAAAATCCGATATTTAATATCGATATGTAGTAAAGCCAATATGACCCACCGTTTTGAACGTCAAAATAAGTTTTGGGTTCAAACACTAGTAACGCTTTTTTTATATAATTTCATAAGGACCAATCCCGCTCTCTATGTAGAGCAGTGATTCTGCCAATGTCAAGTATTTTTGGGAGATACGTAGGAGATTGGCCGGTGTTATGGAGTGAAATAGAGAATAATAATTTAGCAATATTCGTGAGCCTTTTGTCCATTACACCACCTAAAAAATAACACGAATAATTGACAACACAAAAGTGTTAGTGGGCGACGAGAGTTATTTACAATTTAATATTATAGATAGAGCAATATTTACAGATATATTTAATGTAAAATTCCCATCTTTCGGTTTAAAATTATTTTCTCTTTAAGTAAACGGTGTAATTTTTTCAAAGTAGGTAGTTTTATTTGAAAGCTTAAAAGATTAGCTAGCAATAAAAAATTAAAAAAGACCTACGATTCACAGTAGAAAATTTGTTAAAAAAATAATAGTGCTAGTTTTACATAACAATAAAACTTGTATTATTGAGCAGAGACGAAGGTTGTAACACAGACTTTTCGTGGTTGATGGCCCATCCCAGCTGTTCCAGGAACCGAATCGTGATGGACACTTCCTTTTCTAACTGCTGCCTGGATTGGTTGGCTAGGAGAAAATCGTCGAGATAAACCAGTATTCTTATATCTTTCTTTCAAAGCATGTGGGTCACCCAATTCGTGATCGTCGCGAAGTTCTTCGGTGCGCAAGATAGTCCAAACGGGAGACTGGTCATCTGGAGCGCTTTTCCTTGGTAAGCCATGCGTAGATATCGACGGTGACATTCTGCAATTGGCACGTGAAAATAAGCTGAGGAGAGGTCGATTTTGGCCATCCAATCGTGACTCTGTAGAAATTTCGGTATTTGAAAATGTGAGATCAGCATAAACTTCTTTGGGACTATGAATTGGTTCAGTTGCTTGAGATTGAGAATAGGTCGGTCTGATCCGCCCTTTTTCTTTCGAAGGAACATTATGGAGAAGAAGCTCATACCCAGTGAAGCCTGATTTGGTACCTCGAGTACTTTCTGCTTTACCAAGGATTCGATTTGTTCTGTCATTTCTTGGGATTCGTAAGTGCTTAAGCGTTGAATGTTGCACGGTGTTGGTGTGACAAGCACCGGCTTGGAGGTAAATGGCAGTCGCATCCCTGAGATCATGGCCAGGATGGCTTTCGGGGCCTGACACGACTGCCACTGTCTTCGATACGCTCGGAGACAGCCTCCGTAGAACTTGCTGAGTTGGGTTGGATAGTCACTTAGGTTTGGTCTTTTCATTACTCTGTCCTTCCTTACGATTGAATTTTCTGAATTTATGCGCGTTGGTCGTCTTAGGACCCGAGGATGTGTTCTCTGGTTTAGAGGCTTTTGATCGTTGATCTGAGCGAAAGGACTGATTTTGGGACTCGCGAGATGGCCCGGGTGATATGAACCTTCTCTGTGTATTAGTATCTATGGTGTGCCTATGAAGTGTTAACTGACAATGTGTCATCTCTTTGCAATATGTCTTTCAAATAAATAATGTAGCATAATTATTAAGTTGATTAAAGCCTAATTCCAAAAGGCGTTGCGTTCTTATTTGTATCACCGGGCTTTGGAGTCTTTGTCGTTAGAAAACCAAGGGCGGATCCATTTGTCGACCCCACCTGTACGTTGTATATATATACTAAGAGCCGTATTATCGAACAAGTGTTCAGCGCTCGGTGGGATTTTCCGCAAGCCGTCGCGCAGCAATTTATTTGGAATTTCCGCCAGGATACGTTTCCGACGCAGTTCGATACACTCAGCACGTTTACCGCACACAATTTGCATAATGTCTTCACTGGTTTTGTGAAATTTAGATTTAGTACTAAAAAGGCCAGATATCTTATCAAAGACATTAGAAGGGGTAAGCTCTGTGGTGGGTGCGGCCGCCCAGTCTACAAATAGTTGTAATTGTTCTTTAAGATGCTCGTGTTGTGAAAGCAATGCGTTCGAAAGAGCTGCGAGTGAGCGCTCTACAGGGGCTATGAAATGCTTCCCTTTTGTGAATTGTCGAAGTTCATCATTCACACTTAATTCTATAAAACCAGGTTGGGCACAGTAATCTTTCATAGCTTCTGCGTAACGAACCTCTCTTCAGTTTAAGTCATTAAATTTCTGTAGTTCTTCCAATCTTTTTACTCGCAATGGATCAGAGCTGGCGACCTTAGGGTCTTTCAAGAGTGTATTTACGGTGCCGAGATCCAGCTTTAGGTTATTTTCTACAAGCGTGGCAGGGCGTTGTAAAAATGAGGTGTTATCGCATTGGGTTGGCACAAATGACACGTTTGTATCGGGTACAAGCGTTTTATTATTAGATGTGGGCACGCTTGAGGTAGGCGGCACGTTTGTATTGGAAGGAGGCACGTTATTCAGATTATTCATGTATAGATTAGTTAAAAAACTCATTTGTTCCAAAAGAGTGTCAAAACTTTTGTTATTCCACGTACCTTCTCTAGTCCGTTTTACCACGTGCTCTGGGGAATCACCGACGTCTATGCTTATGATGTTGCTAGTTCGAAAGCTAACGACGCTATGAGGAAACTTCGAGTGGACTCGACCTCAGGTGACTAAAATGGCGCCAAACGGAAATAAGTCAATTCAATTACTAATTAATAAGCCCGACGGAAATTAAGCAATGACGTAATAACGCTAGACCGGAAGTCGACGCATCTCTCACAGGATGCTGTGCATCGTCACTTGCCGAATAATAAGATAATTTTTTGTTAAAAAAATGCTTTTTTTTTGTATTTTTGGTCTGTAACTTCAAACCTAGCACATTGAGGTAACTTTCTTAGCATGTTATAATAAACTGCATGATTTAATCTACAAGTTCTCCAAAATAACATGGGTTCTATCCGTATATAAGTTCCGGTACTACGGCCTACAGCAGAAATGGCGAAAATTAAATATGTACGATTTTTTTTTGATAGCGCAAGTCCATACTTATTTTTATGTCTATAGTGCCAACCATAGCCAGACCACAGAATACTTAATGGCCAGACAGCCTTTAAACTTTAAACGTACTCTGTCTAATCTGTGACCATAGCCAGCCGGCCCAGCCGCCCGCCAGGCGCCATGTTGATTGATATTTTTTTCAAGCTTGTTGGTTGGCTAGTTAAGCTTCGTAATAACTACGTTTCCGAATTTTTTATTGAACCTATGTTTTCTGACCCTTTTGGAAACTAAATTTAGTGAACCACTTTTGGATTTTATGCCCGTTATGGTGTACTTTGATTGATTGCAAGTGATTATGATTTGTATTGTTGGTTTTTCTGGATCGTAAATTTGACAGGTGAGTGGCGTAACTTATTTTCTTTAAAGTAGAAAACATAAGTGAGTAAATTATATTTTAAAGCAGACCCTATTTCGATAAATTAGTTCTTAAATTGTTCGCTTTTAAAACCATGATCGTGTATTATGGGATTCATGGGGTTGTTAACCTAAAAACAAGTGGCGGGAAATTATCAGTGCTGCCAACTTAAAATGTAAATATTATCAAATAATAAATGCGTCGACAACTCGACGTCGTGTCTACCTTGATCGACTCTACTCGCTTAAAAATATTGCAAAAACAAGAAGAAAAAAGAGATTGAGCCCTGTACTTCCTTAGCGAGCGTTAGGGATTCTTAGCGCGAGCCTGACTTACACTTGGCCGGTTTGTATTACTTGTTGTTTTGTTTTACTTTAGACTCGAAATCACCAATTTTGACGCTTGTATGTAATCAAAATTTTACGAAAGAGTAAAAATAAACGTTCTGTCCCCATTTAATAATTGTTTCACCTATTTTCATGTACTTATATTTCTTGTTCTCATCTTGGTTTCCAGAATAAAGATGTATGACGAAGGTGGTGGTGAATATTATCACTAACTGGCACGTTGTTTAGTAATCACATAAAATGATAAAATAAATATATAAAATATAGGAAGCCATTATGTGCCTTTGTGATAAATGTAATTTTAGTCCCATATGCATGCCACCCGGACCCCTCGTTGGGTGAAAGCCTCCTCCAAAGATAACCACTCGTCAAGATTTTTTGCCAGGTTAAACAAATTTCTTGATCCGATGGTCTCTATTTCGTCCTTCCACTTTGCTTTTGGACGACCTCTGCTTCTGTGCCCATGAGGTCCCCCCCACGTAGTCACAGAGAGGCGTGTCACGTGACCCGCCCACCTCCATTTCAGACCTCGTGCGAAGGACAAGGCATCTATCATGCTTGTCTGTTTTCTTATGGTCCTGTGACGGACTCTGTCCTTCAATTTAATTTTTAGTGAGCTGTATTCCAAAGCTCTTTGACAAGAGTTAGCTTTCTGTTGGTTGTTGAATCAAATATCCACGTTTGTCATCCATATGTGAGACAGGGTAAGAGGCATGAGTCCATTACTTTCTTTTTTAATTTTAAGTCCATGCTAGACTTCATAACTTCTTTATAGCTGCCACATAAAATGCTACATTCTTATAATTTTACTTTGTCTCTTCAAAACAACCACGTGTGGTTAATCCACCAAGTTGAATACAATAAAGTTTTAAAATATTAATATTTGAAATCATAACAATAAATGTTTTGTCTAACACATATTTATTTAATTTATTAATTTTACATTATTACATCAGCCATGTCCGGTGGACGACTGGTTGTGCTGGACCGCCTTGGTCGTGACGTGAAGCGGTACCCGCTGGCATCGGGACTTGCCACACTAGGGAGTGACCCACGATGTGATATCCGTGTCATGCTGCCCACAGTCAGCGGGCATCATGCTACTGTTGTTGTGCATACTCACCAGGTTAGTAAATCGGTTTAAAGTGTTTCAGCAGGCTTACATGTTCTGTTAGTTTTTTTTTCAACTAAGTGCATGTTAGTTTACATTTGAGTAAAGCACACAGATTGCTATTATACTCATGATTTTTTTTTCAATTATAAAAATATGTTTATGAAACCCCAAGCAGACTTGGGACGGAACATAACGCATAATAATAAAATTTACATCTTGAAAGCATTCAAATGCTTTGTTTTTTTTTTGGGCTGAGGGGTTTAATACAATTAACAATAACTGCTATTTATCTTTGTTACACAGGGAAACTGTACAAAGCACTTTGTGTAATCATAGTTAGTTTGTGTAATGATGTAACTATTCTCTTTTTCTAATAGACTGTGGTGCGCAACGTTGGTGATGGTGATACACTGGTGAATGGGCAGGCAGTGAGTGTGGCGGCCCTGCAGCACGGAGACCTTCTGACTGTCGGGGACAGATCCCTCCGCTGGGAATATGCAGAGCCATCCACTCGTCGTCCGTTAACCTCGGAGCCCAGTGAGTGTCTTAACTATTTGTTATTTGATGTACATTATTTAAACATTCTATTCAATTATTTGCAACTACTTAACCCAAACGACATCACTTCTAAGTAAAAACAGTAAGATGTGACATCATTTGATATTTTAAATCAATATTAAGTAATATCTTGATTATGTGAAAATTGAATCGTGTCCAATATTTATTGAAAATGATAGACAAAGAAAAAAATTTAGTCCCTATTACAATGTGCTACTCAGGGGTGCTCAGCATTAGTCATGGCAGTTAGAAATAGTTGCCATGGTATTCTGCGGGGTAAAGCGAAACACACACAGAAGGCGTGAGCGGGACGGCGACGGGTCGGGTCGGGAGAACGGCGGGTTTGATTACATACGTTCGAGTGGGCCTCCACGGGCAGCCGGCCGGTGAGCCGTCGCACTAACGCCTTTTGTGTGTGGTACGCTTAAGAGGCTGAATGAAGCCAAACGGTGCTAACAAAAGAAGGTTTTGTGTAAAATATATAGGTCATATCATTTTAAAAAGACGAGGCAGTTATAATTAGTTGTATGTCTGACATAATGCTCGTTTCCAAAATACGATTCCACAAACTTCACTCGACTGAAAACAAATAAACTTGCCTCTAAAATACCAAAATAAAATTTTTCTCACTCGTACTTACAGTAATGTTGATGATCATAGGCAAAATTATGGCTTTTATATTACTTGAGCAAGTGGCTGCTTTTCAAAATCAAAATCATTTATTTTTGCAAATAGGCCATTAAAAGCACTTTTACACATCCCAATTTTTTTTTTTGCCCTACCACTGCTTCGGGACAATTTGTGGGTTAGTGCCGAGAAGAAGAAGCGCAAGAAACTCGGTCACTGTTGTCAGCCTCCTTTAAAATTAATATTTTTACAAGTTTTGGTGCGAGCTAAGCAGTTTTAAATCCACACATTTTTATCGTTTAAATAATCACTAACGGTGTAATAACCCTTTTTCATTAAAATCATCTTAACATGTAATTTAAGTTCAAATACTGGCAGTTTAGCAAGGGATTGTGGTAATTTATTAAAAATACGAATATATTTTCCCATGAATGAAGTTCCTACCTTGTGCAATCTGAAATTTGGAACGACCAGTTTATCGTTTATGTATGTTATTTTTCTTGGAAAATATGTGCATAATATTTTAATAAATATATTGAAAAGCAACTGTAAGTATGTTAATTTCTTTAAATAGTTCTCTTAGAGTCTCGTGGTCTAAGGTTATAAATAGCTCTTTTGCAGTACAAAGATGGTTTCAATATCTGCAGCTGAGCCCCATAACAGTATTCCATATGACATTATACTCTGAAAAATGCTAAAATTGTAAACGGGAATCTAAAAGTTATTTCTAAAAACGTAGTGGAATTTGTCGTATCTAGTTGTTCATCTTGTACAATAATATGCGTTGATACCTTCCTTACATTAGGCATTGTAAATTTTATGCATTTTGTTTTGTTTGCATTGAGCAAAAGATTGTTAGTACTAAACCAATGCAATACAAGCGAGAGGGCATTATTGACATCGTCAAAGGATTCTTGACCCCTTTTAATTTTGAAAATTAACGATGTATCATCCGCAAATAACACCATCTCACATAGGTCTTTTGTAAAGTAAGGAAGGTCATTTATATACAAGGTCTAACAAAATCAACTGCGTTGCTTTAAAGGGGGGTATCTATACATCATAGTGAATGCGTTGACAAAAAATAAGGTATTGTTTTATAGTAATTTTTAAAAGTTATGTTTTTTAACAAAATAAATAAATTAAAACGCAGTCAAAAACGAAACACTCTGTATCTTTTCTTACTCATGCAAACTGTAGTTCACAGATGGTGTGTACGTACACAGCGCACACCAGCATTTTATTACCAAAGATCGTTGTGTGCATCACCCTTGTCAAACCAGCTGATCTGCGATTGGTCGAGTGGCACAGCTAGGCTTTTTCGACCAATCACAGATCAATTGCAACGAAGAATAACTTCATACACACATGTTAGTACACTAGTGTGTGTAGAATGCACTTTCATGATAATAATGTTTTCGATAACAAACAAAACAAACAATGTCAACTAAATTAATAACCAACATCGTTTTTTTGTTACTTCAAGGCTCTAAGGAAAGATAATTTCTATGTTAAATGAGTTAGATTAAATCTTAGTTGCAGGAACTAGGTAGGTATTTACTTACTTTCTTGTAATTGTTGTTGTACGTAATTCGTTATTTACCTCTCGAAGCTCTTTAGAATCACTCCTAGCAGAATGGCAAGGTGGATAGAAATAAAGGAAAATAAAGCGGTTTTAAAACATTTATTAATTTAATTCTGACTCTGACTGACTCTATCACACTTTCACAGGCTTTGGACTAACAAGTAGGTTAGCGTAGTAAATAATTTATCTGCCTGGTAAATAAATTATCTGACTAACAAAAAGATTAAACAAACAAATCAATCAAGTAGGTACCACTTACTCTCAATCTACGCTTACTTAGCGTGTTTAAGTTCATTAAGAGGTTTACAATCTTACAACAAATTACATTGATCATAATCACATTACAAAAAAACATTGCACAGCAATGCGACGTGCACTTTTACGCGAAATAACAGTCTCTGTCACTTTTTATGTTTTAAAGCGTTTACACGGTTTGCAATAAAATTCGATGTCGTAGTTGTGTCGCACTTTCAATGTTATAATCACCTTCACAATACACTAAGTCCTACACTCAGCCCCACACATGGAAGCCCAAATGTTCAGGCTACTGCTACATCTAGTCTGAAAATGATCGGTACGAACTAGGTGGGGGCTCTGTTCAGCCCAATAGTAGGCGCCGCGGCGTAGAGGTTAAACATCCAACCACTGGTGAAGCTTCTCTCGTCCGTCCAGAGAATGTTGCAGCTTCTGCGACTTCTGCAAAACTGGACTCGTAGTGTGAAGTCATGCGGCTTCAGCTCTTGAACTAGTGTAAAATGATACAGGCGCCTGCCCCTCGTCTTGCGTCTCGCCGCAGAATTCGCATTAATGACGCCTGCGCCCATGAGCGCTTGGCGAAGACGGACGCTGCATCAGTCGCGCTTGCGATTGGGTTGCCGATCAAAAATCTGCATCACACTGTCTTCTCATTGAACAGGCTGGCGTGGCCTTCCCTGGTCCCCGACGGGCATAAACAATCTCACTCCAGTCCCTGAACCGCTCACGAAAACGCCCTCAATATCAGCGTAAAGGCGCGCTGCTTTAGCACAAATTAAAGTTGCGATCCTGGTAGCACATAACCCTGGACTGACACGTCGCGTCGCACACGCACGCCGCACGGAAGCGAATTAGAGACTGCGCGGCGCGGGCGCCCGGGCGGTCGTCCTGCAAAAGCCGAAAAGGCTCAAGCTAGGGATGCGCCTAAGATGGGATCATAATTTAAAGGATACAAAAAACTAACACATACCGGATAACTGATCGTGAATTGGGAACTGACACCTCGCATTTAATTAAGTATTATGGCGAGGTAACCTACTACTTAAACGAAATCGTGAGTGCGACACAAGTTTTTTTTGTACCTTAGCTTTCAACTCGCCAATCTAGTTAAGTGTAACTCTTGTTTTTAGAGTAAAATTATTTTGTCCAAACCGGTAATAAATGTTCTAAAGTGTCAGTTTAAGACAGATAAAGACTGATAAAACATACAACGACTGAATTTAAAAAGTCACTAAGAATTATTTTTAACGAACTAACTAGGACATAGCATTTAAACTCGGACATATCGTACTTTATCTAGCAGTTATTTCTTAACTGACAGTCGCAAAATTACCAAAATGTATTTTTAAAATGCTTATTCACATAACTACTTACTTGAGTTACTGTAAGTGGCAAAAAGGAAACAACTGCGAGAGAAATCAAAACACTAATAACATGTATTACTTACTTAATATGAATTTTTTTCGAAACTGATAAAACATTGTTATCGTCTCAATAACTTAGTTAAAATCAAATAAAATCAAATTTTAGTTTAAACAAAAATAAAATCTTAATTAGTAATGTAATGAATGAATGATCCGATCTCGTAAAAAACTATGAGCCTAGAAATCAGATCAAATGTGGCACATCCCTATCTATCCGCATGCACACTTTGATTCACCCCGACACGTGCCCGACACCGGCCTTTCGGCTCGAGCGGCATAGTCAGCAGTTAGCGAGTACGGCTTCCACGTTAAATAAATATCTAGGACTCTAGGATTACGATTTTACACGAATGTTTGAGTAGGTTTATTAAAACAATCCATAACATTTTTTATTTAATTATTTTAAGCAAAACAATTATAATCGTGTTTAATTGAACGAAATATCATATTTTAATACTTTTCTTATTGTAATATTGCGACCGGTTAAGAGTTAAATTCTAGGTAAGTTTTAAAGCATTTTTTGAAATGAGTTTGTCCCGTGGTTTGTCAAGTTAATATCAACTTTTATGGTGTCGATTTCATTATCTAGACGATTAGTCAAGAATTAATTACAAAATAGCAAAACCTTTTTATTCCAACAATTTTCCTTATAAACAATATTAATATCTCAAATGTTGAAATTTAAATAATAAGTAAAATGTATTTCAGTTCCTAAAATAGCAAAATCTTTCATTTCCTTACGAATACCTACGATCTTATCTTAGCTAAACAAAATGCTTGTCACCCTATCCAAGATACCGACAAACACGGCGGGGTACTTTTGTCGGGGCCACCTTTGAAACTTGGTCTTGCTAACTCCAAAATAATTTTACCCCCAAAATTAATTAAAAAATAAATTAGAATTAAAGAAGGCGAGAAATTAGACTTTAATGAACTTGTTATTTTCAGTTTAAACAACTCGATTGTAGTTTTGTTTGTAAAATTTAATTTAATTTAATAGCACATTACACGACGAGTTTACAGCCGTGATGGGAAGTTGGGACTTGGGAACGGTTAGACGTAACGTCGTATAGCCATTTTTATTGAAGCTGAATAGACAAGTGCATTGATCGAAATTGTCGTTGTCTCCGCGGTATCTTCGTTTTTTCAAAATGATATGTGAATACGGCTTTGGTTACTACGAAAACTGGTGAGTCGTTGAAGTTTTGTTACGTAAATTAGGTCACAACAACACAGTCACACTCTCCGGTCAGTTCGCGAACAACGCACTCTGCGGTCAGCTGTTCGTAGTATCTTGATCGATTATGAAGTACCGCAACTTTTGATTCTCTTGACGTCGGTTCGGTTACGTGACCGCAAAAATCAACAACCAATTAAAACCCCTAATTCCTAATTCTCTAATTGCCAAACACATAATTCTACTCCAATCCGTAGTGAAAAAAATCCTTAAAAAAGAAAACCCACAAACTTTATTTTACCCTAAAATCAGGGTAATTCTTTCATGTAGGTATTTCTGAGTCGCCGTCGCCGCACCGCGCTGTTCTCTTGAGTGTGTGCATGTGTGGGTCACGTTTGCTTGTGTGCGTGCGTAGTGTGTCAATGTAGTAGTAAACAGCTGTAAAGGGTGTAGATTTTCGTAGTTACGGAATGAGATTGTTATGATCAATATCTCTGTAACTAGCCTGAATTTTTGGCTCAAATTTGGTGAGCCTGCTCAGCTCGATGTACAGATACCCCCATTAAAAGGAATGTAGTTGATTTTGTTAGACCTTATATATAAGAAACAGTAGCGGTCCTAATATTGATCCCTGAGGTACACCCATAGTTAGAGGCGATCCTGAAGACTTAGCTCCATTAATACATACTTTTTGCGTTCTACCTGTGAGATAAGAGTTTATTAAATATAAAGACTCGTCCGATAAATTATGGTAATTTGTGGTTATTTTTATTAAAATCGTGTATTTTGTGGTTGGCATCTAGGCCCTTTCATTCCAAGCAGCACCTTCTCTGTCGCTCCTACTGAATTCGACAGTGACCGCTGAGGCGCGCTGCTCGACGGACCCGTCTCTATTGCTGGTGGTCATTGGCCGTCTTGTATTGGCGGGCTGGTTCATTAACCAGCGTTGTGTTGTTGTACAGCGCTAGTGGTGCGCGGGCGCGGGGGCGGGGGCGGGGGCGGAGGCGGGGGCGGGCGGCGGCGCGGGTCGGGGGGCGGGGGCGGGGGCGGGGGCGGGCCGGCGCGGTCGCCGGCGCTGCGGCTGGCGCTGGAGCTGCACCACCGCGCCTCCATGCCGGGTAATACAATAATACAATCATTGCCTATTTATCTATGTATTTAAAAATGAATTTCTATTTCCCTCGGTCATCGCATCACGCGTGAACGGATAGAGCGATTTTGCAATTTTTTTTTTATTGTGTTACCTATTGTCAGGAGAAGGTTCTTATGAAGGAAAAAATTAAGGAAGAACGAAGGAATAAACTAAAGACCACGCGAACGAAGTCGCGGGCGACAGCTAGTTTTATATAAAAAACTAACAGCGTATTACATGTAGTTAACTTGTTATATTGAGCGCCGTAGGGATCGACGGTGCCCCACGAACGACAGATTTTCTTTAATAATTAAAAAAACCTTAACGACTTCTATTTTAAACTGTGGAACATATAATGAAGCTGTGTTACGGACTCGGTATTTAGATGTACGGAAAATGGTCTTGGATAATAGACCGAAAGCAAAGCAGAATCTGTCATCAAAAGATAATGTTCAGTGCAACCATCATCATAGGAATCAAAATCTTTGCGCCAGGTGAAGTTACGGTGTTCAACAAAAATACTGTCAAGTGTGCAGTCACTGTATTATAATTGTAATTTGTCTGGATTATACTCTACACCACCGAAGGAACCAAACAACACCAATTCTGGCATTTTGACGACCGTCTGTTCTGGTGGTTCGCACTCCGGCTTTCAAAACCAGTGGTCGCGAGTTCGAATCCCGCAAGAAGCAAGTGCTCGTGTAATGAGCACGACCGTTTGTATACTTCAGTGATAAATGTCATATAATGTACATCTATGATAGATCCATTATTTAGTCGACATGTCTATGCTTTAGGGCTAAGTAATTGAAGTGATTGTTGAAACATTTTATTTTATTTATTTTTTATTTATCAACATATTTCCTCGCAGCCAATGCTGGCGGTAAGCAAGTGGCGATAGTGCAACCACAGAGGAGAGACACCACTGAACAACATGGTAAGCTGCTATCGAATACAATTATTGTTTTTACTATTATTTTTACAGGTATATCGCCGATTTTCTTGACTAGTGCTCCCGACTACGTAGCCTCAGTTAAATGTTTTTTTACTGTCTGTTTAAACATCTTTAATCCCAAGAAAACACTGAAAGGGGGATGCATGAAAAATAATCTATAATAATAAAATCAATGTAATAATTGTATTTGTCTAGGTAGGAATTACGGCATAAACTCTTTTATGAACACAATAAAATTACCACGGGCCCCCGTTCCCGGCATCATCATTATTCTGGGTGGGTACAGGTTCCCTGCCCGGTGGACTAACGATCTAGTCAAAGTTACAGAAAGCCGCTTGATGCAACCCAGGGTTGGTAGTGATTATTGTCAATGATAATTATCTTGATGTAAATATCAAGATAATTAAAAAATTATAGAAATAACGAGATGTGCGAGCTAACTCTCTCACATTGCGGCACCATCACACCGTGACTCACTTGCAATAGGATCATGTATCCAAACGCGATAAATGACAAAATCTGTACATGAACAAACCTTTTTCGAGCACACGCTAATACTAAAGTGTTTTTCTTCCAATTTTTGTATTTTTTTTGTAAACTGTATTTAAAAAAATAATAATTTGTAGCACATTTGTCACAAAAATAGTTTTTCTACTCAACAATCAAAACACCTAATTAATTTAAAAAAAAAAGTGAAGTAAATAAATATGACCCAGCATGGATAATCAGCATGAAAATTATTAAAAAAAAACATCTTGATAATAAACAATCGCAAACGGCCTAGAGCCGCCCCCTGTGCCTATGTCCAGCAGTGGACGTCCAATGTTCGCTTTCACCAGCCACAGCCGTCCCCTCAGGGCCCTCGGCGCCCTCGGGGCCCTCGGAGGCGAGCGCGAGGCCGCCGCAGCCCAAGCGGCCGCGCGACGACGGCAGGCGCGGGGGCAGCATGACGCAGGCCGAGATGTGGATCGAGTCCCGGAAGACCAGCCCCAGGCGGAGCGGCAAGCTCACTCCTACGCCAGCCAAGGTGATTATATCTCCATGCCTAATGTCACAGGAGATCCACACGTTTTGTAAAGAGATTTGGGATAAAAAAAAGTTGGTGGCCAGAAATGAATTACATTTTGTTTAAACGGTGACAGGAGTAAAGAATTTTTGTACGGCGACAACACTGTAATCGATTTATGAACAAAGATACGGCGGTCTTGAAATAAATATTAAGAATAAGATCATCCTATCGTTCTGTGTAATCCTACATCTGTTCGTATTGTATGGTTGCACTTTCGATGCATCTGTTTGTCGCTAGGGCCGACAAGCCAATGCGTACAGCGGGCCGATCGCGTTGATATATAGATGATGATTATTATTGTAACAGTTAATTTTATAAACAAATATTTTAGTTAAAAGACTTGCCAAGATTATTTAAAGCAAGGCTACTCAACTTTTTTATTCGTCAGGCCAAACGGACAATTCAGATTTTTTGGCGGGCCACTAATAGTTACTATTTTAGTTACTAACCTACTAGTGCAGTAAAAAAACAACATTATGAACTATAATTGTTAGGTATTTAGTATTACAATGTCAAATAAACAATCAAGATTGTATGTTTATTTAACTTGTAACGAAATCTGAATAAAAATAAGGCAAGCGATCGATATAATCAATGTGATTTCTGACATTGCTTCTGGTGTAATATTTTTTTTATGTTAGGCGTCAAGTCAGAAGTTGATAGTAACAATAAATTACAAATATGTTCTTCAGCCAGTGACGTGCGGTACTAGAATGACTTTTACTCAATTAAGATCTGAGAAAACTTTTTCACAAACATTATGATCATCCGAAACCGATGACCGCGTACGCGTCCGCCACACTTTTCATTCGACCGTGACGGCAATTTTCGGGCTGGCTCGCGCGGACCATTTATAAAAACCGTCCGAGGGCATAGGGTTGAGCAGCCTCGGTTTAAAGTATTCGGCAAACAAAGAGAAACGATCTTGACGTGATTAGTTGTTTTATTATAAAGAGAGGGTTTTGAATATCGTCGGTGACCCCCACCAATATTGCAGGCCGCGTCCGCACCTGCCCGCAAGACGCTGGGCGGGGCCAAGGGCACGCCGCTGCGGCTGACTGTGCTACGCCGCGCGCAGAGCGCCCGCAAGCGGCGGTCGCCGGTCGCCAAGATACAGCCGCCGCTGGAGATCGGTCAGTACAGTACAGTACGGTACAGTACAGTACAGTACAGTACAGTACAGTACAGTACCCGCGCACTGTTACTATCGCCACCGCCTCTTTGTACTAGGTATGGAGGGTAGAGTTAAGGAGTACAATCTCTTACGGGCGTAAACTCGAAAAAGTGTCCTACTTAAACGGTTCCAAATTCCCCCAAAATGCGCAAAATTCGCAGAGTACTGGTATGCAGTCGACGGATTGGAGTAATACCGAGTTAGGACATTTGGTGACTTTTATAAAACTTTTTTAATCATTTCTAAAATTCCCTCATTTTGTTTATGTATTTAACCTTTAAATATTAAAAAATAATAAGCAATTGATTATGTTTCTTATTATGAAAAGTGCGCCATAACGGTGCCGGAAGTTTTTCTGTTCTTGTTTATTTTTCTGTCTAATTAACTTTTGGCGCTTTTTTTTAAATTTACCCTGTTGCTACTGTGGCACCTACCTGCTTAATTTAACGCATTTGAACAGACACTTTTTCAAAGCGAAGATTATACTCCTTACGTTTACCCTCCATAATGCTAGGGTTTACCACCTAGACTTCGGAATTAATTATCATTTCAGGCATAGGATGTCCATTGCTAAACATAGGCCTCCCTAATGATTTCCAGATTGGCCGGTTGGAAGCAGCCTGTATCCAGCGGATTCCTGCAACCTTTACCTGGTCCTCTATCCACCTTATGGGTGGGTGTCCTCCAGAATTAAACGCTGCAATCCGACTTGGCAAGTTTTCTTAGTTGGGCGACTAAAGCGAAACGAATTTGTCTTCGTTTCGCTTTGCCTTCAGTGCAGTCTGCACTTACCGCTTTACCGGAAGATGCACGGCTAAAGTTGTGATAATATTAAAATTTATATTGTGTCTGGAATACTGTTCACGAATGTGTCAATAAAATCATGTTTTGTATAATAACTACGTTTTGAAACTACAACCCTCTCATAATGAGACAATTTAAAAATTACAGTAATTTTCGCGGCTCATAGACTATCCCAATACTCATTTATTAAGTATATAGCTTCCGGGCACTTATACACGTCCCAAAATATAGCTTAGTCCTACCACCGCTTCGGGACTACATATTGGCTGGTGATGAGGAGAAACGGCGCAACAAACTCAGTTACCTGTGTCAGCCTTTTTTATAGGAAATACAGTTACAAGACAATATAAGACAGTAGTAAGTGCGAGCTAAGCGGGTTGTCCACCACAACCAATACGTGGTTAAGGCGAGTAATGCTCCTAAATTAGTGACTCGACGAATGTTAGTACGAATATCGCACGAAAACTCAAAATACAGCATATCATATATAAATGCATAACAGCGCGCAACGAAACGTGGCTGCTACCATAGTCGCTGCGTCTATAAGTAGCGAAAAATGAGGAAAATAATACTTTTCGCATGGACGCAACTGTTCGAATAAAAATTCTGTTGAACAAATTAAATCGGTCGCGCGATTAAGAAGAAGAAAGAGAATTTGCATCTTTTTTGTTGGCTTTTTTAATTATTTCATTCATTTTCTCCTAAAGTATAAGTACCAGATAAAACGCTATGCTCAGAATGTTGTGTAGGTTTTGAAAATTTATAGCGTGTTTTTAAAATATTTTTCTGACAAACTCGGCTCAAGTGGGAGGGTTTTAAACCACACCGGCTCACATCTGACGACTACACTCGGCTCAACTAGTTCATCATACTCTCAGACCACACGAAGCGAGCGGCACTCCTGCTGATGACGGGCCACACGCCCAAGTCCAAAGGGCCGAGCCCTCGCCCCAGCGACGCTAAGAAGACTCCCTCGTTCGTGGTCAAGCGGCCCGGCCCCGCGCGCCGGGGCCCTCGCCGCGGCTCGCCCGCCGGCACGCCCACCGGCCCGCCCACCGCTGGGACGAGGAGTAGCACGAGAGCCTCTGCCAGAAAGACTGTGAGTGTGAACGACCTTCATTCGTTTAGCGCTCTGGAGGCCGGCGGGGGTCGCTGCGCACCCCGGCCTCGCTGCGGGCCAGGACGCCCACCATTGAGACTAGGACTGGCGAGAGAGGCTGTGCCGGACAGACTGAGTTTGATTCCATGATAAATGCGGAAGCGGCTCTGTCTGTCTGTCTGACTGAAAGCGACGCTTTCCCGCCTAAACTGATGCATCGATTTTGATGAAACTTGGTACAGAGTAGACTGTGTAGACTAGAGATCGGGAAAGGATATAGGCTACCTTTTGTCGTGAGAGCTGAACTGATTTTGATAAAATTTTGTACGGAATATGCTCGAACCCTAGGGCCATTCCTAGGCACCTACTATTATTATTCCATCTTCCGAGCGAGTAAAATTTTATCGCCTCGAATAACAAACGTGCGTGATTGAATATTATGATTGTCACTAAATCATGATTCATAATTGAAAAGATGATCGATCGACGAACAAGACTAAGTATACAGATATGTAAATCGTATTCTGGATCACAACTTAGTTTTTTTGTCCAAGGAACGCGCGATAAAGTTACTTTGAAATACTAAATTTTATACAAGCCTCGCAATTGGTAATTTAGAGTAGACTACTGTTTTTAAAACTCTTTTGTCTTAAAATTTGCATCGGCTCATAGTAGGTAGGTATTATGAGATGCAAATTAGGGATGCACGTTCGATACGTAATTGATTATTTCGTTCAAGTGACTAATTTTAACTGCATATTTTCCTCATAGCGTCGTCAGTCTCATACAAAATACTCCAGTTTCGGTTCGCAGTGCAGGTCGTACAGTTGCACGGTCTATGTACCACTTCCTGTGCACTCTAAGACCCGTAACTGCTTTATAAAGTGTGATGATGTCTTTTTTATTTGCCTGGGAAGAGTTACTGTCAAAATACGTGAACTTCTACGTTAAAGATGTTAGATTGCATTTCGAATCTCTTATTTGTTTGTTATATATTTTAAAATAAAAAACGTACACCTTAAATAAATTTGATTGTTACATTATTCCAAAATGTCTTTCGCCAGGTATCGATACTAGAAATCAGCGACTCGACTCGATCGACTATCCGCGAGAGCACCGCGTCACGCCGGTCTCGCACCAGCCCACTATCCCCACTCTTGCCCACCCCCAGGAAATCCGCCCTCAAAGACCCGGCCGCCAAGAAAAGCACGAGAAAAACTGAATCTATCAAATTCGACCTTAGCAATTTGGAAAACCACACCGAAGACCGATCGGATATTCTTACCTTGGGAGAAACGACTAAAGGGACGCACGACAGTGCGAGCGAGGATGAGCTAACTCTGCATTACTCGGATACGTCCAGTGTCCAGTCCCCGTCTCCTAGGAAGTCCATACATTCCCGCAGTAGCCGAATGTTGGAGAAGTCTCTAGGGACGTCTGCGACCGGGTCACCGGATCAAAGAAGCAGGAGCACACTAACGGTCGTGACTCCCGACTCGCCCCGAAGGAAGTCCAATCGAGGCACTCTCATTCTTCAGAAAGCTTTGGACACGACCAGCAATGACAGCAGATATTCTCGAAGAACAACCAAAACTCTGACGGACCAAAGCTACGACACGACCGTCGCTTCGGGTTTCAAAACGCGTACTCTGAGCCCGAGATCGCCGAATCAAAATCTGGAAACCTACTCTATCGTTGACTTAGTGTCTATTGGCTCGAATGAATCTGGAACATCGACGTCGGTGTATAACTCCGTTGGTTCGACCAACAGTAGTGCTATAGCGTTCGGAACACCTCAGAACAGTACCGGTAGACGGACTAGATCTACCATTGATCCTAATACTTTAATCGGATCTAGTACTCCATACGTCAAACCTACGAGGAGTTCCTCTTTGAAATCGCAAAGTTCTCGTAAAAGTTCTATCAAAAATATATCGAATGTATCTACTAGAAGTTCCGGGTCCGCTCGCCGCTCTAAGTCGTTGACGACGCCAGAAAACTCAAGAGACACTCGACAACACATCTCGGTAAACAGTACAAAAATATCCCGTGCCTCAAAAAGTAGGTCTCGAATCAGCGACAGTGATTTGTTGCTAATATCTTCTAGCGATAACTCTCAACTGGAAGACGCTTCGCCTCGTTCCTCGAGACGTGTCAGTCGATCGACAAAATCTGATCAAAACAGCCCCGCACCAACGCGCAAGAGTTCCCGTAGAAGCGGTGGCGATACCACTCCTAACAGCAATGAGAACGAAAGCGAAGGGATCAGTACTCCAGAAAACAGACGCAGCCCTGAGGAAGTGGGGACGCCCGTGCTTAGCATTCAAAGTTTACTAAACTCCAGTCAAAGCTCGTTCGCTTCTAATAACTCGACCAAAAAGGGTCGACCGTCTAATATCAAGAGAAAGACTATCGGCGTCATCAGGTCTGAACCGAGACACCGTACAGGAATCAAATCTAAATCTCTAAACTTTACGGCAAGGAGGGGTATATTGAGATTGAGCAAAGACTCGTCGTTAGCTTCCGATAAGACAGACGAGGGAGCCCCTAAGACGAGCAATGAGAAAATGGTCACTCCAAAGAGCGCGGTCAAGCTTGTCCAAGAAGCAGTCAAGAACAAACATTCCACTGCTAAGAAGCCGCAGTCAAAACGGTCGATCATAGACAATTTGAACGAATCGGATATTGTGAAACAACTGTTCAACAGTCCAGTCAAAAGGAAGCTGTCTCAAAGCATGACTGAGTTCTCTAGAAAACAGCTATTCGACGAAGACGATGACATAATCGTAGCCAAACGACCCACACGAAACACGATCGCTTACATGGCCCGAACGCCCGATAGCTCCATTTTGGACCACACAGAAGCGATCACCCCTGAAGTATTCGTCAGCCCGATTAGTACACCCAGCAATAGCCCCAATTTAACGGGAATCAAACGATTGTTCCGTAAAAATACACCTGACAACGATCTCCGGAACGTGAGAGGAGTTAAAGGTCTGTTGCGCACCCCTCGCACTAGAAAATCAACCAGAAACGACTTAACAAATATCTCTGGCGTCAAGCGAGTGTTCGCTAAATCTCCCAAGAACCGTTTAAGCGACGTCAGAGTGAAAGAAGTGTTCGCCGAGGGTCCTAAAAACGACTTACGCCGAGTTTCGGGAGTGAAATCTCTATTCCAATCTCAGAAGGAGCGCAAATCGCCAAGAAACGACCTGAGTGACGTTCGAGGCGTGAAGAATCTGTTCCAACAGAGCAGTCCTAATAACGACCTGCGGAGAGTTTCGGGAGTCAAGAGAGCTCTGCAAAAAGGCTCCCCTAAAAATGACCTAACCGACGTACGGGGCGTAAAGAAAATGTTCAAGGGACAGAAAGCGAGGAACGATTTTAACGACGTCAGCGGAATCGAGGAGCTATTCAACGAATCGAATAATTCGGTGCGGGATTCGGAGAGGCTGTTCGACCGGTTGATCGGCAAGCCTCCGATAAAGGCCGTGTATTCAAAAAGTTTCGTCAAGAAGCCCGTTCACAAACCGAAGACGCGCAGCGCGAAGTCTCTACATGCGTCTATAGATGTCATAACCAATAATGTCGAGGAATGGATAGAGCGGGAGCTTCAGAAGCGGCTGCACAAAGAAGACGACAAGGTCTCGAAACATAACACGACTAGAGAACTTCAGAAACTGAATACCGATACCGTCGAGGGCTCCGCGCCACTGCGGGCGTCGAGAGTTCGAAACGGCACGGTCTCGCGGGCGGATCTGTCGCGGAAGAAGTCCGCGTCGGAACTATATAGTGCGCACACCCTGCCGATTAAGAAGAGGTCTATAGCGGAAATTTCTGTGGGTGGGGGTGGGAGTGGGGGTGGAGAACGGAAGAACAGTTTGCCGATAAAGAAGCGCTTGGTGGTGCACTCGACGCCGGTGAAGGGCCGCAGCCGGCTGACCATGAACGCGTCCGAACTGGGACGCGTCTCGCCCATCGCACTCGCCGACACTTCTTTGAGGTAACAACATTATTTGTTACTTACTTACTTTTACTAAGCTCACTTCTCAGTTCTCTTTAAAGTATGAAGAGCTTGAAATGTTGCAAACAGATACTACACACTTACATTTATAAACACAAATGCTTGTACAAGCAGCTCGTCGACCTACCACAAAACGTCAAATTTTCTCAAATGATATCGATCTCTACGTATCGGACTTAGTGTTGAAAATCGGTTCAATGACATTCAACTTTTCGGGTAGGTTGACCTGCCGTTGTCTGTACATCACACAAACATCCACCTCTCCTCTTTGGGATTCGAACGGGCAATCACTGGTTGAAGTCAAGAGCACTAATTACTTAAGCAGACAATAATTAATATTTCACATTTTACCGTATCCATTTTTTTTTTCAGATCTGAATCCACTTTGGCAATGCCAGAGCCAAAACAGACTAGAAGCAAAAGGTTGACTAAGGTTGCTACCGAGATTGAGGCCCCTAAGGAGGTCACAAAGTCTCCGCCTAAAGCCCGCACTCCGAAACCTTCGCCCAAACGAGCTGAAGCTGCGGCCAGCCCGCAGGCACGGGCCGCCAGGACTCGCAACAACAAGACTGACAACTCACAAACGAATACTAAGAAACGACGAACATCTTTAGTTATCTCCAAGAAATCTCCTATAATGAGTCCCAAACCCGCCCCGAGAACGAGGAGAGGCAAAGTCGAGCAGAAGCGAGCCTCTCCAGCTAAGGTGGAGCAGAGACCGACATCGAAAAGCAAAGTGGAGCAAAAAGCACCAAAGTCTCCTGTTCAACCGAGTCCAAAGAAAACTCGAGCCAGTCGCAAGCGAGAGGCGAAACCCGCGACGCCCAAACGTAACACCAGAGCTAGAGTGCAAAAAGCTACGGTCGTCGTGGGCAAACCGTCGCCCCGGTCGAAACCGCGGGCCGAGTCCAAGGCTAAAGTCGAAAAGGAGGCTCCTAAAACTAGAGCAAAAGTCGAGTCGTCGCCTAAATCTAAAGCTACAGAAATTGAGGCTCCAAAAACTCGAGCCAGAGTCGACGGTCCCCGAAAATCGCGCAAGACCGCAGCCGGCGAAAGGACCACCGACGAAATCGAGACTGAATCGAAACGAAGGAAAACGGAACCACGAAAGCCGGAGCCGGCTAGGACACGCCGCACCGCCGGAAGCGAACCCGAGGGCGCGCAGAACGAGGCAGCCAAGAGAGCTAAGAGGCGACCGGAAGCCGAACCAGAAGAGAGAGAGAGAAAAGGACGGAAGACTCGAGTCGCAGAAGAGAAATCCGAACCGACGAGAACGCGGAGAGCCCGAGACGACGCTTCAAAAAAGACCGACTCTCCGAAACCTACCAGATCTCGCGGCAAGAAACTGGAAACCCAGGAGGGCGGGCGGCCGGAGCCTGCCACTGGGACCCGCCGCGGAAGAGTCACCGAAAATACTGTCGTACCTCAAATTCAGACCCGGAAACGCAAAACGACCGCGGCAAACGTGATTCCTCCGAAGGTAACCAAAACGAACGCCAAAGGGGTCGTCGAGACCGAGGCCGGAGAGGGACGGAAGAAGACCGTCGAAACGACCGAGACGGAGAAGGGGAACGTCAGGCGAAAACGTTCCACGGTGAGGGACGATAAGGTGGAAATTAGCGAGCGACAGCGACGGAACCGTAGCTCCGCCGGGGGCGCCGCGGTTACTAGGCGTGCCAGAGTGAGTGTTTTGACTGTTCCTACTTATTCTATTTATTTAAACTTTATTGCACAGACATTTTAAAAAAAAGTTGTACAAATGGCGGAATTAATGCCAAAAGCATTCTCTACCGGTCAACCGTGGGACCATACAGAGATGTCATAGGCGGTGCAACAAAAAAACAAATTGTGTTAAATTAAATCATACAAAACTAAAAACAAACTAGATGAATATACAGTGTGTAACAAAAAGGTGAAATAAAACTTTAAGGGGTTATTCTACGGCTAAATTACATCAACTTTTTCTATGGGACCAACATCAAAATCTCAAAAAAAAATGACGTTTCCATACAAACTGATGCCAGCTGGTCGCGTTTTAGTATGGGAAAGTGTTTTTTTCTTGCGATTTCGATGTTGGTCCCATAGAAAAAGTTGATGTAATTTAGCCGTAGAATGAACTCTTAAAGTTTTATTTCTTCTTTTTGTTACACCCTGTATACAGTTGTACATACTAGATACATACATAGATAGCTAACTTATATTAATAGTTGTCTTTTTTAGTTATAATATCAGCTAGTATTCGTGTTATTATGAAAGCGTGTCTTCTGTGAGTGATCTATCAGAACCTGTGCCGATAGCACCTGTGAAATGAAATGAAATTGTCTAAGTGACGACCCTCTGTGCCGTGCGGGGACGGCCGTGAAGAATACGCTTCCCTACCTCCGGCAGGAGGTGTGTCGTAAAAGGCGACCGATTCCTGTAGCACGAGATGGGCAGCGGTCTGCGTGCGAAATGTTATAAAAAATGCGCTCGCCGACCCGCCCGCCGCCCGCCGCCCGCCGCCCGCCGCCCGCCGCCCGCCGGCCGCCGCCCGCTGAGATTATGTTGCTTTCTTTTAGCAGCAGAATCGGGTGATTCTAAGACAAAGTTGACTGATGAACTTGGTCTATAATTGTCTAATCGCGTACAATTTTAACCTACCCGCAGGCGGCAGCTAAAGATACCGAAACTGAACCGAACACTCGGAAAAAGAAGACTGAACCTTCGCCAGTAAAACGTAAGTTTTCATTCTCCAGAAAAAACTTATTAGAATCTTAGCCTATATAAAACAGACTGAAAGCTGCAAACCATAATTTCAAAGGTTTAACATACTCCCCCTGCCATGTATGTACATTCTAGAAATGTGTAAATTTGTTAGGAAACACCCAAACTTATATCAAAACCGCGCTAATCTACATTACTCGCTACAGGGTCTATAATGATCTATTTTATGTATCTAATTATAACACCTGTGTAACATTATAGAATGCAATAAATATATTGAATTGAAAGTTGACGAATAGTATTATCTAGTTTTGTCATTAGTCAAGATAGTATTATTCGTAACGATTAGCTATTAACGACGACTTAGCGACGCTTGGACACTGAAGTTGTATTCTAAAGTGTGGGTAAGATGCGCTACTGCGGAAAGTGATTCGGTGTTAGTTCCTAAAAATCGTTAACGTTTGCTTCACTGTAAGGTGATGAGTAAAACATGCATCTTTACCTATATGACGAGCTCCGTAGCTGAGAGGCGAGTGAGACGAGGCCACGCCATCTCTTCGATTCGCCCGAGTTCGATTCTCGGTCGGGTCCATAAAGAAAACGAACTTTCTGTGTTGTCTCGGGACTGGGTGTTGTGGTACCATCGATGTTTCTGATTTCTATAACACGAGTGCTTTAGCTACTTTCCTTAGGATCAGAGCAATGTATGTGATGCTTAAAAATATTTAAAAAAAATATTTATATAACAATCTCAAAAAAAAATTGACGTTTCCATACAAACTGATGCCAGCTGGTCGCGTTTTAGTATGGGAAAGTGTTTTTTTTTTGCGAATTCGATGTTGGTCCCATAGAAAAAGTTGATGTAATTTAGCCGTAGAATAACCCCTTAAAGTTTTATTTCACCTTTTCGTTACACTCTGTATAAGAGGATAAATCCAGAATGGGTTAGTTTCCTAAAAAATCTAATAAGTCCGGCAGTTAGATTAACAGAAAATATTGGGCATGTATTTTTTTTTTATCAAACAAGAAATAATAAAGATATAGCCCGTTACAATTCCGCGTAACGTCACGCCTTGCGACACTTTTTAGCAAGGCGTGACGTCACGTGCTCACTTTGATGTGCTTTATCTTCGTAATTTTTTGTTTGATTGACAAAAGACAAAATATGGGTCTAATATTTTTTGATAATCTAAATGACGGACTAAATAGCATAATCTTTTTTTGACCCAGGAAACTAGCCTATTGTCACATAAAGAAAGTAGCCAAAATAGGTTATTTACTCTTACTGTGCGGCAACAAAGAGCAAATTAGCTTGCACCGGGCAAAGTACTCAAATTTTTTAATAGCCTACAAAGCGTTACTGCGATAATCCACCAAAACGCCACATGCGAGAGCTCTTTTTACTTTTGTCTTGTCAGCTACCGCTCTCTCACAAGGGCTGCGACTGCGACTCGTGTTTGTGAATTTAGCCGATACCTACGCATAAAATAGGTGTGTACATAGTTACGTATGGCGCCTATGTTGCATACACGGACTGACTATCTGACAACGTCTCTTCAGACAAAAAACTAAAGTATAAGTTGTAGCTATAATAATGACGTTAACTTAATAATTATGTGTATATTCAGCTAGTAGATTTTACTTGTAGATGAATCAAATGAATAACAGTTATCATCGTATTCCGTGAATGAGTTTGAAATTTATCTGGTAAATAGGTACTTATTTTAGATACAGGATAATTTTATTTAGTAAGTAAGCACCTACCTACGAAATAAAATAAATAAAAGAACAATAATATCTACATAATTAAACTGCTAACCTGACAATACCTTCAGATTGACCGGGTTGATTTGGATCAAGGTTTCTTTTATTCAATTAAATATATTTATTGCATTCTATAATGTTACACAGGTGTTATAATTAGATACATAAAATAGATCATTATAGACCCTGTAGGGCACAACAATAAGATAGGTATTGTGGGCAGAGAGGATGACGCCATGCATAATTAGATCAATTTGTTTATTTTAAGAAGTTGTAAAGAATTAAAATAATTAAGAAATCATATGATAATTATTGAATAATTTATTGAATAACATAATCAAATAAATAGTATTTTTAGGCATTTAAATATTTATATATATCTACTTAATAGTTCTTGATTTGTAACCATATCTGTACCTACATTGAGATTTCGAAGTCAATGAAAAATCATGAGTTAAAATCGATCTAACTAAACTCTTTTTAAACACACTATTTAAATTCGTTTTAAATAGATATTTTACACCTGTATAGGTTTTACACATAATGTTCATAACTTCCTAAATAAATGAATTAAATATCTTGCCTTTCAAGAACCTTAGGGAGTGTAAAAAGTGTCAATTTTGGATCATTTCTGGTACTATTTGTACACCCAAAAGCTGCGCAATATTTTCGGTGTCTTTAATTTTTATTATTCATAGTGAATAAAGTTGGAAGTGTAACGCGTACAAAAAGTTAGTAGTAAGTACAAAACGCTGAAACGCGTGTGTAAGCGACTTGTTCGTTTACGGATCTCCTCATTTTGGATTCGAACTTGCAAACACCGACCTATCCATAGCATAGAGAGCCGCGTTTCAGTTTCATATTATTATGTCATTCAGTGATGACATATGGAACTGAAACATCGATGAAAGTCTACAACTAATGTGTGTGACCAGCATTAGTTGTACACACATTAGTTGTAGACTTTCGTCTTTAAGGGACAGGTATTTTGGACGACGACGCTGGAAGCAGGCCGCTTCCAACCGGCCAATCTGCAAGTCAACATAGGCCATGTTTAGCAGTAGACGGCCTATGGCTGCAATGATGATGATTATAGAACAAAAGATGTTGTGGTGACAGGGCTACCCTTGATTTAGGTGACACCCTGTATAATATAGTTGTAATTTTCTGATGATGAAACACTACCGCGATTTTCTACGATTGGATGAAAAGTCGCATCTAACTGTTATTTTTAGGGGTTAAAGTACTTCAATCTTTCATCTTTAAATTGACAATTCCTGTCAACTCTCACCCATAGTAAACAGTAAAGAAACAGATTAAAAAATGGCATAAACTTTTGTAGAACAAAATATATGAGAGTTTGAGACTCACATTGAGAGTTTGCATCTCAGGCTTTGGGGTTCTATGGGGGAGAAGTATTCAATACGAGACAGGTGTATTTAAAACTACAACAAGGCGACTGACTGCTGCGGGACATCGCACCCAATGTTACATACACATAAGGAATATTTTACATATTAGGACACAGTGGTACACTGCTGGGTACGAACTAGGGATGCGCCAAATATATATTTTTCGGTTTTGCCGAATTTTGTGCAGAATTGTTTAAAGCGAATCTTGAACTATTTTCGCACCAGAATACCGAATAGTTACCTTATATCCACTAAAATATTTGTTGTTTGCAGAAACTGGTGTTGTTTGGCTTTGGCTATTGATGTTGGATATGATAGCTCATCTTACTGAATTTATGTAAAAATATATATTTTGTATTTCAGCGGCAACGGTAACAACAGGCCGCACCCGAAGGAGATAATACGTAGAGTCGACGTAATAGCAAATGAAGTACAAAAATATACTTAAAAACGTAAGTTAAAAAGACAAGGACAAAAGTTCCCTAAGTAAAATAATGTATTTAATTGATGTACTTCTTATTATTTAATTTGGTATGTGTGTAACATACGGATACAATCTTAATTACAGTCTTATGTATAACTTTGATAGACCTGTCGAAATAATAATCTATAAATTAAAAATGTTACCTTAAGTTTAATATAATAAAATATTAGTTCACAATACTGAACATTAGGAACAGAATGTGAAGTATTTACAATTAATAAATCTTTGTTATGATTGTTTCAGGTGCATTTTCGAAAAGCCGTTTACGTATTTATGGTAATTTACATTTATTAAATCTTATTTAAGATCAAAAATGATCGTCCACCATGATCATAATATTACTAGTAAGTTTGCACGACGACGAACTAAAGCTCAAACTGTATACGGACAGATATTTTACAAACATTTCACTGTTGTCAACCTGTCATAAGACGATATAATAATATTTTCGTGGAGTAATATTAAATGTTGTAGAATGTAAACGTTATGTCTGAAAAAGGTTTAATATACCGAATTTAAGTAGTACATATTGTAGTATTTAGTTAGATAACTTGAAAAGTACATTTTTACTTTTGATTTATAAAAATGAAGTTTTTAACTAAGTAACAACGAAACTACCTTACATTTGAAGTGTTTCCTCAGGCCCAATTCCCGTAATTTGACAATAGTCGCAATCCGGTGTCGATCCGCTCCCAGTAACATTACGATCACAGACGTTATTCACGTAAACTTTTAATTTAACGTAAAATTATCAAAACTATCCCAATACGACTGGAAATAGAGCAAACAATATCTCATTTTGGTTTCTTCCATTTTCAATCGCATTACGAACTATTATCGCATTTTTTGGGTTTGTGACCGTAATGTTACTGGGAGCGGATCGACACCGGATTGCGACCATTGTCAAATTACGGGAATTGGACCTCTGTTGTGTTACAACTGAATGTGTATGTGTGTGACACCACGACAGAAATCGCTTTATAGCACAAAATAAAACAGTATTTTTCCTTTTCTGACATATTATTACACATTTAGGGGTAACACAGCGGGCAACAATTTCTCTCGATTCGATTGAAGCCGAGTTGAATAATTTAATAATAAGGTATCTCATAACGTGAAGGAGTACATTTGGTTTTATTTTAGCGCCTAAATATTTATAGGATTTAGTTGATATTATAGTGTTCATTTTGTGTGATGCGTAAAATTATGGATTATTTTTTGTTATTTTAATCGCTTTATATTGCTTTTAATTTTGTCGAATTAGGTTCTGATTTTAGATAAACATGTGATAATAGATTCTTGATCTATATGCTATTTTGCTAATTGTGGTACTATTTTATATGGACGCACAACATTTGAATGAACAACTTGTTTCTGGTATTCCTTTTATAGACTTAATTTCTTTATATTTAAATATGTTTGAACGGAGACATATTTTAGCACGTAGTGATACATTGGTGCTTGGGGCGCACATTTTCACATTTCGAATCGTTTGCAGTATCCTTCGTTTCTATTGGAGTTACAGGTATAAATTATTAACAGTCTTAAATATTCATTCTAATAAATTGAAAGTTCTAAGTGACATACAGTACCCGGCGGTCAATATTGCCCATCGGCTATCATCGCATTTCCGAATACAACCGAATGCTGATTTCCATTTCCATCAATTAATAGATTTATCGTTTATCAAGATTAAATCATATTTATTTAATCACAAACAATATTTACAAACTCAAAACGAAAATAACTTAAACGCTAACCCTAAAAGAGATAAAGAAAATATAAAATTAAAAGTCTTATTATTATTTACACCTAATCTGATATTCTATTTATAGGAAAAAAAAGCCTATAAATAAAATATCTGATTGAGCTCGCTGTCTTTGGGAAAGGTGCCCAAAAGGCTGGCCACGTTGCCACGCTGAATGGCTAAGCTAATGCGTTGGCCCATGTATTGGCCAGCCTTAGTATCGTGGGATGTCTCAGCTAATCGCTTAGACATCTCACGGTAGAGTTTGTGGGCACTTGGTCCCCACGGGCCTAAAGTTTCAACCCCAAACGGTTCAAATATGTACGCCTCACTAAGACTTTCATACTTGCGCCGTTTGAGGAGCTCCGCAGAAGCTGCAGCTGAACCAGCCCTGTTGCCAGTCGAAGGAAGATGGGATGGCGCTAAAGTATCCACGCACGTGGCGTCCCACACTAAAGGCCTACCCATCTTCCAAGGAACGAGAGTCATGCCATCAGGACAAAATTTGAATCCAGAACGAAGTTTATTGGTGTTTTTTATATCCGCGTGAATTATATTTAGCCGTAAAACTAACATTATGTATACACGGTCAACGAAATTAATAAAAATGTCAACAAAATAAACAGGGGTTTTAACAATTCTATGTAGATTCAACAAACGTCATGGTAGTGTGCTACACAGATAACGCTATACGAAGACGAAATTATCCGATTGTCTCTTTCCAAAGGTCGATGTGCAATATTTACCGCCGGACACTGTACGAACGCTGGGTACCAGTAGAATAGAATGACAATACTATTGAATTGACTTAACCTATTGAAGGATCATGTAATCTAGTGTCCCTTATGTCAACTTTTGTTCTAAGGCGCTGCGCAAACGTAGACACTTTTAGTTTCCAGTTGCCGACACCGAACACTTTTTGATCGTCATGAGTATGTTAAGTGGAAAGAACTGGACACAAGAAATGTTTACGTATGCGCAGAGAGTGGATGATTTCATAGTGATTCTGTAGAATTCAAATATTCATCGGTAGCTTGTGTATGACACAAGACACAAAAGTGTCCACGTTTGCGCCCTCGCTTAATTAATTCGATAGCATTGTTGAGCTACTTTTGTTTTTAACCTAGGTGTCTTTTAATGATTAAAAGCAATCGAGACTGCTACTAAAATAATGTACTGTGTGTTGCTATGTTGTATTCAAAAGAAGTGACAAAAATAATTTCTCTCACGATTTAGGGAATGTAGTTTTGTAGCGTAGAGCATTCAAGACATGCAATGGGAACAAAGAATGTTGTATTGACAATTTTAGATTATCATATTTGAGTATTACCAGGTTTCAAATTGATATTATCATAGGTAAGGTCCGGAATCGCTATTTTAAAGGTAATGTTAATAAATAGTACGTAATAAATTGTGAGATATACTCTTGTTTTTTATTTTATCTATCCTGTCGTCCAAGGAGAATGATCTTGGCTGATTCGTGTTTATGGTGGGTTTGTACTACGCATTTTGAATAAACACTTGTCTTAAAATAAATAGTATTTAATTATGATTAATAAAACTTGAAAAAAATGTTGATAAATACTTGAATTACAACGAAGAAAAGGAGATCCGACATGGACTGTGACGTCACACTATACTTCCGCCATATTTTTTTTATTGTAAAAGTTTTTTTAGAAAGAGGTATATTTCAATTTCTAATTACTGTATTACGGTTATTGTCTTTACTATAATTTCATAAAAATAATTATTTATCGAATATCAACAACATACCGAGTATCAGATCAGTTTAAAAGATATGCCTCTGTAGGTGCATAGCATACAACACTTTTATACAAGTAATGTCGATTAAAGGACGATTTTTCAAACACTAAGGGCCGATTCGACCAAACACAAAGCTATACCAGAATAACTATTACGGGTATAATTTTACACCTTGAATTTGTGAATGATCAAGGAAATGATAAACCTACCAAAATCCATGTAATCCATTTCTTCTAGGTTGACTTGAAATGCCACAACATTTTAATTTCGTAGCATAATAGAGTGTCAATGCTAAATGTTGACAACATGTCAGTTTCGAGGTGACAGAAGTGGATTTGACAAGTGACAACTTTGACATTTACTCAGTTTAATTTATGTCAAACTTGCCCGTTTTAATATTTTTCATAGATTAGTGGTTGGTAGAATGAAAAATCAGCTTACTCTAGATTAAGCAGTGGTATACTCTTAAGTTAAAACTTACACCAGCTTGGTCGAATCCGGCCTAAATAACATTTATCCGACGAATAAAATTGACGTTTCGACAGATTTTATACGAGGACTGTCAACATGTCAAACTTATTTATCAAATAAAAGTTATCTGGCTATTGAAAAATGTCCCTTAGAAGAAATAACTTTTTAAATAACAAGCGGTCTCATGAGACCTCATAACAATAGAATTTCTATTGTCTCGTTTACGTATGCTTGATCAGTTAATTTATACGATACAAATTATATCCACAATCTATGGCTCCAAATTAAGCAATGCCACATATTTTTTATGCAATATGTTATTTTCGTATAATTTCCTATTGTATTTAGATTTTTGTAAGATAATAATCTCAATCATGATCCACAATTCGTTCTGTACACCCACGTAATCGTATCAGCAAGAGGGCTTGACCTTGACGGGGTTGGAGATGCGGAAGATGGGATGGCGGGCAGCAGGTTGGCGAGCGAGTGGAACAGTCGGGCGCGACAAAGTGCACTCCTGAGCGTAGACGTGGACAACACTACAGGGTGTTGTGAACAGGCAAACGTGTTTATCAATACAAACAGCTTTTACTATTATCATCATTTAAGCCATAGGTCGTCCACTGTTAAACATAAGCTTCCCCCATTGACTACCAGATTGGCCGGTTGGAAGCGGACTGCATTCAACGTTCATCCTGCGACCTTTACCAGGTCGCCTGTCCACTTTGCGGGTGGTCGTCCTACGTTGCGCTTACCGGTACGTGGCCTCCATTCTAGAACCTTTCTGGCCCATCGGCGGTCAGTTCCATGTTGTTGTTGTTTTCAGCACTATATTTTTATGCAATTTCTTATAAACGGAAAATAGGGACATTGGACTGATTCGCAGCGTATAGGCAGGCCTGGATACACTCTGGAAGCAAACGGCCCGAAGCCGCTTATTGTGGCGTTCGTCGAAAGAGGCTTAATAGTTTTGGTATCCCTAAAACGGAAATACGTGGAAAGGATGTACATACAGCTCTTTCGCTCCTTTAGACCTTCGAGCGTGTGGTTATAACCTGTTAAAAATACTGTTCAAGAATAAACTCCATTTAATTAATTTGGGTGTTTTATTAAGATATTTTAATAGTAAAAACAATAATATATTATTTTTGTACACATTTCCTATTGTATTAAATTTTTTATAAGAATCTAAGCTCAGTCATGATTTGACTTTGACTTTGACAAGAATTCGGGGGCCCTATTGCGAAGTAAAAATAAAATACTGACGGTATGAATTCATGATTCCAAAAAATATTTCTTCGAGGCTTCTACTCTCTTTTCTTTCCTTGTTTCTTATTTACAAACATGTTTAGTGCTTCGGGGCCCCTCGGCACAACCCCGTGTGCCCTCACGGTAAAGACGGAACCGCACGTATCAACAAGCGGGCGGCTTGACCTTGACGGGGTTGGAGATGCGGAAGATGGCGGGCAGCAGGTTGGCGAGCGAGTGGAAGAGGTCCGGCGCGACGGCGGGCGGCGCGGCGAAGTGCAGCGTGCGCGGCTCGGCGCCGCCCCAGCCCGCCGCCTCCAGCACGAACCCCTTCACGCACTTGAGCACCAGCTCCGCGCGCCGCAGGCACCACGCCGCCGTGCACTCCTGCGGGGGACGGAGACAACACTATAGGGTTGCTGTGGACAGCAGGCGAAAGGCACCGAACGATTGGCATACCCAGGGCCGTCTTTACATATCCTGGGGCCGTTAGGCACACAAGATTCGGGGCCCTATTGCAAAGTAAAAATTAAATACTGTTGGTATGAATGCATAACTTCCAAAAAATAATATCATATATTTGTTAGAAGTATAGATTTAAATTTTCCCTTCTTTTTTCTAGACTTTAACCCTCCTAAAAGAAAGATCTTTTCAGTTAACAATGTTTCTTAGTTTACAAACATGTTTAAGTGCTCTGGGGCCCCCGTAAGGCCCCCGGGGGCCCTGGGCACAGGCTCCGTGTGCCCTTATGGTAAAGACGGAACTAGGCATACCTAAAGTTGCGAGTACCTAAAATTACGGTATTGTGGTGTACATCTATGAAACATACACCAATCGACAGAAATTCGAACTGTAATAGGCTATTTTACTTGTACTTTATGTAATTATCGTAGTTTGTAGCATATGAAACCGAAACAAACTGGTATTCATTTAAAATAACAAATGATTACTGTAATAGTTTCATTCTCCAATGAGTAATATCATTCTACAAAAAAAAAAACTAGCCATGACAGCACGTCACCAATGAGTTAAGTTTTACTGGAACTGACATCCCGAAGCAAGATTTTGCACAACTGTATCAGCAATGTGTCGACCGATGTACGTATTTTGACACGCCTCTTCCAACTCGATAGATATTTTGCTCTATAGTGACGTCACTATACGGTGCACCACAACTGACAGCGTTTGCGTAGGCTTTTTAAAATTGGTTAATGGTTAATAACAATTCTGGGGGCTCATTAGGTAAGACAACAATTTAAAGCCAATTTCGAAAATCGGTAAAATAACCTATTCTGAATAAAGTACACCTTTTACAACTTTTTGTCAAAGAATATTTGTCGTTTGTAATTATTTTCTCTGTCTATTGGAGTATTTCATAGATGTACACCAAAATTTGTTATATTGGGTGCCCTTCGACACACCTAAAATTTTTAGTTCTAATTTAACATGGCCGAACCTATTGGCCTAAACTTATAATGTAAAATTATTGTTTAGCCTAACAGTTGTTTTGCCACTATTGTTATTACTTATTGTCTGAGAATTGAAAGCCCTAATTTTAGTGCATCAAATTTTAAATGCACTACTAAACTATTATTATATATTGGCATAACTTTCTTTCGCCATTACGACGATTACACTTTAATAATGGAAGCTCTAATTTTAGAATTTCTAATATGAAATAGCTAATGTAAGAAATGTATTGGCCTAAGAAACGAGTTGCCACAAAACCGACTCCACGCAGTCTTGTCTGCCCTACCCCTAGAGCGTAATTTAGAAACGCGTAGGCACGGAGGGGCAAGCAAGCCGAAGCTGTGGTGGTAGGCGAAAGCTATCTGCGAAGATAAGCTCGCGTGGGACCGCCGGGACTACGGCGGTCCCACGCGTGCCGAAGCCGTGACAGAAACTATGCATGCTGCATGTTGCATGCTTGCTTGCATGCTGCATGCTTGCTTGCATGCTGTATGCTTGCTTGTATGCTGCTTGGTTGCATGCTTGCTTGCATGCTGCTTGCTTGCCTGTTTGCATGCATGCATTGCTTGCTTATTTGCATCTTTGCATGCATATATTTCATTTTAGGTATTGTTTTATACTTTTGTGCGTTTCAATTTAATGCGAATTACTATTTAGTAATTGTGAGTAGTAGGGATTACAAATTGTTTCGCCTAATGTCACATTTGGCATGTTACAATATGGCGATAAAAAGTTAGGCGAAGTGAAAATAGACTAAACACACAGTGAAACTGTGCAAAAAAAATATAGGCTGACCGTTTGTAAAACGTTGCCAATTAGAACAAAAAGTTAGGCGACCAAATATACCCGTTATTTTAAGAACTTTCAACCAGGGATCGGAAACCGGTTATTTTACTATGGAACCTTAACCGGAATAATAAAAGGTTTTCGCTAAATTAATTATCACATTCTCTAAATACCGACTTAAAAGCTATGACAAATTTAGTTTTATGGTCAAATCTTTACAACTACTAGCAAATAGTAGAAATGGGTCATAAACATTCTGAAATAAATATTAACCGGGGCTCCATACAAAAAAGTTCAAAGCCTTTTAGCTGCTGTTCAAAACGACACGCTGTATACTATCTTCTACATGAGTTCGGTCAAAGTTCACGTTTCCGGTTCACCCATACTACGAGTGAAACCGACACCGGATAGATGTTAACCTTTCGCTTAACATTGCTAGACCCTGCCCCCCACCCTTGCTTCCGGTATCGCATACCGGATGGTCGTCGACTCTTCGTTTCTTGTTCCGAATTGAGCTTATATAGATTTTAGCTTTCTGAAACTCGAGTGGTGCGGACGAATATAATTCGGACCAAGTCTAATATCAATTATGGCCAATTTCGGAATGGTTTTCATACAAGAAGGGGCGCGAGGTCTAGCTGGCGGGCCAACGGAAGTGGAAGGATGGATCTTTCATTTGACAGCGGGCGTTTGACGTCAAGAAAAGAGTGGGGGCAAGGTCGTCCAATGTCAAGAGGAGTCCGTCATCCGTTTAGCAAGCGATTAACATCTAATAATTTACGCAAAATATTTTTTATTTTAATTCAAAATAAGTATAAAATTCCATAAAATATCGCCTTTAGAGATCCAAGCAAGAATATTAATCTATTTTTATAGTTGCTATACTTGAAGCGTAAAATGAATCGTTTCTGTAAAAAAAAAGTGACAATGCCTTACCGACAATGAAAAAGAGGGAGATTGGGCTGTACGGTTCTGTACCATTGCCTTTTCCTTATGGATAAATATTACAACCACTACTACTACTAAAAAAGAGGTTTCTTACTTCCGAGAGGTCATTCCGGAGCAGCAGCGGTATGGAGATGCTGGTGATGTCGTTGCAGCACGCCGCCTTCAGGATGCTGCGCAGGCCCAGGATGGCCGGGTGCCGCGACGTTATGTCGCCTGTACGACACACACTTTAATAATTAAACACAATTACAATTTTATAAATATATTATGTAAGGAGGGTAATGATTTTAGTATTTTACTATGGTTTTATTTTAGCGTACTATATTGGTGTCGTAGATCAAAACAGAGGACGAAAGGAACGAAAGGACAAAAAGAGGACAATACTTTATATAAGAGTACGGGTACTGGCAACCCTTATTGGCGGTTCTGCTAAAGATCTTCTTGGCTATAATACGGAAATTGGGTGTTGAGGTCGAGTATATTGGGAATGGGGATGACGACTGGGTAAAGAAAATGAACTTTTATTTAGTCAATTAGATTATCAAAAAATAATACTCTTTGTTTTCTTTTGTCAAAAAACCAAAAAATTACAAAGATAAAGTCAAAGTTCGGGGGAGACGGCTCGTGACGTCACTTCTAAGTAAAAATTATAACTAGGCGTGACGTCATGCGACATTTCAAATCAATATAATATCTGTGATATTTTGATTATGTAAAAAACAAAAAAACGTGTCCCATACTTTTTGATAATCTACCTGATAGAAGAAGAAAAAAAAGTCATCACATCATCCCTATAGCGTTAGTTACCGGCTCAGAGAGGAAAGAGGACAGTACTCTAGAGTATACGGCCACGAAATCGGTCTACCATTCTGACAACATTTTATGTGTTAGTAAAATAGCGGTAAGGTTTTTGACGTAATATGATAAAGAGAGAATTAGTAGCTGTCGGAATAATTTTGCACGGGAAAATCAACCCTGTTGTTCTATGACGCGCGAATGATTCTCAACATTAGGGTGATAGAGCAGTTTCTTGGCCGACTGTACTCACCGGTCCTCAGCTGCGCGTCGTCGGCGTACAGGTGGAACACGACGTGCACGTCGCCGAGGTTGCTGTGGCGCGTCACCAGCACGTCGCCCGCCTGCAGCGCCTGCTTCCAGCGCGCGCGTCCACCCCCACCCCCACCCCCTCCACTCGCACCCCCTCCACCCGCACCCCCGCCCGCCTGCTCCTTCGCCCGCTGCGCGTTGCGGGCCTCCGCCTAGCAACAAATTCATTATCGATGATGCTGACGATAGGAGGAAAAAAATATTTATGTCGAAGATAAGAAGTACATCTACACGATAAAGAGGACTGATACGATGATCGTCTCGTATGATGCACAAAGCGTAATACCGGTGACAGATGGCGGCGGACGCGGCTCCGGACTCGTCTTGACATTGTAAGGTCAAACGCTGCCATTGGTCGATCCTTGGGCTGGCGGAAGTTGTCTGAAGGATAGACCAATGGCAGCGCTTGACCTCACAATGTCAAGACGAGTCCGGAGCTGCGTCCGCCGCAGTTTATCACCAGCTTAAGATCCCTACTCTTTACGAGCGCTCAAGACACTGCAGGCCCGAAATAAATATGGACTGGCTGTTGTCAAATTTAATTGATGCCTATTTGGTTATCGCCATTTTGGTGCTGTAGTAAGCCACTGCATAGGCAGATGCGGGGGTAAAAGGAACTAAATTAATAATGGTCGTTAATTATGTAGCCATATGCAATATACGTCTAAATTAGTTCTCGGTACTCTTACCTGTCAAAGTTCAAAGTATTTATTTGCATAGAATAGGTTTACAAAATATGTGTTTTAATGATAATATTACACTTCAGTTCTCTACTCCGCTAACATATATGAACATGCAAAATTTGTGCTCCTTGTATTTGCATGTTAATATATTGAAACTCCTGGACACTGTAGAAGCCGGAAGTCAGCCATTCCCTTAAATGGATCATCAATTTTGCAGAACAAATTTTAAATCTATGGGGAATTTAGTTATACCCCTTTACGTACATAAAGTAAGTAAGTAAGTAAAAATTTAATTAGGGACACAAGATTAGGTGTTATATGGGACAGTCCATATTTATTTGAGGTCAGTGTCTCAAGAGTAGTCCGGTGCGGGGAACGCAGTCTGGTATAGTGGTAGTTACCGGCTCCTTGACCCGCTCGGCGATCTCCGCGAGCTGCGCGTCGAGCGGCGCGAAGTGGTGGTCGGTGGCGGCGGCGGCGGCGGCGGCCAGCGCGCGCGCGGGGGGCGGGGCGCACGGCAGCACGCAGCCCGACAGCTCGCCCGAGTACAGCGCCAGCGACGTCTGCAGCCGCCGCGACGCCTCCGTGGGGCTGCGGGACCACCCACACTGTACTGCCTGAACACGGCTCACTCACCGGGGTATGTGCGTATGCTGGGTATGTGCTCGATAGGGGATCGGTTAGTTATCAGCATCATCATTTCAGCGTATTGCAGTCCACTGCTGGACGTGAGCCTCTTTTTACCTCTTTCTACCGCTGCTTTAGAACAATATTGTGGGCAAGTGCCGAGAAGACGCACGTTTGACTTTTTTGTAACTCATATGAAATCATTGGATATCTCGAGATATCCAAGACATATCTAAGGATTTCATATGAGAGACAAAAATGTCACGGCGAAAAAAGTCACCCGTGCGCCCACACTCTTAATATGCAATTTTTTTTAGCACTGAGCAAGTACATAGACCGATAAATCCGTAGATTCCAAAACATTTTGAGGTACATGCTGGACTTCGAACTCGCTACCCATGGATGTGACTACTGAGGTAAATGAAAATTACTATTAATAAAAAATAACTGACAATTATTATAATTTTACAGTACATAAGATACTTATTTAACTACGGGATACTAATCACTACAAGATGTCCAAAAGGAGAGAATTTGCAAGGCATAAGCAAATATAGATTAAGAGAGCTTTTTCTATCTAGCCACTGCCAGCCATCTTCCTAAAGTCATCGGTCCATCGAACTGGGAGGGGGGAACTTTTATTAACTAATTTGACAGCTGTCAGTTGAAAACGATTAGAGTAACCTATGGTTCAGTATCACTATCTATCTACCTGCTCCTTAGGCATCTTCAGCCCTGCTTTTCAAGTATGAGTAATGAAAATATGATTTGTGTGACCCCCCAGATCGGTGGAGGAGACGCTCCCAAAATTTTCTTACCAGTATAGATTTTCGTATAATACTTTGTACTTAAGAAGCAGAATGTAGCCAAATTGTGCTACCAAAAGAAGGTTTTGTGTAAAATCTACCTAGGTCATATAATTTTAAAAAGACAAGGCAGTTATAAGTTATTGGTCGTATTTCTGACCTAATGCTCGTTTCCAAAACGCGATTTCTCGAACTTCACTCGATGGAAAACATAAATAAATTTGCCTCTGAAAATAACTACATTAAATTTTTCTCACTTGTGCTAAGTAGGTATAGTAATATTGATAATCTTAGGCAAAATTATGGCTTTTATATGACCTAAGCAATTGGCCACTTGTAATTTTGAATAAAGTGGTTATTTTTATTAAAATAGTGTAAGTTGTGGTTTGGCACTTAGGATCTTCCATTCGAGGCAGCACCTTCTCTGTCACTCCTACTGAATTCGACAGTGACCGCTGAGGCGCGCTGCGTGACGGACCTGTGTCTATTGCTCAAGGTCATTGGCTCTAGTCAGCGCCTTAATATCTATGCGACGTTCTAAATAAAATTTCGTTCCCTTATAAACATCAGAGAAGCATTTATCTCTCATCAATACTCCCCAAAACTAAATAGACTACAGGCATAAAGCACTTACCATAAATGTAGATCATCTTTCTCCAAAACACGTTAGTCATTTTTCACAAATGAACTGACAGTCCAAAGGACAACCTTCGCCCACACAAAAATTGTACAGCCACAGATTCAATATCAGATTATTAGTGGAACAAATAAATGATATTTGTACTCGATATGGTATGTGATCCATGCCACAGGCACGCTACCTCCCTCCACGGCCAAAAGTGTGTGAGTATAGTGGTCCTGACAAATCGAAGCTGACTACCTTTTGACATTGCTTGACTTGACTCGTCACTTCTTGTTCCGGATTGAACTTACATCGATTTTAGCTTACTGAAACTTGAGTGGTTAAGGCGAATATAAACTCGGACTAAGTTTGAAAACTCTAATAGCTTTTATGGCGAGTTTTGGAACAAGAAGGGAGCGGGATTTGGCTGGCGGGCTGACGGAAGAGGTCGAAAGGATCGTCTAATGGCAGCGTTTGTCCCCACAATGTCAAGTGGAGTCCGACCTCCGCTCAGCGAGGGCTAAGGCTCGGACTACATGCACCCGGAATTTTTCAGAACCCGTTAAAAAACGGCATCGGACAAACTCGGATTCAATCTGTCGCTCTAGCAAGCATTATGTAATTTTCATAAGATATACGATCCGTTTTCTTAACGGATTCTGACCAAAATTCTGGATGAATGTAGTCCGAGCCTAGGTGCATGACTATAATACTGACTTGTCACCGTGGTCCACCGCGCAGAGGTCGAGCAAGTCCATGGCGACGATGCGCACGTTGTGCGTCTGCTTGAGCTGGCTGCCGAGGTGGATGGTGAAGCTCTCCTCCAGCCGCAGGCGCGGCACCGGCGCCGGCGCCGCCGCGCGCTCCGCAGAGAACGTCGCGAGCGGGGAGTTGCTGTCACGACGACAACATCATGCATCATCATTTCAGCCAAGGGACGTCCACTGCTGAATATAGGCCTCCCCCAGTGTCTTCCAGATTGGCCGGTTGGAAGCGGCCTGCATCCAACGTCTTCCTGCTACTGTCCACCTTGTTGTAGGACGCGGCCTTCATCTTAGAACCTTTTTGCCCCATAGCATAGGCCGTCTGTTCTACGTGCTATGTGCTCCGCCCACTGCCACTAAGCGTGCTAATCCGTTGGCATATGTCTGCAGCTTTTGTTCGTTTACGGATCTCCTCATTTCTGGTTCGATCTCGCAGGGAAACAGCTAGCATTGTTCGATGATTCACGTAGTGACAATCTGATAAATGTTTTATGTGAATTATACTACTAACTTTAGGTTAAGAATGTTCTAATCGGCTACTAACACTATGTATGATCTATGTTGATCGAAATAAAGATTAATTTAAAATTTATTTTATTTATGGCTCGAGACAATATAGAAAAGTTATTTTCCTACATTGACCGACCGGTAATCGAACAGACATAGTGACACCGAGTCCGGTATGCTCGCCTCTCGGCTACGGAGGTGGCCAGATTTGGTGAGCGGTCGGTTAGAAGGACACTAACCTGGGCGTGTCGAGCTCTGCGGTGGCCTGGTAGTGGTCCAGCGTGCGCATGAGCCAGGCGCGGTGGTGCGCGCGCTGGGCGCGGCACAGGGCGTCCAGCTGCGACGCCCAGCGCGCGGCCGCCAGGCTCTGTTGCTCGAAGTGCGCGGCCGCCAGCTCGTTGATCTCGTCCTCCGTCGTGAACGTGTTCAGCAGACGCATCTTCTCTTCCATTTCTTCAGTTTGCCTTTGGTAGGATTAGAGACATTTACAGTGACCGAGTTTCTTGTGCTTCTTCTCGGCACTAGCCCACAAAAGGTTATTTTACGTCTAGCAAGATTTACTAAAACTATAATTAATTAACGTAGTTTGTAGCATATGAAACCGAAACAAGCTGGTTACCTACCATCTTCATTTATAATAAATAACAAAAAATTACTGTATAAGTCTCATTCTCAAATGAGTATTTTATAACGAAAACGTTAGCCGCCATGACAGCACGTCACCAAAAAGTTAGGTTTTACTGGAACTGACATCCCGAATCAAGATTTCGCACTACACTTGCTGTGTAATTGTATGAGCAGAGGTCGGTGGACGTATTTTGACACGCCATTTTTAGTACCTTTTAACTCAATGGACATTTTGTTATAAAGTGACGTCACTAAATAGTGCATGCGTTTGTGTGGGCTTTTTTGAATGTAAAGTTTGAAATTGGTTTTTATATTTTTATACAGCAAAAAAATTTCTGGGGACTTATTAAGTCATTACCAACAATTTAAAGCCAATTTCAAAAATAGTAACCACCATACTACAGATAACCTAATAGTTCTTACGAATAGATAAAGATCTAATATTATAATTAGGTTAATAATTAGTTGTAGGTTCGATCACAAAAATGATTTGAGTTTTCAATGTAACTGTGCATACATGACGACCATCTGGTGTAGTGGTTCAGACTACAAAGCCAGCAGTTACGGGATTCGAATCTTGCAAGGGGCAAATGTTTGTGTGGTGAGCACGAGCATTAGTGCCTAATTCATGTATGTTTATTATTTATCTATTGTTATTATTGGCAGGCAAGCAGTTGAAACCACTGATAACAGCCTGCATCTCGTTGTCATAGTTTAAGTTTTCTTTTCTTCCAGATACTTGTCTAATCTGTTCCTAAACTGGTTAGTACTTTGTGCTCACACCACTTCTGGTGGCAATTTGTTCCATGCCTCCATGTTTATAAACGTATTAAGTATGTTTATCTATTATCTAGTCCCCATGATTGGTGTGATTGTGGAAACCATTTATTATATATTTAAAATAAATACCTCTGTGTAAGCATCTTAATATCCTCATCTCTATTCTTCAATGTGTTCATCACAGTCTTAGCGTATGAATTTTCAACTTGCAATATTGTTTCCAATGCTGGTGAATGCACCAGCTTATGGTACGCTGCAGCAAACACTTCCTCATCTGACGTACCCTTTTGCTCCGCAAACTCCATCACATTGTCTTTGAACATCTTTTCCCAGTTTTTGACAATACCCTCCACATTTAGTTCACTATTTTTGAGTTGATTCAGGAGTTTTTCATCCCGGTCATTGTGAAAATTCTTTGTCTCTTCTATGACAAATTCAGATAGCTTTTCATTGAGTTCTATAAATTTAAAACAAGGGTATGAACTAACATTTAGGTGGCCTACCTTAACATAGATTTATAGAATATCTATACATAACTATTGACTAGCTTGTTTTAGTAAAAATATTCCAAAGGTGATTTACACTGTACAGTAAACCCTACATAATCATTCAGTTTTAATTCTAATATATATATATTTTAATCTATATATGTCAAGAAATGTACTTCCACTTCTCACTTAACTAGCTACTATATTACAAGGTGTAAACTGACCTCGATAGGAATTACTTACAGTAATTACTTACTACCCACAAATAAATGATAATTAATTTTATATCTTATTTCATTCCTATTTTTTATGACTACAAAATTTGCATTACTAGATTGGATCTAGTTACCCGATTAATTATTCTTCCTCTTTTCTAATTGCAGCGCCCGAAAGGGTGCATAATGATCTGTATAGCTTTAAACCTTGGTAGATATACCTACTACCTGATGTAACATTATGGTTAAGCAAATTAAAAAATTGAATAAGTTAGTATATCATTGTTTTAATACTTTTGTCTTAAAAGTTAACTTATTGTCAGATCATCATAATTCACACTTTACTGAAAGTGATGATAATGGATGATAATTATTGGGGCGGAAACCGTACAAACAGTGTGGTTTTAACTTAGTTTTTTATAACTTCCTACGCCACAAACAACTTAATTTTGGCCTAAAAAGCATCACAATTAAGTTTAAGAAACGTTCTGTGAATAATATAGCTTCAAAACCTTAATTACCGTCTTCTAAATACACAGGAATGTGGAACATGTTAATGACTCTTTGTACGAGCTCTCGCGTGGACCCGTTGTGCGGAATTTCTACTGGGACCTCTAATTTGAAATGCACTTCCTCGTTGGTACATGTTGGAAACGAGAATTTAAAAGTTTTTGTTGTACTTTGAACACTTTCTGCGGTCATTTCTAATACAAAAATGTTTGGAAAATGATAGCAGCTGACAGCATGACAGGCATGACAGCAGACAGACAGCTGTCTACTGTCATTTGTCAAAATTGTCAACGTCAGTCAGTTGCGTTCCCGTTCAAGCATGCCTACATACGATCTATTTTAATAGTTTTTATTTATCATATTATTTTAAAGAGCCTTGGAGTGCAAGTTTGGTGTAGTTTATGTTCTAACGTTTGGTGAAGTGATAAAGATCTGAAACTATTGAAATATCATTGTATTCAACGCCGCATCCAGTGTCGAGTTACTTGTCTCAAGACAACTTTCTTTAGACCCGATAGCTTCTTGAAACCTGCTTCTACGGGAAGAGAAACCTTCATAAAATCCAAAAAAATCAATAAAAACTAAACACCCGTTATTTATTGTAAACACTATATCAGTTATCAAGAAATACTCGACATTGGCAGGATCACCGCGAGCGGGATTGAGTCCATATTGAGTCCATATACGAGCTACGATCGTACATGAGAACAAAAATGTTTTTTTTTTGTTTTCACTATGGGAAGTATGTTGTGATGAGATCTCGACGAATTCAACGACCGTCTGGTGTAGTGGTCCGCGCTCCGGACTACAAAGCTAGCGGTTGCGGCGGGTTCGAATTCCGCACGGCGCAAATGTTTAAGTGATGAGCACACGAGCATTTTTATTTAAGTTATGAATGTTTATAAAAGTATTTACGTATGTTTATCCATAATCTAGTCGCCAGTCAGTCAGAGGCGTCTCTAACCCATGTAGCGCCCGTGTGCAAAAATAGCGCCCCCTAGTAAGGGCTTGGTCTAAATGGAATGGGTACTAAGTAGCGAGTGGCGCTTGGCGCCCCCTAGGACCGCTGCGCCCGTGTGCAACGCGCACCCTCCACCATAGGTGCCACCACCACCACCACCATAATCAGTGGTACAAGCTTCGCTTCGCTAGTTTGGGGCTAGATATTGGAGTAATTATGAAAACAATTTAATTAGTGATTGAATATTATACTTATTTATTCAATATACCTACACCACTATTTTTTATAACTACAATAAAAAACTTTTACTAATCATATTTCTGTGGTCTTATAAGAAAACAATCGAAGTCCCAAAATTATCCACGAAAATGTGTAAAAATTGGTAGAATCATTATTTAATCAATTCTTGTCAATCGGTGTCAATATATCGCTATATTTGGTAGTCATGCTAAGGGGGCAGACTTATAGTAGGTACGAGTATGTAACATGATCCAACAATTTCACCAAATTATTTATTTCCAAACAGAGATTTTATGAAGGTAATAAGTACCTCCTGTGGTGAGGTGACTGGGTAATCTGTCAAGCGCTCAAACCACCCGCATGTGGCGGCTTGTGCTCATTCACACAAACACGCCGCTCTAGCGGGATTCAAACCCGCGACCGCCTGATTTTGTAGTAGCATTGTTGCAAGAACAGTTTGACGACCGTCGGGAGTGTTGGTTCGCGCTCTACAATACCAGCGGTTGCGGGTTCAAATTCCGCGATGGGCAAATGTTTGTGTGATGAGCACGAGCATTTGTAGGTACCTAAGTCATAGACGTCGCTAAAAGTATACGTATGTTTATCCGTTATCTAGTCGCCATAGTACAAGCTTTGCTTAGTTCTTGCTTAGTTCGAGCACTTCGGGGCTAGATAATTAGTGTGATTGTAAAAAAAACCGGCCAAGTGCGAGTCGGACTTGCGCACCGAGGGTTCCGTACAAACCTGTAGGTATATAAGTAAAAGTTCACCTAAGCTTCAAGGTATTATAGACCAGAGTATTTGATATGAATTTCAATTTAATACCTCTACGCGTTTATGAGGAAAGGGGTAGTAAGTTTAAAATTATTAAAAGTATTTTTATTATATGATGTAACAAAAAATTTACGGTTTCCGCAATTTTTCATTTATAAGACGATGCTTCGTACCAAATTTCAAGATTCTGAGTTCACGGGAAGTACCCTGTAGGTTTTGATTCCCTTGCGAGTGTCAAAAATTTGCGGCGTACCGCATAAACGGCTGTATTTTTTGACTGCGTTGGCCTAGAAGATTGATTTTTCACAGCTCCAAACGACAATAGACCTGAGTATTTGATATTACTGTTACTGTATGAAAGTGAATAAATGAATTATACATTCCAGCTTGATACCTCCACGCGTTCTTGAGAAAAATGGTCTTGACAGACAGATAGACGGACGGACAGACAGCAAAGTGATCCTATTAGGGTTTCGTTTTTTTCTTTCGAGGTACGGAACCCTAAAAAATAGTAACAGCCTCTATTTTTACCCGACTGACCCAGAAGGAGAAGCTGAACGTCGTGTCGTTTCAAGATGTGGGGGAGTGATGGAAAAGACTCCACCGATAAGGTCAAAGCTCTTAAATAGGATAGTACCTAGATTACTAATGCTGATCGAAAGACCTTTTTGGCACTGACTTGTTGACTGTTACCAACGATTTGTATATAAATATTGCCAAATAAAAATACTTACTTTACCTAGATATGACCCAGAAGGAGGGTAATGTTTTTTAATGGTACTTTTAATATCACGCCGTAAACGTGCAAGTTGGCGTAGTTTATGCAAAAAAATGTGCCCTAAGTCTGCGGGATTCGAACCCGCAATCGTCAGGAATAATAAATGCGACATGCGTGCGAGATTGCAATTACTGCAAGTGAGCCACTACACCGTGCACACCGCCCAATATTAAGTAACAATATTGTGTGAGTATGTATCTGAGCTTAAATTAGTCGAACCTAATTCCAAAGGGAATCGAATTCGTTGGCAGCATGCCAGCGCAAGTCATTCAAACTTATTTGGGTTTTCTGAATCGGGTTAGTTCTGTGTGTAATGATAGTCGTGTTGTTATGAAACGCCTTACAGGCTCATTTAGTCTAACCATAATCAGACTTTTAAAATCTTTATTTGAAAATTATAATGAATACATAGTATTCTTTACAAAATATCTGCTTTGATCTTCGGGGACAGTACTACACGTGTTGGTAATAGTAGAATTATATTTTCATTATATATAAATTAAAAAATGGAAACAATAAATTACATAATAGAAATTATAATAAAAAATCGGTTCCGGGTGGATTGAACCGAGGGCCGGGTGGACTGAGCGCGGGTGGTATTACGCGGCTTCGCCTCCTTCCTCCTCTTCGGCGGCGGCGGTGAGCATGGCGATGAGCTTGGTGGTGTCGATGAACCCTTTGTCGTCGATGTCCATCTGGTCGTAGGCCTCGTCGACTTCGTCACCGGTGAACTTGTCTCCCCAGGTCATGAGGGCGTGCCTGAGCCTCTCCGAATCGATCTTTCCTTCGTCGTCGAAGGTTTTGAAGGCGTTGATGACGACGTCATCCTCGTCGGAGCCGCCGGACATGCGGTTCGCGAAGAGGGTCAGGAGCTGGGTAAAGTTGATCGGGCCGGGAGCCTCGTTGACCATCTCGTCCAATTCCTTCTCTGACGCCAGCCTGCCGAGGGAGTCGAAGGTGGCGCGGAGGTCGTTCTTGCCGATGATGCCGTCCTTGTCGTGGTCCATTAGCTGGAAGGCCTGTGGGAGAGAGATAGACGTTAGTCTTTGAAACTAGCGGGCAAGGAGTTTGTAAAGAACAGTTTATAGTTATTGCGTTATTATTTTTACAGATGTTCTAGAACTACCCACTAATTCTATCAATGTTTCAGAGAATCAAAATGATGTCACAATGGTAAGATGTGGAAAATGCGGCGTCTGCGCAATGATAACAAGCGACGGCCGGCTGTGTTTACAAAACATTTGGCAGAGCACGCGCTAAGCTTTACGGATAATTGAAATAGTACCTAACACAGATTTGTAAATAGGTTTTTAGTTTCTTTTACGAAATCTAACAGTTATAAATATAATAATGCATTTGGATTGGCTCTATTCTATTTAAATGCACGTTAGCGAGTAAAAGAATTCGTCCGGATCTTCAATTTTAATAGCATTCCCAAAATTTTGTAATTTCTTTACAAGTTCTGGGAGGTCGTCTACCGGCTACTAAGACATTTTCTATGACATAATATACAGAATATCTAAGGCTTGCGGCAAATGATTCGATCTGAACTTACGTAACTTTTGCCAAGGATTATTTTTTACTTGCTTTAACATTAAGAACTTAGTTCAGCTGTGCCTTTTAAAATGTAATAGCTAGTTGAAATTTTCATGGAATATATTACGTTAACAAGAAAGTTAACCTAACAAACAGATGATAAAATTAAAACCGTCCCTAGGCAGGAATCGTATTTTTTCAGTGTCATTGTATATGCTCTATCATAAAAAACGGAATGGAACGGACCTACAAGCGTCAAACTTCGTGTAACTCTGAAGTAAAATAACAATAATAAAAACCTACCAAGTATGAGTCGGACTTGCTCTGAGATCCCAAACTCTGTCTGGGTCTGACTGACTAGTACTTGAGCAGTATTTCTTGTTCTAGACACATACCTCTTTGAATTCGGCGACCTGCTTCTGTGAGAACATGGAGAAGACATTGGAGCCGGTGCGCTTGGCCTTACGGCTGCCGCGGGAGGATTGCTTCTCGCTGCCGCCGGTGGCCGCGGGCGCGGCCGGCGCGGGCGCCTCCTCAGCAGGCGCGTCTTCTTTCGCCTTCTTCTTCTTTACTTTCTTATCTTTATCCGCCTGGAAGGGAAGACCATTGAGTTAAGCACTGGACTTGAAATAGATTTAGAAGACCGTAGTGTCCTTGATAGTATGTACTTATAAATTATTATCTTTAAGTTTAAACTGTTGTACAAAGTAACAATTTCTAAATTAGGGTTAAAGAAATGCATACCTATTGCTGTTTCGTTCATGATAAAAGTTGAATTCTTTTAGGTTTGAAGATAGTTTAGAGGTATTATGTGTTATTGTTTAATTTGTTTTTTTCCAAACTAATCAATTGCTTACGATGCATCATCGTGTTTACAAATTGTCGGGAGAACAGTCAGAATTTTCTAATTTATCAAAATAATTGAAAGAATCGTCCTTTAGTTCTTGTTGACAAAGTTTTTGGATGTTTAATTACTATCATTTAAACCGGTTGATAATTTCATGACACAGACTTTCTGTACACATAATAATTAAACTTTTTGGCCATAAATACTAGATTAGTTTTCAAGCCAGGGCCATTTAATATTTTTTTAATTTCCCTAACTTTTTTGCGTTTCAATTCTTGATTGGTAGGCGTGCCGAGTCTGCTATTTTTAGGCCCGTTTCAGCACTTCAGTCTAGTTCAGGAGGAGTTGGCGACGCCTCTAAATTTAGACCACAATTTGGCGTCCGCTTACACGCGCCACAGGCCGGAATGTTACGTAAAACTTTTATAAATAGATAATCATGTGTTCCCATTTCTTCTGCTACTGTATTTGTATTATTAGTATTATTAGTTTCATCTGTTTTAAAATTATTTTCAGAAAGTTCCTAAGTTTCTTCGATACTGTTCTTAAGTTCTTGTTACTGAATTGTAAAATTTCGAGTAACTGCGATAAAAGTTTTAAAATATTCAGTGTTTTGTGTATTTTTCTTTCTTTCTATTTTAACTAGAGGATATTATGAGTAAGTTTTAGCATATGACTTGTAGATTATGACGGTAGGTTATTGATTATTTTTAGATTTATTATTGATCAATTCCATTTAGATTCTTATTAATTTAATTGGTATTTTATTACGCAGTATTTTCTGTGATGGTATTATTCATCATGATGATCGTATGATCGTATTATTCATTGCTTTTACTGATTTACTATTGATTGATTGATTTAACCCGATCTTCAAAGCCGTTAATCTCCACGTTACTTTTATCACTGTTATTGTCCAACATTGTTTAGATTTGCATTTCTGTTGTATTATCACCAGTTTGATCACTTCACTTCACTTTCACATCACCGTCACTTACCATTGTGTTTTGTGTTGGACGATCGACGAAGGAGTGACTGAACTCAACCGCAGTCCCACCCTGACTCCGGAGATTCGCTCCCAGTCGAAGATCCAGGAGAGTTCCCCCTCCCTACTGCTTCCCAAATCGGCTGCGCCTGCGATTCCATATTTAGTTCGTCGAATCGGATCTTTTCCGAGTATGTTTGCATCAGATCGGTTTGGGCAGCTAGCAGGCTCGGCCGTGGTCTGAGCTTTGTCATTTACAAAAATAATCAGCTCACCTGCTCCTGTTTTAGTTTTCGAGGTCCGAGCCGGAATTGCAGTATTTTAGGAATCTGCCATTGACGACGGCTAATTTTGAAATGCAAATTGCTTTGTGGTTTTAATAGGAATGTAGAATAACTGTTGTTAAATTTCTGAGAAATCAGGCAACGTCTGTGGTGCAGACAGTTGGTCTTTACATATTTTTAACTTTGATGATAGCTAAGCGCTGTAGGTATAAATATTAATATATCTTCCTTTGGGTTTGTTGTCCAGTTGGGTTTTGGGGTCAAAAGTTCTAAGATTTTTTAATGATAATTTTGCGCCTAAGACCTTATATGTGATATGTGACATATAGAGACGTGCATGTGTTCAGTGTTGGTTGAGTTTTGGTAATTGAAGTACGGAACACTATAAGACTAGAATTCAATCCAATTTAATTCAATATATTTAGTGCTTTCTATAATGTTACATAGGTGTAATAAATAGGTACATTAAGCAGATCATTATAGACCCTGTAATGTTTCTACATATCAGACGAAGTCTTTCCGTTTTCCATTAGTGATTTCAATGTTATGTTAGTTCATCACGATGCTAATTGTCTTGCATTATAATGGTTTTCGTAATGGAGCAAGAATATATTAATTACTAAAGATTTATCTATATAAATAAAACAAAGTCTGGTTAGTTACACCATTTATAAGTCAAGAACGGCTGGACCGATTTTTGCAATCTTTGATTTGTTGAATTTGTTTCCGCCCCGATAAGCAGAATAACTATTAAAACATGGGAATACTTAAAAAAATATATAGCGGTACGAAGTTCGCCGGGACATCTAGTATTAGATAGATTAAATAGAAGCTATAGCACTAATCGATAAAAGTAATAAAAAGTTTAGCAAACTTTATTGAACTTGACCTTCAGCAATGAGTCAGAGTAATTAGTCATCTTGATGTCTTATTTGAAGCCAGCGAGTAACATTTAAATACATCATACAAGATAGGATCATTAACTAAATGAATGAATATGTTGTTTGTCTAAATAAACACGTTTACTGTAGGTAGGTACTTCTGCATATCTTCAGGTAGCTGCATTATCCCTATGAGTCCTATGGCCCCTATATATTGACAAGATTTAAACCATTAATAAGATTCCCGAACTAATTAAAATCATTCCGAGAATAATTTGAGTTTATTAATAAAACGATATTATGATTTTAAACCAATAAATCTAGATAGTTTGGATAGGGCCAGATAATATTTGTGATACTATAACTCTATGGATTGCAAGTAAGTAAGTAATGTGTTTATTTTTTTCATTACCAAAACAGTTTGCATTACACTATATTAAAAAAATCTTTGCGGTTAGAATTTCGCATGACCGAAACAGCGAACATATAAACCGTACTTTATCTTTGTTTCATCCATATTGTCACTTGTACGGCTTGTACTGTCTGGTTCGATTCAGCAGAATTAGATAAAAAACCCACTCTTTCTCTGATACCGACCAAAGCAGTAAATGAAGGTCACACAGTAAAGTTTTTAGTTATAGGTAACTAAGAAAGTGGTCTTTCTCACCCATCCTTCGGTACGACAGGATTGAGGAAGATGGTCAAACCTTCACAGAAACGCCTTGAATGAATCTGACTATATTTTGACAGCGAAGACGAATCAACCTTAAACTAATTAGGTTTGCCCTACATAAAATAATACTAACAAAATTTTACAATCTGGTTGTTTTGAAGTAATAGTATGTCCCTGCAATGATCCTGCCTGATTAATAAAATAAAACAATCGTAAAATTTACCACGTTTAAAAAAATAAAAGGATATACCAGCCAAACTCATAAAAACTACATTCGTAAATTTCTGGAGTCTATCAGTAAAATGGGTCATTTTCCGTTAAAATGGTTATTAATAGTATTGCACCGTGGGTAAACCGACGGTTTTGCTGCAATCATGAGAAAACGGTGCGCCTCCGCACTGGCACGTCTTCGCGGCAGCACCAACACTATCCTGAGGGTTTTTGTGGACCGATGGGATTCTTCTTCAAAAATGGGTGTTGACCCATACAAAATTGTCATAAAATAATAACAATAACTAAATACTGTATTCACTAACACAAATTTTAAGGATATTTGTTACTAACACTATGGGCTCTGCCTGAAATAAATAATTTGAATTTGAAAAACAGTGCTGAGTTCTAAATTTCTAATTGATGGTATGCGTCGTCTCCCACTGAATTCCATAGAACGTTTCACCGTCTTTGGGACTCCAACCAACTCTCAATTGCATGCGCACGCAACGGTGACCGTTGCACCACTTGCATGAAGCGGCTTGAGCGTGCATGAAAAATGCATCTTCTTCTTTTTATAGTGCCTCTCCAATTACTGAAGGTAGGCTACCAGCTCCTGGAACTTTTCTTTGTCTTTGGCGATGTGGAATAACTGGGATGCACTCGTTATTCCAGTCCATTCCCGGATATTTCGGAGCCACGACCTCCTTCTGCGACCGACATGTCTCTTCCCGGCAAAAAATGCATGACACTACAAAATCTGTTGCATAAAAGGGGCATTTTTTAAACATGGTTACTAAATGTGAAGAAAATTTGAGCATACGGCCCTATGTCAGGCAGGCAGGTCGCCCAATTAATTAATTGAAACGGGTGCCTGCGTTCATTTCAGAGTTCAATACCAAACTTACTAACTGTTAATGTTTGCATGCTATGTTGTATGGCTAAGTAGGTCATGGCACTGTCTCAAACCAAAGACCACATTTTTTCATGTATTGTACCCTACTTAATAGCAAATAAAGATTTTGTATTTGTATTTGTATTTAGTTGACAAATCAAATTTTACTAAATGATTCTGGTGAGAATGATACCATCAAACTGATCTGATGAAGAAGGCGGAAGGTAAGCACCGGAACTCTGTGATAAAACAATGTATCATAGCCGTGTTTGTACTTATTTGAATCGTCATGAGAAGCAATTTAGCTATAAATACATCACAGATCGCCATTTAGAATGTAAAAAAACACTAAAAATAGACAAATAAAACAATTTTTTATAAAAAAAATAACCGTTTTTTTTTTTAAATCAATGTATAGCAAACCGTTTTTTACAGTTTACGTCTAAGTACTAGAGGTAATATGGGTTATGTGCTGACGTCATTTTACCTATGACACCCTGGAAAAATTGAACGACACCTCACTCTTCAAAATCGGTCAAGCCATTTAGGCTACAGGAGGTCACAACGGAACACACATACATTACCCTCTGTTTGGGTCAGTCAGGTAAAAATAGGCAGGTACCCATTGCAATGGTGGGACACCTGTACGATACGGGAATCATGTGGAGCACGAAGTGGCGCATCGGAGCATCAGACTCGACCGTGACAAAGAGCTAAAGTTGAGATGTTTCAAGGATCTCCACATCTCAAATTTCCAAAGTCCAAATGTCAGACTGCATAAAGTGGGTAATTCTTTCATGGGAAAATGTATTCGCTTCTTTAATAAATTACCACAGTCCATTGCTGAATTGCCTATACATGTACAAATTTAAATCGCATGTCAAGATTATGTTAATGAAAAAAGGTTATTACACTGTAAATGACTATTTAAATGATAAAAATGTATGGAATTAAATACTCGTACATTTTATCTAGTAATTTAAACATACTATTTAAAAAGAGGCTGACAATGACCGAGTGACCGAGATGCTTGCGCTGCTTCTTCTCGGCACAAGCCCACAATATTGTCCCGAAGCAGTGGTAGGGTAAAAAATATATTGGGACGTGTAAAAGTTCTTAATTTAGGCCTATTTACGGAAATAAATTGGTTTTATTGGTATTTATTGGTTTTCATCTCGATTTCGATCGCGGACGTCACGTGTCGTACGCTCCAGACTATGCGTTCTCGAAAGCCGTTACTTAATAAAAACTTTTGGCTTATGTCCAAACATAGGTTTATATTTCCAGTAGGTCGAAACAAACACTTTTTCCGCGTCCCAAAACAGCAATCTTCTCGTTCGAAGCTTGTAAAACTGAAAAATTCCACCGGTGTGGATTACAATAACCTTATTTCAGCGCGTGACTCACGCGCCGCGAATAGCCGCCCGCCCCGCGTCGATGCTGTGACGTCACAAATCATTGTTTAATGTTTTTTTACTCAAGCGCTTCTGCACTTGAGTAGGTAGGATAATGTTTTCAAAGTAAAGTAAACCCACAAAAAATAACGTATTTGTTATTTAATAGCCTATTAACTATAAAACCTCTTATAGTTTCGCCATGTCCACCCGTAGATCAGAGATGCTTGTACGAGTACTAAGGCAGCCGAAAGGGTTAGCATATTAATCACGCCGAAAAAGTGGTAAATTAAAATCTAGTAAAAACATTTTTTTTTCTTGTTTATAGCATGGTGTGGGGTGTCGTTGGATAGGTCGTTTAAATATATATTTAATGAGCTACTACTATTTTCGGATTTAGGGATCCGTTTGCGTAATATTAAGCTTCAAAGTGCAATTTTTAGACAATTGTTTGCTTTAAGAAATGTAAAAAAAATCTCGACTGTAGTACTTATATAATTATCGAAGTTAAAAAAAAAATGTCACGCACAGCTAGGTAGGTTAACGAGTTACTGAGTTAACTTGTAAAATGGACTCCTTATAGTTGCCTTGTAAAACGGATTACTTAGATGATCTTTTTTTTATATTGGGCAACATCAAATACATTGCTCTGATCCTAAGGTAAGTAGCTAAAACGCTTGTATTATAGAAATCAGAAACAACGACGGTACCACGAAATTCAGAACCGAATAACCAGAACAGATAGCAAAATACCGCATACTGTAAAGGGACGCTACGTAATCAAACCCGAACCGAACCGTTGCGAATCACTGCGCCACAGCGCTAATAAAGTCTAACTCAATCTTGTTTCACTTTTTTATCTGCTTAGGCCCATGACACATTCCGAGGAAGGTATCTTCCTAGATGTACAATTTAAATCTGAAAATCCTTTATAAAATAGTCCAAGAAAATAGTACAAGGAAGATATGAAGTATTCATATGCAGTAAAAGTGCTTTGCAAGCCTTGGCTCGGTGTGCCTTTGGTCATAGCAGAGGGATACCGAAAGCCTACAAAGCGTTGGAAACACTACACAGAATGACCAAAACATCGGGTATGACTCTGAGACCGCAATGGATTCCCTCCCACTTAGGTATAAGAGGGAATGAGGAGGCTGACAGATTAGCTACATTGGCTTGTTCTGACGGTTCGGAGTTTTCGATTTTACCTTTTACACAGAAGTATTAACAATATTCAAAAATAAATGCTACAAAAACTTTAAAGAATATTTTGATTTAAGAAGCAGGGAGAAAGGTCAAAGGTATATATGGTTTAAAACACTGCAATGTCAGTCTCCTTGAATACCTTGGTTTTGTAATTTTAAGGTAAGTAGGAATTACATTGTTGCTCTTCACAGATTGCGGTCTAGGCATTACCCCGGTAATAAGTTTGCTTTTATGATGAAGAAGGTAGATTCCCCGAATTGCGATCTGTGTAACAAGGTTGATGATGTTCACCAAATTCTTGTAGAATGTGTTAAGTTTTAACAAGAAAGAGACTTGATAGTGCGAAAATTTAACATTAACGAATATAATACAGGGTCGATTCTGAGCATTTTGACAGAACCAACAAGTGAAGCAGCAAAAATTGTTGAAATTATTTTGTACCATTGATTCTCTTCTTTAATTACTTATATTAATAGTTAAGTGTTCCTTATATTATAGGTTAAGATTTGATGAGGCTGACATGTCTGTTTTAGCAAAAGCCTCTTACAAAATAAAGATTTAAAAAAAAACTATTTATATGCATTATATTGCTGGCAGCTGATGAGAACGGATAGCTGACGATCAGGCTGAGTAACATGCATTCGAATAGTGATGATGACTGTATTAAACGGTTGGATGGATTCTTTTTGAAGCCACATGTGATGAATTAAATTACACTAAAGTTACTTTAATAATTACCTATTTAACCTTGTTTATAACTAACTTCTTTATAAATTGAGGAGGAGCTGAATGTATCGTCGTATCAAGATGTGAAACGAGAGGCAGAATGGAGGAAGAGATGAAAAAGACTCAACCGACAATAACTTACTAGGCCCACCACGAAACAAGCGGCCGTGGGTTCAAATCCTTTGTTATATAATTTTTCATTGCTTAAACAGGTTCAGGACAGGATACGGCCGTTCCAATCACCACCTTTATAAGTGGGGCCTAAGGGAGTCACCGGCCTGTGATTGTGGTGCCACAGACCAGACCCTGGCGCATATTGCCAACGATTGCCAACTGTACTGTTTTCCTGGTGGCCTGCGGGAACTTAATCTTTTTACCCCAGCCGCTGAGGACTGGTTACGCCAACTAGCACTCGACATTTAAATTAGGATTGAAGCAGCTATAAATGCCATACGATATGATGATGATGATTTCATTGCTTCAAGTTGCAGATTGTAGAAGTTCTTATTAATTCTTAAGCACGGATAAAAATATGTCACAACAAGCATTCTTCTTTTTGACCTCGCAGTAACTAAAGGGTCTATCTACAATTTATTCATACTTTATTACACACTTAATAATAATTTTACAAATGGTGGACCCAGTGGCAAGTAGTATTATCTACCAGTCAACCACAATCTACAAGCCACACAATAAAGTTCCTTTAATACTAAGTCTAAAGGAATTTGTTATGATAGTGTAGAAACAGATCTCATTGAACCAAAGTCAGTAAGCATCTGTGACGTGGACGTGGATGCATTACTTAATGAATGACGACGAGTGCCGATGACTCCTCCAGCATTACCACGCCGACGACCTCATGACATCACATCGCACCTCTCACTCTACCTCCATACCCGTCTCACTCGTAACTTCGCGCCTTTCACTTAGCCATGAGTCTCGGAGAAACTTAGCAAAGTTACGAACACATACAGTGATGCTACGGTAGTGTTATAATAGATAAATAAAACGAAAATGTATACATATTTTAGTCATGTGGTACCAAAGTTGTTGTGCATAGGTTATATTCTCTTGTTGTTTTGTGGTAAGTCAATAAATTTAACTTTTGGAGACATTCTTTGAGACCTGTTTAAGTTGTTAGTGACCAATCGATGATTACCAAATATGAAATGATTCAATATTAAGCAAGAAAACCATAAAAATGTAATTAAAATAAATTCAATAAATTAAATAGAGTTTCTATTTTACAACTTTTGTTTAACAGTTCTAGTATAATATTTTTGTGATAAAGGAAACTCGGTCTGTGCTGAGATTTTATTATAACTGGTTCTGGATAATACAAAATAAAACTTAAGGTATCATACGCAAGGACGAGTGCTAAAAATAGACCCCAGTTCCGGCACAGTAATATTTAACTACTTTCTGATTTGAATAAACACAAACACGAATACAATCAAAACATCTGCTGATTTTTTAAAATAAAGATCTATAAAGCAAAGGGTTGTGCAGGTTAAGCATTTTGAAATATGCGTGAAAATTAAGGTTCTTATCATTTTCCAACTGAAATAATTGATTAAAATATTCATTTTATTTAAGTATTATAATTTCCTTATCAGGATCATTATCCGGTCTTGTACTGCGAGCGTACATCTCCCAACATGGCCTTCATGGTGAAATAGAATTCTCACACAAGAACGAAACGCTTATAAGCATCAGAACCAACCTTAAACCAACTCTACAATACCCTGACGGCGTCTGGAGGTGGACTATCCACGAATTTCCAGTTGATTACCGAGATTTGTCAGGAGAGAGATGTTCCGAAACAAATTTAGGGAGAGAACTGATAGATCTAACAGAAGAGTTAGGGTATCTTATCATACCAGGAAAAGACCACGCCGAATTTGAAAGCAGAAATAGTCTGACTGGTATCAGTGGCCTGTGGGGAAAGAGTATCGTGTTGGAGACCGCAGAGAGAGATAGAGTTATATGCGCATCTATTTTGTCCACCGATAAACTGTATGAGAAGCATGCAGTTGCCAGATTCTCATCTCCAGTGGCTGGTAATTTGCATTTTAGGTGGTTATCAGCTAGAGAGTTTGACGAGTCAGATTCGTACGTTCAAGCAGATTTGTACCATACAAAAGCTGTCTCTGATAAAGTGGATTACACAGAGCACAAATGGAAGTTATTTGTGACTGATATTTTCGATTCTGACAAAGGTAATCATGAAGATAATTGCAATGTTCTTCAGCTGGTATTTGATCCAGAGAACAGTGGTGATGGAATGAGTGTGGGTGATCTGGACAGTCGTCTTGGTTTAGTGAAAGTGGCCACCGATGCAAAAGTGAAGAAGTTGAAGTATTTGTACAAAGACGAGGTGTTGAACGTCTTGAGGAGTGACATGGAGGTTACGAAGAGAAGCCTGTACGTTGTGATTTTTGACAACAGACATTCAGACAGTTTCTTGGCGTGTGCCAAGCTGAGGGTGATGGAACCGAAGAGTTCAAAGTAAGTTTAATTCATTAAGTACTTTTATTTACGCGTTGTAGGATAAGGCTATGATTCGTTTCTACACTCGCATCAGCTCTGATAAAATCTATATTGATGCCTGGCCATGGGACATATCAGAATACGTCTAAAAATAATTTGCTTAGGTGCTATTAATCATTTATTCTTTTTACATCTATAGTTATTGGATCTAGCATGATAGACATTAATTTCTACAAAAATAATTAAAAAAAAATGGAATTAAAAAAAAGGCATATGAAGATGAAAATACTGTCTGTGACTACCTGTTCATATGTAAATACTGGACAAAATCACATACTTTGTTCTGATCCTATGATAAGTAGCTTAAGCACTTGTGTTACAAAAATCAGAAACAACGATGCATGGTAGTTGGTACCACAACACCCAGACCCGAGACAATATAGAAAAGCTATTTTTCTACATTGGCCGACCGGGAATCGAACCCGGGACCTCAGAGATAGTGACACCAAGTCCGGTATGTTTGCCTCTTGGCTACGGGAGATCGTAGTTCATGCGTGACCGCATTTGAAATTACAGAAAATTCGTCACAGATAGGTACTACTCGTAGGAGAGGAGAATATATGAACTGTGCAACTTTACAAGTTTACCCATATTATGTCAATTTATTGTGATTTATCTAATTCCCAGAGTTCTCCTAAACATGGACGGCATACGAGGTACAGTGGAATTCAGTCAGCGTTCCCCCTTCGATCCTACCTGGGTGAACTTCCAACTCGGAGCCGCCGACCAAGATTACGAGTCCAACCTGCGCTTCGTGAGCTCCATGCTGCAGTACAGCATCAGGGAACTACCCCCCAAGTTGCTGGACGCCAGTCAGATCAACAGCATGTGTAACACCACTGGCGGTGCTTATAATCCAACCGGGATAGACTTGAACAATCTGCCGCCACCAGGTCAGTAGAAAGTTACTAATAATGATGGTTAAATCTTCTTCTTTCTACAGGGTTATTTTTAAAACATCAACAACATCCTAGGGGCTGATTCTGGTGCTCAAATACAACAACTTTTTCTATAGGACCAACATCAAAACCGAAAAAAAAAAAATTACTAAGCCGCCGACCAGCGGACGTCAGTTTGTATCAAGCAGTGAATTTTTTTTAGGTTACTATTACATTTTGATGTTTTACAAATAACCCTGTATAGTGTTATATCCCGTCTTATGGTAGGTTCCGCTTTCCTGCACACTTTGCTCTGTCTTGTTGGATATCTTCATAACAATACCAATCAGCCATCGCAGTTACGGTCGTTCGTTTCATGTTTTCGCCAATTTTATTATGGTTCCCGCAAACAAAAATGTAATAATATTGGGAACTTAGGACCGATTTATCTTACGAGTCGTTAAGTATAAAATAGCAGATGAAAAGTGTATTTTGATGGTCGAAATAATTAAAGACCAATAATTGCTCTAACTATTTGCTCAATATTCTAAATGAAACGTAAGTTGGTTCATTACATTATAAAAATCGCTGTCGTCTATTCTATTGTGGCTACTGTGATTTTAGGGTACCTAATTATATGCCTCTCATTCATACTCATAAGTGACAAGTTGTATGCATGCGTTGATTAACACTGCACCTTTTGAAAATGCTTTCAAAGTCTATAAACAATTAGACACAGTTTTATGTAGATACGAAGTCGCGGGCAACAGCTAGTTACATATATTACATACATTCGAATTTGTTTTGCCACTTTAAAAGCGACATCTAACGGTAAGAATCGCCATCTGTATTGACCCCCGTATATCTTGCATACTTCGGGCAGGAACCGTATATTTTTCCGGGACAAAAAGTAACCTATTTGCTATTCCAGGCTATTTTGGAATATAAATTCCTGGAATATAAATTATAATCTATTTTTGGGCCCAATTCAATTTAAAAGATCCGTTAAGCCGTTTTGACGTGATTGAGTAAAAAAACATGCAAACTTTCACATTTTTATTATTAATCAGATACTTTATACTTTGGGGTGACTCTAATTAGATTTTGATGTTCTCTCTGTAGGAATTTTTTTGTTTTGATGTAGATAATAGAAGAAGGAAGGAAGGAAAGTTAGCAGGAAGTTACCATAAATTAGGACCTTAATATTTTTAATAGAAGGGTAAAAAAAAATTGAAACGAGTCATTTAATGCAACTGAAAAAAGTGTTCAGTTTAATTCAAGCCTTTTTGCAGAAATCGATTGGTTTTTAGTACAGGATCATATTTTAGACAGTAAACACAACATTTAATAAGATACGTTAAGTAATCGAATCCCACCAGAAGCAGTTGTTTTTTTTTTTGTGAAAATGTAGAAAAACAACTTTTCTATATTGTCTCGGGTCTGGGTGTTGTGTGTGTTATACTTCTTTGTTTTTGATTTCTGTAACACAAGTGCATAAGCTACTTATCATAGGATCAGAGTAATAATATTTGACATTTAAACTTTTTATATTTTCGACAATGTTATTATATTTGCATGCTATATGTACAAGTAAATGGCTGAAGGAGCTGAACTTTATACCGCAACTGCATCAATAATCTACCCTATTTCAAATCAATCAATCTACAAATTTCAGTTGTAAATAAATTTTATTTTATTTCATATTTAGGCTTATATTGTATTGTATTTATGATTAGTCAGTTTCCTGTTTTATAACAAGTTCAAAATGATACGTTTGAAAACAACTACTTAAATTAAATTCTTTAAAACATTCGTCACTTCTACAGATCGTGTTTCAATGATCGACGACAAATGCGTCTAAAACAGTATTTGTTATCTCGGCCAGTCTATTCTCGGTACGCGGTGTTTGGCTCAGACAGACGCTTTCAGGAATCCACTTGTTGTGCGATTGTCTGTCAGTTATGCATAAATGGCTTATCCGGATGCTATTATCGGACTTTGAGGTTAGAAGGTCAATAATGCTTGAGTTTTCACTGGTTGTTTAATGTTAGGTTTCATTTAAACATCTAACTGGAGCCTATTATACAGGGTTATATTAAAACAACAACAACAACAACCTCCTAGGGGCTGATTTTGGTGCTCAGATACAACAATTTTTTCTATAGGACCAACATCGTAAACTAAAAAAAATATTCTCTGCTTCATACAAACTGATGTCACCTGGTCGGCGGCTTTGTATGGGGAAGTGATTTTTTTTTTTGCGATTCCGATGTTGGTCCAATTGATAAAGTTGTGGTATTTGAGCACCAATCAGGTTGTTGATGTTTTAAAAATAAACCTGTATATTCTGTGCTGGAGTTTTAGATGATGACCGTGATGACGACTGGTCTAGTGGTTCGCGTCTAGGACTACAAAGCGGTTGCGGGTTGGGGTGGGGTTGAACACACTAACCAATTTTTATGGTCTCTAAGAATGGAAAAAATTATGATCCTTGTGTTACGAAGTACCAGATAATTTTGCCAGGGGCGTCTCCCAGTACACCCAGTCTCGAGCCAATTTAGAAAAGGTTTGTTTTTGAACTAAGCCGAACCGGGAATCGAACCCGGAACCCTTTAAGTTCAAGGGGAATTACCGCGCCACTACACCAATAGGGTCAAAAAAGGTGATGCGCACAAGCATTTGTTTTGGTTGGTTTACTTGTTATGCACATTTTAAAAAATGCGGCAGACTGTGTTTGGTATAAAGGCAATGCGACAACCTACCCAACCCGAAATCGATAATTTTTCTCAAGCGGCATTCAACTAAAATTCTATGTGGAGCTTAATGTGCTGTTACAGTAAATAAAATACTTGCAAAATATTGGCATTTCTACAAGGATGTTTAGAATGAGAAGATTCTGACATTACATAACCATTTAATCTTCTAGGTATGAGCACCCAAGACCAGTACCCTGTGGGAGACCTGCTGGGCAAGCACAAAGACCGCACCGAGTATCTAAACCACAAGTACCTGTTGCCGGGGCTGGCGAATGAGCTCAGTGGAGCCTATTGGGACGCCTTCCTGCCGCTGCAAGGCATACACAGTATAGTGCATAGATCTGTGGTGCTAGTGAGGTAAGAACTCAATCCGGTTCGAAGGACCAACATTTAAGTAACTAGTGCAAAAGTATTACGGTGGCCAATCCTTATTTAGTTGCTTAATTATCTCATAACCTAAAGGGAATTCAACTGTACTGTCTTATCATCGTCATCAAGTTTTGAAAATCTTGTGCTGGATATAGTTCTCCCCCCCCATAGAACGTCACAGCAAGCGGCTCAGAAGGCCTACTACTAAAAATTTTCGTTCTTTCGGACGTTTAAGCCTAACAAATTAAAATACCATCTACTTGTGCAAAACCTTTGAAAATTTCGAACAATTCAAAACGGTCGGCTTTTTTACTCGGCTAGTTTCAGATGTCCATATTTTTTAAGTATTGACTCAAGTGAATGGTTATTTTAGGTTTAGAATAAATTAAACATTATCGTAGTAGGCCTCCTGTAACGTTAACTTTTCTAAATTGTATTTCGGGGATTGCTTATTGCCACTATAGCTTTGAAATTTTAATAATTATACAGGGTTACATAGCAATATAGTGCCAAGTTTTTAGCCTACCTAACTTAGTCTAACTACCCAAATAACAAAAAAAGGCTTTTTTATTTTTCATTATTTCTACCCTCTGTTAAAACATGGAACTTGTTGTCATGTCAGTTTACCATTGGTCAATTAAATTGCAACGGTGCAATGCACCTGATGCAGTCAGAGCACATACGGATGTGCTCTGACTGCATCAGGTCCTTGTTGGCGCGGCGTCGGCGTACCCCTGTGATCTCTGATGAATGTCGCCGCACCACGCGTTTTCTTTATTTCTCGGAAATTTTATTTGAAAAACTAATAACGATAGACTCGTGTTTTACATTGATCTTAAGACCTTATTTTTAAAATTTGACATTACCTTGCGATGTAACCTTGCATATAAGATCTTATATGTGTCAATAAAAAGTAAAAAAGGAGGGATATCTCCTTTCCTTATATTCTCCAAAATATTAAAAAATAAAAACATGTTTAACATTTTCTGCAAATTCTTCAAATTTAGCTACTTTAGAGACATCCGCAAAAAAGGATTCGTTGGCCATCCTTAACAAACAAATTTTCATCCCCAGGAGAGCACCCAAACGTGTGATTTGCGGCACAATCCTCCCATACGAGTACGGCACGGAGTACCAGACTCCTATGAGCTCAGCCGAGGTGATATTCCGGTACCCCATCGTCGGTAAAGTTATCTTCAGGCAGCCGCTGAGCAGGCCCTGGGAAGACACTACTATCATCATTGAGAACATGGTCAGTATCAAGTATCAATCAATAACTGTTGGTACACAGTTTGAACTGCCCAAATCGTTATTCTTAGGTAGTTTTTTTTTATCCTACAAATTTAACTTCTCTACATGTTAAATGTTTTTTTATTTCATCAAATTCTACCTGACCTTGTGAATAAGATTTTCTACTAGATTAGGGGCATGCAGCCTGTATTTTACTTAAACTACTCTATCAGCTGAGATTATAGGTTGCGAAATGTTTCTATGTATGTATTGACATACTTACAAGTTGTTCATACGTTTTCCATGATGTTTCTAAGAAAGTGGTTCTGGGTAACTTATCAGCATTTTAAAAACGTACTTATGATCTTCTCCTTCTCGTGTCGATGGCAATGCTCTTAAATTTTTGATGACCAGTATTCCGCCACACGAACCGCACTAGCAGCACAGAATAAATAATATAAGCAGAAACGACACTTAAAGACATTTGCTAAAATAGATTATCTACTCTCAATGTGCGGCAACAACGAGTAAATTAGCTTGCACCGGGCTATGTACTCTCATTTTATAATAGCCTACAAAGCGTTACTGCAAGCGATAATCCACCAAAACGCCACAGGTGAAAGCTCTTTTTACTTTGTCCTGTCAGCTACCGCTCCGCTATATTAGTGTTAAAGAGCCCTGTATAAAAATGTCGTAACGTAGTAAGTACCTACCTAATGAGGACTTAAAATATTATAGAAGTGGTTTATGGACTTATTATAATATAGTGGTAGGTCTGCTGGAAATCGAGACGTTAGTATTTTCAATCACAACGAAGCGGTCGCGTCGCTGCTACTAATGCTACCGAGCGACCCGGTGGCAAAATATATAACCCAAATGCTGCGCAATATTTTCGATTTCTTTTAATTTTCTTTTTTACAGTGATAAACTCTGAATAAAGTCGGAAGTGTAACGCGTACAAAAAACTAATTTTAACAATAAGAACATGTAACAGCGCGCGCGCTTGACACTCGACTGATTTTAGCCTCCTTTACCCTAACCGAAACGCGGAGTGTCGTAGGCCTGCTATCAGTAGCGCATAACAGGTCATCGCGTGTGCAGCTGTCCGAATATGCGGGACTTGATAGAAGATGGTCTATGGTTTTGGGAGTGACTTATAACAATATCTGTCTTTAGATTCATGCTGACGGCGCCAACGTGAACAACACCCGCGACCATCGCTGGGCAGTCCACGAGCGGCCCCCCGGGCCCGACTACTACAACTGGACGGGCCGCTGCCTCAGCGCCGGTGGGGTGTACGAGCCCCACGGAGTGGACATAGACACGAGGCATCCCGAGTCTTACTGCAGGACTGGGCTTGAGGGACTGTGCAGGCTTGGGGATTTCACTACCAGGTAGATTTTCTTTTTATCATCAAAAACACTCATTTATTTATTCAACCATTATTGCACACTTTGTCCCTGGACATTCACGGTCATGAGGCGCTGGCCATTAAACTTGGTGCAAATACACTGAAGCAAGTTGACAAGTTTCGTTACTCGGGGAGCACAGTAACATCAAAGTGTTACATTGATGCCGGAATTAACAGCAGAATCGCTGCTGCTGCACCAGCCTTCGGCAAATTAAACATCAAAAGGTCGCATGACTTGAAGTTAACCACTAAAGTTGCTGTCTACATGGCTATCGTGCTGCCTAATATATTGTACTCCGCCGAAACAAGGACACCGTATCGACGCCACATTCGCCTGCTAGACCGATTTCAGCTAAAGTGTCTTCGCTCAATTCTTAACATCCATTGGTCCGATCGTGTGCGTAATACTGAAGTCTTGAGATGAGCCAATGTGGGTGGCATTGAGTCGTATCTTATGAGACGACAACTTCACTGGTGTGGCTATGTCTCGCGTATGTCTCGCGTGTGTTCCTCATCGCTTGCCCTGAAAAGCGTAAACATGGCGGACAACTCTTGAGATACAAAGATGTGTTGAAGGGATGTGACATAGATCCTTCTCTCTGGGAGGATTAAGCATCCAACCGTGGAGAGTGGAGAACGCGCGTGAAAGCCAAAGTCTCTGACTTTGAATTACGCCGGCTTTCTGGTCTTGACTCCAAGCGCGATGAATTGAAAGCCCGACCACCTGCGGCTATCAATTATAATTTTGATAACGGTGTGCTAATATTTCCTCAATGTATGCGTGCCTTTATAAATAAAGTTGGGTACGTAAGCCATGTTAGGGCACACGAACGACAGCAGCAAAATAGGGAGTAGAAGTGGTCGCCGTAACCGAATACGGTTAGTAGGATTATTATTTTGAATTAGCCTGGATTTTTTCACTGCAGGGCAAAAGCCTCCTCCAATTCATTGATTCTTCCGTCAGCTTCAAGATTGATGACTAGATTTATTTTTGCAGACATGGTATGCTGTCAGTGGCTGGTAAGAAGGCAGACAGTATACACCTCACGCGTCGTCTCTTCACGGATACGTCAGTGGCGTTAGCAGGGAAGTACTCCATCATGAGAAAGTCATTGGTCATCTATGACGACCATGGCCCAGTGGCCAGGGGAGAGAGGATGGCTTGTTCTTTGTAAGTATTAAGTTAAATATAGTAACAGGTAGGTTGCAATGCAGACGAATCGTAGTCATTACACACTTAATATACAGAGTGACAATGAAGTCTTGGTTTTCCTTTAAAATACATAGCTATATGTATTTATTAATATACACTAAGAGGACGATCATACAATAATAATTAAACACAAGCAAAGCACTTCTCCATACAAACTGATGTCAGCTGGTTGGCAGCTTAGTATGGGAAGGTTATTTTTTTTTCATGATTTTGATGTTCCTCCAATACCAAAAATTGGTTGTATGAACTATTCAAAACTATGTTTTCATTTAATGTCTTATGATGGTCTCCATAACTCCAGGTGTATTTAATAACGTTTTTTTAACACATCACACACACATCAATTATCATCGGATCGAAGTAAAGAGTTTTAATATCTTGTGTTATAAGGTACCAGGCAGTGAATTTTGCCATAGGCGTCTCCAAGAAAAGGAAAGGAGAGGAGGAAAGTTCCTTTTCTAAATTGAACGGAACCGGAAATGGAACCCGGGACCTTTGCGTTTGTGGAAAATACGCCACTACGCCTAACGGATATACATATATTAAGGACAAATATTTAATTCACAAGAAAAGTATTTGTACTCTACTCATAGGATTAACGGCCTCCACCGGCGCAAGGCCGTCATACAAGACTGGTTCGGCAACGGCGAGCAAGTGACTCTCAAAGGGAAGCTGGAGCTGATACAGCAGTCAGAGTACGACGTCACTAACGTGGAGGTCACTCTGGAGGGCCTGGACGGGATTAGGAACTATAAGATCCATGAGGTGAGTGTGATATTGACATCATAAATGGGAATTAATTGTTTGAAAAGACGGAATTTAAACAAATCTCGATCGCAAGAATTGAATACAAGAATTCCTAGGAAACTTAAGAAAATTGTCGACGATTCTTGGGTTTTCATATAAGACTTGGAATTTTAACACTTCAAAAATACTTCTCCATGTCTTAATACCTCTGAGTACAAACTCTCATGACCTTTTGGGAGGTTTACGATTGAAATTTTGTTTTCAGGCACCGGTCGAGAAGGAACTAGAGTTTCCATGCGAAAAGACTACTTTGTATGACACTTACAATCCTTTCAGAGTGGACAAGAATTTTAGTCCTCCTCCTACAAAAGGTAAGTTTATTGATTTGATTTTACGTATTATCAGCAATCTTTTACAGTGTGTATGACCTGATTAAATTGTACTGATTAAAATATATACAGGGTTACATTGCCAAGGGGTGCTAAATTTTAAAAATAAGATCTAGGGAACAATATAAAGAATTGTCTTAATCGTTATTATTTTTGATAATCGTATGTTACGAGAAAAAAATTTAAGTAAAGTCAATAGAGAGACTACGAAAGCCGCGTTGTCATTCATCAGAGGGGTACGGCGAGCCTACAAGGACCTTAAACAGTGTACATACGGTGCAATCTTTTCATGAATGAGTTAATTATCCACGCGAACGATTTTTAACAGCGGATCTAGGAATCATTAAAAGTGAAAAAAAAGTTTTTGTCCTTTGCATAGTTGGATTAACTGATTCTGGGTCACTCCTAAAGATTTGGCACTACTTTCTATATGCTAAGTTTTTAAACAGAAATAAACTTTATCTTATCTTAAATGATAAGTCAATCAGCCAAAAGTCAATATGCAAAAATAAAATAAAGCTTAGTCTTTGGATTTGGCATATTGTCCTACTTTTTCTTTAGGCTACGCTCAATGTTTAGTCCCATTTCCAGGCACCGCTGATCTGTACGAGCTAGGAGACCTGGGAGACAAATACGGGCTGCTGGATGGCATGAGAAGCTTAACCACGTACTATAACGAGACGCAAATCTCTTTGTTCGGACCATACAGCATTTTAGGACGGTCCGTCGTCTTGCATAAAAAGGTAATTTCAATTTCATGTCTAATCATAGCAATTTTCATATTTTATTTTCGTTGTATCTCGCTTCTCCTCAAGTAGGTACAAAAATCGTATTTCTCTTACTTTTAAACATTGCTTTCGACTTCTTTAATCACACTTCTACATAGGTCGCAAGCTGCCGTTATCCTATCTTTAAGTGTTAATTCAATATAAAAAAAGAGCTGAAGTAATCGATTTAGCTCAAACAATAATTGCAGTCGGCAATCCATGTTTAAAGAACCGATAGCCCTTGAAGAAAAAAGACGACTAGGAGCTGTGGCATAAATTGGGATAGGTTTTATGTGTAGTAGTAGGCGATGATAGACTTATTTTGATTGATCGAATCCATGCTGCAGAGCAAAGATCGGCGCTGGGCGTGTTCCAGTATCGAGCGAGGGTACTCCCCCTCCGAAGCGCGGGAGATACGCGGCATCGCCTCCTTCCACCACCCTGGCGGATTTGCCTACGGCTACATCAGGATGACGCAGCTCATACACAACGATGGCAGCACCAGCGATACTATCATTGAGGTCAAGCTGAGACACCCTGGGGTGAGGGATAGGAATCTGGTGAGTTACTTACAAGAAGGTTTTCTTATTAAATATTTAGGTTAAGTCAAAAAATGGCCGGATGAGACCAACCTAGGAGTTGGTCTCTGTAATGTCTTGGAACTTGTCATTGTCTTGTCTGTTGCTCTTGGAACTGTAATGACTAGTCATTACAGTTTTACCATCGGACCGAGAACCATTTTTAAAGTGGTTCTTGCAATCAGTATACTGTAAAGTTTAGACAGGCAAAGGCTGATCTGAAAGATCTGTGATTATATTTGCTACAAATCTACATACATCATGCATAAATCCTTAGCTTACTTGTTTATTTTTTATTGAATGGGCTTTCTGTTACTGTCACAGTCTGAACCAAGAAGATGAAGATGTGATTTATAATAATGTAGCTTCTCTAGAAAGAGTCTATTCACGGATAAGTCACAATTTAAAGGCTTAGTTGCGAATTTGCTAAGGCAGTGCGTACAGCAAACGTTTAAGCGTAGTGATAACATGTTTAGTAGTGCAGAATGGATGATTTTCTGTATGAAACCCTGCTTTATGCTTAGCTGTAATGAATTTGCGGCTAGTTATATTTATAGAGATTGCATAAAATGTAATGATGGATTAGCTATTAGTAACTTGTAAAGAATTTTCAATTCTATTTTTGTATAGAACTACTAGCATTTCATAGTACTTATTTATTTGTTCTTAGCTAACATTTGAACCTGTGTTACAGACTCGCAACCACGCCTGGAATATCTTCGTGAATCCAGTGGGGGTGGACGCAGCAGTCCAAGTCACAAATACTCGTTGCGTCGCTGGGGGCTACCGATGGAACCCCTACTTCACACAACTGGCTGATCCATTGAATGTAAGATTTCTTTAGCTAGGTGCAGACTCATCATAATCCTTGCCGATTTCACCTACGGCGACACGATTCCCTCAATATTTTTCATGAGCTCAGATGCTTAGGTCTCACATGATTGACGTCCCCTAACTTTACTGTAAAAGACCCATACAGAGTCATAGTCATAATAATAGTTTACTCAGTATATAGGCACTCTTCGAAGCACTTATACACGTCCAAAAATATAGGTTTGCCCTACCACTTTAGGACTATACTCGTATTAGCTGGCGATGAAAAGAAGGCGCAAGAAACTCAGTCACCTTTGTCAGCTTGTTTTACAGGAAATACGGTTACAAGACGTAGTAAGTGCGAGCTAAGCAGGTTAAGTCCATGCACTCGTATGTCGTTTAAATAATCGTCTATTATAATATCCTTTTTTCATAAGGTTTTTTAATGTGGATTTTGAACTCATGTACATTTAGTTCAACAAGAGTCTGTCGTACTTTATTGAAAAATTTTATAAAATTAAATTTCTCTAAGAATGAATTACTAACTTTGTGTAGCCTAAAGCTCGCAACGGCAAGTTTATTTTTATTACGAGTACTATAATAATGAATATCACCTTTTAGGCTAAACAAACTTAGATTTTTTCGAACGTACATAATATTTTCAAAAATGTGTTTTTTCAGCACGATCTCTACAATCAAGAGTGTGGTGCGGACAATCCTCTGAGGTGTGACGTAGGAGATCTCACAGCCAGATTGGGAACCATAAGTAAGTAATCAAAACTTATCATTAACCGACTTGAGAACTGGACAAAAGGAGAGGTCAAGAAATAGAAAGAAAAATCAAATATAGTTACGCAATTCAAATGAAGTTAGTGTACAGACAACGGCAGGTCAACCGACCTAAAAAGTTAAAGGTCATTAAATTAATTTTCAACTTTAAGTCCGACGCGTAGAGATCAATATCATTTGAGAAATTTTGACGTTTTGTGGTAGGTTGACGTGCTGTTGTCTGTACCAAGTCCACCAAAATCGCGTAACAATATTTAAGACGCTGACTAGAGTCAATGACCTTCAGCGATGCCCATTTAATGGTCGATAATGCAGAGCCACGTATGTCAAATTCAGTAGAAGTGACAGAAAAGGTGCTGCTTGGAATAAAAGGGCCTAAGTGCGAAACCACAAACTACAAGACTTTAATGAAAATAACCACTTTATTGTTAGCACAGTGTTAGCACAATTTGGCATACAAGACTTTAATGAAAATAACCATTTATTGAGTGTGAGCACAATTTGGCTCTATTCAGCCTCTTAATTTGATGATGTATGATTTGTAGGGGACATTTGTGGGGATTAATTATCTGCTGCGCTGGGTCCACTCGGTGGAGGAGTATCGGACGTGTATGCGTAATTTACTATTGTTCCTCGTCATGTGATATATTTGGTTTCCAGATATAGGTAGTAATCGTCAAATGTTCGTGGACTCCAACTTCCCGCTGGAGGGCACGGTGACAGCGATGGGCCGCTCGATCGTGATCTTCGGCCCCGAGCGCAGCGGCGAGCGCTTCGCGTGCGCCAACCTCGAGCCCGACAAGGACATCGTCAAGGCGATCAACATCATGAAGCCGCCCAGATTTGTGCTGTGGGTTGACAGAACGATTCGCTTTTGTTTTGTCCTCTTTTTTCACGTTTTTAGGGTTCTGTTTTTTTCATGATTTTTCTCTCTCATGACCTTTTTCATATAAAAATTTTAGGATTGAATCCTTCAAATGATTTGCAACTTAAACTTAATTGCACAGAAGAAGGTCGTATAAAGGGGGGAATTAAAGCCCTGAGGCATTTTTGCAAGTTGATAATAACGCCAAACATGTTTTGTGGGCGTGGGACTTAACGTTAGATCACCTTAAAAAATAAATCATAAACTACACACAATACTATAAGAGAATATAAGAGATAATAATTTTATTTATTTGGCACAAAACAGGTTACAATTGTCATTGATAAATGAAACAAAAATAAAATGTGCCAATAAGGCCAATAAGCATTAGTCGTAACAGCTAATTTCTGCCACGCCACGGCAATGGTATTCTGTGGGCGCTAAAAACAATTATCAATATTGCATACCTAAATATGAGACATTATTGCAGGGGCCAGTTCCTAGAAGAGGTCCGTAAAGTGATGGGCATCCCCGAGTGGATGTTGGGGGTGGACTCCCGCCGCACGAGGCTCCTTCACGCGGGCTCCTGCATCCAGATACTGCTACACTTTACTGGCCCCAGGGCTAATGACCTGGAGTTGGACTTCACTAGGTAAGAAATGTTCTATTTCATTATTATCATCATTCACACACGCACGTACACGCATACACACACATTAACGCACATGCACACACACACACACACACACACCAAATGTTTTTATTTTGCGATTTTCGATGTCATCATCATCATCATCATATCGATACCTGTAATTTCAATTGACGTAAAGCACATTTTGGCCAAAATGAGCTATAAACACCATCTTATTTAGTTTTTTTTTCTCTTTTCTTCTGTCTAATTCACGTAGCAATACAGCCATTAATAACGATTTTAGACACATTAAAAATGTAACGTAAAGAACGTTTTAACTATCAAATTTAAAACTTTAGATAGTATGTGATATTCATAAATTAATGCATAACGTAAAGAACGTCAACATTTTAATTTGTTTTTAACAGCCCAAACATTTACTAGAACTAATGCTAAATGTGCTTTATATCAAAGTCTGTTAATCACCTCTGTAAAATTGATAGGGCGTGAAGCACACTTTTCAAAATGATGTATTTTACTTCCATTTGCATAATAGGTCTAATATTATAATAGAAGTAAATCACATAATTTTAAAAAGTGTGCTTTACTTACCTTATACTTTGGGGGCATACATATCTTTGAAAGTAGGTGTTGTGTTTTACACCCTATATAAGTGTTAATGTCAATACAATCGCCACCTTACAACCATAAACCCAAGACGAATAATATAATTTTGTTCCTTACGTACTACCAACATTTATTTTGATTCTCTTACCTATTAATTAAAATCACAACAAATATGATTTGAACTCTATTGCAAAAGACAATAGCTCTAAAATTACTAGACAAACTTTGAATGTCGGTACAGCAGCATCTAAAGTTTTGACTGTTGCGGCGGTGCGTGCAAGTAGGCAGCTCTGCTTTACCGACCGACCAAGCGTTCTTCATTGTATCAAGAAGTTAAAATGTGCTTTACATCAATAGTTTTAGAATATTTTATGAATTGCTCCGATACGATTTTGAAGAAGTTGATTCAAAGTACCTAATTCGAACACTTTTAAAACAACAAAACACTTTGCACGGCAGTCTTGCTAAAAACGTTTGTGATAATAATAGTGCAGTGTATTAACGAAAAACAAATGGCTAATCAAGATCAATTTTGTCCGTTGGGCACGCGTCGAAGACAAATAATATCTTTAGCTAAAAGACGTAAAAAGATTTTAAGGTAAGAATTTTTCAAAATGCTCTCTAACCTAGTATTTCTTTTAGATAAGTGCTTAAATAAAAAGGTCGTAATATTAAATAAATATACCGAGCTATTACACATTAAAACGGGAATTAACGCGATCAGAAATAAGTACATATTTTACCTTTTATTTGCCTGACGTTTCGACTGGGTTACACTATTGCTGATCGCATTAATTCCTATTTTAGTGTGTATTAATCATGCAAGGCGAAAGTTTAAAAGTAATTACCCCGTTATTGTTATTGTCAATACCATTGATTTAACATTTCGAGTCTACCTATAGCTTATGAATACTTATTTACCTACTTACAATTTTTTCTTTTTTACCTAACTACTTAAAATTAAACCGGGTTTAAATAGACTGTGCTCATAGCCAAAAGTCTCACATTGTAGGTACCCTTATGCTCCCTTATACTCCTATGCAAAAAATATCGTTGTGACCATTTTTTATGAACTTTAAATGTGCTTTTATGTCTAAGGCGCCAACTGTCGGTTCTTTCATGTGACAAATGAATGTAAACGTGAAAAATATCAATTTCTTTTATAAAAACAAGATAGTTCAAGACGGAATTTATAAAAATACCTACGTACCTAATATATTACCAAGCAGAACCGCTTATATTGACGAGTATTGCTATTTGCTTTCAGATCAGAATCGCCAATAAAAAAAGTCTCGGATGTCGATAAAGATGAAATAGAGAACACTAATTCAGAACCTGAAATATATGTTTATAGGAAGCCACTTGTTACCATAAACGCAAGTACTAGAGAAGATGATGACAACTGCAGAATGGTTAAACCTTCAAAGAAGATTCACATTTTATCTGACATCAAAATAAAGAAACCACTTTATTACATCTCACCAAGAAATACCACGTCTGTCCCTGATCAGTGCGCCCCGTCGGTGCTCGTTCCTGCTCCTGTGGAAGCCTTGTCGTCTGCTCCGTGCAACTTTCCTGAGTCCCAACTAGCAACTGAGTACGTCTCGCCGTCAGACCAGCGCGCCCCGCCGGTGCTCGCTCCTGCTCCTGTGGAAGCCTTGTCGTCTGTTCCGTGCAACCTGTCTGAGTCCCAACTAGCAACTGAGTACGTCTCACCATCAGACCAGCGCGCCCCGCCAGTGCTCGCTCCTGCTCCTGTGGAAGCCTTGTCGTCTGCTCCGTGCAATCTACCTGAGTCCCAACCAGCAACTGAGTACGTCTCGCCATCAGACCAGCGCGCCCCGCCGGTGCGCGCTCCTGCTCCTGTGGAAGCCTTGTCGTCTGTACCGTGCAACCTGTCTGAGTCCCAACTAGCAACTGAGTACGTCTCACCATCAGACCAGCGCGCCCCGTCGGTGCTCGCTCCTGCTCCTGTGGAAGCCTTGTCGTCTGCTCCGTGCAACTTACCTGAGTCCCAACCAGCAACTGAGTACGTCTCGCCATCAGACCAGCGCGCCCCGCCGGTGCTCGCTCCTGCTCCTGTGGAAGCCTTGTCGTCTGCTCCGTGCAACCTGTCTGAGTTCCAACTAGCAACTGAGTACGTCTCACCATTAGACCAGCGCGCCCCGCCGGTGCTCGCTCCTGCTCCTGTGGAAACCTCGTCGTCTGTTCCGTGCAATCTACCTGAGTCCCAACTAGCAACTGAGTACGTCTCGCCATCAGATCAGCGCGCCCCGCCGGTGCTCGCTCCTGCTCCTGCGAAAGCCTCTCCGTCTGCACCGTGCAACCTACCTGAGTCCCAGCCTGCTACTGAGCACGTCTCGAATGAATTGACACCTATTACTTCCGATTTAAAACACACGTCCAGTCAAAAACGAAAAAGATGCAAAACAAAACTAAAGAAGGCTTTTATCGATTTTGTTTCCGATACAGAAGAACAAGACTTCTCCTCAGGGAGTTCAGATCTATGGAATAGTAATGATGAATCTGGTTCAAGCGACGTCTCAGAAAAAGCAAATAAAAGAAAGAAAAATAAAAGAAAGAAGTTGCAAAAGAAGAATAAAAAAGATGACAATCCAGCAGTAATAGAAGTTAAAAAAAAACGTGTCAATAAAACTAAATTGCGCAAAGTTTTGAAAGACTCAGGTAAGTCATACGCAACAAGAGACGGCATATTAAAAACTGACAAAAAAATAAAGGAAAATCCTTGTAATGTTAAGAAATGTCCTAGAAAGTGCTACGAAATAAGTGAAGAAAGAAGGAGAAGTCTTCACGACCACTTTTGGAACCTAGACACTTTGCGTAGGCGAGATTGGATACTTAGATGCGCTCAAGCAGTTCCTATTAAACGTAGAAAGCGTTCGGCGATAGACAATAATCGTAGACAGACTACGTACGAATACACTATCAATCAAGGGGAAGGGCACACACAAGTATGCCAGAAGTTTTTGTTAAACACATTGTGTATTTCGCAAAAATATTTATTATACACAATTAAAAATTCACATGAAAACATGGCTCAATGTGATAGAAGGAGACCCAATGTTGCTGAAACGTACTCAGAAGAGACCAAACAATATGTAAGAACCTATATTACGAACCTACCAGCGATACCATCCCATTATAACCGAAAAAGAAGTAACAAGACATATCTTCCTCAAGAGTTTAAAAATGTCGCTAATCTTTACCGTCTATATTCTGAATATTGCAAAAGTATGCAAAATGAGGACAGTCCTGATGATAAATATCAAATAGTAAGTGAGAGACTTTTCAGAAACATTTTCTGTGAGTACAACATCAGTTTTCATGTCCCAAAAAAGGACAAGTGTGTACAATGCACAAAGAATGAAAATAATGAGAATACAGTTAGTAATGATGATGTTAAAAATCACCTTGCTGAAAAAATGGCTTCTTACAAGAGGTTTAAGTTTCACCAAAATCTTAGACCTCAATACAATGATACGGTTGTATGTAGTTTTGATTTACAAAAAGTTTTAAATACGCCGCATGGCGAAAGCATGTTGTTGTATTACTCGCTAAAATACGCAGTATACAATCTTACATTTTATGAAAGTGTTACGCAAAATGTTTTTTGCTTCACTTGGGGTGAAACGGATGCTAAGCGAGGAAGTAATGAGATAGCCACTTGTTTAACAAAATATTTAGAAAATATTGATCAAAGGGGCATAAAAAATGTTATATTATATTGTGATTCATGCAGCGGCCAAAACAAAAATAAGAATGTACTAGCGGCAATAAATACTTTTCTAAGAGTTTCAAAACATGTCGAAGTTGTGCAAATCAACTTTTTGCTTCCAGGCCATACCTATATGCCTGTAGATTCAGTGCATGCTGTGATAGAGCGAGAAGTGAGGAGGCTAATTGTGTGGAGTCCCTCACAATGGGCGACATACTTTGAATCTGCCCGTAAACAACCAAGACCTTACACAGTCATTGCTCTCGACCATACCGATTTTCTGAACTTTGACGACTTTGCTGCAGAAATATTTACTAAAAACACTTTGAAAAATATTAAGTTTAAAAACATACGAATCGTTACGATGAAAAAAAAGGCTACGAATAGAATTGTCATAAAGTATTCGATGAAAGAGCATGCAGAATGCCATGAAGTAAAATTGTGCGATAAGACAGATACAAAAAGAAAGGGTAAAGGCACTGGTAAAGGAAGGAAAACAGAAAAAAATTACCAAACTAACGCTAACGAAGAGCCATTTACAACGATCAGGATAAAAAAGTTATACAACTCAAAACTCCCAATATCAGATGCAAAGTACAAAGATCTTATTTCACTATGTGAGAAAGGTGTTATACCTAAAAGATTTCACAATGAATACAGACAATTGCCTAAACATTCAGGTGTTAAAGATAGATTAGCAGAAACTGATGAAGAAGAAGATGATGACGACAACGAATAATAGGTAAACATTTCAGGCAGGTTAAAAGGCAGACAAGGAGTAGAGAGAGGGATAAAAAACAAGTAAAAAATACTTGTGGAATAATTGATATGATAAAAGTTTTTTGTTGATTATAAAAGCTGATTGACAAACCAAAAACCTACGTAGGAACCAAGGCACAAAATTGCTTGATCTGTTTGTGGCAAAAGTTTAATAATTTGTTGTATTGATCTACCTCTTTGAAGACTGATTCATACTTATGCTTTTAAAGTGTTGATAATAGAGCAAACGAGCGAATGCTCATTCTATTCCCAGTTTTCAAATTCTCTTTACTAGAATACTTTGAACACTCACAGATTTGGGATAGAATGAACATTCGCTCGTTTAGTATAAATCCTAAGATAAAGATATTTATGTTAATGCTTGTGGATATTTTAAACTTGTTTTTAGTTTTTCTAGTAGTAATCTAGCTTTGTTAAACTTAGCAAAAAAAATGCAAAGACCAAATACCTAGATTAAGTAAATAATAAGTAAAAAGGTGTTTTCTCTGGTCTCTATGATTATAAAACTATCTAAACTTAAATAAAACATACAATAGTAACAATAATTCCTATTAACTTTGATCAAGACACTACATTTTCAGTCATTAATATAGTACCTACATACTTACCTAATGTACGTCTCAATATTACCTACCTACTTTATTTAATTGTAATAGTTGTGTGTTATGAGGAGTGTTGCTCTTAAACGCATACTACTACTACTATTTACCCCATGGTGATGATTGCCTATTCTAGAATGTTTAAGATATTTTAAAATAAAAATGTCGATTTATTACTCAGATTTTTATTTGTTAGTTATCCATTTTAAGTCCCTTGACGACACATGTCATTTAAACTTACATGTAGGCTATGTGTGCTACATCGCCTAATCAAAAATTAAAGTTAGTTCTTTAATTCAAAACATAAGATTACAATTATTTTGTATTAGCTTTACATCTGCATACTATGTCTATAGTTAATGCTCTCAAACATTTATTTTTAGGGCGTAGAGAATAATATTTTTTCAATTGTGCTTTACGTCAAAAATGAATCTGAGCCCTATAATAAAAATGGACGTAAATAACATTTTAATGAATTTTCTTAGATGTAAGGCACATCTATTTTTTAAAACAACGAACTAGCCTAAAATCTAAATATTTAATCGTCTGCATCACAAGATTTTAGGTATATTTTGTCTATATAATTTTTTTATAACTTTAAAAACACAAGCGCAATGAATTTAAATCTAAAAAAAAAAACTTATTTTGGCTCCCCTGTAAAGTCGGGTTTTGTGCTTTACGTCAATTGAGATTACAAGTATCGATATTTACTTATATATTTTTCAGGTTGTTAGCATCAGGCCGGCTGGACTCCCCCAGCATCTTCATCCCGGGATATGTGAACACTAAGCGGAAGAAGACAATCTCGTACCGGCAGTGCGGGGTCACGGACCCCAACGAGAAAAAGCGTAAGTGAGCAATTCTTACCTATACCTGTTAACTGTCTTTTTATCGCAAGAACGCAGCACATTGATACTGATGTTTTAAAAATAAATATGTGAAGACCAATGCACTCAACCAAAGAATGGCACGCATTGTTTTTAAATATGTATGTTATGTTTTTAAAGTATGATAGTGTATTAAAGAAGTTGTTAATTGAAAAATCGTATTATAATTTAAAAGAATTCATTTATCATAAATTGTAGCATATACTCGTAATTTAAGTATTTAGTTTTTTATTTAGTTAATTTAAGTTGACTAAAATGGGATTATTGACAGAAAAGCCTTATCTTTGACATTTATTTATTTTTGACATGTTTGCAATTTATCAATACCAGCATTTGTGTTATTCAGTTTGACATAATGAATTGTGACAATTTTTAGTTATTTTTGTTAAGATTATTATTTTATGTTTTTCCTTTTTAATAGAATTCGAATACCTTTATAATTAATGTTTAAAATGTATTAATTTAAGATTTTATTATTTCTTAAAATCACAATTGCCTTAGTAGGTCATACTGTAACAAAACGAACATCTTTTATACCTTTATTGTGTGGACTACTGTTACTGTATGAAAGTGAATTAATGAATTAGGAATTATAAATTAGCTAAATTAATCTTATTAATTAGCATGTCATTAATTTCAAAATTTATAATAAATTATTTTGGTATTGTAAAAATTACTTAACATTTTAAAAGCAATGTTGCCACAGTTATTTTGTCAATTTAGTTTTAAAAGATTTTAAGACACTTATTATTTACATCTCGCCTGGATATTTATTGAACAATACAATGCACACAGTATATGCATTTTTCTAACCTCCTGGAATTTTTGGTTTCTACGCAATGAATAATAATAATTCATCATAAACCCTCAGTCAGCACACATTTCAAAAAGCACTGTCAAAGCAATAGCAGTTTTAATTATTATTTTATTACAGGTAATAACAACTACTTCTGGACACCCTCCTCGGCGGCAACCACCGGACTGGCGACGTCGCTTTGTCTAATAGTCTTAGCTAGAGCATTGCTAACATAAAATCTAAAACAACTCCAAAATACTTTACATAACTTAAGAAATGTAAAAATAAAACACTATCTCAATAGCAATAATAATGACATGATAAGGATCACATCAATAATTCCCGTTAGTGCATTTACAACGTCCCGATCTCAAGTCCAAATCTTGTGGTTCAAAACTCAAAGAATACAACTTGACATTTTGGGAACTTGAATGTATGTAAATAAGTAAATATTGTTGTATGGTATGTGCTGTGTGATAAATAAATGTAAGATAAGTAATATTTAATTTGTAAATAAAGTATTATTTGTTACAAATTGTAGTTTTATTACAAATTGTGGTTTTATTACTTGATTGAAAAAATACCTAATGCATTTTTTAATTCTTAGTTAATTATCATTATCATCAGTCCTTGGAACAGTATAGAAGAAGGAGAAGATCAGTCCTTGGAAGTCCTGCTGGAACTTTGTCCAGGCCTATGCCTGCCCCACAGAACGACACATCGCATTTGCATTGCATGCTTGTTTGTGTATACTAAGTCATCATCATCATTAGCCTGCCTCGTTCCCAGGTCATCTGGGTTCGGCGCAGTATGTCTTTCTCTTCCATGCAATCCGATCCCTCGTCATTGAGTCATTCACTCCCTTCTCAGTTATATCTCTCCTCACACAACCCATCCATCTCTTCTTTGGTCGTCCTCTACTTCCCCACCCATCAATACTCATATCCATCACTCTTCTCGTACGTGCTCCTCTTCCCTTCTCATCACCAAGACAAACGGTGTCCTTTCATCTTTTCTGCTACAGGTGCCACTTTCATACTAACTCATATCAGATGAACCTAAGCCGAGATTTGAACCCGCAATATTTATCTATGAATAATTTAAGAAGCAAAAGCCATACTTAACTTTTGGGTCTAGGACAGTTCTACAAGTGACTCTACGAGTTACTCAATGAAGCTTTGAGACAACAATCTAACTAAATTAACATGTTGGTACAGTAAATTAAATAAATAAATGCTTTAGTACAAGAAAAGCAGATACATTTAAATTAGTACAACTTAAAACTATACAGTGCAGGAGTCATCTTCGCCTGAACTAGGTAGAACCTGTGCATCAGGCGAGAGAGATCTCAAGTAAATTTCTAGATGACATAAATTGACAATAATTAATTATTCATCATCATCATTTCAGTCACAGGACGTCCATTGCTAAACCTAGGCCTCTTCCTGAATTAATCTATACAGGGTTACATTTCAAAGTATTGCCAAATTTTAAAAATACCTAAGGTCTATAGAACAATATAAAAATACTAATTTATCGTAGTTAATTCCAGTCATCGTTTTTCTATAGTAAAATATACTAAAATATTCAAAAATAAAAAAAACGCGAGATGCGCCGTCATTCATTAGAGTTCACAGGCGTACGCCGACGCCGCTCCAACAAGAACCTCAAGCAGTGCACATCCGGTGCAATTTAATCAAGTAATTGTAATTTTTCTACGTATTCTATTTTTCAAATGCAGAAAGGAAGAATTAAAAATGGAAAAAAGAGTGTTTTTTACGTATATCAATTTAGTTACTGATTCTGAGTAACTAGTCTCTGAAAAATTGGCACTACCGTGGAGTGTAACCCTGTATATATAAAACAAAGTCGGGTTAGTTTCACTATTAAGAAGTCAAGAATGGCTGAAATCATTTTAATGATTTTTAGATTGTTGGATTTGTATTCGCTCCAAATAGCAGAATAGGTATTAAAACATAAGAAAATTTACGGAAAAAAAAGGTGGCGGTACGAAGTTCGCCGGGACAAGTAGTTATTAATAAAAGGCAAAACACACAATTTATTTTTTTCTATACTACCAATCTATGCTATTAACATATTAATAGTAATAAATATAATATCGCAGCTGCTGTTGGTTCGACATCTACAATATCATTAAAATCAGAAACTACGCAGTCGCATATAAAAATCGATACTCAAGTACCTCCCCTCCATTATTTTGCCTAGATCTAGCTATCCAGAGGTCGAGACCTATCTACCTACACGGATGCAAATGCAATCAATCTAGGCATCCGTAAACATCTAGGCACCGCGCAGTTGCCTCGCCAGTACGACGCATGCGCGGACTGCAAATCAATACACTCGATCCAGGACATCTAGGCTTCCTTTTCGTCGGAAATCAGCCTAGAAGCAACATGTATTTAAAACTGCTCTTAGTTTTTTCATATGCGGTAACGGTGCTCGGGAATTTAGAAGGTCCGTTCCTGTTTTTCGGGCCGAAATCCCTTGAGAAGTATAAACGTCCAGCGCTCAAGTATTTGGATCAGGATGACTTGATGCGTATATATGGGGAGCAGGCCGCGATCGTGGTGTTTAACAACCAGGACTCGGTGCCCCTGGCCAGCGGGAATTTCCCAAGGTTGAGGAAGATGCTGGAGCGTCAGGCTACGCTGGTTCTCCCTCAAGACTTCCTGGATGTACATCCTGATTATATCAGCAATGAGACTCAGGTGAGTTAGAATATCGTCCACATATACATTATTGCAAAAGACCGTGGCTCTATTACTGATCTGAGATTTTAATTTGCCATTTTTTTTATATGGAACTGAAGTTGCGCATTCAACAAGTCTGTATTGATTTTCTTGTTGTGATGCAATTTCTGACTTAAGAATAGAATCCATAGAATTTCTATCAAGTTGATAATACCTGCAGCTAATCATACGGCGAATTTAGTTGCATTTTGCGAAATATTTAATATTTTTTAATTTTACTTTATTAAAAAAAAAAAATTAAACATGTCTGTTAAGTGATTTCTTTTAAAAAAACAATAATTTAAGATCATTCATTACTAAAAGACAAAAAAATCTTAAATGCTAGTAAATTTAAAATGAGTAAAAATAAAAGTACAGTTAGCATAAATTTTTCAACCCCAACATAGAATAATGGTGCACAGTTTTATTATTAAACTGACTGTCCGAGAACGACGCATCGCGGTCTGCGCATGCAATACCTAAGTGCTGGTTTTAAAGACCTGAATTCTGTTATGAGACGCGTAATATAAGGGTAACAAGGATTTTACAATATACTTGATTTAAATTAGTGTAACTTAAAATTATACTTTTTTTTGTGAGACACACCGTGCCTATATGCTCACGGAGTAAAGCACTGTTTGTAACCCTTTTGCATCCGCAGCCCGCTCTCAAAAATTCGAAAAAATATATATAATTGTTATTGTAAAAGAAAAAAATATGAATGCAAAAAGTTTTCATATTTTGATGGAGCCGACTGTACAAATACGAAACGCATCTGCGCATGCCACAAGTGGTATTGATTTTGAGCTTCAAAGTGCAACTTTAATGGTGTTGCGCAAATTACAGGTACCTACTAAAAGTCCGCCAATTGTACTTACCTGTGCAATAAATAAAATAATAAAAGATAAACCAAAGTGTTACAGCTCTTAATTACCTAATTATATATAATGTTCATTTGAAAAAAAGGAGTGTCAGGTACCTAAAGCTTTTAGTTACTTAAATGATGTGACTTTTAAATAATAATTTGGTAACTTTAGCAACTTTGTAGAAAATGTCCGCCGCCTTAACTACCTAGACTTAAGTAAAACATAGTATCTAGTTTCTGAGTAGGTACAATTAGCATCGCAACAAGTAAGCAACCCAAATTCCTAATTATAATGCCAAATCGTTCTTATTACGCAAAGGCTAAAACGCAAAGGCTAAAAATAAAAAATAAGAGACTACATTGGACTTCTGCTTTTGTAACCTTTAACGCCATCTATTGTATTGCTGCAAAGTATTATTTCATTCGCACAAGCGAGGCAGTTTGTATTGTTGTGACATCTAGTGATTAGGGTGAACACTTATGGTTAGTAAAGCATTTATTTTTGTACTAGTGTGCTTGCTTTGAGAGTTATATAGTTGACTGAGAACTATAATTGTAGTGGTTAGTTCCCGTGGTATAGTATCAATAGTAGGTGAGTATTTGAATTTTCCAAAAGATCGCATTGCAAAAACATATCGCTTTGCAAAAGTGTGTTAACTGTAAATGAATATGATGTTGAAGTTAGTTTCTGATCAGCTACTTTTGACGGTGACTGTACCTGTTTGGTGGTGTGGTTAACTTTTTTAGTTTTAGGGATTGACTCTACTGTTCAAGTAGGACAACTTTTACTATAGGATTTTAGTTTATAGTTCATTTATTGGATTCATGAGTACAATTAGGTAGGTAGGAACATCGAAATCTAAAGATCACAGTTAATTTAATAACTTTTTAATATGGGAAATTGGCGAAGTGTATTAGTGTAGTTTACTAATAAAATAAGATTGGGTGCTACGATAATTAGTATCACATCTGGTGCATAATTAATAAATAAATAAATAAATATTGGACAACATCACATACATTGCTCTGATCCCAAGATAAAGTAGCTCAAGCACTTGTGTTGCAGAAATCAGAAACAACGACGGTACCACAACACCCAGACCCGAGACAATATAGAAAAGTTGAATACAGAAATGCTCGCCTCTCGGCTACGCAGGTCGCCAACTAATTATTGTAGACTAGTATAGTACTTTTGTGTGTTTTTGCTGCGTTTTCAGTAGCTTCACGAAAGAAAGGCCCATTCTTAAGCCTCTGCTACACGTTTCAGATGCTGACGCTGCAGGGCCCGTGGTCAGAGCGCGACGCGCAGATGACTGAGACCTTCGCGAGGCTCCAGGACATCTACGGAGCGGGCAGGGTGCTTGGGATTCTAGGTACGCATATCAAATAATACGTATTTATGCAAAGGCGAGCCCTTTGGTCGTAGAATGTCATCCACATTGGGACTGGATGAACCAAACTTGGAACAAACGTGTACAAGAGCTTTATTTAGGTCTATTTGCAGTAATATTTCATTTATCTGCTTGGTACGTTAAATAAATCACCTAAATTGCTCTGATCCTATGGTAAGTAGCTTAAGAACTTGCGTTACAGAAATCAGAAACAACGACGGTACCACAACACCTAGACCCGAGACAATATAGAAAAGTATTTTTTTTTGACCGACCGGGAATCGAACCCGGGACTTCAGAGATAGCGATACCAAGACCGGTATACTCGCCTCTGGGCTACGGAGGTCGTCGATAAGAGCCCATTTGCTTGGTACTTTAAGAATATTTCAGGTTCAACTACCTATTTAGTCATATTTATTTATAAACTATCTAAATTAAAACCAACGATTGGTTAATCTCTTAAGATATGTCAAATAAAACCATGTAAGATTCCGTTTCTAACCACCCTACAACTATTCTAGGCAATTCAGTCTCCCAGAGCCAATCGGCCGAGTACACAGAGGGGGCGGTGTGGGCGCGCGCTCGGCGCCAGGCTGACGAAGCGTCTAGCGCGGAGCCGCCTGCTGAAGACGAGAAGCCGCCCAGGGTCGCGCCCAAGTCCGCTCTGTACAACGCTACAGGTAAGTAGATCTTATGCGACCACAGCAATAAGGCACATGGCAACAGGACGTTATTGCAAGAGAGTACCAATTATTGAAATGACTTTAGTAAAGCTACAGATAATAAAAATGCCAAGAACGAGTAAGCGCGAGCCAGGGAAGAGCGAGCGAGGTGTGACTGCACCTGTATGAGCTAGGGGGAGAACTTCTGATTCTGATAGAGAAGTTGGGGTAGCCCACAGTGTGGTTTTAATCCGTGAGAAATCGTGTAGAGGCAGCGTCACATGTAACACCACTCCAGAGCTTATCATCAGAACAATAAGTGGATCCAATAGGGATAAACTTCTAATGAACATTTAGTAATAAGGAGAGAAACTGCCAAAATATATTACAAAAAAAAAGTTTTTTTTTGAGATTCACTCAATTAATTAACACTCTAGCCGATACAATAGCGTCATACTAGCATTATCTGTTTCAGGGTAAATAACATAAAAAAGTGTTTTTGTTTAATTTATATTTTTTGGAATCGAATCTCATTAAAACATTGATCGACTTCAACATTACTGGTTCCCTGTCCGATATATCACTATCACATAACAATGGTTTTGCCTTTGTATCTGCTCTTGGGCAGGGAACCAGTAAACATATAAACCAACTGCTTCAGGTCCACCTGGCAAGAGCGCTCTCCTCTACTCCTCCGGCTGGCCCGAGCTCCGCTGGGCTAACGGCTCCACCACGGTGCTGGACACGCCCGTCGGGGAGCCCACGGTGAAGCCGACCAGACTCTACACCATACTCGTGGTCCGGTTCGCTGATGGAGACTCGAGGGATAAGGTACCTTGTGACATTTTTTACTTTCCTAGTTTTAAATGTGTGATGTGCTTGCTTTTAAAAAGGTATAGAATGTTTTGAGATAGAGTGAGCTTACACAGAAGATGCCTAAGCCAGGTAGAGACTTAGTTCAAATCTTGTTATCCGGCAGAGACAGGGATGTGTAGGAGAGGGGATCTCTACCTATTCTATCCCACTACTGAGAAAAGATCCAAAATCTTTCTTTCACCTATCTTTTTTCGGCGCCATAGTTCCCTAATTCCTGCAAGGCTGGTAAAAACGTCACACCATCTACGTCTTCGGCGCTCGCCGTCTTCAGGTACCTATTTTGTGACAATTTCAGTCTACCTAGTTGCGTGCATCCCGCATTCCAGGAGTCACGGGAGAAATTTCATTATAAAATTCCCACACGCACTCTAGCCGATAGAAATTGAAATAAATAGGAGTTTTGCTTTTCCCAGATCACTCTTGAGTTCAGCTTCAAGCAGTCAGCTGGCTGGTGGCAGGCAGTGGGCGTCGAGGTCAAGTTCGGCGTGGAGCCAACTGGACTCAATCTAAAGGCGCCTGCGCCGCCAGACGCCCCCGCCGCAGTTCTGGGACGAGCCTACGAATGCTCCTTGCCTCTAGTCTACTCTTCGGAGGAAGCAACATTGACAATGCCCGACATTCAGGTACCTGCTAGACTACTATAAAACGTCAGTTCGTACGTATTTTCACACTGTTTCTAACAAGCTCTTATTATCACGATTATTACTGTTAGGGTCCTACGACTATAGGAATATTAAATAAGACGCGGACTGTAAACGCATAGGGCATAATTCTGGATAAAACTAATTTGTATTTCGCGCCTACGAGGAAGGAACCGCGTCCGATGCCGATGATGGTGAGGCTGAGTGCGGCGGAGGGCACCTACGGAGTGTGCCAACCGCCCGCGCATACAGAGAAAGCCGATGATGCCCGAACTGGCTGTAGTAGTAACACCTACTTCTGTGCTATTGATTAGAAACATGGCCAGAACATGTAATCTGGATGATAATACAATAATTTTACACTATCGATATGATCTGTTGCTGGAGCCAGGAGATGGGCAGTAGAACTCTTCAATGGTCACAAGTGAAGCTTTCGAGTTTCATCTGGGTTTTTGTAAAGCGTACCATCATGGTTATAAAATTTATTTAACTATAATTAATTTTAATAACTTCTAACTTGTCTAAAAGGGGAGCCCCAAAACTATGTAAAATTGAATTGGAAACAAATAAAAAACTTGAATTTTTGAATAATATTAAAATATATGAAAATCTGAGAACTTGATAATTTTTAGTTTGCTTTGTTTGCTTGAAAGCTGTTTCAGTTTTCAAGATTTGTCAAAGATGAAACACAAGTAAATGTACTATACAGTCAATTGCTGTTACAAAACGACAATTTTCTGCAATATATTTTGAATTCTATGAATACTGTATAAAGTTGAAAATCGGTTGAGGAAACCTGACATGTTGTACGACGATGTTTTATAAATTGCCTCGGCTGTGACACGAGACGAAGCTTTTTTTCTGTCACATAACACACTCGTACATACGTATGAACCGAAAAAAAATTAATATAGGTCACATCACATACAGCTTATTGTAACTACAACATTTCAGGTTACTACAACTGATTTTCAACTTAAAGTTAAACAAATAGAATTTAATACATATTGTGAAAAATTAAAAATTAATTTCAAACCAAACAAAATTCGTTATAGATGCAGCCGTACATGGACAGCACGGAGAAGTTCGCAGATGCTTTCAACTGCATTGGATTCACCTCGGTCCCCATATGGTAAGTTTTATCAAGTTTCGTTATTCAATCTTGAGTAGGAGGCATTTGATGGCCGATGGGGCAGAAAGGTTCTAGAATGGCAGCGTAGAACGTCCACCCACAAGGTGGATATACGACCTGGTAAAGGTTGCAGGAAGCCGCTGAATCCACGCCGCCTCTAACCAGCCATTCTGGAAGTCACTGGGGGAGGCCTATGTTCAGCGGTGGACGTGCACAGCTGAACACAGAATATGATGATGATGATGAAAAGGTATTTTCCTACTAAGTGTCAAACGCGCCTACGCTGTTTGGTTCGATTGTAAAATTCACCTTTTTCGCCAGGTCCGGTCTCATGGTGTCCTTCATAATGTTGATCGCCCTCGGTATCTCCATCTCCATGATCTTGGACATCAAGACCATGGACCGCTTCGAGAACAACCGCAGCAAGCAACTCACCATCACTGTCAGTGAATAAGTGATTTAGACGTTATTATAATAATAATTATTTATTTATTCATAAGACATTGATCCAGTAATGGTTAGTAACAAATGGATACTTAAAACTATGTTAGTGCATAATTTTGACGCAAGTCAGTACGTGAACCATATTGCAGTTATTATTATTGACAGTATAAGTTACAATTTTATTAGTAATTTGCTTTTTGGGGATGACTGTACTGCTTTATTTACATCAATCTTTACTATGGGACCGAAATTAAATCTAAAAAAATAAATTAATGTTCCTGTACAAAAGCTAATTAGTATGGCGAAACAAATAAATAAGATTTTAATGTTGTTTTCATAGTAAAAGTCGTTGTATTTGAGCCGTAAAGTCATCCTCTAACTTAAGGGAAGAAACAAATAAGATGGAACATTATGTAACACGTATTAAGGTAGATGTTAAAATGTTGTACAAAATAGTTTTTCGTAGGTAAATTAAACATCGATGTAATGGCATTATTCGTAATTACTGATACTGTACATATTGTTTACTAATTATATACAGGGTTGTTTGTAAAACATCAACAACCTCCTAGGGGCTGATTCTGGTGCTAAAAAAAAAATTACTGCTCCATACTAACTGATGTCAGCTAGTTGGCGGATAAGGGGGAATTGTTTTTTTGTGATTTTTAACGTTGGTCTCATAGAAAAAAGTTGTTTTATTTGAGCACCAGAATCAGCCCTTTGGAGGTTGTTGATGATTTACAAATAACCCTGTATAATTTTAAGATCGTGCTGATCGTGCTGACAGGAAAGGAAATATTTTCTGAATAGCTGTCAAAACTTGAGTCTAAACCTGAGTCGCAAAGAGACCTCGTAGTACGGAATTAGCAAAACGGCTCAATTTTGGTCGTCTATTGAATAAAACGTCTAGGTCCTGGTAAGGCCCCAGTAGAGTATAGTATTTCAGAGAGTAATGTACATTATATTATAAGGGTGATTGTGTTAGAAGTTACGAATGATAAATAATGAAAATATTTTTGATAACAAAAATACGTGACTCAACTTGTTTTATAAGATTTATATAACACACAGAAAAATGCCAACGGTGCACTTAAAATTACATAGGGCTTTCTCTATCAATCAAACCTTGAGCAAGCATATATATTTCTTTACAAATTAGTCTTCTAGACTCTCAACGCAATTGCCCCTTATAATTGTATTAAGGACTCTACGAAACCTACAGGGTGTTAAAAAAAGTACGAGCCAAATTTTTAGGGGTGGTTCCGAGTCGAGTCTAGAATACAGGAAAAATATTTGAAAAAATAAATTGTAAAATTATTTTATTTTTTAATTGATGATTTTGATGGGCTTGCTTTTATTATTTTTTATAATTATTTCTTAAATAATTTATTTATTTATTTAGACTTTATATTTTAAAAATCATACAAAATAATCAAATTAATGTTTTTTTTTCAACTCTCCTACTAGACCCCCTAAAATTTGGCTAGTACTTTTTTAACACCTTGTATAAATTGCATATATGCAATAGTTATTAGTAAGAACAAGCACGTGTTACTTTTAGATATTTATGGCATTATAGTTCTCACTAGGTTTACTAAGTGTTGAATATTATTATTAAAATGTAATTTTACTGAATAAGATGTATAATTTTAAGGTTAATAGGCATATACTCAGCCAAAGCTGGCAGTTTTATTAGCTCTTAGAAGTCCTTGATATGGCACTATACAAACCGAAGAAATCTTTAAGATAAATGTTAAGTATAATTTAAGTTATATAATAATAATATTATTTTTAAATAATGTCGGCATTCATGAATACATTATTTTATACAGTGTAGTTTTCTCATGTACTTATAGTATAAATTACATTTAATGTATGTTAGTATTAATTAATTTATTCTTACATGTATAAATAAAAGAACACAACTGACGCGGAAAAACAGTAGTTTGTATATATTGGAAATATAAGTTATATAATAACATATAAATATAATAAAATAATACGGCAACGCATGAGCTTTGTCATAGGCCGGGGTGACAGAAATGTACCACCGAGAGTAGTTTGGTGTTAGAATGTTTCTTCCATTTGTTTTCTATAAAAACCGAAGGCGATAGATAAAGTTAAAAAACGTGTCTATTATTTTATAAAATCTTAGTTTCAAATTTGTCAGTGATGTAACTCAGTCATAATAGTAATTTAATTCAGTATATAGGCTCTCTTCTGGGCATTTATACACCTCCCAAAAATATATCCATGTCCCACCACCGCTTCGGGACTACATATCGGCTGGTGATTTGAAGAAATCGATCAACAAACTCAGTCACCTTTGTCAGCCTATGTTACAGGAAATACAGTTACAAGACATATAGTTAAGTGCGAGCTAAGCAGGTTAAGTCCATACACTCTTGTCGTTTAATTAATCGTCTCAGTAATGTCCTTTTTTCATAAGAGATTTTCTAATGTAAATTTTGAACTTATAAACAGTTTAACAACAAGAGCCAGCCTCCCTAGCATGAGCACCAAAACACGATATGATATGATAAGATATAGCGATATATTGTAAAAATATATTAGATATAACCGCCATGTTCAATCGCCGTGCCGGTGACGTCACATATTATGATCGCTGTTTCGATAAAAATTCAAAATGGTGGCTATATCAATCATATTTTTACAGTTGGTGTTGATATATCGCTATATCATATTATATCTATCTTGTTTTGGTGGTCATGCTAGGGGGCCTGGAGTGAATTACCAACTTTGTAAAGTCTGAAGCTCGGAACGGCAAGTTTATTTTTATTTCGAGTATTAGAATGATGAAAATTGTTAAGCGAAATAAATTTAGTTTTTTTTGAAGTAAAGTACTTAATTATAAGATGTCCGAATAGTTTATCAGTCGATCCGTAATACCAAATAAGTTAATATCTAACTTCAAAAGTACTGACTTCTATATGTGTAGTGATGTGTTATTTCGCCACAAGATAGCTAACACAAGTAAGTTATGTTATGGGTTTGATTTCGCGGCGCGGAACATAATTCAACATTTGTACCGCTCGGTCAACGATACTTGAAAAATGCCGATGAAATTCTTAATGGCTTGATGCGGTGACGTAAGCGGCGTATATAAAGTCGGGTTAGTTACACCATTTATAAATCAAGAACGGCTGGACCGATTTATATGATATATGGTTTGTTGAATTTTCCTCCGTCTCGAATAGCAGAATAACTATTAAAACATCGAAAAATTCACAAAAAAACGAGGCGGTACGAAGTTCGGCGGGACAGCTAGGTATACATAAACATAAGTGGAATATACAATATTAATTTTTAAAAAAACTTAAGTTATTGTTGAGGTGAGAATAGAAGAAAATGTAATATAAGGTTCTCATCTTAAATGTGTAAATGATCCGGTAGAACGTGCACTAGCAATAGATGTATATAATAGAAATATACAAAAAACAACTATATTATAATAGTAAAACTTTAATCTATACTATTAATAATAAGAATATTTTTGGTGCATGTAAAAGCACTTGGAAGGGTTGAATCGGTGTAGATAAAATCCTTCTTACATAGTATGTACATAATTTGTATCTTATAATAAGTTCATTTATCGCCTCAAGTTAAATTGATGGTAAGGATTATCTTTGATGATCACAAAATATGAAGTTCATGCATTCCTTAGAAAACGTAGATATAGAGGTAAACAAGAAAATAAAAATAATTACACGACGTCTTAGAAACATAAGATCACCAAAACAACAAAGCCGTGATTATCTTATAGGTATCCATCTTTCTCTTAAACGGAAACCAAAACACTGAACTTTGTCTTGACAGAACACCATGCTTCGGATGAGTTTCTAGATTGTCGTTAGCAGTGGCCAGTCAGACATTTTTTTACAAAGACTGACTAGCTGTGTCTGAATAAAACTCTTTAGAAGGTGAGACTAAGTTAGTGTAATAAGCGTGATCACAGTAATCACTGACACCAAAACAAGGAATTCTGAATGTTAGACTGCAGTCTGCACTGAAGACACGCGGCATCGTTAGGAATGTTATCGCATTGACAGAGTTATAAATGTTTTTTTAAGATTGTCATGTATATATTTTTATTTTCTTGTGGCTGTTCGAGTCCCAAATGGCGACCAGGCCTACCTAAAAACTAAATATAATATTAATTAAGTTAGGATTAATTGTATATATATGATTAAAAAGAGTAAATCCGCAGTTAAAGCAGTTTAAATTATGTAAAATGAAGAAGACTGTCTCATAAAGCAAAGATGAGGTTTAACTAGTTGACTTAATAATTGGACCTAGATCTAATAGTTGTATCTGAATTAATTATTGATTGTAACATCGTTGCTTACCATACCAATATTACCAATCTATCAGGGTGGCGACCTGCTCCTACTACTTTTTCAAAGGCCAAAACTTCATCCAAAATATCTGGCTTCATGCAAATTAAGGGGAGACGTTTCCCAGTTGCAGATAGGTTCGATGGCGCGTTTTTGAGGCACTGGACTACTATCCACGTCAAACCCTCGAACCTAGCTGCAAAATTATTAATTAAAATATAAAATAACACTTCTTTTAGCCTTTTTTGTATTCTAACAAAGGTATAAGTAATTATTGTTACTAACAATTAATATGGATTATTCCTAAATAAATGATTTAATATTAAGTATAATTTTAATATAAATGCTTGTATATATTTTCGTAATATGTGTATACAAGTATATTTATAATGTTTTTATTGGATTATACTCGTATAATTTAAAGTTGAATCTCATCTTTGCTTTGGCGGTCGTGTACTTCTATTAGGTTATTAGGAGTCGTTTTTAAAATAATTTTATAAATACAGGGTAACATTGCAAGGTGTGCCAAAGTTTCAGGAGTGATTCAGAATGAGGAACTTTACTAAGCTACGTGAACAACAAAAAAACTTTTTCATTTTTAATTATTTATATCTGCTGTTAAAATATAGAACTCGTGGATAAATTACGATTGGTCGATTAAATTGCACCGTGTGTACACTGCTTAAGGTCCTTGGCGTAGGTACACCATTATTTTTAATGAATGAGAGTGCAATTCGCGTTTTTTAGGGTTTCGTAGCCAAATGGCAATGACCCCTAGAGATTCGTCATGTCTGTCTGTCTGTCCGTCCGTATGTCACAGCCACGTTTTTCCGAAACTATGAGAACTATACTGTTGAAACTTGGTAAGTAGATGTATTCTGTGAACAGCATTAAGATTTTCACACAAAAATAGAAAAAAAAACAGTGAATTTTGGAGGTTCCCCATACTTAGAAACTCATACCAATATCTATGGATAGGTCTTCAAAAATTATATTGAGGTTTTTAATAATAATATAAAGTTTGCGCGAGAGACACTTCCAAAGTGGTAAAATGTGTGTACTGTGTACATTACCATGCAAACTTCCACCGAAAATTGGTTTGAACGAGATCTAGTACGTAGTTTTTTTTAATACGTCATAAATAGTAAACCTTTCATTCAATCGACTCAAATATAAAAAAAAAAGACTATTTGTGGTAGGTTGACGAGCTGTCGTCTGTATCTACAATTTTGTATGGAACCCTCGGTACGCGAGTCCGACACGCACTTGTCCGGTTTTTCCAGACTTTTTAAATTTTAAAAGTATCTTTATTTTGAAAAATAAGCGGAATAAAATTAATCACGATATCGTTTTTTACATTTATCTCTAAAACTTTTTAAAAATTTGGCACTACCTTGAAAATAGCCCTGTATACATTGTGTGGAGGGTAAAGGTAAGAAGAACCGTCTCTTATGTGGGAAAAGGTTAAAAAGTGTCCAGCTATGGGTAAATCATAGTTCACAAACCTGCCAAAATGGCACTAGCGTAGGTTAAGGGAATGGTATGAATGTTATTGACGGATTGAAGTATGCCGAATTAGAAAATTTCATATTATTCGTGACTAAATGGTGACAGACAGCGCAGTTGACCAAACCTACTCGTACTACGCATAACTATTCACTATTTACGTAGTCCAAAACAGAGTGGAAGTTCTTCTGTCCTTGTTTGTTTTTTCTCCATTTCTAATAACATTTAGCGCTTTTGTTTGAACCCTGTTGCTACTGTGGCGCCATCCTAATTTAAAACAGTATAAAGGAAACTTTTTCACAACAGAGATAGTACTCCTTACCTCTACTCTCCATATTACATATTAAATAAGAATTGGTAGTTCTGAGTAATTTATAGTATTAGAATAATTATTTTTGTATAATAATTGAAGTAAGTACCTACTTCCCAGTAGAAGATACGTTTCGTATAATGGCAGGCGATAACAAATTCAAATATTTATTTGCTATTAAGTAGGGCACAGTACATAAGGGACATGCAGTAGTAAATTATATATATTAATTATTTATAAGAGGTAAACAAGAAAATAAGAATAATTACATGACGTCTTAGAAAAACATGATTACCCAAACGAATAGGTCGTATTTATCTTTTATGTTACATCTTTCCCTTAAACGGAAAGTAAAACACTGAATTGAGTCTTGACAGAACACCATGCTTTGGAAGATAGTTCTTGGATTGTCGTTAACAGTAGTCAGTCAGTATTTTTTTACTGCATAGATACTTGCAGCTCTGTCTGAATAAAACTATTTAGAAGGTGAGACTAAGTTAGTGTAATGAGCGTGATCACAGTAATCACTGACACCAAAACAAGGAATTCTGAATGTTAGGCTGCAGTCTGCACTAAAGACACGCGGCATCGTTGGGAATGTTATCGGATTGACAGAGTTGTAAATGTTTTTTTAAGATTCATCATCATCATCATCATGTCAGCCTATTGCAGTCCACTGCTGGACGTAAGCCTCCCCTAAAGAACGCCGAAGAGCATGATCTCCCGCTTTTTACATCCAGCCACAGCCGGCCATCTTCCTAAGATCGTCGGACCATCGAGCCGAGGGGCGTCCTACACTACGTTTGCAAAGGCGCGATTAAATAATTGTTTTATTTATTTATTTATTCATAAGGTACACCAACAGCAAAACACATAAAACATTAACAACAACACGATTACAATTTGTTCAAATATGTTTGCCAGTGACAGGTATACACAGCATTTACTAAAAATATTTTTTGTTTTTGTAAAATAATAGAATCAAGGTGTTATTTAAAGATTGTCATGTATTTTTTTTGTTTTCTTGTGGCTGTTCGAGTCCACAAGGCGACCAGGCCTACCTTTAAGCTAATTATAATATTAATTAGGTTAAGCTTAATTGTATATACATATGAAAAGAGTAAATCCAAAGAAAAAGCCGTTTTAAAATAGGTAAGTTGAAGAGGTTTGTCTCATAAATCAAAGACGAGGTTTAGTTAGTTGATTGTTAATAAGAATACCTAATAATTAAGTGAGAAAACTCTAAAACGAAAGACAGCTCACATTATGTGAGTATGTAGCATGTAATTAAAATGTATGTTAACGTAAGTAGATTGTATTTTTGTGGAATATAACGTACTGATATACAATATTTGTGTAAACATCGTAAATTGGCATAAAACTGTAAATTGTTTTTAAGAGAAACGTGACCGTGTGATATACTGCGGACGTTATATTTGAGGGGACGCTACAGAGATGCGGTCGTAACTGCGAGACATAATATAGTGGGTTGAGAAGCCTTTTTTCGCATTTGGTGCGTTTGAGATCATTAAAAAGATCGAATATTGACTGTCTTTATTCGCGTTAAAATTTCAATTCAGAAATCTGTGGTTTAGGAACGCATATGCCACAAGAAACGTTAATTTCAATATATGTTTATATAAGAGGTAATAACTAAAGTATTATTATGTCACCGTGTGTAACAAAGATAGAAAATGTGGGTTTGTATAAGTTTTAAGATCTTTGGAAAATGGGCTTAGGTATTGTCGTATCTCTGTGGCGTTTGTAAGTCAGATTAGTTTTAAATACCTAGTTTTTTTAAACATAGTCATACAAAAATATAATGGCATATCGAGATAACAAAAAAAAACTTTTAAAATATAAATTGTATGTAATTCAAATACTTATATTAATGGATATTAAGTATCAAGTTGTGAGTGGTATTGAAGTGCATGGTTCAGTATGGCTACTTGTATGTACCTGTGCGCATGAAGTTGATTTGAAGATGTAATCGGTTATCGAACATATAAAATTACCATATCACTGAAACGGTTGTTTTTTTATTTGACCCACTGCCACCCCAGATAGCTCCGAGTGTCTACGCCAGCATGATCACCAAAACACAATATGATATAGCGATTTGTCGACACCAATATTGTTTTTAAAATATGATAGATATTCGCTGTGTGCGCGATGACAGCGCCCCTAGTGACCACAATTGTTGTGGACTTGAGTCTTTCAAACTATGGCAGCTGGATGGTTCGAGAATGATTTTCGGATTGTTTTTCTTCGAAATTAGATGAACATATTTAAAAAGTTTGCGCAAATTATATACGCGCATATTATTATTTTCATCTAATAAGAGATTTTCTTACTTGAACTAAAATACGAATTGTGTAATACCTACGGGATTTTAATCAATACAACATAATATAATTTTCCAACCTCAAAATGTGCAAAAAGGGAAAAAAATAGTATTAGCACAGCGTGCGAGAGACTTTGAAGAGCTCAGAACCAACGGACAACGCTACTTAATAAGATCTGTGATCATAAGACAAACGTCTGGAACACAAATTCCCTACAAACATTTTTCTTTTCACAGCTGCAGCTATCTATTTATTTCTTTGCTCCAATTTCCATCTTGATGTTGGAAACAATAAAACATGTACAAAATGTTTTTCCCATTGTTTCTACACTTTATAACAGAACATGTATGACCCATATCGCGAATTTTAACGTTTTTCACTTTAAAATACTTAATAACGTTAGTATGGAATTCTATTGAAATATTGATATTGATATATAATTTGACACTGACAGTCCAGAGTTTTTTCACATTTCTGCTACATTGCGTGCTGCGATCGATTTGACGGCCCCCACCACCCACTTTGCACATAGCGAATACAGGCGTCATGTTGAATCAAGCGCCAAGCGATTGAAGCGCCAAGAAACAAGGATCATAAAATGTGACGTCACAACATGGCGGCTTTATCTATCATATTTAAAAAAAGCTGTTGGTGTCGATAAATCGCTTTATCATATCGTGTTGTAGTAGTCATACTAGGAGGCCTGGACTATTCGAAATAGAAAAAAAATTATACATCTTACAAAATTATCTCGATGATAATGGAGCATCTAAAAAAAAAACAAGATTTCGATGTTGCTCCTGTAGTACAAGTTGTTGTATACAGGGTTACATTGCAAAGGGGTGTCAAATCTTTAAGAGTCGCTCAGAATCAGAACTTAATTGAACTATGCAAAGATTTTTTTTTTCACATTTAATTATTCCTATCCGCTGTTAAAAATTGTACGCGTGGATAATTTAACTTATTCATGAAAAAAATTCACCGTATGTGCACTGCGTAAGGTCCTTGTTGGCTCGCCGTACCTACGCCTCTGATGAATGACCACGCGGCTTTCGTAGTCTCTGTATTGATTTAATTTTCCAATATTTTAATTATTTTTTTCGTAACATACAATTATTAAAAAAAAAAACGATTAAGCCGCTTCTTTATATTGTTCCCTACTAGATTTTTTTTTTTTTTTTTTAATTTGGTACCCATTTGCAATGTAACCCCGTTTAAGCAGCGGATTATGTGGTTTTTCAAGGGTGTCCTATTCTTTTGTAGGAGGATACAAGCTGTCTCGTAATAACTCAAGGATAACCTTGTAACCACATATTCTATACATCATAGTAAACAATTTTTGTGCTATGACTTTTAAAAAATGCATTTTTTGTTTTTGTTTTTCTATTCAAATTCATTCGGCTGTTTGGTAATTTTGTATGGCAAATTGGAAAGTCGATAAATTTTCATGAGAATTTGCAAAAGTCATAGAACAAAAGTTGTATGATGATGTATAGAATATGTAGTTACAAGGTTATTCTTGCGTTACGGGACACCCTGTATACGGGGTGTACAAAAGCAGTGGCGGCGTAGGGTAGATTAGCACCCCGAGCGGTTTTTGTATTGAGCCCCTTGGCCACCACGCACAACGGCCCAATCATGAGGCTGAGTGCGGAGAAAGCCCAGCTAAACTAACTAACCCTGTATACCAATAAATAATATTGAAATGATTGTTTTACTAATCTTATGATTATTCACGTCTTCGCGTCAGTCCACTGCTGAACATAGCCCTCTCTGCAATATCTCTGTTTAGATTTCAGATTTAATGTGCATTCAGAGATGAATTCACATTAGAAGATACGTTATTTCAATTAAGTCTTTTATTTTATATTTTATATTTTATTGAGAAAACCAACAGAGTTACAATAGTACTCACATTCTACATAAATGTTTTTAGTAAGGCCAATAACAGATTTTCCTCAAATTGTCTTTTATCGGTAATTCTACACAACGTATTATTTTTGATTTTACGGGAATTTTAATCAGTGGATCCTGATAGTAAAATAAATGTATTGTCGCAAGAAATTTTAATCTCAGTCGCTTGATCTTGTGATTTTTTGCTAGAAGCAGTACAGAAGGCGCTCTAAACTTTACGCACTTCTTAGCGTCGGTCAATATGAATGGTGAAATACTTAGATGTTGCTGTTTTTCGAGATACATCAAGTGCATAAAAGTATGCAAAAAAAAAGATTTTTCCAAACATCTTCTGACATGTCCATTCTTTAGACTTTCATCTTTCATCATCTTTCCGTAAACACAAATTGTAACTTCTTTGTATGGTGTACAATAAACAGTATCTATCTAGCATCATATCAGCTATAGGCAGGGCTAATTAACCTATTGGGGGCCCTGGGCATATAGGATAATGGGGCCCCTATGACTTCGACAGAGGATACTATTAAAGCAGGAACTAGGGGGCCCCATCGAGCGCGGGGCCGTGGGCAAGTGCCCAGAGTGCCCAGTGGGATAGAGGGCCCTGGCTATAGGACGTTCACAGCTGAACATAAGCCTCCACCAGTGACTTCCAGATTGGCCAGTTGGAAGCGGCCCGCATTCAGCGGCTTTCTGCAACCTTTACCAGGTCGTCTGTCCGCCTTGTAGGTCGTCCTACGCTGCGCTTGCCGGTACGTGGACTTAGACAATAGCCGGTCCTATTTATATACCAAATTTTCAGAAAATTTAAATATCACAATGTATTCTTTGGTTGAAAGTAGCAGCAAGTTTGGTTTTAAAGTAATATTAGATTGTTTTATTTTAACTTAAGTGACATCTTCTGCATACACTATAAAGTATTGTGGGTCAATCGCTAATGTCGTCTTTGCTTTCTAATGTAGAATATTCAAACTCATAATAAGTAATCCTTGTCCAGAGAACGAGTTTGGTGAATTTATGGCCATCGTGTTTAGAACTTTCGATTTTATAGTATTTTCGGATGGTCTCACGTTTGGTTTCGGTACTGTTGCTATGCTCTTTTTTACGAGTTTCTATGTCGGTTATATCAATGGTCTATAAGACAAACATGCTAATTACAGACCTACCAATTTTTTAGGAGGACTGTTTTTATTGATTCAAAACTTTTAGATACTATTACTTAAAACTGTACATTAAAATGCCTATTACTTAGTTAGGTACAGAAAGTGACGGAATTATTGCATTTGGATAAGTGCGAACAGTAGTGCATGCTCATTTAATACATTTGCCATTAAAATATTACATAATATTTTTTTTTTAATTAGCACATTTGTCTTCTAGACCATTGCTATTTGTTACAAAACAAGGTAAGGGTTTATAAAAATATGAAACCAACTTAAAAAATCTAAAAAACAAGAAATAATTCTTATTATACCTACACGTAAATACCTAACCGGTTATTTTTGAAATCGGTACAAATGAAAACCATTGAAATCTCATCGGTTGGCACCGACTCCAAAAATAACGCATTAGGTATGTTTATAAAGGTTGTCCCAAGATGGGTGTACCTGGTGTTAGACCTATCGATTTGACCCCCATGTATGTTCAGCGCCTACCCTTCTTAGGACTCATCACCCTCATCATCATTATAGCCATAGGACGTCCACTGCTAAACATAGGCCTCCCTCAAAAACTTCCAAATTGGCCGGTGGAAGCGGCCACCCTGGGACATCCTGTTTTTTGCTGTTACTTACTTATGTCATTTTAGACAAAGCATTATCTGTCATCTACGATTTAGATTGAGATGTGCAATATCTCTGTTTAGATTTCGTCTTTTGTTTGTTATTGTTTTGTATAATAACATTTCGTATTGTGTTGTGTAATATTGTTTATCATGCGTCTCTGTCTATGAAAAATTTGTTATTCGTTTCGTTTTTGTTTGATTCAGCGCAATCGTGACATTTTGACTGAATTTTGTTATGTAATATTTGCCTTGATGTAACAGTATGTAAGTTAATTGTCATCTCATTCCTCATCACAAGTACCTACTTGATTCTAGAGCTGACGCTTTTAGACACTTTCTCAACACGTGACGTCATATGAATTTTATTGCATATGGCATTCCAGTATAGCGGCCCACTTGCCCACTTGGTAGCCCACGCGGTATCTATGATTGGTTTTCAGGTTTATCTTAGATTAGTGGTGCTAAAGTCATGAGCGTAGCGAGCATAGAACTACAAAGTTTATTTATTCATCGTATTGAAAGTGACTACGTATTTTCTCTGTATTGACTCTCCGGCTTAATAACGTCATCAATGTCTGTAAAAAATAAAACCAATTTATCTTTTTTTATTTAATTTATTTTTATATCTAAAAATAGGTCTGAATTTAAGGACTTTTTTACACGTAAAATTTTTTTTTACTTTACTACTGCTTCAGGACAATAATATACATATATATCATTTTATGGGCATTGCCGAGAAAAAGTAGCGCAAGAAACTTTGGCACTATTGTCTGACCTTAGAAAAGGACAAAGGCTACTATATATTGTTAAAGCTGAACCGATTTTGATGAAATTTTGTACAGAAAAAGCTTGAACCCTAGGGAACGACATTGGCTCTTATTTTTGTTCCACCTCCTAAGCGAGTAAAATAGGGCCTGGCAATCTGTATTCCACGCGAGCGGAGCCGCGGGCACAGTTAGTCTTTTATAATTAAGTTGTCTAGAGTGTATTTTTGAGTCATAATCCCAATTAACTTGTATGAATATGATCATTATTAAGACGGCCCGACACTACACCAAGTGGCATGGTGGTTCGCTTTGAACGCAAAGGTTTCGGGTTTAATTCCTGGTTGGAGTCAATATCTGGGTGCTGGGAGTAGTCCCCGGTCAAGAACAATGTCTGGTACCTCGTAAGGATGTTAATTTCAAAATTTTATTATAATATAAACAATAAAAATGGGACAGTGAAAATTTGACATGTATGTACAATTTGATGACTTTTCAAGTTATATAAGTTATGAATAGTTTTTATTTGATTTGATTTGTGGGGACGCAAGCTTCTTTAATGGCGATTATGAACTATAAGACGAAGTGTGGGCAGGCCTCCCACCCAGTGGACGATGGGGCCCTCTATGCCGCATAATTTGATACTCGCCAGGAATCAAAAACGTTGCTCGCACACTCAAGAAGCTTGCGTAGCTTCTTGAGTGGCGACCACGAAACGAACTATAAGACGCAGTGTGGGCAGGCCTCCCACCCGGTAGACTGACAATCTTGACAAGCCGCTTGATGCAAATGGCCCAGAGTATAGGCCTGGTTCACGAAAGTAAGAGCTATGCTATCTTGTCTCTCTTTTTCTCAAGGCATACGATTAAATTCGATTCGCAATTTATTCACATGTATGTGGAGCGCGGGCCTTGCCCTTGACTTTCAAATGGGCATATCGAGAATTTGCATCATGCTTGAGTAAAATACGTTACACGCAAAGTTATTTAACTTAGTATCTAAAATGTCTGAGTGTTCTTAGGCAGGCAAGTAGGAAGAATAAAGGAGAAGAAAAATTTAATGTAATGTTTATGTAGTTAAGACGATCATCAAGAGTCTTACTCAGATATTTTGATGCTTATGTTGAAAGAAATTTAAAATAGAAGTAAATAATTACTAGTTGCAGATATTAATGTTTTTGTTTAGGGTTCTATGCCTCAAAATGTAAAAAGGAAACCTTATAGAATAATTTCGTTGTCCGTCTGTCTGAAGGCCGCTTTTAGTTTGGAACGCGTATCAACTTAATGAGCTAAAATTAAATAAGTACTTCGGTAATCGGTAATTCCTGGAAGCTTGAAGAAGCCTGGAAGCCTGGAAAAATAACTTCTAAGTCACCGCAATAAAATTAACGATGGGGCCCTGTATGCCGCATAATTTGATACTCGCCAGGAAATCAAAAACGATGCTCTATTGTTGTTTTTGTTTTTGTGTTTTCGTCGTTCTTTTGGTTTTCTGATGTTCGTTTATTTTTTCAACAATAATAGTAATATTTAAACACAAAACAAATACATTTATAGGCGATTTAATAGCTTTCCGTATCTTAGTCTCAACTCGGAAAAGTTCGGAGTCAGACTCGGAGATAACCTATCATTCTCATGCCGAAGGCTCGATGCACCGACACGTGATATAACATCCCGATAGTGGAAAAAACACTAAAAAAGTCAATGCAACTTGACACCATGAGAACGGAGTACAAAAGCGAAAGTTCGAGCAGGTATAATAGAAGTATACGCAGTAGGTTGTTCCATCCAATGACTGAGCAAAGTCATGAAGTGACGAAATATACGTTATCATTTTACAGCGCTATTTATAAAAAACTGCTAATCAACTTACAACTTAGTCGGTGGTGCAATGGTCAAAATCTATCCCATCATTTAGAGGTCCTGGGTATGATAGATAACCCAGCGCGTACAAAGACGGTTAATAATCTGACGGTTAATATGAAGTGTGGGTGTTAATTAACTATGCGATTGTGCCGTAACGAGCATTGAATTAATTATTTTTCGCCTGTTTTGCTATGAATGTCATAAAAAGAATGATATAACGTTATTTTGAAAGTATCAACTAATATATAAGTATAGTTTAGTATCGAAACAAAAGCAGAAAGTATATAAAAACGTTGCTAAAAATACTTGTATCGTCCCGAAAGTAACAAACATATGAAGTAACAATAGGTACTTAAATAGTACCAATTTATTCAGGTATTACTACTTTATATGTGTATGTAGGTATTACTTCTTCCACCATCTATTGAGAAGAGAGAACCTACTTTATTCCACTGTTTTGTGTGCCAGGTGTGTCCCAATATAGCTTTTACGGGGTGGAGTTAAGAGCTATGGACTGCCATGTATGGGCTTAACGCTGATTGGTCGGTGTTCTGAGTTGCGAGAAAGTAGCGGGAAAACGCTTTTTACACAACTGCCCAAAAAGAAGTGTAATGTTTTTACGGTTCATGTATGTATGTACCTTAACCGATTTTGATGTATGTGGTGTCGTTAGATCCCTTAGATTCTCCCGGGTGTCATAGGTGTAATTTGAAAATAAAAATAACATGGTGTATTTTAACTCAAGAAGCATGAAGCCTAAAAAAAATTCTTCCAAACAAAAGTGTTTTAAAGGTGATTATAAAAATATTTACATCTCATATTATTCTGAAGAATTTTTCGATAACAAATTGTTAAAAAAGGATAAAATTAACATAACTTTTTAATTCGCTTTTATTTATCAACTCCTTAGCTCAACGTCACTTAGGGTTTTCAGAAGTTAAATAGGTAGATGTGAGTAACAAATCAATATAAAGATATCTTAATTTGCATTTTGTACTTGTTTGAGGTAGGTAGTACCTTAAATTGTAGACCTTTAAAGGGAATGATGAGTAGGTAACTAACTAGCTATCCTCGTGGTAAATAAATAAAATCTTTATTTGTAGAAACATAGTATAAATTTGATGGAATAAAAATAAACAGTGCTAACAAGTTTCACCAATCTATGGGATCCAAATTTATGAGCTTATGTTCTAAACCGTTAGTAAGAAAAGTTAAATCAGAGTCAATTTAAAATATAAAAAAGGTAAGCCTTGAGTGAAATAAGGAAATACGTAATCTATGTAATAATCTAGCATGATAAAACTTTTTATTTCTTTTCAACCTTCATACAAGGGATTAAAGTTTAAAGTGGTTTAATTAAAAAAAGGTTTAATTAAAAACCCTAAACTAGATTATACAGTAAAAGAACAGAGTATCAGAAAGGCATAACGACTTTTTTTTTTTTATTGCCAGTTAAACTTTGTATATCGCTCCAAGCGGCAAAACTGCTTCGCCCATGCCTTGTCCCACACTTTATAGAAGCCGTCGTATTTCCATCAGTGAACTTTCACTTATTAGCGATGGCGGGTGTTTTGATTATTTAAATTTTATTGGAATGCCTCTCGACTCCATTAGAGATATACTCGTAGATGTTATATTGTCTGTGATTGTAATTCTTTTATTTATTGGCCTGATTGTCTATGGTACAAATTTGATCTGGTGTTAGTGTATAACTATGATGAAAAGTTTTTCTTGGTACGCAGCTTTGAGTTAGGAGTTTTTAGTAATAATGCATTTGATACCGTGCCGTGTGCGGACGGCCGTAAAGAATACACTTCCCCACTGCTAGTAGGAGGCGTGTCATAAGAGGCGACTAATTCCTGTAACACAAGACGGGCAGCAGCGTCTGCGTGCGAAATTTTATAAAAATACTGCGCTCGCCAACCCGCCTGCCAAGCGTGGCGAGTATTGTCAATCCCCCCCAATGATAGGACATTGGGGGAGGCCTGTGTTCAGCAGTGGACTTCCTATGGCTGAAATGATGATGATGATGAATACCATGTACGGCGTGTAACTTCAATTTTTTATATAAATCCATCTAATCCTCGTAATCAGACTATTTATTTATTTAAAATTTATTGCACAGATTTCACTTATTCTCACTTTAAGTAAGTATAAGTAGTAAGGAAGACGTTGGATGCAGGCCGCTTCCAACCGGCCAATCTGGAATATCTGGCCAACAGGAGGCGTATCGTAAGAGGCGTCTAATTCCTGTAGCACAAGACGGGCAGCAGCGTCTGCGTGCGAAAAAACAAAACATAAACAAAAAAACTGCGCTCGCCAACCCGCCTGCCAAGCGTGGCGAGAAATATTGGCAATCCCCCCAAAGATAGGTTATTGGGTGAGGCCTATGTTCAGCAGTGGACGTCCTGAATGATGATGATGATGATGATGATAACTAAGTGTCTTAATAGGCAGGGAACAAGTTCTTCATTAAAGGCTTGAACTGCCTTTTAAACGCCGTTTATATTACAGTTAGTCATAAATGGCGTTTGCTATATAACTTCTCATTACAACACACACATAGTACGGGACTGATGTTAAATAACGGACGGCTAGATCGCACTAGGTGTGGTAAAACTGGAATATATTATGTTGTAGTGAGTGCTGGCTATTCTCTTTGAAGAGGCAGAGAGGGATTAAGGGGAGGCATATTTTGTGCGTGTTTTAGAAAAATGTTATAGAAAGGCGTCTTCTTCTCTCCTTCGCATGTTGAAGGCAACTAAATATTGTATATGACTGATGGATGATGGATTTTTTAATCTATTGCATACACAACCATACAACGTGTAAGAAAGTGGTCAGCCATCCAGCCAGCATATTTCATAATTTGTTTGTAAAACTTTATCACTAAAGAAATAATTATGCTACAATATAAAAAAAGTATTGCAAATTTATAAGAGCATTATAATATCAATTAGTTTAAAATACAAACGCGATTGTGAGATCCTTTATTTTCTCATTATTCTTATTCTAAACTGAAATATGTCTTAGCTTATGTTTCTTTAGCAAAGTGATACAGTTTTATAAGCAAATCATGAATATGCTGGCTAGATGGCTGACCACTCTTACTCGTTGTATGGTTGTGTATGCAATAGATTTAAAAAAAACACAATAAGTTGACAGTTCTAAGTCCGAAAATTCAACAAAGCAATTATATTACCTAAATTATAAAGGTTTAAAGGTACTTTAAAAATATTTGCTACGGCGGCAATTGTTGAAAATATTGCATAAATAAAGCTCGAAATAAAGATTTAAGTAATCCTTGTTTTACGAGAAACCAGACATTGTTTATTGTCAGCAGCGTCTTCCAGTACTTTGCCATATATGTATTTTTTCTTAAAAAATGTGTTTTGTTTTTTAACATTTTGAATACATATCTGTCTTTTTTACAGTTGAGTCCTGTCATTACAATAAGCTTCGCGATAACACAACACTGCGAGCGCATGAAGTAATGCGTTTACGGGACGTAATGGTACAGTCGTCCACATAATACGGGAAAGGTGTGCCAAATGAACCCTTGAGGTAAATTCAATATTCATTATTCTTTATTGCTTTCCTAAAATGTACATAAACGTCTTAATAATAGTATTACAGATCATTAAGGGCCCTGACGGGCACAGCAAATTAACTGACGAAGGCATTATTATTATTCTTATAACATTACATGCATTAACATTATTTATATTACTATTTGGGCCTAGTCAATAGTAAAACCCACAATACATACAAACATATTATTTTTATTTCTTAAAGATAATTCAAATTCATTTATTTGCTTGTAAGGTGGTATTCGTAATGTCTGGACAATTTTGAATAAGTGCAATATGACAATAAGTATTTAAAAAATGCTGAAATTCTTTGAACCTTGAGTGCCAAAATAAACCCAATAAAATAATAAAAACCCAAGAAATAACTCAAAACTAAATTGTAAACAACTGCGCTTGATAGCGAAATACGACAGCTAAAACTGGATAGGAAAACATAAAAAATAAAAATATGACTTCGACAAATAGTTTTGGATACCCTTCCCCTGTACGCTGTGAAATAGGCTTTGATCCTTATTGTAGTCGACTTAAGGGATAGTTTTAAGCATTATAAGGCTACTATATTCTGCTGCCAGGGTTACAATGTTGCAAGCCGGCTCCTTGCGTGTGGCATTAGATATGCAAGATAAAGATGAGTTACGGTATACTTGGATTCGACACGGTAAAGTTTGTCGAACCAAATGGATTAAAACCAATTTATTTCTGCAAACAGGCCTAAAATAAGCACTTTTACACGACACAATTATATTTTTTACCCTGTCACTGCCTAAGGACAATATAGTGGTGGATCAAATCAGGAATGAGGAGATTCGTAAACGAACAAAAGTTGCTGACATATCCCAACGGATAAGCAAGCTGAGGTGGCAGTGGGCGGGGCACATAGCACGTAGAACTGACGGCCGATGGGGCAGAAAGGTTCTGAAATGGAGGCCACGTACCGGCAAGCGCAGCGTAGGACGTTCACCTACAAGGTGGACAGACGACCTGGTAAGGGTTGCGGGAAGCCGCTGGATGCGAGCCGCTGTCAACCGGCCAATGTGGAAGTCACTGGGAGTGGCCTATGTTCAGCAGTGGACGTCCTATGGCTGAAATGATGATGATGATGATGGACTAGCACTGAGAAGAATATTAATTGGTATATAGCTTAAAATGCACAGTTTAGTTGTAAAATGATATAAATAAAATATTAGATACCTAGATATTTATTTATAAAAAGGTTTATTGTTATAAATTAAGAATATTTACAAACTCAAAACAAAATTAACCTAAACTAACCTAACCTTAAAAAAGATAAAGAAAATATAAAAGACCCTAAGATATTTATTTATTTATTGATTAATTAAAACTTTATTGCACATAAAATCATACAAAAGGTGGACTTTAAGCCATATAGCATTTTCTGTTAGTTGACCATCAAAATAAACAGATAAATTCAGAATTCAGGACAGTTACCTAAATTATGGTTATGAATGGAATATTAATATGATTGAAAATTATGGAATATTAAAACGAAGGAAAAGTAAATTAGTACTTGATAAATTGAATATTATATTTTAAAACGCTTTAAGAATAACTTTAAATCTATACTTATTACTTACATAATCTATTATATAAAAATGAATCCCTATTTCGCTAATTCTTTTTTTGTTGTGTTATTTATTGTCAGAAGAAGGTTCTTTTGAAAAAAAAAAACAAAGAAAGTTGCGCAGATTTTTTTAAATGAAAGATCACGCGAACGATGTCGCGGGCAACACCTAGTAATATTATAAAGCTGAAGAGTTTGTTTATTTGGTTGGACGCGCTAGTCTCAGGTACTACGGGTTGTTGTTGAAAAATTCATTTTGTGTTCAAATTCAAATTCAAATTCAAAATATTTTTATTGTGAATCACAGGTATAAAGGTCATAAAATAATAAAATACAGATCAGCTGTGTTCCGCCACACGGGCATACAATGTCAATTAAATATGCTACTAATGTAATGTAATGATAGTTGTAAATTTGGAAAAAAAAAAATTACACTATAAAATAGAATAATTTTCATTAATAAATCGGATTGCACGTGTTTTAGAAACTTTGATCAGTCAAAAAATCATTTGTCTTATAATAACATTTCTCTGTAAGGAAATCGTAAAGTTTTCGTTTAAAACAACTTAGTTCAGCGGTGTTACGAATTGACTCAGAATTTTGTTAAAGATTTGAGGTGCGTTGCCAAAGATACTTTGGCGTAGCAGAGTTGTCCTACTCGCTATTGCACACAGTTTATGTTTATGACGCTCCCGTGTTTTAAATTTAAATAGATCTATATTTGTCCTAACAAAAATGTTGGATAGTTCAATCATCGAGGAAGGTTTTAGGCTCACTATAACCTTTTTTAAGGTAATCAAATTAGTTCTAAAATTATGCATTGGCGCTAGCGTCGCTTTTTCTTTTACTTTTAGAGCGAGGCATGGTGGTTTAGTGAATTATTTTGAGCTGGGAAGTGACATAGGTCGTTGATAAAGACTTTCAGTGACAGATTGAACTCCACGCAGGCGTAGCCGCGGGTGGAAGCTAGTAATAAACATGTGTCAGATAACACACTAGCTATAGACTCTAGACAATGTAACTGGTTCGGGTCGTCTGCCAGGACACCCAGACTCAAGCCAATTAACGACCGACTGGTGTAGTGCATTGTGCTCCGGACTACAAAGCTAGCAGTTGAGGGTTCAAATCCCGCAAGGGGTAAGTGTTTATGTAATAAGCACGAACATTTGTACCTAAGTCAACGATGTTATTATATTGTATATAAGTATATCTATCCGTTATCTGGTCATTATAATACACGATATGCTTAGTTTGAGACTAGATAATTGGTGTGATTGTTAAAAAAATAGAATTTTTATAATTTTGCAATAGGCACGTTTCCTGGGTCAAAAAATTATTATTCTATTTAGTCCCTCAGTTAGATTATCAAAAAATATTGGACCCATGTTTTGTCTTTTGTCAATCAAACAAAAAATGACGAAGATAAAGCGCATCAAAGTTTGGGCGTGGCCATTGGCACGTGACGTCACGCCGTGCTAAAAAGTGTCCAATATATTCTATTAATCCAATTACTGACGGACTTATTAGATTTTTTTAGGAAACTAGCCCATTGACTCGAACTGAAAATAAAACATTCATAGTCAATTACCGCACCACTACACACATCGGGTACCTATCATTGAAATAATTAAATAGTTAATAGCACTCTTCGAAACGGGTCTAACCAACTGTATAACTTATTCGCGTATAGAAATGAACAAATAACTATTATCTTGACAAAGAAAGAAATCATCACAGTAATGATTCCCAGCAATAGTGTCGATAACTAGATAATTGTCGACTTTCCAACGATTGGCCGATAATTACTACTATCCGATAGATGTTACTGGCACAGTGGTATTTGAGACATTCTTTCAAATGTTTTAAACTTTTAACCCTTAAATGCGCGATTTTTTATATTGCGATGGAAAAAATACTATTAGGTTCTATGTGACCCACAGAATGTGAGAAAAATATTTGAAAAAATCCAGGGTATCATTATGATATCTCAAAATAGGAAAAACCCTATGTCGCAATTCTGCGACATTGCGCACTTTGTAGAGAATGTGTTGTATGGAAACACGTTGTCAGTCAAGTTGCTTAGGAAAAAAGAAAAAACATAAAATAATTAGTAAATATTTGTATTATTCTGTATGAAACTTATAAAAACAATTGTTGTCTTTATTATAACAAAGGCTGACCCTACATTTTACACAGAACGTATATGTGTGCCCTTTGCAATTAGGGTATTTGCACCTTGCCCGGTCTCCTAAGCTCTGCCAGTGGTCAATTTTATCACGCCGAATGTCTTTGGGGGGCATGGTTTGAGCTGGTCCACGTTTCTTTTTTTGCTGAAACTCTGCTTCCAGGTTTGAAGAACTAGGGCGTCCCCGCTTTCCGGTACTACAGTGTTCTCCAAGACCACACAAAGTGTTGGCCAATTCCAATCTAAAATTGCACAGGTTCAGTAGATCTGGTTTTGAATCCTTTTGAAGTTTTTTGTACAGCAGCCAAGAGTTGATGATGGTCATGTCAAGTAAATGATAGAATAATCTGTTTGTCCACTTCCTGCTTTTTCTTGTAATATGATATCTTCCGATAAAACTATCTAACAAGTCGACACCCCCCATATGACAATTGTAATCTTTGATTACTTTGGGACAATCAATGGGTACTCTTTGTTTACTGGCTTTGTCGTATCTCGAAATGGTATCGACTGGTAATGCACCCGCGTATGTAGACAGAAATGTCACCGGTTTGTTGTCTTTCCAAATAAGAGCGCTCATCTCAATTCCTTCGACATTCGCTACGTTTTCTACGTAAAAACCTCTGCGAACAGTTTTGCTCATGATGGTTTTCTTATCAGGTAGTTTAGAGTTCGGGAGCCGGTTAGATTGAATAGTTCCAAGGCAATGTATACCTTGTTTTGCAAGGTGTACAGCTAAAGGTACAGATGTGTAATAATTGTCGAAATAAATGATGTGATTCGCATTTCTTGGAACAATCCTCGCTAAACGTATGACTGTGTTACCAGTCGCGCCCAAATCCGGTTCATCATCAATTCGAAGATGTTTCTGATTCCCAGCATATATTTCAAATTTATGTGCAAATCCATATATACTGCAGATTAGAAACAGCTTGAATCCCCATTTGTGTGGCTTATTAGGAAGATATTGCTTCATGTAATGGCCTATTTTAGTCGCACACATTTGCTCATCTAGAGAAAGCCTTTGCTCCAATGGAATGGTACTGTACCTCTTATTCAACTCCTCAATTACAGGGCGAACTCGATACAAGCGATCATGATCAGGGTGATCTTGAGGTAACTGTTTGGTGTTGTCATTGAAGTGTAAGACAGATGATATTTTTTCAAAATGTTTCTGGGTCATTGTTGACTTTATAGGCTGATATCCATATCTATCTGACCAATATAAACGAAAATTAGGATATTTTATGATTGAAGAATAAACGAGGATGCCTAAATATCTGTCCAGATCTGTATTGGTTATGTAAAAAGGTTGAGAGAGGTTTTTTTGGGTAGCATACAGGTTACTTTCTGTAACAATTTTTTGGCGTAATTCTTCTGTGAAAAAATAGTTAAAAAATTGATACGGCGTTTCTAGCTGTAGTAGACTATCAGGATACTGAATATTCCCAGGGAAACTTATTTTACTCTGATCAGTAACGAGGTTTGTTTGTCTCCATATTACACGCCTAGAACGTGATGCGACAGCAGAAGGTAAATTATCTTTGTGGTAAAGAGGTGGATCAGCATCAGCGTTATCTATGTTACCTTCTTCTAAAAGTGGAGGATCATCCAGATCTTCCAGAAGCGGGGGATCGGCAATGTCATCCAAATCTTGCAATAACTCCATGTTATTTCTGTAATAATTTTCCTCCTGTGTTTCATCTCCGTCTGAAGACTCAAAGTCATCTTCTGAATCATTCAGGGAATTCAAATATTCTTCAATACGTTGTTCGTCCAATCTCCTCGTCATTCTATAAAAAAAAACGTGAATATGTAGACTAATTACCTAAAAGTCGTAGTACTAAAATGCATAACAAATCGTGAAATGTTTACCGGCTAACGCGCAATGTCACAATTCTGCGACAAAGCGACTTCGATAAAAATTTCATGTATGTATGAATTATCGTTATAAAACTATATATGTTACGTGTTCATAACAATATTATGTAGTCATTTACCTCAAATAACAAAATACTTACCTTAGAAAAATGCGAAAACACAGCACAAGTCCAAATAATATTTCACACTTTTAGTATTGGAGCCGCAAGCAATGTTTGTATACCCGCCAAAAAAGTTTTATTTGACAAGTACTTGTCAAGAACTGTCAAAACATTAAAAAATATGTTTGTCTATGGGTTCCATCGCAGTTCGTTCAGAAATCAATTTTAAAAAACCTTCAAAATGTCATAAGATCGGAGTGTAGCAATTCTGCGACAGTACGCATTTAAGGGTTAATTGATAATCAATTTTTCAGGTACCGACAATAGCACGTCAACCTACCACAAAACGTCAAATTTTCTCAATAGGCTATTTGCCTTGTACAAAAATTTACTTAACTAATTATTTAGTTTAATAGATTGCACCATATGGAACCGAAACATATTAATAGTTTTTAAAAATAATACATGATTACTCTAAAAAATACATTTTCGAATGTTCAATTTTTATCGGTATTTTACATTGTCAAAAACGCCAGCAACAATGACAGGCACGTCACCATTGACTAACTTTGTACTAGAACTGACATCCGAAAGCTAGATTATGCGCTACGCTCGCACATTGTATGAGTAGTGTGACCGCCGACGAAGGTTTTTAACATGCCTGTTCTAGTACTTTATAACTCAATGGGTATGTAAAGGCTCGTGACGTCACGAACAAGTACATCGACGACGGACGGAGTTTTCGTTGGCTTTTAAAAACATAAAGAATGAAATACTATTTTTTATTATTTTCAAAGGTTTAAAAATTAAAATAAACTTGTTGACGCTTTATTTATATATTACCAACAATAATAACTCTATTCCAGAAAATAGTCAAATAGCCTATTGATATTGATCTCTACTCATGTTTTTCATAAAGTTGAAAATCGCTTCGATGACCTTTAACTTTTTGGGTAGGTCGACCTGCCGTTGACTGTACTTGTTCAAAATGTTAAGAAGCCTTTTACAATTTTTACCTTAATAAGAATAAGAATTTGAATGTATTTATTTGTCTCAAAGCAGATTACAGATACAACAGAATAGTATGAAGCTTAATATTGTAAGACAAAATTTTATTAAAATAAGTAAATTTTATTAAAAAAAATAAAACCGACTTCAAAACACAAAAATTCTAAAAATAATCCTAACACTTAAGTACCTAATCAGTTACTTTTGGAGTCGGTGCCAGCCGATGAGAGATTCAATGTTTTTGTTTGCACCGACTCCAAAAGTAACTGATTAGGTACTTAAGTGTTAGGATTATTTTTAGAATTTTTGTGTTTTGAAGTCGGTTTTATTTTTTTAAATAAAATTTACTTATTTCATCAATTTTTAGTGATAAATCCTAATCTAACTGCTGAACACCGATTTCATCCCCTATTTTCCTACCCTTAGGGGTGATTTTTATTTTGTAAACTTTTAGCATATTATCTTTAAAGTATAAGCTATTCAATAAAACAAAAATCATCAAAATCGGCTCATATTTGTCGAAGATAGGTAACAAGAACCACAACCAAAATACTATCTGGGTATATATTTGTTGATTTTCTCAAAAAGTTCTAAATCAATTTCGATAAAATTTATATGGGACCACCTCTGAAGTATGATCTACCAAACAAAAAAAGAATCATTAAAATCGATTCATAATTGGCGGAGCAATCGCGTAACAAATATACAAAAAAAAAAAAAAAAAAACATACAGTCGAATTGAGAACCTCCTCGTTTTTTGAAGTCGGTTGAAAAATAAAACCGACTTCAAAACACTAAAATGATAAAAATAATCCTAACACTTAAGTACCTAATCAGTTACTTTTGGAGTCGGTGCCAGCCGATGAGACATTCAATGTTTTTGTTTGCACCGACTCCAAAAGTAACTGATTAGGTACTTAAGTGTTAGTATTATTTTTAGCATTTTAGTGTTTTGAAGTCGGTTTTATTTTTTTAAATAAAATTTACTTATTTCATCAATTTTTAGTGATAAATCCTAATCTAACTGCTGAACACCGATTCCATCCGCTATTTTCCTACCCTTAGGGGTGATTTTTATTTTGCAAACTTTTATCATATTATCTTTGAAGTGTAAGCTATTCAATTAAACAAAAATCATCAAAATCGGCTCATATTTGTCGAAGATAGGTAACAAGAACCACAACCAAAATATTATCTGGGTATATATTTGTTGATTTTCTCAAAAAGTTCTAAATCAATTTCGATAAAATTTATATGGGACCACCTCTGAAGTATGATATACAAACAAAAAAGAATCATTAAAATCGATTCATAATTGGCGGAGTAATCGCGTAACATACATACAAAAAAAAAACACAGTCGAATTGAGAACTTTCTCCTTTTTTGAAGTCGGTTGAAAATGGTCTATGACTCAGTGGATGCAGGAGACCGGCAAACTCTGTTATTCTGCCATAGCCTTTTATAAGTTTATCCAAACAAATACAACTGTAAAAATGATGATATGACATGCCGATATGCTGCTGCGTCACTCACTCGCTGCACGTCCTAGCCCTTGCACACCAGATTGTTTTGTTGTGTATTTTTTTTCGTGTGTGTCAAATAAAGGTTTCTATTTCTATTTCATATACAGGGTTACATTTCACGGTAGTGCCAATTTTTCAGGGACCACTCAGAATCAGTAATTAAATCGATCTACTTAAAAAACAAACTTTTTTTTGCATTTGAAAAATAGAATACGTAAAAAATTTACGATTACTCGATTAAATTGTACCGTATGTGCACTGCATGAGGTTCTTGTTAGAGCGGCGTCGGCGTATGCCTGTGATCTCTGATGAATGACGGCGCATTTCGCGTTTTCTTTTTTTTCCTGAAATTTTAAAGTATATTTTACTCCAGAAATACGACGATTGGAATTAATTACGATAAATTAGTATTTTTATATTGTTCTATAGAACTTATTTTTAAAATTTGGTAATACCTTGAAATGAAAACTGAGAGTAGGCTTTTAAAACCGCATGCTAATTTACATTTAGCAACTAAAAATAGCTAACCTACCGTCAGACATTGTACATATTACCAGATTCACACAATACAAGTAACACGGATTGATCTTGACATTGGTGGGAACGCCCAAATGTAGGCCTATAGTTACTGAACCCTGTAGAAGTGGCGTTGAATCATCGGAATTAATAGTTCGTGGCTCGAACAGTTTGTTGTGAGAACGTTTAGTTTAGTGGCGGCATCTAAAAAGTTGATTTGGCCGCATTTTATTGTTTGGGTAATAAAATACTGGCTAATTATTTGCACGTAACTTATGAAGTAGGTACTGAGTCTAAGGCTCGGAGTACATATATCCGGAATTTTTCAGAACCCCATACATACGGATTGAATCCAGGCTTATCCGGAGCCGTTTTGTATGGAGTTCTGAAAATTCAGGATGCATGTAGTCCAAGCCTTACTGTCATCTAAATAAAAAGTTGTTTTAAATTATAGGACAACATCACATACATTGCTCTGATCCTATGGTAAGTAGCCAAAGCATTTGTGTTACAGAAATCAGAAACAACGACGGTACTACAACACCCAGTCCCAAGATATTATAGAATAGTTATTTTTCTACATTGACCGACCGGCAATGGAACTTAGTGTTGTTTTCTGGTTATTTCTGTAAAAATAAATATTTAATATGCGCCAAACTACACACACATTTTTATGATTTTGAAGTAAAAAAAAATTAACACCCTCACATCCTACCGGACAATGAATTTTGTCAGGGGCGTCTGCCAGCACAACCAGACCTGAACCCGGGACCCCTCGCGATCAATGGGAATTATCTCGCGGGTCGTCAAATAGATGAAGGTTCTATGATTTTCACTTCATTTCAACTTACAAGTCTTAAACTTTTGGTCTTTACCATGCAATCGTATTACTAAACCCAGACATTTGTCACCGGCGTGTGCCGCTTGACAAACGACTCGTAATCAAGCTCTAAGTGGTTTACGTTAGGTGTCGATGGGCGCCAAATGTTGCGGGTGACGCGCGCTGTCTACTAGTAGCACTTAGCTCTGTATCGCTTTCAACAAGCTTCTAGTATCATATCCAAGTCACATTTGTTTTATGAAACACATTGATTAATTACGTTATTTGATACAATTTAATAAAGTAACGTTGCCCAGGGAAACATTGGACTAACTTCCAAAAGATAAGAATACTAAAAAGTAAAGTATGCCAAAGCAAAAAGCAACAGGCAGCAAAAGCCCAAACGGCCTCATAGTTAAAATAGTATAACCTCTAACGAGGGCCTAACCGTGATCTCTTAAAACAGTTTTACTTCAACCATGTTTTTTTTTAAAGGTTAAATAATTAAATAAATATTGGACAACATCACATACATTGCTCTGATCCTGTGGTAAGTAGTTGAGGTGAGGCCTGTGCCCTGCAGCGGATCGTATATTAGGCATACTTTACTTTTAAAGCCAATTTACTTAAGTTAAGCAACCCACGCCTCGGTTGTGAGTGGATGGGTGACCATTCGGTCCCGGCTAATATCGCTTGATAGCTTGATAATAGTCGTAAAGACTAGTCAGAGGTCTGAAGGCTGCTTGATTATATCTGATTGTGAGAATACTATACCACAAAAAAGTTACTACTATGTAGTTGCTGGGTTAGGGCCAAAATAGACTGGTTCAACAGTCGAATTCGGGTTTCGAAGGTTTGGTGGCAATCCAAACGCAGTAACTAGACTTGCCATCAAATGGCTATGTAGGACGAAGAAGACATCAATTCAGGTCTTAACCACACCACCTTACAATCAGTAAATCCGTTTTTATCCTGAATTGGGTAGGCTTGCGAACCTTACGATAAATAGCTCGAAATATTACCAAAATCAAAGTGGACACAGCACCTTATAATAAGCACACGGTCGGCTATATGGTGAAAGTGGACAGACAGACGCACGACAATTAATTATAATAATAAATCCAGTGAAAGGAGCCGATCGACATCCGATAGCGACAAGTCACGTGGGGTCGCGGCTCAGCTGTCAGTGCTCGAGATGGCGGGAATTAACTGCGTAAGGTTATAGTGAATTGAATAAACCGCATCGTAATAATGCCTCGAATTCGCAAGTTGAGTTCGAATCCCAGAAAACACATTTGGAAGTCCACCGCTGGACATAAGTCTTCTCCATTGAATGAGACAGCGAGCGGCTCTAGGCCATTTGCATTTAGTGGCTTCCCGACTAGGTCGTCATTACACCGGGTGGGGAGGTCTGCCCACCTTCTTAATAGTGGTCGCCACTCAGGAACCTTTCTCCACCCAGCCTTTACTTTTAGACATTTTTAGAACCTAGTTTTATAACGTTCAGTGGTGATAAAAAACACCACATACTTAGTTAAACTTAAGATATACACCGTGTAACTCTCTAATGTAAAACCTCTGAAGTGCTGAATGTAGTGCTCAAACACAACAACTTTTTGTATGGGACCAAGATCAAAATCGCAAAAAAAAAACGTTTCCCCATACAAAGCGTTGTTACGCTGTTGCTGATTGGACATTTAGTATAGAAGATGAAGATTTTACTGTTGATTCCATACAAAAAGTTGTTCTAGTTGAGCAACAGAATCAGCCCCTAAATTGTTTTATATATTGAGAGTTACACGGTGTATAATTTAAAAGAATTCTTTGATGATAAATTGTAGTATATACTCGTAATTGTAAGTTGACTGAAGTGGGATTATTGAAAGACAAGCCTTATCTTTGACATTAATTTTTTTTGACATCTTTGCAATTAATCAATTCCAGCATTTGTGTTATTCAGTTTGACATAGTTTATTGTGACAATTTTTATTTATTTTTGTTATGATTGTTGTTTTATGTTTTTCCTTTTTAATAGAATTCGAATTAAAATAATGTTTTAAATGTATTATTTTAGGATTTTATTATTTCTAAAAATCACGAATGCCTTAGTAGGTCATACTGTAACAAAACGAACATCTTTTATACCTTTATTGTGTGGACTACTGTTACTGTATGAAAGTGAATAAATGAATCATGAATTATTATCTGTTAAGAAAACTGTAAAGAAACTGATAAACAATAGTCCAAAATAGTCTGGTTCCCTTAGCCAAGGGCTATAAATAAAATAAAATAATTTGGACAACATCACATACATTGCTCTGATCATAAAGTAAGTAGCTGAAGCACTTGTTTTTTAGAAATCAGAAACAACGACGGTACCACAACTCCCAGACCCGAGACAACATAGAAAAGTTTTCTACATTGACCCGACCGAGAATCGAACCCGGGACCTCAGAGATGGCGACACTAAGTCCGGCGTACTCGTCACTCAGGTACGGAGGTCTAATAGTCGTTATAGAAGTCTGATGGCAGTTGTTCCAAAGGTAAATACTATATTTGATTTGAAAGACAAATTGATTTGGAGAAAGGAAGTTTTAAGATCTCTTGCTAAATATCTTAGGCTTCTAAGAAATAGAGAAACCCGTTTATGTACTCTTCATAAAAATCACAATTAATTTTATTGCAATGAAGTTTAGTAACATCACGAAAGTAAACACGTCACTACACATTAACGATTTTATTGGCGTATAATTGACAGTTGAAAAGGTTGAAAGATTCGATCTCAAACACGAGCGATCATTCGATTCGCCGAACAAATCGGAGAATTAACGTGTATCGGCAGATTTGCCGAAACGACAATTACCTAACGCTGAGAACAACTTTCGTTAAAACTGGCAGGATGCAATGTTACCGACATTGCGCAAGAGATGAAAAAGTAAAAACAAAATATGTGAAGATGCCAAGCGCGAGCTGGATTTAAGAGCTGAATAAATCAATGAGTTCTAACAATGAGGCGTTTGTAGCGGAGTGGCGGCATTGCTAAATTTAAGCCACCTCACCGCGGTTGTAATTGGATGGGTGACCATTCCAACCACATTTAGTGACATTCGCTATTCGCTATGTGCAAAGTGGGTGGTGTGGGCCGTAAAATCGATCGCAGCACGCAATATGGCAGAAATGTGAAATAACTCTGGACTGTCATGTGTCAAATTGCTAGATTTCCATACAACTCCATACTAACGTTATTGTGTATTTTTAAGTAAAAACTTTAAAATTCGCGATATGAGACAATATATTTTGTTTTATAAAGTGTAGAAACAATGGGAAAAACAGTTCGTGCATGTTTTATTCGTTTCCTACATTAAGATGGAAATTGGAGCTAACAAAAAAATGGATAGCTGCTGTAAAAAAAAACAAGTTTATAGGGAGTTCGTGTCACAGATGTTGGTCTTAAGATCACAGCTCCATAATAAGTAGCTTTGCCTGTTTGTTCTAAGCTTTCTAACGTCGCTCACATGCTGTGAAGATAGATTATTTTTCCCTTTATGCACAGTTTGAGGTTAGACAGTTATATCATGTATCGATTCAAATCCCGCACGTATTATAACATTCATATTTTAGTTCAAATAAGAAAATCACTTATTAGATTTTGCACAAAATTTAAAAAAAAAAACTAATTTTAAAGAAAAACAATCCGAAAATCTTTCCTAAACCATCCAGTTGCTATAATTTGAGAGATCTTAAGTCCACAAAAATTATGGTCACTAGGGGCGCTGTCATCGCGCACACAGCGAATACACAAAAACCAAAAAATCGCTATACACCATAATATATACCTTAATCAGACGCTTATCATGTTGAGCGATTTAGGTTTAGAGATGATACATAGCGTTTTTGAAAATCCAAATGTGATCAGCGACTTTCGATCCTGACCGTAGTTACTAGTAAAACCCACAAGTCATATTTATATGCTTTTATAAGAGCGTGACATATATACTTTTTTAGTATTTATTTTAGGTTGATAATAATATAAAATACGTTTTTAAATAAGTAAGTTATTTTTTTAACTTAGAGCAACGTAACAATAACGGGAGACTGCAGTGGGGTTTATCCACTATCAGATAAGACACACGTAAATAATTATAACTCTACCCATAAAGTTTATAATTGTAAACGAAGGGCTCACACATTTCTTCTCCCGCGGAGATCTGTTCCCACTATGATAATGGGCTATTTCAACTTTTACTGTTAGTTCGACAATGTGTCGATTTCAAAAGCCTGGGAATTTGAATTCATTTTTATCATCTCTCATGCCCAGTTTCTGTGATCATCTCAGCTAAAAGCTGTACCTTTTGAGTTTGTACAAAAAAGTATCGTTTTTAACATACGTTTATTAGTTTCACGTAAACAACTAACAACAATGTAATCTAATCTTAGATTGATATCTATTAGACATATTCTAACAAAGATTCTAATTCATTTGTCGTACCAATTAGAATCATTGTTAAAACGACTCAGCCTCAAGAGACAAAGGATGCAGGAGCGATCGCAGGGTTGAACGTGCTACGTATTATTAACGAGCCGACAGCTGCTGCGCTCGCTTACGGTATTGACAAAAATCTCAAAGGGAGGTAATCTAAATGACAACACAACAATTACAAATCGAACTGATCTGATGATGGAGCCAAGTGGATAGTGGATGATTTCCGAAACGTTTTAACTTTACTTATTGTAAGACCATGGGATTTCCAACAATGCCTACGGAACCTCAGCAGAGTTCGTCGCGCTCACGTCCAGTCGGATTGACCCCACTTTCTCGGGTGGCAGAGATCACGCATCGATCATTGGCCACCTAGAACAATATACTCGAGGTAATGGCCGGCGGATGGTACGTAAGTACTTATCACGCCAGCGAAAAGAACTGCTGATAAGGTAACATTAAATTATCCTGGTCGCAAACTAAAAACGTTTTTTGAATGATGTTTCGACTTGGTTGAATTGACCACGGTCACAGACCGATACAGCAATGTCACCATATCGCCCCTCTCTTTTTGTGTCGGAGTAAAAACGGGACATGGCCAAAAAGCGATTCTGTGGTCAACAATTACAATTTAAAAAATAATAATGAATCATCATTATTACTGCATTTATAGGTAGTCCACTGCTGAACATAGGCCTGCCGGTTAGAAGCGGCCTGCATTCGACGGCTTCTTGCCACCTTTACCAGGTTGTCTGTCTCCCTTGTGGGTGGACGTCCTACGCTGCGCTTGCCGGTACGTGACCTCCATTCTAGAACATTTCTGCCCCATCGGCCGTCAGTTCTTACGTGCTACATGTATACGTGCTATGTCTACGAAAATAATTTATTACCAACAAATATGCAGGGTCACATAGTGCCCCGACGCTAATTCTCAGCAAACACTTTTAAACAAGAGTGGGCGTCCAGCCTTACAAAAATGTTAAATGCCAAACAGATGTTAAATGTTTTATCAAACTAACTTTTGGGCAACTAGACAAAAATACGACCTGTAAATTATGATCAAAGGCTTTGTTTAACCATTGTTTTTAAGCGTGTTGTTGTAAAGCCCTCAGGCACAGCACAGTAGGTACTTAGCAAGTTCATTGCCACCTCACAATGGGCACTGAGACGGTCACCATGACCGCACACGACCGCACTTCCTTTTCACTGGGGAGTGGTTACAGCACTTGCGATTCATTTTGTAAAGTAGAAAATGTATGAGGTTGGCTGAACGCTAATAAGTAGTACTATTCAATTATTACCTTAATTTATTGATCTGTCTTACGCGTAAACTAGCTATTGTTCCTGCCATGGGAAAACTTACATCATATTTTATAAGTAACTCCCATAAAAACTATAAGGAAGAGGAAAGTGAAGCAGTCATGCGCGCTGACCACCGGCTTCAGCGGCCATTGTTGACGGGGTCAACGAACTTTCTCACACTCCTGAACCAAGTTGGGAAAAACCTAAGGCCATGGGAAGCCCACTGTCAGTACTCTCCTTTGAGGATGTATTTAGGGGGGTGAATACTTCTGGTCCTGGCCCTCAACTCAGAAACGTTTGAAAAGAAATGATCGAACTGATAACCACATGACACTATATGAATTATTATTAGTGTCTGTGGATTCTGAATTGTGGGCTTGGTGTGGTCCAGGCTGAAGTCCGACCCTGGGATGCGTTAATACACATCAAGGCCACGGGAACGAGGCACAATGGAAATTTTATTGATACGCGCCCACATGTGAGTGGTTTAAGCTTGACAAATTGAGGCTCGGACTGCATGCACCCGGAATTTTTTAGATCCCCATACAAAACGCTTTGATTCCGGGCTTGTTCAGAGCAGTTTTGTATGGAGTTCTGAAAAAATCCGGGTCTGAAAATAGTCCAAGCCTAAGAGCTGGCAAGAATTGTTACTCTTCTATTACAACCATGAAACTATGTATGTTGGGTAAGTATTACAAATATGATTTAGAACGATAAACTCATTACAGACCTAAATAAAACCACGAAATTAGAACTCTATCAGTCATTCAATCTCAATTTCAAAACTAAGTCACAAAAACTGGCCCTTCAGATTCCGATCGTTCGAATAGCAGCTATCACTGTAAGTTAGTATAAAAATAATTAAAAGCAATTATTTAATAAAACCTCGAAATGAGGCCGACGCTGGTCCACCGCATCAATAAAGGTACGGCCTCACTGATAGCGGAGAGGTTGCTTTCTTTTAGTACACTGTAAAATAATTTTTATTTTATTTTCTTTATTAAGGAAACAAACAGCTATCATATTACATTTGGCTTAAATATTATGTATAGTACTTAAGCACTAAAGTTTCCACTGCTAGGTAATACAAGTAAGTAATGAAGTTAGTTTTAATAAATAAATCAGTAAGAAATACACGAATGACAAAATTACACATTAGAATGCCAAATTTAAAAACAGTTTGAGATTTAGAAGATACATTTACATTTTCTGAAAATGATGTACTCATTATTACACATTTGTTTAGTAACGAGTTCTATTCAGGCATTTTTAACAGTCTCAGAAAATAGCTTCCAGCCCTACTATCGCTTAAAAGATTACATATCAGTTAAAGATAAGTAGAAGCGGCGTAAGTGACATAATCACCCTTGTCAGCCTTTGTTACTGGGAATAAAGTTAGAAGAAAATATGTAGTACCTAAGTGCGACTTGCAAGTTAGGCAGGATAATGTCGTTGTAATAACCATATACTTGCATTTTAACATCCTACATTCATAGGATTTTGAATTGGTGAATTTCACAGTTAAAGCTTCTAGTAATTTTGAACGTACCGCTTATTGCCTTCTCTACCTCTCTGTCTTACACATCACTCTCTTCGTTATGTGACCATCTCCCCTTCTAATCACATCTCCTTTCAAATGAACACGAAACTTATTTCCAATTTATTTGGCTTATTCTGAACTAAAGTTGAAGAGTTAGAAATTAAATAGTGCTTTACCGAATTAACTTAGTAAGTAGGTAAATAGATGGTTGATAGATGAATAGATAGATGGGATAAAGACCCCATTCTGTCTCTGGTCAATCTCATCCAAACTGACAGCTGTTGTGTTTAATACCGAGTTAGTTGATAATTTGGGAGCCGGGATTAAATTTTCTAATCCGGAGATGTTTTAGTCCTCAATGTTTCACTTCCTAATGTTTCAATCCTCAATGTTTCAGTCCTCATTGTTTCACTCCCCAATCATTTAGTCCCAAATATGTCAGTGCTCGATGTTACAGTCCCCAAAAGTTTCAGTTCTCAACGTTTTAGTCCTCAATGTTTCAGTCCCCAGTGTTTCAGTCCTCTATGGTTCAGTCCCCAACGTAGCAGCCCTCGATGTTACAGTCCCCAAAGTTTCAGTTCTCAACGTTTCATTCCTCAATGTTTCAGTCCCAAATATTTCAGTCCGCACCGCTATCTTTCTTCACATGTGTGCCCCACCCTTACCTACTCGCTTTACTTCCTCGTCCGCTCGTTAAACAACAAACAAATAAAAATACCGCAGTTATTGTTTCACACTACATTGTAAATTACACTTTTGTTGGGATCCAGTGCGTGGGCGCGTTTGATTAGGCATTCGTTACGCACTCGGGTAGGACTCGCCTTCGCTAATTACTCATATATTATTCTGTGAGGTAATTTCTTTGTATTGTTAATTAGTTTAATGAATTAAAATAAATGCGGAATATTGTTTTATTTACACATTCATTATATTATTGTATACAGGGTTGTTTTTAAAACACTTATGACCTCCTAGAGGTCGATTCTGGTGCTCAAATACAATAACTTTTTTTAAAGGACCAAAATCGAAAAGTATGTAAAAAAACCTGAGGTGTACACGAACAATGTTTACGATATTAGTAGGGAATATGCATGAACCAAATTTATTGTTTTTACTATATTTATAAGAAAATATATGAAATTATAGTGTCAATAGTAAAAACAAAATTGATTTTAGGTAAAAAATAACCGTAATATTGTAATTAGAAATTAAGGCATACCTATCTCCTTCTTAAACAACTTTTACTATGAAAAATGTATGGCGGACGTGTAATGTGACGTCACGGTACATATCGGATCTCCTTGTCTAACATGCAACTTGAATGGGCTGTAAGTTAGCTTTTTCGAAGGTTCTTAAAGTTTTATTAATTATAAGTAGGTATTATTTATTTTAGTACCAAATAAAAAAAAAACATGCATATTCCCCATTATGATTATGATAAGGTTACTCTGATCAAATATTACGTCTTTCTGTGAAAAACATGTGTAAAATACTTGTATAGTGTGCAATAAAGAGTCTATTCAACAATCTAATCACCACTCACAGTCAAGCAATTTCTTTTGACATGATAGAATCCAAACATATAAAATAAAGTTTCGTGTTACGCAGTCTCATGCCACCGCTAAGCATTGTAGGAGAGTAAACTCTAAAGTTAAATTGTTATTTTTTAAGTTGCTTTATCATGAAACTAAAAAGGAAGTGGGTTCCAATCCTGGCCGCCCCTTCGTGGCAGTGAGAGCTTCAAAGCGATAAATAAATCCGCTCCGTGAGAGAACGCCGCGAAGCTTGCAGCCACCTGTCGCGGGGATGGCTTTATGCAACGTGGCATAAGTAATGTACAATCGAGGAAGTCGTTTATTTTAATTAATTCAATTGAATTACTTAAAACTCGTATAGTTATGCAGATCCTCATTTTATTTTTGTGTTTTTGTAAGAAAATTTGATTATATATTATGTATAGTTTTGCACATCTTTTATTTGGTATTTCACTTTCTAAAAACTAAATATTTGATACAACTATCTTACATTTGGGTAAGTTCTTAAAATAACGAACTGTTAACTAAAGGTAGCGGCACTATTTAAAAATACAAATATGTTCTTCTTAAAACGGTCCCCTTTTGCCACATTTAAGATAATTTATTTTTGTTCGATCCTAAATAAATAAAATTATTTTATTTAAAATAGCTTTATTAGTCGCGTTACGCTTTATACAAGCCCTAAAAAAACTGTCTTAAGGTTCTCGTGAGTCCGAATGAAAAAACAGAACCCTTAAAGGATCATTTGTGTATCTGTCTGTCCATCTGTCACAGCCATTTTTGCTCCGAATCTACTGAATTGATTAAGTTGAAATTTGGTAAACATATGAATTTCTGTGACCCAAACAAGAACGTGTAACGTAAAGGTGTCAAACTAAAATGAACAAGAATATGGGACATGTAAAAGTGCCATTAAGGGCTTGATTGCAGAAGCAAATAGATTTTAATGAAGATAAAGATAAAGATAAATTTATTTACTAAAACATGTGTGAAACATATTACATAATTATCATGCATTATGGTTGTTGTTACATTTTCTAAAGTGCCAACATGTTTTGGCAAAGTCGCCGTGTAAAATAATAATATTAGTTTAAATTACATAATTAATGTCAGAAATTACTAAATTGATTGTTTACATTATAAATTAATAAAATTAAGAAAGAAAAAAAAAACATAATAAGTCAGAGTTTGTCATTTAAAAAGTCTTGTATATTATAATAACATTTGTCAATTAACAATTTTTTTAGTTTTTTCTTAAATAGATTAGTGTTTAGCGATTTATAGTCCTCTGGTACTTTATTGTATATTTTTGGTGCCATACATAAAATGCTTTTTTTAACAAAGCCGTTTTTGAAACATGCGAACACAATCGACTTCCATTGCGTCGGTTTCGCACGACTATATCGGAAAAGCAGATGTGGATTACCTTTAACGAATAGAGCTGTCTCAATTATATACAGGGACGGAAGTGTCAGAATTTTATATCTGATAAACAGCGGTTTACGTTTTTGAATTTTACAGGCTATCCGTTTGTCGGTCGAGTTTCCCCAAAAGATGATACCGTATCTTAAATGAGATTCAACTAGTACATAGTATGCTGTCAATAATGCATCTGTGTTAACTGTAGTGGATAGTCTGTACAAAGCAAATGCTGCACTGCTGATTTTTTTGCATAAATTATCAATATATTTTTTCCAGTTCAGTTTATTGTCAATTTGGAGACCTAGGAAACAGGTAGTATCTATTTCATTAATTATATTGCCCTGGTAAGATACTTCAATATTAGAGGGAGTTTGAGATCTTTGGTTAAAATGCATAATATGTGTTTTATTTAATTGATTTTTAAATTATTATTATTTAGCCATGTAATTATAGATGTCAGCGTTTCATTAATGTCAGATTTATAGGAGTCAATATCCCTACAGTTAATTGTCACAGTGCTATCATCGGCGAATAATGTCATGGGTTGGTTGGAAGTGGTTGGCAAATCATTGATATAAATAATAAATAACAGGGGGCCCAAGACACGTTTATGGGAAAATGTATTCGCTTTTTTAACAAATTACCACAGTCCATTGCTGAACTGCCTATGTATGAATTTAAATCGCATGTCAAGATGATTTTAATGAAAAAAGGTTATTACACTGTAAATGACTATTTAAATGATAAAAATGTATGGAATTAAATACTGCCGTGCTCGCACAGGTTCATTTTATCTTGTAATGTAAACACACTATTTAAAAAGAGGCTGACAATAGTGACCGAGTTTCTTGCGCTGCTTCTTCTCGGCACTAGCCCACAATATTGTCCCGAAGCAGTGGTAGGGTAAAAAATATATTGGGACGTGTAAAAGAGCTTAATTTAGGCCTATTTACAGAAATAAATTGGTTTTATTGGTTTTTTATTGGTTTTACTGCCTTGTGGAACCCCATATTTTATAATTCGCTCGTTCGAAGCATACATTTCCTCATATTTTGTTTTAAAATTGAGTCTGGATATTTCCGTTTTTTGACATCGACCGGTTAGATAGGATTTTATTAAACTAAGGACAGTACCCCTAATACCATAAGCTTCGAGTTTTCGTATCAAAATATTGTGGTCGACATAATCAAAAGCTTGCGTCATATCACAGTACAGGGCACATACTGGTCTTGTCTTATCAACGTGATTAATTACATTTTTATAAAAGTCAAAGATTGCCATATTTATTGTTTTATTTTTTCGGAAACCTTTTTGTTCTGCACATAATATAAAGTTCTTTTCTAAGTAAGTATTAATTTCATTGTAAAATATATTTCAAATATTTTGGAAAATATGAATTTAACAGTCCGTCAAAGATGTTGCACGAATAGTGAGCGAAATAATATTCATCATACGAAACCCTCTCCACGTGAGTTTAACTCCCACTTGCCACTTAAAAAGCATCATTTTAGTTGTTCTAAATAAAACCTTAACTTTGGTTGAACAACATTGATCATTTTACTGAAATCCCTTACATTTCCTAAACAAATTTGGTTAAAGCCAGACAACATTTAAATCCTTATATTACGATAACGAGGTCCTTCACAAGATATTTGGCAATTTCCTCATAACACTCACAAATCGTAATAATCGCGTGCTCGTCCACGCATAACGCCGTCCGTGAGCTTTCACGCGCGAGCGACGTCGCAGGCTCGCGGCGCACACCACGCTCGGTGACCACGCGCGGCGCGCGCCTCGGCTGAAACGGGTTAACAGAACTGCGTAAACGGCAATCGATGAGTTATAAACAATTGAAAATATTATTTTTGACAAAATTGTTGACGATACCTGCATTCGAATTTTGAATTTTGATACATTCGCATTGAAGTGTTGTTGACATAAGTGCTGTAAACATTTTTTGAAAAAGTTTTGGATGTTGATAAGACAATTAATTAAGTGACGATATCAGGACAATAGTCCGGTGTTGTGGAGGATTATTTGAATGGATTTTTGTGTTTTGTGAAGTGCTACTGTTTTTGGATTTGTTTTAAAGGGGGATGGTAAGTTTCTAGATTGCCGACATATTTATTAAATAAAGGGTAGACTTTTTGTATTAGGTACAATTGTTAAAATAAACGTTAAAACAAATTGAACAGATGTCAAATTATATTTTTTAAGTAGGTAATTGTAACGCTGATTTGAGTTTTCATATGATAATTAAAATACTAACTTTCAACCCCCCAAAGGGATGAATTTTGTAGTATTAAACATAGGACTGTGATAGACATTTGGTGTAGAGGTTCGCGCTCCGGACTACAAAGCCAGCGGTTGCAGGTTCGAATCCCGCAAGGGGCGAATGTTTGTGCGATGAGCACGAGCATTTGTACCTAAGTTAATATGTTTATAAACGTATTTAAGTATGTTTGTTTATCCGTTATCTAGTAACTAGAGTACAAGCTTTGCTTAGTTTGGGGCTAGATAATTGGTGTCATTGCTAAAAAAAAAAAAATTATTTATCCAATAAGGTTTACCAGGTAAAACTAGCACGCATTAAAGGAAGTTTAATTTTTATCCTGCAATTGTAGGACTTTAGGGTTAAGAGATCAATTTGTTTCTGGGACTTACATGATCACTTAATTAGGAGTTATTCTAAGATCATAAGCCATTTTGTCACATCTATCAGGAAAGTTACTAAAATTTAAAACCCATATAATTTTTTAGGTGATGAATTTTCCGTTATGTAACCTTTTAAATATCAAAGTCACATCTCTCGAGGGCATAATCATATAAATAATGTCAATTAGTGTCACGTGTGTCACACGTACCTGTTATTTATTTAAAGACCACCACCCGTAGTTTCTCCCCGACCTCGCGTAGAAAGCCGAAGAAAACTCGAATAATATATTTCCATAATAACAAACTCGCACAGATGAGCCCGTCGCAATGTACAGGCGGCTCATTACCGCGTTGTTTATTTGTCTTTAGTAGACTTATTTTTATGCCAGTTTTATTCATTTATTTTATTTTTGATTTTATTTTTTACGAAATCCACAGCTCTTAGGTACAGAATACATTTTCTTGGTGACAAAGCAGACAGCCAGTATTGGATTTACATTTTGTTACATTTTATACAATACGTGTTAAAGAGTTTTATTCCTGTTAATAGAAATATTTTTTATTAAATATGCGTCAGACAATATATGCGTCAGACAATATTATGCTTCAGAAAATATTATGCGTCAGACAATATATGCGTCAAACAACATTTGAGCCAGACTACAATTTACATTCTACTTAAACGCCATGGTCTCGAAGTAGGGAATTAATGGCCTTGTGTTAGGACACACATTACACAATGATGTTTCCCGGGGGCGTCTCCGAAGTTCGAGCACACCCATACCCGAGACAATTAGGAAGAGTTAGTTATCTGGACTGACCCGTACCGGGAATCGAGCCAGGGACCCTTTGCGTTAAGCGAGAATCACCGCGCTACAAGGACAAAAGGGTCGTACTTAAATACACTAAATGATGAGTCGCCGTCGGCCGCTGGGGCAAGAAGGTTTGTAAATGGAGACTACACAGGCAGCGCAGCGTCTATTCAGTACACTTGTACGAATCCACATGCGCGAATGGTGAATAGGTGATATGTGCGAATATGGATACTTGCGCGATTAGATACTTGTGCGGTGATCACTTACGCGAATGTACACTTACGCTCAAGGCACTTTCGTGAATGGACACTTTCGCGAATGTCACATATGCGCAAGATACTTGCGCCAAATACACTTCCGCGAAAAGATGTTTGCGCGAACGGACACTTGCGTTAATGGAGAATTAATAACATGTGCGAATATGGAAACTTGCGCGATTAGACACTTGTGCGATTAGACAATATCGCAATTAGATCGCAACACTTGTGCGGTGGTCACTTACGCGAATGTACACTTACGCTCAAGGCACTTTCGTGAATGGACACTTTCGCGAATGTCACATATGCGCAAGATACTTGCGCCAAATACACTTCCGCGAAAAGACGTTTGCGCGAACGGACACTTGCGTTAATGGAGAATTAATAACGTGTGCGAATATGGAAACTTGCGCGATTAGACACTTGTGCGATTAGACAATATCGCAATTAGACACTTGTACGGTGGACACTTACGCGAATGGACACGTACGCTCAAGGCACTTACGTAAATGTGATGTATGCGTGAAAAGACATGCGCGAAATACATTTGCCAGAAGTAAACTTACCTGGAATGAAACTACTGTACCATATAGTTGTGTCCTCATCTGTGGGACAAAACCTCATCATCATCAGTTCAGCCATAGGTCGTCCACTGGCTTGGCAAATTGAAAGAAAGAAAGAAAGAAAAGACATTTATTATGATTGGCATTTTAAGTATCACCTTTTGTGAATCAAAAGGTAGCTTCGCCGATTCCTATTGTTAGTCTATAATTGACCCATTAATCAACTACAAATAAGTGATTCAATCTACAAATTCGAGAGTCCTTTTCGGAAAAACTAACTTATAATTATTTCAAAATTGACATAATTCATATCGTTTTACTTAAGTTGGGTTTTAATTTTCTTAATACAGTAAGTCAGACATACTGTATTTACTGCGGTGAAATTCGCATACTCGCAAAACGGGTGTGTCCACGCCTGCGCAACTTGAAATGCGTTGATTACTCCAACCTGGGCTTCGGGGAAAAACGACGGGGAAAGTAAGGGGAAACGTATGAGTGTTAATATCGGTAGTGGTCTTGACATGTTCTAAGAGTAGGCACTTATACGTGATTATCGAGTACATACGCATATAGCAATACGAACATCTTTCTCCGAAACTAGTGATTTGGGGTTTAAGACATTTATTTTTTCTCAAAAAGAATTTACAATTCACTTATATGAGAAATTAAAATAGTTTACCAAGTAACTTACTTACAGAGCGACAAGTAACATTTCTTAATATAAATAACATGTGGGTAGCTTTGTATCGGCTCGATCGCTAGTTGAGGTGCAGGATGCCGTTTGGTAACTTTGCTCGGATACATTGAACTAGCGAAGCTGGAACAGACATTGCGTCTCGATAGTGAGCGCACCTTGTGCAACACAAATTATGTTTGTTGTGAGGTAAATAAATTATTATTACATGTTACCTAATTTACAGTATTCATTTACCTTTTATTATCATAATTTTTATCAGTATTGTTTCTTTTTCACTTACATTTAGTGTGAAATTACAAGAGCTGTCAACTCTCGCCCATACAAAAAGATACAGATGACAGAAATGGCGGAAAATTTCGTCGTACAAATCATATGACATTTCTACTCTATGGGGTACGTGCTCCATGTAGGTGATGTTTCGTTTGAAGCGGTCATGGGAGAAACAATTTATTGTTGGCTATTTGGTTGTTATAGTCACAAAAGTCAATGCTGTTTCTAATTATGGTAATCCATTTGACGGAAACGGAAGCGGTTTAAAGAGACGGCGCTAGATGGCGCTAGTGAAACGTGCACCGGACGTAATCGGATCGCCCCACTACTCCCACCACTGCAGCCAAGCCGGGCGTGCGGCTTTATAAGCGACTGTCGCCTCAGTTCGGCACGCATTCACTTCGGTTGCGTCTCGGTGCACGGATCACTGTCTCGGTGAACTAGCACTGCCCCCTCTCTGCCACTCTGCCAGATACCTATGCTATATAGGTTATTTGATTGTCGGCATAATTATAATTCAAATAATTAATAATGAATATTGTAACGTCATTTAATTAATAAAACTCTAGAATTGGAATCCTGGCTGTGGTTTACTTCTGATGTCTAACCCCTCTCCGACATCAGAAGTGGGATACGAAGTTCGGCCCACTTCTAGAAATCTAGCTGGCAGCATGATGCAAGACCAAATGACCCTGTTTATGGAAACTATGTTTTCCAAAATGACTGAAGCCCTATCACATCGACCTAGTTCCACCCAGTCATTTACTGCCCTTGTGCCCTTTGTCAACGACTCCGACTCCGACTAGGTGAGCCCCCCCCGCCCTGCAACAATTGTGGCAGAATTGGACATCGAGCTATCGAATGTCGTGACAAAAAGAAGTCCGTTATAACACATCACGGAGTCAGCATTCCAGACACTCATCAATCAACTCGGAAGCCTCAAGTGACCTGCTACGAGTGCGGCGAACCGGGCCATGTTATTCCCGGCTGCCCAACGCGAGCTAACAACATAAGAAGAGAACAACCCGCTGCCAACAGTAAAGAAGTCAAAGTTTGCTCCAGAACAGCGTGCGACAACCTGGAGTGCAATGGTATTAAGTTATCCCTTATATTTGACTCTGGTCCCGAATGTAGTCTAATTAAGAAGAGTGTTTTACGATTAATCAAGGGAAAGAGATCGTATGATATTGTCCACTTGACAGAAATAGGCAATGGTAGGGTTGATAGTACTGAACAGATTCCTTGCAAAATTATCGTTCAAAAAATTCCAATTAAGATTGTTTTTCATGTTCTTGCTGATGAATACCTTCGGGACGATGTTCTATTGGGTCGAGATATCCTAACCCAAAATATTCTTGTTGAAATTGGCGAAGACGGCTTCACCGTAAGACAATCCAGGGAAGCTAGCATGTTTTTAAAGTCTGAAAAACCTTTCAAATTTGATTTAGTTGATACAGATTTAACCGGCTCAGATGAAGATAAATTACTCCTCATATTAGAAAAAGATTCTGCCCACTTTATCGAAGACTTGCCTACATCCCGAATCCAAACAGGTGAAATAAAAATTGATCTGATTGATCCACAAAAGACTACATAGACGACCCTATAGATTATCGCAAATCGTATCGAAATCGTAGGCGAATTAATGAAAGCCAAAATTATCCAGGAGAGTTCATCCCCATTTTCTAGTCCCATATTGCTAGTACAAAAAAAAAAAGATGGTAGTAAGCGAATGGTTGTAGATTATAGGGAGTTAGTTGGCAACACCAAACCAGACAACTATCCACTACCTTTGAGTAACTATCAAATTGATAAACTGCATGGTGCACACTATTTTTGTACAATCGATATGGCCTCACGGTTTCATCAATTACCCTTGTAATGACTCTGTAGAATAGACCGCCTTTGTTACCCCTAAAGGTCAATACGAATATCTCGCAATGCTTTTCATGCTTCCAGGTATTTCAAAGAGCAACCAATAATGCCCTTAAGGCTTCCTATTCAAAATGTGATCTAACCCCTCGAGTACATAGATGGTGGGCTATACTTCAAGCTTACGATTTTGAAATCATGTATAAAGAAGGCCGTAAAATGGCCCACGCAAACTTTATATCCCGTAATGTGTCCGAAAATTGCAGTAACAAGCCCCGCAGTGTAAATTTCCTTGAACTCTACAAAGGCTAGTTGGTTGTTGAACAAGAACGAGATTCAGAACTTTCAGATAGCATTTCTAAAATTCGCAATAATCAATTACCGGATGAAATAGCCCGTACATATGAAGTTAGACAAGGAATACTATATAGAAAAATTGAGCGCTATAGGACTACTAGTTAGTTGCCCATTATACCTCGTTCCCTCGTATGGTCCTTAATTAGCCATGTCCATAATGAGATTAAGCATTTAGGTTTTGACAAAACTTTGGATAAACTATACGAAATTTTACTGGTTCCCCAATATGCCTAAATTTGTAAAAAAGTTTATTGATTGCTGTGTCTATTGCAAAACCTATAAGGCCCCGCTGGCGCACAACAAGTGCAGCTGCATTCTATCCCAAAGGATCCAATACCTTGGCTTACGGTACATTTAAACTTAGCAGGAAAATTAAGTGTGACAAACGCGAACGAAACGAATATTGTTCAGTATTAATAGACGCTTTTACTAAGTACGTACTTCTTGAATATAGTCCAGACCAAAGCTTTTCTCACGCAATTAAAGCCATAAAAAAGGCAGTTAAACTAGTTGGAGCCCCGAAACGTATTATCGCCGATCGCGGTCGATGCTACTATTGTAACGATTTCAAAGATTTTTATAAGGATAATAACATAGAACTTTATCTAATAGCCACTGGTTCCAGTAGAGCTCAGGTAGAAAGGGTCATGCGAACTTTAAAAAACATTTTGATTGTAATCGAATGTCATTCCAATAATGTATGGCAGGATCAACTGGGAGATATTCAGCTTGCTCTCAATAGTACACGCTCCAGAGTTACTGGCTTTACTTTTGAGCAGATGTTCGGTGTACAAGCTAATTCATTAAACTTAGCTAGATTGTCTCCCAGTTCATCTGAACCAAATAGAATTAACCTTTCGGAAGCTCGTTCATTGGCATCAGAAAATATCACAAAGATCTGCTCAAACTGATACCTGTAGACTTAATATAGGAAAAGCTGTAATAAGACCTTTCTTGGAAGGAGATTTTGCTTTTGTCAAATGTGAAGAGAGGCATTAAAGTAAATTTGACAAGAAGTTAAAAGAACCTTATAAAATAATAAGTTTTAGATAATGACCGTTATGAGCTAAAACACATCAATGGGTCAAACAGAACTTATAAATTTGCTTACGAAAATTTAAGAAAAATACCTGAAGGTCAAAAAGGTTTTCTTGAAATAGTCGATAGTTATAGTAATACCACTGATAATGACGATGACAATGAGCAAGCAACGATAGATGATGTTTTGTCTGAGATAGAGGACGTTGATAATAATGTACAGTCTGATAATAATGGTAACGATTTGTCTCAAATTTTGTGTAATGATGCTTCTGATACTCTCTCAGTCAACTCAGATACCTTATTCGCTGGTTCTGAAACTTTGACGGTCGATTCAGAAGAAACTTTATCTGCTGTATCTATGTGATGTTATGAGTTAGCTTATTGTTGCTGAAGGGGTCTCATCTACTCAAGTGGATGAAGATCTAGACCAGTATTTGAGAGTTGAAGGGGTCTCATCTGCTCATAGATGATGATCTAGGCGCTTATTGTTGCTGAAGGGGTCTCATCTACTCAAGTGGATGAAGATCTAGACCAGTATTTGAGAGTTGAAGGGGTCTCATCTGCTTATAGATGATGATCTAGGCCAACGTTAGATAGCTGTAGGGGTCTTGTCTACGCAGTGGATAATGACCTAGACCAGCATTTGAGAGTTGAAGGGGTCTCATCTGCTTATAGATGATGATCTAGGCCAACGTTAGATAGCTGTAGGGGTCTTGTCTACGCAGTGGATAATGACCTAGACCAGCATTTGATTGTTGAATAATGTGTAAAACGTTTCTTACTCAGGCATTGGGGAATAAATGCCCGAGGTCGGGCATATTGTCAGAATGGCCGTGACGGAAACGGAAGCGGTTTAAAGAGACGGCGCTAGATGGCGCTAGTGAAACGTGCACCGGACGTAATCGGATCGCCCCACTACTCCCACCACTGCAGCCAAGCCGGGCGTGCGGCTTTATAAGCGACTGTCGCCTCAGTTCGGCACGCATTCACTTCGGTTGCGTCTCGGTGCACGGATCACTGTCTCGGTGAACTAGCACTGCCCCCTCTCTGCCACTCTGCCAGATACCTATGCTATATAGGTTATTTGATTGTCGGCATAATTATAATTCAAATAATTAATAATGAATATTGTAACGTCATTTAATTAATAAAACTCTAGAATTGGAATCCTGGCTGTGGTTTACTTCTGATGTCTAACCCCTCTCCGACACATTCATGTAAAAAACTTAAGTACCTGTTTTTTTTAATTACCAATCAAGTTATCCATTCAATTTTTTTTTTATTCCTCCCATGACCGCTTAAACTTAACTGACGGGCTTATACATCATGAAGTATATTTTTTTTTATAAATATTGGACATCACATACATTGCTCTGATCCTAAGGTTTGTTTTCCTAATCCTAAGTAACTAAAGCACTAGTGTTATAGAAATCAGAAACAACGACAGTACCACAACACCCAGACCCGAGAAAATTTAGAAAAGTTATTATTCTACATTGACCGACCGGGAATCGAACCCGAGACCTTAGAGATAGTCACGCCAAGTCCGGCGTGCTCGCCTCTCGGCTACGGAGGTCAACAAATTAAACATGATGTAGCGAGATTTAATGTAGTTAGGTACTTGGCCAAACTCGAATGTAGGCTTACAGTGTTATGGAGCATGACGAGCGGTCCGAGTGTAACGGACGCCAAGATAACGATAATGTCGCCAAATCTGCCAACTCAGTGCGATGTCGGCGTGTTGGCACCTCACAGGCATATAGAACCCCGTTATTGTCAGTTGTACAGTTTAAATTAAACATCAGTATTAGGTTGTACATGAAGAATCGGATAAGTGCGAGTAGGCCTCGCCCACCGAGGGTTCCGTACAAATTTGTGGGTACATATTATCAATAGTTCAGGAATCGAGTCTCGCAGTTAATTACAAAATTAAATTACAAATGCATAGTATTCAGATTTCTCCCTGTACTTGTAGTATTTAAATACGATATTACTTGTCAAATTTCATAGTGATTCGATTTGATTTGATTTGATTTCCTCGAGAGTGTCGATATATACGTTTTTTGCGGCATAAATGGTTTTGTCTTTTTTACTTTGAATCTAAAATTGACATTGATGATATTGAGTGTATTGAAAGTAATGGAAAACTATGACATTTTGATTTTTATATTACTTAATAATTTGTGGTTTGTGTATGACTGTAAAATTTTAAATGCAAATTTTTATCGATGTTTTGTGGGTGTAAGGGGCCCAACCAAGACCTTTTGGGCCCAAGGCTCACCTGCCAGTCGGTGCACCTGCTAAACAACAGACGAGGCTCTGGCGCAGGCTTTCCCTTCGGGGTTGGGGGGTCGGACGGCAGTCGCTCCTGTAAAAGCCAACCCTGCCACACAACGATGGTGGTGTATCGATGTTTTGTGACATAAACTAAAATATTTGCATGCATGCATCAATGGCATGCATATATGTAACTATTGTATAATATTTAAGATCTTATGTACTATATTCAAAAGCAAATAAATGATTCTTGATTCTTGCTACGTTATTTTAGAAGTTTGTTTTTTTTACAGCCTATAAAGGGACTGTAAATCTATGTAATATGGTTTTAATTTCAACTCGATACTTCCACGCGCTCCCGAGACAAAGGGTCTTGATAGTTATAGGGACAGATAGACAGACGGACAGCAAAGTGATCCTTAAGGGGAACTTTTTCCTTCTGAGGACGGAACCCTAAAAAGAATATTATATAGTAGAGACTTCATAAACTAGCTCGCACTTACTAATTGTCTTACTGAATTTCTATTAATAAAGGCTGACGAAGATAAATTATTCCGTTGCAGCATTTCTTCTCATCACCAGTCGATATGTAGTCCTTGCAATTCAATTCAATTCAATTCAATATATTTATTGCATTCTATAATGTTACACAGGTGTTATAAATAGGTACATAAAACAGATCATTATAGACCCTGTAGGGCACTGCAGTGATAGGGGCAAAGCTATACGAGTATGCCCAGGAAACGTGCAATGTTTTAATAGCCATAGCAAAAAGACCTAAATTGGATTCCCACCTTGTATTATTTTTCTAATTCTAATAGCAATGAAAAGAATATCTGTTACTGTCCCGTTAATGTCGACTGGTCCCAAATCCATCGTAACGGTGTTCGGTTTTGGATGTCATTACGAGCTACCTTGAGTAATCATTGCGATATTTGATTCCGCACATCCAATATTTGGAGAGTAAATACGGGTTGTGGACATACTCGCAGTTTAGTTTTCAATTTCCGGAATTCCGTTTCATTGTGAGCATAATATAGATTTATTTTATACATAAAATGTACGTAATATTGTTATAACACGTTACTTATTTGGTAAAAACGGCTTTTTATTGACCCAACCGTTTTTATTTATTCATAACAGCCTATGCTCAGCAGTGGACGTCCTATGGATGGCTGAAATGATGATGATGATAATGATGATGACACAAAACAGATAACATTTAAAATAAAGAATAAGAAGACATTTTATTTATTTCGCACAAAAACACACCATAGTGACATTATAAGTACATAAAGAAGAAAGAAATGTGCCAAAAAGGGTCCCCCGCTCAGTATTAGTCATGGTATGAACATGATGTATAGCATATTGTAGAAATATATCGATCGTAATCCAAAGCTTACAAATTGATTATTTTATTTTTATTTTATTTTCCTTTATTGAGAAAACCAACAGCGTATTTATACATTGTTAACATACATTATTTAACACACAATATGGCCAATAACAGGTTTCCCTTATCTTATCAATAGTACATCAAAAGGTTGGAAATGCCACAAACGTTTACGCAACACTAATCACTATACAACACACAGTACAATATACAACAAAACAAAACAAATCAACTCGATAGCCAACTCAATGTTATTTAAAAGATAAAAGACATTAACTAGTATTAATAATTAATCTTTATATATATATATATATATATACTTTTTTTTTTTTTTATTATAAAAACAGTAATTAAAAATTAATAATGTTTGGAAAAATCTCAACTATAGAAAATTAAATTGGTAATTAGGATAAAATTGGCTTGCATATAATCTCACGCATGTATATTAAATTCGCCTTATGTCAGAATAAATATTGAAATAGAAATAAAAAACGTTTATTCGACACACTAAAATAAAATACATAACAATAAAATCATATATAGATATAATAAATATTGGACAACATCACATTGCTCTGATCCTATGGTAAGTAGCTTAAGCACTTGTGTTACAGAAATCAGAATCAACGACGGTACCACAACACCCAGACCCGAGACAATATAGAAAAGTATTTTTTCTACATTGACCGACCGAGAATCGAACCCGGGACCTCAGAGATAGCGACACCAAGTCCGGTATGCTCACCTCTCGGCTACGGAGGTCAATGAAGGGTATCTGGTGTGTCAAAAAGGAGTATTGAGTTTAACGTTATTGCCAAATTAATCTTTGGTTTATAAAAGTAGTTAGTATTTTTTTTTAGGATAAAAATGTAAAAAAAAAACAATCACATTTTTGTATTACCTCTTTACTCGAGTATCTTGGGATTTCAACGAACGATGGTTGTCCAGTATTTTTACTGCAATAAAGTTTCTCGACGTAAGTATGATTGCTGTCATAATCGTACCGTGTAAACGCCGCTCGCGATGACTCGCGCCGATAAAGCCTGGTTTACATCCGCCGATTCGACACAGCCTCAACAGACTGCTCCGATGGGTTAGTAGGTGACAACTAACAGAAAGTGTCAACTTGTGTTATTAAAAAATGTGCAGTTCATTCGCACTCCTATTTTCCGAGAAATATACTGGCAACATCATAAGGAAATCTCACTAGCCGAATAATGAAGGGTTTTGTTACCGGTGGTAGAGTTGCACGAGCCTACAACCTGCAGGTACTAGTAGGGTTGCCAACATTTTTTCTATCAAATATAATATTTTCGAAGCTGTTATACCTCAAAAAATATTGTAGATAGCAAAAAAATCGGAAAATAATGTGGTTAATATATTTATTTTTTAAATAGTTGAATTATTTGTTTTTGCTCAACGTACATACTGGGTACCCTCAGTTTGACACCAGATGCAATAAAGATTTCTTCTTTAAAGGTCTTAGTTGTATTAATAACTTTTCCAATATATAAAATTCTACGTGAATCTTATGCTTGATACGGCAGTTTAATTGATATACCATGTAAAAATTACCAAAAAAGGCAATTAAATTAATGCAATTTATTTTTAAATGAATATTATAAATTTCGCACGCTATCCGCGGGCTGTGTAGAGCCGAGCGGGCCTTACGCAAAATATAGTAGTTTCGCGTACAAATTTTTTAGAAATAAAGTATTTGATCACCTAATAGGAGGATATAGGAGGAGGTCCTCCTAGGATACTATATTATTGGCCACCCAGTGTTGCTCAGTATAAACCAATCCGTCTGGTGTATTGGTTGATGCTCCGGAATACAAAGCCAGCGGCCGCGGGTTCGATTCCCGCAACGGGTAAGTATCTGTGTGATGAGCTCGAACATGTTCCTGAGTCCCATGACTCATATAATATAATGTATTTAAGCATGTCTATCCATATAAGCTATGCTTATTATTTACATACATTTCGACCACTGAGCTATCTTCCATCGCTCTTACATTCATAATTTATGTTATAGGCAAAGATCGGAGTAGGTAGATTGATTTGATGTACTTTGGTAGTGCTAGCATAATATGGATATGCCTTTTTTCAAAGACTGATACCAAGAAATTCCGGAATCCCGGAGGTATGTCCACATTAACATTAATGTTTGAGATCATTGACCCCAAATCAGTCTACCTACTCCGATCACTGGTTATAGGTTACAATCGAGTATTAAGATATAGTAGCGTATATGCGAAGAGTAGTACCCGGCAGTACGATTCCTCAAAATATGGAACTATAGTTATAGACGAAGTTTTCAGTAAAAAGTTTTGAGTGACAGATTGCTGGGCCACCCGCTCGGCGGCTCATTCGTCATTCGCAATGACAATACGAACTGTTACTGTATTTAGTATTCGCTTGAACGCAAGTTATGAGCGACTGACGGGCTAGAAATAATTTCTTGTAAAGTTCAAAATAAGGTTTGAAATAACAAAATAATTATAAATGTTAGCGGTACGGTCGGCCAAGAAAGTGGTCTATCAGTTTTTGCAAAATTTAATGTGTAAGTAAAGTATAAGGTTGAACTCGTGGACTTATTACTTTTTTAACAATGAAAAAGATGCAGAATTTTGACGTTTTATTTTCTGACGTCATAGAAAGAGAGCATTAGTAGCTGCCAGTATAATTATTACTACAGAATGTTTATAATTATTATTATTAATATTCGACACAATGTATGTTATGAATAAATGGAATTGAATTGAATTAGAAATATTTTTACAGTACTTAAAAGACAAAATTTTATGAAAGCATCGAATAAACATTATCAAAAATTTAAAACTACAATTATTTATACTATTCATCTCAAGCCAGGTTACTCTTACGCTGATTGTATCGGTTCGTCACATTGGTCTATGCGCGGCCCCCTGGCGCATCAAGCAATGACAAATCACATTTGATTGTACCTACATGTAACAAGTCGATTTACTACCAGTAATAGAAAAACTTAACATTTTGATAGAGCTAGGTGTTGTGTATGTAAACACTAAAAGACAAAACGATGTAAGTTATAAAGACTTAAAGAATAAACAAACAAACTTTGCTAAGCATTCATTAACTGAGAAATTCTATTGTTATGCGGTTTCATGAGACCACTTGGATGTTAACGGGCAATAAAATGGATGGTTTCTTAGAAATTTTGCATTTTAATTAAAATTCTTAAACATGAAAATCAGTGCTAAATATCAAAACAGTAATTTCTCTTGCCTTGGACCCCACCGATACTAGCCACCTGTCAGCGGTCACTGCGAAGGTTCTTGAACCGTCCGGTGGCGCTGAGTCACGCTGCAAAAACTAACTCTCTGATCCGTAGTGTCACTGTGCGATACAATCTGATCAATTACCAAACCATTTGTAAAACTGTACTAGTCAATGATTCACAGAGTTAGTATGATATCAAGCGTTTTATGATTTTTAGGTGCTAGTGTAGAGGCGAAACGACAGACATAGGAAGATAATTAAGAGGTTTTAATGTCAATTTCATACTGTACAAATTTATAACACACATAGTAAAATTTGTTTATGTAAAAGAACAAACTGTAAAATCCACACACCCTATATATTTAAAAATAATCTTTGATAAATAACCGCGCGGCCTTCGTAATCTATCTATTGACTTTATTTTCGGATATTTTAAAGTTTATTTTTTCGTAATATACGATTATTTAAAAAAAATAAGATTAAGACGCTTCTTTATATTGTTTCCTAGATCTTTTTTTAAAATTTGGCACCCTTTGCAATGTAACCCTATATATTGTTTTCACAATTACACCAATTATCTAGCACCAAACTAAGCTAAGCTTGTATTACGGCGACTAGACGACGGATAAACAACTTATACAACAAATACTTTTATAAACATTTATTATTAGGGTACAAATGCTCGTGCTCATCACAGAAAAATTTGCCCCTTGCGGGATTCGAACCCACAACCGCTCGCTTTGTAGTCCGGAGCGCGAACCACTACAACAGACGGTTGTCCGTCTGTGTGTGTTTGATACATTACAATGTTAAGTATTGAATCATTGTATCTCTGTTTAAAATAATGTCAGTTTAAGTCATTGGCAAATAAATTCCGTTTTTATTTAACGAGCACAAAAAAAAACAATCGTTGACATTTACGTTGATAATGGTTGACAAGACCAATAACGCAAGCGCTATTTGAGATTAGCTTTGTCTGACCTTCCCCATTGACTTTTCATCACGTCTCTTCCACAGATGCTGTAAGGGTGCTCACCAACCCTATCGTCTTCTCAAATACGATGGGCTAGCACCACAACACAATGAACGAAAGCCGAGAGCGGATCCGCCGGGAGAGGGAGCGGGAGAAGAACACCTACACCTCACCCCGTCTCGCTCTGCGTCGCGTGCTGCTCCTAGCCGAAGGGAGACAGTTCAGGGAAGCAGCGGCCATCTTGTCAAGACTCGGGCCGGGAGTTTTACAGACGGTGGCCACAGAGCTGCCGACCGATTTGCTGGTAGAAGCGTTACCGCATTCTGCTCATCTTCTTGAGACGCTGTTGAATAGGTAAGTCTTAATATCAAATGTAACCTGAAGTTTAATTATCTAGTTCAGCTTATGTCATCATCATCATCATTTCAGCCATAGGACATATAGGCCTCCCCCAGTGATTTCCAGATTGACCGTTTGAAAGCGGCTTGCATCCAGCGGCTTACTGCAACATTTACCAGGTCGTCTGTCCACCATGGGGGTGGACGTCCTAAATTGTGCTTGCCAATGCAAGTATGACCGATGGGACAGATTTTTTCTGTCTCATTAGGGCTCAGTTCTACGTGCTGTGCCCAGCCCACTGCCACCTCAGCTTGCCAATCCGTTCAGCTTATATGTAGCCTGTTATAATCACTTAGGCCCACAGAAAGCGACAGCGAGCGGCTCTGGGCTGTTTGTATCCAGTGACTTTCGGCAACCTTGACTTGGTCGTTCGTGGTCGCACGTTGTAGCCTGCCCATTTCTAAAAAAAAGTATTTTCCAAAATTTTATTCTACTACTTTGTCGGCGTAATTGGTATACACACAAAATCAAAATTACAGCATTCCAGTCGTAACGGTCTCTTAGCAAAACCTCGGACGGACAGACAGACAGACGGACATGACGAAACTATAAGGGTTCCTTGTCAGGACTACGGAACCCTAAAAACGTGCGGGCTAACCTTTAAAGAAATGAATGTATGTAATATACACGTCAATAATCTTATTATAAAGCAGGAAGTTACGATTTTATAAGAAAGAGAGGCATAATTACTTGTGCAATATAAAAGACATCAACGAGATTATGTTAAACATTTTCATATTTTCCTTGTGACTATAATGTGTATGTAATTAGTTCAATAAGTTGCAATTATATTATATAAATACAGTAAATCATCATCATCATTTCAGCCAAAGGTCGTCCACTGCTGAACATATGCTTTCCCCGATGGCTTTCATTGGGGAGGATTGCCAATACTCGCCACGCTTGGCAGGCGGGTTGCCGAGCGCAGTTTTCATAATATTTTGCATGCAGACTGTCACATAATATTTTCCATACGTTGTGTGCCATTTATACATCAATGCATTCCAAGTTCTAATAAATTAAACACAGTAAATAACAGCTACAAGCCATCTTTTTATTCACACCACAGATTAGACAAAGACAATACAAACCCAAAGATACTATAAATTTATGCCACACTCCTTCCCTCCAAATTCTTACTCTATTTTACATAACCTAAAAATAATTATAAATTTAACCTTTGTACAGGTTTAAGCTTTCTATAGCTCTTCCTAACCTCCGGGTGAGCTTGGGGCGAAGGATTGCTAGTTTGACAACTTTCTTTTATAGGATCCTTCGGCCCAAACTCAGCCCCATCTTCATTGTTATCAGAAATGTCATCTGTAGGCATAATTGTTACGACGACAGGGATCGTCTGTATTTTTAAAATTTTCTCTTACACTCCTTGGCAGGCATTGAGTGACATTCCTGGTAACAATACCATTATCAGTTAACACATCATACATAACATTTCCAACTGGATTTTCTATTACACCCTCCATCCACTTTCGATCTTTATTATATGAAGCTACCAGAACCCTATCACCCGGCATAAACTGTTTTACTGGTTTTCTAGACACTACCTTCCGAGGCACAACCACATCTTTTTTTATTAAAGTTAAACGAGTTCTCAGCTGTCTGCCCAACATTAACTCACATGGTGCTTTGCCTGTAATTGCATGTGGTGCCGTACGATAAGCCAATAACCACTGTTGTACACTATGATCCAAATTATTCTTATCAAATTTACATGCTAGCATGGCTCGTTTAAACGTTTGCACACTCCTCTCTGCTAAGCCATTACTTGCCGGGTGATATGGTGCTGTGCATACGTGTCTAATGTTATTGTTTTTGCAAAATAAACGGAACTCTTCAGAGGTCCATTGAGGACCATTATCAGTCACAAACTGTTCCGGTATTCCAAATCTAGCAAAAATACTTCGCAGACATTTTATAGTTGTGCTTGAAGTGGTAACATTCATTTTGATTACTTCTGGCCATTTAGAGTGTGCATCTACAACAATAAGCCACATATGGCCCATAAACGGACCCGCAAAATCAGCATGAATTCTTTTCCACGGCTCTTCTGGCCATTCCCAATTATGAATCGGTTTTTGTGTTGGAAAGTTCCTGTTGTTGATGCACCCTCTACAATTATCAGTAACATTTTTAATATCTGCACACATGTTGGGCCACCAAAAATAACTATTCGCTAATGCTTGCATCTTATTAATACCTAAGTGCCCTACATGTAATTCAGATAACACCTTTTCTTTCAGACTATTTGGGATCACTATACGGTCTCTCCAAATGATAGCGTTTTTGTTTAAATACAATTCTGTTTGTTTTCCTTTAAATTTAGATAATTCGGGACTTACTTCTTTTGGCCAGCCTGCTCTTATGTATGTACAAATTTTACTTAATTCAGGGTCTTTTAATGTTTGCGTAGCTACATCTGTTAACGTCACTGGTGGATTATCCATATTGTCCCATAAAATGGTATTGACATTGCTTTCCTCATTTATTATATTATCGTCCCCCCTATTGGGAATTGGTAATCTGGATGGAAAATCGGCCGCTGCGTTGTTAAGAGATGTTCTATATTTTATATTATAGTTATAATTACAAAGAATTAAAGCCCATCGAGCCATTCTGTCAGCATAAATGTTACTGACAGTTTTACTTGGATTGAAAATAGAGACCAAAGGCTTGTGATCTGTGACCAAAGTAAAAGTTCTTCCTTTTAAGTATAAATCAAACTTTTTGACTGCCCATATTATAGACAACGCCTCCTTATCAATTTGTGAGTATTTAATTTCTGATTCACTCAATGTCCTACTTGCAAATGCTATGGGACGCTCTAAAATTTTATCTCCTACCTTTATTTCATGTGATAGACATGCACCTAGCCCATATTTGGAAGCATCACAGCTCAAAAGTATCGGCCACTCTGGGTTGTAATGAACTAGAACTTGATCTGATGCAATAGCTTTCTTGGCCCATTCATATGCCTCTTTTTGATCAGTAGACCACACAAAGGTTTCTGTACATTTCAATAATTTGTATAATGGCTTTAGATGTTCTGCTGCATTCTTTAAAAATTTGTTATAGAAATTTATGGTACCCAGAAAGCTACGTAGTTCTTTGACATTCTTAGGCTCTGGTGCTTCCAATATTGCCTTAATATGCTCCGGTGTTTTGTGAACCCCCTCTTTATCAATGATGTGGCCGCAATATTCTAGCTGTGTAGACATCAAAACTGTTTTCTCTTTGTTAACTTTAATATTTAATTTTCTCAGTTTTTCAAATATAATTTCTAAAGCTTTTAAATGGCTTTCTTGATCTACATGGGCTACTAAAATATCATCAAGATAACAAAATACATTTTCCATGTTAAAATTATTATCCATAAAATCTTGCCACTCTTGAGGTGCTGGCGACATACCAAACATCATAAATGTTGGCCTATATAATCCCCAAGGCGTAGTTAACGTCATGAGTTTTTGTGCCTCATCATCCATTCTACGGTTCATGTACGCTTTCCTTAAATCGATTTTGCTAAAAACGGTTTTTACTCTACTGTCATCTCTATTTAATTTTGCAAAAATATCCTCAATAACCGGCATTGGATGATGTGGCACTTCCAAATAAGGATTAATTGACACTTTATAATCACCACAAATTCGCAAATTATTTGGTCCCTTTATTATAGGTACTATCGGTGTTGCCCATGAAATTTCATCACTATTTTCTACCTTATACATTTTGCCTTCTTTAACTAATTTATTAATTTCGTTTTTCACTAAATTCTCTAACGCATATGGTATTCTTCTTGGTTTAAATGACTTTGGTGTGACAGGTTCTTTTAATTTTAGTTTTCCTAAAGTGCCTTTTATTTCTCCTGGAGATCCTGAAAATATATCATAATATTTATTTACTAATGTTTTGATTTGCACTTCTGCCTCATCATTGTTAATCAAGTTACATTTTCTTATACACTCTTGCCAATTAATTTTTATAACATTTAACCAATCTCTACCTATAAGGGGCTTTTTACCTTCTTTTACCACTACTAAAGGTGCCAAATAATTTTTATCTTTAGTTTTTATATGGACATTTGTTTTACCCAGCACCTCAATTTGTTGGCCTGCGTATCCTGACAACTTTACATCACAACTTTCTAGTTTTAATCCTGGCAATAAAGAATTGAAGACGTGTACTGGCATCAAAGTAACGTCAGAACCACAATCAACTTCAAACATAATACTCACATTGTTAACGTTTAACTCAACCTTCCAAGGATTTGGTCGCTTTGCCTCAATTAACTCAACCTTTTTAATATTTATATTCTTACCACTTTTAATTTGCATTACTGAAAACTCACTTTCTACACTTTTCACTTCATTGACCTTTTTATTTAGCCCTTTCTTTACTGGAACACGACATACACTTGCCAAATGTCCTTTTTTATTACAATTAAAACATTCCTCTTCCTTAAATCTGCACCCTGGTTTAGTATGCCCCGACTTCCCACAACAGTAGCATTTAACATTTTGCATTTCCTGTTGATTTCTCTGCATTCTATTAATTTTATTAACTTCTTCCAATGTTCCTCCCCCTGAAGCAATTAATTTTGCCCCTTTCTCTGCTAGTTCTATGCTTAGTGCTATTTCTACCGCCTTTGAAAATGTTAATCCTGTTTCACCAAACAGTCTCCTGACAATATTTTCATTGTTAAGCCCGTGAACGAATTTATCCCTTAATGATCTTTCCAAGTGTTCTCCAAAATTACATGTTTGGGCCAGTTTCTTTAGTGCGGTTACAAATTCAGCAATACTTTCATTTGTTAATTGCTCCCTCTTCATAAACTTATAAGTTTCCGCTATTTCTGATTGCTTAGGTTCTAAATGCTTTAATATTATTTCTATAAGCTCTTTATATGCTTTCTCCGCTGGCGTTTTGGGAAAACACAATTCCGTTACCAAAGTCACTATGTCGAAGCCAACAAATGATAGCAAATACTGGGCCCATTTATTTTCCGGGACTTGATAAATTTTCATTTTATTTTCGAACACTTGTATATACACACTAAATGTGCATTTTTCGGAATTAAATTCTGTTAGCTGAATGTTTGCGGCCTCCATTTTTGTAATGGCGCGGTGCTGTTTTCACTGCCTTTTTTTTTACCTTATTGCTGACGTAACTCGCAATCGATTCAATCACCAATCCTCGTCGCCAGTGTCACATAATATTTTCCATACGTTGTGTGCCATTTATACATCAATGCATTCCAAGTTCTAATAAATTAAACACAGTAAATAACAGCTACAAGCCATCTTTTTATTCACACCACAGATTAGACAAAGACAATACAAACCCAAAGATACTATAAATTTATGCCACACAGACGATGCTGCCTGTCTCATGCTAGAGAAATTAGTCGCCTCTTACGACGCGCCTCCTGTTGGCGGTGGGGGTAATCCTTCCAGCCTAATACAGTACAACAATAAATAAAATCAATTCTCAGGCCAGATCAGCACAGTGGTACGGTAATTTGCTTTTAAACACAAAGGGTAGGATTAGATTCGGGATTCGAGTCAATTCGGCTGGAGTCTGGGTGTACTAAAGATGTTACCGGAAAAACAAACACTGTCTGGAACTTTGTAACTGGAACTCTGGAACTTGTAACACAAGGATTTTAATTTCATAATTCTAGACCCATGGTTTGCTGTCTGTTGCATGTTTATTTATGATGATATACCGTAAACCCACAGAGCAACACTCAATCTCTCATCATATCTGTTAATGCTATTTGACCGCTTAATTCTAATAAATCATTATTCCTTGATTAAACCATGAGGTGCTTGTAGCTTAGTGGCGGCAGGGCTTTGGCAGTGATCACCAAAGCTAAGCAACACACGCCGCTATGTGATTGGATGGGTGACCATTCCGACCATACTTAGTAATAGAAACGTTTATTCGACACACAAGAGAAAAATACATAAAACAATATAAAACTTTAAAGGGATCTGATGTGTCGAAAAGGTGACCGCTCAGCATTTGTCGTGACAGCCACGGACTTATCACGACGCTGATTTTCGGCATTTAAGGCACGTTAAAAGTTGGTCTCGGCCTATATCGCTTGATACTAGTCGTAAAGCCTTGTCAGAGGCCCTAAAGCGCCTTGATTACATCTAACAGTGAAATTAAGTCACTGACTTTACAACATCCCTTCACTAATCCGTACTGAACCCGTATGGTGGAGTTTGGCCCAAACCACCTCATAGTTTAAAATCTCACCTCATCTAAATGAGGCCTGAGCTCTGCAGTAGGACGTATATAGGAAAATTTTTACATTAAAGCGACTTATATAATAGTCAGTCAGTTGGGTTATTAAAAAATATTGGACACATACTTTGTCTTTTGTCAATCAAACAAAAAATGATGAAGATAAAGCGCATTAAAGTTTGGAAATGGGAGCACGTGACGTCACGCCGTGCTAAAAAGTGTCGCAAGGCGTGACGTTACGCGAAACTTTAACGGCCTATTTATTCATAATTTTTTGTTTGGTTGACAATTGAGACTAGCCTATTACCATAAAACTTACTTGAGTACGTTGATCATCAATAAATCGCACAGCATCATTGATTCGTTTCAAACATAGTTTATGCGCTACTTACGACAACTCAATACAGAATCTTGCTTAGCAATTAGTGATCCCAAAGTGATCATTACACACAACAATCGATCGGAGTAAACGGACATTTCACACTTCACCTCCTATCCAGGGCTGCATTGAGATGCAACTATTTCTTGTTCTTTAGTGCATCATTATTGTGAATTCAAAAATAAAAAAGTTTAAATTGATTAAGCTGTTTCATCTTAATAACACTCATTTGGGAAAAGTAGTTAAATAAATAAATAAACATTGGACAACACCAAATACATTGCTCTGATCCTAAGGTAACGATAAATGTAGCTAAAGCACTTGTGTTATAGAAATCAGAAACAACGACGGTACCACAACACCCAGACCCGACCCAACATAGAAAAGTTTGTTTTCTACATGGACCCGACCGAGAATCGAACCTAGGACCTCAGAGATGGCGACGTCAAGTCCTGTGTACTCGCCTCTTGGTTACGGAAGTCGTCAGTTATATCGTTAGTGTGCACTGTGTCTTGTCAAGAGACTAGGTCATCATGAATCCTTGCTTCTCTACTTTCCAGAAATTGACATCATATTTAGGTATGTTTTTTGTGTATGTAGTCTATATGTTATATAAATACTGTGTGTAGTTTATGCTATGATTTTATATCAATTCTGTTTTTAAGAAACATTATGTCGCACCGCCCACAAAACATCTCTGTTTAGCCAAATGTTCGACTGGCAGAGAATGCTATACAATCTTTATCTGTGCAGTAAAGTTTAAATAAATGAGGAATGTATATTTAGAGATTTGCAGAGCAGACCTTGGTCACTAGATCCGAAGGCGCGCGCGATTTAGAGCGCGGCGAGTACGAGAGCATGCGGGGAAACGATTTGAATATGCATTGCGATCGATGCTGAGATATTAATTACTTTGTCATTCAATTATATATTTTACTATGAAACGGTCATAGAAATATTTATATTGATTTATTTAGCTTCCAACCGGCCAATCTGGAAGACATTAGGAGGCCTATGTTCAACAGTTGACGTCTTATGGCTGAAATGTTGATGATGATCAGCCTAAGTTTTGTTGATACCTTGCCTATCTCACCCGATGTAAGTCTCGGTGCCAGTATTTGATCCTTGTTATATCTCTAACAATTTAGACAATCTAGACACTTGAAGTAGGCCAACAGAAGCAAGCAAACATTGCAGCTGCATATGCGATAGAAAAGCGGCACCGGTTATATGATCCTCCGCGCTGGCATCCGACACCATTGTTCCACTTACCACTAGGTTACTATCATCACCATGTCATATGTCGCTACAGGGTGTTCTCAACTGCGTTAACGAGCAAGTTTTATTTAAATAAATAGATATCATAGTTTTAAAAACTATGTCAAATGCTAACAGTTTGCAACCGAAACATCGGTAAGAAGTAGGTTAAAAACTACTTCCAAGATTTGGTTACAAAGTTAGTTCAATTCAATTCAATTCAATTCAATACATTTATTGCATTCTATAATGTTACACAGGTGTTATAATTAGATACATAAAATAGATCATTATAGACCCTGTAGGGCACAACAATAAGATAGGTATTGTGGGCAGAGAGGAGTTAGGTAATAACTGTGCCGTGATGGGACGGCCGTAAAGAATACACTTCCCCACCGACAACAGGAGACATGTCGTAAGAGGCGACTAATTAATGTAGCACGAGATGGGCAGCAGCGTCTTTGCTCGTTGCTTTGCGTCGTTACTGCGCTCGCCAACCCGCCTGCCAAGCGTGGCAAGTATTGGCAATCCCCCCGATGATAAGTCATTGGGGGAGGCCTTTCTTCAGCAGTGGTACGAGTACTAGATTCGTCAAAATGAATTAAATAAGTCCAAACACGAAGGCTACTAGTAGTAATTGAAGCGTTCTACTACCTACCTCCTGATTCCATTCAATTCAATATATTTATTACGTTCTATAATGTTACATTATCAGATCAGTACTAAGGTGTCAAATTATTGTATTGTTACCCGAATGTAGAATACCTACAAAGAATCGAACCTGGGACCTCAGTGATAGCGACACCAAGTCCGGTATGCTTGCCTCTCGGCTACGGAGGTCGTCTAGTATGACTCATGGTATAATTGGGGAGTGAGCCCACTACACTCATCTCTTTTACGAACTTCCAGAGAAAGATTAACGATCAGAAAACATGATCTATAAGGAAACCTACTTCCTTACTTAATCTATAAACAATAATGTAGGTCGATGTAAAATTACCTCTATTGTGTTCGATTTAAGAACTATTTTGCATGCATGATTAAACTTGTAAATGTTAATGACCATACAAATCTGAACTTTGTTGTAAATGACAGAAAACTTTTTATTATTCCGTATATAAATTATATACATTACCAGGCCATTAACAACCTTATTGCTTAAATTATAAGGATACAATTATGAGTATATACGCTTTAAAAAGCACATGCTGTCATGCTATTACGGTTCTTATGTTTATACAAATAAGGTCTTTATAAGGTTTGGGGTTCAAAGAAAGCGTATGAGGGATGAACAGGTTTGCAGCACTTTCTCGCATGAATTATATGCGCGTGCGTCGGTCTGGGGTCAGGTGCGGAATTTTTATGGGAAAACGTGGTTTTGAAGGCGGTGTCCGTTTAATAGAGTATTGTTTCGGTGGTATATGGGTGTAGTGGTTTTCAGCTCACATAGGTATTAAAAAAAACGATGCTGTCAGAAATTCATAAAAAAGTAATTCGTTCATTGGAAAATGTATTCACAATAAAAGATAATCATCATCATCATCATCTATAAGGTCAATCCCGGTTGCGTCCAAAGCTATCGCTTTGGAGCCCAGGGTCGGCTTTCCTTGATTTATTCCTCCACTTCGCGCGTTCTTGAGCGTCTCTAGCTGTGAGATCATTGGCACGCATGTCAGCCCTCACGACGTCAAGCCAGCATTTCTTGGGTCTACCCCTTTTGCCAGGACCCGGAAGTGGCGGCATGGCCATACATGGCCAGAGATGGCAATAAAAGATAATCAAAAAATTAATATCGGATAACATTACATACTCGTACACTGCTCTGGTCCTAAGGTAAGTAGCCATAGCACTTGTGGTATAAAAATCAGATACAAGACGGTACCTTACCACCCAGACCCGTGACAGTATAGAAAAGTTCGTTTTCTTTAATCATCCGACCGTGAATCGAACCCGGGCCCTTAGAGATGGCGACGCTAGTACGGCATGCATGTCTCTCCGTAGCTACGGGAGGTGTCACATTACCAGTGAATTGTTGGATTACCCATGGACAAATTTAAATCGCATATTACGATGATTTTACTGAAAAAATATACCTAATTATGTATGTAGGTACAATGTTAATGATTATTTAAATGAAAAAAATGTTTGGAATAAAATACTGCCTTGCGTGAGCTATATTATTGGTTTGAAAATTTTACTTAGATTTCTAGAGGAAAAGATTGTTGTGTTTTTGCAATGATAAAAATAGTTTTTTTTCGTAAATTAAGTATCGTAAGTGAAACGGAAAATGTAAACTGTCACAGTTGCACTATCCACATCCTGGCTCCATCGTCAGAATTCAGCTCATTTCAACTTGATTGTCATCCGAAAGTCTTATATATACTTGGGAACCTAAGAAGTTAAGATTTTAAGAACTTTTTGTATATCGGTGATTGCTATGAATGATGTTATCTTAAATTAATGAGTATATCGCACACCTAGATCCAAAGTAACACAACTTGAAATAATACAATAGGCGAGTTTTTGCGATTATCGGAATATGCATGAAATCTACGTTAACTCCGAAGACACCCGTGTACTTGAGACGCGCTACTCTTTAATTTGATCTCATACTTCATTAACTTTTGTAAAAAAACATCTCCTTCTTTTTGAAATAAACAAAAACAAATCTGGTAGTCTGGGGTAGAGGAGTTGATAATTTGTCTATTCCATCACAAAGATTAGTTCTTTATTCAAGAAATGTGTACTGTATGTCTATACGAATATTTAATAAACTTCCAGTTAACTTGAAAACATTGACATTTACAAAATTTAAGAGGTATTTATTTAATTTTTTAAAAGAGAAAATGTATTATACTATTAATGAATTCCTGACTGATAAATTTTACACTATTGATAGTTCTAATTTGTACTGAAATTATGGACATTAATTGTATGATAAAAATTAACGTTTGCACGTCGCATTGCGATAGAATATGTTGGAAATACCATATCTTTCATCTTTGTATTGAACCATATTCTGGCAAATAAATGATTTATTTATTTTATTTATTTAACTACATGAACTCAAGACACACATTTTATGTATATAATATATTTTTTAAATTAACTAGCGTTGTCATGGTGTTCAGACACCATGAAGATATAGAAAATGTAGCAGGAAAGAATTGGATGGATGTAGCCACGGATAAGCAAACATGGAGAGAGATGGAGGAGGCTTTTACCCGTAACCCGCCACAGAACAAAAAATAAAAAGAAAGGAAATATTTATTTATATATATTGTATATATTTTGTTAAAGAGTTATGTGGAAAATAAAGCTGTAATAATAATAATAATATCATATTGTTACATAATACCTAATAATACCCTCTGACCCGCGTCACCACGTCAGGTCGGCCACAATCCTCGCGTGTCAAGTGTTAACAAGAATGATGCGATGATAATCATTGCGAAGATTCGCCGACGATGACGTTTTATTACGTGAATGTTACTTATGAGAAAGCTTTCATTGTGGCCTTTGTAACTAGAGGTGAATGTGACTTTGCTTTAGGTGTCGGTTAGGTAATGTCTAACTCTAGTGCCTCTACTTACTGATTAAAGAGGTTATGGTTCAGTAAAAATAAAAACTAAAATCAATGCACAACCTACTTTTTTAACCGACTTCAAAAAAAGGAAGAGGTTCTCAATTCGGTTTTTTTTTTAGAACTTAAAAACAGACTTTTGATGTCCAAGATATTTCTTGTAGTGTCTAAGCAATGCAAAAAGAGGCTATTTGACCTCCGTAGCCGAGAGGCGAGCACGCCGGTGGTTTTCTCATCTGTGAGGTTTCGGGTTCGATTCCCGGTTGGGTCAATGTATAAAACGAACCTCTATTTATCTCGGGAATGGGTGTAGTGGTACCGTCGTTGTTTCTGATTGCTATAACATAACTGCTTTAACTTACTGACTAGAAGTTAGAGACTTATAACCTTAGACTTAAGATTTAGGATCAGAGCAATGTGTGATGTTGTCCAATATAATTATTTTAATAAACTGAAATGTCAAATAAAGTTTAACTCTCTGTACATTTTTAACTGTCATCAATGGATAATGAAAATACCAAGTAGTAATATAAGACCAAATTAAGAAAAATAACAAGTTTAATTGGCCAAAATAGTCGTTACGTTTCATCCTCTTCAATGAGAACACGATAACGTGAATGTACTAATGTGTTTATTTAATACCCGCTGCGAATCAAGCGATGATGTTAGTGAATAGATTAATATTGGTTTCTGTTCTTGCATTCCACTTTCTCGGGCAATACTCGTATTCTCGGAGATCATCTCGTGATAATAAATTATGGCTGAGGCTGAGTTTACACGCGCGATCGAGTCGCAGAATTGCGCACCGACTGTTCGTCTCCTTGTTAAAGTGTCTCAGTAAAATATATCCAGGAAATAATTATATTCCTAGCAAAATTGTTATAAATCCATTCTAAATGCCCTCTTAAACCGTGCCGTGTGGGGACGGCCGTAAATAATACACTTCCCCACCGTCAACAGGAGGCGTGTCGTAAGAGGCGACAAATTCCTGTGGCACGAGATAGGCAGCTTATAAATGTAAAAGTAACTATCCGTGGGTCAAAGTCAAAGTCAAAAATTATTTAATCAATTTATAACAAAAAATTGCCACTTATGAACATCAATAATAACATTATTGGCCCATATGGGGCCAGAACATGTCTTCTTATTTCTCCCTACTAGCGCTTCTAGAAAAGACACAGACAATCTGGCAAGTGCTGAGAAGAAACGCCGGAACAAACTCAGTTACCACTAGCTGCCACAAAAAATATAAAATCAAAATAAACAAAAGTAGGTACATCAGTTTAGTGCAGGCTGGACTGACCATACATTCATTCGAAAGAGAATTCTAGTAATCGATATAGCTCAAAGCTGAAGTGGCAGTGGGCTGGTCGTATTGGCCGTAGAACCGATAACTGATGGAGAAGACTTATTTTTTAGACCGCGACTTGGCAAACGCAGCGTAGGGTGCCCTCAAGGTAGAGCGATGATAATTTGATGATAATTTGCAAAACTGCTGATAGATTGAAAAGAAGAGCCAAGGGTCGGGTGTCCAGCCAAGCCAAGGTCAGTGGCGTGCAATGGGAGAGGCCTATGTCCAGCAGTGGACTGACGTGGGCTGATTATGATGATGAAATGGCTAATGTGTGGCCTCGGCATAATATTAATAGTGAGATTATCTCCAAGAACGTACGGAGCGAAAGCGGCTATTGGCAGTAAATAACGCAGATGTAGTCACTGCTAATATTCATCTATCCGCTAACATCGTTAATTAAATCAGCAAGAAGCGATTAGATACGCAAATCTGATGTTTTTTATGAAGCTGGTAATGGCAAACATAAATGTATGATAGTTTTTCAATTGCAAATAATTGCATAAACTTTTAAAACCAAAGTACCTACGTAGGTGTTTATTATATCAATCTTGCTTCAAACAATTCAATGACAAAAATGTTATCAACCCTGATTTTATTACTTTCATAAATGGGCAAAGGCGTTCACTCGCACTGCCTCTCAATTACTGGCATCAACGATTTCACTCACGCGAGTCATTTGTTTTTAAAATCGGTTCTATTCAATAACACTTGATGCCGGCTAGCACTGATGTCATAAAATTATACAGATTATAAAACAATTACTGTAATGAATAAGTACAATATCATCACGAAGTTTATGTCGGCTGTTTACGAGCAGAACTATATTTTTTATATTGCATGAATATTTGTTGTTTATCACATATTTGCTATCCAATTTCACCATAAACTAGCCAGGCTGTTTCGTGAAAACGGTTTTCAAATTTCACGTTTTAAAAATGGTCGTAAGAATCAGGCAGATCTCGTAAAGCAACTGCCTTTACGTGTCAATTTGGTTTTTCGCGAAACCCCTTGTATTTTTGTGAAAACACGGTTTATCGAATTCTAATACACAATATTCGTGTGCGTTACATAGATCTGGTAAGGCACAAGATATCGCTACAGACAAACGAAGTGAGGGACAAAAATTTAAAAAATGTAGATGTTAAGATTATATTTTTGAGACACATGAGAAGAAGAAAGAAAAGTATAAGAAATGACAACAAACAAAACATAACAAATGACAAGCAAAAAATAGGAGCAATTTGGAAAAAAAAAAGAAATAATTTGAGGAGAGATCTCGATTAAACTGCGTAAATACCGGAAAAAGATTTCTTTCCAACATTAGATATTTGTTCCGACCTATGCAGGTAACTAATACCTATTATTCTCCAAATGAGTGAAAGGTACCACAAAAACAGAAGATGTAATGGATACGAGTTATTACCGAGTGATGCTCGAAACACCTAGATTCGACCAAATTATGGCTAATGTCAATCGCATGCGGTTAGCGTTCGTTGAGATTGGTATTTGGTCTTGTTGGGTCATCTTTTATCAGTTATCTAATATTTTCAAATTAATGTGTTCATGTTTTTAAATTGTATATGCCAAAAACAATCAGTTAAAGTGTACAAATGTTGATAACGTTGTAATTCTACTAATCTTTATCTATAATATTTTGTATATTCTTTAAGCTAGTAGTATTGTTTAAAGTTTCGCCATGTCCGCCCGTCTGTCTGTCTATCGCGGCTTAGCTCAGAGACCTTTAGTAGTAGTAACCTGTAGTTTTGCATGGGTGAAATCTTTAAAAATAATTTTTTTTGGGTTCCTTCTCTACTCGTTCAGTGTGGATGATTTTTTCCTTTAAAGGCTGATGTTGACGATATTTGTAGCATAAATAAAGATAGATAGACATTTTTATATTTGCCTGTTAATTAGGTAACTGATAATTTCAAAACTAATGTGCACCTTTCACATTAGTGTTTCCGTAAACTTACAAATCTATTGTTAATTATTAATGACATAACTAGAAAACGGTTACAACACTCTCAGCATGACAAACTTTTTCAATATTGACAAAACATATCTTCACACCCTTCCTACCTTCACTTCCTATTACGAGGTACGATAAATACTTACATAATCTGTGCACATAATATATTACGTGTAGAGAATCTTAAGCTTATAACTATTATTTATTTCTACATACTTTAATTTACCCTAATACTTGTCATTAAGTAATTTGGGCGCAAGTATCTATTAAGTTAAATAAACATTTATTACAAAAACAGGTTAAATGCGTTTAACACATTTAAATTAATGTTTTGCTTTTGAAATTATAGAGGTGGTGCCTTCAATTATTTGTAATAATTTATGTATGCCGACACTATTCGTGATGACTGATGATACATAATATAAACTAATGAATGCGTTACTTCTTATTATTATGTATCTTAATTAAAATCTTAGTAGTTAAAGCTAATCAATTGTATCTTCGTCTTCTTCAATTATTTGGTTGGACCGATGGTAGCTCTGGGTTTCGCTAGACATCTTAGTTTAGGTCATTATTTGTATCTTCTTCAATGATTTGGTTGCGAATCGGTGGTAGTTTCGCTTGACATCCATAGGTCATTAAATCCTAGCTCGTACCTTTGGCTTTATTTAATATCTTTGTACCACTTGGTAGATAACATTGTGAGGAAACCTGTGCAATGCTGAATGTTTAAATTGTTTGGTTTCTGTCCTGTCCAAGTGTACATTTGGGACATTTGTAGTTAATGTTATCTGACCTTTGTTAACTAACTGACATAACATTAACTACAAATATCCTAAATGTATCATGTTCAAGCATACCAACTAGAAACATACAAAGCGTTAGAAGGAATAGTCTCAGTGGAGAGCTCTTTGGCCAGCAGAGTGCTGCTGCAATGGCCAAAGAGCTCTCCCGCTTTTTCATGTCACTGGCAGCCATGTTCCTAATGTCATCGGTCTATCGAGCTGGGGGGCGTTGTACACCATGTTTGCCAAGGCGTGGTCTCCACTAGAGAACCCGTTTACTCCACCTCTCATTTCTGCGACAGATGTGGCTGGTCTACTGCCATTTTAGCTTGCTACATTTCTCTATAAGTTAGTCTTTGTTTGAATTCACTTGCGTTAAGGTTTTTTTGGTAACCCTCTAAAAATATTTCATCACTCTCAACAAAATATAAGATTCTGTCTTTAGAATCAGAAACTTTTGTTCAGCCGGTAAAGAGCAATCGTGTAACAAACACACAAACTGTCTTATTTATAATATTAGTAAGATAAAAAGGTGTCTTTCAAAATAATCTTCATTTCAAGTTATTAACATACACTTCTCAGCGGATATGTAAGCTTATGGTCAACACGACAAGACAGGTATACCCAAAAACTTGATTTCGGAGTTATGTGGAGTGAAAGTGTCCCGACCGGTCGCTCTCCCGACACTCCGTCTGCGGGACCTGAGTACCTGACTACACGACATTACAGTTGAAACAAAAGTAATAATTACTGCTGACTTGCAAGAAATTTGTTATTACTTGTAAAATGAAATTTTCACTTGAATTTATATACCTTTAGATACACGAGTAGTTTGTGAGAGTTCGTTGAAGTCGCTATAGGTATAAAAAATAAAAATGGAAAAATATGTAAGAATTTTAACACTTTTCTCTTAAGTATAATTCTAAAATTCCAATTGCTATGTTATTGTTATATTGCTATGCTATTTTGTTTGAAGGAGTCGAATTAGCGTTAAAACATCGTTGGTTTCACGCAAGGCGGGTCTAATCGTATCACGTCTTTATAGATCCAGACAGCGATTTTCTTGATTTTTGCCTTCCATGCACGTGCCTACCTCTCAGTACCTTTACTCAACTTTTTAGAACTTACACAACATATTATAAATACATATAGGAGGAAAATCAGCGTCGTTATAAGGAAAATCGGCTGTCACGAGCCCACCTTTTCGACACATTAGGTTTGTTTTATATTGTTTTATGTATTTTTCTCTTATGTGTCGAATAATCGTTTCTATTTCTATTTCTATATAACCGATATTTACATACATTACTCGACCTGGAACATCTTGTTGACAAATTTATTATTATTGTTTTTAGCTTTTTAGTATTGTTGAAGTCGGTATTTTTTAAAAATAAAAATTTGTTTTATTTGTCAATTTTTTAGTGTTTTTATACATTCTAAATGGCGATCTGTGATGTAATTATAGCTAAATTGCTTCTCATGACGATTCAAATAAGTCCAAACACGGCTATGATACATTGTTATTTTATCACAGAGTGTCGGTACTTACCTTCTTCATCAGATCAGTTTGATGGTATCATTAATCATTTATTGAAATTTGATTTGTCGTCTATGGCAAGGATTAACTGTCTTAATGAAAATATCTTATCGCATGGGTGGGGCGTGCGTACCTTACTCGTGGAAGACTATTGTGGCCAACTATGGTCTCTTTCATCAGTTCTACCTCAGCCAATGATACTTTCTGAATGCAACTGCTTGACTTGTTCTTAACTATACTAAAATCTCTATATTTATACCTATAATATTTTAGGAGTTCCCTCATTTCCTCATAGATCCCATCATCAAAATTGAATTTTGAAAAAAAAATAAGACCAATCTGGAGGTATACCCTTTCAATTAAAAAAATATTTTATCAAATCGGTTCATTAATGGCGGAGTTCTGAGGTAACAAACATTTTAAAAAAACACAACCGTATTGAGAACCTCCTCCTTTTTTGAAGTCGGTTAAAAATAAGTAAGGTCTGGCGGCCTTGTAGCCCTGCAATGAGATCTTGGACTATAAATGCAATAACTTAAAGCCGTATTTATGTGCATGGTCAAGCTTATTGCGACTAGGATCATGTTCAAACGCTAAAAATAAGACCTCGAAGATCTAAGAACCGTAGAACTCTGATTGTATTGAAGGCAGTGAAACTACCTCACACGAGAAATAATAAAGAAATTAATAGGAATAATGACGTTAGTATCGCTAATAACGATCAGCACATCCATTAGATAAATAAACACAATAAAGATGTTAGCCTTTCTCATAAGATCGCAACCAAGATAGTACAAGTACTCGTACACACGCCTACAAGTTAAGGTAAAATAACTATTATAATCTAACCTCACACTGAAGGGACCGCCTCTACAACGAAGATTCATCTTATAGTGGAATGTATAGTTTGACTTGGTGCCATGTCAGTTCATCAATTTGTTGATTGCTTATCTATCTATCCCAAAAATCTCATTCCAATGGACACTGAACTGTGTTTCTTGGAATTTGAGTTGAAAATTGGATGACAATTTTTTTAAGATATCTGCCGTGGACTATACATCATGTATTCAGCATAAAAATTAAAGTTTTTTTTCCAATTAGAAGCAACTTATACAGGGTGTAATGAAAAGGTGTAACGATTTCGATGTTGGTCCCATAGAAAAAGTTGATGTAATTTAGCCGTAGAATAACCCCTTGAAGTTTTATTTCACCTTTTCGTTACACCCTGTATAGTGTTTATCAAAAGTCGTTTATGTGGCCCAACGGGCATTAGCAAGGGGGCGGGGCAAGGCATGTAGAACTGACGGCCGATATGGAGCAGAGAGGTTCTAGAGTAAATTTGGAAATCACTGGGGGCCTATGTTCAGAGTGGACGTCCTATGGCTGAAATGATGATAATGATGATGATGATGATGATGATGATTGATGTGATGTTTAAAAAGAACAGGGTTAATAAATATGAAATTACTTTTACGATGATATTCACTACTTCTATATATATAAAAGAAGAAACTGACTGACTGACTGACTGACTGACTGACTGACTGACTGACTGACATATCAACGCACAGCCCAAACCGCTGGTGCTAGAGATTCCAAATTTGGCATGTAGGTTTCTTATAAGGTCTAGGGGTGCACTAAGAAAGGGTTTTTCAAAATTCACCCTCTAAAGGGGTGAAATGGGGGTCCAAAGTTTGTATGGGGAAACAAGATTAGTTAGACTATTTTATTCGAAACTTCACAGGAGTATTCCTAACAATAAATGATTAAACACGTGTTTCAGGTTTTTTGCGAAATCCACCCCTAAAGGGGGTAAAAGGGGTGACAAAGTCTGAAAATCAACATGGGTATTGTTTCCATGGTTTATTGGGTCGCTGATTACGAAAACAACAACAATTTTAAAATACAACGTTACGGACGTGAAATATCATCCCCCTGTTGGGATGCAATGGGGTTGAAATATCTAAATATCAATATGGGTGTCGATTTTATGTTTTTTTGGGATGTTAATTACGAAAATGACATCGATTTGGAAATTTAATATTGTGGACATACAAAATTCTGGAACTCAACCCTTAAGTAGGTGAAAAGGGGGATTTTTTTTTGTATTTTAGTTATCTATTTATATAAAATGGTAAACTGTCAGAAGTATTCCTAACAATAAATGATTAAACACGTGTTTCAGGGTTTTTGCGAAATCCACCCCTAAAGGGGGTAAAAGGGGTGACAGTCTGAAAATCAACATGGGTATTGTTTCTATGGTTTATCGGGTCGCTGATTACGAAAACAACAACTATTTTAAAGTACAACGTTACGGACGTGAAATATCATCCCCCTGTTGGGATGCAATGCGGTTGAAATGTCTAAATATCAATATGGGTGTCGATTTTATGGTTTTTTGGGATGTTAATTACGAAAATGACATCGATTTGGAAATTTAATATTGTGGGCATAAAAAGTTCTAGAATTCAACCCTTAAGTAGGTGAAAAGGGGGAATTTTTTTTGTATTTCAGTTATCTATTTATATAAAATGGTAAACTGACAGGAGTATTCCTAACAATAAATGATTAAACACGTGTTTCAGGGTTTTTGCGAAATCCACCCCTAAAGGGGGTAAAAGGGGTGACAAAGTCTGAAAATCAACATGGGTATTGTTTCTATGGTTTATCGGGTCGCTGATTACGAAAACAACAACTATTTTAAAGTACAACGTTACGGACGTGAAATATCATCCCCCTGTTGGGATGCAATGCGGTTGAAATGTCTAAATATCAATATGGGTGTCGATTTTATGGTTTTTTGGGATGTTAATTACGAAAATGACATCGATTTGGAAATTTAATATTGTGGACATAAAAAATTCTAGAATTCAACCCTTAAGTAGGTGAAAAGGGGAAATTTTTTTTGTATTTCAGTTATCTATTTATATAAAATGGTAAACTGACAGGAGTATTCCTAACAATAAATGATTAAACACGTGTTTCAGGGTTTTTGCGAAATCCGCCCCTAAAGGGGGTAAAAGGGGAACAAAGTCTGAAAATCAACATGGGTATTGTATCTATGGTTTATCGGGTCGCTGATTACGAAAACAACAACAATTTTAAAATACAACGTTACGGACGTGAAATATCATCCCCCTGTTGGGGTGCAATGTGGTTGAAATGTATCTCTCTGTAAATGTATTGTATTTCAGTTATCTATTTAGATAAAATGGTAAAACTAACCCAACATACATTGTTGTTTTCACTCGGCTGCCGTAGGAGGGTTATGTTTTTTGAGCGTATGTATGTGCAACGCACACGGCGGTCAATAAGACCGCGCGCCAGTGCCCGCCCCACACCGCGGCATATCCGTGGCTGCCCACAAACCAATTTGTATACACTAACGCAGACGGCAGCGCGGGCGACTAGCTTAGTCTGCGTCGCGCGCTCTACTATAATGGTTGTCCTGAACTGACCGTCGTGCCGTTGAGTACGCGGCGCGGGCAGCCGCGGGCATCGATGAGCAGACGCGGTCTTTATTGCTTCACGGTCAAAAAGACCGCACCACTGCGTTGTATGCGCAGCACCTTACTCCATTCTATTTTAATTAATCTATATACATATATAAAAGGCAAAAGTGATTGACTGATGTATCAACGCTCAGCCCAAACCGCGGGTTCTAGAGATAGAGATAAATTTGACACGTAGGTTTCTTTTCTAGGGGTCACTAAAAAGGATTTATCAAAATTCATCCCCTAAAGGGGTGAAATGGTGGTCCAAAGTTTGTATGGGTAAACAAAATTAGTCAGACTCTATTATTCGAAACTTCACAGGAGTAAGTTCTCCTTACGATAAATAAGTAAACATGTGTTTCAGATTTTTTGAAAAGTCAACCCCTAAAAAAGAGAAGGGGCCTGACAAAGTCTGAAAATCAACATGGGTATTGTTTCTATGGTTTATCGGGTCGCTGATTACGAAAACAACAACGATTTCAAAATTTTACGTTGCGGACGTGAAATTCCATCTCCCCTGTTGGGATGCGATGGGGTTGAAATGTCTATCAATATGGGTGTAGATTTTATGGTTTTTTGGAACTTTGATTTTAAAATTGAATATTGTGAACATGAAAATTCTTGAAATTATTTGTGCTAAATTGCAATTCAATCGGTCCAGTAATTTCGGAGCTAATCGGTTGTAACAGACGGACTGACAGGCAGCCACACGTGATCCCTACACAATGGTTCTATTTTTGCATTTGATGTATAGAACGAGACCCGCGTTATCCTAAAATTGATAAATCGCTATATTATATCATATCATATCGTGTTTTGATTATTAAAAAATACTGTCTATAAAGAAGGTTTGTAGTTTTTTTAAATTACTGAGTTTGACATCCATACTACACTTAAAATCAAATCTAACGCGAGCGAAGCCGCGGGCAAAAGCTAGTTTACCATAAAAGCAATTTTCGAATAGTCGCAAAATGATTCTATTTGATCGCTCAAAATAATTTAACCTTCCGCTGCTCTTTATATTAGTCCTGGGGCCTAATAATTAACACTAAACAGTACGTGGATAGTGTTGTTTTTATGTCAAACACTTATTAGAAGTTAAGGTATGTGTGTGTGCTATACGTTATTTGGTTGACGACCGTATCACAAGTGTATAAGGTTAAAAATATGGTGGCTACTTATCTAGTCACGGCCATTGTCTAGTTAAGGGTTATCCCGTTCAACGTCCTATAGACAATGATAGCATATCTATACGCCTATTATCTCCAAACATCACTCTACATTTCCGTTTTAACGGAATCCCAAACTCTAAAAACTGCCCCACTTCAACCACCACAATGGTTGGGAACCATCGTGCGCTACAATAATGGTAACTGTTGGTAATGTGACCGTTTCTGTACTCGTTTGCTTTTTGTTTACTTTAATTATGATTGTAGACAAGATAAGATGCATATGATTTGGGGCGAGTAAGTCGCGCTTAAGAATGAATTGCATTCAGATTTTATGTTAGCGATCTGGTATGTTACAAGTAGAATATAGTTTTACTCCCAAAACCCCATTGCAAGCACCATTGATGGGCTATCTAGCGTATAACATTGTTTGGTCTGCTCAGAAATCTCAGATTGTTTGATGTATGACGATTGTATTTTTCTGTTTTGCTTTCGTTGATGGAAAATGAATTCCATATCTAATTTAAGTTTTTGACATTTATTAGTATTTTGTATAATTAACATTACCATTAGAATAACTGTGTCCTCGCCTCATACCTAAATTGTTTGACGTACCCAACAGGGTCCGTAAAAGATCTAGTTTTATACTCCTGTTTTTATTTCATCTGGTTGCAATGATAATCAACATCGGTTTAAAATTCAAGACAACTTCTTGGCTGTACTTACTCTCGCAAATTTTATTAGACTTTTAATTTGTTAGACTTAGTCGTAACTGTAACTTTGTTTGATCATTCATTTATGTACGAGTGTACACATACTCGTATCTACGAATTGGATCATGATAATGTCTACATAGTTTTGTTATTACAATATCATTAACATATCAGTTCCGATGTTCAGAGATAAACGTTGTTTATAATTAAATATCTAAACAGACTGTAACATTAATTTCGAGGCCTGAAGCAATCTGTCCACACCATGACGATGATGATATCGCGCTGCTGTAACCTCATTATCTGTAATTACACTGGTCATATGCCCATTAGACCTTTCCTAACCTCTTACAATTAACAGCCATATACTTTTAGTGTGGAATTCTGAAATGTAATTCCTAAACTTGCTGTTATTATTATAACACTACTACCTGTCACTTGCGACTCTATTCGCGTGGTCCTTTGTTTATTTATATAGGATTTTCTACGCAACTTTCATATATTTTTTTGTTTCGTAAGAACCTTTTTAAATCATTAAAAAACTAAAAAAAAAGATGGCTGAAATCGGTAATATCGTTCTCAAGTTATGGCTTGAACAAGAAAAATAGGGATTCATTCATTTTAATATATAGATTTTCATACTTTTATTAATCCTCATGTAGCTCAAATAAGACTGAGTTAAATATTTTATAAAAATTAGGATGTATTACGAGAATTCTCATTTCATCATCATCAGCCCTACAGAATGCCAAGGCTAGCGGCTCCAGGTCGTTTACGTCCAGTTTAATTGATTATTTAATAAACAGAATCACGTCATATTACATGAGTTTGACAAACATTTGACAATAGACAGTCTTTGATCAAACAAGCTTTGTTGTGGTTTAAAACCGATTGTTTCCTTTCAGACTGATATCACTAGAGATCGCGCCACGACCGGAGGTGCAGTGCGAGGCAGTAGCATGGAGACTGGTGGGGCTGCTGGGCAGCGACCAGGGGTCTGGTCTCCGCGCCAGGACCGCCAGACTGGCTGGCGCCCTGGTCAACTACATGCCAGAGTCCAGAGATGCGATTGATGCTAGGAGACGGCAGTTAGACGCTGCTGTTCAGGGTAAGCTACTGGATTCCTTAAGGTTTAGGCTTCCACGCCACAATAGCTTGTATCAAAGGCTAAACATGTAGAGATCTCCTTATCAAAATTTGCACGTCCCTGGCGATAGAATATGTTGGTAAATATTATTTTAAGAACACTGTGTAACCATATTCTGGCAAATTTATGATTTTATTATTTAGATGTAGACGTAGATGGCGGGAGTAAGAGAAGATAGCTCATTGCATTTATGGGTAAGATTCTTGTATTTCTCGTTTCCACACCAGCAAGCTCATTGGCACTAAATTTCAGTATTTGGAAGACCGTTAAACCGAAGAAGGTCGTTGATGCTAGAATTAGACAGTCAACTATTCGAGAATCTAGATTTTACAGTCTACACCGCCAGATCAATCGGTATTTTAAATTCGAATTTAGAGACGCCGCTATCCATAACAATGCAAGTAAATATCAATTTTAACGGTACAAAAAATATAACTAATCATAATAACGCTAACAGAAATAAATAAAAAATACAAACGCCAACTGGTCTCATTAATCGACAACAGATTTTAATCCAGAATGTTCTCATATGCATCATAATCTAACATAACGTTTCATAACCTGCCATTTGCTTCCCAAGGTTCCCATATTAAAGGTCGCAGCTTAAAAACTCATCAGAGCTGATGCGTCTGATAGCATCTGGGAGAGAGGAAATACTGCCATAAACGTGGAAACATGCCTAACGTCTTATTTCCTTCGACCGTGGATAAAATTATAACTGAACATTATTTACGGTCAAATTGAACTCTACGTTTATTAGCATAAAGATTAGGTTTATGTTTAGGGATTGGAAAGATGGATTCCTTTAATTTCCTTTGTAGATTAAGGATCTGATTGATGTCTAATCTATGATTCAGTTGGTAATGGAGTACGTAGATATTATGAATGGCGATGAAAAGATAATTGCACAAGTTGTGTCTAAATCCTGAATTTGAAGACATAGTGTTATTTGTATTTAACATAGGTCTAAATTTAATAATCATGTAACAACAATGTAACACAATTTTCACAATAAACGATTATCCAATCTTTAAGTTAAGGTGCAGTCAAAAAATTGGATTGTGTACCTCTAAAAATGCTAATTAAACACTTCTTCAGTCTTTTAATCAATATTGGAAAGGGTTTTATGTATATATTGATGGTGGTCCCACCGGAAAGTAGCATGTGAGCAACTGAACCGACCTCCTTTGATACATGCAGGGTTTTAGTTACAAACAATTGTGGTATTTAGCGAAGTCATTTAATATAGGTAATTAAATGTCTGTTCCCAGGACTAGGCACCCATGGGCTGACGGCAGACGCGACGGGCGCCCTCATCTCCCTCCATGTGGCCATGAAGAACGAGCTGCAGAGGCATGTGGATGTTTATAAGCAGGCATTGCACAAGTTGGATGAACTGGTATGTCTCATTCTCATCAATCTCATCAATCATCATCATTTGCACAACCCTTAGAAGTCTCCTACTGCTGAATAAATACCTAAAATGACATAAACTTACGTCATAGGTTAGGCAAACAGCCCGGAAACTAAATGCAAAAAAAAAAAAATTTTTTTCGAAACCTCAACACCTAGCGCTATTATTGGTCTGATAGGCCTCCCCTATAGATCGACACAGCGAGCGGCTCTGGGTCGTTTGAATCCAGCGGCTACCCGCAACCTTGACTAGGTCATCTATTCACGCTTATTATTATGCATATATTTTTCTTTACCTTTATTATCCCACTGCCGGGAAAAAGTCTCCATCACCAATAATTCCCAATCATACCATCTTTCCTTTGGTCTTTCTCTTTGGCGATAGCCATATAGGCACTCATCGTGCAACGATTCAGGACCACTTTATTATGTTTGCACTAACTAAATATCCTTCCACAGTCCCCAGTGACAGTGAACCAAGACCCAGCATCATCATCGCACCAGCGGCTCCTCGCGCTCTCCCACGGTGACGTAGAGAGGCGCCTCATCGACAACAAGTCGCTGCTGACCATCGTGGACAAACCAGCTCTGAGGCAGCTCCCTACCCTAGTGACAGCACTAGCCCAAAGGGTCGAGAGCGACAAGGCGGTGCTGGCATGCGTGGGGCAAATTAAACGAAGCGATCCGGCTTTAGACCTCAACGATACTAGGTGAGTCCATTTTGTGGTCCTTTCAGAAGATTTCTAATTTTAAAAAGGCTCAGAAGACCAGCAGATGATACTGGTTTTTACTTAAATATTAGTCATACCATGTCTCAATAAGAATAAGAATAAGAATGTATTTATTTGTCTCAAGGCAGATTACAGATACAACAGAATAGTATGAAGCTAGGCTAGGCTATGAAGGGGGCAAGTCTATTTGATCTAGCTCTAGTACAATATAGCAAGCCTTAGTGACAGGATTAGAACAAAGAAAATGCCTTCCGGAAGACTCTTTTTCAGGTATTGGTTGATACCTACTGATTTATCAAATTGTATGATCCTTTGACAGCGGCGATTATGCATAAACCACTGCAGGCCAACTGCCAACAGATGGCGTCATAGAATAGTTTCAAGTGTTTATTTTTGTTGAACTAATTTATTGTATTTTAACCACGTAGTATCTACGCAAATTCTGTACAACTGACAGAATAGATTGCCTTGTAAGGACATGTTTCATAAATAAGTATATCAAAGTTATTTAAAGTTCTGAGATTAACACAGGCATTTTGAGTTATTACAATTTATCAAAACTTAATTTGCCAATAATATACAACTAAAATTCATTTTCTTCTAGATAGGTACAATATTTTTAGCTTTGCATCAACTGAAACGTTATTAGTTGGAGACAAAAAAGTAACTTCTAAAACTAAATATAGAATAACCAAAGATCTAAATCAGTGTAATTAACATGTTAAGATAAATTTATGCAACGCACTATTAACATTGTACTAGCAAAAACCACAAAATCGTCAACATACAATCTTACATCATACTACTTATTTCTCGTGAAAAAATACACACATTTATTATCTAAAAAATGAATCTAATGATAACAGACCGTGAAATGACTTGACTCCTTTAAAATAAGTTATGTTTGGATGATTCATGCGAATGTATGCGTTTCTTTAATTTATTATTTCCTAATGCTCGCAGGATGTTTGATAACATCTCTTAGGAAGGGGAAGCATATTTGAAACATATTTGTATACGAATCAAAATCGTAAACATTGAGTGCAACTTCCTAGGTATTTCTAGAAAGGTTTTTTATTTATAAGTAATAAACTGCCAGTCGGGCCTTTGGCAAAATTCTTATCCTTGCTTGGCGATCTATCATCATCATAATCATCATTTCAGCCATAGGACATCCACTGCTGAACATAGGCCTCCCCCAAAGACCTATCATCAGGGGGGGTTGCTAATACTCGCCACGCTTGGCAGGCAGGTTAGCGAGTGCAGTTTTTTATAAGATTTCGCACGCAGACGCTGCTGCCAGTCTCGCACTTCAGAAATTAGTCGCCTCTAACGACACGTCTCCTGTTGGCGATCTATAAACATACCTAATCAGCATTTTTCTCAAGGATTTAAACAGGGATGAGGTTATACGATTAGGGATTTAAGTAATAGCTATAGTTCAAAGAATTACCAAACTGAAGTGTCAATAGGATGGTCATATTTGCCGCAGAACTGATAACCTATAAAGTGTGTTTTAGTTCGTTCGCCAAACGCGATAAAATAAAAACGCGGTGATGAAGCAATGATTGGGAATTGGAAGAGGCCTATGTCCAGCAGTGGACTGGAAAGGGTTAATTATGATGATAATGTATTTATATCCTCAAATACATTCATCATCATCATCATTTCAGCTATAGAACGTCTACTGCTAAACTAGGCCACCCCTGGTGATTTCCAGATTGGCCAGTTGGAAGCGACCTGCATCTAGCGGCTTCCTGCAATCTTTACCAGGTCGTCTGTCCACCTTTTGGATATCCGTGGATGCCCTACGCTACACTTGCTGGTACGTCGCCTCCATTCAAAAACCTTTCTGCCCCATCGGCCGTCAGTTCTGCGTACTATGTGCCCCGCCCTCTGCCACTTCAGCTTAATAAGTTGAAAATGATTAAGGAATTCGGTAAGCGATTTAGAAGTCATAGTTTGTGCTTTAGAAGCGGTTTAAAACTATAAGTCTAATCATATGAACGATTTTTTATGATTAAAAAACCTTTCTAATAGCACCTGTCTAAAGAACTTCAATTACCGAATATGGCTTGAGCACTTAGCGTTTCGCCCTGTATATCAAATATTACTAATAGAAGCCTTTCGGCCAAACTATCATTACGAGCTATTACCGAAACGTTAGGGCGGTCACGGCGATTATAGCAAACGTATTAACGGTCATGCCAAGTATAGTTAGATAGAAAAATATGTAGGCAGTTTGATGCACAGCGTCTTTTAGTATCCGCGATCGAAACGAGGTTATTCGGCAGCAGACCAAAGTAATGGACATAGTCCTAAAATGTAGCAAGCTACTCGTAAGTTGGCCGTGGGCCGGCCACATCTGTCGCAGAACCGATGAAAGGTGGAGTAACCGGGTACTCGAGTGGAGACCACGTCTTGGCAAACGTAGTTTAGGACGCCCCCCAGCTCGATGGAACGACGACCTTAGAAAGTTATGTCATCACTGGTAACACTCACTGGTTGTAGACTTTCGTTTCAGGCACTGAGGTATTTATTTATAATACGTCAATGTTTAAGCCATTTATAAAGTTAAAAGTGATACCCACAGCACTTCATTTATTTTAAAAAATGCATAAATGTTACTGAGTTTAATTATATCAATAAACTTCTTGACAAGTTGGATTAATACTATTTACGACGAGATGTGTTAATGGTTTGTATATGTATATTTTTCCTGATTGCTATCCCTTCGCGTGCCACAAAAAAAATCCCTAATGGTTTTTTTTTTGGTCTACCACGGATAAGAGGAACGCGAAGGGTTGCTATTTAAATAGAGAAAATATTTAAGAATAAAGTATATCATTCACCACATTTTATCAAAGAGTATTCGTTGTTTGTAATTTTTTTCTATGTTGATTGGCATATGTTTTCATAGGTGTAGATACACCAAAATACGTCATTTTAGGTACTTGCAGCTATAGGTATGCCAGATACTAGTACTAACTAGTAACTAGTAAAATACATAAGTTCATGTAAAATATATATTATTAATATAATAAAAAATAATATTCTTTGGTTAAATTAATTTTCATATTACATTTTTTCAATCTGACTGTACTTTTGACGATTATGACATCGATTTACACTGCAGTTTTATAGCTCATATTTAGCGAATGTAAATTCGTAATTCGTGATTTTTGTGAATAGTGAACTTGGACCATTTGTTACACTCCGGTAATGGCTATAACTTTATTGTTGTGCTCATACTCATTAGATTACAACACTTTATTACGGCCCTTAACAGGTTTCCTTGAAATAGATAGATAGATACTTTTTATTGTACACCATACAAAGAAGTTACAATTTGTGTGTGTGTGTGTGTATATATATTTATGTTGTGTGTGTGAAATCATAGTATTTTATTTTAATATAAATCATGGTGCAAGCTAAAGTAACAATGGGCAGGCCACATCGCTTGTAGAGCTGACAACTGATGAGAGAAAGGTTCTTGAGTGGCGACCACGAGCTGGAAGACGCAGCATGGGCAGGCTTCCTACCCGGTGGACTGACGACCCAGTCAAGGTTGCGGGAAGCCGCTGGATGCAAACGGCCCAGAACTACGCGCTGAAGCGTTTTATGGGGACGATTTTATATCCAGTAGTGGACTTTCTGCTGTGCCGTGAGGACGGCCGTAAAGAATACACTTCCCCACCGCCAACAGGAGAAGTGTCGTAACGAGACAGGCAGCAGCGTCTGCGTGCGAAATCTTATAAAAAAACTGCGCTTGCCAACCCGCCTGCCAAGCGGGGCGACCCCGATGATAGGTCATTGGGGGAGGCCTTTGTTCAGCAGTGGACTTCCTATGGCTGAAATGATGATGATGAGTGGACTTCCTAAGACTGATGATGACATCATTATCATGGTGATTATTGTATATGTTATATCAAGCGCAGTAGAAGCTTACAATAAATAAATATTGGACTACATCACATACATTGCTCTGATCATATGATTAGCCAAAGCACTTGTGTTACAAAAATTAGAAACAACGACGGTACCACAACACCTAGACCCGAGACAGTAAGGAAAAAATCGTTTAATACATTGACCGACCGGGAATCGATCCCACCCACCCACAACAAGACTACTTTTTACCAATACAAAATAACCAAAAACACACGTAACGAGATTTAGATCATTAATTATTTATTACAAAAAATACATTTAATCAAAACATTAATCAACAACTAGTTGATTGAGTTCTTTAATTTAGGATCAAATTAATTTAAAATCCAATCATTCTCATCATAGGTATTAGGTCATTTTTGTTATTTTGATATTTACATAACATACTATTTTAAGACCAGTCATCACTTCAGCTTAATATTGTATTAATTAGGTATATTATCTGTTCAGCCGACAAATTTGCAGCGAAAGTTTCCATTATGTAATCTTTGACCGGTCACAAATAGACTGTCTGGTCTTGTCTGCAATACATCAAAGATTATGATTTTTATAATCGATCGATTTCCATAAATTACATAATGAACTAATGAGTTTCAGATTACTAACGTGTTCAGAGTGATATAACGTGTTTGACAGAGGAAGTAAAAGTGGTTCAAACAAGATTGAACTTATAACTTCCTATCGGAAACTTTTATCTCCTGCGAGGTTTTAAAGTTCGTTGATTTGAGATGGAATGGAATCCTTAATTTAGTCAGTTGTTGTTGTTGTTGTTGTCATATAAGTTTATCTGTAGAAATACCCGTTAAATACAATAGATATGATTTGGCAAAAACTGTTTATTAATGACATGTTAAACATAGGCCTCACCCATTGACTTCCAGATTGCGCTGACGCCTCGACGCAGGCTGCTTCCAACCGGCTGCATCCGGCGTCTTTCTGCGACCTTTACCAGGCCTATGTTCAGCAGTGGACGTCCTATGGCTGTAATGATGATGAATTACGTGTTATGAGCACAACATTTTTATGCTTTTTATTGATAAAAAGGTTTGGAATCCAAGAGTCCCTGCTTCCCCTAGATATTATACATTAATTGGAAATATTATTCCGAAAATATTATTATTATTAATAATATCGATTTTATTGCAAGTTTCAAAAAAACTTATAATTGTAAGGTAATGAGAATGACTACTATATACTGGACCTCTGCCGTAACTACTAATAACTTGTTTTCTGCAAGACCCTAAGGATAGCTGGCAGATAATACCTTTAGCATCAAGCCCATCTTTTGTACACTTTTCAAATTTATAAAATTTTTCTTAATTAATATAAAATTCTTATCAAAAATGTTTTACAACCCAAATAGGGTTTGTATTTTAGATAAATATATTGGTTGAATCCTATTTATCGAGACTTTTGAATGCTTCTTTTAATCCTCAAAGTTTTTAGCAACATAAAGTCATAATTATCTATATTTATATTTTTTTTTTGTGTGGTGTGCAATAAAGAGTATCTATCTATCTATCTGTCTGTCTGTCTATCTATCTATCTATCTATCTATCAATATATTTTGTCAATATTATCACAGTTTATATAATTTCATATTATCTCTCAAACGTACAGTAATTTGAAATTGAATTGTCCGGATATTATCAACTTCACACGAGCCACGAAAAAACTGGTTATTTTTTAGTGTTGTTTTAGCAAACATTTCTTGTCGTTTCCTTTGGACAGCCTAAGCGAAAGTAAACTTTGTTTTCAAAAGCAATAAAACGTTTACACATGTAATAGCGTAAAACTCTTCACTAGAAAAGTTTTAGAAGGAAAATAAACTATGTGTGTGACAGAGAACGAATGCAAATCGCATGTCAATTTGTCGGAGACAATGGTTCAAAGTGATTTGTTTATGGCACGTGTATGGCGTATTGTTCCAATCGGAAATGCATGGAAAGCTGGTTTCTAGAAGATGGAGTCATCTTACGAGCACTTGGTGCCGTCTTATGCAACAATGCAAAATTTTAAAACCAATTTCTCTCATTGTGTAGCTCGGAAGGAGTGGCTTGATGCTAATAGGTTGTCTAATGTGAGGTTGTTTAAATACTTGTCATTTTAAATTACTTCTTATACATAATTCAATATCATATTTAGTTAGTAAGGTGAAAAGTTAAGTAAGCTTAGAGGTAAAGTTCCTAAAGCGGTGTATACAGAAGAGATTAGATTCACTTGTAACTAACTATGTATAGGAACATAGGATCAGAGCAATGCATTTTTGATTTTTTTTATTTATTCAACAAAATTTACAGCTCTTAATACATAGAAGAATTACAGTCTTACATTCTAGAACTTACAGTCAATAATGAATTCATATTATTATATAATAAATGACAATATTTTATGAAATTGCATTAACACAGTGTAAACAAGAAAGGCGAACATCGTACCGCCCCTTCATATTTTTTAAATTTTTTTATTAGTTTTTCTGACATTCGGGACGAAGACAAATTTAACAAATCAAAGATCATAAAAATCGGTCTAGCCGTTCTCGACTTATAAATGGTGTAACTAACCCGACTTTGTTTTATATATAGGTTTTATTAACTTATATACGGAGTTAATGCCATGCGGCATTCTTTACCAGTCAATATTTTTTTGTGTTTATTAATATGATGATTTACATAATGATCACATTTAATATTATTGTATAACATGAATGCAATACCCTTACAGGGTCCATCATCATATTAATAAACACACAAAATATTGAATGGTAAAGAATGCCGCATGGCATTAACTCCACCTTTTGTATGATTTTTTACATTTGTGCAATAAATTCTAAATAAATTAATAAAAAGTATAAGTATGTTATGCCAAAATAATACATCAAATTCAATCAAATAAAATCATGCGAATTAAAACAATATGTCAATTTTTAATTATTTAAAACCTAACTTAAAATAGTCGTTTTTTTGTGTAGAGGGTAGACCAACTCTAATGCCTAATATAAAAAATATAAAACACACGGATAACTAAACTTCTGTAGCCAAAAAAAGTCGTATAAAAGCCATATGAATATTTAATGTCTCAATCCGTTATGCTTAAGGACTACAAATGTTTAGCTGCTTCTACAAAAATAAGTTTCGGAAACAAGTACTTAAATAACACAAATAAAATTAATGATATTATATTTCCACAAAAGAAAGAACTTTCAAACGATTACGCAAATTCAGCAACTGTAAATGATAGCAAGCAATTGTCATTTAACGATGACAGCTACTACATTTCAAGTGGTTTTTACTTCAAACCGGTGCCACTGGGAAGTTAAAACAATGCCCAGTTTGAAACCATAAATTACGATGATAATTAAAAGCACAGTACAGCAATTAAATCTGTTATATTTCTTATGAAACATCATACTTTATTATAAGAGCACTCTCACGCCATTTCTCCGTTACACCAATGGAAGGTTGTGTAAGTTTTTACAATCATTAATAATGGTGATTACTGTGGAGGATATCCCATGATTGTTTTATCGATTCATTTTATAGGCGAAAACGATTGTTATAAATGAATAGGTAACTACAGCTTTTGAAATTTCATAACGTGTCGAAATCTTATTAGCAATAGGAATGTAGTATGTTATTTGGCAGAACATGTTCGTCTTATTTAAAAAAAAAACGCACTTCCATTATCTTCACTTGTATTCAAATCTCGGAAGTCGAGTTGGACCTTTTTCGTAACGATTTGAAAGTTGTAAAATGTGTGATCTGGACGTCAATTTAATCATTTCATTTCATTCCAAGCTGATTTCAACCGGCCAATCTGGAATCAAGAAACCGGCCAATGAATATGAATATGAATATGAAATCACTAGGGGAGGCCTATGTTCAGCAGTGGATGTCCTGTGGCTGAAATAATGATACTGATGATGAAGCTGATTTGATGATAGAGTCAGAAGTGTTCTCTATCAAACTCATCATGGTTACTACAATTAGTAAAAACTTCGTGTTTGGGTTTTTCGTTTGGCAGTTTATATTTTTTTAAGCTATGTGTTTAAAATTAATTATTATTATATGTAAGACTAGTTACTAAGGTTTCTTGTGTTTGGATCTGATTAGCTTGGTAAGGAGTAAAGAGATCCTCACTTACACTAAAAATCAAAAACTTTATACCTATAACAGAATTTATTAGTAGGTATCTGATAATTGAAAAAACAATAACAATTACAACTTGACTTCTTCTATTTAATTGATGATGTTGATTAAGCATGTGTTTTGCCAACGCAGGTTCCGCTAGTATCACGTACGTAGTAGCATTTGTACGGTGACAAACTGGATAGAAGGTCTCAAGATGTTCTGTTTCATTAGAAGTCATCCAAACTGGCAGTATTTTTTATTTATCGTTAATGTATTAATATTTTCATAAATGCTATTCCAGACCGGTGGCTGGAGTCCTGATGAGCTACTCGCGCGGTTGCGCTGCCGTGCTCTCGCAGATGTCCGAGGGGGAGACTGGGGGAGCGGAGTCAGTGACCCCCCGCTCGCCCACCGACTCCGCCAGCGATGGGTACCACTCCGACAGCGACGACTCGCATCAATTGCCCGACAGGTATGTGCCTCTAGTATTTGCTTCCGTTGCGATTTTAGCGGTTCACTATTCATGGCTATGGCCAACCTTCAAATGTTTTCTTGCTGAATCCTGAGCTCATTCTATGGATCCATCTCAGTTTAGGGTCTTGTAATGTAAAGGAGAAGCAACCCGACTCGTTATGTATGTCGTCAATGTCCGAGGATTTCAGGATTTGCTGTGGCTGACTTGGAAAACTCTCAATAGGCTGCTGACTCAGGTCGGTTGAAGCAAGAACAACTTTTGCCGAACAACCAAAAACCTGAAAAACCGATCGAATTCGGAACTTCTTGCAAAATGCCATTTCTCGTACTTCACGCTATCGCGGCATCGGCGTGGCTTAAGTCACACAGAATTATTTCTTTTTATCGACAGGAGAAAGAAAGAAGAATACTAAGGACTACCTTAAACAGTAAATAGGTTTCTGTAAAGTAGCTATAACAGAAGTAGCGTCAGACCAAAGTAATATTGCAAATTCGATACTTCTCTGAGGATCTCATCTGGCTCAGAGATAGACCCCTATCCCTAACGATCAATCATTAATAATAATAATAAATAAATATTGGACAACATCACATACATTGCTCTGATCCTATGATAAGTAGCTTAAGCACTTGTGTTACAGAAATCAGAAACAACGACGGTACCACAACACCCAGACCCGAAACAATATAGAAAAGTTATTTTTCTACATTGACCGACCGGGAATCGAACCCGGAACCTCAGAGATAGCGACGGTATGCTCGCCTTTCGGCTACGGAGGTCGTCGATTAATGGATAATTTCTAAAGTTATACCTAAAAACTAACGAAAGGAAACAAACAGAAGAAGTAGACTGCAAATTCGGAAGATACCTACGAATCGGTTAATTACTTTCCGTAAGATTTGACAGTATAAGTTACGTAGAATGGTGTTGAAAATTAAAACATTTATTTCTTAGAAAGTGGTAGCACAACATCTTAAGATTATGGAAGTTCAGCACATTCTGCCACTATTGGCTACTATAGTAGGTAGATCGATTTGGGGTCAATGATCTCAAACATTGATGTTAATATGGACATGCCTCCGGGATTCCGGAACGTCTTAGTATCAGTTTTTGAAAAAAAAAGGCATATCCATATTATGCTAGCACTACCAAAGTACATCAAATCAATCTACCTACTCCGATCACTGGTTATTACACTAATTATTTACACTGGATGTTCTGATGTCTCCAGCAGCAAGCTAGTGTCCCAGTACGCGGCGGTGTGGGCGCGCGCGGCGGACGAGGCGCTGCCGGCGCTGGCCGCGCTGGAGCCGCTGCGGCACACGCCGCATTTGAAATACAAGATCGTCTTCTCCGTTGTCGTTGTACGTATAAGAAGTGTTTGTATTTTAGTTATCATTGTAAGGAGGTCTTCTTCTTCATCTATACGGTCAATCCCGGTTGCGTCCAAATCCATTGCTTTGGAGCCCAGGGTCCGCTTTCCTTGATTTACTCCTCCACTTCGCGCGGTCTTGAGCGAGAGGTAAATTTAATAATAGTGTCCTATTTTCACGCTTTAGTTGGTCTTTTTAAGGTTCCGTACCTCGAAAGAAAAAAACGGAACCATCAATTTGTTGTCCGTCTGTCTGTCTGGCTGTCAAGACCCTTAATCTCAAATATACTCAAATTTTACGCAACCTAGGCGAGTCCGACTCGCACTTGATCGGTTTTTTTTCATTAGTTTTGGCTAAACAGTAAAATAAATATATTGTTTCCACAATCACACCAATCATCTAGCACCAAACTAAGCAAAGCTTGTACTACGGCGACTAGATAACGGATAAACATAGTACTTTCTCGTAAATACTTTTATCAACATCCATGAGTTAGGTACAAATGCTTGTACTTATCACACAAAGATTTGCCCCTTGCGGATTCGAACCCGCAACCGCCTGGTTTGTAGTCCGGAGCGCGAACCACTACACCAGGTGGTCGACAATCAAAACATTGTCGTTTATAAACAGTAATTAAGCGATAAACACGCGTTCTAATAGTTGCAGTAACTGCGCAGGGCGCAAGCCGTGCACTTGGGGATGTTTATTTTCCCTCGACTACCCCATCTTGTGGGGTATTGTTGAGTAGGTCTTAAAATGACTATTTAACAATTTTTCGATTAATTTAATGCTCCATTTACGAAATATTAAACTTTTAAGTGCCATTTTTTGTTACATTAGGGTCCCTCCAAAAGCTAAACTGCTGGCTTGAAAAATCTGAAAAAAATCATCATGATAGTGCATTTTATAAAATTTAAAAGAAAATTATAGCGGTTAAGATAACTTTATCAGTTTAGCAGTAGTAATCGTTGAACTTGGGTGTTAAATAGTTTTGTACCAAATGCAAAATCCTTACAATAATAAACAACAGAATCGTTCTATATTGTGATAACGGGTTACTACGGAACCCTACACTGCGCGTGGCCCGACATGCATTCGGCCGGTGTTTTCACTATCTTTTTATATTTACATCGGCAGCTGTCGTTCCGCGCCGCAATCAGCCTGCGCGACCGGCGACTGGGCGAGGTGAAGGCGCTGCTGGGCGCGGCGGAGCCCGGCGCGGCGCGCGAGGCCAGCGTGGCGCGCCTCGCCGCCGCCGCCGCCGCCGTGCTGGTGGAGACAGCGCACAGCTTCCCGCTCGGGGAAGCGGAGCGGACTGTCATTAACCAGGTACAGAACACTATTAATGACATTTGAAGACCTCCGTAGCCGAGAGGCGAGCACACCGGACTCGGTGTCGCTATCTGTGAGGATCCGGGTTCGATTCCCGGTCGGTTAATGTAGAAAAATAACTTTTATATATTGTCTCGGGTCTGGGTGGGTACCGTCGTTGTTTCTGATTTCTGAAACACAAGTGCTTAAGCTACTTTTTATAGGATCAGAGGAATGTATGTGATGTTGTCCAATATTTATTTATTTATTATTCAGTTCCGGCAGTTCCGGCTTCGACAACATACCGGTAATATAGTTTATACCGGTAATAATAAAATCAGTATTATTTCTTTAATACCGGTATAGTAAAGGTTTTAGCCCCTTAAAAATATTGGTATTTTGGAAATTTAATACGGGTATTGATACCGGTACCAGCCAAGCTAACCAATGTCAAATATGCGAGTGAAAGAAGTAGAAGTGTATCTTCACTCAGCGCAGTGTCGTGTGCTTGACAAAACCGCAACATCGCATTTCGGTCGAGTCAAGTGCGTCCGGCCGGTGTGCGCGTGTCTGGCAACTGTACTGGCAACGTTGTAAAAAATACCGGTATTATTGTATCGAAATAGAAAATACTTTTTCGGTTCTTTTTCTTTTGTTATTTTTTTTTCTCTTTTCTATGTGAACGCTGTGTACAACGTTTACCGGAATTCAATTTATGAATTGAATTGTATACTGTAGTTTATTCCTTTATAAATAAAATAAATAAATACCGGTAGAACCCTTATTTTACCTGTATTTTCAATATGCACCAGGGCGCGGAACCGCCCTGGTGCGGGCAGATGATACTAGTGATGATGTTGATGTTATCAATTTTTCTGCTGTGGAATGTGAAGGGTTTAAAGATTTAATGACCCCCCAGTCAAAACCAGAGTCATAACCAGAATAAGTTTCATAGCCTAGCCAGCCAGACACTGAAGGGGTCGAGGTAGCGGCAGGCGTGTCAGTAGCGGTCACATTATTGATATGTCAGAGTAGCCAAACGCCAACAGACGTTTGGAGGCATAAGTATTGTGTTCGAAAATGGCTGGCTATGATATTTGCTCATTGCAGCAATTCCGAAAAATTACACAAATCACTGACTTCTGTTACGAAATCATCGATTGGACGCGATTGGATCAAAACCTCTAACATATAATAGGTACTTACGTGTTATATTTATTCCTGTGTTTTGGTTAGTGTTACCTACAAAAGAGAGCTGTACGGGCGATTTACGACCTTAAACCCCGAGACTCGTTATAAGATCTGTTCAAGGAAATTAAAATATTAACAGTGGCTTCTCAATTCATTTATGAAAATATTATGTACATTCGTAAAAACCTGCATATATTTCCTAAGAAAAGTGACATTCATAATCATAATACCCGGAATAAAGACAAACTTGCCGTTCCAAATTTCAGACTGCATAAAGTAGGTAATTCGTTCATGGGAAAATGTATTCGCTTTTTTAACAAATTGCCGCAGTCTATTGCTGAACTACCTATACATAAATTTAAATCGCATGTCAAGATGGTTTTAATGAAAAAAGGTTATTACACTGTAAATGACTATTTAATTGATAAAAATGTATGGAATTAAATACTGCCCTGCTCGCACAGGTACATATTATCTTGTAATGTAAACATACTATTTAAAAAGAGGCTGACAATAGTGACCGAATTTCTTCCGCTGCTTCTTCTCGGCGCTAGCCCACAATTGTCCCGAAGCAGTGGTAGGGTAAAAAAAAATTGGGACGTGTAAAAGAGATTAATTTAGGCCTATTTGCAGAAATAAATTGGTTTTATTGGTTTTTATTAGTGTCGGTCTCATCAATATTTACTTCCTCAAAGTTAGTTAAAAGTTAACTATCAAAACAGGGTTATTTTTAAAACTCGAATGAACTCCGATTGATTCTGGTGTTCGAATACGACTTTAGCCATGCAATTAACTTCGAAATCTCAAGTCCTAAAGCAAGTCATTATTCTATCTATAAAAAAACTGGACAAGTGTGAGTCGGACTTGCTCACCGAAGGTTCCGTACTTTGTAATGAATGTACCTTACATTCATTAATAAATCAGGAATTAAGTATCGCATTTTAAGTACAAAATTTAATTACAAATGTATAGTTTTTAGATTTTTTCCTGCACTTGTAGTATAACACGATATTATTTGCCAAATTTCATAGTTTCAGGTCAACGGAAAGTACCCTAAAAATTTTGATTATTTTTAGAGTATCGAAATATACGTTTTTTGCAGCATTTAAACTATCATATATTTTTTTACGTAACTTAAAAAGTTTGATTCTTTCACAGCTTAAAGGGACTGTTAATCTGAGTATATGGTTTTAATTCTCCGCGTTTCCGATATAAAGGGTCTTGACAGACGGTCTGACAAGTGATTCTATAAGGGTTCCGTATTTTCCTTTTAAGATACGGAACCCTAAAACCAGGTATCTATAAGTATAAAAATGAATCTCTATTTCCCTTGGTCATCGCATCACGCGTGAACGGATGGAACAATTGTCTAATCCTTTTTTTGTTGAGTTAATTATTGTCAGGAGAAAGTTCTTTTGAAGAGAAAAAAAAAAAAAGAAAATTGCGCAGAAAACCCTTTACGAATAAACTAAAGACCACGCGAACAAGGTCGCGGGCAACAGCTAGTAAGGAATAAAGGAAAATAATTTTACATCTAACATTTTTTTCAACTGCCTCTGGCGAGATTGAAACCCACGACCTTTCGCTATCCGTATCCGTGGTGTATAAGGTGATTCGTTGACGGTTGACGCTGGTCGTGTCAGGTGCTGCACACGCTGCGCGAGTACCCGTGCCTGGGCGCGTGCGCGGCGCTGCACGCGCTGGTGGCGGCGGCGTGCCGCGCGGCGTGGGCCGTCAGCCTGCACTCGCCGCCGCTACGCATCGACACTGACTTCACACCGGGTAAATTCACTGCCGACTTTCTGCTCATAATAGGCTTGTTTCCTGGGTCAAAGGAAGATTATTCTATTTATTCCGTCAGTTAGATTATCAAAAAATATTGGACTCATATTTTGTCTTTTGTCAATCAAACAAACAATGAATGAAGATAAAGCGCATCAAAGTGAGCACGTGACGTCACGCCTTGCTAAAAAGTGTCGCACGGCGTGACGTTACGCGTAACTTTAACGGGCTATATCTACATATTTTTTTGATTGATTGAGAAAAGAAAAAATACGTGTCCAATATTTTCTGGTAATCCAACTGACGGACTAATTAGATTTTTTTAGGAAACTAGCCTATTGTGGCAGAACCATAATTGTATATATCTTCACCGCGTCCCCCCATAACTTTTTTCAAACTTTCCTCTACCTGAAGGCTGTCTGGAAGAGATCGCTTTTAGCGATAAGACCGCCTAAATTGTACCATTCTAAATTTATTGTTTCTCTGTACTGATTGTTTTTGTGTGGTGTGCAATAAACAGTATCTATCTATATATCGATCTATTTTTCTGCAAACATCAACCGTAACTTCTGTGTATAATTTGTATTGTGTAGAAGTCACAGTTGCTGTATTATTATCAGTGATCGGAGTAGGTAGATTGATTTGGGGTCAATGATCTAAAACATTGATGTTAATATGGACATGCCTCCGGGATTCCGGCATTTCTTGGTATCAGTTTTTGAAAAAAAAAGGTATATCCATATTATGCTAGCACTACCAAAGTACATCAAATCAATCTACCTACTCCGATCACTGGTTATTATTGCATAGGCACACTTGGCGAATGTAGTGTAGGACGGCCCACAGCTCGATGGACCGACGACCTCAGGATGATGGTTGGCAGTGGCTGGAAGAAAAAAGCGGGAGATCGTGCTCTTTAGGGGAGGCTACATCCTGCAGTGGACTGCAATAGGCTGTTATGATGACTTATCCAAAAAAATCTTGACAACTATACCTTTGACGACCTCCGTAGCCAAGAGGCGAGCATACCGAACTTGGTGTCGCTATCTTTGAGGTCCCGGGTTCGATTCCCGGTCGGTCGATGTAGAAAAATAACTTTTCTATATTGTATCCAGGAAAATATTTTTACTTGACAAAAAATTTCAACTTCCTTTGGTGGAATTCGAACCTAAGACCTTTCGCTAGAAGAGCAAGAAGAGCAATCGCCCGGATAGCGAAAGGTCGTAGATTCGAATCCCACCAGAGGCAGTCGATAAAAATTTTCAAATAAAAATATTTTCCTTTTTACAATAATAGTTATTTTTCTCTTCTTAATGTCACAATAACAACGACTTTTTAAATTGATTTGATTTTGTCAGACTATTGTGATAAGTTTTGCAATGAGATTATTTTTGAAAATTCCGATATTAAGCTATTTTTGATGTACGTACCATTCAAACTCACGACCCACAGATGTGAGGCGACCTCGACCACTAAGTGTTCATTGCTTTAAACTCAAAGTCAAAGTCAAAAGTCAAAAATAATTTATTCTATTCAGGACAAAATTGCCACTTATGAACGTCAATAATAACATTATAGGCCCTTAGGGGGCCAGAACATGTCTCCTTATTTTTTGGGCCCTACTAGCGCTTCGAGACAAGACACAGAAAATCTGGCAAGTGCTGAGAAGAAACGCCGGAACAAACTCAGTCACCACCAACTAAGAAGATGCATTTGTTTGCTCTGTTTGGTGATATTTATTCGCTTTGAACTCATTTTTAGTTTGAAACTTAGGTTACTCTATCGTTTCTAATACTCTGTCTTTTATCTCTCCAGTGGTGATGAACCCAGAGAAACACGTCCGTTTCTCCAACGAAGCCCGCGAGCGGCGCTCGGACCTGATCAAGTCGTTCGTGTGGCCCGCGCTCATGGACGGCAACCGCTGCGTCTTCAGGGCAGTTGTTCTCACATAAATATAGAATACAATGTTTGGTAATATACCGTCATCTAGTTGTGTTTTCATTTTACTATCGATATCGGTAGTATCGATCGAAAAGGTCACAAGGTGACAATTTGAGTGCAATTTGCTAATGACACTGCCGATTATACTTATTATTTTCTTCTTCTGTCAATTCCAAAAGCTATCGATAGTATTGTAAGCGATACCTACTTCCTTATTTTTAAACAAAAAAAATTGTAATAGCAATCAGAATTAAAAATTTGCAAAAAACTTTGGCGCTCACTATAAGTCGTGACAACACAATTGCATGCCATGATACTGATATTCAGTCTTGAGCATACTTCAATAGTTAATTGCTATCAGAAGTAGTATATCTCTAGTATATCTCTTCGTCAATAGTATTGTATCGTTATTCGAGTCCGACTGATCCCCAGATCGGGCCCGCTAGAATGAAAACCGACAGCGGTCCGGCCTGTTTCGGCAGTTCCGGTCCCGTCGGCGCCACCACTAGCGGGTTCGCCGCTTGGTAGGGTGCCCTATGCACTCGACTTGGCCCGATCAAGCCCGCTAGTATGGGGCCGAACACGTACGAGTCTAAGGCTAACACTCAGCCGGGTCGCGGCGACCGCTAGACTTAGTGGGCTACTGGCTGACCTAGGCTGTGCGCCCTCACCGCACGCCACCACTGCCCGGTGAAGCTGACGAAGCCTTCCAAAGGCAATCAGCGATAGGCTCGTCCAAAAAAAAGGATTCGATATTATCGATAGAGCTATCGAGTCTTGCTATTGGTCGCTACCTTAGATTATCTAATACTACTAAACTGAATTATACCGAAGTTCGAAATAGTGACACGTTTTATGTAAATGCATATTATTTGTTATACACAATGATAGTGACGCATTGAAAGAAGCAGTTATGTATTTCATTGACGTACCGTAAGTCGCGTAAGTAGCGTAACCCTGAAAATAAAAATGTATATTTTTATATTTTTAAGTATTTATGATAAACTTAGTATGTATAGTTTTAAGTATATTTTATTATAGAAAATTGAAACTGAAGAAAGTTGCTCAATGACTTTATATGTATTTTATATAATCATACGAGTTGTGTAGATAAATTCGTAAAGTAATATTATTTCAAATTCTGTACAAATTATAATGGACCACTAATTTGCTTATTGTATTATTTAGTAACTTATTTCAGTTTATGTTAATGATTTAACTTTTCATTTAAGGTTTTTATTAATAAAGCATTTTTAAAACATATTCAGTTTTACTTTTACTTAGTTATACCTACATAATAAAGTTCCACTGATTCTGGAACCGAAAAGGTCACATTCTCCAGGTAAAATTTAGCTTTTTGTATGGGACCTTTTAAAACCTACACTACATTCTGAGCATAGCATTTGTTTCTAATGCTTATGCTTCAGGAGAAAAAAAAAGTTAACTATTGAAAAAACCAACAAAAAATATGCTAATTCTCTTGCTTCTTTTTAGCCGCTTGACCGATTTAATTCGTTAATACGTCGATTGATAGGCCAACATAATAGCTACAAACTAAGCATAGGATTTTTTATTCGAACTAATGCGTCCATGTAAAAAGTATTATTTTCCTCAATTTTCGCTAACCAAAGACGCAGCGACTGTCGTTGCAGCAATTTTAATGGGCGCTGTTATGAACCGTATTTCAATGAGTTTTCGTGCGATATTTGTACTAACATTTATTTAAAGCGTTTAACTTCTCAACTTATCTTTACTTGTAAATCTAAACAGTACCTACCTACATTGTAAAAAATGTATGCTTAAAACTGCATAAGTTTAATGGGACATAACTGATTGGTGTAGTGGCAGGTTCGATTCTTAGTTCGGGTCAATTTGAGTCTGGGCCTGCTGGGTGGAAGACGACGGTGCTAAAATACATTGTCTGGTTCCTCGAAACACCCATGTATATTCCTTACTTCGAGATGTGTTGCATATTTATTTATCTAAAGCTTATCGTAAATAGCGCAAACTTAACAATGTGAACAAAGAAGAATAAATTGAGGATAAATATAAGTATAAGTATTAGCGCAACGGATTAGCAAGCTGAGGTGGCAGTGGGCGAGGCACATAGCACGAAGAACTGATGACCGATAAGACAGAAAGGTTCTAGAATGGACACATACCTTACAGCAAGTGTAGCGTAGGACTCCACACCTGTATCCACAAGGTGGATAGACGACCTGTTAAAGGTCGCTAGAAGCCGCTGGATGCAGGTCGCTTCCAACCGGCCAATCTGGAAGTCAATGGTTGAGATCTATGTTCAGCAGTGGACGTCCTATGGCTGAAATGATAATGATGATGATACGTATTGAGCACTTTTAAAACTTTTATACGTGTAAATTCGTAATGAAGTTAAAACAAGATAAAAAAATTAACTCATTAAAAATTAGATTATAATGATAAAATATATCCGTTTGAAAACTTTCTCATTTAGACTAAATATTTCTGTTTGTAAATTATTAATTTTTATCAGTATGAATTAATAGAAACGCGAAATATTTCGTCAAAATGACTAAAGAACGAGGCCATGATTCATTTTCATCGTACGTGTTTATCACAGATAAGATAAATTCAAATACTGATATAAACAGTATCGCGGATAGGAAAATTCAGTATCAACTGACCAGCGATCAACTGTTGTGCAAAATGAGTCATCACTATCCTGGATCGAATCCACCACCGTACTACGGAGCACCACCGCAATGGCCGCCTCCACCGCCGCAACCGCATCTATACCCGCCCCACCTATCTGGTCACCCCCCACCTGACCAGCCTGCGGCGTACCCCGCAGTCCCAGCGTACCCCTACTACGTGCCCATGATGGCTGTGCCAGTAGGCATGCCACCAGTTCCACCAGTTCCACCAGGCGACCAACCGAACCCGACATACATCACGAACTACCATTACCACGGGGAATCCAGCCAACCAGGTCCAATAGGAGACCCAATACAAATTGTGGAGTCTTCTGGAGACTTCGATTGGATCCCGACCACTTCAACCACAGCGTCACATCTGACTGGCAAAGTAGTTATCGGCGGTCATGAAGGCTGGGACGGCAGTCCTTTATGGGTGATCAGAGCACGGCACAATGGAGACTTGATACCTGGAAAACTCTCAGTCAGACACAACTCTGCGTCGATCATGTATAACGGGAAAGAAGTGCCAGTTCAAAATATTGAGGTTCTGTGCGCTAGACCAGAAAATTTACGATGGGTGCCAGCTTCTAATGGGACTGTTCCGCCAGGAGCCATCGACGGAGGTAGGACAATGTCTGGGGAGACTCTTTACGTGGGCAGAGCGAGGTACCAGCTGTCGCTCACACCAGGGAAAGTCCACCCAAGTCACAATTGCTGCTATATTGGGTTTGGCGGTGCGGAGGTTTCTCTTAGAGTGTATGATGTTCTTTGTAGGAATAGTTAAACGGGTTATAGTAACGGGTAAATATTTTTACTAAAAATGAGTTTTAATAAACCGGAATTGGAAAATGGTGGCAGTTTTAGAAACTGTTAGTCGTAGAATAGTACGGTATTGTTCGTTCCTTTCACAGAATTATTAAAACAATTCTTGTATTATCTACCTCTACTTTGAATTGAACAGCAGTTTGGTTAATATATTGTTCTAAATTAGCGTATCCTAATCTTTATGTTATATGAACTCAAATTGTCATTCCAGTAATTATTTAAATATGTATTACTTAAGTACATGTTTTGTACATTTTATTGATCTTATCATGTAAGTCTGAGCTTATCTGACTGACGTATATCGATAACTTGAAAATACACTGATAATAAAGATATTAATGGGTAAGAATATCCTTTGTTTATTTTATTTATCTTTTGTGTAGAAGAAATGAGTACAAAAAGAAATTGTATGGTCTATGCCTTGCGGAAAACAGTCGCTCTAGAAGTATTGCGTTTAATATAAACTCTAATCTTACAACTAACATAACTAATATGAACAAAAGTCATTGATATAGACCGACGGAGTATCAAGCTAAAGTGGCAGTGGGCACCTAGCACATAGACCTGACGGCCGATGGTACAGAAAGGTTCTGGAATGGAAGCCACGTTCCAGCAAGCGCAGCGTAAGACGTCCACCCACAAGCTAGACAGACGATCTGGTAAAGGTTGCAGGTAGCCGCTAGTTGACCGCTTCCTACCGGCCAATCGGGAAGTCACTGGGGGAGGCCTATTGTAAAAAATATTATTTAAGGCCTAAAAGTACTCTTATTATAGTTTTTAATCATCCGCATGCCTGCTCCCAGATATTTTGGGTTCGGCGCGGTATGTGTTGAACTTCCGTGCAATTCGGACACTCATCATAGTCATTCACTTCCTTGAAAGATACGTCATCCCTCACACAATCCATCCATCTAACCAAACATTCTTACACCATACTATGTCTATAATTAAAAGCTGCCACGACATGCCAAAAATAAAACTAACTTGAATGGAATTGTTATTGCTAAATAAATACGTTAATACGTTACGTTGTAATTAAATACGTTAAAAAAGAGACTCATAAAATAATGTTGCATAATTGTACTTGTCAGAAACAAACGCTACAGATATGGTTAAATTTAAATAGTGGAATTAGGATTAAGAAGAAAAGGCGGTGAAGAGTTCCAGAATATAGGTACATAGTAATATAATAATCATTACTCTCCTCATCATTTGGACTGTTGGTTGGTCAATCAATTACTATATTATGCTATGGATTCAGTCTAATCGATTTTGTTATCAGGCGACAAGATTATTTCAATACTGATATAAGCGGTATCACGTATTAGAACAGTTCAGTACCTATTGTTTCGTTGCGATAAACTGTTATTTGTGCAAAATGAGCCAGCTCCCAGGATCGGATCCCCCACCTTACTATGGACAATCATCACAGCCAGCACCACCGGCCTACCAGTACCAGCCGGATCTTTACCCTCCACTACCCTCTCAATCCACGTTTGTACATCAAATGCCGGCAAACACGCCTGGAATGGCTCCAGGTGGCCTCCCGCCTTATCCACCCAGCTATCAACAAAGCTCGGACTACAGAACTAATCATATCAACAACGGCGCAGCATCAAACCAGGCAGCACCTGTCGCAGATGCAAGGCAAGATGCCTACGAATCTTCTGGAGACTTCAATTGGATTCTAGCGACTCCAATTACAGCGTCACACTTACGTGATAAAGCAGTCATAGGAGGCTATGAAGCTAACGGCAGTCCTCTATGGGTGATCAGAGCCAGGCATAAAGGAATGTGGATACCAGGGAAACTGTCAGTCAGAACCAATGTTGCGTCAGTCGCGTTTGGTGGCAAAGAAGTGTGCGTTCAGGTTATTGAGGTCCTTTGCGCTCGACCAGAGAATCTGCAATGGGTGCCCGCTAATAAAGGGAACATACCCCCAAATGCAGTAGTAGGTGGTAAAACAATGCTTGGGATGACACTTTACGTGGGCAGAGCGACGTTCCAGAAGACTATTACGCCAGGAAACGTCTTTCCATGGAAAAAAATTTGCAACATCGGATTTGGCGGTCAGACGATATCCCTTCAAGCGTATGAAGTGCTTTGTAGAATTGGATGACCCTTGATTTAGTGACTGTTTTATATTTTAACAAAAAGGTCTTTAAATCAAAGTGTGTTGGTGTAATGTTATAATTATCGAAGAATTACGAATAAGATAGATTTCAATTCTATGTTATGTAATACCACAGTACCGAAGCAAATAAAGTGATCGATAAAAATGATTAGAGTTTGAGTGTTAAAGGTCATTTAACCGATTTTGAACTTAAAGATATATAAACACAGAGATAAATGTCAATTAAGAAAATTTGACTTTTCGTTGTAGGTTGACGAGCTGTTGTCTGTACATAATTCAATAAAAAATGTACAAGTGGTGGACCTTAGTGCATTCTCTATTAGGCACATGATACATTTTGGAAAAATCATTGATTTATTTAACATAAAATAGAATGTAAAAAAAAAAAAGTTCTATCTGTCAAATTTCTTTATAAAAGTATGATTAATTTATTTTCACTGTATTTGCTTATCAGAGATTATACAAATACTATGATTGTAGCTTGATGTGTGTCATAACAGTATCTTATCTTAACAACTAAAATGTAATAAATGTGAAAGTTTAGTACTGTCAGTTACTTAGGTACTCAATCACGCTTAAACGGCTGAACATAATTAGCTCAAATATGGCTAATCACAAAGCACGTAGAACTGACGGCCGATGCGGCAGAAAGATTCTAGAATGGAGGCCACGTACCGGCAAGCGCAGCGTAAGACCCACAAGGTGGACAGACGACCCGGTAAAGGTCGCAGGAAGGCGCTGGATGCAGGCCGCTTTCGACCGGCCAATCTTGAAATCAATGGGGGAGGCCTATGTTCAGCAGTGGACGTCTTATGGCTAAAATGATGATTATAATGGTTAACAAATACCTAGATATTGATTGCGGTACACAGCATAACATAATCTCTCACCTGCGTTATAATTTTATTTTAGTCTTATGTAATTAATAAGAACTTAATTTTGTTTTGTAGTTTGCTTTACTGAATAAATATTCTATTGATTTATTTGAAACTTTAGTAAACTTAAAATTGTAAAATAGGTGGACTTAACACAAAAAATAACCACATCGACTTATTTCAGGCCTGGGCGTTTTCGTAGCCTTGTAAAGGCATGAGTGTAACTTATATATGATTGTTTATTTTTCACCTTATTTAGTTTCTTTTCAATTTTAAATTAGTAGTGAAAACTTTTAGGCTAGTGTAAAACTATTTTTTTCTATGTATGTGTATTACCTTGTAAGCTGTTTGTTTTCCAAATAAAGACTATTAAATAAATAAAAATAAAAAAAGCATTTTCTGCTAGCCAACCTTTGGGTCATTCAGAATCATAATAATTTATTTGTCATTGAACAAGGTAGATGTAAACATCTACAATTTACAGTTAGAAGATCACAATTTTATATTCGTCTCACTTTAAAAGAAGGAAGCAAGATAAAGGTCAAAAATAAATTGTAATAGGTAATTCTATTCTATTCTCTTCTATATTCTATATAGCATAGCATTTATACCGTATTTGTGTTCCCGTGGAATGAAAATTAATTCCTCTTCGGCTTAATTCTGAAGGCTACGCGGACGAAGTCGCGGGCAGACGCTTGTTTGAATATAGTTTTAGTTATGGAGTAAAGACACTTCTTTTTTTTATCTGTGAGTGTAAAGTAAGTACAAATAGGTGGGTAATTATGTAGGTACCTGTGCAGTTCCGTGACGCGTTTGCGTGTTTGCGTGCTTGCGTGCATAAGTGCGTTCGTTCGTAGCATTATACAAAACAAGTAATTCTGTATGCCTACGTCATATGTATATACAAAACAAGTTATTCTGCACGGCGTCATATGTATAACTACTCGGTACCTACCATCTAAACTAATTATTGAATGTGACATGCAATAAATGATTTGAATTTGAATCCTTCAGAAGGACAGGGGCTTGTGTCGATCAGCCCCCTAGCATGAGCACCAAAGCACGAAATGATATAGCGATATATCTAGCCCCCATGGTTGACTGGTAGAGAATGCTTTTGGCATTAAGTCCGCCATTTGTACCACTTATTTTTAGTTCTGTGCAATAAAGTATAAATAATAAATAATAATAATAATAACGACTAAAACTGTAAAAAATATGTTAGTTAAAGCCGCCATGTTAAATCGTCGTGGCGGTGACGGTGTTATGATCGCTGTTTCGATAAAAATTCAATATGGCGGCTATAATTATCATATTTTTACAGTTGATGTCGATATATCGCTATATGATATCGATATAATATCGTGCTCATGCTGCGGGCAGGCCTACTACGTCTGCCTCTACTGCGACATCACCCCGTCAATTGACTCTCGTTCCCATCTCGGCAATCTTCCTTCTTATACTTGCAATTTAATTATCACCTTTATTACGAGGGATTAGAGTTCGAAATTGTGAAGGAGAGGTGCGTGTATTGTTCTAACAGGTATACGGGAGTAAATTGGCTTATTTGACCTCGTTAACGGGCAGGTTAAGATTGGGTAAGAATTTCCTTGGTTCCTTGGTTGAATGAAAAATTTGGGTGGAAGGTAAATTGAGTTACGTGAAAACAATAAGTCACTTAAGCGGCTGAATGTCATTGAGCTAACAAAAGTAGGTTTTGTGTACCGAACATATTTGTATTCGGTTTTAAGAGATTTTAAGAGAGAGTCGGTCATTGTGTCCCACCTTGAATATGGTCAACGGGTACCATGACTTTCAAAACCCGATATGATATATAGTGATTTATCGACACTGAATGTAGTTTTTTAGAATATGATAGATATAGCCACCATTTTGAATTTTTATCGAAACAGCGACCATAACATGTGACGTCACTGGCACGTGTTTTTTTGGACAACATCACATACATTGCTCTGATCCGTAAGTAGCCGAAGTGTTACAGAAATCAGTAACAACGATGGTACCACAACGCCCATATAGAAAAGTGATTTTTCTACATTGACCGACCGGGAATCGAACCCGGGACCTCAGAGATAGCGACACCAAGTCAGGTATCCTCGCCTCTCGGCTGAGGAGGTCGTCATGTTCGTCAGGTCGTCAACATGGCGGCTATATCTATCTTATAAAAAAAAGACAGTGTCGATAAGCCGCTATATCATAGCGTGTTTTGGTCATGCTAGGGGGGGGGGGGGGACTGTACGTCAGGGAGGTACATACCCAGTATGTGCACATTTCGTCAAACAGACGCACTGTGAGCTAGTTAACTAGGCCTAAACAAACCCTGTAATGGATCCTGTGTGATACCAATATGAATTTTCGTTCGTAATCCTTATTCTGAATTCGATAGATATTCATATTTATTTATTGCGTCATAAGTGTACATTAGGGTGTTATTACATTGTGTGAGACCATACTCATGTTCCCTGTAAGGGTTCATGTTATACAATAATTTATATGTAATATAATGTAAATCGTCATATTAATAAATTGTATAGCACTTATTCTGATATAGCATTTAAATATATCATAAAGAATGCTTTGGTCTTAGACCAATCATTCAGATATTGTGTGACAAATATGTAGTCCTATCTGGTATTTGTGTGTGAAGACCCAGTGCAAATCGGGCTCACGCTCTGAGGATTCCGTACAAACCTAATTTTGTAAATTTGTTCATGTTCCTATTAAAAATAAAAACAATATATTTAGATAGGTATTTTACTGTTCTGGTCTTAAAGTAAGTAAGCAAATTAACATTAATGTTTTACGAGGCAGGCAATGTATTTTGCAAGAGGCGTCTCCCATCACATACATACCCCTGCCTGTAAAAAATAATCGAAAATGACCCGAACTGGGAATCCCTTCGCGTTCACCATGTCATTACGCTCATTGGATCATCCTGTACCTAGGTAAAACGATTTTCTAATGATTTTCTTTATTTGTTTCATTTAATATTAATTTTACCTTGAGACTTCTACCCGTTTCTAAGCAGAAAGTTACATAAAGTTATTCTATAAGGGTTTCGTATAATTCATATGAGGTACGGAACCCTTTTGAATCAGATTATCGCTAGATAATCTTTATTTGCTTAGAATCTTTATCAAATATTAATTCAAATACATTCAAATTTAAATCTTCAGTAAATATCTACCGTTTCCCAAATACGACCCCGACCGAAACTGGGATAATCTGTTGTCTACCCGCATCCCGCGCGCAAACAATGACACCGGAGCGGACACTATCCGACTGGATATATCACATGATGTATGTACTAACTTTAGACAGAACAATCGTTACAAGTCAAGTGTGTTATATGAATATGGGACAAAAATGTATCAAAGGCCGAAGATGCAGAGTGAATCATTAGCATCATCATAATTTCAGCCGTAGGACATCTACTGCTGAACACAGCAGTTGAGCAATTGCCAATGCTCGCCACGCTTTGCAGATGGGTCGGCAAGCGCAGTTTTTTAAAATATTTTGCATGCAGTCGCTGCTGCCCGTCTCGTGTGGGGAAGTGTATTCTTTACGGCCGTACCCCCCCACACGGCAGAGTAAATAAGAGTAGGTAAAACAACTGAAATTGAATTTGTTTTATTTCCTACAAATATATTGTAGCCCCAGCTCGATAGACCAACGACCTTACGGAGATGGCTGGGAGGGGCTGAATAATAAAAACGGGAGATCGTGCTTTTTGGAGGCTTACGTCCAGCGTGCACTGCTATAGGCTGACAAAATGATGATGATGAAATAAAATTTACTGCACTATTAATATACAGGGTGAATTTTTTATTTGGATGTCATTCACATTAAATCCGAAACTCACAGATTAGCGAAAAATATTCAAAGGTGTCTCAGAACCGATTTTGTAAAAGATATTATAGCGAGTCAAATACGAAGTTCGGTTTAAAGTGACAAAAATTGGATTTTTCAAAAAATATAAAATGAACTTTGGCCTACCCCTAGTGTATATATATCTAATTACATACTTGGCTTTACTCATATCATAAATTAGTAAAGTTGAGAACAGTGGTCTCTAGATTCCAAAACAAACGAAAACAATTTTCCACTCATAGTCTTAGTGATTGCAATTATCAAAGACAATGTGTAATTAATAGGCTTATTACAAGTTTCTGACACCAAAGATCATAGAATCTTGAACTCTGTTGAACTAGTCTGAGCGAGGTTTGATGTATTGAATAATTAAAATAATGCACCGTTAATTATAACTAAGTTTGGGCACTTAGAGTGCTGTAAGGCTAAACAACATAGGAGATAAAAGGAGAAGAAGAAAAATCATTATGACATATTATTTACACTAAATAGCAAATCTTATTATAAAAATGAATCGCTTTTTCCCTTGGTCATCGCATCACGCGTGAACGGATGGAACAATTTTGGTAATTCTTTTTTTGTTGTATTATTTAGTGTCAGGAGCAGGTTCTTTTAAAAGAAAAAATTAAGAAAGTTAAATAAACTGAAGCCACGCGAACGAACAGCCAGTACAATATATAAAGCATAAATTTCGGAGTCGGATCCCTAAACTGAAAAATGGTTTGAGTGGTTGCAATATTTTTTATGATCTATCCTAAACGACATCCTACACCATGGGTGTGCGGCACTTTCGATCGCTGCGGCGGTTATCCGGCTCGAAGGACCAAAATGTGCGGGATGTTCTATTCTGTCAACTATCCCTTGTGCACCTATCGCTGGATTGCGCCTAGACTTCTATGTTGTTACTGATCGCTCGTTGTTATGTTGAGAATTCTATTTTGTACGAGGAGGACGTGTTGAAATGAAACAGGTTAGGAGGTTCCAATTTGGCAATCTTTCCTAAAGCTGTCTATTTTTCCTATGTGTTGGTCTTCCTGCACTATGTTCTCAGTTTGAAGGTGTTCCTGCACTAGACTGCTATTTGTTGCTGTTCTTGAGTTCTTGAGTGGACTGTATACTAACGACTGGACTGTGTTCAGTACAGTGATCTAGCCTGTTTTGGCGCTACTTATATAACATTTCCCTGCTCCGAAATAGTGACTACCGCGCGTAATTTTCCTTATGAAAGAGAGGTCCGAGTCACGACAAGGACGGAGCGAGGTGCGAGCGAAAGCTATAGTGTGAGTGAGATAGCATCATGATATCTACTCGTAAAAGGCAATACCTTAATGAGAGCCGTTCTATTTTACATAAAGTTAACCTCTTTTAGAGGGTAATTACCTATACTATATATACACCTATGTCCCCAGCGGGGTTGTGTACCTATATATAAGTGTTATGATTGCCAATCTTTATTTACAAAAGTAATTAACAATAATCGAACTATAAAACTATAAAACGTCCGGAACAATGGGATAGACGAGAAAACTCACATTATTTTATTTATTTATTAAGGAACACAAACAGTGAAATGTACAAACTTTGCTTAATCTCTAATATAATTTGTTTTGTTCTATTACATAACACAACACTAGCCATAAAATACTCTAAATGCAAAAATACTAAGAACATAGCAAGAATATTACCATTAGATAACTTAGTATAATGTAATGTAATTTTTATATTTACTACGTATAAATTTGTTTATTGGTTTTATTTACATATAGCTTACATAATTTGCTAAATCAAAAGACTCATTTCTTCAAATTAGTTTTGAAATGTACTGTTTTTTTTCAGAATATGTCTTTGGGTTCAGATAATGATACGTACCACATAATCTGTTCAAAGGGGATGTTCTACCAAGATTAGTACGTCATCTGGCTTAAACAAATACATTATAAATTCAAAAAAATTAGATTTAGGGAGTTTTACCACTCGGCTGGCTTAATTAATATGTACTCGTATACCCATGCTCAGCTTTCTACTCTTTCTAATCTAGACAGACATCACATAAGGCCGGACATGGTGCAACCATTTAATAGGTATGACAAATGTAAGCTGGCCAGGTAATGTCAAGAGGACATTGCTTGACCGTCGACTCTTCGCTTCTCGTTCGGGATTGCCACATCGATTTTAGCTTACTGAAACTCGAGTGGTGTACGCGAATTAAACTCGGATCAAGTTTGAAAACACATCACAAAAATTCCGCCACAATTAAATCTGTGACCGCACTATTTTATATGGGCCAGAGTAGACAGGACTTGTTCATACAAAATGTAAGTGCAAAATCAATAACATGTTTCGGAGATAGGTGGACCGGATCGTATTGCTACTCTATAGGGTATGTGCTCGATGTCCAGACCCCTTAATTTAAGGGTTATAGCAATAAAATAAATAAATCAATTTATTTCGGTAAAGACGCCTAAGTTAAGCACTTTTACACGTTTCAATTTTTTTTTACCCTACCACTGCTTTTGGACAATTGCCGAGAAGAAGCAGCGCAAGAAACTCGGTCAATGTTGTCAGCCTCTTTTATAATATTTTGTTTAGATACAAAGTATAGTTACAACAATAAAATAGTTTGTTTACAAAGAAAGTAATATGTAGGTACCTGAGCGAGCAGGGCAGTATTTAATTTCAGTCATTTTTGTCATTTAAATAGTCATTAACAGCATTGTTAGGAGTAACCAGCGAAAAAGCGGGACAAGCGCTACGTCATAGTGACGTAGATCCGGTCGGGTGGTGGCAGCGGAGCACAAGACCCGACACGCAGCGACGGAGCACTCAGCCCACTTTACCTCAAGCGCTCGGATGCAATAGACGTGCCTAAGATTCGTTATTTTGTTAATTATTTTTAATAGGTATTTTAGGAATAATTGTAACGGTCGGAATATTAAATTTGTAACAATCGTCTTCTTTATTGAAAATAAGATCCCTTCCTGGTTCCTAAAAGTATAATAATCCTTTTTAATTAAAATAAACATAAACATGGTTCGTTCAACAATAAGACTGAGGTAATTTGTTAAAAAAGCGAATACATTTCCCCATGAACGAATTACTCACTTTATGCAGTCTGAAATTTGGAATAGCAAGTTTATCTTTATTCCGGGTATTAAAATTATGTTTGTCACTTTTCTTAGGGAATAGATGTAGGTTTTTGCAAATGTACATAATATTTTCATAAATGAATTGAGAGGGCACTGTAAGTATATTAATTTCCTTAAAAAGTTCTTTTAACGTGTCTCGGGGTCTAAGGTTGTAAATTGTCCGTACAGCTCTCTTTTGTAGTACAAAGATAGAGTCAATATCTGCTGCTGAGCCCCATAACAGTATTCCTATGATATTATACTATAAAAGTAGCTCAAATACACTAATCTTGCAGTTCCAACATCAGTCAATTGTCTTATTCTCACGGCATAAGCAGCTGAACTATGTCTTCCTGTCAGAGTCTCAATATGAGCACCCCATTGCAGAACCGCAGTGAACCCTTTATATCGACTGGTATCATAACGCTTAAGTTAATTAGCGGCTAATTCAGTCGATAACTTGTTAATTAAACTACACTTTACGATCACAAAATATTTACACGCGTGAATTATTAGGTACACCTAATATTAGGGCGGAGATTTTATGGCTACTTATATCTTGATACAAATTTATGGATATTGATTTGAGACTTTGTAAGTAACATGCCGTGTGGAGACGGCCGTAAAGAATACACTTCCCCACCGCCAACAGGAGGTGTGTCGTAAGAGTCGACTAATTCCTGTAGCACAAGACGGGCAGCAGCGGCTTCGTGCGAAATCTTATGTAAAAACTGCGCTCTGCGCCAACCCGCCTGCCAAGCGTGGCGAGTATTGGCAATCCCCCCCCGATGATCAGTCATTGGGGAAGGCCTTTGTTCAGCAGTGGACCTCCTATAGCTGAAACGATGATGATGATGATGATGAAGTAACGTTATGTGACTTTCGGATGACAATACAACAATTATAATTTGAAACCCATACCAATTGCAAGCTGAAGTGGCAGTGGGCGGGGCACAAAGCACGTAGAACTGATGGCCGATGGGCTAGAAAAGTTTCAGAATGGAGGCCACGTACCGGCAAACGCAGCGTACGACGTCCACCCACAAGGTGAATGTCGAAACCTGGTAAAGGTCGAAGGAAGACGCTGGATGCAGGCTGCTTCCAACCGGCTAATCTGGAAGTCAATGCAGAAGGCCAATGTGTGTAGCAGGCAGGGAAGGCCTACATGGTGAAGTCAGAAATTTGATATTCCTATTTGATTTTTGTTTATTTTCGTACAACTCTTAATTCATAGAAAGCGATTTATATGTTGTACGGTCTGTCGGGTCGGTGTACAAAGAAATATGTCTTATAGGCGTCTAAACGATGATTTATTTACACAAATCTTGAAAATATAACAATGTCTGATGTCTTCTCTGTTTTCGCTTTTGTCGTCGTGAAGTCAGTGTCAATTTTTAAGTCCAAGTTCAAAGTCCCGTCATGGCATCGCTGGCCAGTTCAGCATCCAAAAAGTCCGTAACATATGTATTTAAAAAAAACTTATTTGACTAGAGTACTTATATGCATATATGTTAGCACACACCTTTCTTGGCTTGATACATGACCTAACACCCTGCACAATACATGTACTTTTCCAACAATCACACAAAATAATTAGCCCCAAAGCAAAGCTTGTCCTATGGTGACTAGATAACGGAAAAATATAGTTAAACAATTAAAACATCCATGACTTAGGTACAAATGCTCGTGCTCATCACACAAACATTTGCCCCTTGCGAAATTCGAACATGCAACCTGGCTTTGTAGTACAGAGTGCGAACTATTACACCTGACGGTCGTCATAATTATGTTACAGTTAATTCAAGAATAAATAGAGATAGAAAACGTTTATTTGACACATACGAAAGAAAAATTACATAGGTAACGATAAAACAATGAAGGGTATCCAGGAGACGTATTTTTGAATCACACACAATCACAATCAACACTTATTTCTAGTGATTCAAAAATGCGTAAAATAGTAAGCAATAGAAATGAATTTCATGCACGAATTGTTTTCGTGTTCAAATTCGAGATTCATTTCTAATGCTTCAAAAATACGTCTCCTGGTGTGTCAAAAAGGTTCCCGCTCAGCAGACGAGCAACTTATCATGCGCTGTAAATAATACGTGTTAATATAATTCAAGTACATTCTGTATATGTATGTGCAATTCTTGCAAGTAAACGCAGACAAACAATCAAGCCAATTAGCGAGTGGTGATCTGATCACCGAGCATAGTGACATCAGACCCGGCCCGAGGACATCGCTCGCGATTGTTCGTGTGAATGTTTGTGTCTGCGGTACGAATATTAAAAAAGTTGTGTTTTAATAGCAACTAAATATGATTGATCTTTATCTAAACTAAGGTGCAAAGTGACGTGAATATTATAAAACAAATGAACGGTAAAAATTGTGTCGTGTTAGGTTATGTAAGAATAGGATGTAAAGAGAAAATTCATGACGACTGCTTGTTATTTGTGAAAGTAATTACTCTTATATTATCCTCTCGACCTCGACGACCTCCGTAGCCGAAAAGCGAGCATACCGGACTTGGTGTCGCTATCTCTCAGGTTCCGGGATCGATTCCCGGTTGGTCATTTAGAAAAATAACTTTTCTATATTGCCTCGGGTCTGGGTGTTGTGTACTGTCGTTGTTTCTAATTTCTGTAACACTTAGGCTACTTATCATAGTATCAAAGCAATGTATATGATTTTGTCCAATATTTATAATTATTATCACTTTTGCAGACTGAGATTAAGTGGTATATAAAAGGCTATTGTTATCCCTAATGCGTTGCGATTTGCTGCTAAAGAAACTAAACTGCTGAGTTATGCTAAATAAATAATTTAAAGCAACACTTTAAATAAACTAAGTTAAACTTAAGCTGAATACTACCTAGTTAAAAAATAAATGCGTATAGAGGCAAGGAGGCGGGGATACTGGAGACGAATTTTTAAAACACTAGAAATGAATCTTGAATTCGAACACGAAAACAATTCCTGTATGAAATTAATGTCTATTGCTCACGATTTTATGCATTTTTTTAATTACTCAAATTAAGTGTTGCTTTAAAATTGAGATCTTGTAACTATTATTGTTTCACGCAGTCCACGCAGAAAATATTATAAACCGTAATGCAAAAACTCATTGATTTTAAAAACCGGCAATGAATGGCTTAAAAAACAGAACTAAAATGAAAAATCATTTTGTCAAATCTCTGTCAACCATATGTTGTCAATGTCATTCTTTTGTATTTTCTACGATAAAAACGAGTTAGTTACTGCGTGGGCAGTTACTAACAGAATTCACGGAATGAATTAAAAAAATTGAGATTTTAGGTATTCGTATTTGGATTAGAATTCACATGATTCAAAAATACGTCTCCTGGTAACTTTTCCACACTAAATGGCTGGCTTTACTAAGCCTTAAAAGTTAAAATCGAGCTTTTAAGTAGCTTTTATATTTTCCCAAAATAAATTTTGATACTTTTTTTTTGCTAGAGTAATTTCGCAAAGTTTTCTATTTATTTTTTAACTGCGTAAATTTTAGTATTCAATTTAATTCAATTCAATATATTTATTGCATTCTATAATGTTACACAGGTGGTATAATTAGATACATAAAATAGATCATTATAGACCCTGTAGGGCACAACAATAAGATAGGTATTGTGGGCAGAGAGGATGACGCCATGCATAATTAGATCAATTTGTTTATTTTAAGAAGTTGTTAAGAATTAAAATAATTAAGAAATCATATCATAATTATATAATAATTTATTGAATAACATAATCAAATAAATAGTATTTTTAGCCATTTAAATATTTATTTATCTTTGGATTTCATTTATTGTTTTAGATTGTTGTCATTTAAGTATTCGTTTATTGTGTAATAACATTTTTTTATTAATTTTAATTTTAATTGTTTTATAAACTTTAAATCATTTACTTCATTTTTCATAGACTCCGGCAATCTGTTGTAAATTCGTATGGACATAACGTATGGGCTGGAAGAATGAATCTTTAGACGGACAGTAGGTAGAATCAATTTATTTTTATATCTTAGCGAGTAATGTAGGTTAGCGCGGTTTTGATATAAGTTTGGGTGTTTCCTAACAAATTTACACACTTCTAGAATGTACATACATGGCAGGGGGAGTATGTTAAACCTTTGAAAGTATGGTTTGCAGCTTTCAGTCTGTTTATATAGGCTGAGATTCTAGTAAGTTTTTTCTGGAGAATGAAAAGGGTAGATGCGTCGGTACTATTTCCCCATAGAATGAGACCGTAGCTTAGCCATGCGTTTGCGTAGGCATAGTAAGTACTGAGTGCCGCTTCAAGGTCAGTTGTCTTTTTCACTTCATAAGTACATAGTAGAGCCTTTCTCAAAAATAAATAAGTACACTTGAGGCCCTTTTCAGTAACGCTTTGAATAATTTAACAAGTGTTACAAATACATACCAAAGTGAAAAGAAACTATCTCACTCAATTCCAGTCGTGTATGCTGCTAATGTGGGTTGGTCGGGGGCAAACAAGCTAGTTAGAGTCGAGCCAACAGCCTCGTGTCAACCCTTTGACGGGGTTGGGGTGGAGCTGACTGGCATTTTAAATTCATTTGTATTAGACTCAGACCACATTTGGTTGCATAAGTAAAGATGGTTGACTAATATTACTAAATATACAAGGTATTGCAAAAAAAGAGCAAAAAGGGAGCGAATTTTAGGGGTTGGTTTAGAATTGAGGGTATAATACAGGAAAAATATAAAAAAAACTTATTCTAAACTACATAATTTTATTGTTTTGGTCAATGCGTTGGATTGATGATTATGGTAAGAATCTTTAGAAACACTTATTATTATAATATAATTACAATAGATGGACTGTGTTTCTATTCAATACAATAGACTCATTATATTTGAACGAACAAAACTTTTTGTAATTGGCTTTTTTAACAATGTTTACTGTATTTTAGACTCGATTCTGAACTACTTCAGGCCCATACTTTTGTAAACACTCTGTATATAAAATAAACTGCCTGTCAAATACGTGCGCGACACTCGAGGTGCCCAGGGCACTCGAGCGGACTCCGCTTTGGTTGTCTTTTAAATATGAATTAAAATTGGACTACATTACATACATATAAATAACATTGCTCTGATCCTAAGGTACTACTGTAGCACTTGTGTCATAGAAATCAGAAACAACGACGGTACTACAACACCCAGACCCGAGAACAACACAGAAATGTTCGTTTTATACATTGACGTCGGAATTATAATTCATGTCAAACTCGATTAAATGAATGAATGAATCTAATAAACAGCTTGTCAAGTGTGAAAATAGGTAAAATAATCTTAACGTGATTTCATATTATTTATTGTTTCTAATAAACTGGTCACATGAAACCCTAGACAGAAAAAATGTCCTAAATTTGAGATAAAATTCCATCAAATTATTACAACACTCTATTCAATATCCAACAATGCAATTCACATTATATTGCAAACTTAATTTAGAAAAGTCATTCTGATTTCAAATTTCTCCTCTAGTTGGCAATTTTAAGCAAAAAAAATTTCGCTGATGTAAAAAGTTGTGCGTAAATCCAAAAGTGCGTTTCACTTAGTCCAACTTAATGACAAGTCATGGAAAGAAATAAGTGTTTAAAAGTTGAGGACTTGGACTTAAACAGTGTTGTGGATTTGCTAGAAAAGTCGGACTTACACGAGTTTGTGGACTTAGTAAAGAATAAGCACATTGATGGACGAAAATTATTAGTAAGTATTTCTTTAACTTACAATCTTCTAAAAAAGGTGTTAAAATATAAAATTGCTTTATTGCATTTTTGATGTTCTTTGAAATAGCAAACTTGGCCGTTTATTTTTAAAATATTCATTTTTCTAACTAACCCTAACCCTTTTACAGCGACCGATCGTTTTAAATCAAAAAAATTAAAGAACAAAAACGTTCATAAAAAGTCTTCCATTTCCCCCGCTTAAAATTTAAATATATTTTTTTATCTTTTTAGTTTTGTTTTCTAGACTAATGCAGATTCAAATAATGTCAAAAAATACAAAAAGAAAAGAAGAAAAGGAAAAGTTTGTTTGTTGTTGCCTTTTAATTTTTTTCTTGTGCTAAATGAAATTGTGGACATGTTAGCTGCCACTAGGATATTATTATGCTTAACTATATTTGATTAAGATGCTACTTTTGTAATACATTCCATCCGACTGAACTCTAAGCTAGTTTAGAGTTAGTCGAAGTCCAATACTCGTTAACACTGCAGATTGATCCCTACAATGTTAGCGATAAAATTCACAAGAGCAGCCGATCCCTTCGTTATAACTTCCCACAGGCGCATGGAGATAGCATAGAATCATCTATTAAATCAAATCCATTTTGGACTTAACCAACAAGTATCGACTTAGTTGGTCAGCACCCAGAGCTGTCAACCGTTAGGGAAGAAAAATTCTCGAGTGGCGACTACAATTGTATGGTTTTCCATAAAATTTCGTTATTGTACCGCCAGACCGGTACCTAAAAAAAACTTTTAATAGACCCTCTAATATTTTTTTGAAATATTCGAATCGAAATAATGACTTGAGAAAATAAAACTAGAATGAAATTCTTAGACCCGTAATTGTTCTAGTCGTTTGACAAAATATTTTTTTTTATGACTTATGTACTTTTCGCTCAATGGACGAGTCCACTTTAGGAAGATGGCTGGCAGTGGATGGATGAAAAAAGCGGGAGATTGTGCTCTTTGGTGCTCTTCGTGGGAGTCGTCCAGCAGTGGACTGCAGTAGGCTGTCATGATGATGATCCTTTTCGCCGCAAACAGTGAACGGAAATTGCGTAAAAGCTGTGGAATGGTGTCTTATTTAAAGGTCTTCAGCATGGTTGTATCATATTCGAGTGTTTGCCAAGTCCAGCACGCCCAGTCTTCTATAATTATTACTTCTGTAGCGACATCTATCTCGCCTCATACGAACTAAAACTGACGTATCCTGCATCGCGATATTAAAAGTTATCCAAGCGATTGAACAGATATATAAAAAAAAAAGAACCCGACAACAACCGTCGGGCAGTAGCCCACCAGACACAACACCTGTCTGGTCGGAGGATCCTCCCTTTTCAATGGGGGATGAGGAACTTTACACCCTGTTCCTCTCACCCCCCAAACTTCCCAGGTCAGGTCTGCTCGTTTGATCCGAAATTAAAACCTGTCACTACGACTACTTATCTGTCGGGCTGTGTGTGGTCACATACACAAGCATGTTCATTGTTCACAAGATTATCTTTTTTCTATACTGTTTCCGTTCACCACTTCACACACAGCAACTATTTCGCAGTTTGATTTCAGTTCTGATGGGCACACGAGTTGTTCCAGTTTACTTGAGGAAAAATAACACCAATTTATTGCTGTCGAGATTAGATCTTTATTTTTATAAATTATACAATTAAAAGCTTGTCATTGATTGCCAAAAGCCTTCACAGGCTATGCGAGAATACCAATTTATGACAAATATAGCTGAAACCCCAATGACATAGTAGCGTGGCGTTTCCCTACAAGCGCAAGGATCACAGATTCAATCCTGGTCTGGTTAATTTAGGAAATTGGCGTTTCTTTGTAGGGACGGTCTGTGAAACACTCACGTCAAAAACAAAACGATCTCTGTCTTCGAGACCATGACAATTTTATGTCTGACGCATTTAAGTTTGCTGACAACAGTGACCGAGTTTCTTGCGCTGCTTCTTCTCGACGCTAGCCCACAATATTGTCCCAAAGCAGGGGTAGGGTAAAAAAATTATTGGGACGCGTAAAAGAGCCTTATTTAAAATTTAAAATAAATTGGTTTTACCGGTTTTTATTTGTTTTAATTAGTCAGATATTTTTAAACTATGTTTGAGTAAAGATTATCATTTAGAGTCAATAAGATTTCCGTTTTATGTTTAGATTTACCTTGGCCTATCGTTTTGTTATAATACTTAAAAGTTTAATTGTTATTAGTAATAACGCCCGCGAAAGCGTTTTGTATTAGATTATGAAGTACTGATATTACCTGACAAACTATGAGGAAACAAGTGAAAGTTAGTAAGATCGCCTCGTTACACCGTTACATCAATGAGCTTCTAACTAGGCTTTTAGTTTTTAGCAAATTCCCAATAAAACTACCTAAACGAGTCAACAAACAAACTTTTTTAATTTAACCCATTAGTTTACCAAGAATAAACGCATCTCTTTACTCGAAAACCGACTTTACCTACTCAAAATAGAACTCAATTTATGTTGCGAAGTGAAATTCAAACTTTCTGAATATTAAGCCTAACCGAAAATTTATTTACGTTGTAATTCACAGGATGTCACCGAGGGAATCGTTAAATTATGGCAGCCCAAAGTAAACGCGAAGAAATTCATATTATTCATTGAAGATTTCAAACTCAATCCTGACAAGTATCTCAGCGGAATCAACGAGACAAAAGAGAGAGGGAAAAAGATGGCAACATATAATACTGTCGCTTCAATCGAAAGTCAATATCAGACTGTTAAAAAAAATAAAGTCGAGCCAGCACCTAGTTTTACTAATGTAGAGGAGTTACTTAAAAGGATTGTACCAGCAAAAAGTTTTCTGTACAGAAATCAACAGAAGAAACAAGACAAAACTATTCCTTCTTATGTTCCGATGGACGGAACACGTAAACCTAGAAAGTTCTTCCGATTGAGCTCTTACGAATACCCTAACTTTGACCGATTATCAATATTTTCGAAACAAGAAAAGGTTGAAGACAGAGGCTACTATTCCGTAAAAAGTAACACACGATACTACATCCAAAAGACTTACAGAAAGCAAGACTCAAGAACTAAATATAAATCATTACAAACACCTGAAGAATTAAATGAGAAATTGCCAGAAGATCATTTCTATGAAGACTTGTGTTACAACGATATTCCGAATAAAGAAGAAAATAAAGCTAACAATCTTAATCAAGTTAGTAATGTCAAACCGTGTATAGTGAAACTGCATGAACTGTTTCAATCTTTTAAGATGCCATTTTCAAAGAAGCATGAAGTATTAGAAAGAGATGTCAAGACTCAAGTGGTGGAGAAAGAAAGAGATACAAACTTATATGAAAATGCAGAAAGTGTTTGTAATATGTACGACTCAGTACATGTAAAACAGCCTTGTGAAGTAGATGATAAAGAAAACAGACAAGTAAGTTTTTAAATTAATGTATTCTACACCGTATCACATTAAAAATTAAATAAAGTAGCCTTAATGTAAATAACTCATAGGAAAATTTCTTTCCAATTACATTTTTTTTCTTTCTAAATAACAAGAGTCAGCCGTGGACGAAGCAAAACCACATAAATATTACTAAATTCGGTTTTGAAGGATTAATTACTGACGTGTGGAGACTAACTAGGACTTAAATACAATTTTTAAATACTCATTTATTTAGAGGCTCTTTTCCGGGCACTTATTATAATAATATAATAATAATAATAATAAAGCTTTATTTTTCCATAACCTAACTTATTTTACAATTTTTACAATTAATTATTTTATCATGGATCCCTTCTGGGTAAAAGCCTCCTCCAACTTTTTCCATTTCTTTCTCTCTGCGCCAAGACTCCACCAGTTCCTGCCGGCAACCTCCACTATGTCGTCTACCCACCGCTTCTTCGGTCTTCCGACCTTTCTTTTTCCTAGTGGGCCGTTCCACTTGGTTATTTGTGTAGTCCACCTTGTGTCTGTGCATCTCGTGATGTGACCGGCCCATTGCCATTTCAGCTTTAGAGCGTGTTTAAGAGCATCTGTCAGGTTTGTTTTTTTTCTTATTATTTCACTTTTGACTTTTTCTATTTTCCTTAGTTTTAGGATACTTCTTTCCATCGCCCGTTGGGTTGTTATTATTTTATTTTTTATTTTATTTGTAAAGACCCATGTTTGGCAGCCATATGTTAAGCTAGGCAAGATGCATGTTTCTATTACTGTCTTTTTTAGTGGCATGTTGAAGTTTCCTTTCATTATTTCTTTATGAGCCCAAAATCTTTTCCACGAACAATTTACTCTTCTCTTCACCTCTTTTTCATTGTTGTCATGATTAAAGGATACTTGTTTGCCAAGGTAAATGTACTCGTTGACATATTCTATATGGTTTCCATTTTCTGTTTGGATACTTTTCTGTGGGCCATTTGTCATCACTTTCGTTTTACTTTCGTTCATTTGCAGTCCAACTTTTAGGCTTTCGCTGCTTAAAGTCTTTATCATATCTTGCAGTTCGTAGGCTGACTTTGCGAAGATAGCAATATCATCTGCGAATCTTAGATTACTGAGATGTTTATTAGTTATTCAAATTCCTTTTTTGGTCCAGTTGATCTTTTGGAATATATTATCCAGAACAGCAATAAATATTTTAGGGGACAGGGGGTCGCCTTGCCGTACTCCTCTTTCAATTGCAATCACTTCGCCTTTGGCTTCCAACCTTATTCTGCTCGAGCTGTTTGTGTAGATATTTTTCAAGAGGGTTATGTATATTTCTTCTATATTCTATAGGGCACTTATTAACCTAACATTATTTTCACCGTACCTGATTAAAACTTGTTTCCTTTTTCATATTTTGTGTGTGACATGTGAAATTAGTTAAATGAAGTAGTCGTAGTATTGTGATAGTTGGCTATAATTAATTTTATTCATCCATAGAATCGCTTTCTATCCACTGGCAACAATTTTGCGTATCTATATCATTGCTTCACATCGTCGCACGCAGAGCTGACAGCCGTTAAAGAAGATAAATTCTCTAGTGGCGACCACAAATTGGAAGACAACGTGACGAAGGGGGCCTGCCCAGGCTGAGTCTTCCAGTTTCCAGGTGGTCCAGTGTCCAACCCGGTAAAGACCGACCGACCTACTTAAGGTTGCAAATGTGAATAGCCAGCAGCCACCAACAATGCTGTGGTGTTCTATAGGAAAGGCCTATATCCAGCAGTGGACTTACTAAGGCTGGTGATGATGATATTGTAGTAAAGGAATATTTATTTGGCATTAAAAATAATTCAGTTTTCAAATACTGATTTACCAGGTTAGTCGGTGCCAAAAAGGTCTCCCACTCAGCATTAGTCGTGGCATAGGCCACGACACTAGTATTCTGCGGTATACTGGTATTATAAGAGAGGTGATGGGTGTTAAGCGTCACAAAATGTGTTCCTAGGGCAAGCTTCCTGTAGAAGACTACTTGGAGCCAGTGCAACTCAGCAAGGATTACTGCGACGTGGCCCTTCGGCAAAGAGATGACTCTCTCCTCGGGTACATCATGAGCATATTCGACAGTCGCTTCGGCTTCAGACGAGGTTAGTTTTTGCTGCTATTGCTTTGATCATCATTTCAGCCATAGGACGTCCACTGCTGAACATAGGCCCCACCCAGTGACTTCCATATTGGCCGGTTGGAAGCGGCCCGCATCCAGCGGCTTCCTGCAACTTTTACCAGGTCGTCTGTCCACCTTGTAGGTGGACGTCCTACGCTGCCTTTGCTAGTACGTGGCCTCCATTCTAGAACCTTTCTGATCCATCGGCCGGCAGTTCTACGTGCTATGTGCCCTGCCCACTGCCACTTCAGCTTGCTAATCCGTTGGGCTATGTCAGGAACTTTTTTTCGTTCACGAATCTCCTCATTCCTGATTCGATCTCGCAAAAAAACACCGAGCATAGTCCTTTCCATAGCACGCTGTGCAACCTTCAGCTTTCTTATGAGGCCCGTAGTGAGAGATTGCTTTGATGTGTTGTTAAATTTATCTAATCCATGGAGCACGTACCCTATAGAGTAGAAATGTCATATGATTTGTTCGACAAAAGTTTCCGCCAATTTTTAATCTGTATTTGTACTGCTTTTGTATGGGCGAGCATTGACAGGAGATGTCATTTCATACTAAATGTATGTGAAAAATCACTTACTAGTTTCGGAGAAAGATGGCTCGTATTGCTGCGCTGTAGGGTATGTGCTCGATAATCTAATCTAAGCGATAGGTTAGGCACTACAGACTTATAATAAAATAGTTAGTTAGTTAGTTTCGCAACTAACGAAGCGTCTCTACTACATAATATGTCGTCACGTGAAATATCGTTAATGGGTTAGTTACCTGGATAAAAAAATACTATTCTACCTAGTCCGTCAGTTAGATTATCAAAAAATATTAGACCTATGTTTTGTCTTTTGTCAATCAAACAAAAAAATAACAAAGATAAAGCGCATCAATGTTTGGGAATGGGAGCACGTGACGTTACACCTTGCTAAAAACTGTCGCAAGGCGTGACGTTACGCGGAACTTTAACGGGCTAAATCTTCATCATCTTTAGTTTGATTAAGAAAAGAAAAAACACGTGTCTAATTATTTCTGGTAATCCAACTGACGGACTAATTAGATTTTTTCAGGAAACTAGCCTATTGTGGCAGAACCTTGATTGTATATCTCTTCACCACCTCCCCCCATAACTTTTTTCAAACAAAATATTTTCTGTTAATCCAACTGACGGATTAATTAGATTTTTTTAAGAAACTAGCCCATTAGTCCGCCGGCGTAACCTATGTATGTGTATGTTTAATTTGTCTTATTTGTGGTATTGCAAGTAAATATTCCACAATGAAGCAGTTGAGACAAGCAAGGTACCTAGATCAATTGCGGCATCTATTATAATTTGCGTTAAGCACCTTTTTTGGGTTCCGTTCAGCAAAAGGTGAAAAAAAAAACGAACCCTTTTAAGATCACTTTGTTATCCGCACTGACAGACAGACGGACCACCGCGTCTGTTTGTCCGTCTCTCTGTCAGTCTGTGTTGTGTGTCTGTCAATATCACTTTTGTCAGGAATGCGTGGAGATATCAAATTGAAACTAATATTAAATACTCAGGTCTCCAGTTCTTTAAGCAGTAAAAAAAAACTATTTTTGATTTGACGGAATATTTGAGGTATTCTAATTCACTAAAGAATAAAAAATAAAAAAATAGGCCTGAATTAAACACTGTACACGTCATAAATTTATTTTTTTACCCTACCAATACTTTGGGACAATATTGTGTGTGCTAGCGCCGAGAAGAACAATGAAATTTGCAAATAAATCATTAATTATCGGCGAAGCTGTCGTTGTATTGCTTATTCTGTGTGCGTGTATGGGTGGGATGATAATAGCGAACAATCCCGTTCGACATGATTCCGGATGACTTGACGCGGCACGCTATTACACCGATACCTCGATTTCATCTAAAATCGTTTGTCGTGTGAGCCAGAAAAATGTATATTTCGACATCTATTTTTTATCTTAACTTAGAAATTTGTTTTTTTCACAGATTCAAGGGACTGTAGACTTGAGTATACGGTTTTAATTTCAACTCGATACCTCCACGAGTTTTCGAGATAAAGCGTCTTGACAGACATACGGACAGACAGACACGGATAAAAAAGTGCTTCTATGAGGGTTTATTTTTTTCCTTTTGAGGTACGGATCACTAAAAATGGAAACTGTTTAAAAAGTTACCCTGTTTCGCATCTCTTTCTCGCATCTCGCATTTTTTTTTTGCAATTACATTACTATCATAAATTGTGACATTTTCAATAAATTATGATGTTTGATTTTGTTGAGAAAAATTTGAGATATTATTTTTTGTAAGATGTTCAACGCAATATGTATTTTGCTGTGAATAAAGATTTGAATTTGAATTTGAATCGCAAATCTTTGGTTTCAAAAACTAGCCCCAGAACATTTAGTAATTTAAGTAATATCACCGCTTCAGTAGAAAGGTGTTAAAGTCTTAAAACTTGGAATTTCAGTAGCTGGAGAAAACCGCAAGATAGACTTTGCAGGGAAACTTTAAGTGTTAGTTTTATCGGAGAAATCCCATTTGAGGATTCTTTTCAGACTTCTTCAAGTGCTGACGCCAATTTAAGCGATAAGGTTGATTAAAATGTATCTAAAAAATTTGTAAATACAGTTACAGACGAAGATTCTAAATGTGAATAATTCTGTATTATCTCCAGATATAAAATAAGTCAAAACATATCCGATCATATATGACAACCGTCTGGTGTAGTGGTTCGCGCTCCGGACTACAAAGCCAGCGGTTGCGGGTTCGAATCCCGCAAGGGGCAATTGTTTGTTTGCAAAGTCATGGATGTTTATAAATGTATTTAAGTATGTTTATCCGTTATCTAGTCGCCATAGTACAAGCTTTGCTTAGTTTGAGGATAGCTAATTGGTGTGATTGTGGAAACAATTTATTATTATTATTATATCTTTCAAACTATAATTCCATATCACTTTTAAATTAATTCGTTTTGAAGACTTTTTGAAGACAAACTTTTTTACTGCAGACTTTATTTAACACACTGTTTTGTACTAGTTTGTGTATTTAGAAGTGTATAGAATTTTTTTCCGTATCAATATCATGATAATGATAGTTCAATGTCGATAACTTATTTTTAAAGTAAAAAATTCTTTAGCGGCGTTGTGCACTTTTTAGGATGGGTAAAAAAAAATAACTCACGTCAGGACACGTGACCTGATCAAAAATTCGATTTTCAGTCGTATTACGAAGCCACGAACTATAATTGCATTTTTTGGGTTGATGAGGATATCATTTGTGATTGTAATGTTACTGGAAATGGATCGACACCGGATTGCGACTATTGTCAAGTTACGGGAATTGGCCCCCCTGGTCTCCGTAGACGGGATGTGTAGCCATAGTTCGAAATTCTTTTCGAACTATGGCTACACATCCCGTGTTGTTTGAATATGCATGTCTTCACGCATAAAAACGACAGACATATTTTGCTTTTCATTTTTTTTTTAACTTAAAAAGTACTGTCAAAAATAAATTGACTACGCATCATGTCTGTAACATCATGTCCCAAATTTCCGTTCTCGTCACCGGTTATACTTCTCCACATCCTCAAGTTATATTATATTTGTTCGAAACTTATTTGGGAAGCGTATTTTACGTTTGGCGAAGTTTTATTGGCTTCACAAAGGCTCCCATTACTTATATCAGGATAACTTCTTTAATGCCTACGTGAGAACGTAATTTGAGAACCTAAACGCTGAGACGTTAGAGATTGCAGAGGTAAAACTTTACAAAAACTGGGAAGTCAGCTGGGACGTAAATAACGTAACATAATTATCATCATTATTATTACAGCCATAGGACGTCCACAGCTGAATATAGGCCTCCCCCAGTGACTTCCAGATTGGTCACTTGAAAGTGGCCTGCATCCAGCGGCTTCCTGCGGCCTTTACCAGGTCGTCTCTCTGTCTGGGTGGACGTCCTACGCTGCGCTTGCCGGTAAGCGGCCCCGGTAAACATAATCAGCACACGTCAGTCTACTCCTAGACATAGGCTTCTCTCAAAGAACGCCACTGAAACCGATCCTCGGCTATTTTTTTCCATTCGCGGCTTACTTCGTTTTTGGGTGGATAATCGTTATAATTATTAGAAGAATTTATCAATAAAAAGAGTTTCCCCCTAGCATGACCACCAAAACACGATATGGGTTCTCTATTTTGTTCCCTAAATTTTTTATCCATAATCTAACGTGTAATTTTTTTTTTGTCCTAATCATCATTTGTCCGAATGATAACTTGCCCGAACTTAATGTCACATAATATTACATGCAATAAAATTGAAAGCCCTAAATATAATATGCCCTAAATTTATTTGTCATAAATATTACAATCAATAATAAACGAAAGACATAAAACCGTTTTCTATAAAAGTTGTAAGTCCTACATTCAAATTATATGATGTTTATTTGTTCTAATAATAATAAAAGCGTAGTGCAAGCTAGCAGCAAGCATTATGCATGCAGGCAATCAGCATGCACCATGCATTAATGCAAACATCATACAAACATCATGCATGCAAGCAATCAGCATGCGCCATGCATGCACGCAAGCAGCATGCACCATGCATGCAGGTGAATGCAGGCAATCAGTATGCATGCATGCAAACATCATGCATGCAAACATCATGCATGCAAACATCATGCATGCAAGCAATCAGCATGCACCATGCATACACGCTAGCAGCATGCACCATGCATGCTGGCAAGCAGCACGCACCATGATGCAAGCAAGCAGCATGCACCATGCATGCACCATTTATGCTAGCAAGCAGCATGCACCATGCATGCAGGCAAGCAATCAGCATGCAAGGCTTCTGTCACAGCTCCGGCGCTGCGTGTCTCTGGCGGTCCCACGCGTGCTAATCGTCGCAGACGGCTTTCGCTCACCACCGCAGCTTCGGCTTGCTGGCCGGCCAAGCCGGCCAGCCTCAGCCGCGGCGGCTCGCTGCCAGCCTCCTGCTCCTCAGCCCGCAGGCCGCCTCGCCCCTCCGCGCCTACGCGATTTTGAATTACACTCTAGGGGTAGGGCAGACAAGACTACGTGGAGTCGGATTTACGGCAATTCGTTTCTGTCACTAAAAACCTAATATTTAGCTATTGTTTTAGGACTAACAATAATATTGTAAATGAACATTCGGAATAATACACAGTATATAATACAATACTTAGGACATTTGACTTTATTTCATGTAAAATTAGTAGATTCAACTATTATAGTAATCGAAATTATGACAGAATAGTTTTAGGACTAAAGATAATTATATAACACAAAATTTAGAATTTTTGAACATTATGGTTACTGAAGTTTATTGCAAACGTGTTATGGATAATGATTTTCGGACAAACAATGTTAGGAGAAAAAAGGGAGTACCCACGATATGATATAGCGATTTATCGATACCAACTGTAAAAATATGATAGATATAGCCGCCATCTTGAACCACCGTGCCGATGACGTCCCATGTTATGATCGCCAGTTACGATAAAAAATCAATATGGGGGCCATATCTATCATATTTTTAAAAAAGTCTATTGGTGTCGATAAATCGCTATATCATATCGTGTTTTGGTGGTTATGCTATAGGAGCTGAGCTACAGTTCGGTGTGACTCACTCAGCTCTCATTCGGAGCAATGAAATTAGCGAGGCAATAAGCCGCATGACGAATCCGTGGGACAGCGCTCATTTCGAAACGATTGAAATGAATTAACGCGCTTAAAATATTCGTGGCGGAGACAAAAGCCCCAAAGAGTGGCAGACAAAATCGGAAGAACAAATAAATTTTGTAAACAAAAAACCATTGACTTATATATTACTTACTTTTTAAATCAATGCAAAAAACATTAATGTAAAATTAATACTAGAGCTGTTGGTTGGTCATGAGTCCAGGGTCCCTTGGTGATTAGTCCAGCAATTCATCAATATTTTGGCTTTAAGGGGAGTATAGTCGCCAAATGTAATCTAGCACAGTTTCTAAATTTTACTACTTAGTCTAAAATATTTAAAATATTGCCTATAATTGTCAAATATAGATAAATAATCTTTTTGACGTCCGTATGGTGTAGTGGTTCGCGCTCCGGACTACTAAGTCAGCGGTTACTGGTTCGAATCCCGCAACCTGCAAACAGCCGAAAACAGCAAATGTTTGTGTGATGAGCACGAGCATTTGTACCTATGTCATGGATGTAATTAAAGTATTTAAGTATGTTTATCCGTTATTTAGTCGCCATAGTACAAGCTTTGCTTAATTTGGGGCTAGATAATTGGCGTGATTGTGAAAACGAATTTAATTTAATTTTACTATTAATATGTACCTATTATTCTTTCTTTTTTTCAACCGCTTGACAGAATTATTTAGTTTACACTTAGATTTATAGACCAACTTTATAGCTATAGACTGGGTTAGGGTTTTTTAATTGAGCAATTGTGTCCATGGGGAAAGTATTAGAATAGAATATAATATAATAGAATAGAATAGAATAGAATAGAATAGAATAGAATAGAATAGAATAGAATAGAATAGAATAGAATAGAATAGAATAGAATAGAATAGAATAGAATAGAATAGAATAGAATAGAATAGAATAGAATAGAATAGAATAGAATAGAATAGAATAGAATAGAATAGAATAGAATAGAATAGAATAGAATAGAATAGAATAGAATAGAATAGAATAGAATAGAATAGAATAGAATAGAATAGAATAGAATAGAATAGAATAGAATAGAATAGAATAGAATAGAATAGAATAGAATAGAATAGAATAGAATAGAATAGAATAGAATAGAATAGAATAGAATAGAATAGAATAGAATAGAATAGAATAGAATAGAATAGAATAGAATAGAATAGAATAGAATAGAATAGAATAGAATAGAATAGAATAGAATAGAATAGAATAGAATAGAATAGAATAGAATAGAATAGAATAGAATAGAATAGAATAGAATAGAATAGAATAGAATAGAATAGAATAGAATAAATTTATTTGCTTAAAACACGGTATACACAGGTGTTACACAGTAAATGAACAAGCATGTTTTGCTTACAGGAAGCATACAAATATTTGTTTTGGGCCAATTAACCCAGTCATTAAAGTAATAATTTAATAATACCTAATAACTGAACATGCAAAACATTAACAAGCATCAGTGGACCATTGGTTGAATAAAACATGCTCTGCTGATTACATTTAAGGCTATCGATCATTAAAAAACTCAGTGACGCTGTAAAAGTTTTTATTTTTGAGCCATTCACCCAGTCTATTCATAAAACAGCTATTATTTAGCGTTTTCATGCTTTTTGGTATTTTGTTGAATATTCTAATACACATCGACATACAATTCCGGCTATATTTCTTATTACTTTTCACTATTTTCGCTACCCAATTACGAGATTGTCGTAAAAGCCACGTTTTATTGCGCGCCGATATAGACCTTATTTTATTGAGATTTCGTTCAATATTCGTATCAACACGAGCCTAGTTGCTAATTTAGGGGCAGTACTGTTATGGTCCACGCCACCACAAACAATTGAGGTTTATTTTTATTTTATTTTTATTTTATTTATATATTAACACCAACAAGACATACACTATTTTAGACAACATTAACTATACATGCTAATATATCAAGCTAAGTGCTATCTTAATTACAGGTATTACACAAAAGTAATTGAATTAACGTAGCATTTAAGTAGATTTAAATATTTTGTAATTGTTAAATATCTAAATTATTAATATTAGTGTAACAACATTTATTTATGAGAGTAGCATATTATTGTGCATTATTAAAGAGAAAAACAGCAGAAGAACAGTTAATCCAAATACATCAAATTCTTGCGGAATCTTGTAAAATCGCTTGAGAATATATCAATGTCATTTGGTTTATTTGATGAATTGTTGAGAGAACTCTTGCTATTAGCTATATTTTTATGTAATTTGTTGTAGCCCATAACAAGCCTATTGAGCGGCGCATAGCGTCCCTGACGCGAATATGACTTCCTTAAAACGAATGGTGTGTAAGAGGCTAGTCGAATACCACGTGAAGGAGCACGAATATTGATATTCGATAGATAGGTTAGAACCAGAAATTAAATGGGTCACGATATTTAATGGACAAAGTTTTGCCTTTTAGCACAACACACACAGCCGCCTAGCATGACCACCAAAACACGATATGATAAGATAATATAGCGATATATCGACACCAACTGTAAAAATATGATAGATATAGCCGCCATTTTGAATTTTTATCGACAGCGATCATAACATGTGACGTCACCGGCACAGCAATTCAACATGGCGGGTATATCTATCATATTTTTGCAATTGGTGTTAATGAATAGCTATATCATACCGTGTTTTGGTGATCTTGCTAGGGAGCAAGATTAAAATTATTAGCTAACACCCAGATTCACCAGTGTCTGATTCACTAACTAAGGATTAAATTATTAACAGGAGATTTCGAGTACTACTGACAATCTGTTAAATGTACTAATCTTCCTAATTGGGTAGACTGAAACAGACAAAACTTCAGCATAGAATAATCAACAGTTATGGTTTTCAGAAGTTAAGCTTCATACAATGCGGACACAACATTTCGGACCACTGACAATAGGTAGTTTGACGCTGAGCGTTTGGCGATTTCGTGTCGTGAGCGATGTCTATAGTGTGCGTTGCTCAAACGCGAATTGTATAACCCTTAACTTCTGTCATCCAATACTATTTATTCTATGACTTCACTATCTGAAGTTGTTTCTAAAGCTTTAAGGTACAGGAATTATTACGCAGTTTGGTAAAAGGCCAGACGTTAATAAAATAAATGAATCAATATACGCCAGGCATACCTACACACTATCACGGTCTCAAAGTAAGAAATCCTTCGACCATTTTGAAAATATCTTTTCTTAATTAACCTGAATCTGGGACCTGAATTAAGCGTATCTCTACTAGCAGAAAGTACGGAAGTATGAAATTAACAAGTAAGCATAAGTTTTATGTTTGACAGAGATTTTACAGAATATTATTTTGACTTAACATAATAACTTTTATCTGAGTTCCAAAGTAAAGCGATTCATTACAGGTTTTTAAAATCAATGAGTTTTTGCATTCCGAAAATAGTTACATGATTCCAATTAATAGCATCACTTAATTCGAGTGATTCAAAAATGCGTAAAATTGTAAGCAATGAAAATGAATTTCATACATGAATTGTTTTCATTTTAATGTTCAAAATATATAAAATATATTGTGTTAACGCCAATGGCGGCATTCCCCAAATAATAGAATAAACGTGCAGTGGTCACCCCGGTGTTTGGTCACTCCGGTGTGCGGTCCCTGCGGTGTGCGGTCGCAGCCGCAGAGAGTGGGTTAGCATGATTTACTGCCGAGACGGGTAATCTGGCTGACCGTACGTCAGACAGGTAACTAAATTGATGGCTTAGAAACATAATTAAACAGAATCCTTATTCTTACTCCTTAACGATATTATAATCGCGAAAGAGTGTTTGTTTGGAGTTCCGTACGTAAAATCGAAAGCTGTTACTGCGATATTAATTACAAGATATACACTAGCTATTTTAGACAATATTCAACATGCTAATATAACAGGTAAGGTGCTATCTTAATTACACGTGTTACAAAAAAGTAACTAAATTATTGTAGCATTTAAGTAAATTTCATTAATTACTGTGAACCATTGACATATTAATGTCTATGAATAATTGATATTTCAATAGAACGATAGTTAATTATATCAAAGCCTTATTTGATTGATAATAATAATAAATGGTTTTCACAATTACATCAATAGGCTGAGGGGGTAAGTGGTTAACCCGATCGATTCCAGCCCCCATAGCATGACCACCAAAACACGATATGATATGATATGATATAGCGATATATCGAAACCAACTGTAAAAATATGATAGATATAGCCGTAAATGTCGCTATATCATATCATATCATACCGTGTTTCAGTGCTCATGCTAGGGAGGCTGATTTAAATAAAACCACCAAGTGCATGTCAGGATCGAAACCCGCGCAATGTAGGGTTCCGTATAGTTGCCTGTCACAATATGCGGTATTTGCTACTTGTTTTACCTACTTAACAATTTTATTTAAGTAAGTTTACGGTAACTTGCAAAGCCTAGCTGTAATAGTTTTTCTTTCGTTTGGTAAATATACTACTGTCATGTTTTTTTACATTTCTTAAGGAAACCATTAAGCTGGTAGAGGAAGGTCACTTGACTCTAACAAACATTTACAATTAATAGCTTTTTTAATTTTATTTATTCTACAAAATTCACAGCTCTTAATACACAGAAGAATCACAATCTTACATTCTAGAACTTACAGCCAATTTACATTTTATAATAAAAATATTATATTTTTTAATAATAGGCATACGGATCCCTCAATCGTGATACACCCACAATATTATTAATCAACCTATCCAACGACACCAATCACTATGGGAAAGACGAAAAAAAATTTTTTTTTAAAGATTTTAGGTCGCAATTTGACATATATTTAGCATCTTATAATTTGACATAGGTAGGTCAAATAGCTGTGATTTATTCTAGTCCTAACAGTCTCTGAGCTAAGCCTCGTACAGGCAATTCCATGTTGACTACGGTCCTAAAATCACAATATTGTTTCAACTTTTAAACACACAACACGTGAGTTGTACCTTCGAGAACAGTAATTGCTCATTTAGATGTACAAAAAACTAAAGACACTGAAGTAGCTAACAAAATTACGTACTTACCTTAAAGGCATTCATTTAATTTATTTAGTCTTACAATTAGACCCAGTTTCGTCCATAAAATAAACGGGTTGTTCTCAGGACGAATTTATTTGTGTTTATTTAAGCAAATTATTCAGCTGTCGTGAGTTGGATGTTGCGTAATACTTATAATAGAGAGACTTAAATGTAAATTATCATTCGTTAACGTATAAAATATCTTTCATTATTTATGATGTTCAAATAATAGGAAGCTATAGAAGTAACGTTACAATGAATCGAATTATACATCCATCAGAATAATATTTTTTTGCTTTTAACAGGCTTTTTGTTATGTTGTGGTAATATAAATTGATTATTTTATTAACAAATCTTTGTTCGGATATATTTTGCAAGCCCTTTAACCCTTTAGTCTTGAAAAATGGGACACGATATATTGTTTTTTTGTGGCGGTCTCATGCGATCGCTCGGCAGCCAAAAGGTTAAATAAATTTCCTTAATCATGATGACATAACTACACAAACTTAAGTCAAATCAAATCAAATTTATTTATTGTGAATCACAGGTACAGAGAAATGGCAATGCATAAGGTTAGAACAACTGTGTCCCGCCGCATGGGCATACAATAATAGGTGTTAATCAATTGAATTAAATTAAATATCAGATCAATGTCAAAACTATTTTACGTTTATAAATAAACATTATAAAATACCTGTTTTAATTCATAAATCGGAATGTCATTTAAATAGTCCAATCTGTCATGAAATAACTAATTTTATAGTAGCATTTCTATAGAAAGTCGTAAAGTTTTCGTTTAAAATATGATAGTTCATCAGTGTTCCGAATGGATTCTGGAATTTTGTTAAAAAGTTGAGTCCGGTAACATAGCAATACACGCCAGGCTACTGCTGGAGATAGGCCTCGTTCCTAGGATATACTTTTCTATCCGCAACAATATATACAATAATATGACGAAGAAACGGATGAAAGATGGAAGGTATCAAGGTAGTACTGAGACTCTCAGTATATCCTCTGTAGTTAATATAAGCTACAAAGAATAGTCCATCAAGCAATATATTTACGTAGCTAGTAGAGTCAGCATCAAAAGTCTAAAACATATTACATATATTATTACAACATATATTGAATTGAATTGAATTGACATCATTCAGATTTTCAAAATCGCTATGCACCATATTTATCATCGTCACCTATACGGTCAATCCCAGTTGCGTCCATAGCCATCGCTTTGTAGGCCTGGCTCCGCTAATACATCATAATAAGAACAGCTTCGGAATTGGCCTTATATGATAATCATCCAATTCTGTTGCTAAGTGATTAAGTGATTTAGGACGTATATTATAGTGTATAGCGATTTTGGAACCAACCAACCCAAAAAGTTAAGGGTCATTGAACCGATTTTCAACTTTAAGTCTGCCTGCCTAGCACGAGCACTAAAACACGATATGATATGATATGATATGATATGGCGAAATATCGAAACCAACTGTAAAAATATGATAGATATAGCCATGTTGAATCGCCGTCACATATTAAGATCGCTGTTTCGATAAAAATTTAAAATGGCGGCCAAATCTATCATATTTTTAAAGTTGGTGTCGATATTTCGCTATATCGTATCATATCATATCATATCGTGTTTTTAGTGCTCATGCTAGGCAGGCTAAGATGTAGAGATTAATATATATAAGTTTTGTTGTACCTTAAGAAAAATTTACACAATACTTAAACTCAGAATTAATAAAGTTAGGCCATTTTAGAATGTCTTTGACGGGTCTAAAGATAAAATAACATTTATTTTGAACGATAAATGTTAACGAAAACGATACCTGATTTTTAACAGTATTCAAAGCCCTGCGACAAAGTGTTGTCTGGCTGGTCTTTAGCGCCCCGAATCGAATAAAAAAAAACCTTTTCTGCGCTAGTCCTACTCACATCCCTATTTTTGACGATTAAACTTGAATTCTAATGTAAATGAATATGTGCCACCTCAAGAAATACAAAAAAGTGCAAGTTTCATCTTGTCATGAAAGTGCTACTTTCTCATAAGTTTGTTTCTTTTTGTCAAAGCACCGAGCGCGTTACATGTGGCCACCACGTGTCTAGGGAAGGGAGGTTATTCGACAAATAAACGATTCGATAATATCGATGAGAGATTTCGATTTTAATCCTGTAGCTTATTACGTTACCTCTGAAAAGGTCTATGCAGATGGCGGTGATTTGAAACTATAATTCTTTACTAAGATAGATAGGAATTTAAAATTATTTTCCAGTTTATGGCTTTTGTGCTCCTACGTTTTAATTTTTTACAATAATATTTGTTGTCATATTTTATGGTGTTTTTTTCTTTAGATTACGAATAATTATTGTCTCTCTAGCACTTCGTCGTCACGTTCTTGGTTTGAGTTGACCATGAATCTAAATGCAGCAAGTCTAGTAATTTAATTAAAAACAATTGACAACCTATATAGGCTGTCAATTTAGCAGTGGACTTCCTATGGCTGAAATGATGATAATGAATGAAGAAACCAGGTGATGGCATATGATTTAACATTAATCTCACCTTGTATATACAAGTATAATATACTTAAATCATATGCCATCACCTGGTTTCTTCATTCATCATCATCATTACAGCCATAGGAAGTCCACTGCTAAACCAGTAGGAAGCGGCAAGCATCCAGCTGCTTCCTGCAACCTTTACCAGGTCGTCTTTCGACTTGTGGGTGGATGCACTACGCTGCACTTGTCGGTACATGGTGGCCTCCATTCCATAACATTTCTGCCCTAGTTGCAATTAGTTCTACGTGCTATGTGCCCTGCACTGTCACCTGGTTTACCAGCCCGTCGATTCTGTAACACGCAGCCTGTAAACTCGCTATAAAAGTCACTTAAGCCGTACAAACGAACTGAGCCTCTGTTTGTGTTATGAAGTGGGCTCACATTACTTATCGTCGATAAGAGAGTTCAGAGAGTCGAAGTGAGCGCAGTTATGTTAACAGAATCATACGGGTTGTCAATTCATTATCGACATTTTCTGAATCGGGGGCTTGATGAGATGTTAATGTTTAAATAAATTACAATAAGGAAAATCGTCACCGATAACCGATTTTGATACATCACTACATAATAATGAATAGTTGTATTCCATTAAAAAATAACAACTACAGTACAGGACAATACTCTTCATTATTTGTAGTTTCATTTAATAAACAGACGTGTTTTAAATAAAATTTAGTTCTCAAGCTAAAGTAAAAGGTCTAAGTCGGGACTTAAAATATCTTAAAGTCAATGAACTAAGGTGATATTTGAACTTGGGATTCAGTGAAAAGCAAAGTGATTAAATTTTACTTTGACAGTGGTAATAGAGAAAACAGTGACAAATAATTTTGAAAACTAAAACGCTCTAAAATAAACTAAAGTATAAAACTAGTTTTTGTTATTAATTTATGAGTTAAATCTGATCAGCTGACGATTTTTTTGAGTTTCTCAAGTTACCATGAACACGATTAAAAATGAAAGCATTATTATCAAGTTTCCTGTAATGTTTTGTGATAATATTAGCAAATAACTGCAGCTCAGTCCACGTGGGTTTTGGGTTGTTGTTAAGGAGTTGGAATTTTCATCGTTTCCGTAAAATAAAATGAAATATTGTGATGATAAGGCATGCATTCTTGTCTGTTTGTGACATCTAATCCAGATTAGTAATAGATATGTGCTTAGCCGATTTTTAAGCAAGTGTTCCAGGCCAAATTATTAATAAAAAAAACAATTAAAAGATAATTAAAATACAAAAAAAAACTTTCAGAATGCTCTCCTATTTTAACGTTAGAATTATACGACAACATAAATAAAAACAAATTAAAAACATTTTGAATTCTTCATTTGCAATAAAACATGGTACCTACTTATTACAGGTGTTATACAAAAATTCAGATCTATGACATGTTTTTTCTTAATAGTTCTTAATAATTTTCGTAATAGTTGGGCATGCAAATGCAAAAGAAATAACATCATAATTCATAATTCATTTATTCACTTTCATACAAAATAATCAAGTCTAGTTTTATTTCTTAATAGTCCTTTACATCAGTTATATTTAGTTAAACAGATTTATTTTAATTTTTCTATAATAGAATACACTACCAATCAATTGACATACTTTTTATGAGCTGTCAAAACGTACCTCTTCCTTAGAATTTGTATGTCAATAGCGGACCGTGACGTCACTGTTTACCAAACTTAACTGACTATCTATGTATTAGTTTTAAAGCAATAAAAAACTATTTTAAGAAACAATTATAAATTATGACTAAACAAATTAATTAAATAAGGTGTTATTTAAAAAAAGAAGTGTCTCGGAATTATTTATTAATGGTGTCAATATCCCAATTTAAGGATATAAGTAAGATTGTTTGGTACACTATTTATTATATTTTAACGATCTTAGCCGGTCAGTTTTGTTATATTTTCGTAGGTTTGATGGTACACTTATTACTAACCTCTGAGGGTCTCGTTTCGGACGTGAATTCGTTTCACATGCTCTCCTAAACAAATACGAGTGCTTTCTAACAAAGAGACATAGGTGCCTCGTAGATGTAAAAAGTGACGGTAGTGGTAGTAAACTATTTGGATAAATGTTAATACTTTGTTACTAATAAAATGTATTCTGTAGATACTTAAGAGCTGTGGATTTTGTAAAAAAAAAAAAAAAACGGCAAAGCTGAAGTGGGAGTGGGCAGAGCACGTGTGTAGAATGAATCCTGATAGGTGGGCCCAAATCGTCACTCGATGGGTACCTACAGACGGCTGTCGCCGAAGAGGTAAACCCAAGAAAAGATGGTGTCACGATTTGGTTAACCTGACGAGGAATTAGAAGTCATTTGAGATAGATAGAGATAGATGGAAGAGTCTGGGGGAGACCTTTGCCCAGAAGTGGGATTAATTATGTTAAAAAAAAGAGTCGCAACTGTCGCAAGGCGTTTTTTTAAGAATGCAAATTGCTTAAACACTATTTAAGTTAAACAAATAACTACTAAAGTTAAACATATTAAAACGATATTAAAATGTAACAAAGTATTTATAGTTTTAATTCTATAGATCATGTTTTTATTTAGCTATTTGCTTCAGAAAAAAACAAACAAATTAAGAACCTTTTTCATTTTTTAACAGTCTTTCTTTAACATTTAAAAAAAATATATGGCAGAAACAGTCATTACAAAAATATTACTTATTTAACACTCATTTAACCTTTACATAGATAATAGACAAAAAAAAAATTGTACTAACAAAAAGGTCGCATTTTGCATTGCATTTGATACCCAAGTTTATTTTGAAGAGTGAGTGATAATGAAATACGCCAGTCTTTAATTGCTTGTAATTGATGGTGTCGCGTCAGATTCAGTCAGTGAGTGACTCACTCAATCCAGTGAATCATTTATCTGGTTACCATGATTTAGATTCAGTATGTTATGTCATCAGTAATTTTTGTGCTTTTATATTAAATTTCTCAAGCTTGGCCATCGTATAGTGTAAGACGCTCCCCAGCTCAATGCCCGACGACCATAGAAAGATAGCTGGCAGTGGATGAATAAAAAAAGCGGGATGTCGTGTTTTTAGGCGCTTTTTGGGGGAGGCTTAGGGGAGACCGGGGATAGTTGACGACAGGTGTAGGTTGATTACCTGTCAAAACATTGGCCTTTTTAAAAGTGTTGCTTTTATTCAGTTGGATGCGAAAAACTGTTTCCTCTCCCCGCTCAGTCGCCGGGTGGCATTGCATTTCACGCGCTTAGTTAAATGACGCGACATTGTCAAATGAGTCTAGTTTTTGACAGTTTGTCTACCTGCCCCTATAGTCAACTATCCCCGGTCTCCTCAACGTCCAGCAGTGGACTGCACTAGGATGACATGATGATGGTGATGATATTATGTCATCAGTGATTTTTGTGCTTTTATATATTTAATTTACATTACTTGATAATTTTACGCCGACCTGAATTATTGTATTCATAAAATTAAAACCCAGCAGTTACAAAAAACGGTCATAATAAGTGACTTATTTAGGTGTCTTCTTTGTTGCACCCCCCACAAAAGCTTTACGGTCAACTGGCAGATATTGCCACATGGTATTAAATGAACCTTTGTACGTATTTTTAATATACTTTAAAAAGGAGGTTCTCAGTTTGACCCGTATATTTATGTTATGTTTGGCTAAATAGATTTTGATGCGGTTTACAGAAAAGTATTTGTTACATTTTGGATAAGGTTTTGGTATACAACTAATATATCTCGTGACGTCGTCCGATAGATCCGTTAGTAGGTAAGTGATATTTTAGTTCAACTCGTCCGTTTTTGTTGATGTGTTTTTTTTATCTATGCAATAAAGTGTAATAAATAAATATCTCTCATTCACTAACAACTGAGGATCTAAGATGTCGAGTTTAGGTGACCATAGTGATGAACAATAAGACTAGACAATATAATTTAACAAACATTCGGTGCAAAATGAGCGGCGTAATGTAGTAGGCTAAACAAAAAAACAACAAATAAACTTTCAACATAAACATGTGACTTCAAACTGAACGTAAAATGTGTTGGTGGCTCAAAGTGAGTGTGCCTTTGGTCTTCAACTTGGGAGTCAGGGTCGGGGAGAGTCTGGTAGACTTCGTTTATCGCATGCTGCACTGTTTCACTGATGTGGTTACAGGTAAGGAAAAATATTCAGACAAGCCCGGCTCATAGAGCATATACCCTATAGAGTAAAAATGTCTTTTAATTTGTTTTACAATTTTTTTCCGCCATTTTTAAATTTGTATCTGAGGCCCACTAGCTAGTCGTTCCGCTCCCAGTAAAATTATAATTTAAAACGGTATTGTCGTCAACTTTTATAGGATGTAAATTTATCAAAACTATCCCAATACGACTGAAAATAGAACAAAACAAAAAACTCATTTTAGTTTCTTTCATTTTCAGTCGCATTACGGACTATAAGTGATTACATTTTTTGGGTTGACGATATAACTTTTATACGATTTTAATTTGTGCAATCAAGTTTAAATAATAAATTATCTTTACTAATATTATAAATGCGAAAGCAACTCTGTCTGACTGTCTGTCTGTTACGTGTTCACGCCTAAGCCGCTAAACAAATTCTGATGATTTTTAGAAAATAGATAATCTATCTATTTTGGACCTTGGAGAAAGACAAAGACAACAATTTTCAATCCACCTTCTAAGGAAGTAAAATAGAGGGTGCCGAATTCTACGCAGGCGAAACCGCGGGCACAGCTAGTTAGTAATAAAATCTCCTCATTAAAACCACATCGAGCATCCAATCCATATTCAAACCCACCCCGCATAATCGGCCAATATCCGCAGAAACGAGCGACGCGAACCAGTCCGACGAATCCGAACACGAACACGACGAGAATCATCCGCCCGAGAATGCGGATGTGCGTGGTGACAGGACGCGATCTGAGAAGCACAACATGGCGGATCGGCCGCTTCCGGTGCCGGTGGAGAACGAGCCGTATTACATGAACGTGGACCGGACGGAGGCAGAGAATTTGTTGAGGGGACAGCCCGATGGGGTGTTCATTCTGCGACCTTCTAGTCAGGTGAGCTTTCAGATTTGTCAAAACAGTTTGTCATTAAGGTTATGTAGTTAGTTTAGTTAGTTAGTTGTAAACCGACACGCACGCAAGTACGCACACACGCATGCAAGCACGCTATATTATATTATTTTATTACACTTTGTGTTTTATATATTTTATGTATAAATATTATATTATATATACCTTGCTTGCGTGCTATATATAATTTACTAGCTGTCCCGGCGAACTTCGTAGTTTCGTATCGCCTCGTTTTTTTTACGTGAATTTTTTGTTACTTAGTTATTTTGCTATTCGAGACGGAGACAAATCCAAAAAAATAAATAAAATTAATTTATACAATTATAAATGGTGTAACCAACCCAACTTTGTTATATATATATATATATATATATAGATATATATATATATATAGATATAATTGCAAGCTATCTTATATATAAAATTCTCGTGTCACAATGTTCGTTCCCGTACTCCTCCGAAACGGCTTGACCGATTCTCATGAAATTTTGTGAGCATATTGAGTAGGTCTGAGAATCGGCCAACATCTATTTTTCATACCCCTAAAGACCACGCAGACGAAGTCGCGGGCAACAGCTAGTATTATATATAGCTACATACGAAATCAAGAAATGTATCTTTATCTTTTTTATATTACTAGATCCAACGGTCTAGTCAGTGCTTTGTATGTCACCCAGTCAGTTCGCTTGACACAATTTTTTGGGACCACTATATAATGGACATCAGTTCCGTCGACGTTTATTCTCGGTAAAGAATAAAACTAACCATACAAACAGCTAGGAGTAATTTCCCTAATGTGTACCTGAGAATGTAGGTTCTATACTGTATGTTACTTAGTGGGACAAAATAGGCTGACTCATGGCATTATTATAAATTTATTCAGAAGGCTCGCTTTTATTTACCTTTACGTGATTTTTATTCTTAACTAACTCGATTATAATTTTGTACATTTGTTACAAGATTAAAGTAATTCTGGGAACTTTATTTTATGAAAATAATAATGTGTCAATATGGTTTTTACGAATGTTTGTTGTTTACTTGCGCGTATCGCAATTAGCGTGTTTCATATGATATGGCTTACAGACGCCAACGGATCTTAAGTTGGTATAAAAAACAGTCTTAGGGATGTAAATATGTTTTTTTAGGGTTCCGTATCTTGAAAGGTAAAAACGAACTTAATAGGTTGAATTTGTTGTCCGCCCAACAACGCCCGTCTGTCTGTCTGTCAAGACACTTTTTACCAAGAACGAGTAAAGGTGGTAAGTCGAACACTTGAACAGGTTTGAAGCTGTAAAAATGTCAACGCAATCAAAAGATACGGCTTTTTGGATATTTCTTTTTATGTCGCATTTTTGATATTCGCTAGGGAATCAAAACCTATAGGCTACTTTCCGTTGACCTAGCGTCATCTCATTTGTTATGAAGCAGTGTCTTAGCACAAGTAAAGGAGAAAGTTTATCATCATCATCATCATCATCATCATTTCAGCCATAGGACGTCCACTGCTGAACATAGGCCTCCTCAATTGACTTCCAGATTGGCCGGTTGGAAGCTGCCTGCATCCTGCGTCTTCCTGCGACCCTTACCAGGTCGTCTGACCACCTTGTAAGTGGACGTCCAACGCTGCGCTTGCCGGTACGCGGCCTCTATTCTAGAACTTTAGGAGTAAAGAAGAAAGTTCAAGAACCGTAAATTTGTACATAAACCAATATTTTTTTGCAAACTGACAAATCAGTATATGTATCTATATCATTGAGGCTCAAATCCCGTTATAAGTGTCCTCCTCCTAAAATTAGGTTTATGTAGTAATTTTACTGTTCTGCAGATGTGCACTCTCTATGGGTCGCATGATTCCGCAAGATTTCATCTAGGTACATTTTATTTATTTGATACCGCTTACCGCTTGCTGTACTTGTTTATTGAGAAGCGATCCTACTGTATTCGACACACACTGTGGACATAGTAAATAAAAGGAACAAAAATGTGAAAACATTACCGTGGCAAGGATTATTAAGTTTGCTGTGCCCGCAGTAGCGTATAGGGATAATAAAAATAATATCGTTGTCGAGAGAAATAAAGGAATTCGTCATGACTCATGAGGGCTTTTAGGAGATATAAACAGTTGCCTTTTTCTGTGTTACGTGATAGAATGAAGGAACAGTCAACATCAAGCAAAAGAAAAAAGGAAAGCAAGTCCCCAGCCGAGTTGAGCTCGTGTTATTGTACGTCGACGACCTCCGTAGCCGAGAGGCGAGCATACCGGACTTGGCGTCGCTATCTCTGAGGTCCCAGATTCAAATTCCGGTCGGTCGATGTGGAAAAATTATATTTCTATATTGTCCCTGGCCTGGGTTTTGTGGTACCGTCGGGACGTTATAAAAATCAGAAACAACGACGCGTCCGTTTATTTAAACTTTATTGCACAAGTAAGTACAATTGGCGGACTTAATGCTATACAACATTCTCTACCAGTCAACCTTGACTGTCCGTTGTTTCTGATTTTTATAACACAAGTGCTTTGGCGACTTACCATGAGATCTGAGCAATGTATTTGATGCTGCCCAATATAATTAGTTAGTTAGTTTTAGTCGGTCTCAGTGTAAGGGATGGAGGCGATCATAGGACAATAACACCTTGCATAACATCTTGTTTTATTAGTTAAAAACTCTTTACGTCGATTTTGGTGCTCAAGTACAACAACTTCTACTACTTACCAACATCGAAATCTCAAAAAAATACGTTTCCCAATAACAAAATTAGTATTGGAAAGTTATCCTAAACCACCTCAATATTGCCTGCCTGTGGTGAGACCCGTGGCCTGCAGTGAGATGTATATATTAGACAGGGTGGCCAGAAAAGTGACGTCCAAAATTTTTTTGAGGTATCTGAATCACCCCTATGTATGTTCTACGATTTTTCGTAGTTCGTAGATGTGTGATGTTATTAGCACATACATTGCTCTGGTCCTATATTTATTATTTTAATTTTAATTTATTTATTCCCACAGCCCAACCACGCATACACCCTCAGTGTGTCATGTGCCAATGCGGTCCACAACGTGGGCGTTCGCCGGCGCCACGACGGTCGCTTAGCGCTTGGCTACGCTAGGCGCGGCGAGCGGAGCTTTGCCAGCGTGCCTTCGTTGCTGCGCCACCACAAACGAAGGAGATTACTGCTGGTTGCAGCTGGCGGTGTCATAGGAGCTACCACTCTGAATGAAACTCCACATTACTACCAGACGCCTAGTAATATTCCAGTCGCATAGTTCTTCTGTGAAGGTGTCTATGTCTTCTCTATGTCACGGGGTCTCATCGGGAAGCACTTCGCTAGCATGCCTTTGTTATTACAAATATGACACCACATACGAAGGAGGTTACTTCTGATTGCAGCGGGTGGCGTCATTGAAACAACCACTGAATGAAATTCTAAATTACTACCAGACGCTATTCCAGTCGCCTAGTTGTTCTGTTAAGTCGTCAAGTGGATTATTTATGTTACGGGGTCTTTTGGAAAGAAAATTCGCTAGCGTGCCTTCATTACTACGACTATGACACCACATACGAAGGAGGTTAGGTACTGTTGGTTGCATCAGGCGGTGTCATCAGGGTACTTTTAATGAAACTCCACTTTACTACCTGACGCATCTATTCCAGTAGCATAGTTGTTCTTCTCTGTGTACTACACAATTACTCTACAATTAAATTGACTATAAATTTAGCCTAAGCCTGCCCAGCACACATCGATCCGGTATCCTAGTCAATTTAGAAAAACCCGTTTTCTGAATTCACCTAAACCGAAAATCAAACCCAGGACTTTCTGAGTTGAAAGCGAATTAACGCGCCACGCCTATCGGATCGTCAATAAAGTTCCAGGTTTAACCCGGACCATTTTTTTTTTAAATTCTATTTTATATTTTCTAAAATCTAAATTGGCTCGGGTGCTCTGGCGATATTCATTGTCTGGTACCTCGTAATGAAACGATGTTAGTTCAATAATTTGAGACCATAATATAGGTATCATTTAATGGTGTGTTCTTTGGCGCATATTTATTTATTTATATTTGTAACTTAAATAATACCTAGCGTATATAATACCCCTTACCGGGCTATTATTCTTTTTACTACCATGTGTTCTTGCTGCTCGTTGAAAAACAGATTGTCTTACTCTTACTGTAATCAAACTTCTAGATAGTTTAGACATGTAAGCTGTTTTTTTAAAAATTCAATTTGCTTACAATTTCCAATATGCTAATTTTAACGTAATGTTGTAATTTAGATTAATTCCAGTGATCAAATCATATAGTAACGCCTACAGATTTTTTCATAGCAATGTAGCACCTAATTGAATTTAGTGAGTCGGTTACATCAGGGAAAATGATAAATTTAAGAGCAAAGAATATTGTTTTTTTGTTTTACATGTTTATTATCTATGTATTTATACAGGGTGCTATTTTAGTCCAATAAAAGGAGGTAAAGCTGTTGTTTTTTAATACGAACAACTTTTACTATAGTGACATCAACATCTAACTCATAAAAAAACGGATACTCCTACTAACACTAATAGTGACTGACTGAAATAACACCATGTACTATTATTAAGTATCAAATGTACCAATCTACAATATTATTAAGTAGATACTTATTCAATTAAGTTATTAATTAGATAAACATCTTAGCTGTAAGTGTTTAATATAGATTTTAATCAACCAAAAGATGGCTACTTAATATAATACTTAACATTAATAAACCTGGAGTGTATGGAAATGTCTTCGCTCTACTTACTTGAAATTCACTCTCTAATTAGATTTACTCATTAAGGACGAATCATCACAACCCGTCGTCGCGGTTATAAAGTTACACCGGGGAATGTATAATTATATAGGCGTACAGTCAACATCAAAAGTGGCTTAGCATCAAAATTTCCTAAAATAATCTCATTGCAATTACGTCTCAATAGTCTGACAAACCAAGTCAATTTTAAAAGTCCGGTTATTGAGACATTTAGAAAAGTCAGTACGTTTGAAAATGAATTTTTGATTAGCTACTATTGATGCTGTCTGTACCTAAGTATAATAAATTACATTGTAAGGTGATTTTTTATTAACGTAAAATACTTAAGGTTTACAGACATAGATTACAATGGCAATCCGTGTGGCCGAGTAATGTGGGTGCAAATGCACTCACGTGTGGTGCGCGTGGATTGCCCTTTATGCAGAATCTATTGGGGGTAATGGGGGTAATCTATGATTACAGACGACCTGGTTATTATACCAAATCAGTGACCTGGTAAAGGTTGTAGGAAGCCACTGGATGCAGGCCGCTTCCAATCGGACAATCTGGAAGTCACTGGGGGAGGCCTATGTTAAAAAATGATGAAGATAATTACTGAACACATTCGCTTACCTAAATATAACAACTGTTTTAAAGTTGAAGTTTCATTTCATCTAAAAAACACACCCCCATAAAAATGCTAGTCAACGGTTCAGTATGAGGATTTTGTTTTAGCAATTTGTTAAATTGGAACTGTTTAAATCTAACTATTATATCTAGTAGGGAACCTATATTTATTTACAGCATTAAGGTTTCCATTGAGCCCTTTGGGTACGGATCACTATAATTACAAACTATACCTTCAAATGTTAAAATACATTATCAAACTGCAACCCAATCCGCTCAACCTTTAGAGACACTGATCATCCAAAAATACGTATCAATTATAACTTTTCACACCGCAGTTTCTTTGATTGCCACCCCCTTTGGTTCACCCCCACTCTCGGTATTGAAAGGCGGTCTAATTAGTAATTTAAGACGGGGTTGAAAGAAGGACTTTAAGGGTGGAAGTTGAAGGTGATTTGACTTTGAAATGCATCTTTTATTTGAGTAGAATAATTTTTTTAATCAAACCAGGTAAACAGTGCTGTGTTGCTTGTGGCTCGGTGGCAGCAGCGATTGGCAGTGATTACCAAAGCTAAGCAACCATCAAGACGGTTGTGAGCTGATGGGTGACCACTCCGACCATATTTGGAGTACCAGTTCACCAGTATCTCTCTGCTTTGGAAGCTAACATTATTCATCTTCATCATTTCAGCATATTGTGTTAAAAGTTTTTTAAGCTAAAATGGCATTAACCACTGCACAAAGCCAACATGAGGAAAACAGTATTTGGATAGTGCCATAGGATATTCTCTATTACTATCACGATTTCCAGATAAACCTTGGTTAACTGGTAGACAATACTTCTTGGGAGAGAGCCGCGGTCAATAAAACATTAGTTATGAATATTCAGAGTACTTAAAGTCTCTTCATAGCTTGGTAGGTATAGATGTAGATACGAGTATCCGAAAAAATGATATCCGTAAAGAAACTAGTTACCGAGAAAGCTTAAAACAATTAAAATCAAATAAAATAAAATCAAATAAAATAAAATAGAATCAAATCAAATCAAATCAAATCAAATCAAATCAAATCGAATCGAACCGAATCGAATCAAATCATTTGCCAGAATATGGTTACACAGTGTTCTTAAAATAGTATTTACCAACATAATATTCTCTTCGAATGATAAAGCTAAAGTGGCTATAGTCAGGCCATTGTAGAACTGAAAACCGATGGGGAGGGTAGGTTCTCGTAGCGACTACGAACTAGAAGACGCAACGTGGGCAGGCCTCCCACCCGATGGGCTGATGATCTTTTCAAGGTTGTAAGAAGGCGCTGGCTGCAAACGGCCCAGAGCCGCTCACTGTGGGGAAAGGCTCTGGCTGCAAACGGCCAAGAGACACATAACCTTCTACAGGAAAGGCCTACCCATGTCTAAGAGTGGCTCTCCAAAGGCTGATGATGATTAAGAGGTAATAGGTATGAATACTAGATACCGTTCAGACCCTGGGCTCTAAAGCAATGGCTTTGGACGCAACTGGGATTGACCGTATATATGAAGAAGAAGACTTGATACCGTCCGTCTGGTCTAGTGTTTCGCGCTCCGGACTACAAAACCTGGCGGTTGCGGGTTCGAATCCCGCAACGAGCAAATGTTTGTGTGATGAGCACGAGCATTTGTCTAAGTCATGGTTGTTTAATAAACGTGTTTAAGTAGGTATGTTTATCCGTTATCTAGTCGCCATAGTACAAGCTTTGCTTAGTTTGGGGCTAGATAATTGGTATGATTAATGGAAAGAATTTACTTCAGACTACAGAATATTGTAAACGAAAAATTTAGAGACATTTAACATTAAAATAGTTTTTTTGTTGTTTTTAATAGTAGTGTAACTTGAATTATGAAATGATAATATTTATTTGGATTAAATCCAAAATACACACACATTTTTGTTAGCAGACATGAAGTTTAGCTCGTTAGATTACACATGCAATGATATCCAATGAGCAGGGATGAGACTCCATCCTTTCTGCTACCACATTCGTTGGTGCTACACCACGCTCGCTCCCAGAAAAAACAATGGTCTAAATTCATCACCATCATCATTTAGCCATAGGATGTCCACTGCTGAACATAGAACATAGGAAGATTTCGCACGCAGACGCTGCTGCCCATCTCGTGCTACAGGGATCAGTCGCCTCTTACGACACGCCTCCTGTTGGCGGTGGGGAAGTGTATTCTTTACTTCGTCACGTACGCCTAAATTACTTCTTACCAAGAAAACCAAGCAAAAGATAATGAGAAATAGATCACTATGTAGGTAAACTCAGTGTTAAAATGTCAAACATTTTTTAACTCAATTTTCTTGATTTGACACAAAAAAGTCGCCAAGAAAAAGTTAACGCAGAATTTTTGAGAAATCTTAGTCAGTGAAAATTGTTTGACTTCCAAAGTGTATTCCCCTTAAGGGCACTAACGCTTCCAACGACACCGCTTTGAAAAGCTAATGCCGTCAATTCTTTATCTTTTGTTCACCAAAAATTAGCGAAATTTGATATAGAGTTAAAAAGTACATAATTGCGGTTTCATCTCTGAGGGTATTTTAATAACGTGACGATGTAATTTCGTGGGTAATTAAAATTTTCTTTGGATAAAGTATTTTGAAAATCTAGTGTAAAAATAATTTGGGTTTTTTCTTGTCGCAAGGGCATTGTGATGTTTATGCTGTGGGCATTTTTTTTAAAACTTTAAGAATGTTGAACATCTTTTAAATTTAAAATGTTTACTGTTTTAAGCGTCTTCCTAATTTGATGTTATCCAAAGGCCTAACCTAACCCATCGAGTACATACCCTATAGAGCAGCAATACAAACCATGTTTCTCCGAAACTAATAAGTGGTTTTTTTACTTACATTTAGTATGAAATGATAACTCCTGTCAACGCTCACCCATACAAAAACAGCACAGATACAGGTAAAAAAATGGCGGAAAATTTTGTCGAACAAATAATATGACATTTCTACTCTATAGGATATGTGCTCCATGGCCTAACCATAATCATATGTCATATTTTTTAATCTATATATATAATATATAAATGAATCTCTATTTCCCTTGTCATCGCATCACGCGTGCACGGATGGAACAATTCCGCTAATTCTTTTTTGTTGTGTTAACTATAGTCAGGAGAAGGTTCTTTTAAAAGAAAAAAATTAAGAAAATTCGCAGAGATTCTTTTATGAATAAACTAAAGCGAACGAAGTCGCGGGCAACCGCTAGTTTACGATAAATACGTACTTAATACAGTCTTCTTCTCTAAAGAATTCTATTCTTCTTAAAATTAATACAAATCGTTCAAAACGACATGTACTACTTTTGTATGGAGGTTGGGTTTTAATTCGAACCTGCTTTGAACAGAGAAAATGTTATATTAATGAATACTCATACCCATATGAATGAAAGAGTGCTAAATTTGAAGTGAAAGTTTGTTATGCCTTTTTAATTGGTTAGTTACGATTTACAATCTTAATAATGATAATTATGTTTAAAAAAAAATACAAGCGATAAACACTTTTTATCTGAATCAGCCGATAGTTGATTGGTCATTATTGTTGGATTTTTTTGCTCATCATCATCATCATCATAACAGCCATTGGAAATCCACTGCTAAACAAAGGCCTCCGCCAATGACTTGTATCATTTGGGGGATATCGCCAATACTCGCCACGCTTGGCAGGCGGGTTTGCGAGCGCAGTTTGTAACAGGATTTCGCACGCTGCCCGTCTCGTCCTATAGGAATTAGTCGCCACTTCTGTTGGCGGTGGGGAAGTGTATTCTTAACGGCACAGTTTTTTTCGCTCACTACTTAGTAAAGTATCCTTTTCATCTGCGGTGAAAAATGCTCCCTTACCATCTTCTTCTTCATCTATACGGTCAATCCCGGTTGCGTCCAAAGCCGTTGCTTTGGAGCCTTTTCTTGATTTGCTCCTCCACTTCGCGACGCGCGGTCTTGAGCGTCTCTAGTTGTGAGATCATTGGCACGCATGTCAGCCCCCACAACGTCAAGCCAGCATTTCTTGGGTCTACGCCTTTTGCCAGGACCTGGCGGTGGCGGCATGGCCAGACATTTGTTTCCTACTTAGCTTGCCGGTTTCCGCAAAACATGGCCGTACCAGCGTAGGCGACTCTCCTGCAGTTTGTCTGCAATATCACGGACACGAAGTCTACCGCGGATGCGCGAGTCGCGGTCGCGGACGCGGTCCTTACGCGTGACTCCGCACATCCACCGCAGCATATTCATCTCCGTGACACGCAGCTCCTGCTTGTGTCGCTCGAGTAGCGGCCATGCTTCGCTGCCATATAAAATGACAGGCCTAATGATGGACTGATAGATCTGTCCTTTAAGCTTAACCGGCATTCTGGGGTCACAAATAACACCAGTCACCTCTCGCCATTTGGTCCACGCAGCAACAATGCGTGCTTTGACGTCGCAATCGATGTCGATGTGAAGTACAGATCCAAGGTATTTATGGTGGTACGCAAAATGGTCTTGCCTCAAGTTACCTTAAGTTGCTATAGCTAGATAGATAAACTGTGTTTGTTAGTGTTTGTTACGACAAAGACGCAAATATGTCACTGGGTACAGTCGCTCTATTATCCGAGTACCGCGCCAGCATAAGCTGTGGGCCCACAAACGGCAGCTATAAAGCATAACAGGTCGACCGCAGTTTTTCACTTTGAGGACTTCTATCCCGGGCGTTATGGCCGACTCTACGAATAGACTCGCCAAAGAGTATTTAAACAGATTGGCCACTTATTTTATACCTACAACAAAAAAAAAAATGTAAGAGACTGTCATTTTTTTTGTCTATTTGATTCTGTTGCTAACTACTTTAAAAAGGTGTTTTTTTTAACTATGTGTAAAGAAAGACCATTTAGTATATTTTTATAAATTGTAACTTTCTTATGATATGATATTTATATTTACATGTTGGTCTCATGGTAAGAGTTTATGAATTTAAGCAGTAGAACCCCCTCGAAAGAAGGTATTTTATTTTATATTAAAAAGATTTAATTTAATTATTATTAAAAAGAGCAATTTATATTATGCTATCTAATATGAAAGATGTCGGCAAGTACGTCATATATTTGTTAAATTATACGAATAGATTGACGTTTCGACCGGTCGAAACGTCAGGTAAATAAAAGGTAAAATATGTGCCTATTGCTGATCGCGTTAATTCCCGTTTTAGTGTGTATTACAAAGAAGATAATATATACCCAAAAGTAATCTTTAGTAAGTTAGTAAATAAGCTTAGGTTATTGTCTTTTATTGGTCTTAATAAACCTACAGTGCGCGCAACTACATCTTTTCATTCGTCTCCCGTCGTCCCACATTACATGGCGACCCTGCCAGTGCTGCCTTTGGGCAGTGCTTTGCAGGGCAGTGCAGTTGAGTAAAAAATATCGGATGTGCTGGCTGCCGGGTGAAAACGTGGAGCCAGATGAAGGATAAAGTTTGCTGGCAGCCGGGTGATGATGGTGTTGTGTGGTGGCAGCCGGGTGAGCCAGGTGTAACCTTTTGTCCAAGCAATGGCTTTTAACTTCATGATACCAAAAAATCATGCGCCTCTCTAAGCCTCACAGAGAACTTTATATTTAGGCAATATAGAGACTCGTTTCACATCTGCATTGGCTTATTCTACGGGGCAAGAAGTAGGCCAATTCCTATAACCATTGATCCCGTCGTTCCCGCGGCGCTCGGATTTGTCTCTTATTCTGCACAGACATAATCCAAAGCAGAAGAAATGGGATGGGTCCATACTATTGGTATGTTTACCTATTTTTGCTTGCATAAGCGTTTTGTATACCCGTTGCACGAATGGAAACGATTTGAATGAAATTTGAAAAATGACAGTTTTACCGGATCAGCTTCAGATTGATAACCTAATTGGGGTAGTGGCACGGTAGCTTTGATTCCCAGTTCGGGTCACTTCAGTTTTTTTAATTGGCTTGAGGCTGGGTGTGCTTGGACACGCCACTGGTGAAACTAATTGACTACTGCCTCGTCAATCTCATTTATTGACAATATTACCAAATATTGAGTTTTAATCAATACTTTATTGAGCTTATAATGTAGTAACTCATATACATTTGGGTGTAATATTTTACAACTACTTAAGTACTTTGACGACCGTCTGGTGTTGTGGTTTGCGCTCGGGACTACAAAGCCAGCGGATGCGGGTTCGAATCCCGCAAGGGGCAAATGTTTGTGTGATGAGCACGAGCATTTGTACCTAAATGGATGTTTATAAAAGTATTTAAGTATGTTTATCCGTTATCTAGTCGCTATAGTACAAGCTTTGCTTAGTTTGGGGCTAGCTAATTGGTGTGATTGTAGGAACAATTTATTTATTTATTTACCTATACAATCTTACAGTAATTTATTAAAAAAACTTATTACAGTAATTTTCATAAAGTTACTTTGATTATCTATCTATTATATATATCTATTTGTTTTTAAACGAAATGTGTTATCACTGTTCTTGGATTTCGTGGACAATTAATTCTTTGCCCAGCTCTCCGCTTAGGTCGCGTTTCCCTTGGCGGATCCGTTACTGCAAAATACATTCGTGCCAACAAAAAATGGGATATTGTAAAAAGTACAGCATAGGCGTGAGACGTCCTCGTCCCGTGATTGATGCAAATGGCGCGTCCCGCCGAGGGACGGATGCGATGGGACGAATGGTCCGAATTGTGCACAGATGTGACGAACTGGATGTGGCGTTGACACACTTTCAATTAACAATAAATTTGATAACTTCTGGTTTGTTACATGGAAAGAGCAAAGAATAGAAAAAGTTATGCAACAGTTGTGTTCTTTTAAGACGATGAACTAGCTAAGTATTTGCTAAGTTTTTCTGACAACTTTGCAATACATTATAGTCATGACGAGCTCCGTAGCCGAGAGGCGAGCATACCGGACTTGGTGTCGGTGGTCGGTCAATGTAGAAAAATAACTTTTGTATATTGTCTCGGGTCTGGGTTTTGTGGTCGTCGTTGTTTCTGATTCCTGTAACACAAGTGCTTAAGCTACTTATCATAGGATCAGAGCAATGTGTGCGATGTTGTCCAAAGTGAATTAATTATTATTATTATTATTTATGCATGACTGACTGAGATGGTGTTGTTATACGACAATCCGTAACCGGAAAACGGATTCAGCAATTATATTTATAAAAGCGGTGGAACTCTTTAATTGGCTAGAGCTATTATATGTAATATTTAATTATAACACAAGCTGTTGAGTTTCAAAATAAATAAAAAAATTGAGACAGGACAAAAGTCAGCTTTCATACTTTCAGAATCCAGGCTAAGGTGGTTCGGACATGCCTTTCCATGGCTACACAAAAGAGAGGGAGAGGTAGACAAACGACGTGGAAGACGAATGTCCGGAGAGACATGAAGGTGTTGGGTCTATCTGTTGACGACGCTTACCAGCGAACAGAATCGCGCCTCAGGATTAGGAAATCCGACCCCTCGTAACGAGATAAGGCGAGGACAAAGAAGAAGAAGAAGACAAGACAATAGTGGTTAATAGCAGATAAGAGTCCGTAATTTCTTTAGTTAATTCTGCCAAAACAACATGCTATATTTGAACTTTCAAAGAAAAGAAAAATATCCGCTATAAATATCTGAAACCATTATCGAAGAGTTTCCCTGAAACACTCAAGTTAACTTTGCACTTGTATTATAATACCTAATCTCCTTAGGATCATGTGCAAAGATAATGTTTCCTCATTAATGCAAGAAGAGTACAATATATAGGGTGTACAAAAATAGGACACTCTTTTGAACCATGTAATCGGCTGCTCATTTAGAACAGCTTTTACTATGGGATCATCATTGAAATCGTGTAACAATATTTATATGCTCCATAGAAACTAACGCGCTACCTTGACAATAATGTCATCATCATCATCATCTTAGCCTGTTGCAGTTTACTGCTGGACGTAAGCCTCCCCCAAAGAACACCATAGAGCACGGTCTCCCGCTTTTTTATCCAGCAACGGCCAGCCATCTTCTTAAGGCCGTCGGTCCATCGAGCGCCAACTACGATTGTCGAGACGTGGTCACCACTCGAGAACCCGTTTACACCACCCTTCATCGGTCTACGACAGATGTGGCCAGCCCACTGAAATAAATAAATAAACTTATGATGCATAGAGAAACCTATTTTCACGTTTTTGATATTTTTTCGTATAATTCGTTGTTTATGAGCAGCTGTTTAGGTAAGTGATTTTAAACAGTGTCCATTCTTTATTACGAAGTGTACTACAGATAGATACCTATAAGTTGTTGTATAAGAAGGTAGGTACCTAGTAAAGCCTTACGTACCTCTACCTAGAGGAGAGAGCTTGCATAACAAACTCACTTGTATAATTTGATTCTTACAAGGCGTGAACCGCTTCATGAATTTAGATGTACCTACGTAATTTCTGTCTTGAAGTTTGGACGCTTCTAAATAAATTATCTCTGTGTAAACCAGCATTCGTTTTGGAGAATATTGCTCGAGTTATTTGACAGTTCAGTTATCAGGAAGATAAGTTTGATGGATACTTTTATATCTTTTTGAGTGAACCTATCGATCAAGGCATAGTTAAAAATGCTGGAAACATTCCGCCATTTTGTTTTGCGTCCTATGGACTACTATTAGATTAACAAAAACCTAAGTACCTACTTAAATTTGTTGATCTGTCATGTTATTTGAGCAAAAGATTTTAGATAAGGAAGAGAGATATATTGTCGTATTATTGCTGTAATAAGATGTACTCTAATCATCACTACAAAGTCGCTTACCGTCTGTCTGTCCCTATGTATGCTTAGATCTTTAAAACTATGCAACGGATTTTGATGCGGTTTTTTTATAGATAGAGTGACTCAAGAGGATGGTTTATATGTATAATACATACATAATATAGTAGAGAAACACTGATAAAATTATGGTTTCTAACGTGATGTCGTAAATAAACACATATTTTGGCGCTTACATTGCAAACGCTGGCTGAACCCTACGAGATAGATCAAATTTATGTAATACAGTATTGTACACCTTAAAAAGGTCTATAAAAAATTCCGCGATGGTAAATTTCTATCTCTTAGGGATATTCAACAATAACCAATTTTATCCTTTACTTTTTACGAGAAATAATGGCTTATTCACCAATTAAGTACCATAAATACATTGTGCATTTAATATAGATAATTATGGCCCTTTACAGCATATAAATTAATGAATATTTTAAATGATAATTTTACAGATTAAAAATGCAGGGACATAGCGGTTGCGGGGGCCGGCGGCGCGTGCTTTTTTAAATATTTTTTTTATTGAAATTATTAAAAACATACAATTTTTACAGCTGCTATACATAGCCCCACAAAACCGTTTAAACAGTTTATCTGTAGGAACTTTGAGTCTCTAATACAATAGATGTTAGAGTTAAGCACCATGTAATACATTGTAACAAATGTTTTTTATATTTGTTTTTAAATATATTATTTAAGCAGGTTCTTGTCGTAAGTCCATAAATGTTTAGTAGTACTTACATAAGTACATACAAGCATTGCACCCGTGCGAAGCCGGGGCGGGTCGCTAGCACTCAATAATTCTTATTGAACCTCTCTTCTGGGCTCATGTTTTATAAACGTCCCAAAATTATGGGATTTACATGAAGAAAAAGGAAGATAGAAACTTAGTTAAATTTCTCAGCCTTTATTACAGGAAATACAAGTCACGTGTTAAAAGTACGTCTTAAATAAAACAAATATATTATACGTATCTGTATAAGAATGTAACGTAATACTAAGGTGACACTGACTTGGTAAAGAGTAAAAAAGTGAGGTATGCTTATTCATGTTCAGTAATCGGAATAGGTAGATTGATTTGATGTACTTTAGTAGTGCTAGCATAATATGGATATGTCTTTTTTTTAAAAACTGATACAAAGAAATTCCGAAATCCGGGAGGCATGTCCATATTAACATCAATGTTTGACATCATTAACCCCATATTAGTCTACCTATTCCGACCACATGACCCACAGCAGGGCTCTCATCTCAACTATGAGTTAATTTGGGCCATACTCCACCACGTGGGCCCAGTGCGGATTGTTGGAGAGATGTTGTATGGCAAGTTACTAAAGCCTTACTGTCAGATGTCATGAAGTGGCTACTCACTAGGTTTTATGAATAGTATCAAGCAGTATTAGCCGACGACTTGGTAATGTAGCCAACAAAGTTTCCCGTGGAAAGATCTCTACCGACTTGTTTGTATACACGTTCTGATTTGATAACAATACTTCATTATTATATTATTAGTCAGGAAATCAACATAGTATATAACAAATAAATAAAATAAAATAAAAGTCGAGAGGCGCCTACGCTGGTACGGCCATGTTTTGCGGAAACCGGCAAGCTACGTAGGAAACAAATGTCTGGCCAGGCCGCCACCGCCAGGTCCTGGCAAAAGGGGTAGACCCAAGAAATGCTGGCTTGACGTTGTGAGTGAGTGCTGCGTGCCAATGATCTCACAACTAGAGACGCTCAAGACCGCGCGAAGTGGAGGAGTAAATCAAGGAAAGCGGACCCTGGGCTCCAAAGCAATGGCTTTGGACGCAATCGGGATTGACCGTATAGATGAAGAAGAAGAAATAAAATATTCTTAACAAAGGGTAGACCCTTTGTTAAGAATATTTTATTTCTTCTTGAAAACCATAAAATAAATAATATTTTTTAAAAGTTAAGTATTATAAGTACTATCTAGATTTTATTTTAAGCTAGTTGTCCCGGCGAACTTCGTTTCGCCTCTTCGTAATTTTTTCACCCTTAATTTTTTCGTTGTTTTAATAGTTATTCTGCTATTCGGGGCGGAGACAACTTCGACAAATCAAAGATCATAACATCGGTCCCGCCGTTCTTGACTTATAAATGGTGTAACTAATCCGGGTTTGTTTTATATATATACATTTCATTTTTATGTAAGTGGCTTATTTAAGTCTTTTCGAAAATAAAGTCTTAAACCTAAACCTAATTAATTAACAAACTCATAACGGTAAAAAAAATATCGAAAGCGAAATTCTAACGAGAATAACTATTTCTCCGCGAACTTAATTATGAATTTTATCGACTACTTCAGTAACACCCCATCTGTTTTTCATCCCAGCCCCTAAGAAGGAAGCCTGAAATAAATTCAAGTCACAGTCCAAACTTTTTCTTTAGAAGATAAAGTTAAATTGTTTCTATTACAGGCTAATGCAATTCTGACTGAACTAACTTGTTCCGGTGAAAGGGGGTTTGGAGGGCTTTATATATTTTAGGGTTCCGTACAAAAAAGGATAAAAGGAACCTTTCTAGGATCTCTTCGTTGATGTCTATCTGAATTTCAAGACACTAATTATGAGGAAAGCCGGGAGGCATCAGGTTGTAATAATAAATAAATCCCACAGTGGGATATCGGCACTTTAAGGGTGGACAACATCACATAGATTGCTCTGATCCTATGATACGTAGCTTTAGCACTTGTGTGAAATCAGAAACAACGACTGTACCGCAACACCCAGACCCAAGATAAGATAGAACAGTTATTTTTCTACATCGACCGAACGGGATCGAACCCGGACCTTAGAGACAGAGAGCGACACAACGTCCTATATGCTTGACTCTCGGCTACGGAGGTCGTCGAGACGATAATTAATATCAAATACGCAGGTTTGAATAATTTGGAGCAGTAAAAAATCATTTTTTTAAGCTACGGCAATGTGCCGCATAACACGTTGATCTAGAATCATGAAAGGCAAGAATTAATGTCTTGGCACAATTAAAGGAAAAAAAAAGCGTGATTGGCAAACTATTTACATATCTAAATTTTTATACGGAACCCTCGGTACGCGAATCCGACTCGCACTTGTCGAATTTTTTTTGGGGATTGAGAGAAACTTGACAAGTTTCTAATTAACACCACGGTGGATACAATTCTGGTAATTAAGACACTTTTAAGTATTATCTCCATTTGTAACTAAGAGCTATAAAATGTAATTAGATCTTGGAGATCGTTTCTACCATAATTTTAACTATCATATGTGATGTTTGGATCATCATCATTATTTCAGATTTCCCTGTGACTTCCAGATTGGCCGGTTGGAAGCGGCCTGCATCCAGCGTCTTCCAGCAACCTTTACCAAGTTGTCTGTCCACCTTGTGGGTGGACATCCTACGCTGTGCCTTCGGGGGTAGTGGCGTAGCCAGGAACAGCGGGACCACCGGAGACTGGGGGTCTGGTTTTATTTGTACTGATCATGCCAATAGATGTTTGGATGACATTGTGCTGATTTGATGATGCAGCCAGGAGGTGAATAGTGAAACTCTTCAATGGATACTAGTAAAACCTACGTATTTGTGTTTATTTGATTCCTTTGGACGAGCCCAATACAGAAGTGTGATTTCTATCTATCTATCTATCTATATCACCCTTTGGGTTCGTCTTCTAACACAGGCCTCGTCTTCAACCTTCCACCGACTTCTGTCCCCAGCCACTTACTTGCATCCAGTTAATTCCAGCCTGTTGCCAGATGTCATGTGTCCACATTTTAGGCGGTTTTCCTTCAGCGGGTGTCATTACGGAGTCTCCACTCTAAGTTCATTAAACAGAAGAGTGACTTATAGTGTTTTGTATCCGGATAATTATGTTGTCGTAGTAACATGCATGTTTTGCCTCAAATTCAAAGGGTCTCAGGTTCGATTCCCGGTGCAGTGCAGTGCACTGCATGTCAGTTCAGAAAACCATCTTACCTAAATTGTCTTGGGTATGGATGTGCTGGCTGACACAAGTTATTCCTTGCTTCGAGACCAAAACACTTAGTCAATAGTACTTCACTTAGTAGATATATACATATTACGTATACAGTGTGTACAAAAGAATAGGACACTCCTTAAAAACACGTGATCAGCTTCTCATATATAACAAGTTTTTGCGTTCGCAAAAAAAAAACACTTCCCTATACTAAGCCACCACCAGCTGACATCAGTTTGTATGGCAAAGTGAATTTTTTTTTAGATTTCAATATTGGAAAAATTGTTCTATTTGATCACCAGAATCAGCCCCTAGGAGGTTGTTGATGTTTTACAAATAACCCTGTATATAGTATAGTATAAAGTATGTAACTTATATGTAACTATGTATTTTACCGCAAAAGATCTCGCTTCTCTTTGGGGATTTCGCATCATCGGATTGACCTAAACAGTATTGTGGATTAGGCAAATGGTGGGTCGATATAAAAGGCCGCAAAAAGCTTAGCGACGAAGGAAACTTATGAAATAGTTTTATACAGTAGGCCCACTGCCCACGCAAACTGCCCACGCCCACTAGTCAAGTAAAGCGTACAACTGATCCTTAGCATTAACATTACCGCTCAACAAACAAATACAGTGAAACCTGGTTAAGTTAGGCCTGGATAAGTGAGAAACCTCCATAACTGGTACTCATTCTGAGGTCCCAACACTTTGGCACTGAATTACCTCTGTTAGTGGGGCGAAGCAAACCTCTATATGTGGGATTCGTTCTTTAAATTTATCATCATAGTTACCTCTAAAACTAAGACAGCGAGTCAATTTTATATGCATAAACCTCTGTAACTGAGATAACATCGTTTTGTTTGTTTACTTATTTATTCTTATTCTACCCGCAAATTCCGCATTTAACTACGTAAGTAATTTTGAGCCTCAATGACCTCCAGTTTTAGTTTCGCTTTACTATCATATGGATGTTTATTTGAAAAATGTCAAAACGAAATTTAAAATCTTAATCAAATCAGTTTATGAAAGTAGGAAGACACGCGTTAAAGTTTGTGTCGAATTTAATGTGCCAAAATCTACTCTTTGAAGAATAATTCAGAATAATTTATGTTTATAAATTAAACGTTTATTCACTCACAATGTTCTGAAGGACAAGGAAAACTAAAACGTGTACGTTTATCAGAATATCCTGAACTTGAACAGTGTTTGCTAACATGTGTCAAGCAACTCCGTAACAAAAACGTTCTGATTCCATATTTGTAGTACGTTTGTAAAACGTACTTGAATATTTTTGTTTATTACATTAATTGTACGATCAGCTTTTTTTTTTGATTAAAACTCATTTATAATGATTACATAACTCTTTATTTTATTTAATAATCGCACCTCTATAACTGAAATAACCTGTGTTCTGAACTCTATTAATGGAACTCTCTGTAAATATGACAGATATTTATTTATACCTGGATATCTGAGACACTGGGTAAGTGGAATACCTCTATAAGTGAAACAACATTGCAGGTCCCTTGATGTCTCACTTAACCAGGTTTCACTGTAAATAAATAATTAATAAATATTGGACAACATCACATACATTGCTCTGATTCTGTGGTAAGTAGCCAAAGCACTTGTGTTACAGAAATCAGAAACAACGACGGTACCACAACACCCAGACCCGAGACAATATAGAAAAGTTATTTTTCTACATTGACCCGACCGGGAATTGAACCCGGAACCTTAGAGATAACGACACCAAGTCCGGTATACTCGCCTCTCGGCTACGGAGGTCGTCAAATAAATAACATTAAATATAAAATAAAAATACAATATAAATAAAGTATCAATATAGTGGGCGGGGCACATAGTACGTAAAAATAAAAACCGATGCAGCAGAAGTGTTCTAGAGTGGAGAACACGTACCAGCTATCGCAGTGTAGGAGGTCTAGCTACAAGGTGGACAGACGACCTGCCCCCCTAGCATGACCACCAGAACACGATATAGCGATTTATCGACACTAACTGCAAAAAAGCCGTATGGGAACGGCCGTAAAGAATACACTTCCCCACCGCCAACAGGAGGCGTGTCGACTAATTCCTGTAGCACGAGACGCACAGCTGCGTCTGCGTGCGAAATGTTATAAAAAACTGCGCTCGCCAACCCACCTGCCAAGCGTGGCTTGGTAATACCCGCCGATAAAAGTCATTGGGGAAGGCCTGTGTTCAGCATTGGACGTTCTATGGTTGATATGATGAATAATGAACTGCAAAAATATGTTGATTCGCCGGGACGGTAACGTCACATGTTATGATCGCTGTTTCGATAAAAATTCAACATGGTGTCTATATCTATCATATTTAAAAAAAAGTTGGTGTTGATAAATCGCTATATCATATCGTGTGTTGGTGGTCATGCTAGGAGGACTGGTAAAGGTTACAGAAGCCACTAGATGCAGGCCGCTTCCAACCGGCCAATCTGGAAGTAATTGTTGGAGGCCTTTGTTTAGCAGTTGACGTCCTTCGGCTAAAATTATGACGATGTAAACTGACCTAGTCAAGGTTGCAGGTGGATGGAAACGGCCTAGAGCCAGTCTGCTGTGGAATACTTAGGGGCCTAAGTCTAATCACACATGCTTTAAAAAGATGATGATGATATTGATGCGCTATTTACCACAGGACTATGGTTTTAAAGTCAGGAATTAATATGCTAGTGTTATTAGCTTCTAGCGTCTCCCAGCTCACCAGGATCGACTTAAAAATAATTTCTGGTCCGGACCAGGAATCGAACCTTTGCATTTAAACCAAATCGCCGCGTCACTAACATGAGCACAAGTTGTATATAATTACTAAAACAGTACCTACTTATTAAAGGATTTTTGTAAAGAGTTGTTCAAGTATTCTATAATAATATATTTTTTTCATTCTTTCTTCCTAATTTGACGTGCGCCCACTGTACATGTTCCCATTGTTGTTTTCGGATACGAGGCCCTCCGCCACTTCCTTGGGCTAAGCCGATTAGCAAATCCTTTCAAATGACGCCAAAATATTTTTAAATTGTCAAAAAAAGCCGACGTTTTTGATTAAACAGTGTCTTTTTGTCTATTTTATTTGTAGCAATACTATTTTTTTCAGTACAACTGCCTTCTTCCGGCTAAAAATAAAAATATACGTCTCAAAATATATCTTTGTCCTACCATCACGTTAGGGACTACGTATTGGCTGGTGATAAGAAGAAGTTGCGCAGGAAACAAGGTATTTGTCAGCCTTTATTTAAGGAAATGAAGCCCTATCTCACACTTACTTAGGTGTGAGCTAGGCCAGTTAAAGTCCATCATTATGTACGAACACGCAGTTTGTATATTACTAGGTACTATATATATTCTCATGTATTTATTTATTAAAAATGTATTTTCGGTTAAAAAAGTTATCTTACCTAATGTCCTAATAGAGATTTAATACAAAACAAACCCTTTTACCCATTTACGCCAAATTTTCAACGCTCCATCCCGCGCGGTCTGTATTTTCCGGTTCAAAACTTTGCCGTATCCGTATATGACGTGATAATCCCGGAAATAACAAGGAAGCCGACGCACCGAATACTTTCCCCTAGTTTAAGTCATTTGAAGTCGCGATCCGTAAGTGTCAGATATGAGACAGTAGGACCACTCGTTCAAAAACTTTCTGAAACTGACAAACTGGCTGTTAGGTTACGACCCTATAAAGGCGAAAAAGATGTGTGCTGACTTACTTACCTTTTGTTTTTATACAAAACCTTATGTTTATTTTTGTATGGAAATATATATTTTTTCAAAATGATGATATGTCTTCTTTCTTCACCACAGTATTTATATGCATATATATGTTTATGCACATACCTTTTTCAGCTTTAAAGGAACATACCCTAACATACTATATATTTTTATTAAGTTGGCTCGGGCCTAGGACCAGATACAAGATTTTTTATATATAATGCAAATGTACGATTTGTAAATTTTCCTTGCTTCGAGACCATGAATTGGTGTTTTATTGGTGTATTATTTCAGGATTTAATAAGTAATTAATGTTATTAATACTTAATATTATTACTATTACTTACTTATTTTTACTAATACTTAATAATAATAATAACTTAATATTACGCATTCATTCAGATTAAAGTGTCAGCAATATTGTATTGATGATTTAATTAGATATTTCGGTACAAGAAATTAAATATTTGCCGTAACATACAACATTAACATGTACAATATTACATTAACATTTACAATAATATTTGATATGGGCATACTGCTGTAAATATTTTCCCTTGCATTTTATTTGCATTGTATATAATATAGTTTTTACCCATAGTTTCATTCTGATTCTAATAGCACAAAATATGGTTACTGTTAATGATATTAAAAATAATAAGAAAGTATCACACTGGTTTACAACAAGGATCCATCTAGATGAAACAATAGATAAAATATCGATTCGTTAAAAATAATAGACATTAGTGGAAGCAAGCTTACTATGTCAGCTTTGACTGTGACGCAAGGGAATCTCGCGTCGTTAGCGTTAATCGCTAACGCTTACGACTCGCTACACGCTGTCTATTACAGCAATACTAGCTCTATTGCAACTAATTTGGACGTTGTTTCGGGGTTCCGAATTCTTCAGGGGGTTTATTATAAGGGTTCGACTCCCAATTGAAAAGATAACTTATTTCTAGGGCCTAACCATAAGCTCTTAAATATATTTTGTTGTAAAAATGAACCTGCTTAAGTACTTTTTAGGGTTCCGTAGTCAAAATGGAACCCTCATAGTTTCGCCATGTATAAATATAATAAATATTGGAAAACATCACATACATTGCACTGATCCTATGATAAGTAGCTTAAGCACTTGTGACACAGAAATAAAAAACAACGACGGTACCACAACATCCAGACCTGAGACAGTATAGAACAGTTATTTTCCTACATTGACCGACCGGGAACCTCAGAGATAGCGACACCAATAAGTCCGGTATGCTCGCCTCTCGGCCACGGAGGTCTTCAACTACGTCAATGTATGTCCGTCTGTCCTCTTATTACTAGAAAGCCGTCATTTTGCAAGGGTATACATAATTATTAATTAAGCCAAAAAGTACTACGATAAAGGTTGTGATAAGTTGTCAAACGTGAGTCAAACGAGCGTGCGCACGTGGGAGCGCACCGTCGGATCGGAGTTGTAAGCAGTCGCCGTGGCCGAAATCGGCATCGAGCTACGCATTTAGGCTAACAGACAATTTTATGATTTCAGCCATAGGATATCCTCTGCTGAACATAGGCCTTCCCCAAAAGAAGGGGAATTGCCAATACTCGCCACCCTTGGCAGGCGGGTTGGCGAGTGCAACTTTTTCTAATATTTCGCACGCAGACGCCGCTGTTCGTCTCGTGCTACAGGAATAGGCTAGTTTCCTGGGTCAAAAAAATATTATATATTATAGATTATCAAAAAATATTGAAGCCATCTTTTGTCTTTTGTCAATCAAACAAAAAAATACGAAGATAAAGCGCATCAAAGTGAGCACGTGACGTCACGCCCTTATTAGAAAGTGTTGCAAGGCGTGACGTTCCGCGTAACTTTAACGGGCTATATCTTCATAGTTTTTTGTTTCATTGAGAAAAGAAAAAATACGTGTCCAATATTTTCTGTTAAACCAACTAACGGCCTAATTAGTTTTTTTTAGGGAACTAGCCCATTAGTCGCGTCTTCCGACATGCCTCCTGCTGGCGGTGGGGAAGTTCTTTACGGCTGGCCCCACACAGCATAGATGACAGTCATGACTTATACTTATTGTTACGAAATCCCCTCCCTAATCATCGTCAAACAGACAAAGACGCAAAGGCTAGCACCTCGAGCGGAAACATCGATAAGGCGTGTTGCATTGACAAGAGGCCAAGGCCCGCAGTCAGACCAAACAAACATATTGCGCAATGCACACGTAAACAATATGATAGGAGAGTACTTTCGCCATGATTAAGCAAAAGTAGCAGAAGTTTTGCGTAATTAGAAACATGATAGCGAGCTCGTTGAACGAATGTCTTCCACCTTTTTAGGACTAGACATAAGATTGTTGCTGCTATGAGTAAAAATGTAGTAAATAAAAAGTTTCCAATAAAATCGTAACTAAATTCGTTTACATTTCACTATTCTCTTAATAAATTGAATAAAACTGAAGACTAAATTGATTTGAGTGTGGGTGTGCTGGAAGACGCCTCTGGCCAAATATATTTATTTATTTATTATTTCTCCATTTTTATGCAAGCATGTCAGTTACCCAATTCACTTACATAAAATTAATAATGAAATTTAACACAAACAGTATGTGTAATATTTATAAGGACCGATTTCTCAAACGCCACACAACCCTCAACCGACGAATAAAATTGACACCCCAACACATTTTCTATAAGAAAACTGTCAACATGTCAAACCCACTCCCCAAAGAAAAGCTACCCGGCTATTGAAAAATCCGCCCCGAAGTAAATAATAAATTTACATAAAATTTCTTTTTTCCAAAGATATTACTACCGCTTTGCAAAATTCAGGTTCAGATGTTAAAAACACGTCCAGAGAAGGGTCTCCTCGGCAGAGGTCGTTTAGCAGGGTGAGAGCGCGAGCGAGCGCCGCGTGGCGCGCCGCCAGCGTGCTACTGGGCGGCGCGGCGAACAGCCGGTGGCACCGCGCTCGTGTGTAATTATCTGGGACGAAGAAACTTACCACTTCAAGAATTGACGGATTTACCAATCGGCCATTGACTATACGAAACACATACATTATTAAAGCTACTTCATGTCGCAATTTAAGTGTTTGGTATCCAGTCATTCCAAGTACAAACATGCTTGGATAGATATGCGGATATAAACCAAACCAAATAACCAAACAGCTTGAAATACAGCCATCGCAAAAAAAATCTTTGTATTTTTTCTAACATTATACTATATTTGGCTTCGTAGGGGTACCATATTATTGCGTTACTCTCGATCAAACTTCGTACATACGCGTTGTAGGTAGTACTTCATTATTTTTAAAGCAGGGATATTATCTTAATAAACCCTAATGCGCGATATGCTCTTGAACATATATCGTAGATATAGTCTTGAAATGACAGACCATCGCTAAAAAGAACACCTAAGTCCTTTACTAAACTAGTTCTTGGCATTATAGTGTCTCCCATTTGGTATTCAAATTTGACCGGGTTAGCAGATCGACTAAAGGATGAAACAATGCATTTATTTTCATTGAATGCTAATTTATTAGCTTTACTCCAAGCGCGTACTCGGTCTATGTCATTTTGTAATAAACAGCAGTCGGTGGTGTCGCGAATACGCAAGAAGAGCTTCAAGTCGTCGGCAAACAGTAAGCAACGAGCCGTGAGAACTACATCCGGTAGATCATTAATTAGTATTAAGAACTCTAATGGCCCTAGAGTGCTTCCCTGACTTACGCCGGAATAGGTATTATATGGCCTAGACTTAAAACCATTATGATGAACACATTGTTGTCTATTACACAGGTAGCACGAGAAAAACCTCAATAACAACGGACTGAAGCCTATCAAAGCAAGTTTGTGCAGAAGCACATCATTATCAACCAAATCAAAAGCCTTGCGAAAATCAAAATAGGCGACATCCACCTGCATCCTGACGTCCAAAGCCCCAGACGTATGAGTTTGCGATAATTCCACTCGTATCCAATTTCATTATTATGTACGAAATTATTATTATGGACAAAAATATATTCTATAACAAAATTAAGCTTTTTTAAAATTAACAAAAAATAAAATTTATCTGGTTTAACCAACTCATTACGCTCCCTGCCGACGGCGATCATTCCCATAGATTTGTTTACTAAAATAAGATCGAGTATCTGACCGTAACAATTAACAATCTTATTTACCTGATATAACTCACAGAACGATGGAAGATATTCCATTCTAGACCGTGTCGACACTGTAGCGGAGTTAAGGTTGAAATCACCACACCCTAGTATCTTGTCATATTTGGAACAAATACATTATATACCTAGCACTAAATATCGTATCGTAGTTGTTTTCGTCTGTATTAGATGGGATATACACGCACAACGCAACTAACAGTAGATTGTTGTTGAGATACACACCACCACACACTGACTCACAACGGGTTTGATTGATACATAGGTCCTGAATATCTATGGGGCGCAGCTCGTATCATGAAATGGCTATGATGGCCACCCCTGTTACCTGTTCCTGGTCTGTCCGCTCGCAGTAAAGATAATCCTTGTCGGATAACCTCTGCGTCCGTAATTCCCGATATTGTCTGGTACCTCGTGACACAAAATGAAATTCTATTTAGTCCGTCAGTCAGATTATCAAAAATAATGGAAACTAATATTTCCTTTGTTAATCAACAAAAAAATTACAAAGATAAAGCGCGTCTAAGTTCGGGAGTTGGGGCTAAGTAAAAATTGTACCAAGACGTGACGTCATTGGACATTTTGAATCAATATATCTCTGTAATATTTTGACTATGGGAAAAAAGAAAAAAATATGTGTCTTATATCTATCTCTTTGATAATCTACCTGATAAACAATTTATTATAAAGTTAGTCGTCATCCCCATTCTTTACTTCGTGACTATAGAAATCGTTATTTTATATATTGCTGCTTAAAACATGGATCTGGTGCTAAAATCAGACCATTGTCAAAGTTTCTTGAGCCATGAGGTTAGTGGAGGAAATGGAAGGAAAGAAGAAAATGAAAGAAGGAAAATCTTTATCAGAGTATGTTTTTGGAGATATAAAAACAAATCATGTAGCGACATCTATCTCGCTACATATAAAACTGTCGTATCCTACATCACGATATTAAAGTTATCGGAGCGATTGAACCATATATACAAGAACCCGACAAACAACCGTCGGGCAGTAGCCCACCAGACACAACACCCGTCTGGTCGGAGGATCCTCCCTTTTCAATAGGCTGGATGAGGAACTTTACACCCTTTTCCTCACACCCCCCCAAACTGGTGACCCTGACGTGATACGTCATCGTGACGTCATCATCACTTCCTCAAGCTTTCGAGCAGCGAGTCCTACAGCCAGCCAGCATCCACGGCTACTACGGGTATCCTGACCATCAGCATGCAGCGGACGCGCATTCCTGGTCATCACCCACAGCCTTCTCAGCGACCTTGGCACAGCACACTGCACTTCGGCCGGTCAGCAAGCAGAGACGCACTTCTCTCCTGGTCGACGCAGCAGCCAGCCACTACGCAGCACTGCACCACTCCGACTCACTGGAGCATTTGCAGCATCACCCCGACTCACTGGGGCATCACCGCAGACAGTTCCGACTCACCGTGAACTATGCGGCATCTGGTTCCGACTCACTGGAACATTCCACTGGCCCGGCAAGCAACACAACATGTATGGACGACTCAACCAGCTATCGACCTCCGGTCTCGGAGGGGAGTGATGTAGCGACATCTATCTCGCCACATACGAACTAATCCGACGTATCCTACATCGCGATATTAAAGTTATCGGAGCGATTGAAACATATATACAAGAACCCGACAAACAACCGTTGGGCAGTAGCCCACCAGACACAACACCCGTCTGGTCGGAGGATCCTCCCTATTTAATGGGGGATGAGGAACTCAACACCCTGTTCCTCTCACCCCCAAAAATCATAATCCACAGCTGGCCCCTCTCTGCAATCCACCGGCATAATGTCCATGGGTCTAGAGTGTGTTCTTAGCACAAGTTCTGCACTTGCCTTTTAAGCAGTAGTTGTTAAATTATTAGCATAGATTAATTGAAGATTTACATAGCAAGCAAGCACGGAAGCAGAGCTGACAACCAAGAAAGGTTCTCGAATGGCGACCACGAACTGGAAGACGCAGCGTTGGCAGACCTCCGACGTGGTGAACTAAAGACTTAGTCAAGGTTTAGGGGAACCACTGGATAAAAAAAGCTTAAGCTTGCGTTCTATAGGGAATGGCATAAGTCTAGCAGTAAACTTCTAAAGTCTGGTCATGACAATAAAGATAATAATATGGATTTTAGATTTTATTTTGATACATTTTAAATAAATAGGTTTGGGATATTGCTGATGCGCAATATCGTGCCAGCCATAATGTTTCAGTAGTCTTTAGAGATAAAGGTATTTGAAAAAATCCGAAACGTACTGATCAGAAAACGCATTCCATAACCTTGATTTGACATTGAATAATAGTAATTGTCACAGAGTAAGTATATTCTGTAAGGTGTTACGCCTCTCTTATCTATGTTATTAATTGAAAAACAATATTTTAACAATGTTTTTGTAGGCATACAGATTTCTGCAAAGGTGAGAAGAAAGGCATATAAGCAATTATGTTTCCAAAACAAAGATAATTTAGCTGCTTGATAATAAGATTACCTACCAAGACAATGTAAAAACTGGCCAAATGCGAGTTTTACTCGCGCACTGTGCTATGGAAAGATGACGTCCACTGTTGAACACAGGCCTCCACCAATGACTTTTACAAGGGGGGATTGCCAGTACTCGCCACGCTTGGCAGGCGGGTTGGTGAGCTTAGTTTTTTATAGGATTTCGCACGCTCTTGCCCGTCTCGCACTACAAGAATTAGTCGCATTTTATGACCTGCTTCCGGTTGGCAGTTGGGAAGTGTATTCTTTACGGCCGTCCCCACAAGGCACGGAAAAATGCATGTAAATACAATAATTTTTATTCCGATTTTGTGTTGCCGTCCGATAAATATTTATTCCTCTTTAGCTTCTTCGTAAGTCTAGGCATCCAGACAAAGTCGCGGGAAGAAGCGAGTATTCTAATAAGCCTCTGCAAATACTACACGAAGATAAAAAATATCACAAGAAATAAGTTCATATTTAGATAGTACTGAGGATGTAATTTAAATAGCGAATTACACTGCAGCCAGACAGGTCATGTCATTTATATTTATGTATAAACTATAAAGATGATAACCTGGGTGGTAATAATAATACATGAAGTCCACACTAGCAGTTGATAACACTGAATTACGATCAGAATAAAAAAAAACATATCAATTTAAATCATCTACTGCCTCTTATGATCTATACCGAAAAAAATCCATACGAATCCCTTATAAATCGATCGATATAAAGATATAGCTTTTAAGCAAAAATTTTAATAGTGTTTTAGGGTTCTGTCGAGATCCGTTCCCTTTCATCAGGAACGCGTGGAGATATCAAGTTGACATTAATATCAAATACTCAGGTTTGTAATCTTACTTCTAATACGCAATCAAAAGATACAGCCGGTTATGCCGCTTATGACGACCTCCGTAGCCGAGAGGCAAAAATACCGGACTTGGAGGTCTCGGGTTTGATCCCCGGTTGGTCAATGTAGAAACATAACTTTTCTATATTGTCACGGGTCTGGGTGTTGTGGTACCGTCATTGATTCTGATTTCTGTAACACAAGCGCTTAAGCTACTTATCATATGATCAGAGCAATGTATGTGATGTTGTCCAATATAAAAAAAACTTTATTTGTTATAATACCTTTATTTTGACACCTGCAAGAGAATCAAAACCTACTTACCGTTAACCGAAAATCATTAAATTTAGCTAGAAGCAATGTCATAAAGCCCAAGTAAAGTAAAAAGTCCTGTACCTGTAGCAGAATAGATGAAAGAAACCATTTATCTTGGTACGGACATGTGATGAGAAGGCAAGAGGTGCAGGCGCGAGGAGAGTGATGGGTATGAGTATTGATGGGTGGAGAGGTAGAGGACGACTCATGTGAGGAGCGATACTGAGAAGGGAGTGAATGACTCGATGACGAGGGACCCGATTGCATGGAGAGAAAGCCATACTGCGCCGACCCAGATGACCTGGGAACAGGGCAGGCGAATGATGATGAGTGGGGATACGCATGATCCAAGATGCAGCAAGCCTAGTTGTAACATCAGACCTCAGACCTCCGTAACTATTAAGACAGAGAAACGAGACCATTTTCGGACCATGGCTTCACGGAAATTGTGATCTGAATGCGTAGGTTTTTCTAACGATATCGATATTATAACTATTTTCTTCAAGGTCGATAGTTTATTCAAGGTTGATCGATAGTTTTGCAACACTAACATTCACCTGTTGGCGTACGATAGAATAACAAACAACTAAACGTGCTCATAAGTACTGAGACAAGCCAGCCACGCCAGGCCTCTGTTTTCATTAACGTGTCAAGTAAAATATTAAAATGTCGTCATAAAAACGCCCGCCCTTGCTCCCCGAGCTGTCATTGGCAGTTATCTGAGCTACGTGAGCCATACTTAACGGTCCAATAGTCGAGGGGATAAACAACATGATGTTAATTGAAAAATTACCTATTTTAGTATGTTTACATCATATTATTTTAACTTTGATGCCACTGTAGGGTAAAAGCCTCCTCCTTAGACGATGTACAGACAACAGCTCGTCAACTACCACAAAACGTCATATTTTCTCAATTAATATTGATCTCTACATATCGGACTTAAAGTTAAAAATCGGCTCATTGACCTTAACTTTTTGGGTAGGTCGTTATTGTGATATAACTTACTTATCTAGAAGGAGGACGCCCTCGACCTTTTTTCCTTTAAAACCAATAAAATCCAAAACCAATTTAAACTAACCTTTTTTTACACGTCCCAATAATATTTTTTACTCTGTTCTTTTGATTGATTCACCATTTGGTCAACGATTTTCTCTACCTGCCATCAGCACGTCCAGCCAAATGTCTTGCCCACTGCCATTTTAGTATTGTAACCCTTGGTAGCATCTGTAACTTTGTTCCGACGACGTATTTCAGTATTAAAAATACGATCACTAAATCGGATTCTTAGCATGGAGCGCTCTAACGCTCTTTGCGTTACGCTCATTCTATGAACAGCGACTTTTATGAGCGCCCATGTACATGGATTAAATAGCCGGGCTTTCAGTAATACATTATTTTTTACCGAGGATAGCTGTTGGGTTCCCTATCCCCCCCCCCCCCCCCTAATGTGTGGCACAAAAAAGTCCAGGCCCCCAGTCTCCGGTGGTCCCGCTGTTCCTGGCTACGGTAGCGGTCAGGGTGACGGCGGGGCATGGAGTGCTAAGAATCCCCGGAGGCGGTTCGGCTACCACCACCAAAGACGACTGGCCCTGGTAACATACAATGTCCGCACATTGAGGACCGACAAGAAGATAGTTGAGCTGGAAGAAGAAATGGGTAGGATGCACTGGAGTATCATGGGGCTATCAGAAGTCCGACGAGAGGGCGAGGACACGATAACCCTAAAATCTGGCAACCTACTCTACTACCGGGAGGGCGACCAACTGTCCCAAGGTGGTGTCGGATTTCTCGTCCACAAGTCCCTCACTAACAACATCGTTACCATCGAAAGTGTGTCGAGCAGGGTTGCATACCTGATACTCAGAGTATCTAATAGGTACTCGCTGAAGGTTATACAGGTATATGCACCGACCTCTACACACCCAGATGAGGAAGTAGAGGCCATGTATGAGGACGTAAGTAGGGCCATACATACTAATAAAACCTACTTCAATGTTGTTATTGGGGACTTCAACGCGAAACTGGGAGTGCGAAGCGATAATGAGATGAGAGTGGGGAAATTTGGATATGGGCAACGGAACCCCAGGGGACAGAGGCTGGCTGAATTTCTGGAGAAGGAGGACCTCTTTGTGATGAATTCCTTCTTTCAGAAGCCGTCTCATAGGAAGTGGACCTGGATGAGTCCCGACGGTTCCACGAAAAATGAGATTGACTTCATTATGACCACAAAGCGACGAATATTCTATGGGCAGTTATATACCTCGGTTACCAAACCTGTTAGTAGCTTAGCCGAAGACCCAAGAGCTAAGCTGACCCGACACTATACTGAAGATATCCCGGACATCAGCCTATACGAGATTAGGATGGCCCTCAAACAACTCAGAAACAACAAGGCACCGGGTGATGACGGAATCACATCAGAGCTTCTGAATGCGGGTGGAACACCGATACTGAAAGTCCTTTAGAAACTCTTTAACTCCGTCTTGCTCGAGGGAATAACGCCGGAGGCATGGAACAGAAGTGTGGTGGTTGTTCAAGAAAGGGGATAACGCCTTACTGAAGAATTACAGACCCATCTCGCTTTTGAGCCATGTCTACAAGTTGTTTTCGAGGGTCATCACGAATCGTCTCGCGCGTAGGTTCGATGACTTCCAGCCTCTCGAACAAGCCGGCTTCCGAAAAGGCTATAGTACCATAGACCACATCCATACGCTGCGGCAAATTATACAGAAGACCGAGGAGTATAACTTGCCACTATGCTTGGCGTTTGTGGACTATGAGAAGGCCTTTGATTCGATCGAGACCTGGGCAGTGCTACAGTCTCTCCAGCGGTGCCATATTGACTATCGGTACATCGAGGTGCTGAAGTGTTTATACAAAAACGCCACCATGTCGGTCCGAGTGCAAGAGCAGGGCACGAAAGCGATTCCTCTGCAGCGCGGCGTAAGGCAGGGAGATGTTATATCTCCGAAACTGTTCACCGCTGCATTGGAAGACGCCTTCAAGCTCCTGGAATGGAAAGGATTCGGCATCAACATTAACGGCGAGTACATCACTAACCTTCGGTTTGCCGACGATATCGTGGTCATGGCAGAATCGCTTGAAGACCTTGGCACAATGCTCGATGGCCTTAGTCGAGTTTCCCAACAAGTAGGCCTTCGGATGAACATGGACAAAACAAAGATCATGTCCAATGCCCATGTTGCGCCCTACCCAGTATCAGTTGGGAGCTCTACACTCGAAATTGTTAGCAAATATGTCTACCTGGGACAAGTGATCCAGTTGGGTAGGTCAAATTTTGAGAAGGAGGTCTATCGTCGAATCCAACTCGGCTGGGCAGCGTTCGGAAAACTACGTAACGTCTTCTCGTCCAAAATACCTCAGTGCCTAAAGACGAAAGTCTACAACCAGTGTGTGTTACCAGTGATGACATATGGAACTGAAACGTGGCCTCTCACTATGGGCCTCATAAGAAAGCTCAAGGTTGCACAGCGTGCTATGGAAAGAGCTATGTTCGGCGTTTCTTTGCGGGATCGAATCAGGAATGAGGAGATTCGTAAACGAACAAAAGTTGCTGACATAGCCCAACGGATAAGCAAGCTGAAGTGGCAGTGGGCGGGGCACATAGCACGTAGAACTGACGGCCGATGGGGCAGAAAGGTTCTGGAATGGAGGCCACATACCGGCAAGCGCAGTGTAGGACGTCCACCTACAAGGTGGACAGACGACCTGGTAAAGGTTGCAGGAAGCCGCTGGATGCGAGCCGCTTTCAACCGGCCAATCTGGAAGTCACTGGGGGAGGCCTATGTTCAGCAGTGGACGTCCTATGGCTGAAATGATGATGATGATGATGAATTGAAAAACTGACTTCAGGTATGAGGAGATAAATAATAATTATGAAGTCAGGCGTCAGGTCATGGCTACCCAGCCAAGTATAGAACACGTATGCCATTGTCGATAAAAATTGATAATCTTATACATAGTGGATTTTGGTCTTATTAGTCTAGAGTTTGAATATCATATTCGCTTTAGCTCACTCGTGGAGAAACGAGTTGGTAAAGGCTGCAAAGAGCCTTATTGTATGTAAACTGCTATGAAACCTTACTAAGGATTCAGCCTGCTGAGGCTTATCCATCCAGTTGCGGTCGTTAGTGGGTAAAAATAATGATTATTTAAATGATGAATCCAACAAATTATCTATGAAATCAAACACACTGTGCTCCCTATCCCCAGGACTTTCGCTTATCTCGATAGAAACAAAAAAAACCGCCTGTTATCTCCTATGCAGCAGAGGCCGACTTTATAAGCCTGATAACAAACATTTTGCCGCCTTATACAAACCACACAGGAGAAAGGCGCAGAAAGTCTGCTCGTGTGTATTTAGCCAATGATTTAAAATAGAAATGGCACCAAAATTCATACTAGACTTAAGTTACACTTTTTATTATCGATTATTAAGTACACCAGACTTAATATTTTAGCTCACAATCGTATCAGGCAAAGGGTCTTTCTTGCACTTCTTATTCAAGCTCTGCTCTGTACGCATCTTCGCATCGCATCAAAATTCTTCCTTATATTTTCTATTATACCAAGATTCAACTTTAACTGAGTTTAATTTAAATTGAATTTCACTGCGTCGAGAAGGCGTAGACATCACCTAATGCGACCTTGATTCTGAGCAACTCAAATTATTAGAAAAATTATAGTAGTTTCATTCATGATCCTCAAAAATTTGGTAGATGCAAAAAGCCTGAGTAAGAAAAGTTTTTCTGATTTTATTCAATTAACAAATAAGGAACAAGCAGGTTTTTATTTAAATGCTGTTTTGTCAGAGCTTCCTACCGAGCCAAGTTAACGTAATCCATCATAGTGTTCAACGAATGAGTTTTGAAAAGTGCTGAGATCTTAATACATAGTGTGTATATAATTTATAGTCTTGTGTCGCATAGTGAATACACCCACTGATCTTTTTTGCAATGTGCACAAGAGATACAGATTTATTACTCGGTAAAAGACGACTTAGGCAACACAGTAATGAAAACATTATTATCTGGATGATCATTGTATTTTTATAACAGTACAGTAACTACATTTTTGATAGTTTAAAAAAGAAGTTATTTTATATTTTTTTACGATCAGACAAGCGAAAACTACGCCTATAAAAACAATGATTTTACTGGTCTAAAGTTTTTGCTTATTTTGTGTATGGACAGCGTAGATTCAACGACATTTTTTTCAACGAGGCTGACATGGATATCTAAAAAAACATTCTCTATTCTTAAAGACAAAACACCTCATAAACCTGACACAAAACGTCAAGTTTTCTCAATTGATATTGATCTCCATATGTTAGATATAAAGTTCAAAATCGATTGAGTGACCTTTATCTTTTTGGGCAGGTTGACCTGCCGTTGACTGTACATAAGCTGTGTCTGTTTTTATGAGAATAAGATCTTTGTATTAGGACGTAGACGTATTACTGACGGCCGATGGGGTAGAAAGGTTTTAGGGTAAAGGTCACGTACCGGCAAGCGTAGCTTGAGATGTCAACCTACGAGGTGAACAAACGACCTGGTAATGGTTGCAAGAAGCTGCTGGATGCAGGCAGCTTCTAGCCGGTCAATCTTGAAGTCACTGGGGGAGGCCTGTGTGTGGCAGTGGACATCCTGTGGCTGAAATAATGATAATTATGATGAGATCACCGTAACTTTTCAGCCTGGATAAACGTGACATATCATTAACATCATCATTTCAGCCATAGGACGTCCACTGCTGAACAAAGGCCTCCCCCAATTATCATCGGGGGGGATTGCCAATACTCGCCACACTTGGCAGGCGGGTTGGCTATCTCATGCTACAAAAATTAGGCGCCTCTTACGACACGCCTCCTGTTGGCGATGGGGAAGTATTCTTTACGGCTGTCCCTACAAGGCGCAATGCACATTTTATTGTTTCGCGGTCTCATGCGACCGTTCGGCAGCCAATTAGTTAAACCGAACTTGATTAACTTTCATCAACTGATTTATCATTCCGTCTAGACACCGCCCCAGAATCGTAAAACATTTTTCATAACCTTTGGACATCAATTAAGACTAATTAGAAAGTAGATATCGCCCATACATGAAGCAAACAGGAAGAGATAAACATGTTTGTTAATGAAATATGCATTATATATAAACACAAACGCGGAAAATTATGTTATATAATTGAATATATAATTATATTTAAAGGTCATCAATAATTTTCAATAATAACCTTTTAAACCACTAAACCAGACTCGAGAATGTCTTCTAAAATTCGCAATAGTATTAAGAAAACACACATCGTTGGAAAACGGTTCAAGCCTAAAGAAGGGGAGCAGAGTCAAGTGTTGCCAAGTGGTAGAATTTTCTTACATTTAACAAAAACATGTTTTTTTGCCAATAGCAAATGCCATCGCGGTCGTTTCCCCCAAAAATGGGTCTACTTCTTTCATGTCCTGCGTGTACTGACAATAACACACACGAAGACCTGTTACGCGTTAAAAAGTTTGTGTGACGATTTTCTGGTCATCAAAAATTTTACAGAAAGGGCAAATTTTGTGGTTGGCAAAAACGATGCAGGTGATGCCTGTGAAGCGTCACACCTCACACCGAGCTGGTGGCACGGGCTAGGAATGAGTAATTTTTAAGCTGTTGGACAAATTATAATTAATGTGGGAATCGTATGATTGATGTTGGGTATGTAGTGGTATGTATGTGGCGCTTGAAATCGCCTGATACTGAGGTTGCGACCCCAGGCCTCTGATAGCGGCGCAGGGTTTGTCAATGCTCGGGGCCCAGAATAAATATATTATTTACTTAGTTTAACTTGTAAAAATATATAAAAAGAGGCTGACAACAGCGACCGAGCTTCTTCTCGGCACTAGCCCACAAATTGTTTCGAGGCAGTAGTATGGTAAAAAAAGAATACTGGGACATGTAAAAATACTGTTAATGACCTATTTGCAAAAATAAATGGTATTAATTTTGTTTTTGTGAGTTTAGTTTTAATATAATATGCATTTCACTCGCCAGGCCATAGAAACGGCACACATTTTACTGTCACGCGGCCATATGTGGGTGGTTTGAGCTTGGCAGAATATTATGAGCTTTTGTTAAAGAAATAGTAGCTTTTTAACCGACTTAAAAAAAGGAGGAGGTTCTCAATTCGACTGTATGTTTTTTTTTTTTTTTGTATGTTTGTTACGCGATTACTCCGCCAATTATGAATCGATTTTAATGATTCTTTTTTTGTTTGGTAGATCATACTTCAGAGGTGGTCCCATATACATTTTATCGAAATTGATTTAGAACTTTTTGAGAAAATCAACAAATATATACCCAGATAATATTTTGGTTGTGGTTCTTGTTACCTATCTTCGACAAATATGAGCCGATTTTAATGATTTTTGTATTATTGAATAGCTTATACTTCAAAGATAATATGATAAAAGTTTGCAAAATAAAAATCACCCCTAAGGGTAGGAAAATAGGGGATGAAATAGGTGTTCAGCAGTTAGATTAGGATTTATCACTAAAAATTGATGAAATAAGTAAATTTTATTAAAAAAAATAAAACCGACTTCAAAACACTAAAATGCTAAAAATAATTCTAACACTTAAGTACCTAATCAGTTACTTTTGGAGTCGGTGCTAACAAAAACATTGAATCTCTCATCGGCTGGCACCGACTCCAAAAGCAACTGATTAGGTACTTAAGTGTTAGAATTATTTTTAGCATTTTAGTGTTTTAAAGTCGGTTTTATTTTTTTAAATAAAATTTATAATATTCAAACTCTACACATTACTATTTGTTGGACCCATGGAATACCTACGGCCTGTCACCCTCTATTTTATTCCCTTAGGAGGTGGATTAAAAATAGTTGCTTAATATATGAAGCTCAATTTGTTTTTAAAGTTAGTAAGTTATTTACCTACATAACATTTAATTTAGTCCTTGTGACCGACAATAAAATACATCAGTTGTTATGGTTTATTTTTATGGAATAAATAGTTTTTTATATAAGGCATAATTAAGCCTTTAATATCAAATATCTGTAATGTCAAGATCAAACGACCACGTAACAATAACACTTACATTTGTCTCGTGTCCGTTGCCTGACGGGTTAAGATCTCCGCTATTAATGTACTGATTTGACATATTTTTTTTTTCAATTGAAAGGGTATACCTCCAGATTGGTCAATTTTTTTTCGAAATTAAATGTTTATTGAGGGAACTCCTAAAATATTATAGGTATACATATAGCGATTTTAGTATATTTAACAACAAGTCAAGCATTTGCATTCAGAAAGTATCATTTGCTGAGGTGGAACTGATGAAGGAGACCATAGTTGGCCACAACAGTCTTCTACGAGTAGCGATAAGATATTTTCATTAAGACCGTCGACAAATCAAATTTTAATAAATGATTCTGTTGAGAATTGTACCATCAAACTGATCTGATGAAGAAGGCGGAAAGTAAGCACCGGAACTCTGTGATAAAACAATGTATCATAGCCGTGTTTGGACTTATTTGAATCATCATCAGAAGCAATTTCACTATAATTACATCACAGATCGCCATTTAGTGTAGAAAAAAACACTAAAAAACAGACAAATAAAACAATTTTTTTTAAAAAAAATAACCGACTTCAAAAACACTAAAAAGCTAAAAATACCTTTTAAACAATCATACCAAACAGTTATTTTTGGAGTCGGTGCCAGCCGTGGAGTGTTTGAATGTAGTTGTTTGTTTTGTTTTTTAAAAGGTATTTTTAGCTTTTTAGTGTTTTTGAAGTCGGTTATTTATATTTATAAAAAATTGTTTTTTCGTACTTAATTTATTAAAATTGGTTTAGCGGATTAGGCGTGAAAACGTAACAGACAGACAGAGTTACTTTCAAATTTTTAATATGAATTTAAGATAATTTACAAGTTTAGGAGAGGTCTTTTTCTTGAAAAAACTTCTCCACTTATGTAACCTCCACTTCATAATTTGCCCTCAAAAACAATAACGTGTATTGTACTGTTGTTGTGTATAGGTACTGTTGACTTGGACTAAAACATTACTCATTTTTATATGTAAACTTCAAATCTCATCGTTGTTACTCACTCAACTGATAGCCTTTTCAAACAACATTTGCATTCTATCATTTCCATACATTGTAAACTAGATTACATTCAAATAGCGTACCGCGTCATATGTGCCATACATTTACATGAGGGCACTGAGACGCGTTAACCAAGCCAGTGGGCGTGAATTTTGTATTGTCAAGTGAGCATAGTGTCTAGATTACCAGATAAACAGAGAAAAAAACTGTTAGTTCAAAACATAATAGGTTAGTTTTAATTGTTTTTTTACATTTAAAAATTATTGTATGTTTATCCGTTACCTAGACGCCATAGTGCAAGCTTTGTTTAAATTGAGGCCATTGTTAGAAGATTTCATCGATTTTTTATTAAATGGCCAAATAATATTTAGACTCTAGGAAATTCAGTAAACAAATTGTTCTTATCGTCTCTGTAAACAAAATATTATATCCTGTGACCTGTGATCAAGATTTTTGTTTACATTACTTGGTAAGCGTCTACCTATGGAAATCTCACTGGAGAGAACTAGAAAATATTAACAAAATTCATTTCTTAAGACTACCTTTCTTTTCCTAGTATACTTACTGTTAAATACTGAAATTAGAAATCAGTAAATAATTACACTTATTTCATAACTTCAACAACCATCACCATGGTGACCACTTGCCATAGTGTGGAGAGGATATATCACTTACTGTTACTTATTTTCAGAATAAAAATTAATTTCAACTTCGAAGTAAAAATGGTGCCTTATTTCTTTCTCACTTAAACGCTTGCGAAAAACTGTTGGTTACAACTAAAACATTGAGAGAGAAGGCACTATGTACGAAATAACTTCTCGCAACTAGAAATTAAGTCAAGAAATTTCATAAAGGCTTTGAAAATTATGCAGACTTATACTAAAACAACAACTCGGTTAGAGTTTATGCTCCGGCGCTCTGTCAATACGAAATATTGACTCGGAATCTAATTATTTGAACCCTGAAAACATATTTACGTTTCTATTTGGCCCGATAAATTTAAACCCATTTCTTGCGTGAAATATTCAAACTTACATAATGTAGGAAGGCACAGTAAAGTCAATAATCGTAAAGACGACGTAGGCACACCTACTTGCTTAATTATATACGAATCGGAATTCGATTTGAATTCAGACAAAAAGATCCCTTTGAAAAAAGTATTAAGTAGGACGATTATTTGAAGGACAAGAATGCCAAGGTTTTATAACGTATTTTTATTATTTATAATCTTGTGTTTTCTGTCGATTCTTTTTATCAATAGCCAAATTTTATCCTAAGCATTGGGACGTGAATATTGCCCTGGAGAGAAACTTTATACAAAATAAATAAGTATTATTATTCAAAGTTTGCAAAAAAGTCGGAGCATTATTTGAATGAACAGATCTTGTGTATCTAATTTCACAAACAGTTGATAAAAAATATATGAGGAGTGATGGGTAAGTACAGAATCCGATGTAATACTTGTTGCGTGCCAATAAAATAATTGCAGTGAAACTACTGAATTATCTTTATTGTGTTTAAATAATGTATAGTATTAGTAGTAGTAGTAATATAATATTAGTATGTGAAATAAAGATATTTTAAGCAAATGAGACCGTGCCAAAATATCTAATATTAATTTAAGGAAAACTAAATTTAGTAATTATTATTTGAATGTGTTGTTTTATCAGTTTACTTCCTTGAAGGAAGTGATTCTACTGTTAAATTAGGACTTTTTGGGTTTGGCGCTCTATAGGGGAGCCGGATGTCCAGCAGTGGACTTCCAAAGGTTGATGATGATGCTCTCTTTCTCTCTCTCACACACACACACACACACACACACGCACACACGCTCGCACGCAAGCACGCACGCACGCACTCAAGCACGCACGCACGTACGCACGCACGTACGCACGCACGCATGCTCGCACGCGCGCACGTACACACTCACACGCACACTCAGTCACACACACACACGCAGACAAACACACATACAGAAATTCGAAGTCCGGATCTTCAGTTTGAATATTCATTATTTATTTTTATTTTCACATTTAAATTGAAATTTTGAAAAAAGCACATCATTTACGACCTGTTGTCAAGAAGTATTTGTTGTTTGTAAATATTTTCTCTTTTGATTAACGTATAATAAATAAATAAATTAATAGGTGAACACCAAAATATCGTTATTTTAGGTTACTTGCAATTTTAGTATGCCAGGCTCCATACAAAAAAGTTTGAAGTTTTGTTAGGTCAACAGAAAGTACCCTATAGTATAATGTACCCTTTCATAAATTTTTTGCGGCGTAAACTGCCGTATATTTATTTTACATTAACTTAGAAGTTTGATTTTGTAACAGCTTTAAGAGATAATCATAATCATAATCATAAATCTTTATTGTGGAACACAGGTATACAACAAGGGTCTTATAAAATGTCATGCTTAGAACTAACCGTGTCCTGCCACTAGGGCGTACAATCAAATCATTTAAATACATTATCACAAGTATACCATTTAACATTATTATTATTATTAAATCTTGCAATAAATAATTTACACCAAACCATTAATATATTAAGTACTATTATTAAACAATCCTACAATAAAATTCATTATAGGAATAATAACATTTGTTGATTAAATAATTCACTAGTTAGGGACTGTAGACCTGAGTATATGGTTTTAATTTCAACTCGATCCCGCTCCCGATTTAATTCTCACAATCCCCCAATGGCGGCTATATCCATCATATTTTTACAGTTGGTGTCGATATATCGCTATATCATATCGTGTTTTAGTAGTCATGCTAGGCAGGCTGAGATAAAGGGTCTTACTTGACAGACAGACAGACGGATAACAAAGTGATCCAACCAGGGTTCCGTTATTTGAGGTACGGAACCCTAAAAAAACTACTGAATACTTGCTTGTTTAACTTATTACGTTGTGGAATAAAAACACAGACTGCGACCCAAAGTTTGTGTCCCCTGTCTCGTTATTTTTGAACTGACCGCGTGAACGCAGTGATTAACATGTTTAGTCTCGCCACCGTAGCCTTTTACTGAGGTTTTCAGTTCCGTTGTGTTTATATTATATACTAATTACTGAGATCACAACTGGATTAAAAGTAGGTGGCATTTTTAGATACTTTTGAAATTCGTTTCTTAATTTTTTGGACGCAGAGTGATAGCAGGAGATTGCGTAACAAGAAAAAATAAATTGTGCCTCCATTTGCTGGCTTAAGGGATTTATAGATACATACGAAGAAATCTGCTGTTAGATGACGGCTTTGTGGTAAACTTTGACAACCAGCAGAGCGACCACGCCGGACTTGGCTTCGTTTCGCTTGGGTTCGGTTTTCGGCTGGGTCAATGTGGAAAACGCACTTTTCTTGTTTTGTTTCGTGTCTGGGTGATGTGGTACCATCGTTGTTTCTACACAAGTGATTAGAGCAATGTATGTGATGTTGTACAATATCTATAACTGAATAAAATATTCGTTTAATATTTTGCCTATAAATAATTTAACAGAACATTGGTAATTAGGAGATAAAGTATATATAGAACCCAAAATACGAACCCAATACAAAAATGCCTGATTAAAATCGTCATTATCGAGAAATAAATAAAAAAAAAAATTGTTATAATTCAACATCGTAAGCCTTTCACTGCTGAAAATAGATCTTCCCAATAAAACACATTACATTCAATAGCATTTAAATAGAAATAATTTCACCAAAGATGTCAGTTAGAAATTCTTCTTAAAATACTTCTCTGGAGATATCCAAGTCTGTTATTACGACTGAAAACAATTTACAAATGATCATTCTGTTAAACACGATTGTAAAAAGTATTGACTCGCGATGACGTGTGCCTTGAATTGCGAAAACGTACGTGATTACAGAAAAACTCACAAAGAATCTATCACAAAAACTTGAGTTTCAGAGTATTCATAAGTATTCATGTCAGTAAGTTCTTTGTAACACATACTTCATAATATTTATGAAAATAATCCCGGTTCAATATTCCTTTATTGTGGATCTTGGTCACGCCAATATGTAAACTTATTTTTAAATCTTTTACTACTTACTGCCAGACATCACAATAATGAACTATGATTTAATGAACTTCCTAAGTTAGAATTCAAATGCGAATAGACCTTATTAGCAACCATATCCAGGATAAAAACAAAAGTTACTTGTCATTAAGACGTGATGTATTATTTTGACATTTGAATTTAAAATATGCCAACAAAAACCCCATTAACACCTTGACCAATGGAGAATAGGCTGCAAACTCTGGCCGTCCGCTGTAAGGATGTAGAAGTATACACTAATTCCACTAATGGCAATTAAATTAAGTGATTGTGGTGCTTTCCCCTAACCATGGGCAATCTTCTTTCATGTCTCGCGTGTATTGAAAGCTGAACTTGGGAAGACCTGTTACGCGCCTTATAGTTCGTGAGGCAGAATACTGGCCATCAAAAATTTAAAAGAAAGAAAAAATAATTACAGAGTATTGCCTAAAAAGTATAGACGTAAACGATGTAACAACAAATAAGAGTGCAGTGCTGCTTCTCAAAATCCATCTCCTATCATGTTCAGATGGACATTGGTGATGTCCAAGCTTAGCTTATATACTTTGCGCCATCGAAAACGCTATCCAACGGAGTATTTATTGGTCACACAAATAACTAGTTTGTAACTGACGCAATAAGAAGAAGGAGGAGAAAGAGTTTTAGAGATGTAGTAGAAAATAGTAAAACATTTTTGCTTAGTGATCTTATTATTTCAGGCAATAAATTACTTTTTGCATTCCTAGAACATTCTGATTCCCCGCGAATGTTTGTTATTCATAATATATTTTCGTATATTCATTTATTGCGTCACATGATGAGTGTACAAATAAGTGTTTACAATAAATTAGGTCAGATTTACACTGTAAGGGCCTTAAAAGACTGAAAAATGCAAATCTTACAATTTGCTTACTGAATCTGCTTAATAACTTGCAAATTAAATTAATCGATTTTGTCTAATTCCATTGTATGGTCGTAGGTATTTACCTTATAGTGTTATAATTTAAAATACCTTCTTTAATGTTATCGCTTTTATCGTGTGCAATTAAGAGTATTTATCTATCCATATTACCCATTAACTAAGAGACACTCTAATAACTCAACTACATAATTGCTAAGACGTGGCAAACACCTGGGCCTAAACTGTGTCTAATCCATAACGTTATGTACAAGACTATTAAATTACCTAGACTGGTTAGGAACATGCTGATTATTATAAAATATTATCAAGAATATATTGATTATGTTGGGATTCCAAAGGGCAAGAGTACCCTTTGGAATGCTCATGCATTTGGACTTAAATCTTGAATGCGCATAAATCTAGTTTTATTTTAATCTGTGCAGGGTTATTTGTAAAACATTAACAACCTCCTCGGGGCTGATTCTGGTGCTCAAATACAACACATTTTTCTATGGGACCAACATAGTAATCTAAAAAAAAAAACACTGCTTCATACAAACTGATGTCCGCTGGTCGGCGGCTTAGTATGGGCACGTATGAAGAAGTGAATTTTTTGTTGCGATTTTAATGTTGGCCCATAGAAAAAGTTAAGGTATTTGCACACCAGAATCAGCCCCTAGGAGGTTGTTGATGTTTTAAAATTCTTCTTCATCTTCATCTATAGGTACGATCAATCCCGGTTGCGTCCAAAGCCATTGCTTTAGAGCCCAGGCTCCGCTATATCACGGACACGAAGGCTGCCGCGGATGCGCGAGTTCTAGAGAACTTCGCGAGAACTCGCGAACCTTGTTGCGTTGTGTTGATATTTTACAAATAACCCTGTATATTCACCATATTACAAGCTTTGTTCAGTGTGTATCATTGAGATAGTTATTTATTTTGAATCAAACTGTTGCCTTTTTTAAAGTGCTGCTGAAATTTGGGCTACTTTTTTGTTAACTAAATGTGTTTTTACTTTTGGTAACGCTCTAAAATTAGATTCTTATTTCAAAAAGGGAAAATTTCTTCCAAGTTTCTAAATTATACTTTGTTACCCTTTAATTCTGATTCGAACTACCAATCCCAGGAACTCACGTCCAAGTCACGCTATGACGTGACCAACCTGTATGTCTCCGTCGACATCCGAAATGGCCGTCTGGACTAGTAGTCTAACTCCGGACTACCAGCCAGGCGGTTGCAGTTTCGAATCCTGCAAGGGGTTTTGATTGTGCGATCAACATGTGCATTAGTGTCTAGGATCAGAACTACTGGTTTTTAACTTAAAAAACCTGTTATTTATGTTGACTGGTATAAAAAGAAGGATGCCGCTTTTTTACCGACATAAAAAAGGAGGAGGTTCTCAATTCGTCGGAATCTTTTTTTTATGTACATTCAGCGATCATTTGTTACCACGTTTACCGATTTCGATAATTATTTTTTTGTTTGAAAGGGAATACTTTCGGAATGGTCCCATATAAATTTGGTCAAGTTCTGACGATGGAATTGATGGGAGCCTATAAGAAAATCATCAAACGTGTACTACGTACCTCGCTAACTTATTTTTGTATCTATCTTACCCAATATCTTCGCAAACATGAACCAATTTTAATGATTCTTTTTTTTATTGAATAGCTTTTACCTCAAAGTTGGTATATTTAAACGTTTGCGGAAAAAAAAAAACCTCTGAGGTTGGTAAAATAGGGGATAAAATCGGTGTTCAGCAGTTAACTTATTTATTACTTATTTCCTTATATTATCAATAATAATTGATGAAATAAATAATAATAATCCACTTACTTCTTATTTTATTGCATTTTATATGAAGAATGAAAAGCGCTCGTTTCTTTCAATTGTTTTTATCACGTTAATGTTCTCAGTAAAAAATATGGCGTTATCTGCCTCGCAGGCGCGGTCCGACATATACATACTTCTTGATAACGATGTTTTTCATTAGATAACTTTATAAATAAAGATTTACGAACCATAATATATAGTTTACGAGTGATTGCGAAACTATGTAGGTAATTATTAGAAGTACAGATTGTGATTTCTAAGAGAAATTAATATACCGGAGTAGATGTCATTGTAATGTAAAGAGAAGTGCAGTAGGCTCACGAGCCGTGATCGCGCTAAGGCTGGATTAGAGGATCACATTTTTTTCAAAATATAATGTTATTCAACTGTAAATTGATGCATATTTATATTTCTTGGAATAAAACTTTTGAGGTGCTCGTAGCTCAGGTAGTGGCAGCGCTTTGGTAGTGATTACCAAAGTTAAGCCACCTACGCCGCGCCTGTAATAGGATGGGAGACCATTCCGCCAACATTAAGTAACATTTATCATAAGCATCACCGTGCATCGAAAGGCACGTTAAAAGTTGGGCCCGGCTAATATCGTCGTGAAGCCTAGTCAGAGGCTTAATAATATCTGACTAAGGTTTAGTAACTGGCCTTACAACACCCCTTCACCAATCTGCAATGGGCCCGCGTGGGAGTAAGGTCTTAAACACCTCATAGTTGAGAGAGGCAGTGCCCTATAAAACAGTACGTCTCTGGTATAATGTCGGAATTGTTGTCGAACAAAATAAATGTCACTTCTATCCAAAAGGTTTTGTGCGCGATGCCTCAAGGTTAGAGAGGCCTACGCTATTTCCTTACATTGTGGCTGTTATTAGTGTAAGTAAAGCAGATTATACGAGTGAGCAAAAGTTTCGAGTAGACAGTTCTAATCAAAGGTTATAGGAAAAGTTACATTAAGGGAGTAGATAGTAATAACAAAGCAATAACAACTTGTATCTTGTATTACCAACAATAACATTTAAGTGAATCATTGATTCTGTCTTCTTTGATCTGCGCTATGTACTGTCAACGCAAATATTTAGGTACATAGCGCACAGTGCGGTTTTCTCAACAAATAAAAAAACAATAAAAATAATAACAATTGTTTCTTACAGTGAACGAGTCTCAAGCTACCACCCCTGACGCGGAAGCAGGTATGCCTCCATGCGACAACGAGGAGAAATGCGACCACGACTCCCGGAACGGCCACCGCCGGATACTACAGAGGATCGAGACCGTTCCGGACATAAAGAAGGACACGTCGGGCATCACTACTCAGTACATTGCGGCGGGGATAGGTTAACTAGTTTTTGTTTAGTACTGATTTCAAAATGGAGGACATTCTTAAATCCTTTTTTTTTGTACTCAAATGATTTCCTTGTGAAGGATTTAGAATAAAAAAGACATAAAACACAACAAAAAAACTAAAATCGTAAAAAGACAAACTACTCAAACGAAACAAAAAATATTTATCACTTTTGGAGTTAGTGCGAGCATGTTTTCATGAATGAATGTGTGCGCGAAAAATGAATTAGTGATTGATTATGTATGTTGTAAGTAAACAAATAAATAAATAAAGGTGCCGTGTGAGGACAGCCGTAAAGAATACACCTACCTACCACCACCACCTACCCCACCGCCAACAAGAGGCGTGTCGTAAGAAGCGACTAATTCCTGTAGTAAGAGACGGGCAGCAGCGTCTGTGTGCGAAATTTTATAAAAAAGTGCGCTTGCCAACCCGCCTGCCAAGCGTGGCGAGTATTGACAAACCCCCGCGATGATGAAAATCATTGGGGGAGGCCTGTGTTCAGCAGTGGACGTCCGACGGCTGAAATGATGATGATGATGAAACAAATAAATATATTCTTTTAGATTTTTTGAAGTAGGTTTTTTTTTTAATGCCCTTCGGTCTTTAGTGACTTTGGGTAATCTGCAATGGCCTGCAACCCATGGAGCCTAGCATGAGCATTTTCATTTGCGAATGAGCATGAGAGTCCATTTTCCGTGCCTTGACTTAAATTCGGTCCTTTGTGCGTCTTTGTGCGTGGGGCCCATGAAGCCCAGTGCCTGGGTGAATCTATGTTACCCTGAGAGCGGGAGTCCGCTTGGTTTTTTGCAACACGATATTGACTGTCCTTTATATTTTTGGGATTCCGGAGAGAATTTGAGTTTTTACAATAATCTTTTATAATTTTCAGTAAATCTTGGCACGTTTGCAGCCGGCTCCTGCATAGCGTGGTCTTCGTCAGGGCTGCCTTTATTACATCCACTGATTTCTTCAGACGTAAGTAGTTATCAAATCAGTTCACACGTTCTTAAAACGAGTTTGTTGGAATCTGTCCAGTACCGGATTTTATCATGATTATTTAAACGACAGGAGTGCATGGACTTCATAACATGCCTAGTATCTACTGCATATGTTGTAACCGTATTTCCTGTAATGAAGGCTGACAAAGGTGGCTGAGTTTGTTGCGCTTGTTCTCATCACCAGCCAATATATATGGTTACCTTGCAAAGTGGTGCCAAATGTAAAAAATAAGATCTAGGGAATAATATTAAGAAGTCTTATACGTTATTATTTTAAATAATCGTATATTACGAAAAAATATTACTTTAAATATTCGAAAAGAAAGTCAATAGAGAGACTACGAAAGCCGCGCGGTCATTAATCAGAGGCGTAGGTACGGCGAGCCAACAAGGATCTTACGCAGTGCCCATACGGTGCATTTTTTTTATGAATGAGTTAAATTATCCACGCGTACGAGTTTTAACAGCGGATAGGAATAATTAAATGTATTTTTTTTGTTCTTTGCATAGTTCGATTAAGCTACTGATTCTGAAACACTTTTAAAGATTTGGCACCCCTTTGCAATGTAACCCTGTATATAATCCCTAATGCGACGGCAGGGCAAAGCTGTAATTTAGGATATGTATAAGCACCCAGAAAAGGGCCTAAATATACACCAACTAAATAAATGAGTTTTTTTAAATGAGAGGTCTGATAATGGTAACTATGTGTACTTGTAGTTTGCAACGAGTTTAATAAGGGTGCTGCAAAAGTATTTAAAAAACAAAGGAAACGCACTAGGGAATACATCATCATCGTCACTAAAGGATACCGGGATGGATAAGGGATTTAAGAGCAGGTTGACTAAGTAACTGTCTAAAACTTGACCTGTTTGAAAGAGTTGCGTCCGTCAACTAGCTGCGATAAATCGTTTCCTCACCCTACTCAGTCCGGGTACGTGGAATTGCGTTACGCGCGCCTAGTTTAATAATGCCATGCTAGCAAATAGGTTAAGTTTTTGACTATAAGTCAACCAGCCTTTCGTACCATTCAAAACTCTTACATGTATATGTCGTGGCCAGATCGTAAAATTGATCATTTCATGATGTGACCGATAATTTCATAAAATGGTGGTATTTCATGATATAGAACAGCACACGCTGCCTACATCATGATGTGGTCTGACCAGATCAATGAATACTCAGCGTTTGACGATAAAAACTGCTAAACGCATGAATACTTCATGAAATGGTCAAACATTAGTAATCATATCGTAAAATCGTTACATTACCAACCGGTAGAGGCGCTAATGTTGCTTTGTTTTTGTGATGAGTAATGGCGGCGGACAAATATTTTATTCTAAAAGTGAATAATAATGTGTAAATTGTAGGTGAAAGTGCAGTGAAATATCGTTACGACACCAAGCTAGGCGAATTTTATAAAAGTCACTCAAAAAACAAGCGCAACGTCAAAAAATCAAGGAGATCGGAACGTAATTTGAGAGGTTAGTTAGGTTATTTAGCTATTCAAGTGTTTTTATTTATTAGTTTTATTTAAAAATAATAACTATTTAAAATGTTTAATTTATCTATCGACCAAGATTACAAATATTAAACAAATTCACGTAACTTGTAAACATATTTTTGTTTTAGTGATATGGCCAAACGTGGATTGATATTTCATTGAATGTTGAAGTTTAAACGATAAAATCAGTTTTAGTTGGCCATATCATGAAATACCACCATTTTATGAAATGATCGGTCACATCATGAATTGGTCAATTTTACGATCTGGCTACGACATATATCGTATAAAATACATATAAAACACAAAAAATGTTTCTACCAATGTCCGTTATAGACTTAGAAACCATCCAACAGATGTGCCTCAAATCGATGTCATTAGAAAGGCAATAATGCAAAGATGGTTTTAGCGCGTTTTCTTTCCTTTTTTAAATATTTGTCCCATAGTGACATTTGTATTTGATCACCAGAATCACACGTTAAAATCCCTTATGAAAAAGCTGATTTGAGATCGTGAGAGATGAGAGCTGAACTGAGATGAGAGCGAGGCAAAGGTCCACCAATTATTGCAGGCCGGTTCCAAACGGCTAACCTGAGAACCGTTGGCGGAGGCCTATGTTAAGTAATGGAACGTCCGTTCCGTCTGGCTGAAAATTATGATGATAAATGATAGGCTTATCAGATGAGCCACGGGTTCTGGTATATAGAAACTTCTACTTCATTTAATGGGGGAGGCCTATATTCAGCAGTGGACGTCCTATGGCAGAAATGATGATGATGATGATAACTCCATTTTATGTAACATTCTCGTATGTAAAAAGTACACAAACATTACTTTAACCCCATCTAAACAAATCCACCTGATCCCTCTTACAAAAGAGCTGTTTCGGCGATTTATAATTTTGTAGTAATATGTACAGTCAGTATCAATAAGTATTAACTTAAATTTCAATAAAAACTAAACTGTAGATACCTGTTGTACGCGACACGTGAGGAGGACAAGGATCGCGAAGAGGATAAAAGGAATTAAAACTCTATCAATTTCAGTTAATTCGTGAATGTTTTGCATTCGTTTTTCTGACAGAATTAGACAAGTAAAAAAAAAAAGATGAAGACAAAGAGTAAAAATATAAAAGTTTACAAAGGAGTTTGGTTTGCCACACCCGTAGAAATAAGTATCTTTATAATAGCCTTATAGTTATTAATGATAATATTTTTTCGCATTGAATGCAAAGGCTTCGACTAACCGTCGGATTAATGAGAGATGAAACAAAGTTTTGTTTTATTTTATTTATTCAGATCACCAACCATTTATTTTTAAGTTGTATCTTGGTTGTGTTAAAAGACGCTCATGGCAAGTCCAATGTTGGTTTCTTCGTAACTATAGAATGTTAAATTTTCCTCATTTTGGGATAATTGATGCCTGACGCAAATAGAAATTATATTTTGAAAAAGTGATAGAACAATCTAAATCTATCCGGTGACTGAAAACCGTTTGCTGACTCCCATCAAGTATAATATTATCAAATATAAAGAACGAATGTTGAATTGGAAAACCATTTAGAGCTGAAATCAAGCTATTTAGAGCAAGTTATTTAGGACTCTTTCGATTAAGAAGTTTTTAACAAAACGTCAGTCCAGCAAACAGGCTCGCACACTGAAAATTGTATGACATCTGCGCCAGAAAAAAAAAATGTAAACGACCTACAGTTAGTTTGCAAACGCATGACAGAGTGACGTCCTGCTAAGATGTCTTGATTGAAAGAGCCCTTAGATTTCATTCGTTTATGTACACGACTGTATGTCAAAGCCAGTTAACCACTTTCCACCCTGATCCCCTTACACACAAAGGGGAGTATTAAACCACTTATGATACGGACTGTACTGTAAGGTCCTGGGCGTTCATAAATAATGTTTTCATTAGGGCTCCCCAATAAATTAAGCTGGTGGTTAGGCCTTGTCCGCACTTTGGCTGAACAGACGGGCGCGTGAAACGCTAGATTGTATTTTTAAAAAAATATTAAAGTATTAAGGTGTTAAAAATACCAGCCAAATTTTAGGTAGTTATTCAGAATCAAGTCTAGTGTACGTATTTTTACACCCTGTAATTTATTCGAAGCTGTAGGATCAGCTGGGCAGAGGTCTCAAACTTTTCACCAATCCCTAGCCATCACCATTGAATCCTTCGTCAAGTTAACCAAATCGTTGCACTATTGTGTGTTATGTAGTTTCTTGTGTTTACATGTTTAAAAGCCGAATTTAGGTCATAATACACCTATAGTGTGTTAATTTAGGCCCACCCCTAATTAGACTACCTAGACCTATCTGGATGCCTTCTACACAATGCCAATCCTTGGTGTAGCTACATAACACCTACAACTTGATCTATGATCCAATTAAAATGTTGATTATTTAATCTTTTAAGTATATTTTGCATATTGATAATGATAATATTGATAAATACCTGAATTACAACCCATTAAAGTCGCGTGCTAGACAAGGAGATCTGATATGTACCGTGACGTCACATCACACACCCGCCATACATTTTTCATAGTAAAAGTTGTTTTAGAAAGAGATAGGTATACCTTAATTTCTAATTACTATATCACGGATATTTTTTACCTGAAATCAATTTTGTTTTCACTATTAGCACTATAATTTCATATATTTTCTTATAAATATAGTAAAAACAATATATTTTTTAATGTAGCGTCTCAAACGTGAGTCTGCACGGTTCGGACGTAGGCACAAAAGTCGGCAGTTGATGAATCTTAATCGCAACTCGGCTACAAGTTTGTTTTAAATTAAATTCCATCGTCTAAAAAGTCTACGAAATCTCTTGTTTCCAATTCAAAATTAACTGCTGACGATTTTTAACCAAGGGGCTTTTAAAAGTTTTAGATTTTTTCGCAAATTTGTTGGGCTTGCGTAATTGAATTTGTAAATCAATCATTCAGATTCAAAAAGAGAACAAAGCATTTATAAATTGCATCGTTTTAAATTTATAATATTCTAAATGTAACTGAAAGGTAATTTAATAATGAATAAATATTCTAATTTGATCTTTAATTTACAATAAATAAATTTACTGTTGGTTTAATAAAGTTAGTCACTAAATTCTACTGATTGAAGAAGATTGAGTAATACATTCTTAATTTGAATTTTCAAAGTTAGACATTTTTTGTTTTTATAGAAATAATAATAGAATGGAACGTAAAAATATAGGAATTATAGCAGAGGAAGCAAACGGAACTGACGGCCGATGTGGCAGAAAGGTTCTAGAATGGAGGCCGACAAAGGCAGCGTAGGACGTCCACCCACAAGGTACAGACTACCTGGTAAAGGTCGCAGGATGAAGCTCCATGCAGGCCGCTCCCAACCAGCCAATCTGGAAGTCAATGGGGGAGGCCTATGTTCTGCAGTGGACGTCCTATGGCTGAAATGATGATGATGATGATGAAGCAAACGGATTCACAGATCTTAGGCTATAAACTATAGCTGGTATCGTTCTCTATGTTCTGCGATTCCAATAGCTAGGCAGATTAATTAATCGTGTTTCTGACTTAATGCTCTTTTCCTAAACATGTTTTTTATTATTATTTTTCAGGAAATCAACGGCGATACATTGCATTTTAAAAATTAAATAGTTTCTTAAAATATACAGCAAACTAATTATAGATTTCCAAAGATTAAATAAGAACGTAGTAAACCGGAGGTAGTAGTAGCAGTTGCTCCATAAAACTTAAAAAACATAAAACTAAACTAACAATATGCTCATCACGTTTCGTGTGGGTGTGTGAGTATGTGTGTATGTCTGTATGTGTCTGTGTAGGTAAGTATATGTGCAGATACATAAAGATAATATAACCCATCAATAACCTAATGACTTAAGTAATTTTTTAATTTCTTCGTCCTATGGCGAAGGAGGAAGTCAAAAAAGAAATTATGTGTTTAAACAACACTACGTCTGAAGGTTTCGATGGTATAAGTACAAAAATAATAAAAATATGCGTAGAAGAACTAGTCTCCATCCTAACGTACTTAATTAACCTCTCGTTCTCATCGGGTACTTTTCCAAAAATATTAAAAGAATCCATTGTCAAGCCATTGTATAAAAAGGGAGAAAACACTGACATCACTAACTATAGGCCAATTACTTTAATACCTATTCTTTCTAAAGTATTCGAAAAGTGCATGTACAAGCGTCTACTGAACTACTGCAACACGTTTAAGATTATCAACAGTGCACAGTTTGGCTTTCAAAAGGCCAAGTCAACCACACTTGCAATATTTACGCTTGTAAGAACTGTGCTTGATAATATTAATGCTGGTAATCTAACCACAGGTCTATTCTTTGACCTATCAAAAGCCTTTGATTTCGTCAATCACAATCTGCTACTACAAAAATTGGAATCGGTGGGAATCAGAGGACCCACCTTGCAATGGATAGCGTCTTATTTGGCAGACCGATACCAGCGCGTAGTTGTTAAAAAAATAATACAAGACGAACTTGTACCCTGCGAATCAAGCTACAAAAAAAAACACAAGTGGCGTCCCCCAAGGAAGTGTGTTGGGACCTCTGTTATTTATATTATATATTAACGATATAACAGAAGCAAGTAATCACAAATGTATACTATTTGCTGACGATATATCCATTGTAGTGACATCTGAGAAACAAACTGACAACTCTATCAGAAAACATGAAATTGAAATTGACAAAACTATTGACAACATTGTAAAATGGCTAGACGCAAATTACTTAAAACTTAACATAGCTAAATCAAATTTCATACAGTTTAATAAATCAAAACATACCCATTGCAATATTAAACTAAACATTGACAAAATAGAAGAAATTACCCATACAACATTTTTAGGTGTCATAATTGACCAAGACTTAAGCTGGAATTTACATGTAGACAACCTATGCAATAGGATTAATAGGTTCGTTTATGCACTGAACAAAATTAGGAAAGTGACTAATAGAGAAACTGTACTCACTACCTACCATGCGTATGTAGTATCTCTACTACGATATGGTATTATAATATGGGGAAATAGTACGGATAAGAATAAATTATTTATTGCTCAAAAGAAATGCATCAGGGCTATATGTGGGATTCCACCCGGAAACTCTTGTAGACAAGCTTTCACCAACCTAGGTCTGCTACCACTCTCTGCTCTGTACATTTACGAGATTTGTTGCTTTGTAAAGAAAAATAATGAACTGTTCATGAAAGCCAAAGATATAAACACTAGACTTAAAAGATATCCAGAAAGACTGATCCTAGGCATCATTCCAAAATCAGCCAAATACAAAAAGAATTGTATTTCCATGTGCATCCAAATATATAATAAAGTTCCTTATGACATAAAAAATCTGACTCTAAATGCTTTTAAGGCTAAGTTGTATAAGTGGCTCATTGACAACAATATCTATGACATTAAAGAATTTTTTGACCGTAGATTCTAATTGTGACTTAAATAATTAATTATTGACTTAAACATATTTGATATAATTATCTAACTTAATTATTTTCCATGAAATGCTATTCGGAATGTTACTTAATTTATTTTATATTCGCTTTAATATTTGCATGCTAAAAAAAAATTTGGCAAGACATGTATGTGCTTTATTCTGTATAACACCTGTTAATACCGTGTTCTTATGCAAATAAAATTTATCATTTATCATTTATCATTTATCAATACCTTAATGGCATGTGACCTAAATGTTGCCTTACTGTAAGCAAATATATCTATCTCGCTGAAAATCTCGTTGTATAAACGGGGCAAGTGCGACAAGGTCGCGTTACGAGCGTAGTTAGTAGTTGAGCGCGGCACGTTCATTCCACAAACTTTACTCGATGAAAAACATAAATATACTTGCCTCTGAAAATATCTAAATTCAAAGTTTTCTCACTTGTACTTATAGTTATTTTGATGATCTTGGACAAAATGATGGCTTTTATTTTACTAAATCAATTGGCTGCTTTTGATTTCCAATAAATCGGTTATTTTAATTTAAATCGTGTATTTTGTGATTTGGCACTTAGGCTCTTTCATTCTAAGCAGCACCTTCTCTGTCACTCCTACTGAATCCAACAGTGATCGCTGAGGCGCGCTGCTTGACGGACCTGTGTCGCTCGAATCGCGGGCTCATTGGCTTTAGTCAGCTTCTTAAGAGCTTGCTTTCCTTTTAGCTGCGTAATGGTAAAATGGTCTACTTGTATTTGAGCCTGGAACAGTTCAAATTTAAACGGGTCCCATATTATATAATACATATACTTTAGGCATGTGAGCCCATAAAGTACAACACGGCTTAAGTTGTTAATAATCATGTGAAAAGTAATTTGTAGAAGTATATACCTCGTTAAACATAGCACCCTGTATATAGGCTGTCCCGTAACTTAATGATAACCTTGTAACCACATATTCTATACACCATAGTAAATAACTTTATAAATATTCATTTTTTTGTCTTTCTATACAATTCCAATCAGCTGTTTGGTAATTTTGCATGAGAAGTTGACTTTTCGTGCAAATTTGCAAGTCATAGAACAAAAGTTGTTCACCATGATGTATAGAATAAGTTTATTTATTTATTTATTTTATACTTTATTGCACAGAACCAAAAATAAGTGGTACAAATGGCGGACATAATGCCAAGAGCATTCTCTACCAGTCAACCAAGAGGCTAGACAGAGATGGTACAGGCGGTGCAACAAAACAGTAATTAGTGTTAGAAAAAAATCTAGCAACACAAACACAGACTAAATGAATACATACATACAAAAAATACATAGATATCTAGATAGATTTTGAATTTGTACTAACCCATGGACCTATGTTGCCCGAAATAAATAAATATTGAATTGAATTGATATCAAAACGGTATGCTTACATACATAAAATAAATACATATATGTTATTCTTAAATTACGGGACAGCCTGTGTGAGGTCTTATTTTAATTCCACTGCCTAAATAACATAACTTTTTGTGACAGCATGTGTAACGTCAAGTGTACAACGTTTCCAATAAAGTACTTATATTATCAGTTCTACATTAGTGGCCACAAATAAAAACGTCCCATAAATATGAATACAGCTGAAACCAGCGGATATTACACTTGGTACAAACTTTCCGACGAAGCCACAGCACAAATAGAACACCTACATCATAAAAAATATTATTTATATTATAATCTGATAAAAGAGTTTTTTTTATAACCTTATGCAATCAGTGGTTGGTACAAATATTTATATTATAACTACTTCTAGTTTGAGAATGATTGTATTTGAAATTTAGAAAGCTACTTTATCGATCCTAATTAAAGTAAGAATACTTTGATCACAATCTACATTTACCAACATAGGTACAGATTAAATCATAGTTTTATAGTGGATTGCACATTGATGGAAATAATTTAATATCTATTACAAAGATCGAGTTTGTAAGTAATAATTTAAATTTAAAATACTACTTTGTAATTGTGAGTAACACTGAAGCAAGTTAATTGAAATTGTATTAATACATTAAAAAAAAATTGCTACACTTACTCCAATTATCTAGCCCTAAACTAAGCAAAGCTTGTATTATAGCGACTAGATAACGGATAAACAATTTCTCATGCGGATACGGTTAAATACAATTATATCACCCATGACTTAGATACAAAACGCTCGTGCTTACCACACAAACATTGTCCTTTTGCGGAATTCGAAACCGCAACCGCTTTTTTGTAGTCCGGAGCGTAAACCACTAAGCCCGACGTTCGTCTTTATTATCTACTAGGTGTGCACGCGGCATGAAAAAAGTATAGTAGCCTATGTCTTTCCTTAGGGTTCAAGCTTTTTCCGTACCAAAGTTCATCAAAATCGGTTCAGCTTTTACGAAAAAAAGTTGCCCTTTGTATTAAAAAGTAGCCTTTTATATTGTATGTCCTTTTCCAAGATCCTATAAATTTCTATACAAAAATTTATCAAAAATGGTTTAGCGGCTTAGGCGTGAAAACTTAACAGACAGACAGTTCTATGATGACTATTTCTACCGTCCCGCTGCGACCCCGCACTGATCTAGATACCGGTTGACGACGATCGAGATGGCAAATTAAAATACAAATTTAGAAAACTATGAGGATATTGCGGGCCTCTGGATCCATACCTCAAAAGCAAAAATAGAACCCTTATAGGGACACGTATGGCTACCTGTCAGTCTGTCTGATATAACCGATTTGGTCCGAAGCTACTGGACCGATTGAATTGCAACTTAAAACACTAAGACTTGTTTGCTCATTTATCGTTAGAAATAAAAAATAAAAAGCATTTATTTCGGAACAAGGGTCCAGAGTGTTAGTAACAATTATTCTTAAAAACTATATTAGTGCAAAAACGTATTATAATTTATTTTGGTTTCTTTGGCGATCTGGACGCGCATCCAGTGCTGCATAATGGCACTGTCCACGTCCAGCCTCGCCGCGACCGTCTCCAGGAGGCTGTTGGTGCTGTCCCGCACCCGCTTCAACAGGGACGCTATGCGCTTTCTAATGATAGCCGAGAGGCTATCGACTTCGGCTGCCGCTAGCATCCCTGATGCGCTGCAGTGTCGTGGCAGCCCCATCAACCCCCTGAATGCGTTGTTATACTGAGTGCGTAGGGCCCGGTACGCTCCTTGGGTGTAATGTGTCCACAGGCTGCACGTGTATAGAGAGTGGCAATATGCTTTAAAAAGCATAATTTTTACAGGTTTAGTGCAACGCTCAAACCTGCGGGAAAGCATATTTGCCCTAACGCACAGTGCCCTACGTTCCCTTTCTAGATCTAGGTCATCCTTTAGTGACTCGGTAATCCAATGTCCCAGGTACTTAAAGCTGTTTACTTGTCTCAGAGGCGTGCCATTGAGCTTAACAAGCGGAACTTTATATGTTTTACTCTTAGCTTTAAAGACTAGCAACTCACTTTTGGCACAGTTGTACCTGAGACCGTGGGCCAGCGCATATCTCCCACAGATGCCAATCATCCTGTTAAGAGCACTGATCGATGGGCACAGCAGTACCATATCATCAGCGTAACTTATATTGTTGACAAAGGTACCATCAACAGAACAGCCAACTCCCGCACTGCTGAGCTCATCAATCAGCTTGTTCACATACAAGCTGAAAAGCATCGGTGAGCTTATCCCCCTTGCCTCACCCCGCTTTCCAACCTGTACGTGCTTGAGAGCACCCCAGACCACCTGACGTAATTCTTCTGGTGATAGTACCAGTACTTTAAGATTGAAATGTATTCATGTGGCAGATCAGTGTCATCAACAAGTTTTTTCCACAGGACCTCATATTGAACCAGGTCAAATGCTTTTGACAGGTCCAAGAACACTGCATAGACTGGCGTCTCCCTCGCTGTGTAATACTGGACAGTCTGCTTGAGGCACAATACAGCAGCTTCGGTGGAGAGACCACATCTAAAACCAAACTGTGCATCGTGAAGTTTGACGTACATACCCAGCTGTCGCTCAAGCAGTCTGTCCAGTACCTTAGCCACAATGGTCGCGAAAGAAATAGGTCTGTAATTAGACCTGTCACTAGCACTACAAGTTTTATTTTTAACAATAGGTACAACTATAGTCTTTAGCATACTGTCCAGTAAGTAACCGTGACTTAGACAAAGAGAAAAGAACATAACTAAAACTCGCGGCAGATGCACCCCTGCATACTGAAGGTGTTCAACAGTCAAGTGATCATAACCAGGTGATTTACCCCTAGTCATTTTACGCAATACAGATCTTATGTCCTTGGCCCCAATCACTACAGGCTTGTTCCTAGCACATCCACCACTAGCTCCAAACACTGTTGCATCGTTTTTTATCTTAGAAAACCCCTCAGTAGGTTGAACCCTAAAATGTTCTTTAAACATTTCGGCTATCTGTGAAGACTTATTTAACCCTTCCACACTTACTGAAACACTTGGCTTTGGACTCAGCTTTTTAGTGTGTTTCCAGAAACTCGAGAACTTCTTTTTTACATGTTCTGTACCTAAAATATCCATTTTAATCTGTTGCTCATTATTTTGACACCACTTTAATTTGGCTTTAAAAACGTTTCTAGAAACACGCATCTTATCATAAACATATCCCTCCCGAGGCCTATTGTATAGAACCCAGTACTTAAACCACAATCGAGCTTCACTGTGAGCGGCTTTGACATGCTTATTCCAACCACAGATATATTTCTTCTTACTAATAAACTTTTTCTTACTATTGCTATTTACTGAGGCTTGAAATACCTACTCCTTTGAAGTTTCAAATAAAATGGTCTAACTAATCTTGTTACCCCATACAAACTTTGAACCCCCATTTTACCCTCATATGGGGTGTTTGAAAAATATTTTTTAGTGGACCCTTAGACTTTCATTCCTTATAGGGTGGAATCTACGTGCCAAATTTGGAATCTCTAGAACCAGCGGTTTGGGCTGTGCGTTGATATGTCAGTCAGTCATTTTTTACTTTGAGCCGTGCTCATGCCAAGATCAAAAACCAATTAAATATATAACACAGACCAAAATATATTTCAACTATTTTTTCATTCAAGGTAAACTGTTTGTTCTCCTTTATCTACCACCAGTCACAGGAACTTACATATAAGGCTAATTACTCATCGCAGACATTCCGACAACTCTGCTTCTGTAAGTAGACAAATAGGCTGGAAGTTTGTGCCGGAGCGGGGGGGGGGGGGGAGGTATACTTAGTCCGCGGTAATGTAGTTGTTCCAGTAGTTGGAACTTTGAGTTATGTGTCTTGATGTGATATTGGGGGAGTTATATTGCTTTTAAGGAATACTCCTTATGTGATAAGACACAGAACTTGTTTGTTATGTAGTATGAAGATGTTTTGTAATCGAGATATCTTGGACAACACCACATACATTAAATACATTGATTCAAAAAATTGGGACGTGTAAAAGAGCATAATTTAGGCCTGTTTGCAGAAATAAATTGGTTGCACTTGTGTACTATAAATCAAAAACAACGACGGTAGCACAACACCCAAACCCGGGACAATAAAGAAAAGTTATTTTTCTACAATGACTGGGAATCGAATACAAATATCTGAATAAATTATTACGATGTATATTACATGCCCATTTAAGATTTAGTTTTGCAAACAGGTGACTTGAACCTTGTTTATTCGTTACAAAACAAAATACTTTATTTTCTTAGACCCTTTTAATAAGGCCTTTTTAAAAGTTTTTGTTGCTCACTAAAAGTGACCCCATCCAAGTGAATCTTCCATGTCCCAGCAAACGTTATCTGTCAAACGACATTTAATTACCCGTAGTAGCAACATTTTCTGAATTTGAAAACGATTTGAAAAACTTTTTTAAAATTTTCTTTTTATACAAACCTTATTCTGACAATAAAGTACAAATATCACAACATAATGAATCTTCTAAATTAGTAGAGGCTAGAGTTATCATTGAGTTATAGCGGGACTAACGCTCATCAACTCATTTTTATATGTAAACTAGCTGTTGCCCGCGACTTCGTATGCGTGGTCTTTAGGGGTATGAAAAATAGATGTTGGCCGATTCTCAGATCTACTCAATATGCTCACAAAATTTCATGAGAATCGGTCAAGCCGTTTCGGAGGAGTACGGGAACGAACATTGTGACACGAGAATTTTATATATAAGAAGATAAATAGATTAATTAGACGACCTTCGTAGCCGAGAGGCGATTATACCGGACTTGGTGTCGCTATCTCTGAGGTCCCGGGTTCGATTCCCGGTCGGTCAATGTAAAAAAATAACTTTTCTATATTGTCTCGGGTCTGGGTGTTGTGGTACCGTCGTTGTTTCTGATTTCAGTAACACAAGTGCTTAAGCTACTTATCACAGGATCAGAGCAATGTATGTGATGTTGTCCAATATTTATTATTATTATTAATTATTCATTTATGTTGCAAGTCCGTGTTCGGCTTTCACAGATAGACGATATAAATAAATTTAACTCGTCGAAATATTTAAACTCACAGAAACAAATACTGTGCGAGTAGGCTTCATAAATTATCAAGCATACAATATGTGTCTTGAGCTATAACGATAAAGTATGAAAGAACGTTTTGGCAACCGCAAAAATAACTCAAAGTTACGGAAAGCGCAATGCAGGTGGCATAATTGCGCCCGGGCTCAGTTGTTCTGCTTAAGGCCGGCTACACGACGGCGATTAATAATGAGAATAAGTTTATAATTTTAGCTCTAAAATTATTATTACGATTAAGTCTTATTTACTCATAAGCTACGACTAGCTGAGAGACAAAAAAATTAGATTATAATGACGGCTACTTTTTTCCGGAAGCTGCGTGTAATAAAAATATTTTAGGGCTTTTAGGGTTCCGTATCTAAATGGTAAAACGGGACCCTATTACTAAGACTTCACTGTCCGTCTGTCACCAGGTTGAAATTTTCACAGATGATGTATTTCTGTTACCGCTATAACAACAAATACTAAAAACAGATAAATTAAATGTTTAAGTGGGGCTCCCATTCAACAAACGTGATTTTTTGCCGTTTTTTGCTAAACGTATATTAATTATGGGAACAGGTAGACGCCTAAAATATTCACAGAATAATATTATAAATAATGGTACGGAACACTCCGTGCGCGATTTCGACTCGCACTTGGCCGGTTTTTAGTTAATTTGTCCAATTTTAAATTAAAGTTATTTTAACCGACTGCATGTTTTTATTTTTATTTATACTTTATTGCACATTTAAAAATAATTGTACAAATGCATCAAGAAAGAAATTAAATAAAATTATGAATTTGCTTGATTGGCTCAGTACCCGATTTGGAGAGACAAAAAAATCGTTACCTTGTACCTCGTTATTATAGATTTTCAATCCTTACTTCGAGAATATGATCATTAGGAGTTTGTCTACTTCGAGGCTATGGCAATTAGTTTATTTAATTTTATTTACTTAGTGTTATATTCATTCCCTTGTTTATCTTGTTTAGAATCACATAATTAAGTTTAGTTTAGCGAAACGTGTAGTATTTTGGTGGAAATAAACAATTTTTTAAATTTAAATTTAATTTAATTAGTAGGATTGCTATTTATTTTTATATAATTACTAGCTGGTGCCCGCGACTTCGATCGCGTGGTCAATGATTTGGTGGTCTTCAGTTTATTTACAAAGAATTTACTGCGCAACTTTTTAAATTTTTTCGTTTAAAAGAACCTTCTCCTGACAGTAAATAACACAACAAAAATGAATTAGTGGAATTGTTCCATCCGTTCACGCGTGATGCGATGACCAAGGAAAATGGAGATTTATTTTTATATATATAGATGATTAATGGAGGTGAAATCAATTTTAGTGCATTTCTTTCTACCAACTAAAACACTTCATCATTTATAGGAATGGCTTGACTTTGGGTCGACATTCTCAGTTCTCAATAATCGCACTAGCGAGTCCGTCTTTATTTGTGCGGATTATTGGGTTCTCCCGGCCCCGATATGAAAGTTTTAGTAAACATGCGATATGACCAACGTTGCGATTGCCAGCTTGAATATTAACATTTTTTATGAACTCTTCATTTATTTTATGCGACAATTTAAGCTGTTGGGGCAAATTGGAAATTGTATTAATGAGGGAAAACGTTACTTCGAACGGTTAACCGTGAACTGTTACTGTTTCGTGATTGTTATATACTGTATAGCTTTTGCCCGCGACTTCGTCTGCGTTGATCTTACCCGGATAAAAAGTATTTTATGTATTAAATTGGATTCGATCAAAATCCCTTTAGTAGTTTTTGCGTGAAAGGGTTACAAAGATCCATACAGTCTCACAAACTTTCGCATTTATAGTAGTTGTCCGCACAGAGTACGGGTACTTATTATAATAATGTTATTGTTTTCACACGAGTAACAATTCTTATAATGTGAACTAACATATAACTGAAACTCAAAAATAAAAGCATGCCCGTGAGATAAGGATGCTTGCACCGTTTCTTCGTTGAATTTTTCAAAATTCTACGCTGCGTCGCGGTTTCTATTTCATGAACACGATAACCCATCGGTAATCGGTTCTACTGCAAAAGTGACCAGCCCACTGCCACTTCATGTTGCTTATTCTTTCCCTTTCACTTCTTATTTTCATATAATATCAGTTGTGCCCTTGAATTGCAACTTTAGCCCAACTACGCTTTAAGATATTGTTTATTAGTTTTGCTACTTACGATTTTAGTAAAAGTTGAATTTGCTTTATGACATCCACTGCTGATTAAAGGTCTTTGCCAGTGACTTCCAGATTGGCAGGTTGGAAGCGGCCTCCATCCAGCGGCTTCTTGTAATCTTTACGAGGTTGTCTGTCCACCTTGTGGGTCCTAGGCTGCGCTTGCCGGTACGTGGCCTCCATTCTAGAACCTTTCTGCCCCATCGGCCGTCAGTTCTACGTGCTATGTGCCCCGCCCACTGCTATTTCAGCTTGCTAAGGCTAGGCTAGGTTAGGCTATGTCAGCTGATTTTTGTTCGTTACCGAAAGTGAAACACCAAAAAATTGCTCGATATAAGTGACTTTGAAATTAATCGAACACTGTCGGAAAACAAAAAATTTCGAATTGACTCGTGTTGGCTTGTTGTTCGTACTGCGAGCCCGGGGCAAAAAGTATCGTTGTCTGATACTTCGTAACACAAGGTTGTTAATTCTTACATCGAGACAATAGAGTAGTTTCCTGGGTCAAAAAAAGATTATTCTATTTAGTCCGTCAGTTAAGATTATCAAAAAATATTGAACCCATATTTTGTCTTTTGTCAATTAAACAAAAAATGACGAAAATCAAGCGCATCAAAGTTTGCACGTGACGTCACGCCTTGCTGAAAAGTGTCGCAAGGCATGACGTTAAGCGGAACTTTAACCTGCTATATCTTCATAATTTTTTGTTTGATTAAGAAAAGAAAAAATACGTGTCCTATATTTTCTGTTAATCCAACTGACGGACTAATTAGATTTTTTTAGGAAACTAGCCCATTGGTGTGGTGTCCACAACGTTGTATAAATTACCTACAGCTAGTGTTAGTTCTTTTTTTATACACATGTGACTTTCTTTACTTAATTTGGCTGGTATTTTAAGGGGTAACGTACCTTAAAAGGAAAAAAACGGAACCCTTATAGGATCACTTTGTTGTCCGACTGTCTGTCAAGACCTTTTATATTAGGAACATGTAGAAGTATCGAGTTGAAATTAAAATCATGTACTCAAGCCCTTGAAGCTGTGAAAAAAAAAACTTCTTTGTTTAAATTTTTAAAAAAAGTGGCCGTTTATGCCGCAAAAAACGTTAATTTTGACACGAGAAGAGAATTAAATTTTATAGGGTATTTTCCGTTGACCTACCTAACTATGAAAAGACTTTGTATGGAGCCTGGCATACCTCAAGTTGCAAGTAACCTTAAATAACGTTATTTTGGTGTACACCTATGAAAGATACATTAATCGAAAAAAATAATAATTACAAACAACAAATTTTAATACTCTTTGCGAAATGTCGTAAATTGTTTACTTTGTTCAGAATTTCAATTTAAACTGAAGTAATTCTTTTACATTGACCAACCGGGAATCGAACCCGGGACCCGGGAAATATTTAGGAGATAGCGATATCTCTGAGGTCCCGGGTTCGATTCCCGGTCGGTCAATTTGAGAAAATAAGTTTTTATACTTATTGTCTAGTCTGGGTGTTGTGGTATCGCCGTTGTATCCGATTTCTGTAACAAAAGTGCTTTGGCTACTTATCATTCGATCAAAGCGATGTATTTTAGATTGATATTGATCTCTACGTGACGGACTTAAAGTTGAAAATCTGTTCAATGATATATTTTTAAGTAGGTTGACCTACGTTAATTGTACTTTGACTGTACAATATTTAATGTAAAGAAATATTTATATTTATATTATTTAAAGAAAACGTTTAGTAAGTATTATTATGTAACACCCTGTATTTCGTGGTAGGCTCCCAGCCCCCCTAGCATGTCTACTAAAACACGATATGATATAATATGATATGATACAGCGATATATCGACACCAACTGTAAAAATATGATAGACATAGCCGCCATTTTGAATCGCCGTGCTGGTGACGTCACATATTGTGATCGTTGTTTCGGTAAAAATTCAAAATGGCGGCTATATCTATTATATTTTTACAGTTGGTGTCGATATATTCCTATATCATATCATATCATATCCTTTTTTTAATGGTCATGCTAGGGGGGCTGATTACTGAAACATGTCAGGCGGTAACGGTTCAGGCCGGCTGACGTGTTAATTCGTTTGTTGCAGCTGGTGCCGGCTGTGGCGGCCGCAAACGGCACTTCCGGCAACGGCACGCATCCGAGGCTTGAGGTGAGTTGCTTTTGAATTTTTAACTAAGGTGCTTATCGAACCCGATTGGCGAAGTGCTGCATTAGTTCATTTTAAACGTTAAGGGACACGGGTTCGTTTGGGTTAGAAAAAAAAAATCGAAATTGGTTTACGTAAGGGTGCTGGACTTTGTAACACTAGCATGTTATTTATTTACTTCAATGGGCTAGTTTAAAAAAATAATCTAATTAGTCCGTCAGTTGGATTAACAGAAGATATTGGACTTGTATTTTTTCTTTTCTCAATCAAACAAAAAATGATGAAGATAAGATAGCCTGTTAAAGTTCCGTGTAACGTCACGCCTTGCGACACTTTTTAGCAAGGCGTGACGTCACCTGCTCACTTTGATGCACTTTATCTTCGTCATTTTTTGTTTGATTGACAAAAGACAAAATATGGGTCCAATATTTTTTGATAATCTGACGGACTAAATAGAATAATCATTTTTTTACCCAGGAATCATGACATTGTCTATGTCTAGTACTGAACATAGGCCTCCCCGAAAAGGGGGAGAGATTGCCAATACTCGCCACGCTTGGCAGGCGGGTTGGCGAGCGCAGTTTTTTTATAATATTTCGCACGCAGACGCTGCTGCCCGTCTCGTGCTTAATTAGTCGCCTTTTACGACACGCCTTCTGTTGGCGGTGGGAAAGTGTATTCTTTATGCCGTCCCCTCACGGCACGGATGTGTTGTCTTGCGCATATTTATTTATAACACGCATAACTTTATTTGGTTAAAATAAACCAAAAATAAACGCGAAGACTTTTGATATAAAAAAATATCGATAAATCATGACAAGGTCTGATACTCATCATCATCATCATTTCAACCATAATAAATTCGTCCACTGCTGAACAAAGGCCTCCCCCAATGACTTATCATCGGCGGGGATTGCCAATACTCGCCACGCTTAGCAAGCGGGTTGGCGAGCGCAGTTTTTATAAGATTACGCACGAAGATGCTGCTGCCCGTCTCGTAAGAATTAGTCGCCTCTTACGACACGCCTCCTGTTGGCGGTGGGGAAGGGTATTCTTTACGGCCGTCCCCACAGCGCACGATCTAATACTAATCTACTTCAACTAGAGACAGACTGACCTTCTATGTGTAAACTCTTGAAATAAAAGTCTACAGATATCAATTGCTTTGCATAAAATCTATTTTCCAACATAAATAAACGTTCATTTAAAAACTGTCAATCTCGTCTAGTTCTTCATTTGTAACTTTAATACGATAATCTTTGGATTGTTAATACAACAACTAGATTTGCTTGAAGTTGGAAATAAGATTCAGAGGTTCTCAAACTAAGTAAAGAATCAGACTAACATATTTAATTTAATATTTTTAACCGATTTCAAGAAAGGAGAATGTTATCAATTCTTAGGAATCTAATTTTTATGTATGGTCAGAGATCATTCGTTACCACGTTGACCGATTTCGATGATTCTTTTTTTTGTTCAATAGGTATAATACTTTCGGAATGGTCTCATATGAATTTAATCAAGCAATATAGCAAGAATGTCGCTGTAAACCTAGAAAGTTCCAATACTAACTACTTGTACAATGTTATGCGTCGAGACCCTTGCGCAAGTCAAGCTACTGCCAGCGCCATCTAGTAGCAGGCAGCAGTTTAATTGTAAATAAGTGTGCCTGTTACAGTTTCATAGTTATTATTTTGTCTCTTAGTGCAAACGTATTTTCAATGGTTTAATAAACAGTGTAAGTAAAGGCAGGCGTAAGAATGAGGTAGTCATAACATGATGATAACGGTACGTAAAGTTGATCCGTGTCAGATACGGTATATTGTTAACTATAAAAGCAAAGGCATCGTTTTGGGTACACAGTACATACACAACACAGCTGACGTCATGAATCTGTGGGTAAGTGGTCATATTTATAATAATTGTATCTTCTGATGATGATCATCATCAGTCATGTTTGTGTCATTAAAACATAAAACTATGCAAGTATTTCATTAAGTACTTATATTCAAATATATATAAAAAAATTACAATTGTTTTACTGTTTGATGTCACTCACAGTATGAATATAAGATGGGACGTATTATACATTTTAAATTATTTTGTATTTTTCATATACGTATTTTATATTTTAATCATCATTTATGGTTTTTATTTCATCACTAAATCCTTGTTTACATCAATTAAATAAATAAAGTAAAACAAAGTTCAAGAGTTAGTATGTTTGTCCGTTATCTAGTCGCCATAGTAAAAGCTTTGCTTAGTTTGGGACTGGATAATTAGTGTGATTTTAAAAACAATTTATTTACTATTAACTTTGGGTTTACACAAAACAACTTTAAGTTAATTTATTTTGCAGATATTCTTCATTGTCACTTCATTCGCATTAATTTACATGGTATCTTCAGCTCCTCATCCTACAGTTCCTGACGCCCCACCAGAATTTCCCAGAAAAGGGGAGTATTTATGTCAAGGGAAAATCTGCAAAACTAAAGTGAATGCCGGCTGCGATGGCTGTCAGCATACTATTTCATTGACGAATTTTGAAACTGATTTTAAATAAATAATTTTAAAAAACCGATGTTTTATTTCATCGTTATTTTCATATGTTCATTATCAAAGTTTATAGTTTTCATTATTTCGTACCAAAAGGGTGCCAACGTTTTTTTAGTTTAATGTTTATTACCATATTTCATACTGAAATATTACCAAAGCGGGTATAAAAATAAAACAAGTAAAAGCTTGTAAAAAAAATTCTCATTTCGAGAAAGAGCTTTTTTCTATTTTAGGCGTTTTTTGCTTGATCTTATTAAAGGCTTTACGTATCACACAATCCTAGGTATAACCACAAAAATAAAAACCAGCCATGTGTGAGTTGGACTCGTGTCAAATTGTTCCTGCACCGGTAGCACCAATCACAAAAATATATATTATAATGATGTAATGTGGAGTCGAGGTTTATTGAAATTAAAGATGGATTCGTTGCAACTAAAGTAGTTTTATTTTTGGAAAAAAAATTAAAAGCGTTTTTACAGCGCCGCGGCCATCTTCATAAGAGAACGCTCATTCTTCTTCCTTACACACCTTTCCGTCATGTCATGCTCCCTCATTGTCAAGAAACTATACAGTCAACATTAACTAGGTATTTAGGTAGAGAATGTCTTTAGGCATTAAGTCCGCCAATTGTACATTTGTATCGTGAAAAAAAGCATAAATAAAACAAATCACTCATTCGTTTTAAAATCTATCCCACATGTGTAGTGTTAAATATTGTATGGTCTTACGGAACCTTTCGTCTGTGACTCCAACTCACACTTGGCATTTCACTAAAAACGGCAAAAAGGCACAGAAAACTGGTGATATATTTGTATTTCCTTTAGATTCCTTGTAGGCACAAGGGATTATCATAAATAGTTGGGAACCACTGAACCAACTCCTTGATCTTATTCGTTAGATTGATGTCTGCGTCTATCTGCGATGCCCTATATGTCAGGGCACAGGGTTCGATGCCCGGGCGGGCAAAAGTCGACGAAACGTTCAAACAGGTAGATGTCAAAGATCTGGGATCAGAGAGATTTTATGATACGATGATTTTGATTTCTATTTTGTTTGATTGTACTATGGAAAATAATATTATGGGATTATTGTAATATTTTAATTACTTATTTAAAACTACCTGTCTCATGTGACTTCGATCGCGTGTATTTTTTCAAAATCATAGTCTAAACTAAAGAGCACGCGACCGAAGTCGCGGGAAACGGCTAGTATTATATTTTTTATTTCACATTTTAAAATAAACAGCGACATATGACGAAAAAAAAAATGCTATCTGCAATGACAGCTATCTTCCATCCTTCAGGAACCGTTAGTTTGTCCGGGATAAAAGTAACCTACATTCTGCAAACTACAAAATCTGCTATTCCAGGTTATAATCTATTTCTATGCCAAAGTTCATTTAGATCCATTCAGCCGCTCTGCCGTGATTGAGTAACGAACATCTTTTCATCCAAACTTTCGCATTTTCATTTTTTTGTAAGATTGTTAGCGTGAGTAAGCGGGAGGGCGACGAGTCGGGTCGGGAGTTCCGCCGTCAGGTTTCACAACGGCTGTCTGTGGGCACCCATTTAAAACGTATGTTATTAAACCCGCCGTACTCCCGACCCGAACCGTCGCCCTCCCTCGCTCGCGATTTTTCTGCCAATCATCTTGTATAAACGGTGTGATTGTGGAAAGAGATTTTTAATTGATTTATTATTTATTTATAACTATCTGTCCCGGCGAACTTCGTACCGCCCCTTCATAATGTTTTTTCGTGAATTTTTCCTTTTTTTATAGTTATTCTGCTATTCGGGGTAGAGACAAATTCAACAAATCAAAGATCATAAAAATCGGTCCAGCTTTTCTTGACTTATAAATGTAGTAATACTAACCCAAAATACTTCGTTTGTTTACAGTTGACAGCTCCAGAAGCATCATGGGCAGCCTCTCTTCTGTGCTGCGGGGCAGTATTCGGAGCCATCCCCACGGGCCTCATCTCCCAGCACTTCGGGAGAAAGAAGACATTGCTGTACCTGGCTCTACCTTTGTTGGTGTCTTGGCTGCTAGTCGCTTCCAGGTAATTACTTTCATTAAAATTAATACAAGCTCTATAATATCACGAGATATCTTCAGTATAGTATTGGGGCAGCTTAGCTCATGAATCTGCGTCTGAGCTTTTAACTTTATTATCGTTATTAATTTTAATAATCATATGGTATGAAAAAAAAGTTCTTTAAAATTTCCGAAAATAAAGTCAATGAACAGACACTACGAAAGATGACCGCGCGTCATTCAGCAGAGGCGTTGGTACGGCGAGCCAACAAGGACCTTACGCAGTGCACATACGATGTATTTTTTTCATGCATAAATAAATGCAATTATCCACGCGTACGATTTTTAACCGAGGATAGAAATAATTAAATTTGAAAAAAAAATATTTGTGCTTTGTATAGTTTGATTAAGTTACTGATTCTGAGCTACTCCGTAAGATTTGGCACCCCTTTGCAATGTAACCCTGTATATAATTCTTCTGTACACGTGTTTGTCACCTAGCTCCTCCTAAACGGCTAGACTGATTTGGTTGAAATTTTGTGTGTATATTTCAAATAGGTTCCTGGATAGTTTGAAAATACAATTGAACCTGGCAGGTTGCGATGCAATCAGGTTTTAGGAATTTATGTCTTCTGTCAACTGATTTAGATAAGACAACGTCTGTCGGAAGAGCTAGTTTATTTTAACTTTATTGTACAGATAATAAAATCGTTTAAAAGGTAGACTTAAAGTCATGACTTTCTCTGACAAGTTAAACTAATATTTCTTAATATTTCAAAGATATCTTGTTTGACTACAAAATTTCAAAGATACAAAGTTGTAACCTGGTATTACTCATACCATCTCGGTTGCTTCTAAACTTTTAAATCAAGCTTAAAGCTAGCTAGTCAGCCAGGAAGCTCGGTATAATTTTGTTAGCATCGCTATCATTAAAAAGTTTTAGAAAATATGGGCACAAACCAGGAACGCGAAGAAGGTTGATATGCGACTTGTAAAAATATAACAGTAAAATTTTCAGCTACTAAGATAAAACCACTTTTGTTATAAAACAATTTCCCACAAAGAATGTCAAAAAGCACGATCTCCCGCTTTTTTCATCCAGCCACTGCCAGTTAGCTTCCTAATGTAGTCGGTCCATCGAGCTGGAGAGCAGCAGCGGGTAATTGTCAGTTTTTGAATACCTTCAAAAAGAACAAGCGTTCTGTTTCAATTTTACTTTAATAAAAATTACTCAAAAACAAGAAAGCACGTATGAGTAATGAGTAAGAATATATTTCAAGACACTCATGTGATGAGACTTGAACGTCATCCTAAATCCTTGTTCTTATAACTTTGTTGTGAGTTTAGCTTTATGTTGAGAACTTTTGCTCTTGCATTTTTATGCTCAAGTTTGATAGTTCAACTTAAGCCAAAGTAAGTTTAGAGATTCTGATGTATCATCTTTGAAGCTTCTTTTCGCTATTTAATGTTTATGATAAACTATAAAGATATCAACATCAAAGGTTCGAGAAACAACACTAGAGAAAATAATCTACTTTTGTTTACTTTAAATATCGCAAATACAAGTCTGTCTATTCAAATAATAAATAAACTCTTTTAACAATCACACCGATAATCTAGCCTTAAACTTAGCAAAGCTTGTGCTAGAGACTAGACAGCATATACATATAAATACATTTATAAACATCTATGACTCAGATAAAAATGCTCGTGCTCATTACACAAACATTTGCCCCTTGCGAAATTCGAACCCGCCACCGTTTGATTTTGTAGTCTGAAGCATGAACCACAAAACCAGATAGTTGTCAAATTTACAGAATTTGGTGTCTTTAAGCACAGGTGAAGTTGGTCTAAAATGGATCACTTTCCGCTAAAAGAATCACAATTTAGGGAGTTGTATGGTAAGGTTAATGCTAGGGATCTCGTTGAAGAATAAAATCCGACTCGAGGTCATCCGGCGGAAGAATAATAAGTAATGGACATAGACTAAAAATGTAACAAGCTAAAGTGGCAGTGAGCTGGCCACGTCTGTCACAGAATCGATGAAAGGTGGAGTAAGCAATTTCTTGAGTTGAGACCCCGGCTTGGGAAACGTAGTGTAGGACGCCTCCCAGCTCGAAGAAGTGATGACCTTAGGAAGATGGCTGGCAGTGACTGGATGAAAAAAACAAAAGGTCGTGCTCTTTGGCGCTCTTTGGGGGGTTCGCGCTTGGCAGAAGACTGTATAGACTGACATGATGATGATGAGGCAAACTTACCGCTATAAAACTGCCTGAATTGTAACTATTTCTGGAAACAATTCATGTAATTACTTTGTATGGCGTGCAATAAAGGCAATCTATTTATCACATAATTTAGTCCCATTATTTACATTTTTGGTCTTGTTTACACCCTGTATATTGAACTGTATTGTCACCAGTCCAAACGTCTACGGCCTATACGTAGGGCGGTTCGTCGGGGGGATAGCGGTGGGTGCCTTCAGCGTCGGAATCCCTCCCTACGTGGAAGATATAGCTGAAAAGCACCTGATTCCCACTTTAGCAAACTTCTATCACGTCAATTTGGCTTGTGGAATACTTTTTGGCTATGTTGTCGGTGAGTATACTAATTGTACTTAATATGTACTTGCAGGGTCTTAAGAATGTTCTAAAGATCTTCCTAACGATGCAAAGTAAGAAGAACCAACACTCTTCTTCATAGTAGTGTTGTTTATAGCTGGGGACCTTTATCGTTAAGTCAAAGTCTAAGTCAAAAATCATTTATTCAATTTAGGACAAAATTGCCACTTATGAACGTCAATAATAGCATTATATATGGGGCAGTTAATTGCAACGTCTTTTTTTGGCAAATATTTTGATGGTTTGCCGTGTTTTAAAAAAAGAAATAGGTACATAATAGTTATCAAACAATTAGCATAGACGCACACAGGCCACTTGCGCCAGTGAATAACGTCGCCACAAGTAGCAACGACAGCCATGTGTGTGGACTGCGGCGGCCATAAATGCTGGCATTTAAAGCTGGTAGTCGCTGGTTGTAGTCGGTGGTCGCTATTTGTGGTGGCGATTGTGGCTGCCGGTGTGGCCCGTGTGTGGCGAGGTTTAGTGTGCAGGTTTGCTGACGAAATTTTAGTGTCCTAATTTATTTATTTTTCTTTGCAGGAATGGTATCGAGTGTAGCATGGCTCTCGTTCCTGTGTGCCATCATACCAATCTCATTCTTCATCGCCTTCATCTTCCTACCCGAATCGCCTGCTTACCTGATGTCTCAAGGGAAATATCAAGAGGCTAAAGCAGCCCTAGTCTATTTTAGAGGAATCGACAACAATATAGATGCTGAAATCAAAGAATTAAAGGAAAATGTCCGGAATTACGGGAAACTGAAAGTCACCTTCAAAGAACTGCTGACAACTAAAATAACAATCAAAGCTCTAGTCGTCTCTTTTGGTCTTATGATCTTTCAACAGATGAGTGGCATATACGCCGTCCTTTTTTACGCTCAGTACATCTTCAACGCGTTTCAAATCTCCCAGAACCTACCCGGAGCAGCCATAATTCTCGGATTCTGCTTAGTATCATCTACATACTTCTCTACGATGTTATTAAAGACTGTGAGAAGACGAGTTCTTCTCATGATCTCTTTCGCGGTCATGGCTCTTAGTTTAGGTAGTTTAGCGATGTATTACCATTTGCAAATGTCAAAAATTATGGACATCAGTACGGTTATACCTTTGTTAGCACTCTGTACGTTTGTAAGTGTATACGCAGCAGGCGTAGGGCCAATACCGTGGCTGATGTTAAGAGAGATCTTCCCAAAAGCGGCCACCAGAAGAGCTACGGCCATTACAGCAGGATGTCATTGGCTGATTGCATTTACGGTTATTAGGATGTTTCAAACATTAATTAAGAAGGTCAGACCTGGTTGGACACTGTGGTACTTCGCGTCAATATGCGTTATTGGCTTGATCTTCGTCTATTTCTTTGTACCAGAAACTAAAAACCGAAGTTTAGAAGAAATCCATAATGAATTCGAAGGAATCCACAAAAAGAGAAAACATAGGCATGTGATCGAAGTCGAAAGTGTATCGGAGACATGATTTTAGAATAATCTGGGGTTTGAATCAAATTACAAATTTATTTATCAGTATTTAATTTGTCATTAATGTTTTTCAACTTGTGTTAAGTTAAAAGTACAAAATGATTGAAGCATACGAGTAGTTATTGCTTATCTGTAGGAGTCTTGGAGAGATGTTTGGTCGTTCAACTATAATTTTGATTCAAATCTTTTAATACATTTTTAAAGATATTCTTATATAAATTTAAGTTACTTGTTAACAATTAGATTTATAGGTCATCATACTAGCTCAGTAGGGGTTAACATGTTACTATAAAAGGCTTACTAGATATAGTTATGATTATTATATTATACTTGTCATATTTATTGTTATATTTTTATAAAATAAAAGAGTAAATTTATCTTGTTTGATTGATATGTTTAATATCTTGTTCAGATTACTTCTAAACTGATTTAAAATGCATATTAAATAAAAACGTTTATTGAGCTTTGGGGGATGGGCTGAGGAACAGGGTGTTAAGTTCTTCATCCACCATTGAAAAGGGAGGTTCCTCCGACCAGACGGGTGTTGTGTCTGGTGGGCTACTGCCCGAAGGTTATTGTCGGGTTCTCGTATAATATTGTTCAATCGCTCTGATAACTTTATTATCGCGATGTAGGATACGTCAGTTTTAGTTCGTATGTGGCGAGATAGATGTCGCTACAGAGCTATTGCGCATATATTGAAGATTAATAAGTACGGCAACCTGGACTTTACAGAAAGATTTATGTCATTAGTCGGCGAATAATACAAAGATTTGATGCTAATCTTATCCGAGATCTTAATCAATATAAAAATATAAGTGTCACCCAAGGTTTGAAATAAAAAATGCAAACAGACTTACTTGTAATTTTTCCTTGAGCCATCCTTCCAGCAGACCAACGGAACCTGCAAACAACGCAAGTTGATTGCCTGAATATTGGCATTTTCACATTTCAGTCACAGATCCCACCTTTATTTATTATAAATTGATATAGTATTTTATTTTTACAACAAGTCATAAAACTGATTTTTTCCAAATCAAAAAGTCATGGAGTATTCGTTGTGGGCTCGCGTAGAAAGGGTTCCGTATTTGGCCTCCACAAGTCACCCACTTATTTCAAATTCATTTATTTAAGTTAAAGTTAAAGATATCTATTTGCTTAAAATATGGTTTACAAGATGTTACCATGATGTTAGGGCTGACATGCGTGCCAATGATCTCACAACTAGAGACACTCACGACCGCGCGAAGTGGAGGAGTAAATCAAGGAAAGCGGACCCTGGGATCAAAAGCAATGGCTTTGGACGCAACCGGGATTGACCGTATAGATGAAGAAGAAGATGGTTTACAATATGTTAATATTTATGACCATGAGGAAAGGTCATTTTACCAATGGCATGCAAATTATTAAAATAAAATAATAAAAATGTGATACGTTTTCCGTGTTTGAGTCACAAAAAAGCAATTATGGACCTTTCTGTCGGTCTAGACTCTAGTAGATTCTGAGCAAATTGTCTGAGACAGATAGACAGATAGACAGTCGAGTGAGTTGCGTTTTTTCATACGGACGTTCAAAACCGTGAAGGCCATTTTGTAACTAGTATTCTAGGCAGTTCCCCAAATCTCTAAGACTATTTGACGATTCCCCGAAAGACCGCTATCCCACAGGAATACAAAACAGCTCCTCCTAAATAAGAATACAAGATGCTTTGTAACTTTCGTCAATACTAAGAGAAACGACTACTTTGCCGTAATGATAAAAATGAAGTGTTATTTCTAATTAAACATTTTCGCTTTATATTAAACGGTTTTCTGTCCAAGAGCAGACAGAATTGGAAAAACTATTCGTATGTATCATTTGTGATACATCGAACACGAAATATGTTTCAAATAGAAGAACCAATAATTAAAATGCAATTCAAATGTTTTACCAGATAGTGGACTTACGATTTCTATCATGTATCCTGTGCAGCACTGTAGGATAATATAAACTTAACAGAAACATATTGTGATCTCCATAAAAACAAAATTATAATAATTTTAAGACTGAGACATGTTTTGTGTTAATTAGGTTGACCAGGAAGCATAGTGGTGGATATAAGAAAACTAGCCATAACATCACAATTGATAATTACTTTAAAGAAAACCACTATCGTTACTAAAAAGAGAATAGAAATGAAAACTTCTATGTGACGTCGGACTAAGACCTCTGATGTCTCACGTCTGTTCCCTAGATGCCTGCCTCTGAAGGTGATTCTCTTTAAAACGTCGGTTTATTGCACAATTTGTGCGTTTTATGCCCTTTTTATTTCGCGACAAGGGAAGAAAATGACTGGGTGATTTTTAGTGACGGTATTGTATGCGAGTTACTTTTTAAGACTTGGTAATAAAAGAGCAAAGGAATGAGGGCGGTTTGAATTATTTTGAATGCCTCGACAGTTTATCTATAGTATATACATCTATATGTATATACCTATGTATTTTCAAGGGCAGACGCAATTTTGCAGCGGATAAAGCAAGCGTTAGCTTTTTTTTTATTTGACTAACATTATATCAGTTGTGTTAGAAAAATAATATAATAGACTCCAAAGACAATACAATAAACTCAGCAGAGAATGTGACATCGACATCTTTGCTGACTCCATGGGAAAGTTTAAGAGGAGGGTTTTGTTATCCTTATCTGTTTAGCCAATGTCTAATTTTGTTGAGTTGTATGTTATTGATAAATTGTTTATTTTGCACTAAAATAGTAATAGCTAATATAGCAACAATATAATTAAGGTCACTTATGTAACTAAAAAATTATGTAGTCCATTATTGCATGCCGTGGCAACCTGTTATTAAGACGGCACTTAGTCTATAGCCAATATTTGCATGTCTTACCAATTTGCTTGTAATTGTGCTTGTCTTGTTGGTTGTCCTAAAAAAAAAAAAAAAATTATGCTTAGTAAGCATTGTCACGCTAAAACACACCTTACGGCTTATTTTTATGGAAATGTGTGAAACTAAGACACTGTAAGAGTTGTCGTTAATAATTAGGCAATGTTTTCAAATTACATTGCTCGGTAACACATTTTCCACCGATCATCATCATCATCATCATTTCAGCCATAGGACGTCCACTGCTGAACATAGGCCGGTTGGAAGCGGCCTGTATCCAGCGTCTTCCTGCGACCTTTACCAGGTCGTCTGACCACCTTGTGAGTGGCGTCCTACGCTCCTCCATTCTAGAACCTTTCTGCCCCATCGGCCATCAGTTCTACGTGCTATGTGCCCCGCCCACTGCCACTTCAGCTTGCTAATCCGTTGGGCTATGTCAGCGACTTTTGTTCGTTTACGGATCTCTTCATTTCTGATTCGATCTCGCAAGGAAACACCAAGCATAGCCCTTTCCATAGCACGCTGTGCGACCTTGAGCTTTCTTATGAGGCCCCTTTCCACCGATGTCTATTTCTAATCATGATTATATTCCATTTTCTTTGCATTAACCACTTAACGCCTTGCTTTCTTCAACCACAGATTATCTAATTCAAACTAATATACCTATACTGTTGAAAACTTTCAAATCAAACGTCAATAATCATTTATTCAGTTTAGGACAGAAAATTGCCACTTATGAACGTCAATAATAACATTATTGGCCCATATAGGGCAGAACATGTCTCCTTATTTTTTGGGCCCTAATGGCGCTTCGAGACAAGACACAGACAATCTGGCAAGTGCTGAGAAGAAACGCCGGAACGAACTCAGTCGCCACAAAAAAATTAAAATCAAAATAAACAGGTACATCACTTTAGTTCAGGCTGGACTGACCATACATTCTTGTCATCAAGATAGTCTTTTTATAATATCCCTTAGACATTAGGGTAGTTTTGACATGTGAGGCCGCTATTCATTTCGGGATCATCAGTTCATCCGTGATGATCCATGATAAATGATCAGGGCGCTAGCAGCAGTGCTGAAATTCAAAACTTTAAAAAAAGATACATTGAGCTATATAAGTAGCAATGATAAATGCTTAGGAGGTATAAAATATTAAAATGAAATGTGAGCTCAGCCTTTTTTAGAGATCCGTGGATAACATAACAAAACAGTCATTAAAGCGTCATCCTATAAAAGCAGAAAATTGGAAAAACGGTGCTATTTTAATTCAATTCAATTCAATATATTTATTGAGTTCTATAATGTTACATAGGTGTTATAAATAGGTACATGAAACAGATCATTATAGACCCTGTTGGGCACAACAATAAGGTTGGACGGACGGACAGGATGACGCCATTTGTAGTTTATTTTAAAGTCAAGCACAGACCACGGCAGGTCAACCTACCCAACCCAAAAAGTTAAAGGTCATTCAACCGATTTTCAACTTTAAGTCCAAAAGGTAAAGATCAATATGAATTTAGAAAATTTCTCGTTTTATTTACATATTTATTTAGACTTTATTGCACAGATTTAAAACATCATACAAAAGGTGGACTCAATGCCATACTCTACCAGTCGACCATCTCAATGCCATGAGGCATACTCTACCAGTCGACCATTCGGCTAAACAGAGACGTTTTATGGGCTGTGCGATACAGGCGATATAAATTCAAATGAAAATGAAAGGACTTTTGTGGTAGGTTGACGAGCTGTGGTCTGTACCTTTCTGTTATCATTCTGTACAATGACGACATCTGTAGTGAACAGGGTTAGTCAAAACAATATGCCCCTAAATAAAGTAAGTACCTAACTTTAATTTTTTAAAAGCACACTTTGAACAAACTACTTAGTTATTTTGTTTTAAAAAAACCTTATTCTAAGAGTGTAAAAATACGAGTTTTATTGCTACCTGAAGTAGCTTATTCACTGATCTATTATTAATTCTAGTTTACATTATTCGTGATTTCCATAATATAATGGACGACTAGTCATAATAGGGAATATGCATGAAAAAAAAAATTTACTATAGTTATAGGAAAATATATGAAATTATAATCGTATAGTGAAAACAAGATTGATTTTAAGTAAAAAATAACCCTAATACAGTAATTAGAAATTAAGGTATACCTATCTCTTTCTAAAACAACTTTTACTATTAAAAATGTATGGCGGATACGTAATGTGACGTCACGGTACATATAGGATCTCCTTGTCTAACACGCGACATTAATGGGCTGTGAGTCAGGTATTCATTAATATTTTTCGCAAATTCTTAAAGTTTTATTAATTACTATTTATTTTAGGACCAAATAAAAAAACATGCTCCCCATTTGACAGCTGTCAATTGACAATTCGGTGTGTGAAGTATAATATAACCTATGCTAATTCCAAAACCCATTTGGAGAATTTAAGCTTCTAAACAGTATTTTGCTATTTAAATCACTTAGAATTTCAAGATGAGGTTTATTTTTACGAAAATACAAAATAGTATTTGCCATTCATACGACCTCTAATCACGGAAAGCTTACATCTTACGTCATATCCGTCCACATACTGACCTGTAATAAACTGGACAAGCTGTCGTCTAATTTAATTCGTGCAAACTACAGAACCCAAGCTCGCGCAATCGGCCATTTTTTCTAGTGCCACGTCGTTGTCGCGTCACCATTTGCCATGATGGATGGGGGTGCACACACTTCAGCATACATCACGTCTGAGCGCGAGATTATCACTTGAGCTGTGTGTGGAGGATATTATGGGTTGTGGCGCGGATTACGGGATTAATTTGTTTTTGCTGAATTAAAAAAGCAGGGTAAGATTTATGTATTGCTGAATGTCACTTTTTTGGCAATCGGATTGGCATAGTGGCGCGGTCATATGGCTTGAAAGCAAAGAGTGGTTCAATTTCTGGTTAAGATCAATTAAGAAAAAGATTTCGGGTTGGGTCTGGACATGCTGCTATATTACAGGGTTATTTTGTTAAACATCAACAACCCCTTAGGGGCTGAGTCCAAATACAACAACATTTTAGATGGGTCCAACATCGTCGGGTCGGCGGCTTCATGGGGGAGTGATTTTTTTTTGCGATTCTGATTTTAGTCCTAACAAAAGGTTGTATTTGAGTACCAGAATCAGCCCCTAGGGAGTTGTTGATGTATTAAAAATAACCCTGTATAGAAGGATAAAAAAAAAATGCATATTTTATAAAGTAATTGAACAAAAGTTGTTCACTATGATGCATAGAAAATGTGGTTCCAAGGTTGTCCTTTATTTACGAAACACCCTAAATAACTTTTAATTATTACATAAATAAATATTGGACAACATCACATACATTGCTCTGATCCTATGGTAAGTAGCCAAAGCACTTGTGTTACAGTAATCAGAAACAACGACGGTACCACAACACCCAGACCCGAGACAATATAGAAAGGTTATTTTTCTTCATTGACCGACAGGGAATCGAACCCGGGACTTTAGAGATAGCGACACCAAGACCGGTATGCTCGCCTTTCGGCTACGGAGGTATTGTTACATTAGTATTAATTGATTAGCTTATATTTCATTTTGAGACTTTATAACCTCGTTTTAACTGTTTTCACATTAGTTTTAATTTATTGACTTATATTCCATTTTGAAACTTTTAAACCTCGCCTGCTTTATTGAGATCTTATTTAGGCTAGGTTCTTCTATTACAATAAATGTAATCAAGAAAATAAACAAGTCTGTTTTCGTTTAGGTGAGTTAGTGAGAGTTAATTGCGAAGTACCTAGTGTTTGTTTTGTGACTCGGGTCGACTCTAAAAGTAAATTCTATTGAATAAATAAATAAATAAATCGTTTCAACAATAACACTAATCTAGTCCAAAAGTAAGCATAGCATTTGTACCATGGTTAATAGCAACCATAAAAAGAAATGATCATCATCATTATTTCAGCCATAGGACGTCCACTGCTGAACATAAACCTCCCCCAATGACTTCCAGATTGGCCGGTTGGAAGCGGCCTGCATCCAGCCGCTTCCTGCAACCTTTACCAGGTTGTCTGTCCACCTTGAGGGTAGACGTCCTACGCTGCCTTTGAAGGTACGCGGCCTCCATTATACAACCTTTCTGCCCTGAACATGTAGCTTGTATTTACAAATGCTCGAGCTCATTACACAATCACTTGCCCCTTGCGGGATTTGAACCTACGACTGCTGGCTTTATAGTCTGAAGCACGAACCACCACACCAGACGGCCTTGAATGACATCTTTTAGTTGCAAAAATTATGAGTTTTCCAGCTCTGTTGCTCCAAAGTCTGGTAAAATCTAATTGGAAATTTGCCATATCAAGTGGCTTAATTTTGTATTGATTCGTGATTGCGTCCACCTAACCAATAACTGGGGTAAGTTTAATTTAATTAGTATGCTTGCAAAAATATTAATTAAATTTTAATAGGCCATACCCACATCTTTATAACCCCATTTAGTATAAATTACAGCTTAAAACGCCTTAAATATCGCCAGTATCCGTTTACAAAGAAACCCGACGCTTTAATTAAGGCCTACTGAGTTTTGCGAGGCCATTACACAAGAAATACAAAGTGTACCTGTTGACACTTATATTTAAATTTCATATTTTTTCATTCAAACTGAGCTTAGGCTGATACTTTCGGATTATCAGGTACGAACTAAGGAATTCAGTTGAGCGTGAATTCAACAATCCTAGATATGTCCAAACTAGCTAGAAATTTCAAACGGTAACTATCACCTGACTTTTGTGATCTTTAGAATTACTGTTTTTTTATCACGATTTCACATAAAGTGCAATCAGAATGCGTTACCTAATCGTACCATTTAAAAAAAAAAAAATATATCTAAGATAATAAAACTTCAATTTTTTTTCAAGTAACTTTTATATGATCTTTTAATGGCATTAGATTTCAAGCAAGCACTGATTTACCTAGTTACTAGGTGTTGTGACATAACACGCATTTTTACCTAGCGATTGCTGTCCTACTGCAGGCCAAAGCCCACCCCCTAAACTTATCTCTGTTGGTGGTCAAGGCTTGCTAATCTTTGAAAAGCCGCCATCATTTTCGAGATATAACTCTTTGACGAGGTCTACCAGTAGGCGGTTAGTGCCTGAAGACTTTAGTCTAATTTCTGGGGCACATCCTTGGCAGCTTTCCCTTCCACTTCGGTGATTCCGGTTCTTAATAACAATCGGTTATGTATACTTTTCCTTTGTATTTCGGTGTTTAGTTTAAAAAATAGGTAACCTTGTTATGACTGTTAAAAGGGAAGAGAAGGGAACTTGCTTTACATTACAGAGCTATTTCTAGCCGAGAGACGGTAGTTTCTGTGCCGAGAGTAAATAAATGTTCTATTATTTCACCCCAGTAATAACAAAAAACGTCGTCTCGTTGGTTTCAGCGTTAATAACATCTCAATTAAGTAATCGAAGAGTTTTTAGAAAGTTGATGTGCAGAAAAAAATATTGAAAAAATTTGGGGCCCACCCTAACCCTTAGTTCACCACTGTAAAAGGGCTCGAATAAAGGCATTTTAACTTTGCACGAAAGAAAGAAAGTAACATTTACATGCAAAAGAAAGTACTTTGGAAGCGTAGGAGCAACACCTGGTTTTCATTTAGAGAAAGCAAAAAAACTTGCTTCCACGAGTTTTGTTGAATTTTGATGAGCTTCTTTCGCGGATACACACGGGTGTCTAGAATTGAGAGCTATCTTAGCTGAAATCTGTGGGTCAGTAAAAAGATCCGTGGTTTAACAAATGCGCCATACACTACTCCTATTGTCATAGTTTCAAAGTAAGGTATTTACATTCTTATGTTACAAGGTAATATCGAAGTTGGTATCGCTTTCTCTGAGGTCCCCGGTTTGATTTTCGGTCGGTCAATGTAGACAAATAACTTTTTATGTTGTCTCGGGTCTGAGTGTTGTGGTACCGTCGTTGTTTCTGATTTCTATAACACAAGTGCTTTGGCTACCTACCATAGGATCAGAGCAATGTATGTGATGTTGTCCAATACTTATTATTATTATAATTAATTTTAGTAGGGACGTCTCCCAGCATGCACGGGCCCAATACAAACAAATGATGTTACAACAAACTTAACTAGTAATGTTGCTAATAACTAGAGTAATTTATGCGATGAAAACTATTATAGCAACAGCCAGTCTTCATAAAGTAACTGGATAATGTATTTTTTTATATACACCATGAACCTTTAACCGTTTAAAAGACGTTCACATGATATTCTTTCTATGAAAATGAACAACTTTTTATGCGAAACCAAAATCGAAATAAAAAAATAGCTTTTCTATACAAACTGAGGTCAGCTTTAGTATCTTGATATATTTGATCTTTTCCATCCAACTAACTATTCTGGAGACAGTTCCTTTAACAGAAAGGGGGCGCATTCGATGCCTATATGCAATTGCCATAGAAAATACTGTGCTGACTTTTGGCCTAGACAAGGGAGGTGTTATTTATGTCGATGATCATTATACTTGGCTGGCCGTCCGTGTCACTCGTATACATGATACGCGAGATAGATAATGTAACATACTACCCGCGTTTAGCATTCCCGCCGCGACTGAGACTACGACATCAAAGTAGATATGTACGCGTAGTTTTCATATCGTGAATGAAATAAGCGATCATCTAGGATAATAGTCTGCACTAGAATTATTGGTACATTACTTTATCGTTGAAAGTTAATACTGCAGTGTGGTTATCCAACCAAATTAAAATAATATTGAGGGTGGGCCAAAAAGTAACGTTAAAAACTGGAATTAAAAATTACTCGGAAAACTATTTATTCAAAACACTTACGTTTAGATTTGCCCTAAACTCTACCTAAAATTATGATAAAAATAGTAAAAACTTGCTATAAAAAATATCTCGTTTTACCCCTAACTTGTGAACGTAGATTACAGGAAAAATAAGTACCATTTATTGATCAAATACCATTATGTTTCGACAAAAATTTTTCGTACTTGTTTCAGTCAGGAAGTATTTTTTTTTAACCAATTAAAGAGAAGAAAAAAAGAATTATAATTCATAGCAATTAAAATAACAAACAAAAACTAACAAAAAACACATTCAAATTCAATTATTTAAACCTCAAAACTACAAGTTCCAAAAACACGTAAAAAAAATGGTTGTTTGTAAAGTAGGTTTACGATCGAGATGTTTACGTGATAACGTCTTATTGGTGATATAAGTTTTTGGGAAGTAAGGAATTAATGAAGATAACAATTTTTTCAAATTTTGAATTACATCTATCGTTTTTAACTCAAATCAAACTTAACCGCACGAGAAAATCTCCATTCGTTTGTATGCCGCTAGAGTGAGAGAGACGGAAGATCGGTCCACTCACTCGAACGCTATGCCAGCCTCCGCTCGTGAGGATTCCGCGTGACAAGTTTCACGGAATGACTGGCAGCGCTCGAGATGAGACGGGAGATCGGTCCGTCTCTCTCTCGTTATACCTGCGATCGCGCTCGTGAGGTTTTGGTGTGACACAAGTTTCTGAACATGTCACCCGACTAAAACGATTTTAAAGACGTTATCACGTCAAAAAATCCTAAGTCAAAACTACACAATAGCGCTAAACTTACATGGAGATAATTCGGATAGGTCTGGGTGGAAGGAGGCCAGTAGTTTAGAAGGACCTACAACTTTTTTGAACTTTACTATTTATGCCACCCTGTACCTATCTAGTACTTAGTTGCGTTATTTATACCGCAACCGAACATTCAAAAGACAAAGATAAAGTGCACCAAAGAAGAGCGTAGTTGACGACAACATTTACTAACATTTGAGTAATTGAAGAAAGATTAAAAAAGAAACCCACACTAGGTGTCATAAACATTACATGCAGTTGACTCTACTTTAAGCTAAGAAAGTTCGCTGTGAAAGATCTTTAATGTGTAATGTGATGAAAACTTTGATAATACCTAAAAATAATATAGAAGACTCGATAAGTTTTGGAAAACTTCGTAAGATAAGAACGTACTATCAAGGAAGTTTTTTTTCAAATTATTGTTTTAGGCTGAGAACACTATAGTTTTAAATTATCTCAGGTCTGGGTGTACGGATGTTGCCCATAACAAAATGTAATGTCTGTATTTAAAAATATATAACTTTCCGTAGCCGAGATGCGAGCATACCGGACTTGGTGTAGGTATCTCTGAGGTCCCGCGTTCGATTCCCGGTCAGTCAATGCAGGAAAATAACTTTTCTATATTGTCTCGGGTCTGGGTGTTGTGATACCGTCGTTTTCTTTCATTTCTGTAACACAAGTGCTTAAGCTACTTATCTTAGGATCAGGGTAATGTAAATATGATTTTGTCCAATATTGATCTAATCAAGGCCACGCGCTATTTATGGACCGACGCGTTTGGTTAAGGCGGGAAGGATTCAAATTCAAATCTATATTTGCTTACTTAGTGATGTACATTGGTGGTAGGTACATATGCAACAGGATTGAAAACTTAGATACCTATAAGGTATCGCAAATGTAGAGAGCAGCAGATCTCGTCATGTACCTAACTGCGTCTATAATGTCAAAGATCTATTATATTCTCTTTGATAATGTAAAATATTTTTTTTTACTTTCATAAAAAATTAAAAAGTTGACATTTTATAAATATGAAAACTACTTATTAAAAAGTTTGACATAATCTACTAACAATATAATTTAATATTTGCGCATCTGCTTGCAGGCAAAATACTAATGACTTACATAATAATAATACCTGTATGTAAGTAAAACTGTATTCTTGCAAATAAATATTTGATGTGATTTGATTTGATTTGATTTCAATATTGGGTGGAGACACGTTGAAGCAAAAGAAGAAGATAGTTATCAGATTTCCCACAATTGTTTTTATGTAGTACTACTTACTCACTCATTTCGAAAAAACTTAAGCATCTTTTACAATAATTCCAATCCCTGTGATAAAACCTTAAATATAAAACTCTGTTCTTGCAAATTAATATTTGATTTGATTTACTAAAAGTCGCGGAGAAATCGGTGATATTCAGAGCCTTGTTGCCCAGTCCGATGTCTCTGATTTAAAAAATCAGCCAATGTACACGTGAGATTGGAAGAGATTATCTCCCAAGGCCAAAAATCCTCTCAGACTACAGATCGTTTATTTTCATCTCGCCGAAACTTCCATAAACATATACGTAGAGACAGCAAGAAAAAAAATGCAAAGAAAATATTGGGTTGGGATCCAAATTAAAAAAAATGAGTTTTGTGTTTAATAACTTAGAATTTCATTTCAGTTTATTTCAGTGTGTGTGAGTGTACGTGTGTGATTTTATGTGTGAATGGGCTAGTTTCCTAAAAAAAAAAATTAGTCCGTCAGTTGGATTAACAGAAAATATTGGACACGTATTTTTTCAAACAAAAAATGGTAAAGATATAGCCCATTAAAGTTTCGCGTAACGTCACGCCTTGCACTTTTTAGCAAGTCATGACGTCACTCCCAAACTTTGATGCGATTTATCTTCGTAATTTTTTGTTTGATTGACAAAAGACAAAATATGGGTCCAACATTTTTTGATAATCTAACTGACGGACTAAATAGAATAATCTTTTTTTGACCCAGAAAACTAGCCTATTACCTGTGTGTGGGATTGGTTTGCGTGCTTTTATTTAATCACTTTCTTGAGCCATTATGTTACTTTCATCGTACAGGCGCGATTCGGAAGAGGGTAATAGTAACAGCATTTATCATCCTCATCATCATCATGCCAGCCTATTGCAGTCCACTCCCAAAGAGCAAATTAATTCGGTTATAGGTATACATACGGTCACCCTATTAGCAAAAATGCTTACACATCCCTTCGTAAAAATAATAGAGCAGTGTAGCTCAGTGGTCAGGTTCATACCATCCGTGAATCGTGAGTTCGCATCCAAGCACGTATCTTTGTATTTTTAGGAATATAATGCAAATACCTAATCTAATATATCAGAGATATACCACTCTGTATGCATAAAATTGTTTGAAATGATATGAAAATAGTTTGAAAACTTTCGTGTCACAGAAGAACAGAGAAATATTTTCAAGAAACAAGTTGTTTCTGCACACTATACTTGCGGAAGTAAACACCGTAGTTCCCCGGGCGGCAATGTGTTTTTGATGACAATCGCTCCCGTACTCCAGTGATATTATAGGTGGTGAGTGTGGGTACTGTTCACGGTACGACTAATATTCGACATATGTTTCAAGAAAAATAGCATAGAATATTCAATTCAATATATTTATTGCATTCTATAATGTTACATAGGTGTTATAAATATGTACATTAAACAGATCATTATATGTATACCCTGTTGGGCACAACAATAAAGTTAGGACGGAGACGATGACGCCATTCGTAGTTTATTTTAATGGGTAATTAAAATGGTAATAATTTTTATAAAATTTAACAATTGAACTACATTAAAATAATAATGAATATTGTGTTTATCGTAATTAAATAAAATGTATTGTATAAGGCATTATAACATAATATTGTTGATTTATTATTGTAAAGAAAGTTCGTTTATATTTTTTAGATTTGGTCTTGTTCTGTCTTTTAGGTATTCAAATTTTAATACTCTATCATCATCATCATCATCATCATCATCATGTCAGCCTATTGTAGTCCACTCTTGGACGTAAGCCTCCCCCAAAAGAGCACCAAAAAGCGCAATCTTCCGCTTTTTTCATTCAGCTGGGCTGGGCTGGGGGGCGTCCTACGTTTGCCGAGGCATGGTCTCCACTCGAGAACCCGTTTACTTCTTTCATCGGTTCCTGTGGCCGGCCCACAACCACTTTAGCTTGCTATATTTTTAGACTCTGTCCATTACTTTGGTCTTCTGCCGACTGATGTAATGTTAGAAATATTTTTATAATTATTCCAACAAAACTTACTGCAAATTGACTGACTGCAAATTATATAGTAGACTAAACTTTGTCAGAAATCTTTAGTTTTGTTGGTCCTTGGAAGTGTTAGGTTCGGTCGGTTCGGTTAGTCAGGGGTTCCCAAAGTGTAAGCTGCAGTGCGCTAGTGCGCCGTAGAAAGTAAAAAGGGACGCCGCGAATCGATCATCTATCATTATCCGAAACAATAAGTATTCGTGGGTACCTCTCTCAAAGTGCCACGCTGTGCAGTTCCTGCACGGTCTAGCACGTGGTAAGACATGCAGGAGCTGGCTGTTTCGGTACGCGCGACATTTGCTACTGCACGCAAACAAAACATCCTTGTGTCGCCACAAGTAACGAATGAGCTAACCAGTCTATATTTTCTAAAGCGATAAAGCAACAAGAAATGAGAGTAGCAGTGTCAAGCCTTATATCCTGCATAGAAAAACTCTGTAGAGATCACCTAGCTCACCCGTCACATTGATTTGATTAAGTATTATTTTAAATAGCTAGCTAGGGTAGGGCGTCGTGACAAAATACTAAACTTGTAAGTGCGCCGCAAACTGAAAAAGATTGGGAACCCCTGATTTAGGTGTTAGGATAGCACAAGATCTATTCAAGATAGGTTTCTGTATGCAGTACGATCTATGAAAGGGCACTTAGCAAACAACGCTCGCTACCTGATCGTGCCGTGAACAGCCCCCTTTCCACGTATAATATATCAAGCTAATGGTGTTTATTTCGATAGGGCTGCGGTCGTTTTGTGTAATGGACCATGGAAATTACTGTAATCAACAACCCGGACAATATTTTCGGTTAGATTTCTTAGGCATAAGGGTGTGTGCATACTACTTGTCCTTAGATAATATATTATGTTGTATGCTGGACATCGAGCACATACCTTTCAGAGCTGCTGCTCTATTACCTATATCCGTATTGCTATACGGACCATCTTTCTTCAGAACACATTAGTGATTTTTGACTTACAATGAACTGACATGTCCTGTCAACTCTCGCCGATATAAAAATAGCGCAGTCACAGATTAAATAATGGTGGAACTTTTGTGGACAAAATAAATAACATTTCTACTCTATTCCAAATTTCAGGCTACATAAAGTGAGTGATTCGTTTATGGGGAAATATATTCGCTTCTTTAACAAATTACCACAGTCTATCGTTGAACTACCCATGTTTATGTTTAAATCTCATGTTAAGATTATTTAGTGGACCCTGGGCTCCAAAGCGATGGCTTTGGACGCAACCGGGATTAACCGTATAGTTGAAGAAGAAGAAGAGGAGTTAAGATTATTTTAATAAAAAAGGATTATTATACTGTTAATGACTATTTAAATGTCAAAAATGTCTGGAATTAAATACTGCCCTGTTCGCACAGGGACAATACTTTCTTGTAAACAAACTATTTAGAAGAGGCTGACAACAGTGACCGAGTTTCTTGCGCTGCTGCTCGGCGCTAGCCCATTATACTGTCCCGAAGCAGTGGTAGGGTAAAAAAAAATTGGAGCATCTTAAAGCGCGTAACTTAGGCCTATTTAAAGAAATAAATTGATATTATAATTGGATTTTGATTGATGAAACTGGAGGACCGAACTTATACTGTTTAACAGTGTTATTTTTTCAAACAAAAATAATTATCAATATTATATAAGAAACGTAATTTCATTGTTAGTCATTGAAATTACGTTTTTCTTACATTTTGATTGATTGTTTCATTATAATTCAATAACCAAGATGTATGTATATAAATATGCGCTACACATTTTATTTTTATTTTGCGGGATTCGAACCCTCGACCACTTTGCATTGCAGTCCAGTGTGCGAAACATAATACCAAGACAGTCGTCAGACTTTACCACTGGTCTAATCGGATCGCCAAATAGATTTTTTTATAACAGTGTGAATGTAGCTTTACCAGTAGGTTTAATTTTGTAATTGGTCAGATATTTTTCTTTTTTTGGTGGCAATAGTGACGACCTTATAAATAAAAGTTACTTGGTTGGTAACGATCATTGCTTATACAGGGTTACATTTAAAACATCAACAAACTGAAAAGACGTATGTTAAAATGTGTATAAACAGGGTTATTCAAAAACTACAACAACCTCCAAGGGACTGATTCTGATGCTGAAATACAACAACTTTTTCTATGTTGGGACCACCAAAAAAAAAAAACCATACTAAGCCGCTGACCAGCTGACATCATTTTGTATGAAGCAGTGAAATTTTTTTTTAGGTATGTTATATGTTGGTCTTATAGAAAAATTGTTGTATTTGAGCACCAGAATGAACCCCTTGGAGGTTGTTGATGGTTTATTAACCCTGTTTATACACATTTTAACATACGTCTTTTCAATTCAGTATTATATATTTTTTTAAATAATTATAAGTAAAAATAAAAACCGACTTCAAAAAACTAAAACGCTAATAATAACGCTTGCCGGTACGCGTACGCGCCTCCATTCTAGAACCTCTCTGCCCTATCGCAAAAAAATGCATTATGTATTCTAATAAATTTTATTTAAAAAAATAAAACCGACTTCAAAACACTAAAATGCTAAAAATAATCTTAACACCTAAGTACCTAATCAGTTACTTTTGGAGTCGGTGCAAACGAAAACATAGAATCTCTCATCGACTGGCACCGACTCCTAAAGTAACTGATTAGGTACGTTAGTGTAGATGATTAATGGCGTTTTAGTTTTTTGAAGTCGGTTTTTATTTTTTTTATAAAATAACTTATTTCATCTATTTTAGTGAAAAATCCTAATCAAAACAAATCTTACGAGTGCAAACATAATTTAACTGCTGAACAACGATTTCATTATATTTTTCCACCCTTAGGGGTAAATTTATTCCCAAAAATGTTTGATTATAGTATTTTTGAAGTATAAGCTATTCATTAAAAAAAGAATCATCAAAATCGGTCCACATTTGGCAAAGATATTAGGTAAGATAGATACTAAAATCAGTTGGCGTGGTACGGAGTTCATGCAATGTTTGATGATTTTCTTATAGGTCCCATCATCAAAATTCAACCAAATTTCTATGGGATCATTCTGAAAGTATTACCTTTCAAACAAAAAAATAATTATCAAAATCGGTCAATGCAGTAACGAATGATCGCTGAACATACATAAAAAAAAGATACCGACGAATTGAGAAACTCCTCCTTTTTTGAAGTCGATTAAAAATACGAATTAATTTATAATAATATTCCTCAAGATATGAAAAACTTGTTCTTAAATAAATTTAAAATCACGTTGCACAAGTGGCTTGTCGAGCAATCATTTTATTCTCTTAAAGAATTTATGAACTACAAGGAGAGTCAGCAATTAGAAACTCATCGATGTTAAATATATCATATTTGATCAACTTATTCTGTATTTCCTAAGTTTTTAATTAATTGCTTTAAGTAAGTACTCCATGTAAAACAATTAATGATTGTAATTTGTATTTGCATGCTATTGTTAATGGCTGGATAGGCGACCATGATATTCATCATTGTAAATCTTCTGTAACCCTGTTCAAAAGCAAATAAATATTATTCTATTCTATTCTATACGAACAAATACTACGAAACGTATGACCTTTAAGTGCTCAGATGTACCTGTATCTCCCTCGCACAAAAGAGGGTAGTGACGTCAGAGGCAGTCCTTAACCTTGCGGCCGAGTGGCCGAGTGCATTGTCAGTCACAAGAGAGAGCTAGTCTAGTAGAGAGGGGAATTTTGTGAGGAAATTCAGTATGAATCAGATATATTTTACTATAAACCTTAAAAACAATTGACTATTGCCTACGTACGAATAATTGATTGGAAACATTGGTTGATTGACGTTTATGTCACAGTATATTTTAACTGTGTCCATGTGATGTAGCGGTTCGCATTCTGGACTACATAGACGGGTGGTTGCGGGTTCGAATCATGCAGCAGATGTTTGTATGATGATGTTTGTATGAATGTATTTGAGTACTGTTAGATTATCTTTCGTTTTGTTTTTGTGGTTGACTTGTGAATTTTTGCTGTACTATGGATTACTGACTGAAACAATAGGCGATTTGCTTTGTACCAAAATTGACTTATCTAATAATTTAGTTTAATAGTTTAATAATTAAATATTATAAAAGATAACTGTAAAAAAATCATTTTCAAACGTTATATTTTTGTTACTATTTTACATTGTCAAAAACGCCTGTAACAATGACAGGCACGTCACCATTGAGTAACTTTGTACTAGAACTAACATCCCAAAGCAAGATTTTGCGTTACCCTTGCACAAAGTATGAGTAGTGTGACCGGCGACAAAGGTTTTTAACAAGCCTGTTCTAGTAATTTATAACTCAATGAATATTTAAAGGTTCGTGACGTTACGAATAAGTACATCATGGCCGACAGCGTTTTCGCAGGCTTTTAAAAACGTAAAGAATAAAATGCTATTTTTTATTATTCTCAAAGGTTTAAAAAATTAAATAAAATTGTTGACGCTTTATTTGAATATTACCAACAATAATAACTCTATTTCAGAACAGTCAAATAGCCTATTGAGTAGATAATGGTGTATTTTTGGAAAAGATTATTTATCTGCTGATGGTTGGTAATGTCAGTAAGCATTTAAAGTATTTCAAATTCAAACATTATTTATTGCAAAATGTAGATACACACACACAGTGGCTATAAAAAATTGATTTCTTAAATTCGACGCAAAAGTTATTATACATACTGTCAATAGCTTTGTCTTCCTAACACAAAACGCCAAATTTCCCAGACCAAGTTTCAACATTAAATCAAACTGATAGAGTTTAAGATCAATTAAGGAAATTGCAAGCGACAAAGTTTTTTTATTTTTTATATTAAACACTTATTTCATAACATCTCTTAGTTTTGAAAGGATAAACTCATTGCGACTGGTCTATGAAGTACAGATAATTGTTAAAATATATTTTTCTTCATAATAATAATAAATTGATGACGTTGAGTACATTATTAAAGTTATAATAAAATGTTAATTCAGACTCCATCCATTTGAACATGACAATGAATTGAAAAGCTTTTATAATGACGACCTGAAGGCTATTCTTTGATGCTGAGGTGATTTGACCTCTCGGGCAAAACCCTTATTCTTAGGCCCTAATTAAGTTCAATGTACAGCTTTACCTAGGTTGGAACCAAGGTGGGAAATACATTCATGAGAAAATGTAGAACAACTTACCTTAGTCTTTTGCTGAAACTATAAAAAATATAGCACACATTGCTCTGACCCTATGGGAAGTAGCCGAAGCAATTGTGTTACAGCACCCAGACCCGAGAGAACATAAAAATGTTGGTTTTCTACATTGACCCGACCGGGAATCGAGCCCGGGACCCCAGAGATGGCGACGCCATGCTCGCTTCTCGGCTACGGAGGTCGGTCTTCTTTAAATAAACAAATGGCTACAGACCGTTATATAAACGGTTAAAATGTTTTTTCCTTTGTACTTTGTTGGTTTTATAACATAATAATAATATGTATACATTTTAAATAATTATTAAATATTGTATCTATTAACATACATTATATTACTATACATTAATATTACTATTCAATAGCCGTACTTTCAGTGATTTAAATGATAGATAGATAGATACTCTTTGTTGCACACCATACAAGTAAATAATAATAATAAGATACAGCCATACCAATAAAAATAATAATTATAAGATTATTTCGTTGCAAACGTGTAATAATATTGTTATGAAGGAGCGGGGCTACCTGTCACAAGTGTTATTCTTAATACTTACTAGGTAGTCTCAACCACAACCATTGTTGAGTATCAAGCTGTAAACGAAATAAAAATCTTTTATCTTATCTTATCTTTATGTGGTGTGGAATGAAAAGTATCTATCTGTCTTATGTGAATTTGAAAAATAGCCTAGCTTACACCGGTACATTCTTCTTGTAAACATATTTTGCTCGTAAAATTTATAGCAGGCTGACAATGAAAATAGTGACCCAATTTCTTGTTCTGCTTTTTCTCGGCACTAACCCACAATTCTTGAAGCAATTTTAATGATTGTCCCATTGTATTTTTTTTAAACAATAGAGTTCCCCCAAAAGAATGTTTTTCAATTCAATTCAATTCAATATATTCAATTCAATATATTTATTGCATTCTATAATGTTACACAGGTGTTATAATTAGATGCATAAAATAGATCATTATAGACCCTGTAGGGCACAACAATAAGATAGGTATTGTGGGCAGAGAGGATGACGCCATGCATAATTAGATCAATTTGTTTATTTTAAGAAGTTGTAAATAATTAAAATAATTAAGAAATCATATGATAATTATTGAATAATTTATTGAATAACATAATCAAATAAATAGTATTTTTAGGCATTTAAATATTTATTTATCTTTGGATTTCATTTATTGTTTTAGATTGTTGTCATTTAAGTATTCGTTTATTGCGTAATAACATTTTTTTATTAACATTAATTTTAATTGTTTTATAAATTTTAAATCATTTACTTCATTTTTCATAAACTCCGGCAATCTGTTGTAAATTCGTATGAAACATAACGTTTTTTTATTCGGCTACATGGTACAGACAACAGCAACAACCTGCCAGCTACTTACCACATAACAATTTTCTCGATTGATATTGATATCTACGTGTCGGACTTATAGTTGAAAATCAGTGCAATGACCTCTAACTGTTTGGGTAGGTTGACCTGCAGTTGACTGTACCTCTCTGCGAAAGTAACCACGCTTTTTTGCTCTTACGAAATCATACAGTGACAATACAAAAATGTCATCATAATACTCTTTTTTCTCCCACCGCAAATATCCCCGACAGACGGGTTTCATACTAAGCCAATAAGTATTCCTGTCCTCCTGGGGGATTCTTAAATAACGTCTCACTCCTGAAATAACTCCCAAATTATTCATGAACTCTAAATAGAAGGTAGGGGGAGAAAAATGAGGAAATATGGAGCGGTGACACTTTGCTGATAAAGATGAAGGGAGGCAGATATTTAGACGTCAGTTACAATTACCTATTAAGTATACAGTGTGTGGCCTAGAACCGGGGATAATATTGAAAACAGATACTCTATAATTCACTAGTAATTGAATCATTATGGCCCCAACTAATTAAAATCAAAACTTTACTTTTTGATTTTTTCTAAAAAACTATAAATTCATTGTGATGCAAACAATGCAATAGTTCCGCTCAACTCGATCGATTGAGTTTATTCTGCATCGTACTTATTCGGAGCTAATCGGAATGAGTCTTTGACAATTAGTTGACAACGTTAGCGATAATATCGGTTTGCAATAATACACTGATTAAGAATCGTAACTTTAAATTCTTATTGTGTAAAGCATGGGTTTTGGTTAATTAATATCCATTCAGAAAAAATACTTATACTTCAATTCCCGCGGAATGGCGTACCCTTTGACGCCTCTGCCCTCGATACATCAATCGAGTCGAGTTTAATTAACGAGAATCAACAGACGCTCTGAAGGACGCTGTCATCAGTCTATAGTATTGTGCTAGATTTTGCCTCACCTATACGGTGACATTCAGAAGCAAAAATAAAATTGTACTTATTGATAAACTATGTTAAGCGGGTAGGTAAGTGGTAAACCATGAATCTTTTAGCTCTATAGAGTATTAAATGACATTTGTTTTGTTAGATAAAAATTTCGCCATTACCACCTATTTCTTTTGTTGCAAAATCGACATCTTTCAGAAATGCAAACAGGCGTTTAAAAGGAAGTGAGTGGCAGTATTAGATTCTTTTTCATCAAAAAATTAAAATAAATACTAATAATAATGTATAAAATCAGATTAACTTTTAAACTTTTTCCTTTTTCAAATTATAATTAATGTTTTTCTTTTTGTTCATAAAGTACGCCCGTTCTATTAATTGTTTTGAAGTCGACAAATTTTTAAAAACGCTGTATGTACCTTTATAGACATATCTTTTACACATGTTACTGATATTACTCTGAATTGTAATATTTACTGATATGTTGCTGATGAATCTTTTCCAATAAATAAATAAATAAATAGTGACGATTTGCTTTAGTACCTATGGGCTAGAGTTGGCAAGACTTGTCATAATACTAAATTTAACTCAAAAATCAGTTATACGTATCAGATATATCCGTCATATCAGCCATAAGACGTCCACTGCTATACATAGGCCTTCCCCAATGATTTCCAGATTGAAGCGGCCTGCATCCAGCGGCTTCCTGCAACCTTTACCAGGTCGTCTGTCCACCCTGTGGATGGACGTCCTACGCTGCGCTTGCCAGTAAGTGGCCTCCACTTTATAATATTTTTGCCCCATCGGAGGTCAATTCTACGTCCTATGCTCGCTGACACTTTAGCGCTATGACAGCGACTTTTGTTCGTTTACGGAACTTATTCTGGTTCGATCTCGCAAAGAAACACCGAGCGTAGCCCTTTCGATAGCCTGCTGTGTGAGGCCACGTTTCAGTTCCATACCTATCATCACTAGAGTTGTAAATTGACGGTCATATGCTATAAGCGTCCGTCATTTATGATAAATGCTCGGTCACATTGGACATTTATTGTCACGATGGTCACATTTTTTTTTTGGTATAAACTAAAAAAAAAGAAGAATTCCTCTAAAGTCAGTCTTAAATGTTATGTATTTGACAATAAGAACATACAATAAAACATGTAATTTGATCTAGATTGAACAAAAACTAAAACTTGCGCGTGACGCTTTTTAGCTTGTTCGTGCAGCAACATAAATTAATTTTAGAAATTTCATTTCATTATAGATCATCACTACTAAAGCCTGTCTTTCTTAAAATAATGCACTTATTTGTGACCAAATTTTTTTTTTCATTGTCAATATAATTGATTGTGGCGTTAGTGACAATAAATGTCCAAAATGTCCGGTCACATTGAGAAAATGTCCAATTTGCTCGGTCATATTGGTCAGACATTTATAACGTGACGAACACTTTACAACTCTAATCATCACACACATTTTATAAAACTTATTTTAGATAATTAAATTGCTGAGAAACGACATCTGATACTTTTATTAACCCCTTTAGGCCCCTAAGCCTAGCAAAATGAAACACAATTATTTTTTTAACCGACTTCAAAAAAGGAGGAGGTTCTCAATTCGTTGGAATCTTTTTTTTATGTATGTTCAACGATCATTCGTTACTACGTTGACCGATTTTGATAATTCTTTTTTTGTTTGAAAGGTAATACTTTCAGAACGGTCCCATATAAATTTGGTCAAATTCTGATGATGGGATCTATAAGAAAATCATCAAACATTGCATGAACTCCATACCACGCCAACTGATTTTTGTATCTATGTTACCCAATATCTTTGACAAATGTGAACCGATTTTGAAGATTTTTTTTTTATTGAATAGCTTATACTTCAAAGATACTATAGTAAAAACTTGCAGAAAAAAAATCAACCCTAAGAGTGGAATAACAGAAAATAAAATCGGTATTCAGCAGTTAAATTTTGTTTGCACTCTTAAGATCTGTTTTGATTAGGATTCATCACTAAAAATAGATGAAATAAGTAAATTAAAAAAAAAAAAAAACGACTTCAAAAAGCTAAAAATAATCATAACACGTAAAGTACCTAATCACTTACTTTTGGAGTCGGTGCCAGCTGATGAGAGATTCAATGTTTTCGTTTGCACCGACTCCAAAAGTAAGTGATTAGGTACCTTACGTGTTAAGATTATTTTTAGCTTTTTGAAGTCGGTTTTTATCTTGTTTATAATTTTTTTTGTTACGCGGTCTCATACGACAATCCGGCAGCCGATAAGCTAACTTAAAATTAAATCATGTGTATTATATTTACCGGTGACTTTGGTTCTGTATCAGATTGTTCCATTCAATCTTTATGTTAAACGCTGTATAAAGAACCCATGCAAACACTACAGACACACATACAAAAGAGTTCTACCGATCCCTCGCAGTATCAGTATGGCATTGAGCGCGGCTAGTTATGCAGACCATGAATTATTAATGACACTCCACGCGGCAATTGAATTAAATCACTTCGCTTTTATACGGAGGACGATTCACACTTGAAGCTTTTAGTAGGAATTAATCTGGGAGAAAAAGGCGGGAGAAGTCAGTGCTATCGTATACCTAAGCACTGATTTCTCTGAGAGGTCAGTGTTGTGGTTTGTGCGTCGGAATATTAAATCAAACTTTCATACAAATCCAGGCTTATAGGCCGTTTGAAATAATTAACAATATCGTCTAAGTAATTTTCTTCTCCAAAGTACATTCTACCTAGTGCTGTGCTGTGATAGTTTTCATTTTAACTTCGTTATGTATACTACTGTCATGATTTTTTCACATTCCATTCAGCTGGCAAAGATGGCCCGACACTTGACTTGACACAAACAAAAAAAAAAATTTAAAGTTTAATATCACACGAAAAAGGATCATTGAATAAAAAAAAAGTATTTGTACACTGACAACATTTTTTAAAGGCCTTATCTAACTACAACCATTTTTGAGTAGGTAGTTTTTAGTTTTAGGTTAGTTTATTTTTGTGTTATTAGAATTTTGTTATTGATCATGATTAATAAATCCAAAAGATTAATAACTACAAAATAAGAAAATATATATAGTTTATATTGATCTTTGCTAGAACCCACATAATGCGATAGACAAGAAAAAAAAATCATTCAGTTCACGTAGAAAAGATAGCCTAAAAAATATTGTTTCCTACCAATTTGCGTGATTAATATATACCTTTACAAAAATAAGATTTTCTAGTAACAAGAGTCTCTGAGCTAAGTCACGGATAGACGGACAGACATACAGATAATCAGACAGACGAACGGAAATGACTGAACTATAAAGGTTCTGTTTTGACTACGGAACCCTAAAACTCGGAGGTTTTTTATCTAGGGGCTGCGATGTAAGTATTCAGATCAATTTACACCCACATCCTGGTAGCGGACTTCCAAGACAGCTGTTAACAGCTCAAATTTGTCCTAGATGCACAAAGGAATCACATAATAGCTAGAATGAGGGACAGACACAGAAGGCTTACTCCACTTTAAATACAGCCAGATTGTTGTACTGTTTGTCAAAGTCAAAAATTATTTATTCAGTTTTGGACAGAAAATTGCCACCTAAGAACGTCAATAATAACATTATAGGCCCATTTGGGGCCAGAACATGTCTCCTTATTTTTGGAGCCCTACTAGCGCTTCGAGACAAGACACAGACAATCTGGCAGACAATCTGGTAAATTTTGTAATTAAATGTTGGTAAAATTACAAACTTAACTAAAATTTTCCATGCTAAGTTAAATACCACCCCAAATCAATCTACCTATTCCGATCACTGCTTATAAGCTATCCCAGACTTTGTTCTATATTTATGCTAAATTGTATCCACATCCGTTCAGTCGTTCTGGCTTGATTTGCGTTTGACTTTTGCATTTATAATAGTAGTAACATATGATTTTTGTAAGGCAAGTATTATATAGTTTTCAGAGTTTTAGCGTGAGCCTACCGAACTACTTATACTCAGGTAGGATGGGCTAAATCGGTGCATCGGCTGAGCTCAACAAATCGCTGATTACTCGTGTTTGTGCGGGCGAGTCCGTGTAACATAGTTATATACTGGAGTGCGTCCGGAAAGATGAGCCACAGTCTACTGAAATCAGTCAGTCCGAAGCCAAACTTCGAATCTTTATTTAAGACAAACCCTTTACAAAAGCATTATGCAGTCACGTCATTTTTTGAAAGTACGACTCATCTGGTAGTACTTGTAGCTCAGCGGTGGCAACACTTTAGTAGTAATTGCCAAAGTTAAGCAACCCACGTTGCGGTTGTAATTGGATGTGTGACCATTCCGACCATATTTAGTGACATTTATCACAAGTCACGTTAAAAGTTGGTCCCGGCTAAATATCGCTTGATACCAGACGTAAAGCCTAGTCAGAGCTTGATTACATCTGACAGTCTGGTTTCACTGACCTTACGACTCCACCAATCGGCACTGGGCCCGCGTGGTGTTGTTTGGCCCAAACCACCTCATAGTTGTGGTGAGACCTGTGCCCTGCAGTGGGACGTATACAGATATACTTTACTTTAAGATTTAGTTGCTGATACTTACACCAAATTTCATACCTACATTATATAATAGTCTGATGGTGGTAATTTTGTATAAATAGAGAAAACTTTGAAGTTGCTGCCATAATAAAAGTAGTTGCTATCCAGCAACTGTTTTGGTACTTTCAAGGAACTTACATAAATTCACCCTGAACAAATGCCTTCCCGTGGGTGGATCCCCGATTTGAATCCCGGTCAAAATATACAGCTGGCACCCGACTTTTTTAATGATGTTTTTTAAGAGAGAAAACTGAGGACGCATTAGAGAGATACTAAGATTTCTATATGCAAAATACTGTTGGACAGAGTGAAACATCTGGTATCTAGTTAAGCTATGGCTGATATTAGGTTAGAGGCGCTACAAACACACGGAAGTCTGTTAGCTGTGGCCACTAAACTAATGATTTAGTAATGCCAGCAACAGGGTTTTCATTTCGCCGTTCATCATTTCAGCCATAGGACGTCCACTGCTGAATGGACGAATGATCATTGGGGGGGGGGGGATTGCCAATACTCGCCACGCTTAGCAGGCGAGTTTGCGAGCGCAGTTTTTTTTATAAGATTTGCACGTAGACGCTGCTGCCCGTCTCTTGCTACAGGAATTAGTCGCCTCATACAACACGCCTCCTGTTGGCGGTAGGGAAGAGTATTTTTTACGGCACGTTTCGCCGTTAATTTTGCCAAATAGCTCCTAGCTCTAATAGTCTCTGTTTACAAAGATGTAAGGTCATGAAAATTTATTCTCAAAACAAAATAGAGGTGAATTAAAAATAGTAGTCCTATGTCCTTTCCTACAGTTCAAGGTTCATGCTTTTTGAACTAAATTTCATTAAATTCGGTTCAGTTTTCGCGATAAAAAGTGAAAATCATCAAAATTGGTTCAGTTGCTTAGGCTTGAAAACGTAACAGACAGACAGACAGAGTTACTATCACATTTTTTTTAAAAATTTGTATGGATTGTTTGAATCACCGCACACAGGATTAGATACGAATAGAAAATATGACTAACCCATCAGTGAATTGAAGTATAATATTGGATGGAGACAGACAGATACAGAGTCAATTTCACATTAAAATGTATAATATTAATACGGATTAGTTTTAAGTTGTAGACTTTCATGTAAATTTTAGAATATAGTAGAGACATTAATGAAAAAAATAGAAAGTATGAATGACTTACTAGTAGGTTCGTTCTAGAGTATAATATTGCCTGGATATAATAACTCTTGAATCGCTCGTCTCATAGCCTCAATCAATTTCAGCTTCTCGCAACAGAACTAATAAATATACCTACAGAAATATGTGACGGGAATAAAGTGTAGCCGCGATCGATCCTGCTAATTGCTAATCCGATTGTACCAGTCTTCTAGTTAGTGCTCCTGTTTGCTGTTAAGGCCTGCGTAGACGAGGGACTTTTGACGCGGACTTTTTTGTCCGCCAAAATAGATCACTTACAATTGCATCGAGTACCGCACACGATGAATTAAAAGTACCGCGTACAAAAAGTCCCCCGAATAACCAAGGACGCCAAGAGATCCGACTGGACAAAAGTACGGTGGAGTCCCTAGAACTCATGTAACTAAGCGCAGCGCAGCGCGACGTGTTGTGAAGCTTGCCACCTACACCTGAAGTGATGACCACGACCACTCTGACAAGAGTGTTACCGACGAAGAAGAAGAACTAAGCGCAGCAACGCACACAGCGAACTTTAGTCTCGAGCGTGACGCTCGTATGCACGATGACCGGGCAACAAATGATCGCACACCGTGTGCGTTGAGTCCGTGGCAAGTTCTCGGCGGAAATTTTTTCACGATTCATGGATTTTTGTCCTCTACGGACAAAAATTCCTCGTTTGCGCAGGCCTTTAGAGGAACCCGCATTAAAGCTGGGACATAGAATCGGTTCCATTATTGTCAAATTTAACTTTCAAAACATCGGACCGCGCATCTAGGGTTTCGTGCAAACTTGTGGGTATGTAAATAGATTGTCTTTAACTGGTACAAATGTCTTAAATTTTTCAATAAAGTACCACAGACTTGTTGAACCACAGTACATGAATTCAAAATACACATTTAAAAAATCCTTATGTTTTCATTTTTAAACCGGCTTCAAAACACTAAAAAACTAAGAATAATATTAACACGTAAGTACCTAATCAGTTACTTTTGGAGTCGGTGCAACGAAAACATTCAAACTCTGATCAGCTTGCCCGCACCCCGCGCTTAAACTCTAGTTTAAATCATTTTGGTACAGAAACAAAATAGGGGATAATTCGAAAGGAAAAATATCGTAGTAATTCGTTCGATATTTTGTATCCATAGGTATACAGTTGCTGTCTATAGGTATTTACTTTACAAAAAAAACAATTGAATCTTTCAGTTGATTTAAAATAGCTTTCACGACAGATAAAAAGGCCTTTAAAAGATTGCCTTTTACAAGACTTAAGTCCACCTTTTATCCTGACCATCTGTTTTCATTGCGATTTAGCGAGACTTTTGTTAGATTGTTTTTAGAGATCCTTTAGTTTATAGACCCATTGGTTGAAGTAATTGTCTGTTGCCATTTAATTTATTGCGAAAATGGCTCCCGTTGGTTCAGAATTTTCTCCAATCTTTTCATAGTGGTTTAATTTATCGAAGTCGCATGCTACTTTATGCTAGTCTATATTTTCTCTTACCTAGAAATGTAATGTGTAAGTGTGTATGAGTATGATGAGTGTATAATGAGTTCTGATTTTGATTTAGTTTATTAGAAAGAAAAAAAAAACTAGTTTAAATAAAGGCTGTAAAGTATTTCCTGTAAAAAAATATGCCTTATAATACTACTGAGTTGAACCTTGGTTCGGAAAAACAATATTAAAGCTTACTCGAACATTGCTCGGATAGTTTCACCGCTGGTTCCAGCATGTTGAACTTCGATCGTTACTAGTATTGTTAACTTTAGTCCTTTCAAGATAAGAAGATATTTATGACACTTGTCATTTTCCGTTTCACCCATACTATTTACGATAATATCTTATAAAACATATTTTAAATATTTAATTTATATCATTGCAAAAACACAATAATCTTTGCCTCTAAAAATCTAAGTAAAAATTGCAAACCAATATTATATCTCAATGATTTAACAAATAAATTAATAGGATTTCCTTCAAATACTTAATGCGTAAAACGGAAAGTTTAATTATAGGGATTGACAATACATAATCGGAACTAAATTAGTACGTACGTACAGTAGTACGAGAGCGTCTGTATGCGATTTGTATTATCGTTTTTTTTCGCATAGTTCCTATTTTGATTTTTGTTACTGTTTTTGTAAAGTTTTCGTTATTGTTTCGCTTTTATTTGGTAAAATGCCAAAAATAGGAAAAAATACTTGTCAAAAATCTGTATACGGCACTCTGGCAATAGAACATTGCAATATATATTTATATATATTATAAATAAGTTCATTTGAATAAAAATCGGTTTAACTTTTTTATAAACTTTCTCGATTTTCAAAAAGAATCGGTTGGATTTCATTAGGGCACATCACTATTTGTGTGAACAGGGAAGTCACGTGATGTGTCATAACCTTCTTCTTATCTTGAAAAGGGTATACTCCAATGAGTTATGGGTCGTTTTTGATAGATCAAATAGGGTTTTTTGTCATTACACTCTTCCATTGTAATTTTTTTGTAAACGTTTTTAAACGGTGAGAAACTCCAACACTATTGTTGCTTTCCGACGCCATTTTACAATGGTGACAGCGCCACGTGGCAGAATGTGGACCAAATTTTAAAGACTAGACTAGGCAAGTAGTTAAACGTTATCAATCCAAGCCATTGCCTAGCTCTTTAATTGGACGGATGAATATCATTTGGGCCGTTAGCTAAACGGCACCGATAAGTAAAAATACTATGCGGCTATTTAGCTAGTTGGCTGCGACATTATGTATAATTAACATGGTCTAAAGAAAGCCAGACCTGTTTAACAAAAGTACCTGTAAGTCAAAAATCGCCACAAACAACTAAACGTTCTCTTCGTAGGTCATGATTAACATGTAGATGGCGTTACCATATGTGTAACTTGCATCATCATAACCATCATTATTAGCTTAGAAGTCTACTGGAAATAGGCCTCCCCCACAGAACGCCACAGCTAGTGCTTAGGGGCCATTTGCATGCAACGGCTTTCCGCAGACTGAACTAGGTCATCATTACACCGGGTACAAGTTGAGAAGCCAATTTACGCTGCTTCTTCCAATTCAAATTGCCACTCCAGAATCTTTCTTACCCTAAAATGCTTTACTGCTCAGATAATTTGATTGCAATTTGTCCAATTTCGCAGCAACGTCCCAAAAGTCTTGTACAGGAAACAACACGTAACGTCGCAAAAAAACCAAGCGCAAGTCACGTAGATCCCATGGGTATTACAGTTGCAAAACTCCGTAACGAATGCAAACGGAGTGAACAGGGACGAACTTAGAGATTTTGGGAAGGGAAAATGGTGTAGCTTTGTTAGCTTGCAAATTTAACAGAGATGAAACCAATAAAACCAATTTATTTCTGTAAACAGGCCTAAACTAAGCTCTTTTACACGTCCCAATATATTTTTTTACCCTACCATGATGATTGCTATCAGTGCTTCTTAAGTCAGCAGAGAATGATAACTAACCGCCATCATAATAATGTTGTATTTTTTTCTAATATTTTTCAGATTACAAACTGCTATAATAATAACCCTTTTATCATAATTACTGTATGTAAATTCTAACAATTCCAACGGGCTACCTATTTATAACGGCTCAAAACGGATCTATAAAGGTAGAACAGATGGACACAAATACTTATTTTTTAAATATGGACTCATCCCGCTCTTTAAGCAAAGCAGTGATTCTGCCAATGTCGAGTGTATTCTTAAAATAGTTCGCAAAAAATAACGGGTATTTAATTTTTTCTTGGATCCGTAAAAGCAAGTTGTCTTGAGACTAGTCACTTGACACACAATGCAGCGTTAAATACAATGAATGATATTTCAATAATTTCAGATATTTATCACTTCACCAAACATTAGAACATAAACTACACCAAACTTGCACTCTAAATCTCTTTAAATGAAATAAAAACCATTAAAATAAATCGACGATGCTTTTTTTCCGGACCCCTACCACTACCCCCCACCGAATCCAGAAATACGTTCGGCTTAATCTCAGCTAAAGGGACCAGGCAATGTGGTATAACATCTTATAAGAAGACTAACTAATTGATATACAGGATGTCCCGTAATTCAAAAAACTGGAACACACATATTCTATACATCATGGTAAACAACTTTTCTTCTATTACGTTTGCATAAATGCATTAAAATTTATCGACTCCATAAACAAAATTACATAACAGCCAATTGAATTTTTATAGAATAAAAAATACATATTTTTTAAAAGTCATATAACAAAACTTGTTCACTATAAAATATAGAATCTCAAGGATAACTTTTGTTAAAAAGTTATCCTTGAGATTTGGGACACCCTGAATAAGAGAGACCTTTACTGCATCTTTAATAGCATTTCTATAGTTGCAAGAAAACAATATTTTGCTATTCCCATTTTTTTCTTTGCCCCTGAATCCGGCCCTTGTAATAGATAACGCAATAATAATAACCGACTTTTTATTTCTCCCAGATGAGAGAAACGCTGGATAAACTGTGTTTGTTAATATATGCTACAATAGCAATTCGTTTATGTTTGCTATAGTTTCGGAATTCTCTTCTGTGAACCTTTATCCATTCTACGTCATAGTTGAGTTATTTTTAAATTATTTGCTGACCATAGAGGTTTTTTTTATAAACATCTTTTTACAACTTGTCCTACTGCTTTTGAATAGTTAATATTTAGTGGTTACTAGTAAAGGTTGCAGGAAGCCGATGTCAACAAGCCGATCTGGAAGTTATTGGGAGAGGCCTATGTTCAGCAGCGTCATATATCTGAAATAATATGTTGGTGATTTTTTGTAATTCAAATGGTAATTTTTTTTTGGAATTAAAACTAACTCTTTTGCATTCCGAGCCGGCATTTCAGTGTGCTACAGAGAAAAATAATATAAGTATTTTCGAATTCGAATCTTAATCTCTCAAAACAAAAAATCAAATAGATGTCAGATTATTGTGACATTTAGAAGAGTCAGTAGTTTTGATGCTGACTGTAGGTACAGTTTAGCGATTATTAGGCCCTAGTTCATAATTTCCTAATCTAGGTAATTTAGATTTTGACGACTTGATTGGCGTGATGTCGCGGTAAGACTTAAACGCTAATTGTACCGGGTTCGATTTAAAAAATAAATTTTCAAAATAGGTCAAGTTTGGGTGTGCTGGGCGGCGCCTCTAGCTCAGTTAATTGTCTAGCACCTCGTGAAACAAAGATGTTGATTCCGTCATCGAAATCATGACACTTTTGGTTTTCTTTTTATTCAGAATCAGAATCAGAATCAGAATCAGAATCAGAATCAGAATCAGAATCAGAATCAGAATCAGAATCAGAATCAGAATCAGAATCAGAATCAGAATCAGAATCAGAATCAGAATCAGAATCAGAATCAGAATCAGAATCAGAATCAGAATCAGAATCAGAATCAGAATCAGAATCAGAATCAGAATCAGAATCAGAATCAGAATCAGAATCAGAATCAGAATCAGAATCAGAATCAGAATCAGAATCAGAATCAGAATCAGAATCAGAATCAAAATAATTTATTATTTGCAAATAGGCCATTAAAAGCACTTTTACACGTCCCAATATATTTTTTTTGCTCTACCACTTTACTATAATATGGGTTTATTGACACATATTTAGCTTCACTTGTAATGTAACTAACTACATCTAACTGACATATCGATTTAAAACTTTGTAAGTATTTTCGGTTGACAATACAATAATTACCAAATTTAAAAAAAAAATGTTTTGAGGAAGCTTAATACGTATAAGTGTATTTTATAGTTTTTGATACATTTTTTTTATTTATTTCCCAAAACCTCTACACTTACCCTTTGGGTGGATATATTTTAAATTATATACTCCTGTCATGCGACAAAGAATTATATTTGTCCAGTCAGTGTGAATTTCACTATATTTTACTCTTAGAGCATACTAAAAGAGCTCGTAGTTATTCTCGGACAAACAGAAAGACGTGGCAGACATATTCCAACATTTCCAACGCCCCTGGGAACTTTCGCCGGGACACGTGGTAAGGTTGTCCTTAGGAGATTGTTTGAAGAAGCTTTTGCTTATAAAAATGTGTGGGCATTTTATTTTTGTTGGCAAATAGGGTGAAATGTTATTCTATACTCAGTTGGGGTTTGGATCAGCTCTTAGTTGGAATATATTTTTTATTTATAGACATTATATATTGCATATACATACAGGGCTACAAGGTAGTGCAAAATTTAAATAAGATATGTTTAAGTACGACATTGTAAAAGTTTAAAGTTGAAAAAACAAATGGCATTGTCATATGTTTGACTCGCGCAGTGTATGTATTTTTTGGATTGTATATATAGGCAAGATGATAAGGTCGAAAATGCACTTGAATAAAATATAGTTCAGTACTATTGTGGTTTTATTGGATAAACCCTTTATAAGTTCCAGAGCAACATAGATCAGTGAGGTGTCAAACATGGTCCTGCGAGCCGGATTTTATGAACGTCAGTCCTAAGAAGGGGGACGCTAAAATAAAAAAATAAAAAAAAAAAAAAAAAATACGAAATTTATCGTACTTTATCATCATTCTCTTTATTTCAGTCATTCTAACCATTTAATCCAGTTTCTTAAATCCGATGTCATTCGCGTATTCGCGGAAACATTGCCAGCAGATGTTCAATCCGTATTTACGAATAAGTCATAGGACGTCCACTGTTAAACATAGTATCAACAAGTATTAAATATTGTGAAAGTTTAGTTATAGGCACTACTGCCTAGCATGTGCACCAAAACACGATATGGTATTATATGATATAGCGAAATATCGACACCAATTGTAAAAATATGACAGATATAGCCGCTATTTTTTTTTTTAACGAAACAGTGATATGATGTTGCCGGCACGGCGATTCAATATGGCATATAGCCGCCATCAGATTTTTACAATTGGTGTTGATATATCGCTATATCATGTCATATCATGTCGTGTTTTGGTGCTCATGCTAGGCAGGCAGGTCTTTAGTTATACTCTTTACCCATGTTACTATAAGTTTACGTGACTGTTTGTTGTCTTAAATAAATAAGTAGAAGACGTGTACCACGTTTTGGTTGAGTGTGTGCGGAACGAGGCTGAAAAAGCAGATATCCACCATCGCCACAATATTGACCTAAGAATTCCAGGTTTATGTAATACCATCCTTGCTTTCCCTATGTCTGACATGGCCAGAATCTTATATAAGATTAGTACAAGTAGGTTTAAGACGTGTTTTAAAATAGTGTTATTGTACTGAATTTTAGTGATTTCCTATGAGGGTGACATATTCACTGAGTGAATAAACCCTCTTTAATAAATAAAGATTTTAAAAAAAACATAGGCCTCCCCCATTGACTTCTAGGTTGACCGGTTTAAAGCGGTTTTATCGTACTTAATTAATTTTAATCTTCATTTTGTTGAAATAAAATATGCTTTTAAGTTTTTGAAAAAAAATGAAATCGAAAGGTGCGTCATCATCAGTGATCGGAGTAGGTAGATTGATTTGAGGTCAATGATCTCAAACATTGATGTTAATATGGACATGTCTCCGGGATTACGGAATTTCTTGGCATCAGTTTTTGAAAAAATGCATATCCATATTATGCTAGCACTACCAAAGTACATCAAATCAATCTACCTATCACTGATTATAACTAACAAACAATGCCTCTGTAACTTTTGTAATTTGTATGAACACTGTCTAAAATAATTTGATTTGGTTTAATTCATCAAAGATCATAGGCGTACACCAACGCCGTTCTAACACGGACCTTATGCAGTGCACATACGGTGCAATTTAATGACTTAATCGTAAATTAGCGTGAGCCCGATTAACATGATATTATTACCATGTAACTTTACTTTAAGTTTTATCTATATTAACTTAATAACACCCTTTGGGAACAGAACCCTAAAATATAAAAAAATATAATGTTTTTTTTATTTACAAATCTAAAACACGCTAAATCACAGCTTTGTTTTTGTTTAAAATAAGCAAAAGGGTTAAAGCAGGGGTGGGTAGAAACGTAATTGGGGATAAGTCCGCAAGGTACGCGCGACGAGTTTAAGAAAGCCACACGATTAAGGATGTGTTAAGGGGAAGACAGCTTGATTAATTTACTGGAAATATATTTTTAACTATTTTTTGTACTTATTCGTACACTCTATAGTTAATTTTGTCTTATATACAATTTAGATAGGTATAGTCAACGGCAGGTAAAACCTACCCAAAAAGTTAAAGGTCATTGAACCGATTTGCAATTTTTAAGTCGAGTCGTAGAGATCGATATTAATTAGGAAAATTTTACGTTCTGTGGTAGGTTGACGTGCTGTTATCTGTACTTTCTGAAAAGTGGTACAAATTACTTAGAAAGCTAATGGCACTAACAAGATAAATATACCTATGTAATACGTAATAAGCCTTTTATAAAAAAGCAGGTTAAAATTTCAACGGTTTATTTTTTACATACAAGAAAGAAATCTGTTGATGTATAAAAGAGGTAAGTACATAAAATCAACTGAATTATATAAATTTAAATAGATGTAAAAATTTAAAATTATGTTGTTAACGTTGAATACGTATTTTGTGAATCGAGTATGTCCAAGTATGATTCAGCAGTATGACAAGGCCAAGATTTATAAATTTTTATAGGTCCTATCACAGATAATAAAAATTTTTATTGAACCTTACTCATATCTGAGTCCAAAACAGTATTTATCTTGCGGTGGTAAATTAAATCAAACGATTAAGTCCAATGGATACCCCATTTTAGTTTAGCTTACATTCCCGCTCAGTGAACCCCTAAAGTTGCCCGTAAAACATCCTCAAACTATCATGTCAAGTTCCGTTGTTTCCTTTTCATCTATAAACTTTGCAGCTGAATTTATGCATGTTTGAACAGTACCCTAAAGCTACAGGCACACTAAATGCGTAGTGCTAGGATACATTACAAAACGGAGGATTAAAAAACTGTCAATCGCCAATGTGGTGCCAATCGTTTCTACTCGTATCATGCCAGAGTATACAATTCTACCTAAACATTTAGTACATAATATTTGCAAATTAAGCAGAAAATTTGACACCTGACGATTCCCATAGTCTGAAACCCATTTAATCGACTCAAAAAAGAGGAGGTTCTCAAATTAACTGGCTTTTTATGTGTACTTAGGTAACCAATTAATGTAAACTGATATTGAAGATTTCTTTTTAAATAGAGTTTTCTTCAGAATTGGTTCTACTAATAATTAAGAAAAAATGTTACTGTTACAAAAAAAGGGAACAAAATCAGTGTTCAAAGATATCTCTTTTGTTTGGACTCAAATGATTTGTCTTCTAGAAAACTCGTTAGAGCATTCAAACTCTCTTAGGCGCGTAAACCAAAAATAACTAGTTAGTCATACTTATATAAATGTAATATTATTTGTAGCAACAGTTTTTTTTTGTTTTTTTCATATATCTATTTTTATAAGTGTAAGTGTGGAGCCGCCTTTAGTTTTATAGGAAATACATCATAATATTTTATGTACTTCAAGGAATATGGTTACATGAAATTTGCATATCAAAGTACCTATGTTACAATTTACATGGTAATATTTGGTGTATAAATATTGATACACAATTTAAAGTTTTGATTAAATTTGTAAAATAAAAGTAAACATCTACTCACATTATCTGTGCCCCGGGATTCAGTTATACTGAATATTTTTTATCAGCAACCTGGAATAGAAAAAACACAATTACTGGTTGCAAAAAAAATTGCTAACTAGAATAAAAAAAAATAAAAAAAATTATTTGTTCGGACATGTGTACATGGTAAACAGATGATAGATCATTAGGCTAGGTACCAGAATTTTGGTAGCCTTGCCTCCTAGCAAATCCAGACCCAAATCAATTAAGAAAAGTTTGTTTTCTGAGTTGACCCAAAACGGGAATCGAATAAGTAACCCTTTAGGTTCAAAGTGGATCTCCGATCCAATGCTAATCGGGCTGTCAAACGCAAAGCAGCAGAGATAGGTCGTAATTTTAAATTCTTCCAACAAAACACCAATAATCTAGCTTGAAACTAAAAAAAGCTTGTACTATGGCGACTAAATGACGGTAAAGATAGATAGATAGATAGATAGATACTCTTTATTGCACACCACACAAAATAAACAGTACAGAGAAGCAATAAATTTAGAATGGTACAATTTAGGCGATCTTTTCGCTAGGAGCGATCTCTTCCAGACAAGCTTCAGGTAAAGTTTAAAAGAAAAGATAGTTATATACAATTATAAATATAAATTTCTTAGGTACAAAATGATTCTCACTTTGTGTATTTTAGCCTTTGTGGGATTCGAACCTGGAACCGTTTAGCTTTGTAGTCGAGAATGCGAACCACTAGATAAGACAATCGTCATTATAACCAAAAAAAGACTTTTAAAATTATTATAAAAACAAATTGCAATTTACACTTCTACAAGAACTTTGAACTGTAACATAATTGTTTTATCGTCATGCCTCCCCTTAACAGGCAGTCGCAAACTTAATTACTCAGAAGAAAACGTACCGCCAGTTTAATCTGCGTTCAACTTGTTGTCTAACGGCTACTGTTGTTGCTACGCTCGGGAAAGATTGTGAGGATTTAGGCCGACTGCCGCCCGGCCCCCTCTATGACACCCGCTGTCCGAAACGTACAGAAACTAAACAAATATATTTATTTCGTCAAAACTAATGTTTCTATTTCAAAATCGCTTGTACCAATTAAAGAGCATACAAAATGCAATGTTTTGATTATAGTTATATTGCTTTACATCATATATCATGGAAGCCTATCCCATTTTAGTGTAAAATTAGATGTTCGTATTTTTTTGTTATTATTTCGTTAACTATTTAATTAATCAAATTTTCAGTTGTACCAAGAAAAGTAAAGAACTGTTTTTACGATACGTTTAGAGGGAGTTTATGCAATAGAAACTAGTGCATTTTCGTTGTCCTAGCCGTAGGTGGGTCCTTAACTTCAGTATCTTTACTAAAGATTAACCCTAGCAATATTTCTGTGCCACAAAAAGATGCATTTAAAAGAAATAGAAAGCATTTATTTGACACACACACGAATAAAAAATAAAAAATACATAACAATAAAACAATGAAGGATTTCTGGTGTGTCGAAAAGGCTTTGTCGTGACAGTCAAAGACTTATAAAAACAGAAGAAAAAGAGCATTGCGCAAATGTTTATGCCAAAAAAGTGAATATACTTAGGTACTATTAATAAATAATAAACATTTAAAAAATATGCACAATTACCGTCTTCAAATTAAGGCCTATATATATATATATACTTCAAGGTAAATGACCTTTAAAATTATGTTTTTGGCCGTATCATCATGAACATTTGATTAGTGACCTAAAATGACAACATTTTATATACTTACTTACCTCTTTTGCCACACTTTTACGGCGAAAATTACGACGAAATGCTTAGTTTTTCACAAAAACTGAATTTTCACTACCACGTATCACTATATTCTAATTTACTCATTAGACACAGGTTTATTAAATTAAATAATTTGGTGACAAGTCCATAACGTATTCTTTAAATTGTTTCTTAACCAAAACTAAATTATGACGCGATACATTTTATTGTGAAAGATCCAAACTTCAAAATTTTAAAAATAAAACTACCGCCAATCTTAGGTGTTTTATAGAAGACATTGTAACAGCTTAGCGAGCGTTGTTCTTTTTTCTTGGAAAAAGTGTAATTGATGGATTAGACCTTTTAGAATTAGATGAGTTGATTGCGAAAAATATGAGATAGTTGTTCAAAGCTCAGAAAACAACGATAATATCGTTGTCAGAAAGGCATGCATATTATGACTATAATGCAGTCCTCATGTTTTCAATTATGTAGATGTCAAATTCCTTTTGCGCCTACACTAAATACAATTATAATATTATATTACAAATAAGTATTTAACTATTAATCATTAATCATAACAGTAATATTAGGTCCTTACATATGAAATTGCCGATACTCAATACTGGCAACTTTAACATCAAATATCTTGCGTTTGATCAGGAATTCCAAATTCAAATTTATTTCGAAATAAAGGCAGAAAAATATGGTTTTAAAATTCGTATTTCATTTGTTTTCACATCATTTGTTTGAGCTTCAACATTGCTATAACAACAACTATGGACAAATTGAAAACTCGCTGTATTTACGAATACGAGTTCCACCGTGGCACCAGTGCTGCAGAAACGACTCGAAGAGTTAACGACGTGAACGGACTAGGCACCACTAACAATCGTGCGTTTTTGGTTTCAACGTTTCCGTTCTGGAAATTTCGATTTTCTCAATTGATTTAAGACTTACTTTTGTAGAATTCTTCTTTTTTTAAATTCATACTGAAAATATTTGTGACCACCGTGACAATAAATGTCCAATGTGACCAAGCATTTATCATAAATGACGGACGCTTATAGCATATGCCGTCAATTTACAACTCTAGTGAGGACCTAATATTAAAATGGGTAGATACTGTTGTAGGTATGTTATGTCATGATGACATGCATAGCAACAGATCCCTAACTTTGACTGTAATTTCAGTATGAATAACATAATTCATACCTACATTATATCTCACATTTCCATTTTTATATTCCAACCACCAAACGACTGTAAATGTACAATACCAAACCATCCCAAACACGCAAAATAACCTCGAACCCATGATGTTTGACGTTTATCGTCTACAAATCACCACAGATAACATTTGTGGCGCGAGCTGTCAAAAAAAGGCCACTCGTCCAAAGTTATGATACACTTAATTATCACTTTTGAGGTTATATTTTTCACACTCTGAGCGAATTTATGGGTGGGCCATGGTAATGAGGGTATCGTGTCGCTTTTAACTGAATGTTTTGGTGAGTGTATAATTTTTGTTAAAAATATTTAGCCAAGGAATTATTTTTAACGGCTTCCGAGTTTGTAAGCCGCGTTTTCTGCTGTGCGTTTTTCGATGCAAAACAATAAATTAAATAAAACAACGCACTAATAGGGAATATGCAAATATTTTTATTTGGTCTAAAAATAACTACTTACTTAATTAAAATTAATAAAACGAAGAATTTTCGAAAAATATTAATAAATACTTGATAACAACCCATTCCCGCGTGCTAGACAAGGAGATCCGACGTGTACCGTGACGTCACAGTACACGTCCGCCATACATTTTTCATAGTAAAAGTAGTTTTAGAAAGAGACAGGTATACCTAAATTTGTAATTACTGTATTACGGTTATTTTTTACCTAAAATCAATGTTGTTTTTACCATTAGCACTATAATTTATTAAAATTTCTTACGAAAATAAAAATAAAAATAAATTATTTTTATGCATATTCCCTATTGTCATAGGCTCCAAGTAGGGAACTGACATTCACCAGGTTCCAGTGAATTTTGCTAGTCTTATGCCACATACTCAAGCCTAATTAGAAAACTTTGTTATCTTGATTGACCTAAACCGGGATTCGAACCTCTAAATTCAAGGCAAATCGCCGCGCCGATACGCCAATCGGCAAAAATATCGTTTTACGAACAAGATAGGCTAAAGCAGAGGTTTTTAAACTTATTTTGTCTATCGTCTACTTTGAAAATCATTTATTTTTTAACGCCCCTCCAATTTTACGCCTCCCTAAACGACTACAACACCCCCAATTTTTTCTGGGCCCCTTACCGCCCCCTCTAGGCTTTCAGTGCCCATAAGGGGGCGTTATGTCATTTGTCTGATTTCACTATTGTCAGTTTTCAAATATCACAATTAAGTTATAATGAAGAGCAGGCCCCCTAGCATGACCACCAAAACAAGGTATGATATGATATGATATAGCGATTTATCGACAAAAAAGGTCAATTTTTTACAAATATGATAGACATAGCCACCACGTTGATTTTTTTATCAAAAGAGCGATCATAAAAATTCAACGTGGCGTCTTTATCTTTCATATTTTGTAAAGAAAAATGACAGTTTGTGTCGATAAATCGCTATATCATATCATATTATATCGTGTTTTGGTGATCATGCTAGGGGGGCAAAGCCTCCTCCTGACACAAGTATTTTTATACTTAAAAGGGCACTCTGGCTACTTATTACTGTAAAACGTTTTTCAACGTAAATAAATATTTTTGATTTGATTTGATTTGATTATCGCCTACTTTGAGACAGACTGGCCTAAAGTATCTTTAGACAATATCCATTCCATTTGTCTTTCAGAATAATTCATAGGCGTGGACTACGAATATACCTAGTTGTATCGCTATGTCATTTTATTTTCCGTGAATAATTTATGTGCACTAAACTGCTTAAGTCTGGTCAAGTTAGTACCTATTTTCTATGGTTCTGTTGTTTTTATTTGTGTATAAAATCAGTTTTTTGTTCCGTTTCAATAGGCTAGTTTCCTGGTTCAAAAAATATTATTCTGTTTAGTCCGTCAGTTAGATTATCAAAAAATATTGGACACATATTTTGTCTTTTGTCAATGAAACAAAAAAATACGAAGATGCGTTTTGCATCAAAGTTTGGGAATGACGTCACGCCTCGCTAAAAAGTTTCGCAAGGCGTGACGATTCGCGGAACTTTAACGGCCTGTATCTTCAGAATTTTTTGTTTGATTAAAAAAAGAAAAAATACGTGTCTAATATTTTCTGTTGATACAACTGACGGAATAATTAGTTTTTTATAGAAAACTAGCCTATTGTAAGATTTTGTATAATTATATGTAAAACATCCTTTATTAATTCTAGAAAGACACTATCAACTTGTGTAAAGTTTCAGTTTCATATTTATTTATTTAGTGCCACACATAATGTAGATTAGGTCTTATAAATTATGGATATTATATGGGTCCAGAAAACGCATTGCAATTTCAGCTATCTCTTTCTCATCTATTAAAATATGGAAGAACCCTAAAAAAGAGACAGACTGTTAAATTTTAAACTATCAAACTAACTGATATAAATAGTTCTATTACATCATCATCATTATTCATCATTACAGCCATAGGACGTCCACTGCTGAACATAGGCCTCCCATTGACTTCCAGATTGGCCGGTTGGAAGCGGCCCGCATCCAGCGTCTTCCTGCGACCCTTACCAGGTCGTCAGACCACCTTGTGAGTAGACGTCCTACGCCGTGCTTGCCGGTACGCGGCCTCCATTCCAGAACCTTTCTGCCCTATCGGCAGTCAGTTCTACGTTCTATTACAAGTTGTAATAAAATAACATACAAGTATCTTAGAGGTTGGTTTTGCTGCTAAAATAAAACAACTTTATCAATGTAACAAATAAAAAATTCTCAAATAAAAAATTTAGTTTCCATAAAAACTCAGTCAGTTTGTCGCGGTTTAATAAAGTTTTTTTTACGATTTCGATGGTGGCCCCATAGAAAATGTTGGTGTATATAAGCATTAGAAACACCCCCCCCGCCCCTAAAAGGTTTTGCGTTATTTCATTAACGTTTCATCTTAAATGTCATATGATCTGCAGTTATTTGGTTCGCAATTAATTTCTCTGTCGATTGGCGTATTTTTCACAGGTGTAGGTACACCAAAATAACGTAATTTTTGGTACTTAGAACTTTAGGTACCTATACTAATGAGGTTTGATGCTTTTTAATGTAATGCGGTCTCATGTGACCTGATCGGTTTTACTAGTTAGCTTACGGATCCCTAAAAACAGACGTAAACCCGTGAATGACAAGCCACAGTTAAGTTCTCTGTAGCCGCTGATCATAGACGCTTATTAGTCTGAATAAAACATGGCCGCTAGACACGCGATGTCCTATTAAGGAAAACTTCTGGCACGAGATTATTTTTGTTGGCGATAAGAATTACCTTAATGTAATATAAAATTTTTTAGGTCAACTGAAATTTTGTTACCTAGGACAAGTGATCTAGTTGGGTAGGTCTAACTTTGAGAAGAAGGTCAATCATCGAATCCAACTCGGCTGGGCAGCGTTCGGAAAACTACACAACGTCTTCTCGTCCAATATACCTCAGTGCCAAAAGATGAAATGACTTACGGAACTGAAACGTGTCTTCTCACTATGGGCGTCATAAGAAAGCTTAAGGTCGCACAGCGTGCTATGGAAAGGGCTAAGTATCGAATCAGAAATGAGAAGATCCTTAAATGAACAAAAGTCGCTGATATAGCCATTGATTTTAATATATAAGTCAATGGATATAGCCTAACGGATTAGAAAGCTGGCAGTGGGCGGGGCACATAGTACGCAGAACTGACGGCCGATGGGGCATAATGTTTTTAGAATGGAGGCCACGTACCGGCAAGCGCAGCGTAGGACTTCCACCCACAAGGTAGACAGACGACCTGGTGAAGGTTGCAGACAGCCGCTGGACGCAGGCCGCTTCCAACCGGCCATGCAATCTGGAAATCACTAGGGGAGGCCTATGTTCAGCAGTGGACGTCCTGTGGCTGTGAAATGATGGTGATGCTGATAAAATTTAGTTAGGTACTCACTGACCCGGCAGACGCAGACGTTATGCCGGTTTTTGTTTTTATAGCAGGGTTTATTTTTTATTCATCTCTATTTTATTATTTTATGTCTTGTTTTTGTGTATGAGCTATATTAATTAAGCACCTTATTTTAGGCATAATAACCCGGCATATTATAATTAATTTTAAAAAATCGAATTTTGATTTTTCCAAAATCAAAAAAGTTAGTCCGTTGAGTTAGGTAAACATTGACGTCATACTTTGATATCGCCATACAAATTGTATAGCAGGTAGCGCTAAAAAAGTTTTAAAAAAAAGTATGTCAATTAATTACCTAGTGGTATAAAATACCGTTTTGCAAAATACGGCGCAATTTAACCGATCAATTGTAAATTTTTTACGAGTTCTATTTTTTAAACACAGATAGAAATAATTAAAAAAGTATTTAGTTTTAGAGTAGATTAATTAAGTTACTGATACTGAGTCACCCCTGTATAGATTATACCTATTAAAATTTATTAAGTACATGAATTAACGAGGACGAGAAACGAAGAAACGAGATATAACGAGAACGATACAGCTGCGGATGTCTTTCACGATTCTCTACCCAAGTTTAGACGTACTTTGGCTGACTCCTTGGCATTAGCCAAGGAATCAGCTAAATTATGATTGAACCCCGAATATACCTGTTTTAACGGACAGTTAACAGTTAAATTACTATTTAAAATTCTAATTCTCAATTATAAGGATGTGCATGTTGTTACTTTCAGTGTTGTGTACGCCTATAATAGGCATATGTATAAGAGTTTTATGACTATATCCTATTTGTTGCAAGTGTTGTATATATATGCTGTTGGTGTACCTTTTAAATAAATAAATAAATTTGACTGGCGTCTAGTCAACTGGCCTGTCTGAAGTCACTTGACTAACATAAAATCAGTGTATACGCGAGGTCAGTAAGGAAAAAGAAATAAACTTCTATACTTTACTAGCAAGCTGTAAACCATTAAAAGACGATTCAGAAATTATTATTTGTACGCCCTAGGAGTTCACGGGCCAAAAGTGACCCGGTCTTTTATAAGGCTTGCGTGGGGATACTGATCCAACACGTAGAGGCCGTTTTAAGCGCAAATAATCAAACCTGAAAGTGTTACATTGCTGGATCTAATCTCTGACTACATCATGGGATGTAATCAGAGATTATACCCAGCATGTGTACAGGAACTATTGCAGCTGAAGACAAATTAATTTTAATTAGGGCTATTGAAAGAAGATGGAGGGACTGGGTTCTGGGCTATTGATGGAGACTACCGGTCACCTGCCTGGTTCATAGTCTCGGACTGAAAAAATTGGCAGGTGGTGACTCGCCGCCAACTGAATGGGCCCCCCCTGGCGTCGTAGGTCATGCAAGACCGGACTGAGGAGCAACACTGTTGTTGGCGGCTAAGAGTGGAAAGGTGGCTCTGGACTTTAAACGACGATCACTTGCTCCCTCCTGAGGGTCCGGCATCACGTGCCCACTCGCCACTTACGAACCACATCCACACTTCGAGCATCATGCTCTAGCGACTCCACTCTGGCCGGCCGGTTAAGGCAAGCCAGAGGCGAGAGTCCTGCAGACCCCCTTGGGTTCCACTTCGGCAAGCCGAAGACGAGGGTCTTGACCGACTCTCGGGAGCATTCGGATTAACAACTGACCCCGTGGTGTCGCTACTCACCACACCACAAAGCTGCCCTGCGGGGAAATATTATTATGATTATTTATTATCATCAACAATTCACTGGCATAACAGGTAAGTCCTAATGCGACCGTGAAGTAAAAGTAGGTACAAACTTAATACAAACAATGACAAATCCAGACTTAAACACTTCTGTAGCAAATAATAAATAAGGCTGCCTTTATGAATTCACTCAAAGTACAAGAAAAAATATCAAGAAAATGTACCTAATAGGCCTGAATTATGTTATATTATGATTTGTATGACTAATTGTAGAACTCGGTCACTATTTTAAGCCTCTTTTTAATTAAATAAGTATGTTTCCAAAAAAATCAATTGCTACTGTGATTTTATTTAGTGTTTTTCATTACCAGCACCAGACTTAGATGGCTCTTATTGTAACTCAAGTATTATCTTTTCACCGTATCACAAAAACAGTAGCAGGTACGTAAACAGTGGCAGGTACAAAATACAGGGTGTCCCTGGAAGTTTGAATCAAATTGAACAGGCACATGGCAGGGTCAAACCTAAACTTTTTGGCTCAATGAATGTAGGTTCTATTTTCAACGGATGAACATTTTTCTTATTATCCTATTTAAATATTATAAATATCTTATTTAGATATTTTTATATTTTTATAATATAGCATACAGCTCAAACAAATCGAAATACAAAAAAAAACTTTTTTTATAGAGTAGGAAGATTTGCTTTTTTATATATTTTTTGAGCTCTACCTTATGCGATATTCAATGATGTTATATTATTTAGATTGAGCATACTGCTTGAATCGTCCTAAAAAAACAGCCTAACTTTGGTCGAAAATTAGGTACTCAGCGATGTTATTTTATTTGTCTTGTCTTCCATTATAGTTTCTTCACACTTTATTAGGACAAATCGCCATTACTGACACCTTAACTTTGCCTAGCGGCATGTAAGTCTCCTATGATGGAATAAATACTGGAAAGAGATTTAACGACCATGGTCTGGAACAATATTTGTTGCAGTGTTCGCTGCCTTGACTGTCCGTCTAGATACTTAGTCAAAGGCGATATTATAAAAAAAATACTAAATTCATAGAGCTAAAAAGTTTGCGAGTGACCCCGCTATACGCCCGTTTTATTTGATCCATACTTTCAAATACACCCTGTATACAACAGAAATAATATATGGGAAGTAAACAGAGTCATAAATCGAAGACAGCGACAAATAAAGTGCTAAGTTAGAAATAATAAATTTGCTTTCTTGTAGAGTAATCACAGTGAGTTAAAGTTATAGTAACGAAAAGAAAAACAACAATTCAGACAAACTTGTGCTGAACACACATAGCACATAGCACGTAAAACTGATGGCCGATGGGGCAGACAGGTTCTAGAATGGTGGCCGCGTACCGGCAAGCGCAGCGTAGGACGTCCACTCACAAGGTGGTCAGACACCTGGTAAGGGTCGCAGGAAGACGCAGGATGCAGGCCGCTTCCAACCGGACAATCTGAAACTCAATGGAGTTGGCCTATGTTCAGCAGTGGACGTCCTATGGCTGAAATGATGATGATGATGATAATGATGTTCTGAACAATATCATTTTAGTGAGTTTAGAGTCATTGGGAGATGCCTATGATAAGCAGTGGACGTCCAATGGCTGAAATGATGATGATGAGGTGTGAATAGTTAGAGAATTGAGTATCTACGCCTCTAAATAAGTTGTTTAAACCGTAGATGAAATTATACTTAAGTTACATAAATAGATAAAATTTTATACACAGTGGTGTAGCCATACGTTTAAATTGTCAATTGTCAAATGACACGGTTTACAGAATGTCCTTTGAGAGTTCGAGGCAAAACTATTATGTCAAGTAGGTACGATGGGCCAAAACACGGGTTGAATATTGCCAAGCACATAAGATGCTATTTAAACTAAACTGACAATAATTTTAAATTTGGAAATGTCAAAGAAACTAACTAAGATGACGCAGTGGCCCAAACTAAGTCTTGGCTTCCACAGGATCTTCACTTCTGTCTTCTCTGTTCCAATTCTCGCTAATTACCGACGTGGGAAGAAAGCGGATCGTGTGGTAAGGCAAGCGTACTTGAGACGACCGAATGGCTGACGTTTGCAAAGGTTGTCGAGCCGTGGCTACAAGCTGGATGACGTAGCATGAGCAGGCAACCTACCTGGTGGACAACTACTTACTACTAGCTAGTCAAGATTGCAGAAAGCTGGATGGGATTGGATGGGAGGTTATGTCCAGCAGTGGACTTCCAAATGATTATGATAATGACAATCAATGGTAAAACTCATCTAATCAATAAAATCTTAAGTCTAAAGGATAGACATCTGCCGGAATAATGAAAACTTAAATATTTCACATTATTTCAAGGAGTGTAGGTAACTTTATAACGCATAGCTCAAATAAACTTTCAGCATAGATGTTTACTCAAATATTTATCAACTTACAGAGAAAATAAAACTTTTGGACTCAGCTTTTCAGAGGTAAAAGCCCCAGAAATATATCACGGAATATCTTTTTGCTTGTCAGGAATGAACGCAAAAGCCTAAAGTAGGACAGACACATAGACTAATAAATTATATGGAGTTGATGTTTTATGATTTTTTAATTTACCTTGCCCGTCGTAGCTGAGCTCGCGGCTTCGTCTGCTTTTATTCATTCCCTCCCTATCTTCGTTCTTAAGGTTCAGGCTTTTTTTAAAATCAAAATTGGTTTTGCCGTGAATGCATATAGGTATAATATTAAATATAAAAGTATAGATATTATTAAAGATTGGTACAGATAATATTGAGTAGCTTTTGTAATTCTGTTAAAATGTATAAAAAAAACAACTTCGAAACACTAAAAAGCTAAAAATAATATTAACACGTATTTATCTATCTTTATTTATTTATTTATTTAAACTTTATTGCACAGGTAAGTACGATTGGCGGACTTAATGCTATGCAACATTCTCTACCAGTCAACCTTGAGGTAATGCAGATAATGTAGTCAGTGGCGAAGTATTTTTAGTGATAAATCTTAATCTAACTGCTGAACACCGATTTCATCCTCTTTTTTCCACCCTAAGGGGTATAAAAGTCTCAGCTATGGCTAAAAATCACCCCAGCTAAACGAGTTATTTATAAATATAAAAAAAATATAAAAAACTCAGTAAAAAATATTAAGTTATGCAATAAATCCGGTCCAAATTGGTCCCATCAGTTTGAAAACTAAATTCCACAGAAAAACACATATACCTAGTTATCAAATTTATAACACCCCTCTTTTGGCATCGGGGATTAAAATAGAGAGCGTATCCATAACTCATTCCTAACTCCACGACTTTGATGTATGCCGGACAACACAGCGGCGACAGAAACGCGGGAGATAAACGTTTTTGTTGCGACGCCCGCTAGACATTTGTCGTTAGTGCTCAGCAAACTGCTACGTCGCACTAATTTGCTGAGTGGATGCGAAATGAAAGTGTTCTGTGTAATTAGGTGGCACGGGACAGCTTCAGACACTGCCTTAGTGTCTGAAGCCTCATATTCCGGACATTCTCGCAACGTGTCGCTATAGCCCGACAAGTTTGTGATACTCACGTGACGGTGCGTGTAGCTCAGTGGTGGCAGCGCTTTGGTGGTGATTACCAAAGTTAAGCTACCTACGCCGTGGTTGTGTTTGGATGGGTGACCGTTTCAACCATATTAAGTGACATTTATCATAAGCATCTCCGTTCTTTGAAAGGCACTTTAATAGTGGGTCCTGGCTAATATCGCTTGATACAGTAAGCCTAGTCAGAAACCTTGGGGTGGCTTAGTAACATCTGCCAGTAAGGTTAAGTCACTGGCCTTGCAACACCACTCTACCGCACCGCACTGGGCCCGCGTGATGGAGTAGGGCCCAAACCATTGTTGAGGTGAGGCCTGTGTCCTGCTGTGGGACGTATAGTATAGACATACTTTACTTTTTTTACTTTATTTACGTGAGGCGATAAACGCTGAAAGGGACGAGAAGCGCTAGTTGTCAAAAATGGCAAGTGGTGTTGGAGCAAGTTAAGCATGCCCCTACTTATACAGTGTGTCTGGTCATGGACTAGCGATATTCTAAGGACTGTTAGAACAACTATTCTAATACACAAATACACCTACATAGTTAAGTCCAAATTACTTATCAGCTATGTGGCAGCCATTTTGTTTTTTACATGAAATTTAATATTTTTTAAAAATTATGAACGTAACAACTCCCTGTTTCAAATTTTATTCGATAGACTAGAGTTTTGCGCTTCGAATAAGCCTATTTTTATACCATTAACGCCTACACTTTGGGAGATATGTTTTTTTTTGTTTCCACGTAGAGAATATTTCAAGAAAAAATACAAAATGGCTGCCACCTAGCTGATAAGTAGTTTGGACTTAACTATGTAGTGTATTTGTGTATTAGAATAGTTGTTCTAACAATCCTTAGAATATCGCTAGTCCATGACCAGCCACACTGTATAAATACTCGTACCTACAGAGTATAAAGCAAAGTCACTCCATCCCATAGATTACTTACTTATTACTGGTACTTCATCCGTCTGTACGCTTAGATCTTCTGAACTACGCAACAGATTTTAATGCGGTTTTCAACAATAGGCAGGATTCAAGAGGTAAGTTTATATGTATAATACATGCATATATCTATCATCATCATCATCATTTCAGCCCCAGAACGTCCATTGCTGAACATAGGCCTCCCCCAGTGATTGATTGGCCGGTTGGAAGCGGCCTGCATCCAGCGGCTTCCTCAACCTTTACCAGGTCAATCATATCATATCACGTTACATACATACATAGTATAAAGCAAAGTCTCTTCCTCCGTCCCTTGAATCCCTTAAAAAGCAACAAAGTGTTAGGAATATAAATTAAAATCTCTGAACTTATCATGCTTAAATTGTTCTCTTTTACATCGCAATATCACGAAATACCTCTGTATAAGGAGCCTTTACCTTAGATACAAACTGATGTTGGATGTTAGCTGGTATGGGGAAGTTAGTTTTTTTGTTCCGATTTAAGTTGGTCTACAAAAAAGTTGCTGTATTTGAGCACCAGAATCGGCTCCTAGGGTTGATGTTTTAAAAATAATTTTTTTTTTTTTGCAAAAAGTGACAGATCAGTGCTTTAACTATGAACGGTAAACAAGTTTTGTTTTTACGTTAAACAGTGAAATATATTTAAAAAAAAATTGCACAATTTGAAAAAAAATATGTACAGACAACGAAAAATTAAACTAAACACAGTAACCTGTTTATAAAACAGTTTCTCATAGCTATTATTATTTTAAAACAAATTGAATAAGAGTTAATTATGGAAACAATTATTGAACTGCGTCCAGAACTCCAGCCACGAGGATTTATTAACCAATAAATATATGTAACAGTACTCATAATGCCTCCATTTGGCAGAAAAACAGCCGACTGCAGTAATAATGTCTTATAAAAGAACAATAGAATATATCATTTTCGAGGACAAATACAACATGAGTCAACGAAGATTCATTCCCCATTGCAGGGAATCGAACCTTGGACCTTCGGGCAAACTTCCAAGAGCAACGCATCATCAATTGCCAAGGCTGTTTGATTTCTTAGAGCACTGTGAATTTCGACTTAGGAAAAAAAATCACTTTAAACATAACGCTGGCTGGCTACGCTCAATAAAGCCGTAAACTAAAAAAAATTACTCTCAGTCATCTTTTTCTGCATCTTCTCTCTTTACATTTAGGTACTTTATCTCACTCCCACGCGTTTGTTGTTGTGTTAAAACGAAAGCGATGGAAAATTTCTTTCGAATTTGTATTTAGAACACCTAAAATTAATGGCGTCTGTGTAACAGTAAAGTTAAAATGAAGTGAAAAGTGCGTGTTTTGTTTGCGACTGGCGATATATAACTATATATCGCCAGTCGCAAACAAAACACGCACTTTACGACATTACAAAGGGTGGGGCACTTAATACAGGGTTACATTACAAAGGGGTGCCAAATTTAAAAATTAAGACCTAGGTTTAGGGAACAATATAAAGAAGCGTTTTATTCGTTATTATTTTTAATAATCGTATGTTACGAAAAAAAAATACTTTAAAATATCCGAAAATAAAGTCAATAGAGAGATTACGAAAGCTGTGCGGTCATTCATCAGAGGCGAGCCTACAAGGACCTTACACAGTTCACATACGGTGCAATTTTTTCATGAATGAGTTGAATTATCCACGCGTACGATTTTTGACAGCGAATGGGAATAATTAAATGTTAACTTTTTTATTTTGTTCTTTGCATAGTTTGATTTAGTCACTGATTCTGAGCCACTCCTAAAGATTTGGCACTCATTTGCAATGTAACCCTGTAGGTAAGTTTTTTGTTATTTATATTTTTTTATCTGTGCTATCTGTGCATCTAACTGCTAATTAGTTTATTTGTGTTAAAAAAATAGGTCATAATGAGACGCTAATTTATAAAATTAAAAATGTCTAATCCAAACTAAAATGCTACATTAGGTCTAACTTGATTAAGGTTTGATTACATTTAGTTACAAGTGAAACTAAACAAATAATGAAAGGATTCACTATGCGGGTAAAGGTGATGACAAGATAATAAAATTAAGAAAAAAAACCGGATAACTGTATGTAGGTACGCGTAGAAGAGGATCGAGTATTTTCCCATAGCCTTTTTAGATCACACTTTTCATAATGCCCACACCAGATAAAGTAAATAAGGTACATTAGATAATTTTAATGATTATAACGCTCAGTCAATTTGCAAATCGGGCAAACGCTTAAGGCGAGTAGTGCCCCTAATTTAGCGACTTGACGAATGTTAGTACGAATATAGCACGAAACTTATTAAATATGGTTCATAACAGCCCGCAATGAACCGCGGCTGTTGATGAGGTTGCGATAAATGGGGAAAATATTATATTATTTTCGCATGGACGCCATTATTCGAATAAAAAATCCTATGCTTAGTTTGTAGTTACTATGTTGGTCTTTCAATCGACGTATAAACGAATTAAATCAGCGGTTTAAAAGAAGAAGGAGTATTAGCATCTTTTTTTCTTGTTTTGTCAATTATTTCTTTTTTTTTCTCCTGAAGTATAAGTACTAGAAACAAATGCTATGCTCAGAATGTTGTTTAGGTTTTGATAATTCTTACCATATTTTTAAAATATTTTTCTGACAAACTGGGCTTAAGTAGCAGGCTTTTGAAACCGCATACTAGTTTACTATTGGCGACTACACGGGCCTTAACTAACGTACTAATTTTCATCGCATGAAACCCTCTCCATGCGAGTTCACCTCGCACTTAGCCGGTTTTTAAGCTAATTGACTATATTTGTACATAAGTAACCTTGATGTTATCCGTTATCTATACAGTGTGTAACGAAAAGGTGAAATAAAACTTTAAGGGGTTATTCTATGGCTAAATTACATCAACTTTTTCTATGGGACCAACATCGAAATCGCAAAAAAAAACACTTTTCCATACTAAAACACGACCAGCTGGCATCAGTTTGTATGGAAACGTCAATTTTTTTTTGAGATTTCGATGTTGGTCCCATAGAAAAAGTTGATGTAATTTAGCCGTAGAATAACCCCTTAAAGTTTTATTTCACCTTTTCGTTACACACTGTATAGTCTTCATAGTACAAGCTTTGCTTAGTTTAAGGCTAGTTAATTGGTGTGGCCTGTGGGGACAGCCGTAAAGAATACACTTCCCCATCGCCAACAGGAGGCGTGTCGTGAGAGGCGACTTATTACAGTAGCACGAGACGGGCAGCAGCGTCTGCGTGCGAAATGTTAGAAAAAACTGCGCTCGCCAACCCGCCTGTCAAGCGTGGCGAGTATTGGCAATCCCCCCCCGATGAAAGTCATTCGGGGAGGCCTGTGTGGACGTCTTATGGCAAAAAAATTATGAAATTGGTGTGGACGTGAAAACATCATCAATATGTTAGCGGACCCTGGGCTCCAAAGCAATGGCTTTGGACGCAACCGGGATTGACCGTATAGATCAAGAAGAAGGTGTAGATGTGGAAACAATTTATTTATTTCACCAAGTTTACAGTATGTGCTGTCTCCCTAATTCGTAAGATCTGGCAAACAGCCTATCCCGTCCAGGCTCCATGGCGACGCAAGGTCACTCTTTCCCCCGGGCGCCCTTGGGCATGCGGCCATCGACTTTCCCATGACGAGTAAGACCACCCTGTATAAATGTCACTTTCGTTAAAGTAGCCAAATGTATTAAATCATGTATCTTATTCATGGTAGGTCACTTTGTTGGGATACGTATACGCTTATATTTATTGACTACCTAAGTAAAAAATAAATAAATTGTTCACATTCAAACGTTTATTGCATGTCACATTACACTTTTGCGGTGTTAGATAAATAAAGGTATATATGTGAGGCCCTGCAAGGGCATAGCAAACAAGAGAGTGACATATATATTTTTATAATATTTGTTTTCACAATCACACTAATTATCAAGCCCCAAACTAAGCAAAACTTGTACTATGGCGACTGGATAACGTTTAAACATACTTAAATACTTTTATAAACATCCATGACTTAGGTACAAATGCTCGTGCTCATCACAAAAACATTTGCCCCTTGCTGGATTCGAACCTGCAACCGCTGGCTTTGTAGTCCGGAGCGCGAACACCAGACGGTCGTCAAAAGTAGTTGGTAATATAATCCTACTAATATGGAGTATGGATGAATGTTTGTTACTCTTTCACGCAAAAACTACTAAATGGATTTTGATGAAATTTAGCATACCGATAGACCATGGTTTAAATTGATACATAGGATACTTTTTATCTGGATAAGGTCAACGCAGACGATGCCAAATGTCATCAAAATCCATTTACTAGTGTTTGCGTGACAGAGTAACAAGGATCTATACAACCTCACAATTTTTCGCATTTATAATATTAATAGCATTGTTTTACTTAATAAATACATTTTAATTAGAAATATCATAGTTTAATAAAATAACTTAAAACCTTAAAAACAACCTGATTCTAGGATACGAAGATTTCGGTTCTACTTAGAGCTCTGTGATCGACGGCCAGACAGACAAACAACGAGGCTAGAGTAATAGGGACCCACTAGTACCCTATGGATACGAAACCCGTAACAAAAACCAGCAGGGTAACCAGCTGTCAATTTGGTACTGTGAAATCGTCAAAACATTCTTGCTTAATGGATTTTGACAACATACAATTTTGTTTATCATTCACTCAATTCAGTACAGTCACTCAATTAAATAAATATTGGACAACATTACATACATTGCTCTGATTCTATCTTAAGCACTTGTGGTACAGAAATCAGAAACAACGATGGTACCACAACACCCAGACCGAGACAATGATTAGAAAAGTAATTCTCTTCATTAACTGACCGGGAATCGAACGAACGCCGAAACTTTGGCACTGATGACAGCTACAATTTGATTTCTTATGTCAAAATTTGTATGGAAAATTGTAAAAATAAATTACAATTATCAGCGCCTAGAACTAATTATGGAAAGAAGACTGTAATGTTTGGGGGAGCACAACTATTCAATAAGCTACCAAACGCCATTAAAGAGTGTGAAAGCATAAATGTATTTAAAAATAAACTAAAACTGTATTTAGAGTCGAGTACCGGCTAATTGTTTTCTAAACTATGATAAATTCTATATCTCATTGTAAATGAAATGTAATTTCGTATGAGAATAAATGAGAATAATCTTTAACCTAAAAAAACAGCAGACTTATCATTCCTATTTAGTCTCAGCGTCGCGCCTGCAAGGTCGCATCTTCCCCTTGTGTGCCCTTGGGCCCGTAGCCAGAGGTATCGCCTTTCCTACCCGAAAAGCGCACATAGCAATTTCACTTTGGTAGATGACGTCAAACGAATGTGTAGTTAAAAGAGATAACTTTATTTGATTATCGATGCTTTTTAGGGTTCCGTACCCAAAGGGTGAAAACGGGACCCTATTACTAAGACTCCACTCTCCGTCTGCCTGTCTTTCTGTCTGACACCAGGTTCATGAGAATGAACCGTCATAGCTAGATTAAAATTTTACAGATGATGCATTTCTGTTTTATTATTTCACCACAAGTAAATTATAAAAATAAGTAATATTATTATGTTTTATTATTATACAACAAGTAAAATAGAATGAAATTAATATTTAAGTGAGGCTCCCATTAAACAGACGTGATTTTTTTGCCGTTTTTTGCTTGATATTAATAACGGCAACAGAGAGACGCTTGAAATTTTTACAGAATATTAAAGACAATGGTACGGAACCCTCCGTGCGTGAGTCCGACTCGCACTTGGCAGGTTTTTATGGAGAAAAGTCAAATATTTTAACGCTCAATTTTTAATGGATTATTTTTTATTTTGTTGCATTACATTTGCTTTGATTTGTTGCATTACATTTGCTTTCATTTGTTGCATTTCGTTTCCACACCGGGCCCGCGTAGTGGAGTATAGTCCAAACTATCTTATAAAATAAAATAAAAATAAAATAATTGAAGCAAGGCCTATGCCCTGAAGTGGGACGTATTTAGGCATTTTTTACATAATACTTTTTTACATATGATTATTGACCACCCGATTGGAGTAGTGGCGCGGTTAATTTCACAGTTCAGGTCAATTAAATATATATATTGTCTCAAATCTGGGTGTTGTGGGAGATGCCCCTCGCTAAATAGATTGTCTGGCACCTCGGGATACGAGAATGTTAATTCCTTATTTCGATCCCAAAGATGTTATTTGCTATAAAGTGTCTGGTAAAACCTCGTAACACACAAATTGTTTACCACACAACGCAAATCTTTGGTTGTAGAGATAGTACTGTCATTTTTTCTCCAATTTGACCCTGTCATAACCTCTCCTACCTAACTCGAAATAGAGCTCAGAAACATATCGGTCTCCTAATGAGCTAAATCAGCGTCAAATCACGCTTCGTCGAAGGCGGAAAAAACAGGGGTATTCACTTTTACTGGCCTATTTTTATCCGATCTTTGAGTTAAGACTGAATTTTTATTTAAGGGGTCAGCTCTTTGAATAAAAATACATATTTTAATCTAGATTCAGATGTAATGTTTAGTACAGAGTGATACAGGCCGACTTGCATAACCTAATTAAATTTGAGTTAAACCGTGACTACCCAATCCTAGAATTGGTAGAATTTGGATCTACATACTGATGTTTGTAAAGATTTCAATGAAACCTTTGACCCTGCAGTTGGTAATCTTATCTTACTTCTTACTAATATTGTCAAAACGAAAGTTTGAATAATTGGATGTTTGTTACTCAGTCACGCCAGAAAGGCTGAACGGATCTAAGATCAAATTTAGCACAAAAATAATTACCCTGGTAATAGCAGATAGGATACTTTTTATACCGGAAAAATTTACGGTCCCCGAAGGATGCAAGATAACTGTCATTATAGATGTCGCTGTTCAGTAAGTATACATTTTTGAACGTTAAAACATTATATGACACTCCCCTACGTTGTTGTTGTTGCACGGGCAACAACTTCATTCACGTGGTATATAGTTTTTTGCAAAGACGTGGGTAACGAAGTCGTGGGCAAAAGCTAGTATCAAATAAAATAAAACATTCGTGTATGATGCTCAGATTGCTCAGTGGTGGCAGCACTTCAGCAATGACTAGAAGGTCGGGCGACCATTTTAGATTTTTTTCAATAAAACTGACTTACTCTGTGTTACATCATCTAAATCTTAAACACGTATTGAAAACTATTAGATTAGCTCCGACTAGTGACACTAAAAAGCGAAGTCTAAACTCTTGAAGATCTGCGCGTAGGACAACTCCAATGTCACCCCACCCGTTGATTATTCGATTCGACACGACGCCGACTGTGATACGACGTATCTTAAAAAGTATTTTGACATTTACATTGCGACAATATAAAATATTTTTATGGTTAGAAAACAACCATCGTCATCATAGGATTTCATCCATAGGACGTCCACTGCATAACACAGGCCTCCCCAGTGTCTTCCAGATTGGCCGCTTGCAAGCGGCCTCCATCCGGCGGCTTCCTGCAACCTTTACCAGGTCGTCAGCCCACCTTGTGGGTGGACGTCCTACGTTGCGCTTGCCGGTACGTGGTCTCCTTTCAAGAACCTTTCTGACCCATCGGCTGTCAGTTCTACGTGCTATGTGCCCTGCCTACTGTCATTTGTTCGTTTACGGATCTCCTCGTTTCTTTCCATAGCACGAGGTGCAACCTTGAGATTTCTTATGAGACACATAGAAAACAAACCTACAAATAAATAACTAAATCTTATGTTTATATTTTACGCAATTTTTGGCTTGGACCATGAGCTTTTAAAATAGTATTACTTATCTACTTAGTTTAATTCACTGAATATATTTTTAAAATAACTGCTCCAAATATGTAGTAGCCCAGAGGTCGAACCACAAAGGGTAACAGTACCAGATAAGAAATTTGCTAGGCAGAAGAAGAACCAACATACCTCCTCTCTAAGTGCAGTGCCGCGTGCTTTGTCAAACCCGGCGCACCTATGGTAAATTCCGTAATCATCCACCAGACGTTGTTTCATAATACACACACATCCGATAGGCCCATCACATAATCCCTTAATCGTCAATAGATGACACTAGACACTGCCAATCGCTGAATTGGTTGTCAAATTATCATCGTTGTTGTCGCGCGGCATCCTTTACGACTCCAATACAAAGTGTAATGAAATGCGCATGCAAGCGCAACAACTTCAGATCAGAGGGCATTGTTTCTAGTTTTCATAGATAATTCAAATTAAGAAAAGGCAAATCTCTTTGTGTTGTTTGATCCTACACTAGAACTAGCCAAAAAATAATGAGTACGTAAACCTTGTTATTTTATACATACAAAAGGTTTGAAACTGCTAAAGAAGTTTATAGTTAGATCGTGAGTTGTAAAAGCATAGACACCAGCCAAAGTTAAGACAAACAATGGCGGCCAAAACAGGGCGATTAATCTAAGTTGGCGCAGTTTGGCGCGATTTACGTGAGCGGACTCATTTCATTACGGGGCTAGAGATGTTACAACTATCTTTCATTTGGAATTACTAAAATAGGCACTTGGAATTACTAAAACACTTGGACCTTATTTGAAAAAGTCATGTTTTTTAAATAAGATCCGAATGTTTGGTAATACCTATCCAAAGTAAGCGTTATAATTATTAAAGGGTATCATAATTTTTTAAACCTATTTGAAGTAAAAAAAATCGTTAGTCAAAGAGCAATGTCAAAAAAGGTGTTGTCGTAAATCGCGATATAACAAGTGAAAAGAAACAAAAAGACCAAATGATTATGAGCATAAAATTAGCATTGAAGCAGAGTTGGCGCCAGCAAAATAAAGGAAAAGATTGACGCTGTGTCGCCGAGAAGAAGTGAGTTGTACTAACTATTTAAAGTGATGATGATAATGATCAGCAGAAAGAAAGAATTTGGTGGATAGACATTGGCTAGAGATAGGTGTTGGAAGGTCAATCAAGAGACAAAGAGATCCTACAGTGAAGGCTATTATCATATAGAGTTGATGACATCAAGAGTTCTATTCTTTTAACGTGTCAATTGCTGTAATAATCAATAAACATGATTAACTAATACCTTAAAGTTGTATGTGACCCAATGATGTTATATTGTCTAGATTGAGTATACGGCTAGAATCGTACTAAAAAAAAACAGGCCAACATTAGTCAAAAATTAGGTACTCAGCGATGGTATTTGTTATTTGTCTTGTCTTGCTTTATAGTTTATTCACACTTTATTAGGACAAACCGCCATTTCTGACACCTCAATTTTGCCTAGTGACTTGTACTTCTCCAGCCATGATACCCATGCTGGGACTAGATTTAACGACCAGGGTCTGGAACAATTTTTGTTGTAGCGTTCGCTGCCTCGACTGTGGGTCTAGATATTATATACTAGATATGTGGGTCTAGATATATATGTGGCTGTATATGTGTAAGTATAGGCAGAAGATGATCTATTCGTACTCCAAACTAAATGAGAACTTTACCGCATAGGGAATCCTGGCATTAGATTAATTAAAGTTAAGTAAGTAAGTTATTCATTTATTTTTCTCACAGAATACAAAGTACAATTTATTAAACTTACACTGTGAGAGCTGGTGCTTGTTGTAGGTTCATATAAACATGTATGATAAGATAAATCGTCAGTTAGCGGACCCTGGGCTCCAAAGCAATGGCTTTGGACGCAACCGGGATTGACCGTATAGATGATGATGGATAAGATAAGTCACCCTATTGTGTAAAAGAAATTAATTTAGGCCTATTTAGAGAAATAAATTGGTTTTATTGGTTTTAACCAGGACCCACTCTGGGGTTAACATGCCATGCTGGTAGATTATTTCAATGAGAACATAACTAAACGCAAGATTTTAAAAAACCTAATTGGTCTAGAATTTAGTCTTTGATAATTTACTGTCAACGGTAGGTCAACCTACCCAAAGAGATGAAGGTCATTGAACCGATTATAAACTTTAAGTCCGACACGTAGAGATCAATATCAATTGAGAAAAATTTACGTTTTGTTTTGTGGTAGGTTGTCTTTACCTATTTGTCTGTAGGTAGGTTAAGTGTATGTATGTGTTTTCGAAAGAGAAAAGGTGAGGTGAGGTAAAGTTAAGGTGCGACAATCAACAAAACGCTAAGCAGTCGCATAATCAGCGATCACTAACACTAAAAGTAACAAATGTGGTTAGACTCTTACAGAATAGTACGCCTAAGTTAGGGTAGGTGTGACAATGTAACCCTCGTTAGAGCACGTCAATGTCAAGGGTCGTGACAACTATTTTTCACTCTAAATAACTAAAATTCCCCGAGACAGCTCTTTGACGACATTTAATTTGAGACCCAGAAAATCGGATGCGAGGTATTTTTATTAGAGCAACCCTTTGAGTTACCGGTCTTTTGCGAATACCTACCAAGAATACTAGAATTGTACTACGTTGTAATTGTACGACACCTTTCTTGTATCTACGCGATCTGTCCCTATAAGTACATAAATAACGCACACCAACTTAGCATTTTGCACACGTCGAAACAAGCTATATTCTGCGGGCACAGCTATAGTCCTTTCAAGATAGGAAGCGATGTATGACACTTCGGATTTTCACTTACTTAAAATGACATTTTCAAAAAAGCAAAAACACAATCGTTGCTTCTAAAAATCTAAACAAAAATTATAAGATTAAACGAACTTACCTTAAGTGAAGTTCAATCTTAATTATACGCAGCTGATTGTTTGAGATATATTTACGAGTAGTACCGATGTTCTACAACAGCGTCGGGTCACAATGTTTTAAAGCTGGAAAAGAAAAAACATTTATCCCTGCAAATGGCAACATTTGTTGGTAATGTCATTACGTTTAAAGACAGCCTTATGAGCAACCCTCTAATATACTGGGATAATACAAAGTATTAGTGGGTGGGTTTTTGGGACTGTTATATCTCAAACAATCAGCTGCGTATAATTAAGATTGAACTTCACTTAAGGTAAGTTCGTTTAATCTTATAATTATACTTGCTGATTGTTTGAGATATATTTACGAGTAGATGTTTGAAGTTCGGTTGCGAATAAGTTGCTTATTAGTTTAGAAAATGCAAAAAACATTATGAAAACTAAGTACAATCCGGAGACGTTTGATGGCAAATCAAAACAAAAAAGGTACTTATATTTAATCATATCTTTTATGTTTAGTGCTAAGGCTGAGTAACTAATGAATTCACGTAGAATATCTGAAATTCTGAATGCGTCAAGAGTAAAATTACGTTCCATTTAGGTCTCACATAATATACTGCACAAGCCAGGCCACAAAATAATAACTAGTCTATTACGATAGTGTTACATCACACTTTTTTTTTTTTTTTTTGTAAATATATTTTTATTTTATTATCTGATAATAACAACAATGTCCATTGTTAGCCAATTCCATAATTGAGTGATTAAACATCGAAACAATTGTTCCTGAAGACCGGTTGTAAGACAAATAAGTTGTTATAAGTACTGTAAATACTTATTTCAATAAAGTGTTCTAACAAAAAGAAAACAAATAAAAAGATTAAAATGAATATAACGAAAGGAGAGTATCATATAAAAAAAAATGCAGGTGCGCAATCATAATATCTTAGCGTATGATTACAATTAATATTTTTACTAAAGGTGGCAATAATGATTAAAAATATTTATACTTTAAATGATAAAAGTCTTTGACTGCCACAAACTAGACACAATAGAAAATCTATTGTTTGCGGCTCCGCGTAGCGCTCAACGTGTTAACAATCAATTATTATATTCTTTTATTTTTTATCTCAGCTAAGGCCGGTAATCTATAGAATCAGTACGGGAAATTCCAAGTAACTGACCTATGTAATTAAGTTGGCATATTTGTTATTGTTGAGGGTTCATCCTGTAAAGGTTTTTTTTTTTTTTTTTTTAATTGGTTAAAAACATCAATCGTTATGCATTGTGCAACTTTTAATCTAGTCACTTAATTAATGGGTGACCGTGGTCAAACAACTTCAAGTTTAATCACTTTAGTCACTTATTGGATCAACCTCAGGTTTGGTCACTAAATGGATGGGTGACCGGGGTTCTAGAAACCTCAATTTTGGTCACAAATGTACGGATGACCATAGTTAAGATACATCCTTATTGCTACCGAATGTTAATATTATGGAAATAATATTGCATAATTTGGTTGAAAATATCGATTGAATTCAATACGGGTAGCTTATGCTTTATATTTAGCAAGATAGAGCGTATAATCGGATCATAAAACCAAATATTTTATCAGTTGATAATATTGTAAACTAACAGAAAAAAAAGTTCTTTAACAGACTCAGTTATAGCTTTATTTGAATGCAGCAATGTAGGCATAATTTTCATAAATGTAACATTAAGTTATAATGTGAAAGAATGTGTTATTTTTTTTTATTTTTATTATTATAATTTTTTTTTTTTTTTTTTTGCTATGGTAGACAATATTATTGAATACGATAAATGTATAAATTTATCAGTTCGACTTATCTGTTATAACTATATTGCCCATCTCTTATTTTTATTGACAGTTATTGGGCAGTCAACGGGTTAAGTGTTTACCAACAGAGAATGGTTCTATCTGAGACATGTTTCTACATGTACAGGTTAATTATGGTATCTACTAAAATGTCTGGTTACTAGGCTTTGTTTTTGGAATTTACTTCCATATTTTTTATTTATACCTAATTGATTTAAATTAAGTTTTCTACATGAATTAATTATTTGAAGTACAATGATTCTTAATGTATTATTTTCCATCACACATTATTGTCAAGATTGTCATCTTTAGTAATTAGTAATTACAAGAATACTTTGTTCAGAAATTTAGTTTCAATATGTCATATTTAAGGAAATTCAAGCCCTGGCATTATGTAATTTTTATCAGGACAACAGGTGTTAGACTGTTCCTGTTTTAGTGACTTAAATGAAATAAAAGTAATCTCTAAGATTATATTTAAGGTGATATACCAATAAGTACATATGTAGGGGTACCTACTATGTTCTTATTGTGAATTTATCTATTCTTAATTTTGAGAAATGTCTGTCTTAATGGTAATTTAAAAGGGATATTTCAATTTTAAGAAATTGAATAGGTATAATGATTTTGTTAGATTATGATCAGAACTTTTAAGTGATTGGAAGCAGTTCCTTAGCATGTGATCATGTGATGGGATCTTAGCATGTGATGGGTCACAGCGTTATTTTATTTTATTATCATAAATATATAAAAAACAAAAGATTTATTGAAATTACTAAATTAGTATTAGGTAAATGATCATCACATAGCCTTTATGTTAATTCAGCGGCTACAGAAGTCTACCTTAATAAGGTTTTATTACATTAATTTTTTATAGTCCTCAATTAATCATAACAAGATATTCAGAAGAAGGTCAGCCAAAGAAAAGATGGTTCCACACATATAGCTTGAGCTCGACTGGAAAAAGACTCAGCACAAAAGGCTTAATAAATAATAAATAAATTGTTATATACATATTACTAATCTCACAGACTTTTGTCTATCTTATACTTATTTCATATCGTTAGGATGGAGGACTGAACAAATCAAGCGTTCCCAATAGTTTTAAAATGTATCTTATTTTGAATAATGGTACTTATGTAAGTACATATTTATAAATAGATATTCTTAGTACATTACATTGTTTACCACAATGAAGTAAAGGAAAGGAATCTGGAATATCTAGGTTATTATTTAATTAAATAATGTAAGCCTAATATTTTAAGGGCTTTTATGGTACTTCCATAACACCTTTACTTTTCAATTTGTTTGTGGCATTAACTTTGGATTAGGGTTAATAAATTTTAACCTTAAGGATTTCTATGCAAAAATTCTTTGACATGAAGTATACGCTGATAAGATGGCATCTGATTTGTCACAAGCTGGATTTTATAAACGTTGTCTTGTCAAAATCCTTGTTTCACTGCAATTTTGCAGGACTATTTATTTCTTCCAAGAATTGCATAAGTGCAATAATACCTTTAAATACTAATTAATTAGTAAAAGATTGGGTTAGTTATATAATTTCTTGATAAATTATTCAGTAGTGCAACTTCATTATCTGACTATGGTAAAAACCAAGAAAGGGTTATTTTGGAGTTTTGAACCAAACAATGGATTCATTAGCGCAATGGCTAAGAGTTTATAATAGAGATTTGTGATTAATAAGATGGCCAGTAAAGTAATCCAAAGCTTTGATAAGTAAGTATCTGTATCTCTATTGTAACCTTCTTTCTTGAGGTAAAGGGCTTTTCACAATAATTCCGGTTTAAATTTTCTATCTCCATCCAATTCCTTCCGCTTCCAACCGGCCAGTCTGGAAGTCAATGGGGGAGGCCTATGTTCAGCAGTGGACGTCCTATGGCTGCAATGATGATGATGATGATGATGATCCAATTCCTTAGGAACTAGTTAAAACCATCTTTGTTTATTTGTAATAGTATTTATCAGATATTAGCACTATTGTCTGACAATAATAATATTATAGTGTTGTGTTGATTTTGTACAATTGGTTTTACAATTTTATATAGTATTGTTTCATACTGTCATCACATCAGCTTACAGTGCAAGATTTCAAATAATTTGTTTGATTTTTCATTTGTTATATATGTAATATAACACTAATTGCATAGCAATAGGTTAGTTATTATAACAAGTGAGCCTGCTTGTTTGTCCATAATTTCTTTTTATTCTCTTAGTATATTAGCGCTTGTTTAATAATGAGTGAGCCTGCCCATTTCTATATACTGTCTATTTGCTTAGTAACAGTAGGACTTGGTGTTTAAAAATGAGTGATCCTGCTCATTTGTCCATACTTTGTTGTCTCATGATAGTAGCGCTAGTTGATTGAAATTGAGTGAGTATGCTTGTCTGTCCATACTATTCTATCCACTTGGTGGTAGCGTTAGACATCTAATATTTTTGTGTACTTGTTCAAATTTAATTTTCATGGTATTGCAACATATACTGTCATACTGTCTTCCCGCTTTGTGAAAGCGCTTAATGTCAGGTCATTAGTGCACCGGCTCAATTTTTAGTTTTCCTGGTATTGCAACATACTGTCTATCCGCACTGTGATAGCGCTAGATGGCAATTAATTGGTGCACTGGATCAATTTCCATTTTCATGGTATAGCAACATACTGTCTATCCGATAAGTGATAGAGCTAGATGTCAAATAATGGGTGCATTGGCTCAATTTTCATGGTATTGTCTATTGCCCATTATGTATATACTACCCAGGCGTTTGAAGTTTATTTCAGTAGGTAATTTGTAAAGTTTTCTCAACACCCAGCCATTGCGTTTCCACTTCAATTTCATTGATATAGACTGAAGCCTGAGGAGGCTGCTTCAATATTTGAGTTTCCATACTTGTGTCATGGTTTCTTCATCTTGCTGTTTTCTAAATTTCTTAAGTTTTCCTTATTTTCATAAATTGTATATTTACTAGGTATGTTCAGTTTTGGGGCGAACTGTAGCTTAAACTTGATAGCTCTGTATTTCATTCTCAACTTCTATTAAGTTTTTTAGAAGAAAAAGTAACAAGATTATAATTTAAAAATGACTTTTAGGTTAGATTCTATCAATCAATTATACGTTAGGTACCTAAGTAATTCCTCCATAGGAGAATATCTATAATTCACAAAAGGAAGTAAAGTATTTGATTGTACATACCTGTAACTGGAACTAATGAATATATAAGTTGATTCCATTAATATAGCGTTAAAAAACAAACCATAACCGCGCCTGATTATGGCGCTCATCCCTTGTTGATTTTTGGCTGAAATTCACTATAAACCTTATTGTAAACACAATCCACATAGAGAACTGTATAATAGCATTCTAAACACTAACTTTTAAGCTACAAATAGAGTAAATAATAGTTATTTTACACATTTTATTGCAAGGACTACGTGCCCGCGCTGTCACAAACAATCGTAATGACATTACCAACAAATGTTGCCATTTGCAGGGATAAATGTTTTTTCTTTTCCAGCTTTAAAACATTGTGACCCGACGCTGTTGTAGAACATCGGTACTACTCGTAAATATATCTCAAACAATCAGCAAGTATAATTGCAAACCAATGCTTGGCTATACGCATCAACTTTTTAAACTATGGAATCCTTTCCTAATGCACTGCAACGACTTGACTATTTCCCTCATTTCAATAACTTACCAAATTTCAGAACATGTCAAGAAGGGATATAATATACTGGCTATAAGTTTAGCTCTTAAGAAAGGGTTCGAGATAGAAAAGTTACGGAGTTTGAAAAGAAAAACTATTGGGCAGGTCAAAAAAGCCGCAGAAGTGTTTTCTAATGATAAAAGGAATAAATGGGATATATGTATACATAATACAACTACGTACCTATTTACCAGTTACTAACATACCGGATGTATAAAATGGGCATAAAAATATATAATAGGTTGCCAGTAGATAGAAACTGTCACCGATAAAGACATTTAAAAAGGTCTTGCATGCTTGGCTACTAAAACATTCCTTTTACTGTAATTAATGCGAATATGTTGATAAAAAAAATTGACAGATAATAAACATTTTTTGTTGATCAATATTCCCAATGTTTGCATGCTGATAATGTGTACAGCGAAACAAGGATCTTATTTAATACCTAACTATCCTACGAGTATGTTACCTATTTTCACCAAATAAACGATTTTCCTTTTCTATTTTCAATGGCAGATATTCCTAAGCAGTTGTTCAAAGATTCTTATATGTAGACTACAATTCCCATCAGATTTTTAACAGTGCCGTGTGGGGACAGCCGTAAATAATACACTTCCCCACCACCAACAGGAGGCACGTCGTAAGAGGCGACTAATTCCTTTAGCACGAGACGGGCAGCAGCGTCTTAGTGCAAAATCTTATAAAAAAACTACGCTAGCCAACCCACCTGCCAAACGTGGCTATTATTGGCAATCCCTCCTGATCATAGGTCATTGGGGGAGGCCTTTGTTCAGCAGTGGACCTCCTAAAGCTGAAATGATGATTGATGAATTGATGATTGACTTCAGCAATCAATCTTTTATTGCGTTTAATAAATGATTATTCACTTAGGAAAAAGGAGGAGGTTCCCAGCTCATTAGAATTATTTTTATGTATAGACAACGGCAGGTCGACCTACCAAAAACGTTAAGGGTCATTCAACCGATTATTATTATTATTATTTATTCATAAGGTACACCAACAGCAAAACACATAAAACATTAACAACAACACGATTACAATATGTTCAAATATGTTTGCCAATGACAGGTATACACAGCATTTACCACAATGTGTAGCTTAAGTTTACAATACTAGGTACAAAATAACTAAAACTAAATTAAAAAAGAAAACACAAAAGACAAAAACTAACTAAGGAATGAGTGCGTGCTGAGAGGGTGAAAAGTAATTGGTAAATTTTTTTTTGAAGCTTCGGGCAGAGTCGCTGAAAATGTCGATCTCCGGTACCTTGGTCATAATTTCATTGTAGGTGTTACACATTCTGGCTAGGGGATAATGCGCGCCTAAATTTGTTTTGTGGCTAGGTAAGCCAAATAGTTTGCGAATTGGGTGACGGGGATACCTGTATGGGACATTTAATTTGATGTGATCGAGGAGGTGCGTACATTTGATTTTGTTGTTAAGTAACTTGTGGAGAAACATTAAGTCTGCAATAACCGATTTTCAACTTTAAGTCCGACATGTAGAGATCAATATCAATTGAGAAAATTTTAAGTTTTCTGGTAGGTTGACGTGCTGTTGTCTGTAAGTACATATTTTTTATTCCCTATAATAACATTCTAAGTACCTGCAAAAATATTCAAAACCAACTATACCAAAGTATTAATTCCAATTTAAATACAAAATTTTATTCGCCAAGTCTCCGTTGAGTCCCTCTTGGTCAAAAGAAATGTTCTTAATTCAGACGGAAGTTTTCCGAGTTGGCGTAATGAGCAATATTGTCAACTTCGACTTTTGAGGGACACAGATTATATTATTAGTAATTCTTTTGGATATTTTTTTTAATTAATAAATTTGTTAATGATAGGTAATATACTGGATAAATGTGACTGATTTAAAAACTGTTTTCTATGATAAAAGGAGACAAATATGTTGTGTATTGGACACTTGTATTAGGTGTTTTTTTATCAGTGGAAAATACTTAACGGTTTGTATTCACTCATGATAACAAACCATTTTGCCCGAGAAACTAGTTACCTATTGCTACTTAATGTTATTTATGTTTAGAAATTGTTTTCGTAATTACAGAAAAAAAAAACAGGTATGTATCTAACAGCACGCTGTGCAAGCTTGAGTTTTCTTATGAGGCCCGTAGGATAGTAAGAAGCCACGTTTCAGTTCCATATGTCATCACTGGTAACACACATTAGTTTTAGACTTCCGCCTTTAAGTACTGAGGTATTTTGGACGGCAAGAAACCTGGAAATCACTGGGGAGAAGCATAAGTTTAGCAGTGGACGTCCTATGGCTGTTTTTTTTTATTGCTACCATGAGTTTTGTGATCATGCAACCCTTTACCTATCATCAGTCGGTACCTAAATATAGACCCTTAAGTATTTTTACTTATTCATATTCATATTCATTAAAACACTTTATAATGTAAACCAATAGCAGTACAATTAGTAGGCATAAAAAGATGGTAATAAAATAGTTACATTATAACCTCTATCAGGCATTCGTGAACACAATAAATAGATTTACATTCATGTTTCGTTATCACAATTAATATATTTATAGAAGCGTGTATAGAAGATTAGTTTAACTCAAATCTTTTAGATTAAATTTAAATATTCGTGTATACATAAGAAAAAAGGAATGTATAGACAAAAGCTCCTCAACCTACCACATAACATCAAATTTTCTCAATTGATATTGATCAGATGTGTCGTACTTAGAGTTGAAAATTAGTTCAATGACCTTTGATTCTTTGGATAGCTTGACCTGTCAGTGACTGTACATACTGTAAAGTAAATGGATGTTTTCCAAAGTTCGATAATTTTTTCCTATCGTGCAATCGTGTTTGATCTAAGTAGGAAACTTAGACAGTGATGTACTTATAGAATTAACTATAGCAAAATGTCTTGTAGAGTAACTTCAAAATACAAATCTCTGGAGTATCATCAATGTTGATTTCTGTCAAATGTTTCTGGTGAGATACGAAGTTAAATCGCGGGGGATAAAACTTTAATAATGAGTTTGGGAATGATAATATATTTTGATCTTTAGCTGCTTAGAAGCTAAAGGCCAAACGTTTATTAATAATAATTGCTTAACGTTTTTTTAATATAACCTGGTAATAATACTCGTAATAATATTATAAAAGTGAAGGTTTTATCATTATCATCATTTCAGCTATAGGTAGTCTACTACTGAACGTAGGCCTCCCCTAGAGACTTCCAGATTGACCGATAGGAAGCGGCCTGCATCCAGCAGGTTCCTGCAACCAGGTCGTATGTCCACCTTATTGGTGGACGTCCTACGCTGCGCTTGACGGTACGTGGCCTCCATTTTAGAACCATTCTGCCCCATCGGCCGTCGGTTCTATGTGCTATGTGCCCCGCCCATTTCCACTGCAATGTAAAAGTTTGTTTGTTTGTTATTCAATCACGCTTAAACGGGTGAACAAAATTACCTTAAAAAACAGGATTTTTTTTTGCTTTTTACCTATGAGATGATTGTTTATTCCTATTTGACGTAGTTTGGAAGTCTAAGCACGATCATTTGTACCTAAGTTATGGATGTTTATAAACGTATTTATGTATGTTTATCCGTTATCTAGGCGCCATAGTATAAGCTTTGCTTAGTTTGGGGCTAGCGAATTGGTGGGACTGTGGAAACAATTTATTTATTTATAACTTGTTAATATTTATTTGGATAAGTAACCGCAGTACCTGTCTTGAAAGTTAATCATCAAAATGGCGTCCATCTAACGGTTGACTTGATTCTGAGTTTTATTCAGTCATGATTATGTCTTATATCAGCCTATTGCAGTCCACTGCTGGACGTAAGCCTCCCCTAAAGAGCGCTAAAGAGCTCCCACTTTTTTCATCCAGCCACTGCCAGCTATCTTCCTAAGGTCGTCGGCCCATCGAACCGGGCGCGTCCTATACTACGTTTGCCAAGGCGCGGTCCTCTCTCGAGAACTCGTTTACTCCACCTTTCACCGGTTCTGCGACAGATGTTGCCAGCTCACTGCCACTTTAGCTTTCTACATTTTTGGACTATGTCCATTACTTTGCATGGTCTGCTGCTAAAAGCTATTCAGTCAGAAGTGTCAAATTTATATTTTTTATTTGACTTTTGGCAAGAATCATGCGCAAACAGCCTGATACTACTATTCCTACCAAAAAAGAAAGTGCTTAACTAGCCCACTTTGCAAATTTATTCATCGGTCTTTTGATCTAGACCAACCGCAACCTTTTGCGTCGGAAGTGTCAAAAATTACAATTAACTAAATTTCAAAGTTTTTAATTAATAAGATAAAATAATAATATAAAACATGCAGATGTTCAGATTCTAGGCTTAATTAATGTCTTGTTTGCACCGGGTTAACGCAATTTTATAAATATTTACTGTTATTATAAAATGTAAATTCATTATTGGCTGTAAGTTCTAGAATGTAAGACTGTGATTCTTCTGTGTATTAAGAGCTGTGAATTTTGTAGAATAAAAAAAAAAGGGATTAATTTCGAAATTGGATTTCGTTATTAATTGTGTGGAGAGGATTTACTATGAATGCTAGTGTTTTGTTGGTTTTGAATTGTTTGAGAGATAGAAATGGTGCCTAATCGTCGTTAATCGATTAAGGACGATTTTTAATGTTTTTTAATTAAATTAAATAATATTTGAGTATGGAACTTAAGAGCCGCAGCTTTGCATCCAAAGTGGCTCGCGAGCCGCAGGTTGCCGACCCCTGACCTAGACGATATCTATACGTTTTCCTTTCTCTGTGATATCTTATCGAATTGGTGACTTCAAACAACTTGTATTTAATCCACTATAGTAGTAAAGTAGGCCATTGATAGCAAACAAAGCTTTGTTACCAGCGTCGCCCTCTCTCAAACGGAGAGACGTTTAAAGCATTTCCTAATTCCGACGCTATATTAAATATTCAGTTTGTTTGGCCAATGTCTCACTGAGATGCTTTAAAATTAAATATAAGACTAGAATAATTACTGTTTATTGCTCGAAAATAAGCTGAAAGCATGAAAGCCTCTCCATGCGAGTTCACCTCACACTTAGCCGGTTTTTAAGCTAATTGACTATATTTGTACATAAGTAACCTTGATGTTATCCGTTATCTATACAGTGTGTAACGAAAAGGTGAAATAAAACTTTAAGGGGTTATTCTATGGCTAAATTACATCAACTTTTTCTATGGGACCAACATCGAAATCGCAAAGAAAAATTTCACTTTTCCATACTAAGCCAGCCGGACATCAGTTTGTAGGAAGCAGCGAATTTTTTTTACGCACCTGAAGCGTGGGAGAAGTGCAAGGATCGAAACCGGTTAATATTTATTTCAGTTGTAAAGATTTGACCATAAAACTAAATTTGCCATAGTTTTTAAGTCGTTATTTGGAGTATATGATATTTAATTTAGCGAAAACCTTTATTATTCCGGTTAAGGTTCCATAGTAAATTAACCGGTTTCCGATCCCTGGAGAAGTGTCACTACTTATTTTCATACAATATATGAGCGCTGCTGTAGCGCCACTTTAGTGCGAAACTGGGCTAATAGATATTGTATGAAAGTTAGTGGCGTTTTTCTAACTTACCTATACTTTCAAATGTTTTTTGTTAGTTTCCTTGAGAGTCTTAGTGAGACGGAGCCGCAAGTAGACAGGCCTTGATAGACAGGGGCCGAATGAGGGTCGTAATTGTTGCTAATTGTCCTTGACTCCGCCACCTCCGTAGACCACGATATAGGGGCTTATTACCGACTTTAATAGAGACTAAATTCATTTCAAAACTTTTTGGCTAATCGAGTTAGCATTTTACTTTAACCCGGTGATGACCACTATATTTACATCGAATATTAAGGCTTCCCCAAAGAGCGCCCAAGAGCTCAATCTCCCGCTTTTTTCATCCATCTACTGCCAGCCATCTTGAGGTCGTCGGTCCATCGAGCTGTGGGGCGTGCCACACTACGTTTACCTTTCATCGGTTTTGCAACAGATGTAGCCGGCCCACTGCCACTTTAGCTTACTACATTTTGGAACTATGTCCATTACTTTGGTATACTGCCGGATAACCTCGTTTTGGATTTTATCTATTAACGAAATGTTAAGTATCGACCTTTCCATAGCTCGCTGTATGACGTGAAGTCGGTGGGCCAGCTTTACTGTCATGTTCCACGTTTCGGCTCCGTAGGTCATCACTGGTAGGACGCACTGGTCACATACTCTTCAGACATTGTGGCAGTGGCGACAAGCTGACATGACACAGCTTCCCAAATGCTGTCCAGACAAGCTGCACTCTCCTAGCGATATAACTTTGGTAATCACTAACAAAAGCGCAGCCGCCACTGAGCTACATTCCATAAATCTATGAATATTTCTTATATTTCTTACAAGTAGAACAATGATTTCTTTAAGAGCTAGGTATTAAACCCTAGTTCAGTGCGATAAGGTGGATCCAAGATTAATGACATCAGTAGATGTTCGTTAATAGATTTGTACAGTAAACATTAAGTTCCTGTTTACGTATATAAACCCTTAACTCAATGCAATAGAGTTTAAGTTTTCATTTGAGTCCTACTGTATTTGTTTAGTTTAATCCATTTTGATTCCATATTTCGTTGAATATGTCTGGATTTCACCATCATCATCATCATTTCAGCCACAGGACGTCCACTGCTGAACATAGGCCTCCCCCATTGACTTCCAGATTGGCCGGTTGGAAGCGGCCTGCATCCAGCGTCTTCCAGCGACCCTTACCAGGTCGTCTGACCACCTTGTGAATGGACATCCTACGCTGCGCTTGCCGATTTGCAAGTAATTAAATAGATTATAATTGATTTATCTGTTTTCTAAACAATAAAATGTTTATAGGAACGGTTGTAATTACATTTTAACCTATTTGGAATTTACGATGCTTGTTTTATCATAGACTAGCTTTCGCCCGCTGCTTCGTCTGCTCTGAGTTCGGTCTGTCACATAAAGTAAAACCAATAAAATCAAAAACAAAAAAAATAAAACAATTTGTTTATGTTAATAGGCCTAAATTAAGCACTTTTAAAACGACGACGAAATAGTTAACGCTGTACTATTTAAGTGTCTCTGGCTCTAAATCACCGAATTTAGTATTTTTTGCCTCTAATACATTGATTACAAGCATAACGCAAAAACTACTGGTCCTACTTAAGGCGACGGGTAAGGCAAATGACCCTGAGTATTTATGACTTGCGTGACATCTATTACGTTCATAAGATAGTACAAATGCTTCTCGTAGACTAAACATCCATCCTTTGCGCTTCTGTGCAAATAGATTATCATTGCGTGCAAAATATCCGCTCAAGAAAAAGTAGACGCTAACAGTAAAATCCATTACAAAAATCTTATAATTCTTAGGTTCCTTTTTTTATTTAAGATCAATTATGTACATGGTTATATACAAAGAAAACTAAAACTAAACTTAAAACTAAAACTTACCAAATAAATATTTACAAAATAAATCACAAATAAAAAATGGGTCCCAGATCGCCGTCCAAACACAGTGACATAGTCCCCAGAACGCTGGCCGCATTTCCACGCTGTATAGCCAAACTGATACGTTGGCCTAGAAATGCGCCAGCCCTCCGATCGCCCGTACAATCAATCAGCCGCTTGGCTAACTGACTGTACAGCCGATGTGCGCTAGGTCCCCAAGGCCCGAGCGTCTCAACCCCAAAAGGTTCAAATATGCAGGTATTACTAATATCTGCATATTTGCGACGTTTGAGGGACTCCGCTGATGCAGCAGCAGTGCCTACCCCTAAAGAGGTTTGTGGAAGATGAGTCGGAGCCAGTGTGTCAACACAGGTTGCATCCCACACTAGGGGCCGACCCATCTTCCACGGAACCAAGGTCATACCATCAAGCCTCTTGCCATCACTCCGCACCAGGCCATTCGGTTCAAGAATAGCCGGTATCGAAGCGCTAGCAAGGGCCCTGCAAATGATGTCGTTAAGGCTGGTGTGTCGGGAAAATCTCCCGGCGCTTCTGCTGCACGACAGGCCGTGATGACCCAGTGAGTCAACCATATCGCCGCAGGGACAACGATGTGGGACATTGCATGGTGCCCCCAAACGAAGAGATACAGCAAGGTTAAAGGAAGTATTGTCTAAAAAAGTACCTAGCTGTGGAGATGGGAGAGATTGAAGCCAAAGTCCTGATTCCCACTCGGCCACGGCAAGGAGACGAGCCCGATCTGCAGGACTAGTAGACGTGTTTAATAAATTATTCCGTACTAGTCTACAGAGCGGCTCGTCCCATTGTCTTTGTGAAGATACCGACGAAGGAATATCTTTAGCGCATAATTGTCTCCATGAGTTGATGGCCTCGGCTTGATAGGCAATTGCTGGATTACCAAAAGACTTGCTAAGTATTTTAGTAACCAGCACTTGGGTGCTATGAGCCGAGGACAAGAAAGCAGGGAGAGCAACACTAAAAATTTTGCGTATCCCAATACCTCCAAACCTGATAGGGAGTGAGGCCTGGGTCCAGGTTCGACAATCCAAAGAGAGGTTCAGCACAGAAGAAAGAATGTTTTTAACAGAGTCGTCTAATTTTGAAGTCAAACCTGGAAATTTCCAAAAATGAGAAGAACGGACACAAAATGTGAATTTTGGGACAAAAAGACAATAGCGGATAATTGTGTAGGCGAAATGAGTATTAATTTTGATAATACGATCGGAAACAATATTAAAACTATTTAATTTTTCCTCAACAAAAGGGCCGAAAGATTCCTCTAATATTGGCGACCCAAGGAGGCGAAAAGAATCTTTTTTAATTATTTTCAAATTGGGAGCAATGTTATTGAAATTTTGAATAATGGAATTGGGATCATGATAAGTGTCTGGAATGAACAACTCACATTTAGCGAAATTTAAATCTAGACCAGCATTATTGAAATTTTGAATCAGAGAATTTAGGTCAGCCAAAACAGTATTAGGGTCACCTCCAAGGGTACCGTCATCTAAATACCACACGTTAAATTTAGAATTTACCTGATTAATTAAAGGATGAATGGAGAGGTCAAAAATAGCAGGACCTAGAGGGTCACCTTGTTGACAACCAACTGCTGACTCTATCAATTTATCCCTAAATTGTAGTTTACTTGGAGTGCTGTAACACTGCCAAAGAAATGGATAAATAGTCGGAGTCCTGGACTTAATTTGTGTCAACAAGGTGCCTCTATCTATCCGGTTGAAGGCGTTTTTGACATCCACTTTCAGCAATATATCATTTGGGTTATTAAGTACAAATGTACGGGCAGAGTGAATGGCGGCTTCACACCCCCCTTTAAAGCCAAAACTGAGTTGAACAGGCTCAAAATATGCTGCAAGATTATCTGAAATAGCCCTACAGCATAGTTTGGCAGCAAGGCGACGCAAAACGGAGCCTACGGCTATGGGCCTAATGCCGCCATCCTTTTTTTTAAGCGCACAGAGGTTGGCACTATATAAAAAACCTGTGAAATGTGAGTTGACACTACCAGAAAGCATAACATTAATGAGGCCCACCAATTTCCCCAGTAGGACACTACCGGACTCACCACAACTGACACTTATTAGATCTTTTAAATGCTGGGGAGTAAGGCCGCCCTTGCGCCGGCAGAGCCACTACGAAAGGAATTGATGGCGCTCATTACTGCTTCTGGAGTTGTCTGAAGATATGGTTGTGCAGGATCCGGTTGATTGGGAAGTTGGCTGTTAGCTGCTGAAAGTGGATGCTTACTTTGTAAAGCTGAGATGGTATCAGGAGAATTGGGCGCAACGAGGTCGTCGGAGAACAAAAGTCGCGCTGCACCTTTGACATCACCGTCACTTAATTTTGATTCTATATATTTTGGATTAAAACTACTATTATGGTGATGAACGCATGGAAATACTGTGTGAGGGTTGCCATACTAAAGAATTGGCACAGTTTTCTTTTATTTTATGGGTTAATGAATGTGACTTAAGTTGACTATTGAAGAAAAAAAAAACTTCAACCTAAAGGCACGGATGTTATAAATAATTAAACCAACTTTCAAGCTAAACAAAAACGTCGTTTAAAATATAAATGTGAACTGACAGGATTGCGGTATTCGCGGTACTTTGAAATATTTTTTAGTGTTTATAAGAAATAATAACTAGTATTTAGATACATCAGAAAAAACTTTAACATATAAGTTACATGATATATTCATTGCCACATCCTATATCCAGTATTTTTACCAGAAAACTGGTTCAAAAACACCTCTTTACGTGTATTCTCCTTACCCTTACCTTAATGACAAAACTGACAATTTATTTCTTAAACTCGCTCCCGGCACCGGTTAATCGTAAATAATTCCTTACTGAATATCATTTAACCAGTTTTCCCGATACTAACCAAACTTTATAAAAAAATATAAGTAAAACAGAAAGCTGGCTTTGTTGTAAGTGTATCACTTGCATTTTAAGCGCAACTTAAAGCTTACAAATCTAGTTTGCTATGTACGAGCCGCGAGTAAAGACGCGCTGTTTAATGTATGGAGCCACTGAATCCGCGTACAATGCAACTCGGCTACCCGGCCAAGCGGTACAATCGCGAAGAAAATGAAGGAACTCGGATAAAACAATCATCAGTCATCATCATTTCAGCTATAAGAAGTCCAGCTGTACACAGGCCTCCCCGAATGACCTTTCATCGGGGGGGATTGCAAATACTCGCCACGCTTGGCAGGCGGGTTGGCGAGTGCAGTTTTTTTTAATAAGATTTCGCACGCAGACGCTGCTGCTTGACTTGTGCTACAGGAATGCAAACAGACATGTATAAATGCCAAATGTCATTCAATATTCACTGCTGCATACTGACAAACTATGTAATCAAACCTCTGAAGCTATGTTCTTCTAATTTTGTCCTACCGATTTGAAACTTCGATTATTGTGTATTTACACATTTTGTATTTCGCCCACGTAAAATACGGCTTGTGGTCGCTTATTTTACTCCCTTAGGCAATGGATCAAAAATATCTTTATGTCAAATTCCAAGAGTTTAAGCTTTAGTATGTAACTAATTTCATCATATGTGCCGTGTGGGGACGGCCGTAAAGAATACACTTCCCCACCGCCAACAGGAGGCGTATCGTAAGAGGCGACTAATTCCTGTAGCACGAGACGGGCAGCAGCGTCTGCGTGCGAAATGTTATAAAAAACTGCGCTCGCCAACCTGCCTGCCAAGCGTGGCGAGTATCGGCAATCCCCCCCAATGAAAGTCATTGGGAGAGGCCTGTGTTCAGCAGTGGACGTCCATGGCTGAAATGATGATGATGATATAGAATAGGTAGACTATATGTATATTTTTCTGTTCTAATTACTGACCTATGTAGGTATACAAATGCAGGTATTGACCTTGATCAGTCAAAAAAGAATGAATGAATGAATGAATTTTAACTTGAGAAATGATTGGTTCACCATACAAACTTTTATTTACTTCATTGCAAAGCCGAAGTGACCATAGGCAGACCACATCGCTCACGAGCCGACAGCCGTTGGGGAAGGTTTTCGACCATGAACTAGAAGACAAAGTGTGACCAGACCCCCACTCCTGCCCTGTGAACTACCAGCTGACGACTGACGACTGATGACTGATGACTGATGACTGACGACTGACGACTGATAACTGACGACTGATAACTGACGACTGATAACTGACGATTGGCGATTAATTATGTCACGGAAATCCAATGGATGCAAACAGCGCAGAACCGTTCAATGTGTTGTTTCGTAGGGGAGGCCTTCGTTCCCTGAGATGCGGCTAACACGCGACAGCATCAATGCAGAAGCACGTTCACGAAACGCAAAATCATCGCTGCAAAAAGACGCAGTTGAAAAAAATTAAGGCCTACCTATAAAAATATTATTGATGGCCAGTATTGCGTCACACATACTTAATCGTATTTAATAATAGCAAGTCATCTCCAATTAAATAATTTATAAAATATATTAATCTAAAAACTATAAAACACACAACTATATGTACTGGTCTCATCAAAACGATCGAGTTAGCCCAAACACGAAGGTTTTACTAGTAGTCATTGAAGATACCCATCTCCTGACTCTATCATCATATCACCACGATGGTGTCAAATTATTGTAATGTCATCCAAATGCCAAATTTATACTAACAAAGTTTTAAATCGATACGTCAGTTAGAAGTAGGTTAGAAACTACATTCGAGATTTGATTACATAGTTACTGATAGTCTCTGCATAGGTAGTTAAAAGTGAAGCTAATATAAGTATGTTTAAAACATAATTCAAGTTAAAATAATAAACAAGATTTCTCGATTTATCTTTTAATTACTTTTAAGGTAGTAAGTAAGTACACCAACTACACAAAATACAATTCCCAAACAGAAAATATATCAGACACCTGGTGTCAAAAGAGTACAAGTAGTTTATTTTTAAAATTAGGCACGGGCAGTTATATTTAGACCGCCTTTTATGAAATTTACTCCAATAAACATGACTTGTCTGCTCAACTGTACGTAAATATTCGCACATGTACAGCCGCAAACACACAATGGCGTATTTGCTAAAGCGCCGGTGCTCGCACACAAGCGTTGTTTTAAACTCTGCAAAGCCTCTGGTGCCGAGAATAAATCTTGGTTCTGGGTAAACTGTGTTTCGTTTTTGGCCGATTCTTTAAAGTATTTTGTCATTTCAATTGTTTTCAACCGACTTTTAAAAGAAAGGAGGTTCTTAATTAATTTATTGATTATATTTTGACTTCAGACGTACACAAACTATTTATTTAAAGAATGCCTATACCTATGTATATGTCCTATAGAGTTGTAAATTGACGGTCATATGCTATAAGCGTCCGTCATTTATGATAAATGCTCGGTCACATTGGACATTTATTGTCACGATGGTCACATATTTTTTTAGTATAAATTAAAAAAAGAAGAATTCCACTAAAGTAAGTCTTAAATGTTAAGTATAATAGTTATGACAGTTAAAACATACAATAAAACATGTAATTGGATCTGGATCGAACTAAAAAACAAAACTCGCGCGTAACGATACGACAGTTTTTAGCTGGTTTGTGCTGAAAGTTTTTAGAAATTTCATTTTTTTAAAGATCACCACTACTAAAGCCTGTCTCTCTTATAATAATGCACAAATTTGTGACCAAAAGATTTTTTTTCATAGTTTGTCAATAAAATTGAATGTGACGTTACTGACAATAAATGTCCAAAATGTCCGGTCACATTGAGAAAATGTCCAATTTGCTCAGTCATATTGGTCAGACATTTATAACGTGACGGACACTTTACAACTCTAGTCCTACTGCAGGGCTCAGGCCTCACCTCAACTATAAGGTGGTTTGGGCCATACTCCACCACGTGGGCTCAGTGCGGATTGATGGAGGGGTTTGTAAGGCCAGTGACTTAACCAGTGTTAGATGTTATTAAGCCGCCCTAAGGCCTCTGACTAGGCTTCTCGACTATAGGAGCGATATTAGCCGGGACCACTTTGAACGTGCCTTTTGAAGCATCTCCGATGCTTGTGATGATGTCACTAAATATGATTGGAATGGTCACCCATCCAATCACAACTGGGTCATAAGTAGCTTAACTTTAGTAATTATAACCAAAGCGCTGCCCTACAAGAACCTTAAAAAATATTTATTTCATCATCATCATCATCATTTCAGCCATAGGAGGTCCGATGCTGAACATAGGCCTCCCCCAGTGACTTCCAGATTGGCCGGTTGGAAGCGGCCTGCATAATATTTATTTATTTAAACTTTATTCTATTAAAATCGTACAAAAGTTGGACTCAATGTCATGATGCATTCTCTGCCAGTCGACCTTTAAGGTAATGTTTTGTGTGCAGCACCTACGACATTACTTTTTTAAAACAGAAGATCATAACAAAGCATAATTAACTAACACATAGTATAAAATAACACCAAAAAATTTGTTTATTTAAAAACCGTTTTTGTAATAGATTAAGATAAACTTTGTTAATGAAATAAACTTTATTTAATTTAATTTAATTTAATTTAATTTTGCTATGTACTCGTTGGTCACCTTACCCCCATAAACAGCTGATCAACATTTCATATAGTTTTTGAAACGATTTAAATTTTAGTTGCAGGAAAAAGTAAGTAACTAATGAGTTCTAATTATATTTCTAGTCGGGCTACATATCCACCAAAAGTACAATTAAATAAGTAAGAATTAAGTGACAAGAGTAACAATTAAGTCAAAATAAAATAGGTAACGTAAATAACAAGTACTTATGTTAAATTGTCTTGATAAAATCGGACGTACGAAACACGTTATCGTCCAAGATTGTGTTCACTTTTGTCTATTTAGAGAATATTCCGAATAAACCTAAAGGCGAGTTCGTTGTTTTTGTCCGTCATCGTTAGAACACGACTGTGGTCCAAGATCAGTGTTTCATAGCAAGCCTACCTCAATTTGTTTAGCTTTTGATGTTTGATAAGTATTAGTGTTAAAAATGTAGTTAGACGTTGTCAAGACACTTTTATTTTCAGTTTTGCATATAGATTATAAACAAAGACGGCTATTTAAGCTGTTTGATTATAATTAATCATCATCATTTTAGTCATAGGACGTCCACTGCTGAACATGGATTTCCCCAGTGACTTTCAGATTGGTTGGAAGCGGCCTGCATCCAGCGGCTTCCTGCAACCTTTACCAGGTCGTCTATCCACCTTGTGGGTGGACGTCCTCTGCTGCGCTTACCAGTTACGTGGCCTTCATTCTAAAACCTTTATGCCCGGTATGTGTCGGCCTTTGTCGTATCTCATAGTTGTCTAAGTCTTTAAATGACGACCTCCGTAGCAGAGAGGCAAGAATACCGGACTTGGTGTCGCTATCTCTTAAGTTTCCGGTTAGATTCCCGGTCGGTCACTTAAAAATAACTTTTCTATATTGTCTCGGGTCTGGGTGTTGTGGTACCGTCGTTGTTTCTGATTTCTGTAACACAAGTGCTTAAAAATGCTAATTAAATAAGATCAGAGCAATGTATGTTATGTAGTTCAATATTTATTTACTATTAATTGTAACTTCTTTGTATGGTGTACAATAAAGAGTATCCATCTATCTATCTATCTATCAATATGAAAAACCTGAACAGACCAACAGCTGTCAGACAGGTAGAGTATGCTGTAACAATTATTATACTGGCACGGTCCGGGTGTCGCAAAGGGGGTGCACTTATAAACCTAACCTAACCAAACCTAAACCTAACTTAACCTGAACCTAATTCTAACCTAACCTAACGTGATTATAGGGTGTGTAATGTTTAAATAAATATTAGTATACGATTTAATGACATGATTTTATTTAATAAAATATTTTTTCTTATAACAACTCGCTTAATATATTTAACGTTTTATATTATCTTACGTTTTCAAATTATATCATTTAAGATAACAATCAATTACTCTTACACTTACTTATAATAACAATTAAAAGTAATAAAGCCTATTAAGTATAAATTTACATTACCTAAAAACGCAAGCATGCGTGTACACTGTAAGTAATTTCTTTTCAGTTTACAATGACAAAATTTATAATTAAAATCTAGCGCTCGCCGGCCGCTGCCGCGGCACGCTCGCTCGGCTTCGCGCTTTATGGTCACTGTTCTAACATAACCTAACCTAGATGTTCTAACCTAACCTAACCCTGCGCCCCCTTTCCTACACTCTAACCCATATTTGCCAAATTGGCATAGTTTGGCAAACTTGACAAATGTCAAATGTCGTTTCCATCGCGAGCCGGTTTTCCGTCGCACATCAAAGGCGGCCAATAGCCAAATGTTTGTGTCATGTGTCCACACTTGGTTATTGCGGCAGTATTGCACGCGCTGTCGACCTGTGCGGACGTGTGCTTCTATTAAGAATAAGATCGAGAAAAAAATGGAATGAAGTGATGAATTCTAGTTTATTGAGCTTAATCAAATGCATAGTTGTATTGTATGTATTTAGAATCTGCAAAAAGAATTCTAATGTGTTTAAGACACAAATCAAATAGTAGTTGGAAGCTTTTATCATCATCATCATCATTATTATCAGCCTTTGGAAGTCCACTGTTGGACATAGACCTTCTAAGCCTTCTAAAGATCGCCACAGCGAGCAACCTTTTTTATCCAGCGGCTGCCCGCAACCCCGACTAGGTTGTCAATCCGCCGGGTGTGAGGCGGTCTGCCCACGTTGCGTTTAATGTAGTAAGCTAGCTAATAGACAAATAATATGTAGGTACAGTCCGTTTTTCTTTGCTTATCCAATATTGTAAACAATTTTCACATTCCTATTTAACGAAATTATTCATTAAAATATAAAACTTATGACACCGAAATAATAACCTACTATTGTAATTCTAACAGTTCATTAATTTCATACACTGGTGTTCTGTACTGATTAGTTAGGAAGGCTCAGTTCAGCGGCTTATGCAATGAGGAAAATAAGGCTTTTAACTGATGTCGAAACGGCAAGACTAGCATACTTTAGTTATTTTCATAGTTTGTTGTCGTATGGTTTACTGCTATGGGGCTCTGCTGCTGACATTGAATCAATCGTTGTTTTGCAGAAAAGAGCCGTACGTGCAATATACTGTCTTGGACCTCGTGACTCTCTGAGGGAGATTTTTAAAGATATTAATATATTAACAGTAGCCTCTCAATACATTTTTGAAAATATTATGTACGTTCGAAAAAATCTAAGTTTGTTTAGCTTAAAAAGTGATTTACATCATTATAATACTCGTAATAAAAATAAACTTGCCGTTCCGAGCTTCAGACTTCACAAAGTTGGTAATTCATTCTTGGGGAAATGTATAAATTTTTTTAATAAAGTTCCACAGACTCTTGTTGAACTACCTGTACATGAGTTCAAAATTCACATTAAAAAAAAACCTTATGAAAAAGGGTATTATAAGGTAGACGATTTTTTGAACGACAAGAGTGCATGGACTTAACCTGCTTAGCTCGCACTTACTTCATGTCTTGTAATTGTATTTCCTGTAAAAAAGGCTGACAAAGGTGACTGAGTTTGTTGCGCCGTTTCTTCTCATCACCAGCCGATATGTAGTCCCGAAGCGGTGGTAGGGTAAAGCTATATTTTGGGACGTGTATAAGTGCCCGGAAGAGGGCCTATATACTGAATAAATGAGTATTAATGAGTATTAATGAGTATTACAATATTAGAAAACTAAACAAAAACTGACTTAGAGCCCTAAGCACGTCCGCCTTCGTCAGCACTTACTCATTTATGAGTAAGCCAACATAAAAAAACATTTGCAATGACATTCGTCTAATTTGGCATTGATTACCATGTGTAGACGTGCAGTGTGTGATATTTGCCTATGTGTCAAAGCTTTGTCAAACTAGACGAATACGCCAATGCAAATGCCTACCGCCATGTGAAGTGCCAGCATTAAAAAATCACAAAATGTCAGGTGTGTCCAATCTTCCGGACCGTTCTGTATTATCCTAAAATGGTTTACCTGGGCCGTCATTACAACGGATTGAGTTTTTCAAGTCCTCGTCTTATTACTTGGGCCGTAGTAACGTTAAATCGAGTCGGTTCTATATAATTTGATTGGACCCGAAGCGAACGTGAGTTAAATGGTAAGGTGCGAGCCGTTTTTACCTTGCGTATTATGTTTGGGTTAATAGAAGGCTGTTGGGTTCCGTAGAAAAATCGAACGATTCTAGTTCCATAATTTCGCTATAGGCTAAATACTTATTTACCATTTCCATACCCGTTTTCTTCTGAAAACCGACCCAGCCATCCTAGCACGACCACCAATAAATCGTATAATTATAGCGATATATCGACACCAACTGTAAATATATGATAGTTATAGCCGCCATGTTGAATCGCCGTGCCGGTGTCGTCACAAGTTATGATCGCTGTTTTATTAAACATTTGATATGGGGGCTTTCTTTATCTATCAGTTTCGGTGGTCAAGCTAAAGGGGAAGAAGTGTCTAGTTAATGCCTGCATATTTTTGCAGCAGTTAATTTTACCATAAAATTAATATCAGATGGCAATTTTGCGGTAGTTAATAACTGAACATATTGGGGTCACACTGGCATATGATTTGTGAAACGGCAGGCGGTACATATTGTATTTGCTCGAGGGCATGAATTAGCGGGAACAATAAGCAAAATAATTTAAGCTTCATAATAGGATCGAGGCATTAACACAGTTTTTACTTATTTTGCTTTGTTTTATCATATTTAACAGGTTTTACAACTTCATTACAGACATTCGTTCTAACACTTGAGCTGCAATCTCACGTCTCTCTTCTTCATTTATTCTTCTTGCTCAGTTTGTCTCTTTCACTCTTATTATTATTTTGTCATCTTGCTAACCCTTCAATCATTAGCATTTAGTAACCATATTATAAATAAGGTTGAACAAAGATAAAACATGTTGAACTTTCAATAATCTCACAATGTCATTTTACAGCCTGCTTTACGTATACCGGTAAGTTACCCATTCTCTTGTTTTACTTGGATTCGTTTGGTAATTTTTTTGACAACATTCACATTGATTTTATCATTTTTCTTTAAAAATTTGATCAAACAGTGAAACAACTTTTTTTTTTTTTAATGTCATCTTGATAGGTATATCCTCAAATATTACGACTTGTTTTCGTATCTATAAATAGCAACTCGTTCTCCAAAATCCTTACTAATTTAATTTTGCTGGGCTGTTTTCGAATTAGCCTCTTGATTGGACCACTGAGCATGTCACCTATTCTTCTTACTCCAACCCAGGTCACCCTAGAAGCCCAGCAGCCTTTTAAGACTGATGCAGGCTTTCGAGAGCGATGCTGGTGATGTTAAACAGCTGATTGTTTATAGGACAGTAACTTAAAACCTATATAATTTTGCGGATAATGCCCTTTTTTAGTCTGATGAGGTTTCGGGCAAGCTTTTTTGAAGCCACTGGAACTGCATTTTTTGTTTGCCTATAACCTTCAGTTATATGGATTTCTTCAGTTCTATTGCGAAACCATGTTTTTATTTGGGCCTGAGGTACGGGGAGTAGTGGTTCAGTCAGCCACTCTAGCATGACGACCAAAACACGATATGATATAGCGATATATCAACACCAACCAACTTTAAAAATATGATAGATATAGCCGCCATTTTGATTTTTTATCGAATCAGCGATCATAATATGTGACGTTACCTGCACGGCGATTCAAAATGGCGGCTATACGTAGGTCACACTATAAGTTTTGCGTAACTTAAAAAAACAACATGTTATAACCAAAATATTATGTTTATTGCTTTTCAAAATACTCACCTTTACATTTTAAACATTTTTTCATGCGATCGAACCATTTTTTAAAACTTGAGGACCACAGATCTGAAGGCATGTTTTCTACGTGCTGATTGAACGCTATCACTGCCTCTTCGGAGTTGGTAAAAGTAAAACCTCTCATCAAATCTTTGATTTTGGGGAAAATACAGAAATCACAGGGTGCTAGGTCGGGGCTATGCGCAGGATGGGTGACGAGTTGTACTTTTTCGGAAGCTAAAAATGACTTTGTTTTGTTGGCCGTATGTGAAGAAGCGTTGTCATGATGTAGGAGAACGCGGCTTTTGGGTCGTCTTTCGCGAACATTTCTAACACCCTGGGTAGACAAATGGTAGAATACCACTCGGCATTAACACTCTTTTGATCTTCAAGTGGGATTATACAGATGGGACCCGTAGCTGAGAAAAAAAACGCGATCATTTTTTTATCAACGTTTTTCGCCTGCCTCACTTTTGTTGGCATGTTCTCATTTTCAAACACCCATTCACAAGATTGCTGTTTTTTTTCAGGTTCGAAACAATAAATCCACGTTTCGTCTCCTGTGACAATGTCATAAACAGCATTAGAATGTCTGTGGTTGTACTTCAGTAGCATCTGTCAGCACCATTCCACGTGAGCCCGCTTCTGCTCCGCTGTCAGTTCACGAGGGATCCAACGACAGCAAAGTTTCCGAACTTTCAATTCTTCGTGTAAAATTTTCTGGATTTGGCTCATACCAATCCCCAATAGTCCTCGAATTGTCTCATAGGTAATCCGCGGGTTTCTTCAATTAGCCGCTTAACAGTAGCCACATTATTTTCGTTGACGGCAGTTGAAGGCCGCCCTTCACGAAATTCGTCATGTAAAGAAGCTCGACCTCTCTCAAATTGAGCAAACCATCACCTCACGGTGTTCAAACAAGGTGCTTCTCTCCCAAAAGCATTTTGAAGACGAGCGGCACAGTCTTGCGGAGAGAGAGAACTTTCAAAATCATAAAAAATCATCGCTATAAAATCTTTTCCACTTAATTCCGTTTTCGTTGCGTACGTAGAACTTTGATGTGTGATAAAAAACAATTGACAAATCATTTCCCGCCAATTGATTTTTTTTATTACTAAGAAGGTTGTAACGTTTAAAAAAATATAACATTCGATATTCAAATAGTTCCGATTAGCTAGAAGTGCAAAACTTTTAATGTGCCCCATGTATCTATCAATTTTTTTACGGTTGGTGGCGATATATTGCTATATCATATCATATCGTGTTTTAGTGCTCATGCTAGGAAGGCTGGTCCTTCCTTACATTTTTGCTTTCGATCCTCTTTCAGCTAGTTCGTCTGCTGCGTCATTTCCCAGTCAATTGCTGTGTCCTTTGATCCATTGTAGAGTAACTCTGTTCGTATTCGCAATGGATTGGAGTGCGTTGCGACATTCCAGTACAAGGTCAGCAATGTTGGTATTTAGGGCTTGAAGCAGCTTCTTTGAAAGTCGTTTAATTAGAATAAATTAGAATAGTTTATTTGCCGAAAAAATGGTACAATAATCTATTTAAATAAAAATGAAACTCTATTTCCCTTGGTCATCGCATCACGCGTGAACGGATGGAACAATTTCGCTAATAATTATTTTGTTGTGTTAAATATTGTCAGGAGAAGGTTCTTTTAAAAGAAAAAAATTGAGAAAGTTCCGAAGAAAATCCTTTATGAATAAACTAAAGAACACGCGAACGAAGTCGCGGGCAACAGCTAGTAGATATTAAAATTATATAGGTATACTACATGTTTTATCGATATGTCGATATACAAATAGTGTCCTTATACTAGGTACTTTTAGATTCGTATTACTAAGCGTTTTGAATTTAATTTCAAATTTTACAAGCTAGTAATAATAAATGTCAATGTCTCTAAAGTCACAAAATCAACACATTTATAATTTCATATGCAGATAGTCAAAACAGATACAAAAAACGATTATAAACAATGTTAAAACATTGGCATTCTAAAACGATAACAGGAAAACACATACAATCACAATTTATTAGAAAAATGTCTTTAATGTCCATTACTGCAAAACTTGGCGAATTCACCAGTATCGTAAAAAAAAAATTATTCTATTTAGTCCGTGAGTTAGATTATCAAAAATATTGAACCCTAATTTTGTCTTTTGTCAATCAAACAAAAAACGACGAAGATAAAGCGCATCAAAGTTTGGGAATGGGAGCACGTGACGCGTTACGTCACGTGCTCCCATTCCCAAATGTGTCGCAAGGCGTGACGTTACGCGAAACTTTAACGGGCTATATCTTCATAATTTTTTGTTTGATTTAGAAAATAAAAAATACGTGTCCCATATTGGTAATCCATCTGAGGAGCTAATCAGATTTTTTTTAGAAACTAGTCAAAATTTGAGATTTTCGATACGATCCGGAAGTAAACACAATCATCATCATCATCATTTCAGCGATAGGACGTCTACCGCTGAACATAGGCCTTCTAAAAAAAATAAAAAATTGGGACGTGTAAAAGTGCTTTTAATGGCCTATTTGCAAAAATGAATGATTTAGATTTTTTTATTTTTGATCTTCCTTAGTGACTTCCAGATTGGCCGGTTGATGTATACAATCAAGTATCTCTTAAATGGTTAGTTGTGCCCAAATAATACTTTCCTAGACAAAAGGTTTTTAGTCTATTTACGTAACCCTAAATCAACTAGTGCCCGAGCACGCACTTACCGGGTTTCCTTTCAACGTTTGTATTCAACTGACGACCATTTTTATCCAATGCGAAAGGATTTTGGCCGATTTTGTAACTACTCGATTTGTGTTTCGGCGATATTGTGCAAATTCCGTCATTGAATTACGATCGTTCGACGATCAGACCCTTTTGTGACCTGCCAATTAGCATTATGTAATATGATTATAACAAATAATGAGATTGTCGCTACAGGTTTATAGTTTTTTAGGAACTATTTTTTTACTACCCGTTAAAGGGATCAAAGACAAAATATTACAGTATTCGATCTTAACAATAGTAAAAAAAACCTGCGAGTCGAACTCGCGCACTAGGGTTCTGTACCAACTTATAGCTGTGTAAATAATTCGTCTATAATAGAAAGCTAGTCTCGAAGTTCCGAGTTTGTTAAAAAACACTTTTTTTACGTAACTACAAATTTACAGTTTTTTTTATTTCGCCTTTATTTGTGCTATAAGACATTGTTTCTTGGCAAATTTCATGATTGCAGGTCAACGAGAAAGCCGTGCCGTGCCGTGCCGTGCCGTGCTGTGCCGTGCCGTGCCGTGCCGTGCCGTGCCGTGCCGTGTGGGGACGGCTGTAACGAGTACACTTCCCCACCGCCAACAGGAGGCGTGTCGTAAGAGGTGACTAATTCCTGTAGCACGAGACGAGCAGCAGCGTCTGCATGCAAAATCTTATAAAAACTACGCTCGCCAACCCGCCTGCCAAGCGTGGCGAGTATTGGCAATCCCCCCCGATGTTGGGTCATTGGGGGAGGCCTGTGTTCAGCAGTAGACTTTCTATGGCTGAAATGATGAGGTCAATGAGAAGTTTCCTATTAATTTTGATTCCCTTGAGAGTATCTTTTTTTAACGTTAACTTAGAAGTTTGATTTTTACATAGCTTCAAGAGACTGTAGACGTAAGTATATCATTTTAATTTCAATTCGATACCTTTACGCGTCCTCCAGATACAGAGCCTTGACAGACAGACAAACAGAAGGACGGACGGACAACAACGTCATCCAATAAGGGTTCCGTTTTTCCATTTGAGGTACAAAACCCTAAAAATACAACAATATTTCTAGACGGTATTACCGAAATATGACCCTGGTTTCAATAACAATCGGATTTTTTTTACAACTAGGTAATGTCCTCGGTAGTAGGTCAGTTGAAAGAGCAGCCGCCACAGGATGACAAAAAGCATAAAAAGAGTATGCAAAAACATACTTAACGTAACATATTTAACATATTTGCTTACAGTAAGGCAACATTTAAGTCACATGCCATTAAGGTATTAAGTGGTCCCTAAATTACTTAAATCATTAGGTTATTGTTGGGTTGTATTATCTTTATGTATCTGCATATATACTTACACAGACATACACACATACACACATACTCACACACCCACACGAAACGTGATGAGCATATTGTTAGGGCATAGTCTTATTTTTATTTTGTTTTTAAAAGTTTAGTTTTATATGTCTTTTTAAGTTTTATGGAGCAACTGCTACTACTACCTCCGGTTTACTACGTTCTTATTTAATCTTTGGAAATCTATAAATAGCTGAATATTTTAAGAAACTGTTTAATTTTTAAAATGCAATGTATCGCCGTTGATTTCCTGTATTAAAAAAAAAACGGACATTGGTTTTCACAATAATGGTAAATGGTTGCTGATTCTCATGTGAAAAGAAAAAGACTGCTACAAAATCGTAGCCATATCAACCGTGTTTTTCGTAGATTGGCATTCTCGTAGCATCGGTAAAATACCGTAGCGATATTGGCCGTAGCAATGCTTTTACATACCGTAGCTTAAGTGTTCAAAATGTATTAAGGTTGTTAAAAAAGTACGGGCCAAATTTAAGGCGACTGGTAAGGCAAGTGACCTTGAACATTTAGCGTCGAATAATGCGACTTCTATTACGTGCCTAAGATAATACATATGCTTCACGCAGACTAAACATCCATCCGTTGCACTCCTGTGCAAATAGATTATCATTGCGAGCAAAATATCCGCTCATGGAAAAGTAGGCGCTAAAAGTAAAATTCATTAAAAATCCTTAGAATTCTTAATTTGTTGACTATTAAAAAAAACTTCATCCTAATTCGAAGTATTCTTAGTGTTTATAAGAAATAATAACTAGTATTTAGATACAACAGGAAAAACTTCAACATATAAGTTACATGATATATGATTTTCCATGTGGAATAATATATATGTGGATAAAGGATGTCCTTTATCCAGTATTTTCGCCAAACTTGTCCAAAAACACCTCTTTTACGTGTATTCTCCTCACCATGTGCCTTAAGGCGTGATTCTAAATCAAGTCTAGAAATACAGGAGAAATGATAAAAAATATATTTTGTAAGAAAAATTTTTTTTTTCTTTTATTAGCCATTTCTGTCCCACTGCTGGGCAAAGACCTCCCCCAAACCTCTCCACTTATCCCTGTCGGTGGTTAGGGCCTGCCAATCTTGGAGAAAATTGTCTAAGTTAAGTTGTTGTAAGAAAATATTTTGTGCAAATTAGAAAGAAGTGAATACAACGACCGTCTGGTGTAGTGGTTAGCGGACGGGTTAAAAAGCGGACTACAAAGCCAGCGGTTGTGAGTTTGAATCCCGCAAGAGGAAAATATTTGTGTGATTACCAAGAGCTGTTATATTTTAATCGACGAATTCCGTAGCCGAGAGGCAAGCATACCGGACTTGGTGTCGCTATCTCTGAGGTCCTGGTTTCGATTACTGGTCGGTCAATGTAGAAAAATAACTTTTCTATATTGTCACGGGTCTGGGTGTTGAGGTATCGTCACTGTTTCTGATTTCTGTAACGCAAGTGCTTAAGCACATATCATTTGATCATAGCATTGTATGTGATGTTTTCAAATATTTATAAGCGTATTTATGTATGTTTATCCGTTATCTAGTCGCTATAGTCGAAGCTTTGCTTAGTTTGGGGCTAGCTAATTGGTGTGATTGTGAAAACAATTTATTATTTAAAATCAGAGACGATTGTTCTGGTCGTCTCTGTTTAAAATTAATTTACAGGAAAAAAACTATTCTAACCGGTGTAATTAATTTCAGTAATGTATGTATGTATTATTATGTAATTAATTACAATGGATGGTCAATATTTTTTTAACACCTTGTATATAGCAAAGCTACGCCATTATTTATGGACACTATCTTTCTTAGTTTGTCCTGCTTCTACCATTCAGTAAAATGTTGGACTACTTCAGTGAGACGTTGAAAGGCGGTCTATATCATTATTTCTTCTTTGTCCATCCGCTTTCCAAATTCAGGCTCCTCTTTAACAAATAAAAATATATCTCTAAATAAATTATTTGAATATACCAAGCTTACCTTACCACAAATACATTATTTACAAATGTGATAATACCAAAATGTGACATTGGAAATTGAACTCTTCCATCATAGATAGAAAGTTTAAATTCCAGAAATGTGTCTGGCAACCTCAAGAGGATCTTGATTTAAACCAATTTGGACTCTATTACGTTCACTTAGAATTTACGTTATTTTAATAGAACGAATAAAAGCACAGCGGTTTATATGGATTTTGAATCGTAAATGTTAGTGTTAAAGTTGAACTTTGATTGTGGACGGGTGTGCGATAGTGGTAGTAAGAGGGTGGCGTCTGAGAATAAGAGTCCCGTTGTATTTTATTAAAAACTCGGAGGCAAGAGGATAACTTTTTATTTGACGGCCGTTTTGTGGTTTACTGGTCGGTAGCGAACACGGGCGGGGCGGTTGTCAATGCTGAATGTATGGTTAGTAACAAAAAAGGTATGCTTGGCGTTTCTCTAAGATCCGAAATAAGGATATCTGTAGAAGAACCAAAGTTACCAACATAGCTTTTTATAGCAGAATTGCGAAGCTAAAGTGGCAGTGGGCAGGCCACATCGCTCGCAGAACCACGACGACCGTTGGGGAAGAAAGGTTCTCCAGTGGCGACAATGAACTGGAAGACGCAGTGGGGGCAGGCCTCGCACGCGGTGGACTGACGATCTTGTCAAGGTTGAGGGTAGCCGCTGGATGCAAACGGCCTAGAGCCGCTCGCTGTGGCGTTCTATAGGGGAGGCTTATGTCCAGCTGTGGACTTCTAGAGGCTGATGATGATGATGACGATAAATAAATAAATAAATCTCCTTCTTGGGTTTTTTAGGGTTCTGTATCTTGAAAACAAAATAGGACCCTTTTAGGATCACTTCGTTGTCCATCTGTCAGTCTGTTAAGACCCTTTTTTATCAAGAAAGCGTAAAAGGTATCAAATTGAAATGAATATCAAATAAAAAGGTCTGCAGTTCTTTGCAGCTGTGAAAATATAAACATTTCGAGACCGTTTCCGTCATGGACGAACTATTAACAAACTTACAAATTTATACGGAACCTCGGTGCGCAAATCCAACTTTCCCGTGGCCAGTTAAATGGATAGATAGATTGATAAAACTGAACTCATAGTTTAAAAATAAAACAACGAGTTAATTATTTATGCACAAATAATGGGCTAGTTTCCTAAAAAAAACGAATTAATCCGTCAATTGGATTAACAGAAAATATTGGACACGTATTTTTTCTTTTCTGAATCGAACAAAAAATGATGAAGAAATAGCCCGATGAAGTTCCGCGTAACGTCACGCCTTGCGACACTTTTTAGCAAGACGTGACGTCACGTGCTCACTTTGATGCGCTTTATCTTCGTCATTTTTTGTTTGATTGATAAAAGACAAAATATGGGTCCAATATTTTTTGATAATCTAACTGACGGACTAAATAGAATAATCATTTTTTGACCCAGGAAACAGAAACAAATTAAATTAAATAAAAAATTACAAATAAATAATCCAATAAAAATAAAATACTTAACTATAATGTACAGACAACAGCACGTCAACCTACCACAGAACGTCTAATTTTCTCAATTGAAATTGATCTCTACACGTCGGATTTAAAGTTGAAAATCAATTTAATGACCTTTAACTTTTTGCGTAGGTTGACCTGCCGTTGTCTGTACATATTCTAAAACTAAACTCTTTTAAAAAGTCAGATATTTTATTCATAGGAAAGATCTTATAAATAAAATATCTGACTGAGATCACCTTTTAAAGGAAAGGTGCCCAAAAGGCTGGCAACAATACCACGCTGGATAGCTAGGCTAACCCGTTGGCTAAGGTATAAGCCAGCTTTGGATCACACTTATTAGTATTAAACACGTACCCCGTATGTTTTTTGTCAATCAACCAAAAAGATATAAACATAACTTTTCGTCAAAGTTCGGGAGTGGGGCTCGTGAAGCCACATCTAAGTAAAAATTTGTACGAAGACGCGACGTCATGCCATATATTAAATGTATATATCTCTGTAATATTTTTATTATGTAAAAAAACGAAAAAATACGTGTCCAATACTTTTTGATAAACGACTTGATAGACAAAGAAAACAAAATTATAGCCATCCCATTTATCAGTTCTATCTTGTCCGCTTCGCTCATCAACACAGTTCTCCAAAAAGATTCTCATCCACACAGGTGGAGGAACTTTCGGGCTCACGCAATAATGATAACTCGACTTTATAAACTTTTACGACTTGGACTTGATTTCGCTGTCTTTAGGGATTTTTCGATATTTTCATATAAATAACTAACTATAAATGCTCCTACATTTCAAGTTGATTGTCAAATAAAAGGTACATTTAATAAGGCATTATTATACTTATTACTTTTTGGGAATTACATTAGAAGGCATTACCGGGTTAACTTATACTTACTACTTTTTGGGAATTACATTAGACTACCGACTGCAATGGGATCCCCATATTGCCTTGTCAGGAAGACTCAGTTCAGCGGCTTATGCTGTAAGGAACATAAGGCTTTTAACTGATGTCGAAACGGCAAGATTAGTATACTTTAGTTATATTCATAGTTAGTTATCGTGTGGTTTATTGCTTTGGGGCTCTGTTGCGTGTTGCAAAAAAGAGCCGTTCGTCCAATAAACTGTCTTGGACCCTGAGTCTCTTAAATTTTTTTGTAGATCTTACAATACATACCTACGTTCAAAAATATCTAAGTTTGTTTATTATAGCTTAAAGGTGATTTTCATCATTATAATACCCGAAATAAAAATAAACTTGCCATTTCAAGCTTTAGACTACACAAAGATGGTAATTCATTCTTGGGGAAATGTATTAAATTGTTTAATAAAATAGCTAAGCTCTTGTTAAACTACCTGTTCATAGTTCAAAATTCACATTTAAAAAGTTCTGATGAAAAAAGGATATTATAAATTAGACCAGCCATACTCTAAGTGTGTTCCGCGGAACCCTAGGGTTCCGCGATACCCCTGTCGGGGTTCCGCAAGAAGTTAGAAAAAAAAATCAAAACACCTCTCTCTGGTCGACCGTTCTGTCGCGGCGTATCACGATTCACGAACAATTTTACTATGCCGCCACCGCCGATACCTACTTGTGACCGCGCAATCCCTTTGATAAAAGCCGCCTTTGAAATTAGACGCTATAATTGTGAACAAGCGACTTTCGGCTCTAACTTCAAAACGTAAAGTCGAGATTGCTTACACCACATTTTTTGAATTTCTATTTTTATATCGGCTTTTTATTTATCAAAGACGCCGACTCGAGTATTTTTGAGAATGTTCGAGATTGAGGCTAGGACTATAAAAGCGATGATCAAGCCTTGACACTAGTCAGTCGACGATTAGCGTTCGGAGCGATAAGTACCTACCTGCTAGAAAAAAATTGTGTATTGTTCTACTGCTGTTTTCTGATTGTATCAGTTTTGTACATTTCTTCTTTGGACTAAAGTGCTAAACTCTTCTACGCAGTAACGACCGTGCATTATTTTAACCTCACCATCCTGAAAGAATGGAACGTTGGCTTAAAGGCGTTAAACGTGTCGCAACAACATCTTCCACCGAAGCCGAATGTTCAAAAGCAGTCCGCGTGGAGTATACAGCAATTATCGATCCAGACGATAATGCAACGACGTCAAGTTCCACGGTTTCAAAGGCGAAAAAAAGGAAGTATGATGAATCATATATCAGTTTTGGATTTGTTGATTCCAACGGCTCACCTCTCTGCATGTTATGTAGTAAACTGCTTCCTAATAGTTCCATGGCACCTGCCAAGTTGCGCCGACATTTAGAAACTGTACACCCCGAGTCTAAAGACAAGAATAAAGAATTTTTTGTACGTAAAAAAGAACAGTTATTGGAAAGTCAAAAAACAATGATGCATGTAACCCAAACTATCAATGAAAAGGCCACGGAGGCATCATATTTAGTTAGCTATCGCATTGCACAAGCAGGAGAAGCGCACACTATCGCTGAGAATTTAATAAAACCATGTGTATTAGACATAACAAAATGCATGCTCGATGAAAAATCTGCAAAGCATCTTTCTACTGTGCCGCTATCTAACGATACTGTTTCACGGCGAATTCATGATCTAGCAAGCTACGTCAAACAAGAACTAGTTACACGTCTACAAAAAACACAATTCGTCTTGCAAATGGATGAGTCGACTGATGTCGCTGGTCTGGCTATCTTGCTGGTTATCGTGAGATATCCATGTGAAAGTTCTTTTGAAGAAGACATGCTTATGTGTTCACCTCTACCCACAAACACTACCGGAGAGGAAATTTTTAATAAAATAAATATATTTTTTGAGGAAAATAATCTCAGTTGGAACGATTGCATTGACATTTGTACAGATGGGGCCAAGGCGATGACGGGTAAAACAGCAGGAGTAGTGTCACGAATAAAAAATAAAGCGCCTAATTGTAGTTCCAGCCATTGTATCCTGCATAGACAAGCACTTGCGATGAAGCAAATGCCGTCCAATCTAAAATTAGTTATGGATGAAGCGGTAAAAATAATTAATTTTATCAAATCACGACCACTACAATCTCGATTGTTCTCATTATTGTGTGAAGATTATGGCAGCACACATAAAACACTGCTGCTCCATACAGAAGTGCGATGGCTGTCTCGGGGTAAAACTTTAACAAGGCTATTTGAACTTAGAGCCGAGTTACAAATGTTTCTTTCAGATACTTCTTTTAATTTGAAAGACCGTTTGTATGATAAAACTTGGTTGTTCCGACTGTCTTTTGTGGCGGATATCTTTCAGAAACTGAACGAATTAAATTTATCATTGCAAGGTAAACAGACAACAGTGTTCCAGGCCTGTAACAAAATAACTGCCTTCAAAAGAAAATTAGATTTTTGGATTATTTGCGTTGGAAATAGAGAAATAGAAAGCTTTACGTCACTCAGTGAGTTTCTTGGCGATAACAACTCAGAAATATTTCAAGATGATGTATTTGAAGAATTGGTCCAATATCTCACTTCGATGCGCGCATCTTTTGAGCAGAATTTTCCTGAAGAACAGAATACAAAAATGAAACTGAATTCATGGATTCATAATCCTTTTTTACCCAACTTACAAAAGCCCGAAAGTATGTCAAACGAGATATATGAATCTCTTTTAGAAATGTCATCTGACACAAGTATGGAGTCACTGTTCAAAACGACGCCTCTCAACGATTTTTGGTGCAGAATCCGAAATGAATATCCAATGCTTGCCAAAATGGCTTTGAATATTCTTCTCCCGTTTCCAACAACATATTTGTGCGAAACAGGATTCTCAACCTATGCAGCCACGAAAACAAAATACCGCAATAGACTGGACGCCGAACCTGATATGAGACTTCAACTGTCCTCTATGAAACCTGATATCAACCAATTGATGAAAAATAAAAAACAGTTTCATACATCCCATTAGTTAGATTTTTTTTCTTTTTCAATGTTATATTTATTATTATACTTGTTATGTAAGTAAGTAATAAGTAACTGTTACATGGTACTCTAATTATGCTTATTAATAAAAAATACACTTAAAAACCATTGTTTTATTGTAGGGTTCCATCAAGTATTTTGCTATCCAAAAGGGTTCCGTCACCAAAAAAGATTGAGAACCGCTGAATTAGACGCTTATTTTAAAGACAAAACGACAACAGTGCACGGACTTAACCTGCTGAGCTCGCACTTACTACTTGTCTTGTAACAGTACTTTTTGTATCATTGTCATCACCAGCCAATATGTAGTTCCAAAGTAGGCGTAGGGCAAAGCTATAGTTTGGGACGTGTATAAGTGCCCGGAAGAGGGCATATTACTGAATAAATTACAACTATCACTTGGGTCAAGATGGATGCAGAATTTATGAAAACAAAGCAATTTACATTTCGTATAGGTTTGTCTGTTTTACTCATTACTAATAGGGACGTTTTATTTACAAAATTGTGTCCGTTGTAAAACACCATATTATATTTATTTGATAAATCAATTCTTCCAATAATCAAACCAATTATCTAGTCCCAAACTAAGCATAGCTTGTACTAGAGCGAGTAGATAACGAATACATAGAAATATTATTAACATGTTTATAAATATCCATTGATTGACTTAGATACATACTCGTGCCTCATAGATAGATAGATAGATAGATACTCTTTATTGCACACCACACAAAAAAACAGTACAGAGAAACAATAAATTTTGAATGGTACAATTTAGGCGGTAAGAAAGCTCAAGGTTGCACAGCGTGCTATGGAAAATGATATGCTCGGTGTTTCTTTGCGACATCGAATCAGGAATGAGGAGATTCGTAAACGACCAAAAGTTGCTGACATAGCCCAACGGATAAGCAAGCTAAAGTGGCAGTGGGCGGGGCACATAGCACGTAGAACTGACGTAGGTTGCAGGAATCCGCTGGATGCGGGCCGCTTCCAACCGGCCAATCTGGAAGTCACTGGGGGAGGTCTATGTTCAGCAGTGGACGTCCTATGGCTGAAATGATGATGATAGTGATGATATACTCGTGCTCATATCACATAAAAGGCATCAAACCCAACGGGCATACCTAACTCAATTATGTAACCTTAAATACCGTAATTATGGTGTACACCTATGAAACATACGTTAATCGATAGATAAAATAATTACAAACAACAAATAATCTTTAACAAAATGTCGTAAATTATATACTTCGTTCAGAATTTCAGGGTGAACATGTAATATTTATTTTTATTTACATAATCAAATTTTAGGTTACTTGCAACTTGAGGTATGTCAGGCTCCATACAAAAAAGTTCAAAGTCTTTTGCTCCTAGCGGAACTCGAAACTACAACCATAGCTTTGTAATTAGGAGAACCACACGGTGATCATTAATATCCATTAGCCATAAAATTACCAATATTCTAAACCTATACGTTTTGTAAAACAAATTTTACTTGAACTCTCAATACACAAAAGTACACAACCCAAATTCAGCGGGTAATTGATTGTGAACGAAAAAAACGATGGATATTTGAATTCATTCGTTTGTGCTGAAAAAACGTCCCCACTGTAATCAGGGGGCGCAGCGACCCGGCAACAGAGGACGGGGTTAAAACTGCGTAAGTAGAAAAACAACGTTTTTTTAAAAGACACATATTCAAAAACATAACAAAGGCAGACGAAACTCTGAAACTCTAAAAAAATGTTAATTTTAAAACAAGTAACCAAAGAATACAATAAAAACGTAAAACGGTCAATATAACGATGTTTACTTGTAGTTTTAGTAAATAAAAAATGTCGTTTAACATTCTTAATAATTGAGATTATAACTGGAACTAAAGTTTTTTAAAATTATATTACACATTACAAATATGGTGTACTGGTTAATTAAAATAAAGTTCCTATTGATCAATAATTTAAATAGTAATTATTGAACAAAACTGTCAAATTTGCTATTATCTTATTAAACGAGTTACCTATCAATTGTACCTTAGTGTGCCGCAAAAGTTTAATTTTATTCTCGACCAATCTCAAAAATATAAAATTTGCACATGTACAGTTTTATGTTTTAGCCTCAAGATTACCATCGCCTTGCTCGTTAGGCTTTGCCTTTGTGCTGCGTCAAGATACAGGCAAGTAGGTTATTTCCCACTTGTGGGCATTTATTTGTCTTTAGTGCGGTAACGTAAATAATGTGCATTATGAAGACTCAGGAGTTCGATAAATATTTTTTTAAATTTAATCTCTTAAAGAACTTCTTTGGCATCTATACAAAGCTTCATCATCTCAACAGATTTTGAAATCGTAAAAATCATCGCGTGAAAATGTTTCCGACGAAGATTATTTTTTTAGGATACAATATTTCAAAATTATAATTGTGTTGTGGAGAAATATTTGAAATTATCACGTCCGTATTTTAAACGTACAATTTTATAAGTAAACTAGCTGTCCCGGCGAACTTCGTACCTTCATACATTTTTTTTTGTGATTTTTTCCGTCATTTTTATAGTTATTCTGGTATTCGGGGCGGAGACGAATTCAACTAATCAAAGATCATAAAAATCGGAGCAGCCGTTCTTGACTTATAAATGGTGTAACAAACTTGACTTTCTTTTATATATAAACATTATAACTGGCCAGTGTTTTACTTTTTGCAAGATTTTATGAGTGGTCTCATGTACGAGATATTGTTAAGAACTGGATAAGACTATGTCGATAGCAGATAATATACAATTACGGTACGCAGACAGTCAAGCAAGACACTGGGCCGAGATAAACGTTTCATTTTATTTAACAGACACGTTTCATTACGCTAGTTTTTAAAAAGGAATCAAAATAATGTCTTTTCCCCTCAGCCTAGCAATACAAGACATAATAGAAATTCAATTGTTACACGGTTTCATGCAACTTCTTAACAGGTTAAATTAAAGATTTTTTTAACAAAGAAGACCATTTGAACCAGTGTCCTTGAGAAACTATCACATACTCAACACATTCGATTCTACATTTAGAAATTCATATTCGTTTCCATTTCTGAATTTCTCCCAGAACCCTGCAGTAGTAAAATGCATCTTACCTCCGGCTTTCTACAATATCTACCGAGCTGCGTACACAATCTTGAAAAATGGACGATTTCTTAAGCCCGAGAGGTGGTCTGAATGCAAAGTTTTCAATATTGCAACAGTCACCCGTCTACGTAACAGTCACAGAGAGATAACACCATTTAGACCGGATAGTTTATTTTTTTAACATAAAACATGATTATAAGGTATTTGGCACATTTATTGATACGGTCAGCGACTTAAAAAAAAAGTTAAACTGGGGCAAATGGTTAAAATACCTTTTTTAATTAATTTTTTAAGTCACAGTTGTTTAATGTCATTGACAATCCAAAGTAATCGACAACCTTGATAGAGTACGTCATTTTTCAAATAATTGATACTAGCCTCTATTCAAACGACTCTAGTTGATTAAATCGGTTCATAAAATTTGATATCTTGTAGTAGGTTGTTAAGCTGTTTATTGCTACTCTTTTTTTTCAGTATACAGGCCCTCTTGAGCAAACTACGTCCAATTACAGCTTGGCCCCATCATTGCTTTTGGGAATACATAATTTTACCTGGTGATAAAAAAAAGAGCGAAACACACTCAGTTATATTACAATGATGAATGAATGAATAATTTTATTTTTAAGTAACAATGACTCATGTGTGAGCAACACTTACATTAGATTTCATCTAGCTAACAATTCTAGGAAGGTAGAGTAGAAGTTATAAATTTTACGCATTATTATAAAAATAATCTACAGATTCATCAGAAATGTCAAATACCATTTTTATATCAATTTAGGTCGTGCCACTTCTATTTGCTTTGAAGACATAGCCCGATTCAAAATATCGCGGTATTAGTGATCTATTGGCGCGTGTCCGCCACAAATGACGGCGTATTTGTTAAGCGAAATACAGGGTGGCAGCATTATTTGCTAGCTTACAGATTATCTGAGACTAGTGCAGTAAGTTGTCTCGTATAAACAGTCCGATCAGATATCTTCGCGACACTTACCGGCTTCTCTGTCACATCTTTTTTTTCAGTCGTCCTGTTTTTTCCTTCTCCATTCTTACTTTTCACTTATTTGAAGTACAGATTGGCGTTGTAGTTCATTTCTCGGTTATGATTAATTCAGAATACATTATTTTTTTAATTGACGGGACCTGGGTATGCTAGAAGATGCCTCTTGCAAAATACATTCATTATCATTTCAGCCATAGAACGTCCACTGTAGGACGAATATAGGCCTCCCCCGATGACTTCTAGATTGGCCTGTTGGAAGCGACCTGCATTCAGCAGTTCCTGCAACCTTTACCAGGTAATCTGTCCTTTTGGGTGAACGTCCCACGCTGCGTAGCCTGCATCATAGAACCTTTGCCCCATCGGCCGTCAGTTCTACGTGCTATGTGCCCCGCCCACTGACACTGTAGTTTTATAATTCCCTGGGCCATTTGATCTTTGTTATGGTATAATGTGGTTTGAGATTAGAATATACTGTGAATTGAATCATGATTTTCTTTCTCATTACAACTAAAATTAGTGTGACTTATACACTAACATTGCCAACTAGACCATTCTCTTAACAACGAACGTTCATAAAATATGTCAGCAGTCTGTAAACAACTAGTTTCCTTCGTGTAACTATCTGTTAATATCTGGAAACAGGATTTGGAGTAAACACTCTTGGATTGGAGCCACGTGTTGCTGCAACTATTAAATTGTGGGTCAATGTACTATTTAGGACTTTGACTTTATTTATTCATTTAATTTTTTACACACACATTACAAAAAGTTGTACACATGGCGGACTTAATGCCAAAAGCATTCTCTACCAGTCAACTATGGAGCCATACAGAGATGGTATAGGCGGTGCAACAAAAAAACAAATTGTGTTAAATTAAATCATACAAAACTAAGATAATCTAGATGAATATATACAGTTGTACATACTAGATACATACATAGCTATATACGGTATATACATACATACATAAACATAATATAATTATACACAGATCTTATGCCAGCGAGAATCATGGAAAAGAGAAAAGAGTTAATTCAAAAAATGCTTGCGCAGAGCCTTCTTCAAGCAGAATTTTGACGTGGATTTTTTGATTTTCGAGGGAAGTCCATTCCAGAGTCGTATAGCCATCAGGGAGAATGAGCTGGTCAGAAAACCGGAAGTGTGACGTGGTGTATACAATTGAAGAGTATCACTTAAACGGAGATTTCTATCGTGAGAAGTACTAAGGAATTTAAATTTATCTTTGAGATAAGATGGAGATTTAGGTTCGAAGAGTATAGAGTAAAGGACGCAGAGTGTCTGTACATTCCTGCGATGCCTTAAAGGGACCAGCCAAGCTGGGAGCGAAACGTGGATATGTGATTGAATCATAATCATTTAGTTTAATTTATTTATATATATAAGTTGGTACAGACAACGGCTGGTGACTACTCAAAAAGTTAAAGGTCATTGAATTGATTTTCAACTTTATGTCCAACACTAGGTTACAGCTTTATTGATACATTCATATAAAATACACATATTAAATGATAGAATTAATAAAATAAATACTTTAAATAAACTAACTTAACCTAAACTATAAACTACCTACTCAAAAATAAAGGCGTGTCCGTGAGGCATAGAGGCGAGGATACTGGCAGCGTTTCCTCGCTGAATTGCTAAACTAAGCCTTTGTGCGAGGAACGAACCAGCTTTTTTATTTTCCGAAATAAAAATCAATTTTGGTGCTATTTTGCCAAAAAGTAATTTAGCGTTCGGTCCCCACGGTCCAAACGTCTCTACACCAAATGGCGCAAACACATAGTCACTTGCAAGAGACTCGTATTTGCGCCGCTTGGCATTTTCTGCTGACTCTGCTGCAGCCCCTGCTTTTACAGCTGATTCCCTGAGGTGAGAAGGGGCCAAGGTATCAACACAAGTTGCGTCCCATACTAAAGCCCGACCCCTCTCCCAGGGAATCAGCGTAAGACCATCAGGTCTCTTGCCGTCATCACGGACCAACCCACGAGGTTCCAGCGTGGAAGGAACGTTGATGCTGGCAAGAGCTCTTCTGATGGCGTCATTGAGTGCAGCGTGTCGGGCAAGACGTCCAGCACTTTGCTGACAACAGAGACCATGAAGACCGAATCTGTCTACCTCCTTGCCACAGGGACACGGATGTGGCTCGCAAACTGGAGCCCCGATACGCAAGCCCACACACACCCGAAATGATTCGTTGTCTAGTAGTGTGCCAAGGTTTTTTGATGTCCAACACTTAAAGATCAATATTAATTGAGAAAATTTGCCATTTTGTGGTAGGTTGGCGTGCTGTTGTTTGTACCTTTACTTTTCCAACTTACAAATTTGGTGCTTTCAACGACATTTTGTGTCCTAAAACCGTGTTTTGAGTTTGTATTATATTTCCACAAATAAAAACTATATATTTTTCTATAACGTCTATTTATCGTATGTATGAGAGCAACCTTATAACTAGGCTAAATGATATCTATTGATTTTAGCCAGGACCAACTTGATGCTTGTGATTGTTACTAAACCTTTATGTACTATTTTGGGAAAGCAATAAAGAATATTGAATTGAATTGAATTGAATTAAATATGGTCAGAACGGCCACCCATTTACTCTCAACCGCAAAAGCGGTTTAACTTTGGTAATCACTATCAAAGTGCAGCCACCACAGAGCACCACTTATAAGCACGTCCAGCCTCACACCTTTACAATATAGCTAATATAGTTATTACGTAAATAAATCGTGTCCTTGATAGCATCCTATATCTCTCTATCCTGTTTTGAGGTAACCTATTTTACTATCAAAACTCTTCTGTTCGAATTTCAATAATTCTAAAACGGTTTAACGAAGTTTTGATTACCAGGTAGTTTTTTTTAGATAATATTGTAAGCAATAAATTTATTTTACCGATGTTTCATTTTCCAGAAAAACTGATATATCAAAACCATTTTTTTTCGATTCACCGTTGTTTATAATTACAATAATTTTTATTTCTAACTGATTAGTAAATACTGCGTATATAATAAGACTAAATTGGTTAGGTTAGTTTAGAACAGTAACCACACTCAGCGCGATGGCGAGCGAACGGAGCGAGCGCAGCGAGTGTAGTGAGCGTGGGCCGCGGCAGCGGCCGCCGAGCGCTTAAAAACAAAGGATTAGAAAAAAGGATTAGTTATTATGATATGCGAAGCATTTTCTAGAAACTAAATCATAAAACAATAATAGCTTTAGCAAATGTTGAGTAAGATTTCAAAACGTATAGAATAAAAAAAAACAATCTAAAATCAGAATATCAGCAATATGTTAATTCTTCTTCTTTTTCTCGAGTCAATGACAATTAAACTCTCTGCGCCCAAAAAGTGGCATTTAATTGAGTTTTCGGCATATCAAAATGGAAAATGAAAAAAGGACAAAACGTTTTCGGAGAAATAAAATTCGTACTAAAGCAATTCGGATTTAAAATAGGTAACCCTGTTTTGATTCTGTAAGATTCCAAACTTTTAATTTAAATACCCAGTTATTTATTTAAACGCAGTCAAGTTTTTTTAAACTAAAATATTTTTTTATTTAATTAAAACAACGGCGAAAGATGCTCCCATTCACATAACAGACTTATGCACTTCACACATGAATAATCACGGACTCATAGCCGCTAAAAACACAAAACAACTTCAGGAATGGCGTTCACTTCGAAACATACCGTATATCGACTCTTTCTAACAAACTCTGTACATTACTGCTTTAGTTTAAAAGTCAATTTTTAAATTCGTATTGAGTGGGTAATGAAATTGGGAAAAATGATTTCGGTCGAATATTCCATTTTTAGTGAATATGGGTCGTGGCCATTAAGAAATGAGTCGCCTTTGATGCATTCGCTGACACATTTTGTGATATAAAAGTGATTTAAAACTTTTACAAAGTTACAATGTACGTTTTGTTGTAGTAGGGTTTTATGGAAATTAAATTACGTATTATTAAGTGCTACAAGATCTAGGTTAAATAGTTCATCATCATTTCAGCCATAGAACGTCCACTGCTGAACATAGGCCCCATTGACTTCCAGAATAGCCGGTTTGAAGCGGCCTGCATCCAGCGTCTTCTTGCGACCTTTACCAGGTCGTATGTCCACCTTGTGGGTGGAAGTCCTACGCTGCGGTTGCCAGTACGCGGCCTCCATTCTAGAACCTTTCTGCCCCATCGGCCGTCAGTTCTATGTGCTATGTGCCCCGCCCATTGCCACTTTAGCTTGCTACTCCGTTGAGCTAATTCAGTGACATTTGTTCGTTTACGGATCTAATTTTTGTTTCGATCTCGCAAGGAAACACCGAGCATAGCACGCTGTGTGACCTTTAGCTTTCTTATGAGGCCCATAGTTAGAAGCCACGTTTCAGTTCGATATTTTTCAGATTCAGTGTGTGTTGCCGTCATCACTGATAACACACACTGGTTGTAGATTTTCGTCTTTAGGCACTGAGGTATATTGGACAGGAGAATGTGTAGTTTCCCGAACGCTGGCCAACCCAGTTGGATTCGACGATTGACCTCCTTTTCAAAATTGGATCTACCCAACTGGATCACTTGTCCCAGGTAGACATATTTGTCAATAATTTCGAGAGAAGAGCTCCCATCGGATACTGGGATAGATAGGTTAGATAGTTACTTTAATTTAAATTTTTGAAGTATAACTACTCACATGCCTGTTCAGTTATTGTTAAACTAAAATTCTTTTTTCGCCTAGCTCTTTGACACATTCATAGTCGCGCTTAGCCATGATCATAGATACCACAAGTCTAGTTTTTACGATTTCAAAAAGTGCCAGCATACCCCGTAACTATCAGACAGGGGAACCACACTACTTTTAGGCCATAACTACACACAGTGTTATCTAAATATGCAGGTTAGATTTTAAAAAATGCTACGAGCTGGGATTCAAACTTACGACTGACAAATGTAGGGCGATGTTCAAAACACCGAGCTACCACAACTCTTAACTACACTACTAATTTCAACAACTCAATTATGTATGATGATAATATTTTCTTATATAAGAGCTGCCGCACCCTGGGCCACTAGCCCGGCCACCAAATGCGACCACTTGTGGCGAGCGAGACCGACTCTCGCAACTTGTGGCTCAGACGCGGCCACTCGAACGCTCGGTTGAGCTGACGGCATACAAAATAAGTATGCAACTTGTGTCGATATGCAGCAGCAGTGCAGGACAAACAAAAGAGTGGCGGGCGTGCCGCGGGTGCGGCGCAGGTGAGACACAAGCGAGGTGAGTTTTCGTACTCGTGTTACGCCGATGACTCTTGAATATGGCCCGCGCCAGTTCCCGCAGGGCTTATTTATTATCTTTTTTGGATTTGGATTAATAAATGCAAAGTTTTATACCTTTTCTTTGTAACATGACTCTGTGGTCTCCCAATGAAATTTAGAGACCACTTCAATCACACACAACCTGTATTTTAACGCAAACTCATTATTACTATAGAATGATACAGATTTATATAGATCAGTTGTTCTAGAGTCGGTATTTTATTCAAATCTGATATTTTTATTTCCTGTACATTAAATGCTATTACGTGATCATAGGTACCACAGAACAATGGGCATTTACTCTGTTATCATCTTTTAATTACCTGTAAAGTTCAAGGACCTTGTTGAGTCTAGATTGTAGATCAGAGAGCCTACTGTGTTCACTCAATAGCTTTTGACGAACGTATAAATGCAGATTTGTATGGATTTTGTTGATGTACCGTGGTATTTGGCACGCCAAATTCTACAGAAATTCACGTTTTCTTTTCGATCAATTTATACGATGTGATTATTTATAACTGTCACACAGTGCCCTCACAGCAGACATGATTCTGTAATAATACTGTTGTTATTTAATTTTACTTGTCATTAGATGAGGTTAACATTTAGGTTTAACTGGCATTACAACACCCCACTGTAAATCGGCACTGGGCCTGCGTGGTGTAGTATGGCCCAAATTTTTACATGTTACATCGTAGGTGCAAGTAACAAAAGGTAGCTACTACATTTGTCATAGCCAGTTAAGGTCAAGCCCAACTCAAAATGTCAATAAACCGTCTCAACAAGGTGCGTCGGCAATCAGGCTTATTGTGTATTGTTGGGAACACCCACGATTTTGGATTCCCACGGCAATAAGATTAGGGTTTTCACATTGTTAAATTCGACTGTTTTTTATTTAAAAAATCATTAAAAAAAGGGCACGTGCGAGTTAGACTCACGCACCGAGGGTTCCGAAGAATTATATCCTAAACCCTTTGGCACACAGCCGACTGGGCGCGATGGAGACGAGACGCGAGTGCGATGCCAGTGTTTGTAATGTACTAAAGTCTACTGAAAACGACACACAGCATCGTCAAGCTCGGCGCGACGGGACCCGTCGTCGTCCCGCCGGGCGTGCCTACAAACGGGCGCGACGCAACGCGCTGTTATCGGGCGTAAGCGGGACCGTTAGATATTGTGTTGCATGGTAATCGTATTTAGTAGTCACGTAGCGTTCTATATTTGTTTATTTTAACAACTGTTTAGTGATTAATTAATAGATAGTGGATAAATCGAATGTCTTATTAGGAACGTCAACGAAACCGTCACGGACGCAGTGTGACGTGCACGCTGCGCCGTCACCGTCACGCCCCGCCGGCTGTCTGGCCAAAGCTTAAGAGTTGACTATGATAATAAATAAATAAATAAATATTGGACAACATCACATACATTGCTCTGATCCTATGATAAGTAGCTTAAGTACTTGTGTTACAGAAATCAGAAACAACGACGGTACCACAACACCCAGACCAGAGACAATATAGAAAAGTTATTTTTCTACATTAACCGACCGGGAATCGAACCCGGAACCTCAGAGATAGCGACACCAAGTCCGGTATGCTCGCCTCTCGGCTACGGAGGTCGTCGATAATGATTAGGATAATGATTTAATATCATAGTTTAAAACCTTTTAAACTCACTTTTATGTATTTGACTTGTCCGAACAAATTTGTATTTTTAATCAAGGCTTTGTATATTTGAAGTTAGACGTTGTATTATTGGCATTTACATTATTAATTTGATTTCAAATCTCACTTCATACTATGTCCTACTTAAATGTACACGGAGACTTGAGTTGGCATTTGTTTTTGTTCCAACTCTTTGTATCGACGTGAATTAATAATTCAAAGAACAAAGCCTTTGGATAGGATCGTAGAGGCATATTAAGAAATTCGTTTGGGCCAGTCTATTTTTACGGAAGGCAAGTCCATTTGTTACTAAGACCAATTGGGACTATAATTTATGGGGTTCGATTTCCGGATTGATCAAAGAGCTAATGGAACTCGTTTGTTTTAGCATTTTTGAGCAATGTAGGGAGTGTATTTGAGAATTAATAACGTAACCAGCTGTCCTGACAAACTTTGTACCGCCATTTCGTGCTTTCTTTTAGCGAATTTTTAATGTTTTAGTCGTTATCCTGCAATTCGGGTCGAATACAAATCCAACAAACCAAAAATCATAATAACCAATCTAGCCGTTCTTGATTTATAAATGGTGTATCTAATTATAAAGACACCATCAGTACGATTGGTATACACGCTTACAAGTTTCTAATATTGAAAACATGAAATGTGCCTTTCACATCGCGAAAAGCATAGAAATAATTATCACGCAGCAACTTCTATTTTTACCGCATAGAGTTTATCTCGCTGACTATCTAAATCAATAAAAGATAATTTAAAATTAGATAAATATATGTCCTAGTCGTATCTTTTAAAATCTTCTCTTTTTGATGTAATGGCTAATTTTGTGCCAAATAAAAACATTTCTATTCTATTCTGTTCTGTTCTGTTCTGTTCTGTTCTGTTCTGTTCTATTCTATTGTATTCTAATGTGTTTATGTGTTGAAACCTCCGTAGCCGAGAGGCGAGCATACTGATCTTAGTGTTGCTATCTCTGAGGTCCAGGATTCGATTCCCGGTCGGTCAATGTAGAAAATAAACTTTTCTATATTGTCGCGGATCTGGGTGTTGTGGTACCGTCTTTGATTCTGATTTCTATAACACACAAGTGCTTTAGCTACTTACCATAGGATCAGAGCAATGTATGTGATGTTGTCCAATATTTATTTATATTTATGTGTGTGTGTGCCTTCGTTATTTAGGCGCAAGAGTCGAAGCTACACTAGTTTTAGTTCATGTATTTTGTGGCTTGGGAGGTGGGACTAGATAATTTAATGTGATTGTTTAAACATTAATTAATTTTATTGATTTCGACTGTCTGCTACAGTGATTCGCGCTCCGAAATACAAAGCAGAGGTTGCGGGTTCGAATCCCGCAAGGGGCAAATGTTTGTGTGGTGAGCACTAACATTTGTATCTAAGTCATGGATGACTATAAAAGTATTTGTGGTTGTTTATCCGATAAATAGTCGCCATAGTACAAGCTTTGTTTAGTTTGGGGCTAGATAGTTGGTGTGATTGTGAAAACAATTTATATAAGGTGCTTTAAAAATATCTGCCACGTCTGAAATGGGTGAAAGTATTGCTGATGTAGATTACGATAGTGAAGGAATTACGTGCCCCGGATCGGTTATAATTGTTTGAGAAAAGACAGTAAAAGACAGCAACGTTAGCATTTTGGCGGTAACATAAACGAATTTGTAACCGCAGCGCGTGGGACGTAGTACAAGCGGGCTGGTTAGATGAGTGTGGACGGTTTGAGACTACATAAAGCCTAGTCATTAATTAATACTATTTTTAATGAAAAAATTTAAAGCGTAACACACACAGAGAGCGTGCGCGGGACGGCGACGGGTCACGACGGCAGTACGGCGGGTCTATTAACATAGGTTTAAATGGGCGCCCACAGACAGCGAGCGTGCGCGGAACGGCAGCGGGTCGTGCGCGGAACGGGTCCCGCGCGGCCCTTCCGCCGTCACAGATAGGCGGCGGGCGGACGGGTGGTGCGCAGGTGCGGCGTTCGTTACATTCGTCGTGATACACGCATTCAGATCAAAGCGCTCACACAGAGAGCGTGCGCGGGTCGTGCGCGGAACGGGTGCCGCGCGTATACTACGACTGTTGTGTTATTTTACAAAACATTATCATTTTTCGCTATGGATTTGAATGAAAAAAGTAATTAAATATGTGAGGAAATAAAATGTTTGTACGAACTAGGTAATAATCTACTAAATTCAAGGTTGCTGTACTACGGTCACCCATCCATTTAGTGTCCACACTTGAGGTTGCTTAACCACGGTCACCCATTCATTTAGTGTCCAAGCTTGAGGTTGCTTAACTACGGTCACCCATCCATTTTGGGGCTATACCTGAGGCTGCTTAGCCACGGTCACCCATCCATTTAGTCCAAGGTTGAGGTTGCTTAACCACGGTCACCCATCCATTTAAAGGCCAAACTTGAGGTTGCTTAACCACGGTCACCCATCCATTTGGTGGCCAAACTTGAGGTTGCTTAACCAGGGTCACCCATCCATTTATGGACCAAACTTGACGTTGCTTATCCACGGTCGCCCATCCATTTAGTGTTCAAATTTGAGGTTACGTAACCCTCGGTCACCTATCCATTTTGGGACCAAACTTGAGGTTGCTTAACCACGGTCACCCATCCATTTTGGGACCAAACTTGAGGTTGCTTAACCATGGTAACCCATCCATTTTGTGTCCAAACTTATGGTTGCTTAACTACGGTCACCCATCCATTTAGTGTCCAAGCTTGAGGTTGCTTAACTACGGTCACCCATCCATTTAAAGGCCAAACTTGAGGTTGCTTAACCACGGTCGCCCATCCATTTAGTGTTCAAATTTGAGGTTACGTAACCCTCGGTCACCCATCCATTTTGGGACCAAACTTGAGGTTGCTTAACCACGGTCACCCATCCATTTTGGGACCAAACTTGAGGTTGCTTAACCATGGTAACCCATCCATTTGTGTCCAAACTTATGGTTGCTTAACTACGGTCACCCATCCATTTAGTGTCCAAGCTTGAGGTTGCTTAACTACGGTCACCCATCCATTTTGGGGTTATACCTGAGGCTGCTTAGCCACGGTCACCCATCCATTTAGTCCAAGGTTGAGGTTGCTTAACCACGGTCACCCATCCATTTAAAGGCCAAACTTGAGGTTGCTTAACCACGGTCACCCATCCATTTGGTGGCCAAACTTGAGGTTGCTTAACCAGGGTCACCCATCCATTTATTGACCAAACTTGACGTTGCTTATCCACGGTCGCCCATCCATTTAGTGTTCAAATTTGAGGTTACGTAACCCTCGGTCACCCATCCATTTTGGGACCAAACTTGAGGTTGCTTAACCACGGTCACCCATCCATTTGGTGGCCAAACTTGAGGTTGCTTATCCAGGGTCACCCATCCATTTATTGACCAAACTTGAGGTTGCTTATTCACGGTCACCCATCCATTTAGTGTCCAAATTTGAGGTTGCTTAACAATCGTCACCCAAAATATCAATGTCATAAAAGTGGACCGTGGTTAAAGAACCTTAAGTATGGATACTAGGATGGGAGTGATGGGACCGTGGTTTTGACCTGACCATTGAATGGGTGACCGTGGCAAATCAACATTTAGTGACTAAATGTAAAAGTTATCGTGTTAAAGAAGCTTCATATTTTAAATGCTTTATTGACCATAGCACAAACCCGAGCCGCGCCTTCGAATCGCTCCAAAACCGCCGCCGAACCGCTTCGCGCACGACCCGTTCTCTGTGTGAAGACGACGAACCGCGCAACTCACGTCGGAGAAACGACCCGTTCCGCTCACGCCTTCTGTGTGTGTTACGCTTAATGATGTTCTAGACATAAAATTTCTTTACTAACGTAATCTATATAAGAAATACTTTCACCCATTTCAGCCGTGGCAGATATTTTTAAAGCACCTTATATACCTACATCATCATCAACATCATCTATACGGTCAATCCTGGTTGCGTCCAAAGCATCGAGTACGTACCCTATAGAGAGCAATACGAATCATCTTTCTTCGAAACTAGTAAGTGATTTTTCACTTACACTTAGTATGAAATGAAAAGTTCTGTCAACTCTCGCCCATACAAATAGTTCAGATTCAGATTTGAATGGCGAATGGCGAATGGCGGATAATTTCGTCGAACAAATCATATGACATTTCTACTCTAGGTATGTGTTCCATGGTCCAAGCTATCGCTCTGGAGCCCAGGGTCCGCTTTCCTTGATTTACTCCTTCACTTAGCACGTTCTTGAGCGTGTCTAGTTGAGTTATATTAGATGTAAATATATAATTAAATGTCTACATATATTATATATTTACATCTAATATATTTATTACCTTTTTGTGAAAAAAAAACTGAATAAAATCAGAATTTGCAGTAGAATTCCCCCGAGTATAAATAATTAAAGCATGAAGAACCATCAAAACCAATTTCTTTATTCAAAAAAGGCTCGTTTGAAGTACTTCTACACGTACCCTTTTTACCTACCCACCATCTTATTAAAGAGTGTCATTGAATAGTGACCTATTTTTAAAAGGAATCCGTACTCCATTCAAGCAGTCCAAAGATCATCTAATCACATCCATTATTGTTAAATCTGCATAAATAACTCGTTAATTAAAACAAATGCGAACGTATATAGTAAGTACATGCAATGAAAACATTACAGCCCATGCTCCGGTATAATAGGTCGTTTACGCACCAAACATAGTATGCTATAGTTTGTTAGGTGCGGTCATTCATACAATTTGCATATAAACCGACTACCTACATTGAAGTATACTATAGTTACAAATAGCATGTAGTATTTTTAACCTACTTGTGCAGTTTTAGCGCGTCAATCGTCGTAGTAGCATGGTAATCGAATGGTCCCAGGTTCGATTTCCGGTAAGGGTCGATTCTGAAAACCGTTGCTAATTTGGTTTGACTATATATACTGAAAAAAATTCTGGTAAATCAATATCATTATTCGTTTTTCAGGTTCCTGGTAATACCTACATGGATAATAATTCCTTAAAGAGCCCATGGCAATTGGTATGTTAACACCTTTCACTAATATTGCTACTAAAACTACTAAAATCTTATTTAAAACATTATTTTATTTATAACTTGCTGTCCCGGCGAACTTCGTACCGCCTGGTTTTTTTTTCGAGAATTTTTCGATGTTTTAATAATTATTCTGCTATTCGGGACGGAGACAATTCCAAAAAATCATAAATCATAAAAATCAGCCCAGCCGTTCTTGACTTATAAATGGTGTAACTAACCCGACTTTGTTATATAAATAGACTTCCTGTCCCGGTGAACTTTGTTTCGCCCGCGCCTTTTACATAATTTTTTTTGTGAATTTTCCGATGTTTCAATATTTATTCTGCTATTCGGGGCGGATACAAATTCAACAAATCAAAGATCACAAAAATCGGTCCAGCCGTTCTCGACTTTTAAATGGTGTAACTAACCCGACTTTGTTTTATATATAGGTATATAGATTCCCAATTATTTGCAATGAATATTTAGTTATTTAACTCAGTTTTGGGCTACAAAATAGTGACATCAACTATATTCATGAGTAACATACAAATATAGGTACATACATAGTAAGTTGTAATGTATGGACTAAATCTATGGAGATATCGCGTTTTTACGGCTAAAAAGTACGTCAATGGGCTTGTTTCCTAAAAAATCTAATTAATTAGTCCTTCAGTTGAATTAACAGAAAATATTGGACACGTGTTTTTTCTTTTCTCAATTAAAAAAAAACTGATGAAGATATAGCCCGTTATAGTTCCGCTTAACTTAACGCCTTGCAACACTTTTTAGAACGGCGTGACGTCACGTGCTCCCATTCCCAAACTTTGATGCGCTTTATATTTGTCATTTTTTGTTTGATTGACAAAAGACAAAATATGGATCCAATATTTTTTGTTAATTTAACTGACGGACTAAATAGAATAATCTTTTTTTGACCCAGGAAACTAGCTTATTGATTTGAGATGTCATCATCGCTATTAGTGCATTGTGCAGTAGAAAATTATTTATCTTAAAACAATTCAAAATAAAACTCATTTAAAAACATGGCACAAAAACGTACCCAGCAGCAGTCCACTCTGTGAACACATCACCGTAATCTGACAATAATCTGTCGACGTGGGCTGATACGGACCGAGACAAAGAGACACAACTGGACCGTTAATGTAGTCTGTGAGGGACGTCCTGATATAATATCGAGTTACTAATATAACATGACTCGAACGTGACAAAGGTACTTAGCAGCTGGACTTAAAAGCGTAATATTAAGTGACAACTTCTTTCTCGTAACACTGTTATTTTCGTAGTTGGGTACGCTTAACTATGATCTTTAGTGCAGCAAGTTTAGTTAATACATTTTTATTTTATTTATGTATATTCAATTGCATACTCGAACAGCTTTAACCCAAAGCGTGGAGTGGGCCGGTTACAGTTTTATAATCATTTAAAAAAAACTTTACCTATTATAAATAAGTCAGTTTAAGGCTCCTAAACAATCAGGGATTGAGCATATGAATAGCCTGTGTACATCTACTATTAGCTATCGCTATTAGCGATAAGACCGCCTAAATTGTACATCTTTCTGTAAAAATCATGTGTATTTTACTTGTATGGTGTGCAATAAAGAGTATCTATCTATCTATCTATCTATCTACGCGATGCCAACTTACGACGCACGGATATGAGGATAAACTTAACCTACAATAACTACTAACCTACAATGTTTGATATTGTGTGACAACTGCTAAAAATATCACCTTGCCCAGGTGGAACGTGCTGCTATGCAAGGCATTTCTGCGCAAACTAATTGTCAATTTATGGTGTTTTATAAGCAGTTCTTATTTAGATCTTTTAGGTCCGGTTTTATTTAGAGTATAATACATAAAGGCCCTAAGGCCCTGGGCCTTAGTAGGTTTTCCGTTATAATTATAAATCAATCACTCAGCCAAGCAAGACATTGATTGCGAATAATCATAAGATATTTATTGTCATGAAGAGCAAATGTTTGTGTGATGAGCACGAGCATTTGTACCTAAGTCGTGTTTACCTAGTAGCCATAGAAGCTAAAGTCATAGAAGCCATAGAAGTCATAGAAGTCATAGAAGCCATAGAGCTTTGCATATTCTGATTGTCTAAACCATATTTTTTAATCATTTTAAAATATCACAGTACCAGTAGTGACGCGTACGTAGTGACGTAACATCCCTTTTCTCACAGTCCAACCATTTGTAAAGGGTCTGCATGAGGCAGATAACTGCCTCCATTCGTCTATATATCCTGTATATATGGGTATGGTAACAATGTATAAAGCGCAGAACGGTGGTGACAGCATGACATTTAAACAAATGGGATTACACTGAAGAATGACACGTCATGTTTAGTAAAAAAAGCTACAACGTCTAAGTCGAAGTCAAAAATCATTTATTCAATTTCGGACAGAAAATTGCCACTTACGAACGTCAATAATAACATTATTGGCCCATACGGCCAGAACATGAGTATGATGTGCAATTTATCTATATATATATATATATATATATATATATATATATAACAAAGTTGGGTTAGTTACAACATTTATGAGTCAAGAACGACTGGACAGATTTTTATGATCTTTGTTTTTTTGAATTTGTCTCCCTGAATAGCAGAATAACTCTAAAAAACACGAATAATAGACGAAAAAAAAAACGTATGAAGAGGCGGTACGAAGTTCGCCGGGACAGCTAGTAGGTTGTAAAACAAGACTGACAGACAAGATTGAAAATTCACATTTAAAAAAACCTTATGAAAAAAGGGTATTATAAGGTAGATGATTATTTGAACGACAAGAGTGCATGGACTTAACCTGCTTAGCTCTCACTTACTTCATGTCTTGTAACTTTATTTCCTGTAAAAAAGGCTGACAAAGGTGACTGAGTTTGTTGTGCCGTTTCTTCTCATCACCAGCCGATATGTAGTCCCGAAGCGGTGGTAGGGTAAAATAAATGAGTCTAAAGCTCAGCCCACGCTTGCGGCATGTATTAGCCAGTTGCTTTAGACCGAGTGCCTTCCGTACTCACCAATGCTAGTCCCTATTACGTAGAGAAGTCTAAGGCACAGCACAGCCCACGCTTGAGGCACCGTTAGCTAGTTGCTTCAGGCACCTTTATAAAAATAAATATAAAAAACCTTTAGTCCTAGTAAATTCCGTACTCACCAATCTACCCAGTGACGTTGCAAAAGTCTTCATTCGAATCGAATACCTATTCAAAATCGAAAAATTCGAAAAGAAAAAAAAAGTTTTGACTCTCGCTACGCTTCTCAGTGTTTTGTATCCATGCCTTTTCTAGCGCTAACATTCGTGGGGAAACAACGCACCCAAAATTCCTAGAACACCAGAAAAACATTATTTGCATAGAAGAGAATATTTCTAGCTAAAACTACAACACAACTGTTTTCTCATAATTCCCCTGTCCGTCTGATATGGCCCAGAGGTGATTTTGGAATTTGTATCATCCTACGCTTGACCTCATGTTTTTGTTTATATAATATTTTGTGGTCTGCGAAAAACTTCCATAAAGTAAATTTTAGATCGTACTAAAACCTAGCATCTCTGGCGATCGATCATTTGAATAAAAGCAATGCGTACCAACATCGAAATCTGAAGAATATCTTTCTAATATAAATTTTACTCATAAGAAAACTCAACCTCTTTTAGGTGGGAATTGACCCTACGACTCTGCTATCCTGGCGACTACTCTTCCAAGTGAGACAGTTATCCTAACTATTTGTATCACGTAGGTACTTCGATAAGCTCGATATTCATGATAGTAAGCATACAATTATCATCAAATTGAAATATTACTGCAGATATTTAAGATGAAATTATAAAAAAAACGACTTCAAAAAACTGAACAGCTAAAAATAATATTAATATCAGTAACTTTTGAAGACGGTTTTGTTTTTTTTATAAAACTTATCTATTTCATCTATTTTAGTGATAAATCCTTATCAAGACGAATCATTTATATGTATGTGCAAACGAAAGTTAAATGCTAAATACCGATTACATACCCTATTTTTGCGGATCTGAAAGGTATAAGCTATTTAATAAAAATAATTACTAAAATTGGTTCACATTTGCCGAAGATATTGGGTAACATAGATACAAAAATCAGTTGGCGTTGTATGGAGTCTATGTAATGTTCGATGATTTTCTTATAAATCCCATCTTCAGAACATGACCAAATTGATATGGAACTATTCTAAAAGTATTTCCTTTCAAACAAAAAAGGAATCATTGAAATCGGTCAACGTTTCAACGTTTGTTCATGAACATACATAAAAGAAACAAAGGTACCGACGAATTCAGAACCTCCTCCTTTTTGGAAGTCGATTAAAAAGCTTCCGAAACATGAGGGATTCTTTTTTAACCGACTTCAAAAAAAGGAGGTTCTCAATTCGGTTGTATGTTTTTTTAAAAATGTTTGTTACCTCAGAACACCGCCATTAATGAACCGATTTGAAAAATTTTTTTTTTATTGAAAGGGTATACGTACAGATTGGTCCCATTTTTTTCAAAATTCAACTGTGATTATGGGATCTATGAGGAATTGAGGGAACTCCTAAAATATTATAGGTATACATATAGCGATTTTAGTATATTTAACAACAAGTCAAGCATTTGCATTCAGAAAGTATCATTTGTTGAGGTGGAACTGATGATGGAGACCATAGTTGGCCACAATAGTCTTCCACTAGTAGCGATAAGATATTTTCATTAAGACAGTTAAGCTTTGCCATAGCCGACAAATCAAATTTTAATAAATGATTCTGGTGAGAATGATACCATCAAACTGATCTGATGAAGAAGGCGGAAGGTAAGCACCGGAACTCTGTGATAAAACAATGTATAATAGCCGTGTTTGGACTTATTTGAATCGTCATGAGAAGCAATTTAGCTATAATTACATCACAGATCTCTATTTAGAATGTAAAAAAACACTAAAAAACAAACAAATAAAAAAAAAATTATAAAAAAAATAACCGACTTCAAAAACACTAAGCTAAAAATAACCTTTAAACAATCATTTAACAGTTATTATTGGAGTCGGTGCCAGCCGTGGAGTGTTTGAATGTGGTTGTTTGCACCGACTAATATGATTGTTATTTTTTAGCTTTTTAGTGTTTTTGAAGTGGGTTATTTTTTTATAAAAAATTTATAGTCTAATAATGCCTTAATCTATCTAAAATAACATTTATAATATCTTCCTTAGATAAATGCTATTTGTATCGCCTTTATCGCTCCGCCCACAAAACATCTCTGTTTAGCTTAATGGTGGACTGGTAGAGAATGCCTCATAAGCCCACTTTTTGTACGTTTTTTTATCTGTACAATAAAGTCTAAATAAATAAATACTACTAACCGATCAGCTGTTACGATAATTTGGTATAAGGAGGTTATTGTATTCGAATAGCGAAATTACTTCCTAAGATATTTTGCGTTATTTTAATAATACCTTCTCAATTATGCTGTAGTAATCATTAAGCAATAGATGTGTGAATTGAGATTGAGATTCAGGAGTGAACAACAAACGCGCAGCAAATCATCATCATCATCATCATTTCGGGAACCCATCATTTCAGCCATAGGACGTCCACTGCTGAACATAGGCCTCCCTCAATGACCTATCATTAGGGGGATTGCCAATACTCGCTACGCTTGGCAGTAAGGAAAATCGCTTTTGAAATGGCTTTACATATATTGGATTCACTATCAAAAAACTTATTTTTCTCACCTCAATTTTCTCATTTCCCGCACCAACCAAATCCACTGTCTATAATAAAAAGACCAGTGTCATCCCTCCCTGTCCCTAATTCTTCCAGGCCATTTCACCCGGCGGGACTCGCAAACTCCCAAGTCAGGAAATATACGAGAGAGTTTAGCGAGTGAACTGTCTCTTGGGCGGCGTTTTGGGAGTTCTAATGCTCAGTTAACCTAATCTACGTAAAGCGTGAAAACCATTGGTTTGTTTTTGGTTTTGTTTCGTTTCGCACATTCAGAACTACAACCTGCGTAGCCGAGAGGCGAGTATTCTCGGTCGGGTCAATGTAGAAAACGATATCAGGTTTGAGTGGTGTGGTACCGTCGATGTTTCTGATTTTTATAACACAAGTGTTTTAGCAGTAGCTAAGCTAAGTAAGTAAGATAAGTACCTAATATCTTAGAATCAGAATTCAGAGGCCCAATTCCCGTAATTTGACATAGCCGCCATCCGGTGTCTATCCGCTTCCAGTAACATTACGATCACGGCCTCTGAGCAATGTAAGTGATATTGTCCAATATTTATTTATTTATAAGTACTTACGTATATTTTTGCCGAGGTGTTCTCGGGGGCTGGGCTGGGGCCGTTTTGGCGTGATTGAAATATTTGTTCGAAACACAATCACACCAATTATCTAGCACCAAACTACGCAAGCTTGTACTATGGCGACTAGATAACGTATAAACATACTTTCAATACTCAATACTCAATAATTTATTGCAAAACCATAATGTACATATAGATGTTACAAATTAAAGAACCAGTGTTATGGACTTAAACACTTTTTAAACATCCATGACTAAGCTTGTGCTCATCAATCAATCAATCAATCATTTATTTGCGTCAAATCACACAAACGTTTGGGTTCGAATCCCGCAACCGTTGGCTTTGTAGTCCATAGTGCGAATCACTACACCAGACGGTCGTAAATTTTTTATAATTACTAATTTACATACCTACACGTTTGCACGGAACCCTCAATGCACGAGACCGACTCGCACTTGGCCGGTTTTTGTCGGTAAAAACTCAGCATCAAAGAAAAGAGTCTTAATTTAATCATTCTCATACAATATTTTCGCAGTGTCTAGTAAAGTGAAGACACTCACTCACGCCTATTTACAAACATTTGACGTTCCTTTCACAAAGTAATCGCAAACATTTGTGTAACCTCTTGAAACAAAATGCTACTTTACTTGCTAGTAGTAACGACATTTAAGAATTTTTCGTCCTATGAAAATAATTTCAGATAAAATACCAATTCCATTTTTACCACAAACTTTTTATATTAGGTCAACTTTACTTTGTTCCTAAGTAAGTTCCTTTATCGTAGGTAATTTGGTCACATGAATTCTTTTGTTTTATTTAGCCTTCATCAATAACTAAGAAAGATTTTGGAATTATTTTGAGCTACAGGATCATTTTTACATTCAATTTGTAATTTGACGACTTCCGTAGCCAAGAGGCGAGCATACCGGACTTGGTGTCGCGATCCCTGAGGATCCGGGTCCGATTCCCGGTCGGTCAATGTAGAAAAATAACTTTTCTATATTGCCTCGGGTATGGGTGTTGTGGTACCGTCGTTGTTTCTGATTTCTGTAACGTACTAAGGTTAGTAACGTAACTGTAACATGTATGTGATGTTGTCCAATATTTAAAAAAAAACCTATACCGAATTACCAATTTGTATATTTGAAGTATAGGTAAATAAAAGGTTTTATTAATTCACAACGTAATTAATTAGAGACAACAGCTCGTGACCCTACCACAAAACGTCAAATTTTTTCAATATTGATCTCTACATGTCGGACTAATAGTTGAAAATCGGTTAACTTTTTGGGTAGCTTGAGTTGCCGCTGTACACAAATTAACAGTCACAAATAAGCAGTCACTCAATATTTTAAAAAAATTAACTATTGGATACTTATCAGTTACTGATCAATTATAATCGCATTAATACAAAATGTAACGTATTTTTGTTGTAAATTGTAACCTTTGTTTTTATTTGACATTTGTAATTTAACCATTGATATAATACTAAGTGACGCTATTGACATAATTATTATAATTTAGGAGCATAAATAATAAATATTGTTTAATAATTGTTAATGGAATGCTGATATTGTTAAGATTAGTTTTATAAAATAATTGTGTTCACGAATGCCTCATAGAGGTTATAATGTAACTATTTTATTACCATCTGTTTATGCCTATTAACTGTACTGCTATTGGTTTACATTGTAAATTGAATAAATGAATATGAATTTGAATATGAAATCATTTTGTTCTTGCCATGTTACATGAGCGATTCAATAACAAACAAAAACGAGCTGCAGGAGGTAAAGATTACAGTTACAAATCTTGTATTTTTCCAAATAAAGTCTAAAAAACGTATATACTATATCATCATTAATTCAGCCGAAGGACGTCCACTGCTGAACATAGGCCTTCCCGAAAAGGGGGGAATTGCCAACACTCGCCACACATGGCCGGCGGGTTGGCGAGCGCAGTTTTTTATAATATTTCGCACGCAGACGCTGCTGCCCGTCTCGTGTTACAGAAATTATTCGCCTTTTACAACACACCTCCTGTTGGCGGTGGGGAAGTGTGTTCTTTACGGCTGTCCCCACACGGCAAATAATACTATAAGAAAGTTTATAACTATTTACGTTTATAACTAAACATCTGAACTATTGGCGTATGTGTTTGTGTTTAAAGTACTTTTTTGGAAACATTTATTTCTTCAGCCAAATGTAGGTATAGCCCTGCTAGCCCTGCGACTAGTGTTCTAGGTTCGTTTTGTGACAAGAAAAGAGATGTTATTGCTTATGTTACATTATCTAGCTGCTGTAAGAAGTGTTTTCATATCAATATAAGTGAGCGCAACGATACATTTGGTTGTTTTTATTTCCAAAATTGAGCTATGTATGAACAGTTTAATTTTGATTTAGATAGATAGATAATTACTTTTTATTGTACACCATACAAAGAAGTTACAATTTGTTTTATTGTGATATAAATGTATATTATGTAGAAATCTTCGTGGCAAGTAGAACAAGTTTGTTTACTCTTTTTCTTCTTTATTTTCCAATTTACTTACAATTATCAACAATTTAGACCATTATAATGAAATTAAGAAAACAATTCCCGTCTTCCTTACCTACATTAAATAGCACTTAGACTGATACAACAACTGACAACAGCTGATATTTTTTTCATGATTTCACTAATGGTACCTATATAAAATGTGTTTAAATATTCATAAAGTAGTATACTTTACATTTTAGATGGTGATAAAAAAGTCACCCTGTATATTTTGCCAGCAACACCATACTAAGAATGAAGAGTTTATATTGTGCCCTTTCTAATTTTTCTAACAATAGAATATAAATTAACCCCCGCCCTCCGGCAGAACCGACTAGCCCTGAATCAAATGTTACAATATTGGTTTCCGATAATGGCGTATCGGTTACGGCTGTCCTTTTATGTTTTGATTAATCTGATTCCATTCTTAATGGGTATTCTATACGTTACTAAAAGTCATGAAAGGTTAACCAATACATAAGGGAGACCTCTTACTGCGGATTTGCTTAATAAACGTTTGACGATCATTCAAGTTTTATAAACATTAAGCAAAGACATTTGAGCCAATTAAATAAATACGCGCCAGATTACACACCGATGTGCATGGATGGACATGAAGTTAATTGGAAGAGATAGCTTCTAGCGATAAGAATGACTAATTTGTGCTATTCTTAATGTACTTTTTTGTGTACTTTGGTTTGGAATACAGAGTATATATCTATTTATCTTTATAGGAGGTACCAGACAAAGTTTATTGCCAAAAGCGTAAGCCGGCAAATCCAGATAGGAACCGATTTTGAAAATATTATTTCTCAAATGAACCCAGGACGTGAAAACATAGCTTCTTGCCTCAGTGGATACCTTAGTAAACAAAACAGACTTTCTTCTGTGCATGATACCATAATAGAGATAATATTAATACCATCTATCATTAAATATTATTATAAGATATATTATAAGTTAAGTATCTAGGTGTAATACTTGACAGCAAACTTTTATGGAATAAACACCTGGACCATAAACTAGAAAGAACTTGCACAGCATTCTTTCAGTGCAAGAAAATGCTGGGTAAAACATGGGGCCTCTCCCCGAAAATCATTAGATGGCTCTACACAACGGTAATCAGACCAACACTAACCTACGGAGCTCTCGTATGGTGGACAAGAACAACACTAACAACAACATAAACCAAATTACAACGATTTCAAAGACTGGCTTGCTCTGCAATCACAGGCTGCATGAAAAGTACACCCACAGATGCCTTGGAGATACTGCTTGATCTGCGCCCACTCGACCTTCTAATTCAGCAGGAAGCGGCAATGAGTGCAATCAGGCTGCAAAACCTAGGCCTATGGGGCAATTGCAGGAGCCACCATACATCTATCCTGAGCCAAGCAATAACGGACCAGCCGCTATTGATGGCACCAACCGACAGGACTCCTAGCAAATACTTAACACAAAAACTATACAAGATACAACCATTTGAGACTGAGAAGGACCACTCAGGCATCGCGGAAGTCCGTGTTTACACTGACGGCTCGAAAACTGAGAAGGGCACAGGCGCAGGACTACACTCTTTAGATCTCAACATTAACATAAGCATGACACTAGGCCCACAAAGCTCCATCTTTCAATGCGAATGTGTAGCTATCAACGAAGCTGCCAACGCCATAGCCAGACGAGAAATTACCGACCTTAACATTCGGATACTCTCTGACAGCATGGCAGTGCTAAAAGCCCTTGACAGCTACACCAGCAACTCAAAACTCGTTTACGAATGCTACCTATCCCTGCAAAAGATTGCTACAGCCAACAAGGTAACACTGCAGTGGATAAAAGGTCATAGTAAATCCTTAGGCAACGACGCCGCAGATGAGTTGGCGAGGAGAGGTTCGGACATGGTCACTGAAGGGCCACTCCCAATTCTCCCTCTACCATACTCCCAACTGCGCACCTGGATCAGAAACCGCACACTATCACAACAAAACAAACGTTGGGCACTGAGTACTGCATGCAGGCAATCAAAACTAACTCTTCCAGAGGTCACGCCCAGATTGACTCGACGTATACTCAGCCTCGAAAGACAAAACCTGCGAATAATCGTGGGCACAGTGACCGGTCACTGTCTCCTAAACAAACACCTCTACACTATAGGTAACACAGACAGCCCTCTCTGTAGGGCATGTCTCACTACAGACGAAACTGCCAACCACGTAGTCCTGGAATGTGAGGCGGTTGCGTCACAACGTAATGAAATCCTTGACAACCCAAGGTCGCTCCGCGAAGCCTGTGAAAGACCCAGGAAACTTCTGCGCTTCTGGGCGGAGCTAGGCTGGTTATATCCGTAACCATCATACCCCTACGCACAAAGGACCGAATTTGAGTCTAAGTGCGGAAAAGGGAGTCCATTCTCATACTCATACTCATACTCATTAAATATTTGTGTTTTGAAGTTTATTTAAATATATATTTTTAAAACCGGTAGCTATTTAGCTTATTGGATGGCCGAGTGGTCGTGACTAGTCGCGAGACCGTTTCACAATTAAAAAAAAACTATTCTCGTTTAGCTGGGACTAAAGAGGGTTATTGATATTCTTAGCGATTGGATCAATGAGTAGGTTTTTTATTATTGGTTTGTAATACATGGAAGTCCTATTACTGACCGGATGTACAAGGTAATTTAAATATCGCAAAATCTCATAAGGGTTGATTCCGATGTTCAAACACAACAACTTGTTCTATGGTGCCAAATGTTGAAATGTCATTTTTTTTCCACATTTCCATACAAACTTTATGTCAGCTAATAGCGATTTTGTATGGGGAAATATTTTTTTCTGCGATTTCCATGTTGGTCTCCTAGAAAAAGTTGCTGTATTTAAGCAGTAGAATCACCCTTGAGGGTTTTCATCATCATCATCATCATTATTTCAGGTAGAGTTTTGCGTTATTTCAATAGGGTAGTTTCCTGAAAAAAACGAATTAGTTCGTCAGTTAGATTAACAGAAAATATTGGACACGTATTTTTTCTTTTCTCAATCAAACAAAAAATTATGAAGATATAGCCCGTTAAAGGAAACGTCACGACTTGCTAAAAAATGTCGCAAGGCGTGACCTCACGTGCTCACTTTGATGCGCTTTATCTCCGTCATTTTTTGTTTGATTGACAAAAGACAAAATATCGGTCCAATATTTTTTGATAATCTAACTGACGGACTAAATAGAATAATCTATTTTGACCCAGGAAACAAGCCCAATACACCTATAATTTGATATTATTTAATATATCAATACATAAAATTGTAATAGTAACCAGTTAGCGTTCTTAATTTTAAAAAAAATATAATAAAAAGATCTCAAAACGTTGAAAATCGATACGCCAAATAAAACAACAATGTTCATTTCAAAGAAAAAATGGCAGCGTCGTAAAAGAGCAAAGTCAGAGTCAACTATCCTCAATAATTCCACAAACCAGCGTCCACTCACGCCCTTTGAGTGTCGAATGTTTCCAATACATTAACATTGGCATAGACTTCCAGTTAAAGATATTATATGTTGAAAGCGATTAAGGGTTTCCTTTGCTATTTTACTCATCAAAGTTTTTCAATTCATATCAAACTCTAATTGTAGTGTTTTAAGTTAAAAATAGTTTGACTGATTAATACTATGTTTGATTGGCAATCTAGGACAAGTTTTTAAACTGTAATTAAAATGAATTTTGTATACCTTTTTTCTTTTCTAGGGCTTATGGTCTAGTTTGTAAGTTTAGTGTTTGTTGAATGACTGTGTAATTAAAATATCTTTCGTTTACTTTATTGACTGATTTATTTTATTACGATGTGATTTTTGGCATTAGCGTCTTTTACTACTGGAAACCAGCTTTACAGTAGAGTTAATGATTCAAAAAGATTATTCTGCAGTTCACTTTGTGACCTGTATTTACAATGGTTTATTTTATGTAGAGACTTAAAATGATTAACAATAATATAATAATAAATTGTTCTAACAATCACACAAATTATCTAGTCCCAAACTAAGCATAGCTTGTATTAAGGTGACCAAATAACGGATAGACATACTAATATAGGATTATTTATTTATTTATTTATCTTTATTAAGGAAACATACAGCATTTTAATAATACATATAGCTAACATTAAATTAATTATACATGAGCATTTAAAGTTTCCAATGCTAATCTTAACTATCAACAACCTTCTAGGGCTGATTCTGGTGCTTAAATACAACAACTTTTTCTATGGGACCAACATTGAAATCGCAAAAAAAAACAATTCCCTATACTAAGCCGCCGACCAGCTGACATCAGTTTGTATGGAGCAGTAAATTTTTTATTTTATTTCAATGTTGGTCCCATTCCATTTCCATCCCAAATTGCTGTATTTCAGCACCAGAATCAGGCCGGAGGTTGTCGATGTTTTACAAATAACCCTTTATACGTTATATGACATACATGACTTAGGTACAAATGTTTGAGCTCATCACGCAAACACTTGCCTCTTGCAGGATTCGAATCCGAGAATCCGGCGGTCGTCAGTAGTCGTTGATTTTAAGTTTTAGTATTGAAGAAATATAGTGGCACCAAGTTTCCAAGACTTCATTACATACAAGTTAGATTTATTCTCCAAATGGTTTTGGAGAGTAAATCTAACTTGTATGTAATGAAGTCTTGGAAATTTCCGATTTCTAATTAAAATACTAGATTTTATCCCCTATTTTACTCTCTTAAGAGGTAGATATAAATAGTATTAGTATCTCCTTCTCTAGGGTTGCAAATTCAAATCATCAAATTCAAAAATCAAATTGCACCAAAACTGGTTTAGTTTTTGTGATAAAAAGTAGTCTAAATCCTTCACTAAGGTCAAAAGAAAGAAAACAAATTTTGATAACCATCAAAATTAGCGTGGCTTAGGCGTGAAACGTAACAAACAGATAGACAGACAGACAGATACTTTCGCATTTATAATATTAGCATGGATTGAGTAACAGAAACGCGATTTTTATGTTTCCTTTTTTAAATAACAAACAAGGTAAAAAAACTCATTGCTTGATTCAAAACCAGACTTCTGTATCCAGATATCTGTAAACAAGTTTGGTTGCAGGTGTTTACAAACAGAGCAAATTTACGGGCCGTGTGGTTGTTAATTTATAGTGCTACAAGTATACGTGAAAAGCAGCGAACGCTTAACTAGGGGATTACTATATAATTACAATTTAGACGTTTGATGTACACATCTATGTGTTTGGTATTTCTATAAAATCAATAGAACTAATTTATTTCTTCAAATAGGCCTAAATATAAGCTCTTTTACACTTGTTCTGGCAATTGTTTAAACTCGCAAGAGAACACGTGACAATACAATAACAATTGTGTTTTGTTTGGTAGACTGAGGCTTAGGGGTTAAATCGCCTGATACTCCTAAGATTGTTAGAGTTTACCAATACTTTTATGGTGTATAACGTAGTTAGTTTTCGTTCAAACATTTTGCATTACCTCTATAGTGTAGGCACGGCAAGCGCAGCGTAGAACGTCCCCTCACAAGGTGGACAGACGATCTGGTAAAGGTCGCAGGAAGACGCTGGATGCAGGCCGCTTTCAACCGGCCAATCTGGAAGTCAAAGGGGAAGGCCTAGATTAGCAATGGACGTCCTATGGCTGAAATGATGATGATGATGATGACAGGCACTTAATATTTTACAAGTATTTAAAAACCAGTTAAACTAAGATACCCCTTAACACATAATTCAACGTGACGAATAACGAGTGAGAGTTGATGATACGAGTAATATATTTGCGCTGCAGGCAGTTTGAGCATACAGAGTATTTTGAAACTTACTGGTTTAATAATATGGGCTGTCGGAATTGGTTAGAGTAGAGGTGAATTGGAAATCACTGGGGGCTATGTTCAGCAGTGGACGTCCTGTGGCTGAAATGATGATGATGATGATGAGAAGCGAATTTTATTAAAATAATTTATAGATTGATTGATTGGGTAGATAGTCTAATGTAATTGCTGATGATAATAATTTCAAGTCATTTTAAGTTTCATTTTAAGTCATTAATGAACCACACTTTCCGAAGCAGAGATTGTGATAATTGATATAACCAGGCGTTCTTGACCAAATACGGGACTAAAAACAAAAAAAATTTTTTTTTCGGACAACAAAATAATCTTTACTCTCCGTTTTTCCGTGTAACACACAAACGCAATATGTTTAAAAGTTAAAAACCTACGTTTTCGTAGGCATAATATACTTCATCACCTTCATCACCATGTCAGGTTATTTCAATTCACGGCTGGACGCAAGCCTTCGCCAAAGAGTGCCAAAGAGCACAATCTCCTACTTTTTTATCAGGCGACTGCCAGTTTTCTTCCTAAGGTTGTCAGTCCACCGGGCTAGGAGGCGTCCTATACTACGTTTGCCGAGACGAGGTCTTCACTCGAGAACTTGTTTACTTCACCTTTCACCGGTTTTGCGACAGATCTGGCCGGCCCACTGCCTCTTTAGCTTAGTACATTTTTGGACTATATCCGTTAGTACTTTGGTCTTCTGCCGGATGACCTCGTTTCGGATTTTATTCCATAACAAGATCATCATCAGCATCCATTTCAAGTAATAGCTCGCTGACGTGAAGTCGGTGGGCCAGCTTGTCATGTTCCACGTTTCGGCTCGGTAGGTTATCACTTGACGCACTGATCGAATACCTCGCTCTTCAGGCATTGTGGCAGTGGCAGTTTGGAGAGGCAGTATTATACTACAAATTTTAAAATGATCTTCAGTGCAATAAAGATTATGACACAAGTTAGTTAACTTGTGTCATAATAACTGTGAATAAAAAAAAAGAGTAATTATGAAGCGACAAAAAAAAATTGAGGTCAAAACAGCTCAAACATTAATTGACTTGCGCTACTTATAGACCACAAAGTAGGTACTAGTCTTTTTATGAAAACACTGAATAGATCAGATGGCTGCGACATTATGTTGTTGCACAATCCTTCTGTTGCCGGCTTTCGTTGGGAGCTGAATTAATTTCTTTGTTCCCAGAGCTGCAGTTAACTTGACGAATGAAAAACGTACATGAAACAATCACAGCTTTTATATAGCTCGTGTTTATATTTAGTAATACAGGGTGTCTCAGATAAAAATAAATAAACATGTCCCCAGGCAAAACACCAACTGACATGATCTCAAATGGTAAAGCTATATTCTTGGGACGTGTTTAAGTGCCCGGAAAAGGCCTGTACAGTGTGGATTTTTTTAACGACACCTGGAGGGAAAGTACTTCAAATACTGGAGATGAATATTGTATTCGAAGTAAACATTTCCTAATTTTTACAAAAAAAAAACTACATTTGATTTTTTTAAATACTTTTTCCAAACCCGGTATTCGAAATGGCTAAAATCCGAAGAAATAACACCATGTGCTTTTATAGCATCAATCGACAGATTTAGGACGAAGTGCCAAACAATGAACTTTGCCAGGGCCATCTACCAGCTTACCCAAGCTTATGCAATTTTATTGATCCTAAACGGTATTAGAACCTGGAACCCATGCCTTTAAAACGAATCCCAGCGTCATTACTAAGCCAATATGGACATCAATATTATCAAAAGTGACGACCTCCGTAGCCGAGAGGCGAACATACCAGACTTGGTGTCGCTATCTCTGTGGTTCTGGGTTCGATTACCGGTCGATCAATGTAGAAAAAACTGTCAAACTGTTGTGTTACCGTCGTTGTTTCTGATTTCTGTAACACAAGAGCTTAGGCTATTTAACATAGCATAAAAAAGCTTTCATTGTTGAAAATTGTGTAAAAATACAAATTCAAAATGTTTTTGTTTGCATTTACTATTACTATATTTATTCTAGTTCTTATCTTCAAAAGAACGAGTAAATGTTATTCGAATTTACACAAACAATATTTACTAGAACATTTCTATTCATCTCTTCAGTTTATTATAGTGCTGCTAAAGGTATTAAGAACAAAATCGGTACAAACCGGAGATTGTAAAAACAAAAGTTACCGGTATTTAGTGCTTTTAAAATTTGGAAATATTATTTATTTATAGGATACTAGCTGTTGCCCGCGACTTCGTCTGCGTGATCTTTAGGGGTATGAAAAATAGTTGTTGGCCGATTCTCAGACCTACTCAATATGCTCACAAAATTTCATGAGAATCGATCAAGCCGTTTCGGAGGAGTACGGGAACGAACATTGTGACACGAGTATTTTAAATATAAGATAATATTTCAATAGACACAGCTATTGCATTTTGCTAGTGTATGCAGCGGTACACACACTACCTACTCGGTTTAATTTAAGAATGTTTTTGTGCAATGTTTGAAAGAAAGAAAGAATGAAAGAAACGTTTATTCGACACACAAGAGAAAATAATAATAATAATACACAAAACAATATAAATTAGATATTGTGTCGAAAAGGTGCCCGCTCAGCATTTGTCGTGACAGCCACAGACTTATCACGACGCTGATTTTCGGCGGGAACCTCCGACGCTGGAACGTGCAGCGAGTGACGCAGCGGCACATCGGACCACCAGAGAATCCCAAATCCCTCCAACGGACTCCGGGCCCATGAGGAGCACAAGATCGGCCGGAGAAAACCTGGAACCCCCGATAGGCCGATGCACCGCCACCCACAAGCACGGTGCCAGACGGGACAACATATTAACACGAAATTATAGGTACACGCCACACGGTGTCATTCGGTCACGAGTAAGGTACGCCAAAATCGATTTCGGTCCGATTCGGATATCGGAACGCGCCTTCACCTTATCTGTCATCTGACTGACACTTCGCCCGAACGAAAATCATTATAACCTACACACTTAAAATAAAATTTAAGAAAATGCCAGCAAGTTCCGGCATGTGTTTTACAGTTTTCGCTGTATTTTTATTAAGTAACCGTGAAGTGAGCAGACACAATGTGTACATTTACAATGTGTGTTTGTTTTAATTTTCGTGTTTTAGTTGTTGTTAATCTATATTTTATTATTTTCTGTCTTGTTTTTGTGTGTATTTGTCTGTTATACGAAATTAAATTTCTATCTATCTATCTATCTATTTTAAAGAAGGTATTTTAGTATGTATATCCGTTTTCTAGTCAACACAATACTAACTTTACAAAGTTTAGGTTTGGATAAGTTGGTGTGGTGGTTGGAACCATTCACATTTTTAATGAGAATCAGTTAATCTTATAAAAGATTTGTTAATTGGTGTGAAGGGTTGAATTAAGTATATTTATATAATCATCATCATCATTCCAGCCATAGGACTTCACTGCTCCCACAAGCCTCCCCCAATAACTTTCATGGGGGAGATTGCCAAACTCGCCTGGCTTGGCAGATGGGTTGGCGAACGCAGTTTTTTCTAACATTTCGCACGCAGACGCTGCTGCCCATCCGGTGCTACAGGAATTAGTCGCCTCTTATGACACGCCTCCTATTAGCAGTAAGAAAGTGTATTATTCACATTCATTATATTAATCACATTCGCGTATTAACTAAAACCAGACCCGAGGCTTATAGGCTATATGCTATGTCTAGTCTTGCCTTGTATTCTCAAAGTAATCCGTTTCGCTTTATTATCATCCTCTGGTCGTTTTTAAACATTACATAATTCTATAAAACCGATAATCAAACCGGTTAGACCGGTTTTCCAATCACTAGTTATCATTACGCATATTCTAAGAACCATCTCGTTCACTTAGAGGTCCTCCAAAAAACAATACAACACCAACAATAATCTGTTTCTCTTTGAAACAAAATTTCGGTCCGACTAAGCCAAGACAAAAGAGGATTATACGGTATTTTGGAGTCGAAAAACCTCGCTTGCAGACGTACATTCAGTGAAAATATAAGATACAATAAAAACGATTTTGTTGATTTTCGTGTACGACTTACCAACACATAAGTTACTGGCCAAATCAGCATTAATGCATTTATTCAAACTAAGTTTAACTCTTTTCATGACACAATGAATGGGTGTCGTAACGGCCGTAAAGAATACACTTCCCCACCGCCAACAGGTGGCGTGTTGTAAGAGGCGACTAATTCCTGTAGCACGAGACGGGCAGTAGCGTCTGCGTGCGAAATCTTATAAAAAACTGCGCTCGCCAACCCGCCTGCCAAGCGTGGCGAGTATTGGCAACCCCCCCCCCCCCCCCCAATGAAAATCATTTGGGGGAGGCCTGTGTTCAGCAGTGGACGTCCTATGGGTGAAATGAGATGACACAATGGTATTAGATCGGTATTCTTTTGTTTTTATGTCTGTAAGGCACATAATCTCAATAATTCATGTCTCTGATCAATCCAAAAAAATTAAATTTTGTATACATACATGGAGGTGATTCCGATATTTTAGAAATAAAAAACCTCTATGGATGCTGTATCTTTGGACTTACACTTGACACCCTTAAATTTTTTGGGACAACCTGTATTTCTGATCCTGATTGTATACAGGTGAACAAAAGAACAGGAAACTTCTTCCACTACGGGATTGGCTTCTGATGTCACACTAAACTTGATTCACATCAAGTTTTAATGTAGAAGCAACATCGAAATCGGAAAAATTGATCAAACAAATTGATCGGAAAACAAATTCTCTCTCTGCCCACAATACCTATCTTATTGTTGTGCCCTACAGGGTCTATAATGATCTGTTTTATGTACTTATTTATAACACCTGTGTAACATTATAGAATGCAATAAATATATTGAATTGAATTGAAAAATATATTTAGGTGCTCCACATTATTATCATCGAAGTATACCGAGCATAACTTTTTACACCCTGTATATTTTTTATAAAACTATATTCTCGTTTTCAAATTATTATTACAATACTATTTCTAGAAGGCGGCCAATGACAACGTGCCTATAACTCGCATACAGCTAAGACAACATAAATTTAATGGAGACATCTGTAAACCCAGGAGACAACAGAAAACAATTATAAAAGGCATTACCCACTTACAATTTAGATTCTTGAGCCTTACCTATATTGTAAGGGAAAACGCGATTCATTAGAGATATGTTCGAAAGAAAAAAAGTTTGAAAACCATGCTACACCATAGCCTTTAGCATCATTATACAGAGTTACAATGCAAAGGGGTGCCAAATAAAAAAAAAGATCTAGGTAACAATTTAAAAAAGCATTTTAATCGTTATTATTTTTATTAATCGTTTGTTATGAAAAAATATTACTTTAAAATATCCGAAACTAAAGTCAATAGAGAGAATACGAAAGCAGCGCGGTCATTCATCAGAGGCGTAGGTACGGCGACCCAACGAGGTGCACCAAATGCACCGTATGTGCACTGCGTGAGGTCTCACGCAGTGCACATACGGTGCAATTTTTTCATGAATGAGTTAAATTATCCACGCGTATTTTTAACCGCAGATAGGAATAATTAAATGTGATCGATTACCTAAGTTACTGATTCTGAGCCACTTCTAAAGATGGGGTGCCAACGCTTTTCAATGTAACCCTGTACTTAGAGCTACATACTCTCTCTCTTTCTTTGCCTAGCCTTATGCCATTTCATTCATTCATTTGGGGTATGCTCTCCACGGTAAATTTGCTTTTCATCGACTTTTACCTTTTTAAGGTTAATATGTCGGTGCACTGAAAACCAGCCTACGTAAAATGACTCCAGCTGAGTAAGACCCTTTCATCCAGGAAATACCAGGCATGTAGTGGTACTGCTAATTTCTTAAGTTTTGATTTTGAAAACTACAAAATATCGCTGAACATACTTGGATGATGTAAAAATATTTTTAACGACACTGTTTAAGCCACCTGTATGTGTAGGTTCTAGCTAAGTCTGTTTAGCTCATAAAGCGTGATTGAGTAACAGATATCATAAACATACAAACTGCTACATTTATATTATCATTAGTAAGAACTCAGGCAGTTGAAATTCCATGTGACGCGAAAAGAAAGTGTTTTAAATTGTTTATTTTAAGCAAATAAACCATTTACCTAACAAAATGCAAGTAAAATGACAAATTTCTGCTTAAGTCTGTAAATTAAATTACGAGGAACCCTCTTCGTAAAGTTGGCTTTTAACTTAACAATGTCTCATTTGAATTTCTGTTTGATTGCTCTACCTGTCTAGGGTGAGGCCACACTAAAGGTGAATTACACGTGCCAATCTCACTGGCATGCCAGCACTGGCACAGTCATGACCCCGTGCTTTTAGCCATGTATTTAATAATAATGTACTAAGTAATAATAAAAAGGTAAGGTTCGTTTTGTTAAAATTATATAAAAGAAAAGTGACGTCCTCTGACGCAGGTACTTCCGCACCTAATAAACGAATGTGAAATGAATAAAAATATTTTATTTACGTTTGGTTTGCTAAGTTGATGTACTCATAGAACATAACAGAAGATAAGCTATCATTATCATAATTATCCCACGTCAGTCCACTCCTGGACACAGGCCCTCCTCAATGTAGGCCACTAAGCCCTCGTCAATTTTTTTGTCCGCTGCCTGCAACAGCTTCGCGTTTATCATCGCTACACCTTAACAGAGTGCGCCCAACACTGCGTTTATTAAGTCGTGGTCTCCACTTAAAAACACTAAATAGACAATAATTCCAAAAAATCACAATAATCTACACCTAAATAAACTACTGCAAACTTCAACAGAAACAATCAATTTAATAATATTTTTTAGTTTTGAATTTCTTATTTTTTAATATGTAAATTTAACGACTTCCGCCTTGGCTACCCCAAGAGGCAAGCACTTGGTGCTTGGTGTCGCTATCTCTGAGGTTCCGGGTTCGATTCCCGGTCGAAAAATACTTTTTCTGTATTGTCACGGGCCTGGGTGTTGTGGTACCGTCGTTGTTTCTGATTTCTGTAACACAAGTGCTTTGGCTACTTACCATGAGATCACAGCAAATGTGATGTTAAACAAAAACATCTTTGAGAATAACATATGTTTAAAATCCAAAAAATACAATTCCAATAAAACTAACACTGCATTGATTCTGCTCTATATTTGAATTAGTTTTTCTCTTTTTTGTATTCGGTCTTGCAAGTTTAATGCAAAAGATTACATTCTTCCAGAGAATACGAGCTAATTAGAAGCACGTGTAGTGTGGTCTAAGCCTTATACTCTATTACTCCAAGAGATTACGAACCCAATCGTTTTAAAAGGGAAAACAAAATATATTCTTTAAATAAAGATTGAGGAAAACGCTAAAGATCCGCGCCTTTTTTAAAGATTTTAATTAATGTTTTAGACCTTTTTGTTTCTGTAATTTACAGAGATCTGCTAGAAGTTTCCATTGAGTACCGATTTAATCTTACAGAAGTTCTTACTACTTTTTACTTGTTACATAAACCCTTTTACAGATTATATTGAATTAAAATTATTTAACGTCATTTTGACGGTGGTACTGTCGTTCTTTCTGACACAAGTGCTTAGGCTACTTGTCATAGGATCAAAACAATGTGGTGTTGTCCAATATACATATAATATATATGACCAAGTCTAGGTAGCGGCAAGGCGCTGAATGCAAACCCAGAAGAAGTCTCCCTAAGGCTTATGATAATGATGATTATATATGATTATGACCTAAACTATTTATGTAATTGATATTTATGACACTATTAATTATTGACGTACTTTTTATGATCTATTAAAACGCGATATCTTCATCAATTTTTTTTGACGTCACTCATAACATAACAAAATCAAACGAATAAACATACTCATTAGTAATACTTAAATTTTCTTTCGTCTATGTAATTCTTGATATATGGCAATAAATAAATCGAATTAATAAAACGTTAAATTCACGTCGGAATCGTAACAATCTGTGTTACTAGCCTTAAGTATTATTTGGAAGCCAAAAATCTTTTGCATTCCCGCTCCAAAGACTCCTAATTCTTAATGAGCAGATTTGGGTTTAAGCCAACACGATTACCGTCTTTATCCTAGGTATCCTTGGAATTAAATGCCTATCTTACTGCCAGTGAGAATATCAAGCCAAGAATGCCTAAAAACCAAGAAGAAGATTTATAAATAAAGTGTATGATTTCCATACATATCATTTATATTTGTATAACTTTAACACTTTAATCTAGTAGTAATTTTTGTTTGCAAATAGAATCAATTAGGGTACCATGTACACAGATTAAACCATGTATTATTAAACGTCACACTGACGTCGCTATTAGACGTTCTGTCAAATAGCATTAATCTATGCACAGACAATACGATCAATATTGTAATGCTATGCTCATAATTGACTGATATACATCTTAAATAATTTATATTTTTGTTTAAAGTAATAAGTTAAATTAGTTGAGTTAATTTATGTTGATCTTTTAAATCAATAGTAAATACTAGTTGTTTGTTATTATGTAGTCATAACAAAACGTCACTCAAGCAAAACGTAGATGCATTTGGCGGTTAATGACCCGCATTCAAATCTAATATAAATAGGTCACAGAATGTAATAACGCTCTCTTACTTTCATCCTCCATCAGACCATACGGGGTTACTCTGCCCAACTTTCTTTGTACATTATTTCCAATAAAACAACATCTTTCTTCAACATCTATTTTATTTTAAACTCCTGCTAAGCTTTAAATACCAGTAGAAGTCAGGAATTATACATAAAGTACAAGAATAAGAAAACCATGTCATAGTGAAAAATCGTGTGTCTTTCTCCTGTTTTCCAAATGACCTGAATGGTGTAGTAGCGCGGTCGTTTGCCTAGACCGCATAAAGCCTCAGATTCAAATCCAGGTTAGAGTTAATCCAGTAAACGTTTTTGGCACAACTTTTGGTATCTGATCTGATATAATTGTATCGAGGCGTGCTGTATTATCGGAAAATCATTCAGTTTTAAAACGTTGTATCACTTATGTACTTACTAGCTGAGCCCGTGTAGAATGCGTCTTGTAACCATCACCATCTTATCATCATTCATCATTTGCCTGCCCTGTTCCCAGGTCAGTCAGCGCAGTATGTCTTTCTCTTCCATGCAATCCGGTCATTTGTCATTGAGTCATTCACTCCCTTCTCAGTCATATCTCTCCTCACACAATCCATCCATGTCTTCTTAGGTCGTCCTCTACTTCCCCACCTATCAATACTCATATCCATTACTCTCCTCGTTACGTGCTCCTCTTCCCTTCTCATCACATGTCCATACCAAGACAAACGGTGTCCTTTTATCTTTTCTGCTACAGGTGCCACTTTTATACTTCCTCTAATATATTCATTCCTTACATTACCTTAACATTCTCATCTCTGCCGCATGCAATCGCTTTTCATCTACCTTCTTAATGGCCCAGCATTCAGAGCCATGTAGTAAAGAGTGGCGACGTGTTGTGAAGCTTGCCACCTACACCTGAAGTGATGACCACGACCACTCTGACAAGAGTGTTACCGACGAAGAAGAAATAAAGCCGGTCTTATAATAGTTTTGTAGAATTTTCCCTTTAGCTTTAAGGGCATCCGTGGGTCGCATGTTGTTGCTGTGATCTGTCGCCATCATGTCTTGTCACCATCTAATAAAAAATAAAAAAATAAAAATAGAAGATTATGTCAACCCATAAACTAGCATCATATACAAGGTCTAATTGAAATAGTGCCCAATATTTCTAGAGGTCAAAGAGGTGGGTCAAATGATAAGGATCTTTGTTAAGAAAACGAAACCATAAATAACGTAACATTACATTTTTTACCTTTCGCGTTCCGCTTACCCGTGGCAGACCGGAAAAACAATGGAGATTTTTTTATGGCACGCCAAGGGTTAATTAATACTTATTTATTCCTGTATTGGATTTTTTACGTATAACTTGTACGCATACCGTACGATGCTTATGCGAATTGTTTACCCACCTACTTTGCTATCATTCACAAAAGGGCACAACATATATATATTTTTTAATTTAAGGTTGAATGTTGTGCCTTTTTTCGTTACGACACAGTAATGCTTAGTTTGGCAAAAATTTAAATTTTTGCGATTGCTCAAAGTTTATTTAAAAAAAATGGCCAAGTGCGAGTTGAACTCGCGCACGGAGAGTTCCATATCATTATCTATAATATTAGTATGTGAATACATTATTTCAAGGGTCTACGTGTTGCCGTTATTAATATCCTAATATTAAGGTTGCCTGGAAGAGATCGCTTTTGGCGATAGGGCCGCTTTGTACATAACTGTGTCTTGCTTGTAATAACCTTTAATGTTTTTGTGCAATAAAGTGTCTATCTCATATCGAGCAAAAACCAACAAAATCACATTTGTACTATGGGAGCCCCACATAAATATTTATTTTTTTATTATTGTTATTATTTTTTTATCAACCTTTTCAATCCCACAGCTGGGCAAAGGTCTCTCCCAGACTCTTCCATCGATCTCTATCTATCGCCAATGATTTCCAATCCCTCGTTAAATTAACCAAGTTTTTTGGGTCTACCTCTTCGGCGACCGCCGTCTATAGGTACCCATCGGGTGACGATTTGGGCCCACCTGTCTGGATGCATTCTGCACACACATTTTTTAATTATAATTGTAATTTTTCATTTCATTATCATCACAGACGGACAGTAAAGTCTTAGTAGTAGGGTCCCGTTTTTACCCTCTAGGTACGGAACCCTAAAAAATAATATTTCTAAGTAACCTTTAACAAAATTCTCTTTGTTCTTAACTTACACATAAATTAAGAACTAAATAAATAGAGGTGGAATAATTTAAAGTGTTTTTGTTTCGATTTCAGAAGCAACTTGTTAGGTATTGGTTTTAAGATCATTAATCATTTTGAAAGCAACGAGAAGTTATTTCAGCGCAATCAGTGTTTTATTACAATCAGCCGATATTTCGACATCACTCGACTTAAATATTATATCATTTAAAACACAAATTTAATTGTAACTAATACTTTCAACTAATTTTACCGCAACGTTGAATTATTTCTGTCGCTCACCAAGGAGGGTGGATAAAAAAAAATCTTCCTAAAAAAATATAATAGCTTATTAAAAGCTATTATTTTTCAAGTTTCAAAGCCTTCTCTGTACCAAATTTCATTAAAATCGGTGTAGTTGTTTTGCTGAAAACAGAGACAGATAGAATTACGAGGTACAATTCAATTCTTATAGCAATACTTCATTTTCCTCTCCTCTCAGCGCAACGAGCGCCGATAATGTTATTTTAAAGTATAAAAATTGTGTTCAATAAAAGTTTTGGTGAAAGTTTTGAATAAATTAGTAAACACGTTTCTTAGTATTTTTGTTATGAAACTAATTAGTTGAGTATATTTGAAACAAATCAAACTTTATGAATCAAGTTTTGATTTTGTGGCTTATGAAATTAATTAACCCGTAATAATTTTGTAAGACTAACAATAAAATAAAATAAACTTTTCATAATATTGTTAAAGAGAACTTTATATTGAATGTAGTTTTTAGTTTAACTTAAAATGTTATTATGAGCTCTGTTAAACTTAACATGTTAATTCATATGAGCTTTTGACTTTGAGAGTCAGACAGCGTATTTAGCAAAAAATCTCTCAATTTTATAATTACCAAAATTATAAAGAAAGTTTTGCTTGTTAAAAGTAAATATGGCTCTAAAATACTGATGCACATTTATAATGTTTCTTCTATTAAAAAGCTAAATAATTCCTGACTGATAAATGTCATTTGCATAATAATCAATCTTTAAGTATTAATTATAACAAATTACTTTATAAGTACTTTGTAGTGTAGGATACATTCAAATAAAAAAGCGAACTCACCTATGCCGGGATTTAAACCCTGAACTTCTGCATAGCGCGAAGGCCAATTCAACTACAAGGTTATCTGACACTTGATTTTGACGACCCAATGGCGTGGTGGCTCAGTGCTGTGCTTTGACTGCAAAGGGTCTGGGGTGCAATAAACCACCTCATAGTTGAAGTAAGGCCTGTGCCCTGCAGTAAGACGTATAAAGGCTATCATTAAAAAATTTTCAGTTTTAAAACGTTGTATCACTTTTGTACTTACTAGCTGAGCCCGTGTAGAATGCGTCTTGTCACCATCTCAACATCATTCATCATTTGCTTGCCCTGTTCCCAGGTCAGTCGGCGCAGTATGTCTTTCTCTTCCATGCAATCCGGTCACTCGTCATTGAGTCATTCACTCCCTTCTCAGTCATATCTCTCCTCACACAATCCATCCATCTCTTCTTAGGTTGTCCTCTACTTCTCAACCCATCAATACTCATATCTATCATTAGATTTTTAAAGTATTACTTACTTTTTGTTTCTAGGCCTTTTCGTTGTTTCAAGACAGCTTTTGTTAAAATAACATTTCGTGGGCTTTCAAAATACCACCCCTTTGGTAGATAAATAATTGCTTTGCTTGGAGGCGACTTGAGAGCACTCTCAATTAAATTAATGTACTTTTAAACAATCGAAAGATGTCGCCGTTAATTTAATATTTTTTACTTACTGACCATTTTGTTATTGATAAATGTTTGTCGTTCACTAGAGGCAGTGTCCACATAATGAATTTAAACTCAAACTCAGAAGTCGTTTTTACGTGAAAAAGTCAATAACTTATTATATGGTTTATGAAATATGAATTATTATACATTCTGTTTACGTCATAAATGATGTAGTTAAAGATTAGATCCTGCATGTGTACGACTTTCAGCATATATGCGTTAAAACGACCTCTCGTATTATATCTGTATTCCCATGCAAGCCTGGCTCTTAAACTTCTAAAGAGCGCACAAATAACTATAACTTTTTGTTGAAAAAACACGAATTTTTTTGTTTAAATAACAGAATTTACCAGCATAGGTTTATCTTTTTCAACCTTGAATGGATAGAGCTTAATATATAAAACTGATGATTATATTAAAATTATTAGTAAACTACGATTTGATACACGGGAGCTTACGCAGGCATTAATAAATAAATAAAATAAAAAGTGTTTAATTTGAACAACTTTACAGTTCATATTGTGGTTAATAAACAAAACACCTTAAATGCTAATGTTAGTAATCGTTATCGCGTAATTATTATTATTATTTTCCAATTAATATTCGATTAAAATCAAATTAAATTACCAATAGCTAAACCAAATTAAATGAAATCAATTTAAATTTATTAATGTCATGGCAAAAAGATTTGATAGCATCTTGGTTTCATTTTGACAGCTGTCAAATGCTGACACTATTTTTGTAACACTATTTTATGCCAATAAAATATTTATAATTTATTTTTATTATTTATAAGTAAATAAGTAAATAATAAATAAATAAATATTGGACAACATCACATACATTGCTCTGATCCAGTGGTAAGAAGCCAAAGCACTTGTGTTACAGAAATCAGAAACAACGACGGTACCACAACACCCAGACCCGAGGCAATATAGAAAAGTTATTTTTCTACATTGACCCGACCGGGAGTCGAACCCGGAACCTCTGAGATAGCGACACCAAGTCCGGTATGCTCGCCTCTCGGCTACGGAGGTCGTCAAAATTTATGTATTTTATCTTGTTGATGATCAGATATAGGTACCCTTGATCACAGAACTTGGTATTTACTCTAAAGGACCAAGCAACATTGGTAAGAGCTTAATTTAATGTAAATAAATATAAATAGTTTGCGACGGACACACTAATTTTCACGGTCTCGAAGTAAACAATGACAATCTTTTGGTTACAAGGCTCCAGTTAATGAATTTTGCCAGTGTCGTCTTCTACGCACTGATTCGCGGCAAATAGATCGTCTTGACGGAATAGAACACATAACCGCGGCACTACGCTAATCAGATCGTCAATAATCAATCGTAAAATTGACGATTCTTTGGGTTTTTGTGGACTGCCCGATGTAAATCAACCTTATCTATATACCGCTTCTAGCCAGTCAAGCTGGAAATCATTGGAAGAGCTTAGTTCAGCAGTGGACGTAGTACCAAACTGAACGTATGAACGTATGAAATAATGATGATGATAATAATATGTCAAAAAAAATCTATTACAAATTTTGTGACATGCGGTGGTTAATTTCATGTTTGGTGAATAGCGTAGCTAGAACAATGCTTCTGAGAATTAATCTTGCAGATCAAACATCAGTGTGGCCATTGCAAGAATAAAGCTGGTTCCCTAGAGCAAGTCGTCAACTCCATATTTTCATAGCTAGCAAAATGATATTAAAAAAACACTGATCACAGCGTAAGCTCACAATATTTACAACATATTTACAAAAACTTCTCATGCAACTTGGAAAAACATTTCAGAAAAATCCACAAATCAACAACATCTCAAAGTTAAAATAGCTACAAAATTACACTTTGTAAGTAAAAAGCTACATATTTACTAAGATATTTACCCGTTTCATTTTATTTGATATTCAGGGGTGACTAACTTGTCTGGGAATTTGCAATACTATCAATAGAAATACGCCGTGTTGGCTAAAGTTACTTGTCAATCAAAATAACCTTAACATTGTATAAAAACCATTGTATTTATTCAAAACAAAATGAACTAAAACTTGAAGGTCTCACTAAAACCCATTGAAGAGTTCTACTATCCACCTCCTGACACCATCATTAGATCAGCTCGATGGTATAAGATTACTGTATTTCATCTGGATTGCATATTCCAGCAAAGTCTTTATTGTAACATTCTTTGTTCAACTTTCCCTTGTTCCCTCCTTCTTCCCTTTGATTGTAGGATCATCAAAGACCTTGCAGAACACTCTGCCGGAGGACGCAATACAATTTTTTCAAATCTATACTACTATTACCTAGTTAGTTATTTGATTACATAAACATTTAGTCAGTTACAAGGGAAGAACAGAATAGCATATAATAGGATAGGGCAGAATAGAATGGAATGGAATGGAATGGAATAGAATAGAATAGAATAGAATAGTATAGAATAGAATAGAATACGTTTATATGGAACACGAAAAAAAACAATTATAAAACAATTAAGGGACGTCTGGTGTGTCAAAAAAAGAAAGCTATTAAAAGCATCGAATATTATAGAGTATAAGAAGAAAGCGTAGCTCCTCTCTGTCTAGTTCTGCCTGCCTAGCATAAGCACTAAAAACAGGATATGATATGATATGATAAAGCGAAATATCGACACCAACTGTAAAAATATGATAGATATAGCCGCTATGTTGAATCGCCGTCACATATTAAGATCGCTGTTAAGATAAAAAATTAAAATGGCGGCTAAATCTATCTTAATTTTAAAGTTGGTTTCGATATCTCACTATATCATATCATATCATATCGTGTTTTTAGTGCTAATGCTAGGCAGGCTGACCTAAGCATTTCGTTAAATTAACTAACAAACTCGAAATATCATTTACCAAAGTAAACAAACAAACGAAATATCTTTCACTTAACTTTAATCCTTTAACATCAGACGTATTTAATTACGCGATGAGATCCTGATTATAACCCATAAACCTGTTGAACACAGTTCACATTAAGCCGATTTACTGTAATTAAGCGCCGATAATTCGCAACGTTTGATGATATTATATAATATCTACGTATTAAGTAAACTATTAATTAGTCCTCATTTGCCTTTGACGGTCCAGAAACACACAAAAATTTGATTATCAAAACACTTTTCTGATAAATTCTATAAACTAACCTCAAACCTACCTACTTAAGAATATAACACACAAAATTTATCATAATATCCTCTATAATTTTAGCTCTTATGAGTATTTTTAAATTTATATTTTCTGTAAAAAATTTTACTAGCTACCTATTATAATGGGCTAGTTTCCTAAAAAAAACGAATTAGTCCGTCAGTTGGATTAACAGAAAATATGGGACACGTATTTTTTCTTTTCTCAATCAAACAAAAAATGATGAAGATATAGCCCGTTAAAGTTCCGCATAACGTCACGCCTTACGACACGTTTTAGCAAGACGTGACGTCACGTGCTCCCATTCCCAAACTTTGATGCGCTTTATCTTCGTAATTTTTTGTTTGATTGACAAAAGACAAAATATGGGTCCAATATTTTTTTATAATCTAGCTGACGGACTAAATACTATAATCTTAATACATCTAAATACTATAAGATTAATTCAATACATTCCTCTCAGAAGTTAAGTAGCAGAAATGCAGTCACTTTTGGTATTACAGGCCGAAATTGTGTTAAAGATTGAACTCGTGTACGTTACTTACTATTGTTGTATCACAGCGTAAGTATAATGACAAAAAAGAATGTGAGAAGTTAAAGTCCTCAGTTGGTAGAACAGTCATCCGGATAGCAAAATATTAGCATGAGGCAATTTTTAACAAGGCTATTTGATTAAAAAAAAGTTAAAAGTAACATATAGATTGATTTGGGGTCCATGATCTCAAACAATAATGTTAATATGGACATGCCTCCGGGATTCCGGAATTTCTTTGATTTTTGAAAAAAAGGCATATCCATATTATGCTAGCACTACCAAAGTACGTCAAATCAATCTACCTATTCCTATTACTGATTATTATGCTTTAATTTTACGAAATATACCCATGATTTCTTGCATGATTCTAATTATTCCACCCTGTATGTATAACTGAGTGTAACCACTCCCATCTCCTCGCGGATGTTGCCTGAGCATGACTGCTTCCATACTTTAATTCGTATTACTCACGCGGTTCTGTCCCAATATGGGATTACAACGGTTTCGTATAAATTAGACCTGAGTCGTGCAGCCGGGATGAGTCAGCCAGCTCAATGAATAAAGGTTCATAGATTTTTAAGGTTTTTACAAGGAAAAACGGAACCCTATGTCCATCTATTCGTCTGTCCGTCCATCCGTCCGTCCATTCTTCTGTCCATCCGTCCGTCCCTCCATCCGTCCCTCCATCCATCCGTCCGTCCATCCGTCCGTCCATCGATCTATTCGTCTATCCATCCGTCCATCTCAATTATTTAGCCTCCTTATTAACTAAGCAAAGCTAATACAATACGACTATATAATAAGTAAAAACACATACATTTATAAACATCCATGACTCAGTCAGGTACAATAGTACATGCTTGTGCACATCACACAAGCAATCGCCTATTGCGGGATTGCGCAACCGCTGGTTTTATAGTCCGGCACACATACATCATACTCTGCATGCTCTCGGGTTCGTGACTTTAGTCAGTATTTTGAAGAGGTTAACCACATCACGTCCGTGACCTTGGAACCTAAAATCTATTTTATCTACTTAAATGGTTTTTTTTGCCAGTTTTGAAGTAACCCCGCTGCAAGCTAAAGCACCCAGTCTTCTTTTCCCCTGAATTCAAACTACATTATACCAGCCTTTCTCAGAGGATTTCTCTTTCTTGTTATCGCTTTTGTGTCGTCTCTATTGTAGGAAGTTTCTTGTTTATTAAGATTTATCGGTACACATTTTACCTGACAGCTTTTTCCTTGTCATCTTTTGACCATAATTTTAGATTTTTTAAGTCTGATCATTTTTATCAGACGGATTGCCATCAAACTTTTCTAAACTTCGGTCAAGGGAACCAGACTATTTAGATCCTGGGGCATGGCTTCACATTCAGTTTTATCTGAGTGAGAAGGTATATCATCATATTTAAACAGCCCACGTCAGTCCACTGCTGGACATAGGCCTCTCCCGATACACGCCCCTGAGCCCGATACTTGGCTATTCTTTTCCATCTGCTGCTAGAAGCTTTGCATATAATATATCATTACTCTTCCTTGTCGGAGTCAACTCTACTACAGTGGTATAAATAAATATAAATATTACCGTAAGGCCGTTTGGGGACGGCCGTAAAGAATAATACACTTTCCCACCGCCAACAGGGCGCGTATCGTAAGAGGCGACTAATTCCTGTAGCACGAAAGGGGAAGCAGCTTTTGCGTGCGAAATGTTATAAAACACTGCGCTCGCCAACTCGCCTGCCAAGCGTGAAGATGAAAGTCATTGGGGGAAGCCTGTGTTCAGCAGTGGACGTGGCTAAAACGATGATTACCGTAAGTGGGTTGGCTGTTTAGTGTTGTCTTATCAAAGTAACGTGGTTCTACTTACTTAACTAATTATCTCGTGTGTTTAATGTTGGAGTTAGTTTGAGGTGCCATGTTTGAAGTATTAAGTTCAGCTCGTAGATTTTATTTGGAGATATATATTATGGATTTAGTAAAGCTAGCTCGTATGTGACAATAACTTAACAGTTTAGTGAGTGAATGCAGGTAGCATTATCTCTTTGTCTTGCGAACACACATTTAATCTTTAGTTTAGGTAGCTTTTCTTTTTTCAAATCAAATCAAATCAAATCATTTATTTGCATGAATACAACATATTATTGATGTTATAGTTAAGGTATGAGGTTATAGTATTCAGCGTCAAAATGTTAATTACTAGGTTATAATTAAATTAAAAACAATAATTTATACATTGCAACATACTACATTATAAAGAAAAGATTTTATTACATTAAATTATATATAATATTATTTTATATTTTGGGTTGGTTTTTTGACGACGGTTTGGCGCGGTTATTTGCCTTGAACGCAGAGAGTCCTAGGTTCGAATTCTGGCTCAAGCCAATCCAGAAAACAAACTTTTCTAAATTGGCTCTGATGTGGGTATGCTGCGGGAGATGCATGTGGAAAATTTCATTGTCAGATACTTCGTAGCACAAAGATTCCTTACTTTGAGATTAGGAAGATTAAGCGTAACACACACAGAAGGCGCGAGCGGGACGGCGACGGGTCGGGTCGGGAGAACGGCGGGTCTAGTCTGGCGTGCGCGGCGAGTCGTTCCGCACACGCCAGCTTTCTGTGCGCGCCCATTTGAATGCATGCTATTAGACACGCCGTTCTCTCGACCCGTCCCGTCGCCGTCTCGCTCACGCCTTCTGTGTGTGTTACGCTTAATCCCCCTAATCTCACTTGTTCGTGTAAAAAAGAAAAATTTTAATCAAATTAAAGGTAGTATTGTATTTCTTAATTGCAGTCACTAAAAAAAATCACAAAGTAATTCTAGGCTTTCGTTTTTCATTTTTAAGCTACGGTACTATTAGACCAGAAAGTTATTTTTTAATATTACTGAAATAAGGCCAAAGTTTGTAAGGTCAAAGTCGTAATAACTTTGATAAATAGGCAATAAAAGTTTTTTATCCGTTAAAAAACTCATTTCCCTATTGGCTAGTTCACTAAAATAAAGTATGCCTATTTACGTCCCACTGCAGGGCACATGATAATCATCATTTTAGCCATAGGATGTCCACAGGTGAACATTGGCTTCCCCCATTGACTTCCAGATTGGCAGGTCAGAAGCGGTAGGACGGAACATGCCTCACCTCAATTTGGTTTAGGCCATACACCACATGAGCTCAATGCAGAATGATGAAGGGGTGTTTGTTGTTAGGCCAGTGACTAAACCTTACTGTCTGGTGTAATCAAGCAGATTATTAGTAGCGTATTTTTTATAGAAGAAAATAATTGGCATTTCTACTCTATAGGGTAGGGTATTAGCTTAATACTATTTTAGCTTTTATATTAGTCAGTTAATGTATGTCTGCCAACAACACCTGAGCGCGAATGCCGATCCGATTCGGAATAAACAATTCATTGACCCGTCAATCAGCCGTGCTGTAATTAGATTACGCAATATTGGGATCTCGATGCTGGGAGGGCAATTAATGGATCTGGTAAAAGGGTAATCTAAAAATAATATCAGGGTAATATATAAAAATGAAAACTGTAGTAAAATAATCAGAGTTGAAATAGCATTTTATTTTATTTTGGTACTATCTATATCTCCGTGCTTTGAAAGACATGTTAAAAGTTGGTCCTGGCTTACATCGCTTGATACTAGTCGTAAAGTCTATTCAGAGGCCTTTTAGGCGGCTTAATTGTATCTGACAGTAAGGTTTAGCTATTGGCCTCACAACGCCGTACCACAGGGCCCGCGTGGTGAAATACTGGCTAAACCACCTCATAGATACTTAACTTTTTCTTACAGAAGGAACGTCCTGATATCCAAAGAGGCTGTGCCCTGGGTCCATATCATGTTTGTTGCGCAATAAACCATTCCCTAGCTACGGAAAAAGATCAATTCCTATCGAGCCACGTATTCAGGCATTCACACATTCTCAATATATTGTGCTTTAGTATGTTGTGCTTGTCAGCAATCACACGACTCGTCGACTCTCAATAAGCTCAATTACATCACAACCAAGCTGGGATAGAATACCGCGATTCTTTACACGTGATTTTTCTATTAATTCTATGTAGTCTGTCTTATTGGAATTTCTCGTGATAAAAATCTTACTTCTTACGAAAATACGGCTCAAAGCATGCAGATAACTGTCATTATAGATGGCGCTTCTTACATTATAGAGTTCATCATCATCATCATCATCATCATTCCAGCTATGGGACAACTACAACATGGCATGGATTTCCAGATTGACCGGTTGGAAGCAGCCTGCAAGAGTTCATTAGGCAAAAATGTTTAAGTGAGAAAAAAAGAAAACTGGACAAGTGCGAGTTGGAATCCCCCACCGAGGGTTTTGTACAAATTTCTAGTAAATATTATAAATAGTTCAGAAATCGAGTCACGCAGTTTATTTACTTATTAGTTTCAAATTATAGTTTTCAGATTTTTCCTGATAGACAAAGAAAAAAAAGTAAGTCGACATATATTGTGCAGTCCAATTTTGGTTTAAAAATGAGGACGCAGAAGGTGAACTGGATTAGCAAGCTGAATTACATAGCACGTAGAACTGACGGCCGATAGGGCAGAAAGGTTCTAGAATGGAAGCCATGGCGTACTGGTAAGCGCAGCGTGAGACGTAGACTCACAAGGTGGACAGACGACCTGGTAAAGGTTGCAGGAAGCCGCTAGGTGCAGGCCGCTTCCAACCGGCCAATCTGGAAATCATAGTTCAGCAAGCGACGTCCTGTGGCTAAGATGATGATGATGATGAAGGAGGGACTCGTCATGGTTTTTAGATTGCGTAACTTTGGTAATAAAAGCAATAACTCGTTAATATAAGAGTTACAAATAGGCACCCATTCTCTAATATTTTAATTAAGCAAATAAATTATCATCTTTCTCTCAAATTAATTTTGTCAGTCACAGATAAACTAATTAGTCTTTATAATAAAGACGCGTCTAGAATTCAATTGAACCCGACGTCATTTTCTTAATGTATTTCGCTTGCCAAATAGCCCATTCAAATAGTATGCATAAGAAAAGGTCACAGAAATAGCCATTTATGAAGAAGAAATATCTTAATTTCGCGAAGGCAGCCCATTAAAAGCCATGATGAACGACATTGGAAATGAAACACCATAACGACTTGCTAGGTATTTTACTTAAAACATTAAAATCAATTTATTTTTACTAATAAAGCCGTTAGTAACACTTCTACACTCCTCTTTTTTACTTATTGCTTTAGCACAGTGAGATACCGAGAAGAAGCAGTGCAAGAAACACGGTCACTGTTTTTCACCTCATTAAGCTTCCAACTAGGTTGGTAAATTTTTTAATGTTTTTTGTAGTGGGTCGATGACTCTCTCTACCTCAACGTTTGTCTACCGCAACCTTTGCCATGGCAAAATAGCTAAGTGGCAACCATTTTGGTATCATATCACAGTTTTTTGTTGCATTTATTGGTTTATAGTAGTTATTTGATGAACCAAACAAATTTTTTTTTTTTTCTTTTGTTACTTTGTCAGCATCTTTTCAAATAACTATAAATTTAAGACTACAGTTCTGATGCGAAATAGAAGCATTTAAATTCCTGGCCTTAATGTCAGGACATTAAGTAAAGGCCTGGATGTCCTATTGACTTGATGTCCTTGACTTAATTAGATTTTTTTATGAATGCAAATCAAACAAGTTACTAATAGCGTATTTTTTTTGACGTGACTAACTAAAGGAGAATAGATCTCTTCTATGTTTTTACCTTTCTCACCCAATATTAAATATTATTCTACCTCACCTGAACGACGTGCAATCTATTGAAAACGTATATCAGTCGTAGATACTGAGACTTGTATACGGGATAAGTTTTAGGTCGTTAGGTCGTTAACTCACTAGCCAGCACAAAAGCGGTCTGCTTCTTCTCTTTCAGTTACCTATTGGAAGTCCAAAGGCAGATGATGATGATGGTGGCAATAAAAGTTTTTATAAGCTTTTACTTAGGACTTTATTTTTTTGGAAAAACAAACAAGTTATGTTTGTTAGCAAATTTAGTAATTTAATGTTAGTTAATAATTTAATGTACCGAAACCAATTTCCGGTGGCGCGACCTGCCATTTTTTGATAAAACTAGTTGCTGATTTGACTAATAGTAAAAATATAAAACGGGTGGCAGCCGTGGCAGGTCACGCCATCGGGGTTGTGACTTTCGCAAGGAGAAGTCGATACAACGAGAAGAGCTGTTGAGTTAAAGTGGTGATTACTGATACTGTGCAGTGTAAATGTCAAAGGAACGAACGTTAATAAAGTTCAATACGTTGTATGAAGAAGGTTATATTTAAAGCTACGTTTACATGTTCTACATTGCAATTATTCAATGTGCCTAACAATTTTAGGCCGATTTTGCAGCGGCATTTTGTTTTAACTTAACAGGTATAATTATTTACTTTTTTTACCTCATTATTTCAAGAATAACAGTATTATAATTTTTCTTAGTAATGCAGTCGTTTTTTAGACTGTCCAATTAGTTTATTCAAAAATTTTTGGGTCCCTTGGGGGAAATTTGAAGTCGGCTGGATTCATGTCGCTATTATATCTCGTAGTTACCTCTAATTGCATAATGTGATACATAATAAAATAGTTTTTTTCTGAGGATTCCAAAAGTATACAATACAACCAACTCACGTGCCGGCTAAACCACCATATGTTAGTTGGCAGCAAAACGCGTCGAAAAAAGTGTCGCGCGCTGAAAACCTCCGCTAAGTATATTGCTCGAGCGCATAATCTTGCCAAGTACAGGAGTAAGTTTTAGGTCGTTTACTTACTAGCCTTTTTCTTCTCCTTCAGCTATTGGAAGTCCAAATGCAGATAATGATGATGGTGGCTATAATACTCTTCTATCAACTGACCTAATTCAGAAAATAAAAATTCTGTCTCGTTCCTCGCTCAAAGGCTCAGTTTAGCGATTCAGCGTGGGAACGCTGCAAGCATTCTCGCCTCTTTGAAAGAAAGAAAAGACATTTATTATACATTGGACATCACACACAAACAGTAAAAGACACAATACATTATTTAAATTTTCCTTTGCCTCATGGACACGCTTTTATTTTTGAGTATGTAGTTTTTAGTTTTAGGATCGTTTTTTGTGTTATTAGAAATTAAATTGTTTTTATTTAATTGATGAATTAAAAGTAACTAATTAATCAGAAAAAAATACTACATAGTTCTACAATAATAAAACATTAATAATAACATTTCAAATCTCTGAACAGAAGTTCGAAAGTTTTGGGTATATGATTAAAACTATGGCTATTTAATTTCTGTGAACTACTCGTGTATGCACGAATGGATACCTAGCCTTACTCTGAAAGATAGGCTTTCTTCCGAGTCCGAGCAAAAACGCATTTCAGTCGACCGCCAAGCTAAGTTTGCCGTTATAGCTCGTAACCAAATGCGCATGTCGAAAAACCAAGATTCTACAGTTGGAGAGCGAGCATCGCGGGGATCGCGCGTTCCGCTTGCATCGAATAAACTTTCGACTCGCAAAGTTCGTTCGATTTTCAAAATCGCGTTCTTTTCAGTGCATTCGATTTTTAATTCGTGTTCCTTTAACGTTCGATTTTTGACTTTGTTTGTGCAGTGTTTTGTTTTTGTGGCGATATATTTTATTTGAATTTAGCGGTGATTTTGTGCAGTGAATAAGTGTTGGCTTTTGGCGGGAATTTTGTTAAGGTAATGTTGAAAAAAATACATTTTCATTAATTAATATAGTGACTTCAAATGGTTATAAAAAGGCGTGGGCGTCAATTTAAAATAGGTATAATTGAGCACGCTCAATACTGTTGTATTGTATCATGCACTGTGTAATTAAAGATTATTTTATTCATCAAATGATTGCACAGAACAGCAGTTTTAGAGACGGACGTTTGAAAACGTCCGTATGAAAAATGTAATTAAATTAATTTGAAATGAATTTTCATTTCACTTTTTAAATACTGTTATATTATTATTTTTTAATTTCAAAACAAATAGATTAACAATGGTTAGAAAATAAAGGGAAATAATCACTCAGCTGATATCAAAAACTACAGAGCCAAATTATTTTATTTTTATTTTAAGTATTTTATTTTATTACAAGATCCACAGCTCTAATTACAATTTTACAGCCAATAATGGATCAAATTTTTAAATTTTATAGTCGTCTGACAGTCGCATTCCGATTTAATTAAAGAAAGATTTTTTTTAAATTTTATGCAAAATATACCTATAAAAATTAAATATGAACATAGAAAACTTATCACATTGCGGTTTGACATTCAAACACTCTTTTACAATACGTATGTATTTTTTCAAATGAAAAAAATACTTAATATTCTCATATTTTAAATTGTTTTTACAAAATTTTTTTTTGTACAGTCAACATCAAAAGTAGTTTCATATATGAATTTTCCAAGAAAATTTATTGGAACACATATCACAATAGTCTGACAAAATCACTACCTACGTCAATGTAAATAAATAATTAAATAAATATTGGACAACATCACATACATTGCTCTGATCCTGTGATAAGTAGCTTAAGCACTTGTGTTACAGAAATCAGAAACAACGACGATACCACAACACCCAGACCCGAGACAATATAGAAAAGTCATTTTTCTACATTAACCGACCGGAAATCGAACCCGGGACCTCAGAGACAGCAACTAGAGAAAAATTCAAATAAAGAAGTCAGTTATTCTGACATTTATAAGTCAGTACTTTTGAAAATTAGTTTTTGATCAGCTACCTTTGATGCTGACTGTACCTATTCTAGACTCGATTCTGAACCACCCTCTAAAAAGGCTTGTACTTTTTTTTAACAACGTGTATAAGTAATAATATGTTAAAAAAATCTAATAAAAACCTATTAAAAAAATATACAGGGTTACATTTCACAGTAGTGCCAATTTTTCAGGGACCACTCAGAATCAGTAACTAAATCGATCTTAGTAAAAACTTCCTTTCTGCATTTGAAAAATAGAATATGGTGGCGCCTAAAACCTTTAATATTCTTGGGTGCGGGTGGAATATAGAAAAATCTAGGAATTTTCGAAAACCCTTAGGCCAGGCATAAAGTGTTCTGTATCTCTGCGTAATATATAAAAACCCACAAAGATACAGCACTTGCAAGATACCTTTAAATAAGATGGACGAAGAAAAGTAGAAGTGGAAAGACACGAGGAAAAATGGAGGGAACATGCACACTTACCAGTCTATCCGTCGGGCACGAGCACGTCTTGTCTACCAGTTGTCCTGAGCACCTCGCAAATCACACGCGTGCGTCCGTCTCTGCGTAGACACAGAAGCAGAAAAAGAATTTTGAAGTAGTTAAATGCATCGAATGCAAGCCGATGCATTGACAAAGACGGCCATACACAAAAGTGTACATGTTGGAAAATGATGGGAGATAGATAGGATAAAGGCATTTGCAAAGTGCGTAAGCTACCCTATATTAACTTAATAAAAATCGCGAGATACAAAATCCACCAGAATACGTAGAAAATTAACTAATATGTGCACTGCATGAGGTTCTTGTTGGAGCGGCGTGGGCTCGTGGGCTTCGTATGCCTGTGATATCTGATAAATGAAGGCGCATCTTGCGTTTTCTTTTTTTATGGAAATTTTTAACTATATTTTACTCCAGAAATACGGCGCCTGAAATTAATTACGATAAATTAGTATTATTAAATTGTTCTATCATCATCATCATCATCATCATTTCAGCCATAGGACGTCCACTGCTGAACATAGGCCTCCCCCATTGACTTCCAGATTGGCCGGTTGGAAGCGGCCTGCATCCAGCGTCTTCCTGCGACCCTTACCAGGTCGTCTGACCACCTTGTGAGTGGACGTCCTACGCTGCGCTTGCCGGTATGCATTGTTCTATAGACCTTATTTTTTTAATTTGGCACTACCTTGAAGTGTAACCCTGTATATGTTACACTAGCAGAAAAAAAATTGAAGTCCCCGTTACTTCAAAATTAACGTAAGAGCTGTAACTCAATACTATCAATTTATTAACCGCTAAAGCCATATAGTGTAGTGTGTTTCTTTATATACTCTCTTCATTGGATGTTGTAAAATACGCTCGATGCGATTAATACGAGTAAGTCAATTACCAGATCAACCAGGCACTAACCGGGCGTTTGTAACATGCAAAGGTTATCTCAGTACTAACCAGAGGTTAAAACGTGCGTAGTTTGTGGTTCCGTACACAAAAAGCTAAGCGGTTATCTCTTTGACTATCTAGAATAAATACTCAAAGGGTTATCTTATTGATGTCTGCCAGTCTGAAAAAAAACAATAATACCAATTTATTACTGTAACAGGCCTAAATTAAGGGTTTTTGAGCACGAACATTTATGCCTAAGTCATGGATGTTTAAAAACGTATACAGTGTGTGGCCTAGAACCGGGGATAATATTCAAAACTTGTTGTAAATTGACGGTCAATAGTCATTAGCGTCCGTCATTTATGATAAATGCTTGGTCACATTGGACATTGATTGTCACGATGGTCACATATATTTTTTAGTATAAATTTAAAAAAGAATTCCTCTAAATTAAGTCTCAAATGTTAACAATAAAAACGTACAATAAAACATGTAATTGGATCTTATTGAACTCAAAAAAAATTCGCCCGTAACGATACGACGCTTTTTAGCTTGTTCGTGCAGAAAAATAAATTAATTTTAGAAATTTCATTTAGTTATAGATCATCACTACTAAAGCCTGTCTTTCTTATAATACTGCCCTTATTTGTGACCAATTTTTTTTCATAGTTTGTAATTAGAATTGATTGTGACGTTAGTGACAATAAATGTCCAAAATGTCCGGTCACATTGAGACAATGTCAAATTTGCTCGGTCATATTGGTCAGACATTTATAACGTGACGGGCACTTTACAACTCTATTCAAAACCGAGACTCTCTTGAGTATTTTTTCTGAAAAGATTCCAGTCAACCAAAACCCATGCATTACCCGCAATAAGAATTTAAAGTTACGATTCATAATCAGTGTATTATTGCAAAACGATATTATCGCTAACGTTGTCAATGTCGTGTTATAGAGACGTTCCGAGTAGATCCGAATAAGTACGATGCAGAATAAATAAATAAATATTGGACAACATCACATACATTGCTTTGATCCTGTGGTAAGTAGCCAAAGCACTTGTGTTACAGAAATCAGAAACAACGACGGTACCGCAACACCCAGACCCGAGACAATATAGAAAAGTTATTTTTCTACATTGACCCGACCGGGAATCGAACCCGGAACCTCAGAGATAGCGACATCAAGTCCGGTATGCTCGCCTCTCGGCTACGGAGGTCGTCAATCAAACTATTAAGATAATCAATGAACTCAATCGATCAAGTTGAGCGGAACTATTGCATTGTTTGCATTACATTGAATTTACGATTGTTTGTTAGAAAAAAACAAAAAGTAGTTTTAATTTTAATTAGTTGGGACCATAATGATTCAATTATTAATGACCTATTGATTCTTTGTTTTCGATATTATCCCCGGTTCCAGGCCACACACTGTTTAAGTATGTTTATCCGTTATCTAGTTGCCAAAGTACAAGCTTTGCTTAGTTTGGGGCTAGATGATTGATGTGATTGTGGAAACAATTTATTTATTTTACACGTCCCATTTTTTTTTTACCCTACTTGTTCGTCTCTCCTTATGTCAGAGGTTTCTATTTTGAAAATGGAATAACGCACAGACCTGAAATTTTAATGTTTTTTGACAAATTAATGCTGACCAAAGACCGTAGTAACTATATATTTTTTTAACTAAAATCTCACACACGTGCGACTAAAAAATATATGTATATGTTTGTATAAAACTCTCGGCGTACGAGTGCGACTTGCACTCGTACGCCGAGAGCACTTGCACTTGACTGGTTTAATATAATTCCATGGTTAAGAATAACTGAGTTGCTACACGCGATATTTACTCACGTGCTTTTTATTTTTAGGGGCTTCGATCAAGAATACACTAAATAATATATATATAGTCAGCTACTCAAAAACGGCCGAGTAAATAACGCCTCACTTCAAATTGGGGTCTTATTTTATATAAGTTATACTGTACTTTATTTCTTAGATCTTGACTTGTATTCTAAGAAATAAAGTATTAAGTATATTGATCTTGAGTTGTATTTATACGAACGCGACCGGATTTTTACGAACGCGTGTGAATATCGATGTCGTGGCCATATCGTAAAATTTATCATTTCATGATGTGACCAATCATTTCATATAATGGTGGTATTTCATGATATAGAACAGAACACGCTGCCTACATCATGATGTACGCTGAGTATCCATTGATCTGGTCAGACCACATCATGATGTGGTCTGACCAGATCAATGGATACTCAGCGTTTGACGATATAAACAGCTAAACGCACGAATACTTCATGAAATGGTCAAACATTAGTGATCTTATCGTAAAATCTTTACATTACTCACCGGTAGAGGCGCTAATATTGCTTTGTTTTTGTGATGAGTAATGGCGGCGGACAAATATTTTAAATTGAAAAAAAAATATGGTGTAACTAACCCGACTTTGTTGTGAATATAGACTGTTTATCCGTTATCTAGTCGCCATAATACAAGCTTTGCTTAGTTTGGGGCTAGATAATTTATGCGATTGTGAGGACATATTATTATTGAATATTTATAATATAATATAATGACTTTCATAATTAGGTCATTGGGGGGGGGGGATTGCCAATACTCGCCACGCTGTACAGGCGGGTTGGCGAGTGCAGTTTTTTAAATGATTTCGCACGCAAACGCTTCTGCCCATCTCATGCTACAGGAATTAGTCGCCTCTTACGACACGCCTCCTGTTGGCGGTTGGGAAGTGTATTCTTTACGGCCGTCCCCACACGGCAGCACATATGCATATAGGCAGCTTATAGCACTCAAATCGACCTACCTCCAAATATAGAACGCAGTCGTCAACAGCTGGATTTGTGCATGCAAACAGCTCCTATCGATCTCTGGCGGTGGGCTTCAACGTTTTACGCGAACGCATACTAGTTATTGTTTTGAGCTTAGGCTGAGCAGGTTAGACTGTTGGAGCTATAGGATAAAAACAATTAACTTTTGCTAGTCACTTCCCCACCGTCAACAGGAGACGTGTCGTAAGAGGCGACTAATTCCTGTAAGTAGCACGAAACTGGCAGCAGCGTCTTCGTACAAAATCTTATAAAAAACTTCGATCGCCTACCCGCCTGCTAGCGTGGCGAGTATTGGCAATCCCCCGATGATGTCATTGGGGGAGGCCTGTGTTCAGCAGTGGACGTTCCATGGCTGAAATGATGATGATAGCATTGCAAAACTGAAGTGTCAATGGGCAGGCCATATCGCTCGCAGAACTGACAAGCGATGGGGAAAGAAGGTTCTCGGGTGGTGACTACGAACTGGAAGACCATAGACAGGCTTACTACCCGGTGGACTGATGACCTAGCCAAGGTTGCGGGCAGCAGCTGGATGCAAACGGCCCAGAGCCACTAAAAGTATGCCTATAAACGTCTTACTGCAGAGCACAGGTCTCATCTCAACTATGAGGTGGTTTGAGCCATACTCCACCTCACGAGCCCAGCGCGGATTGGTGGAAGAGTGTTGTAAGGCCAGCGACTTAACCTTACTGTCAGATGTTATTGCCGCCACATAGCCTCTGAATAGGCTTCACGACTAGTATCAGGTGATATTAGCTGGGACCAACTTTTAACGTGCCTTCCGAAGAACGGAGATGCTTGTGATAAATGTCACTAAATATGGTTTGAATGGTCAGCAGTGCGGTGCAGTGCAGGATTGTTGTAAGGCCAGCGACTTAACCTTACTGTCAGATGTTATTGCAGCCACATAGCCTCTGACTAGGCTTCACTAGTATCAGGTGATATTAGCTGGGACCAACTTTTAACGTGCCTTCCGAAGAACGGAGATGCTTGTGATAAATGTCACTAAATATGGTTTGAATGGTCACCTATCTAATCACAACCACGGCGTCGGTGGGTTAAATTTGGCAATCACTACTAAAGCGCCACTGAGCTACTAGCACCTCCTAGCCAGAGCCGCTTACTATCTGCTAAAGCTAAAGAAAGATGATGACTGAAGTGACCGAAAACAATTTAAGTAAATACTTGAAGGTCAAACAACCTTACCTTTTGCCGTTTGGTGCTGAACATAGACCTCGTCCAATGCCATTTTACTTGATCACGTGCCCTCATTCAGCTACCAGTTTACTTTACCAGGTCAAAGGCTATATCCTACAGAATCCCGATTATAGATTATCCCAAAAGAGTAATTTACACGAAATTGTCGTTCCAAATAAGTTCAAGGAAATTCCTTTCTAGAAAAATTGTTGATAGAATCTCGTATTCTTTCTCAAAGGACTTAATAAACTGAATCACGTCTCGATTTGCGAAGGTAAATCTGAAAGGACAATTTGGACTTTCCTATTATTAGAGTGCGGAATCCGGAGGGTTGAGTTACTCTGTACTATATTACGTTTTCGTGTTCTTTATTTTTATTATTAAATATCCCTCGCGATTTTTTTTTGCCATGTTTTTTTTCGTATATAAACTTTTTACTTCCTAGTTAAAAAAAAAACCGGCCAAGTGCGAGTCGGATTGCGCACGGAGGGTTCCGTACTATCTATAATATTCTGTGAATATTTCAAGCGTCTACCTGTTGCCGTTATTAATATCGAGCAAAAAATCACGTTTGTTTTATGGGAGCCTCACTAAAATATTGATTTCGTTCTGTTTTAAGTATTTGTTGTTATAGTGGCAACAGAAATACATCATCTGTGAAAATTTTAACTGTCTAGCTATCACGGTTCATGAGATACAGACTGGTGACAGACAGACAGACAGACGAACAGTGAAGTCACAGTAAGAGAGTCCCGTTTTACCCTTTGGGTACCGAACCCTAAAAAACAAATTGGCTTAAAAAAAGTATGTTTTTTTTGTTTAAACCCCAAAAACATTAATCAGTCTATCCTATCCGCATCTATCCATATCAGGGCCATCCGCGCTCCGGCTATCCGGGCCCGGGTCATTATTTAGGACACGGGCGGCCTTGTGTGGCCTATGACACGGATATGTGTTTGCAACTTCGTAAAAAAATTACTACGCGGCCACAAATATTTGATGCAAATCGTTGTTAGAACAAGGAGAAGAATACCAATTACTAATAATATAAATATGAAGCACTAAATCGCCAAGAGTAAGTAAGCGCGAGTTAGGGCAGCTCAGGCTTATAGCTAAGTTGTGGAATTGTGGCCTACGAATATTCGTAACTGTAATTCGCCTAATTGTTGTGGTCGAATAGTTTGCAAGCAATTCTTTCCCGTGATAGCGGCCCCATGGTTGACTGGTAGAGTATGTTTTTGGCATTAAGTCCGCCATTTGTACCACTTTTTTGTCTGTGCAATAAAGTATAAATAAATAAGTGACGTGCATCAAAATTTGAATTTTGTGAAATGCCCAGACGCAGATATGTGTCAATAGAATTTATAAAAGCTGAAAATTATCTATAGAGGTTTCAGAAGCCCCAAGCTTAGTTTTTTGCATTTTCTGCCTAAACTGTGAGATTTAGGGGCGGTCTAATAGAAATCTCGTATTATGCAAATCGTGTTGTGTTTCCGCGCTACAATATTGGCCGCGACGAGGCTTGCCTGCTAGTTGACTGTTCAGCGGATTCCGAAAAGGCGCTCTTACACTTTGCCGCAAATGTTCAATATTTAATTTTGGTTACTTAGCATTCTTAGGAACCAAATACTGAGAGTTCTGGGGCCTAGCTATGAGCTCTTAAAACAATATTACTTCCACTTTGTTTTTATGTCTAGTTTAAAAAACCCTTATGATTTTTGCAGTTAATACACCTGGACCAGTCTGTTTAAAAAGTTTACTTTCTGGATTGTCCTAAACCGGGAGTTGAACCTAAAACTTTTTCTGGTCAAAGTTACCACACCAATCTGGTAGTCAAAAAATCGAAAAAAAAAAAAAAACTACATATTTTTAAGTACGTACCACTATTACCAATACGTTACCAATATTATTACAACGTTGTCAAAAAATATACTTGTTCTTTTTTTATTATTTAATACATATTTAAGTATTGGCAATACCCCCGATAATAAGTCATTTGCGGAGGCTTATATTTAGCAGTGAACGTCCTAATGGCTGAAATAATTAAAATATTTTACGTTATAAATTTTAAAAATATTCTAAATAATAAGAATTTTGAATAAACAAAGGAATTTTAGATAATTTTTATTTAAAAAAACCACCAAAAAAAATCTTTTACTGAAAATAGTTTAATCTGTACGCGGCGCCATGTTGTATTCGGTCTCCGTGACACAGATTATTGTACGACGTAGTGTGATGAAGCCTTAAGTTTTTATTTTGGTATGTAAAACACTAGGCCACCTAAATTCGATTCCCTTGATTATTATCTTTAAATAGAAGGATCCTTCTATTATAGGTTTGGGTATATTAATTTACATAACTTAATTAGTTTTAGGCCTGCTGTACTATCAATACGGGTTCATTCAAATAAAAAACTTGTCACTTTTATCAAACAAAACATAATTATACAATTATAATCGTACTAGCTTCTGCCCCTACTTCATCTGCGTTAACCTTACCCAAATAAATCCTATGTGTTAATGGTCTATCTGTATGCCTTTCATCAAAATCTGTTTAGTAGTTTTTGCGTAAGAGAGTAACAAACATCCATACAAACAAACTTTCGCGTTTATAATATTAGTATGGATCTCACTCGTAAAATACCGGGTTTACCTTTAGATGACATCACAATAGTTACAAAATCCAACAATCACACTACATACATATACACACATTTATACACATCTATGATATGGAAAATCATTTTTGTGCTTATTACCCTTTGCGGGATTTAAACCTGTAACCGCTGACTGTTTGTAGTCCGAATCACGCATCATTAGGCCAGATGGTCAACAGTTTTGCGTATTGTGTCAAGTCTTGTTAAGATATAAAGGTATTAACTTTTCTAAGTACACTTGCGTCTAGGTATGCCGGGTGACGACGCCAAAGAAAGGTCGAGGCCGCTTTCAATGTTTTCCTTTTTGGAGTTTGCAATACATAGAATTTCGAAACTTTCATCGATACACTATGATTTAATCTTCGAACTTGTGATCTTTATCATGGTTAGCTAAACACCGCTTACATTTTTGAGTCTTGCCAATTGATTAAAATGAAAGAAAAAGAAAACACACATAAATACACTTAACATACAAGCACAATTCAAAATGTAAATGGAGCAACAAAAAATAATTATTGCAATATCTATTATAACAATATGAATTGATATTCCACCGCTGCCAATTCCAACGGAGCCAATTCAAACGCAACCGTTCACAAAAACATCGATTAAAAATCGCTCATATTTTAATCGAGTGACGATTATCGATTCACAGTTGATCGGATTCAAATACGTAGCTGCGATTAATGAGTCTTTAAGCTAAGGGTATGTTGTCACTAGATTTTATAAAGCCTCAGGCATGATACTGAATTTCTGTTTCTATAATAATTTTAAGTGTATACCTAAGATTTACGCGTTAAAATATTTTTATGAAATGCAATTTTTTTTAACATCAAGCTCACTGCTGGTCCTACCCTTGTTTTTTTTAAACCAAATCATTTTATTAGCAGAACAAATGTTACAATATTACTGGTATAATATTGGAGTCAGTTTAAATTACGTTTTAGCGGGAAATGTGATGGTGTGATATTGATTTAATCTATTATCGTATTAATAGTATTGATGTTTAAGCAATCAATAGAATCGATACTATCGATCATCATCATCATCATTTTAGCCACAGGACGTCCACGGCTGAACCCCTAGTGATTTCCAGATTGACCGGTTGGAAGCGGACTGCATCCAGCAGGTCTTGCAACCTTTACCGGGTCGTCTGTCCACCTTGTGGGTGGACGTCCTAAGCTGCGCTTGCTGGTACCCGGTCTCCATTCCAAAACCTATCTGCCCCATCAGCCGTCAGTTCTGTGTACTATATGCCCCGCCAGCTGCCACTTTATCTTGGTAATCCGTTGGGCTATATCAGCGACTTTTGTTCGTTTACGGATCTCCTCATTTCTGATTCGATCTCTGATTTCTGATCGATAGTGAAACGGAATTCGGCAACACTAAGCGCTAGGAGGACGTTGCAGAGCAGAAAATCTATATTTTTTGGTGTGCACATGCCCTAAGCCAGAAGTGCATTAAATTGGTAATTTTATTCATGACGGTAATGGAAGGTAAACGTGGCTTGTAATGGAGAAGGAGGGAGGAAGGGGGGACAATTGAGGAAGAATCAGGGGGCGAACTTAATTACGTTCTTTAAGATTCGCGGCAATATTGAAGGAATCTCATCTTGGCATTCCGATAAAGATTTTCTGGATGAAAGTAACGGTTTATGCGATAGTTATATTTGGGAGAGATTCATCCACCATCTCATCTAGTGGTGCGTGAACGTGGCTATAAAACCAGAGGTTGCGGGTTCAAACCCCGCAAGAGTCAAATGTTACGAACATTCACGAATGTTTATTAATGTATTTAAGTATAATATATTAATCCGTTATCTAGTGACCGCGGTAAGCACATTGCACTGCTAGATAATTGGTACTTAAAAAATATGTATCTGCAGCACAGAAAATGAATTGTTATCAAGGGATAACCATGCTGAAATTGCAATGGGCTGGTCACATTTGCCGTAGAACCGATAACCTATGGGGTAGATGTGTTCTTGAGTAGAGACCGCGACGCGTGTGGGACGCCCTCTGACAAGGTGGAGCGATGAATACGCTAAGCTGCTGACGGCAGATGAAAAACAATAGTCGAAGATAGGGCTCAGTGGCATCCATGGCGAGAGGCTTATGCTGGACATAAGCCTCTCGCCATGGATGGCGTCTTCAGCGCGGGCGGCTTCAGTGGACTGAAGTGGGCAAATTATAAATCTATTTTCAACTCAACTGATATTATAAGTTCGTATCGTATATGAAGGGAACAGGAACACGTAACGAGGAGAGTGATGGGTATAAGTATTAATGGGTGGAGAGGTAGAGGACGACATAAGAAGAGATGGATGGATTGTCTAAGGAGTGGTATGACTAAGAAGGGAGTAAATTTCTCGAAGACGAGTTATCGAATTGCATGAAAGAGAAAAAATATATACAACGACCTCAGATGACCTTGGAGCAGGCCAGTAAATGATGACAATGTTCGTATCCTCATTTTTGAGAGACGTGAACTGTAATCACAGCACGTATCTCTGGATTTTTCGGTATGTATTCATTTTTGAGAGATGTGAACTTCAATGACAGCTCGTACCTCTAGATTTTTCGGAATGTATGTACTCATTTTTCAGAGACGTGAACTTCAATCACAGTATCTCTGAATTTTTTGGAATGTATGTACATTTATGCCACTTGCTCGGCGGTGAAGAAAAACCTGCCAATTCAAATAACTCTTGATGTTTTAGACATGGTTCAAAAATGGTCTAGTTCGGCAGTTTAGGTAGTCCCTAGAACTCTTTCAAATAAGGTGTTTCGAGCAGCACAACACACTAACTGTTGGTTCTCATGTTTTTTCCCAATACAGTTGTCACTAGAGGTGCCGTTACCGGAAACATTCCCATTGTGGAAAATATTTCATGTATGGAAAATATTCCCTGCATGGGTAATATTCTCGAGAACGGCACATCTCTAGTTGTCACACGATTTTCGATGTGTGGTCTTGCAATCGCACGACAGTTGTCCTGCTCACAACGTTGTTTAAGAAAGAACTTTTATGTGGTTGATATAAAATTAGACTTACTTCATCTAGGATCATCTTCAAGCGTACCCTGACTTAGAACTAGACAAAGCCCTGAGAGAAAAAAAGAAGAAAAAGTTTATGTGTTTGTTACTTGGATTTGGATAAAAACTAAAAGTACATTAACCGAAAATACATCATTAGGCAAGTACAGTAGTACAGACTGTACTATGTAGGTGTACCTGCTTTTGCATAATAAATTACTGATGTAAGTATTTGGCAAACGTATAAATTGATAAATGGTTATTATTATGTTCATTTGGTAGCAATATTATTAAAGATAAGCGTCCCATGCTACGGTTATGAATTTAAGCGAGGTTAAGCGTTCCGATCACATTAAACGACATTTTTAACAGGCATCATAAGCTTTAGAAGGTACGTCAAAACTTGGTACGAACTAATATCTTACTTACTTAGCTTACTTAGGTCACTTCGGTGCCATTATGAAATAGCGGCTGCTACTGAGCAAGCACCTAAACATTAACTTCTAAATCAATAGAATACAATAATGCAATAGCATATAATTTAAACAGTCTGCATCGATTAACGAAGATCGATAACCTAATAGCCATTACATATTCATCGCGGCGCTCTGAAGCTAACATAAGCCGCGACTGTCGACTTATAATCGATAATTAAACAATCAATATTAGCATTTTAACTTTTAAGAACATTTAATAGATTAGAATTAAGGTTAGTCTAATGAATGTGACCACGTACCGGCAAAATGCAGCGTCCGACGTACACCCACAAGGTGGACAGACGACCTGGTAAAGGTAGCAAGAAGACTCTGGAGGCAGGTCGCTTCCAACCGGCCAATCTGGAAGTCACTGGGAGAGGCCTATGTTCAGCAGTGGACGTCCTGTGGCTGAAATGATAATGATGAATGTAATCTGACATAACCAGCGAAAAGACCTTGTGAAGGCTGCTAGCAGAAGCTGGTAGAGAGGGCAAAAGAAGTCCTATGAGAGACTTTCTGCAGAGAGAGCAGAAAGTTGCGGATAGGTCCATTATTAAATTGAAAAAGGTTGATAATGATATAAATGAAGGTCATTACTTAGGCATCATGTGACAGCAGAGTCACGTGGTTGTCGTTGTGGTCTAATTTCATAAACCTTAAGAAATTTGTGGTTTCAAATATTCGTCCATCGACGTATACACTAGTATATGTCGATGGACGAACGGTTAACACTTTTAATTTCTTTGTTTGTTGATTGTTTGTTTACTGCAAATAAAGAAATATGAATTTGAATTTGAATTTGTGTAGTGTGCAAAAAGATACATCTTTCTACCTTGGGTCCTTAATTGTTTGAAAGCATTTAAACTTTAGATTATTCGTCATATGTTTAATATTTGGGATATTAAACACGGACACGTTTTACTTTTTTAAAAAATCTCTCTATATTTGGATTGAGCATGATACGAATATCAAAGACTGATTCTAGAGATGTAAGAGGCAAGAAAAAAAAAACCCCATAACTTACAAGACCTTTGATACTGGGATATCCTTGACATATCCAGCCCTATTCAACTGATCTTCAAACTTCGATAAAAGATGGCGCTTCATAATATAGATTTTATGGCAACAAGGGAAATCATGCGAAAACCTGCCTGCCTAGTTAAATAACACTGTCACTGTAATCCACAATATTTTTTCATTCACAAATTAAAAACACCCATTCATTCACAATTTATTCATTCACACATTTAATCGTCTATTCGTTCACCATTTAGGTAATCAAATCATAAACATTCTTACTCATTTAGTGACTAACTACGATTTCTCATACTGATCGCTGAATACCGATAGAAATACACAGACGATTGCATTTTGCATTGGCGTAATCTCAGGAAACGACTGACTCCTTGATGATTAGTCACCACTTGGATTAGACAATAGCATAGTAAGAGAGCTTCAGAAACGATTGGCAGTACAACATAAAAGAGTCGTGCATTTTAGCGGAGATATTTAGAGATGGTTGACAATAGGGGCAGGTTGAATAACTGTCAAAAACTGAACCTACTTGAAATTCTAACATTCGTATTAGGTGCAAAAAACAAAATAAATAATGGTGTTGTCGAATTTTAATCTTTGTCTCTGGTCTTTTATCGGGTTCGATTCCTAGTCGGTCGATGTAGAAAACGAACTGTTTTCTATTACCACGTGTGTCATTGTTTCTGATTTCTATAACACAAATGTAAAGCACTTGCACTTAGGATCTTACCTTAGGATCAGAGCGATGTACGTGATGTTGTCGAATATTTATATTCTTCTTTGAAACAATCATCATCATCATCATGTAAGCCTATTGCAGTTCACTGCTGGACGTAAGCGTCTCCCAAAGAGCGCCAAAAAGCTCAATATCCCGTTTTTTTATCCGGCTACTGCCAGCTTCTTTCTAAGCTCGCCTGTTCATCGAGCTGGGGAGCGTCCTACACTACTTTTGCCAAGGCTTTGAAACAATATTTGAATAAAATATCAAGAATTTGATTGCTATTTTTATAGCTTATATCTAGATCTTTATAGCTAATAAATGCTTGAAATAAAAGCAGCCACGAAATAAACAGCACGAACTCAATTGGATTATTAATGGGGAATTAAATACAATAACAAACGTATATAGCTCGATGAGTCAAGGTCAATTGAATGACCTGACCGCCATTTTGGTGTAAGTCGATGGCCTGAACTCTGAATCTTTTAAACATTTGTTACTGGATGCTATTGTTATGGATGATTAATTACTTTTAATATTCATTCTGAGACTTAAAAGTCGTCTGAGTTTCATATCAGACTACCAGACTTGTTGCATCACCGAGAATGCTTTGGATTGGGGTCCAAACAAGGTGGAAAGAGAAGTAAGGCGCACCGCTGCTCCCACCGTCAGAGAGCCTCCCACTAGGCAGTCTTTCCGTGGCCGACCTGGAAAGCCAGCCAGGCTGCGTACACAGGTCGGTCGTTGTAAGAAAAGCCTATTAAAATGGAGCTACATAGAAGACACCAACGGCAAGTGTATTTGGGTGCTTCCAACCAAACCATGGGTCCCTATCATATCTCGCGTTTCCGGACAGCTGCACACGTAAAGACCTGTTATGCGCCACCGATAGTGCAGTTCGTGTGAAGGAATACTTGTCATCAAACATTTGGCAGAATTGCCATCGACACGAGACGAAGATTCATTCTAAAAGGGGTTATCGTGAGAGTATCTACGTAAAATAAACTGAAGTAAAATGAAAATTTTACAATTGAAGTACTTAGTGTTTGGTAAAAATTTGACAAGCGCAGTTATGTTGAACTACCTAGTTCCCGTTCGTTAGTTTCACAAAATGTATCCTGATTTAGTTAAGGTTTGCTTTACCATATTCCTAGATACGTTATGTCTAATTACAATTATAGATGAGTAATATTTAGAGCAGTTACCATTTGATCCTTCGGCAGAAAAACAGATCTCTTACCCAAAGATACATATTTGAAGTTATTAAATTAAGCAGGTATCCTCGCTGTTTTTTACATAGCTGCCCAGCAAGTGGCACAAACCCTTACATTGATTTCGATAAATCGAGCTGATTCATCATCATCATCATTTCAGCCATAGGATGTCCACTGCTGAACATAGGCCTCTCCCAGTGACTTCCAGATTGGCCGGTTGGAAGCGGCTTCCTGCAACCTTTACCATGTCGTCTGTCAACCTTTTAAGTGAATGACCTACGCTGCGCTTGTCGGTACGTGGCCTCCATTCCAGAACCTTTCTGCCCCATCGGCCGTCAGTTCTACATGCTATGTGCCCCGCTTACTGCTACTTCAGCTTGCTAATCCTTTGGGCTTTGTCATCGACTTGTGTTCGTTAGATCGAGCTGATTAAGGGGTATTAAAACATAAACAACATAGTAGTTCACTGCTCTTTTGTTTTCAATTGGAACTATTAGTACTAACTGGTACTATTAGTGAAAAAAACTAAACATAAGAGTTGGCGGACGCAAGTGCCAAAATATCGTTTACCAAGCTAAAAATGTAGTTAACTCAATAAACGAATACAAATATTTCACAACAAACTGACCCGTTTTCGTAACTATTATCAACGTAACTGGAATTACGTCATTAATATTGATTTTACTTCCAATTTCTTCGTAATGGCAACCAAATTGATGTAAATATCAAAAATCAAAGCTATTACCATGAATGTATGATAAAAACAAACTAAAATTAGTCACAATAATGTTTCTTTGAATTAATGTGTTTCATTTCTATTTAGTGAAGTGGTCACATGTTTTATATCAATAAAAGCAACTGTAATGGAACGTAATAATACTGAGAAGAACGAACTGAAAGAACTGTAGGTTATAATAATTAAATAAATAAATCGTTTATTAAATACAAAAAAAAGAGATACATTCAACAGTACAACTTAAAACTATACAATGCAAGGAGTTACCTTTGCCTGAACTAGGTAGAACCCGTGCTTCAGGCGAGAGTGAACTTAAATGAACTTCTAGGTGACATAAATTAACAGCAATTAATTATTAATAATAGGGAAAATATACAATTTAAAGTTTTCTATACTATAAATCTATTTTATTTATATATTGAAAGTAATTGTTCAGTTTTATCGTAGGACAAAGTTAGTAAATACTACAATATTTCTATTCTACAGTTATAATAATTTAGCTCATAAAATTAAGAATTTTATTTAGTCTATTGAACAGAAATAATAGAAGGCAATGTAAGCAAGGACCTCTAATGTTTAGCAAAGCCCTCGCGAACGAAGTCGCGGGCAACAGCTAGTTAACCATATTTTTGACCTGTCGTCGATTAAATATTACAATGAAATTTTGTTTTAAAATGTTATGTTTTGTCTTAGGGTGCTAGATCTATACGATCTGCCGAACGCGCGGGGCTCGCGCTTAGCCCGCGAACTGCGCACTAACTTAAATGTTGCCACATAAAATGTTCCCTTGATTAAATCAAAACTTTTAATTCTAGGCCAAAAGCTTTAAGACCTATGAACCTTTGTAGCATAGTTCTTACACTAAATGCTAGCTAGGAAGCAGACCGCAGCGTTCTAACTTTTAAGTGCACGCTAACCAGACATTTAACTTAACAAACTGTTAACCGGCAGTTGGAGTGTTAACTTAAACGAATTGCTGCAAGGTTCAGTGCAACAATTACAATCTTGTAAATTGTTACTAGACTTGCATCCACATCCATTATTAATAATATCATGCTGGGGTATTTATAGTGTTTGTGCAAGCTTTAAGTTTTAAGCTTAATTTAATGTTTATTTTTTATAACTTGTTCTACAAAAACATTTTAAAAACAAAATGTATTTTCTACTCGACCAAATTTTATGGAACAGCTTACATTTTTACACGACTATTATCACTGAGGTCCCGTGTTCGATTCCTGTTCGGGTCAATATAGAAAACGAACATTTCCATGTTATGGTTGTTGTGGTTTCTGCAACACAAGTGATTTGGCTACTTACTAGAGAATCAGAGCAATTTATATATGCATAGATACTTGTATTTTTTTTAAATATTTTTTTATATAAATAAATTAATAAATATTGGACAACATCACATACATTGCTCCGATCCTGTGGTAAGTAGCCAAAGCACTTGTGTTACAGAAATCAGAAACAACGACGGTACCACAACACCCAGACCCGAGACAATATAGAAAAGTTATTTTTCTACTAAAAGTTTTTTTTTTTTGACCCGATCGAACCCGGAACCTCAGAGATAGCGACAACAAGTCCGGTATTCTAGCCTCTCGGCTACGGAGGTCGTATTTATGTACAATGCAATTGTTGTTGTATTTCAAGTACAATATTCTATATCTATAAGGAATATCTATGATCCTAGGCAATCTCCTCTGAATTGTAACGGTATTAGCCGGATTGTGCTGGATGCAGCAATTCCTAAACCCAGCCAATTGTAATAGAATGCTTCTGTGTATAGTGTATGCTATATATACCTCAAGGTTGACTGGTAGAGAATGTTGTATAGTATTATATCCGCCATTTGTAATAACCTGTGCAATAAAGTTTATAATAAATAAAAATAAATATATCAAGTAAGTTACGTACTGTACCAGTACAAATACCGCTGACCCCGGGCGCCTAACTAGAGCACACAAGATATTGCAAGATCACGGAAACGCTGACTCTGCGCTCGTGCGCCGCTAACGTGACCAAGCCGCCGGACAGCATGCCACTGCCATCATCCTCACTTCGTATCTAACATCGATCGAGTCAATTAGTATTAGGAACTAGTTTTATTGTAATATAATTTTTTAATTAAAATAGTTATTAGGTAATTTCCTTTTTTTTTCGATCCTCCGGCTGTCGCTTTGTAATTAGTATATTGTACTAGCAACACAAAAGCTCAGTTCATTCTTATAACCACTGATGCCCTAAGTCCGAACCATTATCTAAGATTGATTTAATAAGATGAAGAAAAGAAGATGAATCTTGATCTGAAGATTGAATCTTCGTCTGGATCATCAGTTGGAGAAATTCATACTTGTTTTTGCGCTTTTTCATAAGTTTACGCTATTTTATAGTGCGCAGAACCTCCACGCCTTTGAACAATCTCCGAGAAATCTTTAGCATTCTTCTTTATATCCAGATCTCAAAGGCCTAAATCCTTGCACATAGTTTCCGTACAACATGTAGCAACAAGCTAGTCTTCTAGGTAGGTATCTCCAGGGAGCGGTTGATGAGGATCCTCATAAATGCATTTCGTGCTTGCTTTATGGGACATCTTTTCGACACTGTGATCTTCCAGTTCATTCACAATACACCCCAGATATTTTTAGGAGTGAACTGTTTCCAATTGTTGACCTTGGCCTTGTATGCACAGGGTAGCTACTCGTCTGGTTGTGGGCACGATCAGTAAACTATGATCTTGGTCTTTTTAACCGACTTCAAAAAAGGAAAGGAAGAGGTTCTCAATTCGGATGTATGTTTTTTTTTATGTTTGTTACCTCAGAACTCCGCCATTAATGAACCGATTTGAAAAATTATTGGAGTCGGCACCAGCCGTGGAATATTTGAATGTGGTTGTTTGCACCGACTCCAAAAATAACTGTTTGGTATGATTGTTTAAAAGTTATTTTTAACTTTTTAGTGTTCTTGAAGTCGGTTATTTTTTTTATAAAAATTTGTTTTTAATATTTATGTTGGGACCTTATCTTTTGCTTATAAGCACCAGACAGTAACTTTCTTGTTGGTGTATTGTGTCTGTGTTGGTGTCATAGAGCACGTTTTCCGATTTTTTAAAATCTGTATCTGTAATTTTTGGATGGATAAGAGTTTACAGGACTTGTCATTTCATACAAAATGTAAGTGAAAAATCGCTTACTAGATTCGGAGAAAGATGGTTCGTATTACTGCTCTAAACCAATTCTCATGTTTTCTTTTCTAAGTTGATCTGTCTGGAAATCAAACCTGGTACTTTGTCTTGAAAAGCAAACCAACACGCCACTGCGCCATGCAAGTTATCGTCAGGTGATAAATCAATAAAAAACGTAAATACTTTCAACAGTCACATCAAACTGCATTTAATCACAAACTCAGCAAAGCTTGTACAATGATGATTTAATAACGGATCATCATCAGTGATCGGAGTAGGAAGAATGATTTGGGGTCAATGATCTTAAACATCGATGTTAATATGGACATGTCTCCGGGAATCCGGCATCTCTTGGTATCAGTTTAAAAAAAAGGTATATCCGTATAATGCTATCACTACCAAAGAACATCAAATCAATCTACCTACTCGATCACTGATCATCATCATCATCATCAGCCATAGGATGTCCACTGCTGCCGATTGGAATAAATATACATGAACATACATAGTTTTAAACATTCATGACATACCGGTATAAATTCTCATGATCATCACTCAAACGTTGGCCCTAATCCGAATTCAAATCTGCAACCGCCTGGCTGTAGTCCGGAGCGCGAACCACTACATAGTCGTCAAATGAAGCACAAGTACTTGATTTATGTGACTTAGTTTCCAGTTTTGTTCTAGGTATGAGCAAGCCATTCCACTAAGCTTTAAGCTCGTTATCATTTCACTGCTAACCTAACATTATTCGCACCGACAAAGGCAGTAAGACTGAGACCTTTCAGGCAATCTATTTATGCCAAGTTTCCTCGCAAGCCGAAATCACTCAACAGGCATAATGGCCCAGTTTGCATACAGACATGCATGCTATGTCCACAACGGAGTTAGGTTCAGTGGGGTAACTCTCGAAGCATGTTGCTTAAGGTGGTTGCGTAAGGAGGAAACGAGTGGTCTGGTAACGTAGTTTTTCACCACAATATTATGGTATTTGCTACTTGTTTCATAATCAACAACATTATCTAAGTAATATTCTTCTCTACATATTTTTTTACAAGTTAACTTGATAACTTCTAAATACTACCTAGCTGTGATTCGTTTTCCTTTTCACTTTGTTATTCTTTAAACTACGGTCGTGAATTTTTTACATTTCTTAAAGCAACCATTTTGCTGGCAGAGGTACTTGACTCTAACAATAAAATGCATTTTTAAGCTTAATATTACGCAAACGCGTCTCTGAATAGATTTTTTTTCTTACACATCCAAAACATTTTTAAACGACCTAGCCAAGGACACTACATACTCTGCGATTGACAAAAATCAGAACCATCTCTACTGTATGTGTGTGACCGTGTGAGGTACCGTAATTTTTTTTTAAAAGATTTTGTCTACATCTTTGTCGGCGTGATTAATATATTAGCAAGGGTGCTACGTTATGGCTTTCTAGTTTTCATCATCATCATCATAATTTCAGCCATAGGACGTCCACTGCTGAACACAGGCCTCCCCCAATGTCTTTCATCGGAGGGGTTGCCAATTTCTAGTTTTATCTTAATAACGCTGCGCTTGCCGGTACGTGGCCTCCATTCCAGAACCTTTCTGCCCCATCGGCCGTCAGTTCTACGTGCTATGTGCCCCGCCCACTGCCACTTCAGCTTGCTTATCCGTTGGGCTATGTCAGCAACTTTTGTTCGTTTACGAATCTCCTCATTCCTGATTCGATCCCGCAAAGAAACGCCGAGCATAGCTCTTTCCATAGCACGCTGTGCAACCTTGAGCTTTCTTATGAGGCCCATAGTGAGAGGCCACGTTTCAGTTCCATATGTCATCACTGGTAACACACACTGGTTGTAGACTTTCGTCTTTAGGCACTGAGGTATTTTGGACAAAGTGGACAGACGACCTGGTAAAGGTTGCAGGAAGCCGCTGGATGCGAGCCGCTTTCAACCGGCCAATCTGGAAGTTACTGGGGGAGGCCTATGTTTAGCAGTGGACGTCCTATGGCTGAAATGATGATGATGATGATGATCTTAATAAAATAATACTACTTCAGTGTTCGTTAACCTCCTTTTTCCACTAAGCTGCCACTCTTTCGGTGAGTGGTCCAACTGCATATATTTATACTATGCTATGTCTTCATGCATGCAATCTGCAATGCTAATACCACTGCCGTTTCTTTAGCTAAATTTGTTATAGTGTCTCTTTATTTCAAATATGAATCAAGTTATTTTAAACCATGCATTTTAAAGCTTGCTACTGACTAAATGTAACATAAAAAGCCAACTTTTCCATGCCTGGACTCGAATCTTGAACTCCTGTAGAGCGCAGATGCTTTACTACCAATTAAGCTACTGGACTTTATTAAGCTGCTATCGACCGGGTGAGATCCATTGCGTACCTTTTTAGGGTTTCGTAGTCAAAACGTACACGTACAGTGGGGATGTTTTTTTTTTCGTCTATCACATGGGGTAGAGGTCGTTGGATAGGTTGTTTTATAATATTGTGGGTGTGCAAACACCATTTCTACTCAACGATCCGATTGCGTAATATTACTAAGTAAGTAAGTGCAGCAATAGTTGTTTTAAGTAATTTGAAAAAAATTACGACCGTAGTGTATTTAATAAACATAAAAGGAAAACTAAACACAACTAAGCAGGCTTTACATATTACCCACTTAACTTGTTAAATGTACTTGGAGAAGAAAAATACTTAAATGGTGTTGCTATTTTAGAAAAACAGATAGCAAATACCTCTTATTATAACGGAAAACTTCAGAACCCTACAGCTCACTGTTTGTGACAAGTCAGTCGGATTTTATTTTGGAATCAATGCTACTATCTGCTGGCACCATGACAAACTCAGATTTGGCAATTTACCCTTTTTGGAATGGGAGTTTCCTAAAAAAACCTAATAAGTCCGTCAGTTGGAGTTCCGCGTAACGCCATGCTTTGCGACACTTTTTAGCACGGCGTGACGTCACGTTCTCACATTCCCAAACTTTGATGCGCTTTATCTTCGTCATTTTTCGTTTGATTGACAAAACACAAAATATGGGTCCAATATTTTTTGATTATCTAACTGACGGATTAAATATAATAATTTTTTGACCAAGAAAACTAGCCTATTGTGTTGTTTGTTGCATAAGCGAATTAGTTTGCAAGTATAATACATTCTTGTAGTTGAATAATTTAGTACTAAGCAGTTCATCTGATGTAGGGTGTAATTATGATGTTATTGCTCATTACATTTTTTATTTTTAGATAATTTTAAGTAAGTAAGCAGTATTTTATTTGGCACCAGAAACAATCTAAATTACAAAATACAGGTTATCAGAATTGTCGGTGCCAAAAAGGTCTCCCGCTCAGCATTAGTCGTGGCATAGGCCACGACACTGGTATTCTGCGTGAGTCTTGGACACCGCATCATCTGATTCGATCAATTATCAAAAAAAATTTTTTATAAAAACAAATACGATTAAATGACGAGAAATATTTCAAAAAAACAGATTTTTGTTACTGTTGACCTTGAATTATATTCGTAATCGTATACGGACGCTCACAGTGACGTTATGAGACTGTTAAGACAATATTTAGAATGCCAAAATAGAGGTTTATAATATTATTATACAGTTTCATTCCTAGGTGAACCCTCGGTGACTGTGACTGCACTATACTGAATGTGAAATAACAGAGGACGTTCTCTTCAGCCAGTTATAAAAAAACACAAAAATTATATAAAAAAATGTTTTTTTAGTATGTCGGACGTTATAGTACCTATTATGACTTGGACTCGTTTGCTCTACTTAGACGATAGAAACTGAAGTCATAAGGGGTAGATAAAAACATAAATAACTAAGTTATATAACAATTAGCTCATGGTTGACCAGTAAAGAATACTGTTTAACATTAATTCCGTCAATAGTGCTTTCGCAAGCTTAAATAAATAAACTACTGTCTAAAAACTTAAGCCTACGCTTTCGGAAGCAGTGATTTACGCCCCGATATTCAAAACCAATGAACCGGCATTATCGAATACTGATCAAAAGTTCAAATTGCCTGAACTTTAATCGTTCGTTTGATAAAGTTCAACAGTGTGTAGCTAGTTACGAGAAGCTAAATCCACATTAAAGGCGCTTTCACATCAACGATAGTGAAATAGCGAAAAAAAACAGTTAGTTTGTCTGGGTAATTTTTGCACTTAGCTTCTTGATTGGGCCATTGTGCGTGCTACCTTTGCCTTCTTACTCCAACCAGCCCAGGTCATCCTATAATTTCAGAAGATTTCTGCAGTCTTTCGGGAGCGCTTCTGGTGATTGGAGAATCTGTTGCCGTTGATCTGCAACGCTCTTACATTCAATAAGCACGTGCTGTGGCGTTTCTTCTGCCTTTATGCATCCTCTGCATGTGGGGCTGTCAGTCACGCCTATGTTAAAAAGGTGCTTGTTTAGAGGACTATGACTGGTTTAAAAAACAGCTCTTTCACACTAAAATACAAGAAGTAGGTACTCGACTAAAATGTATGGAACATCTTTTTTTGATAAGAACAACACACCCTATAGGGGCTCTATATTAATTATGACACACTTAATGCTGCCAGTCATTAAAATAAAATAAATTAAAACAGTTACAGGAGAATACCAATATTAATATGTCATCTGTAAAAAGTACTGCTAGTGTGATTTCTTTTTTGAAGACATTTCGAAAGATCATTTATGTATAGAAAAAAAAGCACGCAACCTAATATACTTCCTTGTGGGGTGAATCAAGTTAAATGTTTTACCGCTGACTGTAATTTTTCTATCTCGTTGGTTTCGCTATTGTAGTGTTCAATTTGGACTATTATAAATAATATAATATCAAACAAATAAAAATGTCACATAGAGCGTATTACCCAAACATAAATGCAAACAAGACAATTATGTTTGGGTGCAGATAGATGCAGATATGACACAATGTCAATACGCTCTGGTATGCGCTTACCTTTAGGCTGCACGTAGTTTCACACATAATGTTCGACATGTAACAGATCACCAATATCAAGAAGATGAAACGCAAATCGTTGTTTTGTGGCTTGTAAAATATTTATTGCCGGCTGTAGAATAGATGCGCATGCGTTTAGTTTATTTATGTGTTCGTTAATAGCCTCGTTTTATGCTGCGTTCGTGTTGCGAGCTTACAGCGAAATTCAGGATTTTTATTGCGTTGAGGTTTAGTCATGGAATTTTAAGAGGTTTTATTGTGTCATCAATTTTGTGGATTGCAAAATAAAACGGCTTACCCAATTTGAGTATCCTGTACTGAGGTTCTCGTGAATTTAGTGTAAAAATTTCAAGTTAATAGAAACTCTACTATAAAGTATGTTTACAAGTTTTACTTTAAAGAAATAGATAAAAGTATCGACATCATGAAATAAGCTTCTGTAATGTTTAAAAACCCTGAATTATGTAACAAAATCTTCTAAAATCTATAAATAATAGTGGTGCTGTTATGGAAACAATAATATCGAGTATTGGTGATAATCAAAAGTGTAAACCTATTTTATAAAAAAAAACATCCACAATATCTCTATTTCTTAGTCTATAACTTGCACCACTGAAAACAGTATAAAGTATAACGGTCATTACCGCGGGAAGCGATTGGTATCAATTACTGTCTGCCGCTGTCACCGCGACTATTCAGCTATTGCAAATAAATGCCTGCAAGGCTTTTGACTAACAACGTAGAGTTTTAACGCAGGGAGGTGTGCTAAGACCCAATTTTTTTAATTTTTTTCTTTTGTAGGTTTTTGCACTCAATTGCTAATAATTCGGAACTTAACATTTAATGAAAATGCACATATGGCTCTCTGGTATTTACAAAATATCATAATAAGAGATTTAATTAAATCGAGCAAATACATACGAAGTAGTCTTGCATTAGTTGTTTCAAATGCAGAGAGGTGTGCTAAATTCTAAATTAAAGTGATTATTTTTTAGTTTAAGTTATCAAAGAATACGTAGTTAGTTGACGGCGATGAACTAGACACTTTTAATAAAAAGGTTAGCCCTTTCCCACATTCGAAAACAATTTATAGTTTTGTCACATTCAGCGGAACTCCAAAACCACTGAATGGACCGATGTTCATTTATCACTCACGGTGGTGAGCGGAGGGGGGAATGAAGTATGAAGCTCAGTCAAATGTGAACTACGCGCCTACACTGTGACTTTGCTTTTAGTATTTTTCGTGTACAGTTTAGGCTTTGTAGAATTTTTGGGATTAATGATATTGAGTCTTGATTCTCTCTTGTTATGGTATTTTTAATACAATAGTTCTGTAAGAAGTAACTATTTATTATTATTATAGAAACAAACTTTTTTATTAAAAGACGCGTTATTCTGTAGTTACCAAACACAAACGATCGGACAATCGCATATTGCACGATAATTCTAGAATTATTTCCATCTTCAAAATTTGTAAGAGTCTTATCAATGCAGTACCGAGAATACCAAGATCTTAGAAGAGTTTTTTTTTCGTATCAGAACACTTATTATGTTTTGGAAAGCTGGTAGGGTAAGGATACTTCGCATTGAGTGTTAGTAAAGTACCTTTTTAAGGCTATTTGAGTTTTACTTATCCCATTGAATTAATGCTGCATGCAAGTATGTCCTGGTTGGTTGGTGATGGTTATATTTTTTATTTGTTTGTGTACGATTATTATTATTATTGTATTTCTGTTTTTATCACAAACAAAAGTTCTTGCTTCCGCACTGCATTACCCAACTTCCCGAAAACTTTATTACATCTTCCCAAAGTTTGCCTGAAAGAGATTGCTTTTGTTATAAGACCGCCCCATTGAACTTGTGCCTTATTTATAATAACCTATTTTTAGGTATCAAAGGTATCTATCTCCTCCTCACTTAAAAAGTCCTAAAATATTTTATTTTCTAAACCTAAAAATATGTAAAGTTAACCTTCACATAAAAACTACTTATCTACTTCGTCCATTCGTCACGATGAATTGCGTTTTCCCCCATATCGGTGTAATCAAGTGAAAAACGTAAAAACTACCAGTTCGATTCCCCGTTTGGCATATTTATTGGTCGTAAAACACGCCTAGAACAATGTGCGATAAAATGGAACAGACTTGATGGACAATGTTGTCTTAATTGTCCATCAGAAAGCCTTTTTTAGTCCTGACTGACTTTGGGTTATCTTTGAGCGTTTCAAGTTATGTGGGGCATAGCTTGTAGTGTTTAAAAATGTCACTTTGCTCATTCTTGGATTGCTGTAGTATAGGTATGTTAGTAATATATTATATGGTTGGATAAAGCAAAGTTTTTACAAAAAGATTAATGGTCTACGTAAAATAATATAATACCTCATTCTATGCATTTGTTTTGACAATGACACCAATTATCTAGACACAAACTAATCAAAGGTTGTACTATCGCCACGATATAACAGATAAACATACTTAAATACGTTTATAAACATCCATGACTAAGGTCCAACCACTCGTGCTCATCACACAAACATATGCCCCTTGCAGGATTCCAACCCGAAACCGTCTGGCTTTGTAGTTCGAAACGCTAACCACTACACCAGACGTTTGTCAAATATCATCATCATCATCATCATTTCAGCCACAGAACGTCTACTGCTGAACATAGGCCTCCCTTAGTGATTTTGGCCGGTTGGAAGTGGCCTGCATCCAGCGGCTTCCTGCAATCTTTACCAGGTCGTCTGTCCACCTTGTGGGTGGACGTCCTACGCTGCGTCTGTCGGTAATTGGCCTCCATTCCTAAACCTTTTTGCCCCATCGGAAGTCAGTTCTGCGTAATATGTGCCCCGCCCGCTGCCACTTTAGCTTGCTAATCCGTTGGGCTATATCAGCGACTTTTGTTCGTTTACGGTTCTCAAATAAGCTTCTTGATATCTTCCCATTCAACTCTCACTGCAGCGATTCTATGAAAACCTAGCTTTACTCGTATTATGTAAATACTAAAAGCTAAGACTGGGATAGATACTGGTATAAGCCTCTTGCGACTACGCCTACATCAGCTGTATTTGAAACTGGGACACAATACTATGGATATTACAGTTTACTGAAGAAAGCAGGCAGAAGAAACATACAGAGCTCTGTATATTTTATTCATAAGAAGCTAGTGTTGTTTGGCGTATAATTTTAAGCTTAAAATTTTAATAAAACAGTGTAGATAAGTGTTTAAAAATATCATATCTTATAGTTTTTTTTTTAGAAATTACTGGATTGCTCTGTACAACGACGACGAATGTATAAAAAACTATAATGACTGGCGACACTAAGCTTTTTTTATTACAATCTGGCGACACTAAATAAATATTGGACAACATCACATACATTGCTCTGATCCTATGGTAAGTAGCTCAAGCACTTGTGTTACAGAATTCAGAAATCACGACGGTACCACAACACCGTTCAAGACAATATATTAGAAACGTTATTTTCCTACTTTGACCGACCGGGAACCGAACCCGGTACCTCAAAGATAGCGACACCAAGTCCGGTAAGCTCGCCTCTCGGTAAAGGAAGTCGGTGATAATAATGATGAAACGTGATAAGTACTTTTCTAATAAATTTTTTAACATTTGTTTCTCCTTTATTGCACCGCCTACAAAACATTTCTGATAAGCCAAATGGTTGACTGGAGTACGCTATTATTACAGCATTTAGTCTACATTCCTTAACATTTTATAAACCTATCCTATGAAGTTTAAGTAAATAAATAAATGGTTTTCTTATTTAAATTTTGTTTTTAGCAATTACATGCTTGTTATATCTATGGGTCGAGTCCCACCTGAGGCTATATTTGCAACAATATTTCCAATCGGGTGTTTGACGGTAGTATACTAATTAGGAATACGTATAGCCGCAACATTGATCTGATACAACGTTGGCTTCGACAGCGAGAAACACTTGACAAATTTCGACGATTTAGCCAACGTCCTCTGTAGCTTAGTTGGAAAAGCACTCGCCCGGCATGCGATGAGACGTGGGTTCGAGTCCCACCTGAGGCAGTCGGTTATTTCTCAAGTGTAATATTATCATGGTTTTCTTATTATTTTTTAAAAGAAAAATAATGACCAAACATTACTAGGTCTGAAAACGAGTCTCTATTCTTTCTATTTTCTTTATATTACATTTAATATTAAGTATACATTAAGTTACTTAAAAACCACGCACGAGTAAAATTATGAGGCTCATTAAAAGCCCCGTATGCCGTTACAAAATGAAAAAGCGGCCGTTTGGTGTTTTCGCAAAACAATTAACAGGCATTTAAAAGAGTGCTACACTCCCATAAAAACACCCCCGAATTTCACGCGCAAATTACCGCTATATATCTTTGGAGTGGTGTGGGCAATTATTATCATACTTTGAAATTACATAGTAGCAAAGTACCTTGTGCCGTGTGGGGACGGCCGTAAAGAATATACTTCCCCACCGCCATCAGGAGGCGTGTCGTAAGAGGCGACTAATTCCTGTAGCACGAGACGGGCAGCAGCGTCTGCGTGCAAAATGTTATAAAAAACTGCGCTCGCCAACCCGCCTGCCAAGCGTGGCAAGTATTGGCAATCTCCCCCGATGAGTATAATTGGGGGAGGCCTGTGTTCAACAGTGGACGTCTACGGCTGAAATGATGAAAGTTCCTACTGTTCATTTAAATATGACATCCATTTATCCATGATTCGTGTTTAAATAGACGTACTTATCAGTTATCACACAAACACTTGGACCCTTGAGAGATTCGAACCCGAGACAAAATCTTATTTAGATAATTGTTGTCAAACGCCCAAACAGACCAAGACCGTTGTCTAAGTTTAAAGTTTTAAGTCTGATTTTTCAAATTACGTTTTAAAATGGTTTTCAATTAATCAGGCATGGAAATCGAACCCGTGCTTTGTATATTGGGTTGTCTAAGTCTTACTTATACTATGCTTATAGCCATCTACGAAGTAGCAGAAGGCAAATATGAAAGCTGACTTAACTTTTCTAGTTACAATTGCCCGGCGACTTTCATTACGCTGGAAAAATAAAATAATTACGTACCCTTAATTCTTTCCTAAGACACAGCAATTTCTCAACTGAATCCACGTTAATAACATAAAGAAGTTGAACACAGTAGGCATGCGCCACACAAATAAGGGCCAAGCTAAACTACGCGAAACCAGTGTTGGTAAGATGAACATTTTATTTAACTCAATCGGAAACCGGAAAGCGTGTCAAATTTAATATAATCTTCATTACAGAAACCAGGACAGGTGAAGCTAAATAATAGCTTATAAAATATTTATCCAATAACTGCTTAGTCCTATTTTCTGAATTTATATAATAAAATGTAATTAAGAGATTTAATAAAAATGTATAAAACAATAACAGCACAGACAATATTTTAGAAACAAATACACCTGCTCAAATGAAAAAAATATAGTGAATGCTTGCTGCATAAGAGGCAATATAATATTTGGCCGGTATACAAAACAAATGTTATAAGCCAAGTGCTATAATGCCCTGTTTGTTTTTTAATTTGGATGAAAGCAAATATAGCGTCCCATTCTGTCAATTATTAATAGTACTTTTCTATAATATTACCGAATACAATGTGTTAAAGCACCTTGAATCTGTACTTCACGCGTTGGGAGACATCGATTGCGATGTCAAAGCACGCATTGCTGCTGCGTGGGCTAAATGGCGATCGGTGACTGGTGTCATTTGTGACCCCAGAATGCCGGTTAAGCTAAAAGGACAGATCTATAAGTCCATCATTAGGCCTGTCCTTTTATATGGTAGCAAAGCGTGGCCGCTACTTGAGCGACTTAAGCAGGAGCTGCGTGTCACGGAGATGAATATGCTGCGGTGGATGTGCGGAGTCACGCGGAAGGACCGCGTAAGGAACTCGCACATCCGCGGTAGCCTTTGCTTCCGTGATATTGCAGACAAACTGCAGGAGGTATTATACAAAATAATGCTCGTCTACAAACGAGCACCGTTTAGACAAAAGAAAATTTTAAATTTTAGTGTATGTATTCGCCTGTTGATCAATTTAAGTGAAACTAACAGTGGGACTTCTATATATTCTTCTACTATATTAAAATAACAGTGTTATTTGGAACAACAAAATTAAAAAGCGTCTCCAGGGAGCAATTGCTTTTAAAAAATAAGTTATTCAAATAAGAGGCTTACACACTCATGCCCTCTTTGAGAATTCTGGTTATTTTCCGAGTACAATTTGTATTTCAGAGGGTTTTGCGCCATTTTATTTTACCCGTCTCTTTATCCCTTAACTGGGTACCTCTGGGATCTAAGGAACAAAGTATTTTTGAACTTGCTTACAATTGACCTATTAATGTTCTAACTTGTATTTGTCCGCGGCGGTCGTCAGCAAGATTATATCGTTAAAGTGGCATAACATACATTTATTTTGGTCGCATTATTAGTGCACTGCCGTCTATGTGTACAACGCAAATTACCGCACCACAACACCAACGTCAAACTATGGAATATAATATTCTATCTCAGTTTTATTGGTAGCTCAGTGGTGGCAGTGTTTTGTTATAGGTAAGCAAGCCACGCCGTAGTTTTGAGTGGATGGGTGACCGGTCCGACCATATTTAGACACTATTTATAAGCATCTCCGTGCTTCGAAAGACACGTTAATAGTTGGTCCCAGCTAATATAGTTTGATACTAGTCGTAAAGCCTTGGCTTGATTACATCTGACAGCAAGGCTTACTTAGTCATAACCCACCACATAGTTTTTAGATGAGGCCTGTGCCCTGCAGTGAGATATTATGAAGGCTCACTGACTTATTTTGTGGTATGACATCAGAAAGGCTAGTGTGATTTTGTTAATCTTTTACGTAGCTTAGACAAAAAAAAATTGTCCGCGTCTTTTGTCTGTACGCTTATTTTTATAATGGTAATTGCTTAATCTATATCATGCAGTTGTTTACTGTGTTGTAATACCTAATTGCCTATTTAAAAATAATGGCATATTTAATGCTAAAAAGCATACCAATCAAATAGTGACAAGTTGTCGTGTAGTACAGTTGTACATAGGACAACTTCAACACAATTTATATCCATCTTGAGCTACTTGTAAATTGAGTGAGCTTGGAAACCGGTCTATTCACTTAACTTATTATATAGTACTGAAGTACGGATCCCGAGTGAATCTGAGCAACCGGAGAAATAATATGATCTGACTTCAGTACATTAGTGGATAAGTTGAAAAGGTTGGCACAGATCCTATTACACAATGTGTCTTGAAATAATTGATAACCTTTAGTCAGCTTTTTGTGAATACTTGATAGTCTAAGCAATAATATATTATTAAATATTATAACCATCATTAATTTTATATTGTGTACAAAAGGTCAAGGGAAATTACTGCGGTTTTGCGTTTTTCCAACAAAAGTTGCACGTATTATGGATGTTTCTTATTCTTCCTCAGGCCCTCACTGATAAGGGTTGCGATTAGAGTTGTAAAGTGTCCGTCACGTTATAAATGTCTAACCAATATGACCGAGCAAATTGGACATTTTCTCAATGTGACCGGATATTTTGGACATTTATTGTCACTAACGTCACAATCAATTCTATTGACAACGTATGAAAAAAAAATGTGGTCACAAATAAGTGCATTATTATAAGAAAGACAGGCTTTAGTAGTGATGATCTATAGCGAAATGAAATTTCTAAAATTAATTTATCTTTCTGCACGAACAAGCTAAAAAGCGTCACGCACAACTTTTTGTTTGTGTTCAATCCAGATCAAATTACATGTTTTATTGTATGTTATTATTGTCAAATACATAACATTTAAGACTTACTTTAGAGGAATTCTTCTTTTTTTAAAGTTTATATTAAAAAATATGTGACCATCGTGACTATAAATGTCCAATGTGACCGAGCATTTATCATAAATGACGGACGCTTATAGCATATGACCGTCAATTTACAACTCTAGTTGCGATTTAAGTGTTCTTCTATAGACTGCGATTATAGGCTGTTTGGACCACACGATGCATGTTTTTTACTCAATTATACTCATTTATTTAGTATATAAGCCCTGTTCCGGGCACTTATACACGTCCCAAAATATAGCTTTACCCTACCACCGCTTCGGGACTACATATTGGCTGGTGATGAAAAAAAACGGCGCAACAAACTCAGTCACCTTTGCCAGCTTTTTTTACAGGAAGGCTTCCGATTGATTGTGACGCCAGATTGATTGTGTTACTCACTGACTGTCAGAATACTGATGTTGATGCTGCACCCAGCAAAATCGAGACGTCTCGTCAAGTTGTTTGTAATGTGCTAAATATTGTAACCTATTGCTATGACCTTAGAATATAGCTAATAAATCGATAAACAGTTCCCAAAACCGCAGCTTTAATAGCAAAAAGGCAAATCAATCAAAGTAGTTCTAATGTGTGACATTAAATCCAGCCCTCTACACTTAGTGAAGAATACAATTACAAAATGGCTTCTCACCTTGAGTTATCATGATTCTAAACTTCTGCTTACGACTGAAAAATAACAATATAGGCAATAAAACAACACAACACACACACACACACACCCACTCGCACGCACACACACACACACACTTGGGGACTACTAGTAAGTAACGAAATACAATTATTTTAACAGCACTGTGAATCCACTTACTGTTGTTTGAATTAGTTTGTTTAAATAAAGTTTATTCTTATTCTTTTTCTTATTATTCTTAGCTTGGTCCGACTACGTGATTCCGAATACGTATCCAAGTCTGTCAATCAAGATTGATATACTAAACTGATGAAATACTGATCCTGTAACCCTCTAAGATGATGATGATGATGAAGGTAGCGCAATTAATGGCTACGTGATTTGTAAAGAGAATGCAGACCTCATAAAAAATATTTTGTTAACCTTTTCCCACCTTTGCGTTTCACCTCGAAAAAGCCTACAATCATATCAAAAGAAATATAATCCCAAGTCCGACGCTAATGCCCCCAATTCGATTTATCTAGCTGAGCCAGTTTTTGGCTTTCCTAGTGAGCAAAATATAAATAGGAAACAGTAAGACCGCAAATTCGCTAGGGGCGTTTAAGCATTGTATTTACCCATTTAAAAAAAAAAAAAAATTGTGCACCTTTTTGTAAACACCAATTGTAGCTTCAATAGTAACACCAATTGTAAATTATTTATGTATACAGGTGTGTTCCGTAGCGCAGAGTAGATTATATTCTAACGACACCCTACTTCATGCTACAGCTTTAGCAAATTTGGAAACTAAAGTTACTGTCTAACAAGCAAATCATGCAAATAAATCACACACAAATGAATTGATTAATATTATTTTTACACAATCGAACAGTAAACGCGGTCTACAGGAGTAGCCACAACGAATGCCATAGAAAATCGGGCAAGTTTCTTAAAAGAGTATTTACAAGGGGCTTGTTTGATGTTTTCGGGGAGAGAGTTCCAAAGCCAAATTGATTGAAGGAGAAAAGAGTTAGAAATAAAACCAGTGCGGTGAGAAGGAGTGGAGAGAGTCAGTTAGTCTAAACTTCAGACCACGCAAACGAAGTCGTGGGCAATAGCTAGTGTTACACATTTTTTCAGGTTTATAAATTTTCGTCAACTATACAGCGACATCTATCCGTCAAAAGTGCCATCTATAACGAGAGTTATTATGCATCTCTCGGGAACCGTAAATTTTTCTGGAATAAAAAGTATCCTATCTGCTATTTTACGCTATAACCTATTTCTGAGGCAAATTTCATCTAAATCCGTTCAGCCGTGGCGTGATTGAGGTTACATTATTGTTTCTCTCAATGTATGCGTAGACAAGATGGTAGCTTGCTAGTTATCTTGTCTATTTATTAGTTAACTTAGTAACAATAATAATTATAGATGTTATGTAATCTCCCGATAGCATCAGTTTAAACCCTAGTGGTTTTTTATTGCTGTCAGTATGTTAATAATTTGTATTGTTTTGTTGATATGATAAATAAATTTAAAAAAAAAAACGTGTTTGTTAAAATATTTATCCATCCAAATTTTCGCATTTATAAAATTACTAAGATTACTATTTGTATTATTTCTGATTGACTGACTCTCTTGCACTTTTGGTGGAAATTACTAAGGTATATCTTTATTTATTTATTGCAATAATGTACAGACAGCAGCATGTCACAAAGCGCCTAATTTTCTCAATGGATATTAATCTCTATATCTTGGACTTAAAGTTAAAAATTGGTTTAATGTCCTTTAACTTTTTGGGTGGGTTGACCTACCGTTGTCTGTACATTAGGTATCAATACAATGGAATACAGTACAAAGCCCAGTAAGGGTGCAGCAATTATAAAATAGTCTATGAAAGTAATATAATATAAATTTTATTTAAAAAAATAAAACCGACTTCAAAACACTAAAATGCTAAAAATAATCCTAACACTTAAGTACCTAATCAGTTAATTTTGGAGTCGGTGCAAACAAAAACGTTGAATCTCTCATCGGCTGGCACCGACTCCAAAAGTAACTGATTAGGTACTTAAGTGTTAGGATTATTTTTAGCATTTTAGTGTTATGAAGTCGGTTTTATTTTTTTTAATAAAATTTACTTATTTCATCTATTTTTAGTGATAAATCCTAATCTAACTGCTGAACACCGATTTCATCCCCTATTTCCCTACCCTCAGGGGTGATTTTTATTTTGCAAACTTATTATTTTATTTATTTATTTTTTTATCATAGCATCTTAGAAGTATACGCTATACTATTCAATAAAACAAAAATCATCAAAATCGGCTCATATTTGTCGAAGATAGGTAACAAGAACCACAACCAAAATATTATCTGGGTATATATTTGTTGATTTTCTCAAAAAGTTCTTACTCAATTTCGATAAAATTTATATGAGACCACCTCTGAAGTATGATCTACCAAACAAAAAAAGAATCATTAAAATCAATTCATAATTGGCGGAGTAATCGCGTAACAAACATACAAAAAAAACAAAAAAACATACAGTCGAATTGAGAACCTCCTCCGTTTTTGAAGTCGGTTGATAAAATAGTCTGTAAAAATCCTAATAAATAATATAAAGTACACAGAGAAAACTAAAAAATCTTATAGTTTAGTACTACTTAGTTTTACATACTATTTTATGTACAAGTAAGTTTATGCAAAATTAATTTATTTGTTAAAATAATATTAATACTTAAATAATAATATATTGTTATTATGAATACACTGGGTAGTATTTTAATTAATTATGTATTATTAAATGTACCTATTTGTAAATAAAAAAGTGTGGTAATATTATTTTATTAATACAATCTCAAAGATTAGAAAGCCCTAATCACCGACAGGATTATGTGAAGAAGTTTGAGAGAGATCTTTGCCCCGCAAAGGGACAGAGACGGCTAGTCAAAAAAGCGGACCTTCTGTTTTTTCATATATTATGTCATGGGTCAAAGGTTTTAGTATGCCAAGCACGTACCCGCGCAAAAAGGTCTACAGTCTTAGTGCAAAGCAGTAAGGTTCATAATGGAAATCTTTCAGCCGAATAGCTGCCAACCCCTGCATTTATCCCAAGGTCTCTGGGAGACTACAAGGTGTTTTAAGAGAAAAAAATGTGTTAAGGTTAATCTAATCTGTTAGAAGTTTGAATTTTGATTAATATGACAAAAAATCCATATTAAAATTAACTAATTCTAACTTACTCTGTCTGCTAGGCTTTTACAGCAAAACTACTAAAGTGATATTGATAAAATTTCATACGAAAAAAGTTTGATCTAAGAAAGGTCCTGGTCTTCTTTTTTTATGACGACCATCTGGTGTTGTAGTGGTTCGCGCTTCGGACTACAAAGCCAGCGGTTGCGGGCTTGAATCCCGCAAGGGTCAAATAAGCACGAGCATTTATACCTAAGTCATGGATGTTTAAAATAGAAATAGAAATAGTATTTATTGCATAAAATATGGTAGTGCAGGTGGTCACAATAATAACGTCCGCATATTTTACCGCGATTCGGCCTGCAAAATTTTAACAAATTTTAATTAAATTTAAAATTACAATAATAATCGATAGTTAACTGAGCAATAACAAGTAATAATTTAATTCTATCAATAAAATACTTGAAATGTCACAAACAAACAATAAATAAAAAATTTATAAAGGTATATAAGTATGTTTATCCGTTATCTAGTCGCCATAGTACAAGCTTTGCTTAGTTTGGGGCTAGATAATTGGTGTGATTGTGAAAACAATTTATTCATTTATTTGAAAACAATGTATCTACTACATCTCTTAGTGGATAAAATAGATCTTATCATTGCTGGTATCATTATACTTATTTGAATGAGCAATGTAAAAATAAAACTGAAAGTGGCCCCAGTTGTTTTAGCCAGAATGAAATAACTATGGAGATAAAAAATGGAGACCTTGGAAATTTGCAAGCCAAAGCCTATTTAATACTCTGTACCTATATAACTTATTCAAAGAATGAATGACTACATTACTAAATAAGCTCGACTGAAGCACTTTTAAACTAATAACTCAATTATTTATAGTGTACAGACATAGTTTGCAGCTAAATTACTCATCTCCTGACACATAAATTACATTATTGATAATAATTACTATTACTATATTTTATTATTACAAATTATTGGTGAATGAAATGAAAATGAATATGAATATATAAATAAATACTCGTCTAGCCCGAACTATTCTTCAGCGATTTACTTAATTATTTTTCTTTATTTGACTTTTGCATGCTACTAAGTTAGCAAAACATGTAAGAACATTATTCTAAAATGTAACACCTTATATACTTACTGTGTTTCTTGTGTATAAATGAATTTGAATTTGAGTCCTTAGTTAGGTATTCTCAATGCCTTTTATACCATGGGAGTCACAGGTCCCCACCGTCAACAGGAGACGTGTCGTAAGAGGCGACTAATTTTGTAGTACGAGATGGCGTCTTCGTGCGAAATATTACAAAAAAAACTACACTCGCCAATCCGCCAAGCGTGGCGGCTATTGGCAATCCCCCCCGATGATAAGTCATTGGGGGAGGCCTTTGTTCAGCAGTGGACGTCCTATGGCTGACATGATGATGATAAGTCACAGGTGACCCTAAAATAACAGATTTTCAATTGTGCCTAGTTTCTAGACAGTTCTTAACCGTTCTTCCTTCGCACCAGTAAAGACAGTGGCACAATTTCCTTATCCTTTACTATTCAGTACACAATACTTCCACAGACAAAGACTGCACTCGCCAACAAAGATCGTGTTGGAGGATCGCAGCATCGTTATGCGAGAGCCCAAGGCGAGAATGTTAAGACCCTCGTACACTGAGCAGTTATCGTATACAACAAGTATTACTGATGTCATAAAACTAGCCTTTTGCTAGCTTCGCATGTTAGTTTGTCAGAATGTCTTTAATACAACAGCAACTGTGATTGTTTTCGAGATTTATGACGCGAAACCCGGAAGTAACATTATATATAAAATTTTTGGACTAGCAGTTCTCTGCGATTTTATTAACGCAAATGTCGAATTCTCTATACAAACCTCCACCCTCCATTTTAAACATTTCTAAAAATCTTTAGACACACTACGATGACTACGGTATGCAATTTTTATTTGCTTTTAGATCTAGCGGTTTTGGCTGTGATTGATCTAGACAGTCCTGTCATATTCGACTTTTATCTATGCTAATATTTTAAACATTTTTTTTTTTGGACGTAGGAGATGATAATTAGCAACTACTCATTTAATTTAAATTAGCACTTACCTAGGACCTAGGCTTCCGGACTTGCTAAGTATTAAAATAAAATGAAACATATTTTGAGATAGATGTCAGTAAAGATACCGCTTACTGAAGTAAATAGCGCTGTCCATTTGTCAAAAATTATTAATGTAATAGAAAGATGTATTATTTAACAAAACGTTTTTCAAAACAAGCTTTTATTGAAATGCGTTGAAAATAATAAAAGAGATTAACTCGCATTCGTATTCTCGGCAAGTCCTTTCACTTAATCCCATATTGTAGGAGTGCATTAAAAATAACAAGTCGGCCATGTTGGGTGTTCCACCATGTTGGATTTAGAATGACGTCACAATCCTTCACATTTTCAAGGCTAGGGTCAAAGCTTTTTTCCTATCGCGTTAATGTTGTATACATGTTCCGGTTCGCGTAGATAGTTGTATTTTATTTATGTATGTTTATGTACGTATACTCGTATTATATATTTATCTACTAGTATTGTTTTGCTATTTTTGTGTATTACATGTAAGTATTTATTTATTTTTGATTATTTGTCTTACGCACTCTTTTGCTCTCGCACTACGTTACCCCACTGTATTACAACTTAATTTCCTTTGCCCAAAGTTTGTCTGGAAGAGATCGCTTTTGGCCATAAAGCCGCCTGATTGTATATAACTGTGTCTTGTGTGTAATAACCTTTAATGTTTTTGTGCAATAAAGTGTCTATCTATCTATCTTACTATGCATTGTCATCCAAACTAAACGTGTACATACAAAATTTCAGCGAAATCGGTTTAAGATATTTGCTTCAAAAGCACATCGCAAGCTAAATAAAAGCTTTTAATAATAATAATAGAATAGAATAATGGTTACGTTTATTTGACATACACGAAACGAAAAAAATACACAACAACAAAACAATCAAGTTCGTCTGGTGTGTTAAAAATGTGTGACACAAACAATATTTATGATTTACTTAACCGTAGTTAACGTAGTCACAGACGACGACGAGACGAGAATGGACAAGATAAGGAATGAATATATTAGAGGAAGTATGAAAGTGGCACCTGTAGCAGAAAAGATGAAAGGACACCGTTTGTCTTGGTATGGACATGTGATGAGAAGGGAAGAGGAGCACGTAACGAGAAGAGTGATGGATATGAGTATTGATGGGTGGAGAAGTAGGGGACGACCTAAGAAGAAATGGATGGATTGTGTGAGGAAAGATATGAGTGAGAAGGGAGTGAATGACTTAATGACGAGTGACCGGATTGCATGGAAGAGAAAGACATACTGCGCCGACCCCAGATAACCTGGGAACAGGGCAGGCTAATGATGATGAGTTAACCTAGTCATAGATAGTATAAATCGATGGTAATTAACAAGTTACAAACAAAATTTTACAGCTCACATAAATTTTTTTACATTTTCAAACAAAACATATTTAGCGAAATTTGCTATCTACAATGTAAAGAATGAATGTAAAGTTCATCGGTTTTATTTATCAAAATATTTTTGAATCAAAACAGTTATTAAGTAAACTATAAGATGTTAAAAATCTATCAAAATAGATTAAATTCCCATCAATAACTAAACCTTGTGACTGATCTCCAAAACTAGTCTTTTGCAAGTTATTATAACCATAAGAATTTATTTGCATATCTTAATGTTACAAAAAATCACTACAAGTAAGGCTTATGATTATACATAAGCTTGTCTATAGACACACATGCAAACCAATTTTTTTACAAAATAAGATAACCCGTATTTTATGTGTGACCAACACTACAAATTCGTTTGCAATGAGCGACCTTTTCCGTCGCAGGATCAAACACTGCATCGTTAAAGTAGAGCCTTGGGGCAAAAAAATGTTAAGACCCACGCTCACTATACAGGTCTTTATTTTTCCTTTTTTATTTATTAACCTTAACGTTATATATTTACTGTTTTTTTTTAGTCATCTAATGAATTGACTAAAATGGGTGACTACTCTTCGCCCATTCTGGTCATCTCAAGCAATGGGCTAGTTTACTGGGTCAAAAAATGAGTATTATATTTAGTCCATCAGTTAGATTATCAAAAAATGTTGGACCCATATTTTGTCTTTTGTCAATCAAACAAAAAATGACGAAGATAAAGCGCATCAAAGTGAGCACGTGACGTCACGTCTTGCTAAAAAGTGTCGCAAGGCGTGACGTTACGCGGAACTTCATCGGGCTATATCTTCATCATTTTTTGGTTGATTCAGAAAAGAAAAAATACATGTCCAATATTTTCTGTTAATCCAACTGACGGACTTAGATTTTTTTAGGAAACTAGCCTATTGACATACTTTCTTTTACTCATGTTCTATAGGTTAAAATTTTGTCATGAATGTAGTATAAACCACAAAAAATATATAAAAATATATAAATGAACAACGGCTAAAATGATGATGATGATGATCAACATGAAAAATAACAGTGACTTAATATAATGATAATACCTATCTTATTGTTGTGCCCTACAGGGTCTATGATGATCTGTTTTATGTACCTATTTATAACACCTGTGTAACATTATATGTAGAATGCAATAAATATATTGAATTGAATTGATTTACGATAAATAACACTTGTTAGAAAATCGATGAATTATCGTAAATTTAACTAGCATGAAAATAAAATTTAATCTAACGATTGTTCTGGAAGACATTTCTTAGTGGTAATGTGAATATACACCATATTTATTTTGTTTTAATTATTTTTCAAAAAAAGTTTTTTTTTATTTAAAATATTTTTATTGCAAAAGATTGTAAGTCAGGAAGGCTCTCAAAATCTATTGAACCAAGCGCATATTTGCCTTCAAACAACCCCCTCTCCCCCCCTGAAAGTGCCCTGCATATTGACCAACGTCCCTAACAATTCGTATTCATCGCAAAATCCCAAAAACAAAGGCAAAAAGCGGAGCTAACTCGATCAGCCGTCATCAAATTATAGCGGAAAGGATTTCTATGTTCCCGATATTTGTCCCAGAGTTAAGGTGGAAGCATACTGAGGTAATGCCTCTGAAATTCCTGTGCTACCATCATACCATGCATGAGGTAAGTCAACCTATGAAAATAATGCTTTTGTCAACTACTTACCGGCCAAATTTCATTTTTTTTAGGAAACTAGCCCATAGATTCCTAAAATAACGAATTAGTCTCTCAGCTGGATTAACAGAAAATATGACACGTATTTTTTCTTTTCTCAATCAAACAAAAAATGATGAAGATATAGCCCATTAAAGTTGCGCGTAACGTCTCGCCTTGCGACACTTTTTAGCAAGGCGTGACGTCACGTGCTCCCATTGCCTAACTTTCATGCACTTCACTTCACTTCTTCGTCATTTTTTGTTTGATTGACAAAAGACAAAATACTTATGGGTCTAATATTTTTTGATAATCTAACTGGTGGACTAAAAAGAATAATATTTTTTTGACCTAAGAAACAAGCCTATTCTTAATTTTTCCATCAAATCTTATTAGTATTATGTTGGCACACGGCAGCCATTTAATAATTTTTTGCAATTAAATTTTATCTATTTTCCCAATTCTATCAATCACTAGCCCACCATGTTTATGGAGGTGGTTCTAAAGTAACAAAAACACTTTCCATATTTTTGTTCAACATTTTATCTCACTGGCTATAGTTAGGATTAAGGTTATACTGTTTACTTCTTTCATTATTCATCGTGGCTTGTGTGCTAACACCCTAATTTGATTTGCAGAGGTTTAGGTAAACATCGCGGGACAGAGTGAATTTTTGAGTTTGACGCCGCAAAATATAAAATGGTAGCCTGTCAATTGACAATAGGGTTGCGCCTCGCATTCGAAGGCAGCTCATGCTCAGTATAAAGTGCAGTAGTGGTACGAGTATTCGCCAAAATTGTTACAACGTAACTTGCATATGTAGTAGTGTCCGCGACACGCCTGACTGGCTCGCGACACAATACGTCGTCACTTGCCACTACAGTACAGTAGAAAGATAGACAGACACATGATTTTTACAGAAAGACGTACAATTTAGGCGGTCTTATCTAATAGCGATCTCTACCAGATAATCTTCAGGTAGAGGACAGCCATTAGAGATAGGAGAATGTGGTGCAGAGTTCTTATAATTCTTAAATTTACCTGCTACTAATAGGATTGCAACAGTTATGACATAGACGTATACACAAAAATACATAAATACATAACAATAATATATACATACATACAATAAACATACTTAATACTACTTGATCTGAGCTAGGAAATGTCGATTGTGGGGGCCACTGACCACTAGTGGCATTCTCCAACCACATCCGTTTGCGCGGTAGGTACTAATGAATATGAGGCGCGACAGCCACCGGTGGCTTCTGTACCTGTACGCGTAGCGGAGCGTAGCGTATCATTCCTGTTCTGTGGTACCCACACTAACACCAAAATATTATGAAAATGAACTGGCGGGCGGAGAAAGTAAAAGAATCCAGCTTTAGCCTATCAAGTTCACGCGCGATCCTCATGAGGAGCGACAGGACACTACGTCAAACGCTAGGTATTACGTATGAGTAAGTGTGGCCTAAAGACGAAAATCTACAACCAGCCCCCCTAGCATGACCAACAAAACTCGATATGATATGATACGATATAGCTTATATTTACACCAACTGTAAAAATATGATAGAAATAGCCGCCATTTAGAATTTTTATCGAAACTGCGATCATATTATGTGACGTCACCGGCACGGAGATTCAAAATGGCGACTATGTCTATCATATTTTTACAGTTGATGTCGTTATAGCGCTGTATCATATCATATCGTATCGCGTTTTGGTGCTCATGCTAGGAAGGCAGTGTGTGTTACCAGTGATGACTTAAGGAACAGAAATGTGGCCTCTCACTATGGCCTCATAAATAAACTCAAGTTCATAGCGTGCTATGGAAATGGTTTAAGGCTAAGCTCGGTGTATTTTTGCAAGATTGAATAAAACCAATAAAACCAATTTTTTTCTGTAAATAAGCCTAGATTAAGCTCTTTTACACGTCCCAATATAATTTTTTACCCTACCACTGCTTCGGGACAATATTGTGGGCTAGTGCCGAGAAGCAGCGCAAGAAACTCGGTCACTATTGTCAGCCTCTTTTTAAATAGTGTGTTTACATTACAAGATAAAATGAACCTGTGCGAGCATTTTTATCATTTAAATAGTCATTTACAGTGTAATAACCTTTTTTCATTAAAATCATCTTGACATGCGATTTAAATTCATAGGTAGTTCAGCAATGGACTGTGGTAATTTGTTAAAAAAGCGAATACATTTTTCCATAAACGAATTACCCACTTTATACAGTCTGAAATTTGGATCGGCAAGTTTATCTTTATTCCGGGTATTAATATTATGCAAGTCACTCTTTTTAGGAAATAGATGCAGGTTCTTGCAAATATAAATATAAAAGAAAAGGTGATCCGTAAACTATAGATACGCAACCCTAGAAATAATTCTTCATATCTATAGCTAGTGACAGTGCCTACTTGAAATATTTTATAGTACATTTTCCCGTTGCTGTGGCGGGGTCCTTCTATTTCGCAGTCGACTGGTCGCGACTGCCGCGATAATGATAAATCTCCTGGTTAGCACGGGTTTACGGAGGCGATCGTGGTAAGAGCTTATGCGGAATTTAATTTATATAAAAAATATACTTTATTTACCTATTTTTAGAGACTTGAGACTTAAGATGTACACGTTTTTATTCACATAGAATAATAATGCTAGTTTCCTGGGTCAAAAAAGATTATTATATTTAGTCCTTCAGTTAGATTATCAAAAAATATTGGACCCATATTTTATCTTTTGTCGATCAAACAAAAAATGATGAAGATAAGGCGCATCAAAGTGAGCACGTGACGTCACGCCTTGCTAAAAAGTGTCGCAATGCGTGACGTTAACCGGAACTTTAACGAGCTATATCTTCATCATTTTTGTTTGACTGAGAAAACAAAAAACACGTGTCCAATATGTTCTGTTATTCCAACTGACGGACTAATTAGATTTTTTTAGGAAACTAGCGCATTCATTGAGTTCGGCAATTATGCTATGCGGCTGCATGACTTCCTACTCGCACTTTGCCGTAACCCAGCCAAGCGCGAGACGGACTCGCACACTGAGGGTTCCACTCGAACTTGTAAGTTCATCACGGAAGTCACTGTTATGTTATACACATTATGAAATCATCCAAGACATTTGTCTCAGAACCGATAGAAGGTGGAGTAAACGGGTTCTCGAGTGGAGACCACCTCTTGACAAACGTAGTTTAAGACGCCCCCCAGCTCAATGGACCGACGACCTTACGAAGACGGCTGGCAGTGGATGGATGAAAAGAAGATCGTACTCTTTGGCGCTCTTTGGGAGAGGCTTACGTCCACCAGTCCTACGCTTACCAAGACGCGGTCTCCACTCGAGAACCCGTTTACTCCACCTTTCATCGGGTCTGCAGTTAAAATTTATTTAATAAACTTTCATTATTCAACACATATCAGCTCTCATCTCGTCACTCAGGCCACAGTCCATCTTAGACGTTTTATATCAATTTGCGAGAACAATGTCACATTTCTCTGGTGCGGCGTATTTCGTAACGCGAGATAAGTAATAGGCCGCGTCAGTCTTCACGGAGTAATCCTGTCATTTTTTAACGTAATGCCCAGGTTCAGTTCACACAAGGTAGCAGTAGTAAAACTGGCCAAGTGTGAGTTCGACCCGTACACGGAGGAATCCGTACCCGGTGATACAGTTAAGATGAAAAAACGCGTTTCTAGTACGAGATCCGCATACAGTAAACGTCTTATGGTCGCTATTACAACCAAGTAGACTGACGACCTAGTCAAGGTGTCAAGGTTGCAGAAAGCCACGCTGGATGCAAATGCCTAGAGCCGCTCGCTGTGGAATTCGATGTCCAGCTGTCTTCCAATGACTGATAATGGTAAAAAAAATATTGTATCCAAATAGAATCACCTCTTTTCACTTTAGAAGTCCAGTCAGTCCAGTGTACCGTATGCGGTACAAGTTGTCGTACCTATCTATAGTCTGCTTTGTAAATTGCTTAAGGCGACGAGTAAGGAGAATACAAGTAAAACAGGGGTTTTTTGGCGAAAATACTGGATACAGGATGTGGAAATTAATATATCATGTAACTTATATGTTGAAGTTTTTTCTGTTGTATCGATGTACTAGTTATTATTTCTTATAAACAATAAAAAATATTCAAAGTACCGCAAATATCGCGAACTTGTACACATTTCTATTTTAAACGACGTTTTTGTTTAGCTTCAAAGTTGGTTTCGTTATTTATAACTTTCGTGCCTTTAAGGTGAAGTTTTTTTTTTTCAAATATGTAGTCAACAAATAAGCAATTATAAGGTTTTTTAATGGATTTTACTCTTAGCGCCTACTTTTCCATGAGCGGATATTTTGCTCGCAATGATATTATATTTGCACAGGAGCGCAAAGGATGGATGTTTAGTTTGCGAGAAGCATTTGTATTATCTTAGGCACGTAAAATAAGTCGCATTAGTCGACGCTTAATGCTCAAGGTCACTTGCCTTACCCGTCGCCTTAAGTGGTAAAGGATTTTTTATTTATTATTTTTATTACACTATTGAAGCGACTCATCATCATCATCATTTCAGCGATAGCACGTCTACTGCTGATCCTAGGCCTCCCCCAATGACTTTCAGATTGGCCGGTTGGAAGCGGTCTGCATCCAGCGGCTTCCTGCAACCTTTACCAGGTCGTGTATCCACCCTGTGCGTAGACGTCCTACGCTGCGCTCTCCGATACGTAGCTACTTATACAATAAATTTTAGGCTCTGTAATATATCCTATCATCTCCTAGGCTTAATGGAAGAAATGACCCAAAGAATAAGAAACAAGACACAATAGACCTAAGTGCGTGAAATCGATACTATTCTGCGAACCGAATTCATTTGGGATTAGGAGGCTCAGCTGAGGGCACATGGCCGGTTTTTTTGTGGCAAAAAGTACTTACTGGACAGGTAAGTACATATCAGACATTACGCGCCACCGATAGTGCCGTTCGTGTGGCGTAATACAGAGTGAGTGTGAGTTTTTACTCGATAGTTTTAACAAGAATGTAAAAGCTGATGTCATTTCGAATTTGAATTTAGGTTTACGTTAAAAGTCTCACACTGTGGACCCTCTGACACGAAAATAATAAGATCAGACATTTGGTACGTTCCACTTCTATGGTAGAAAGTTTTGCTTTTAAAACTTACTATGTGCTTGTTACTTGTTTGAGATTAAATTTTATTTAATTTTTACCTGCATAACATAATACCTACCTAACAAGTACAATGTATTTTATATGTTATGCTACTTAGCTGATTTTTATTTGCTTATTAAACATTTCTGTAACTAATGGTCGGCTAGATAAGAATGCCACATGGAATTTTGTAAAAACAATTTGCAAATAAATCAAACATATTCACGTCCAATCTCATTACTCTTATGCATCTTGGCTTTATTTAGACAAAAAATATGTTTTGGCATAGACCCGATTCGACCAAGCTGGAGTAAGTTTTTACTTGAGAGTAATCCACTGCTTAATGTAGAGTAAGCTGATTTTGCATTTTACCAAGAACTAATCTAAGATTATGTTAATTAAATACTAATAAACATTTAAACCGGTGATTTTGACAGAGTTAATGTCAAAGCTGTCACTTGTCAAGTCCACTCTTGTCACCTCGAAACTGAAATGTTGTCAACATCTAGGACTGACATTTTATTATCCTAAAAAATTAAAATATTGAGGCATCTCAAGTCAACCTAGAAGAAATGGATTACATGGATTTTGGTAGATATCAATTCGTTGATCATTCACTCTTGAACTATAGAATAACAATACCGAGTATAGTGTATTGCTCGAAAAACGTAATCGAAGCTATTCAAAGGTAAATTGAAGGAGTAAAATTATACCCGTAATAGTTATTCTAGTATAGCTTTGTGTTTGGTCGAATCGGCCCTTAATAACTTTAATCTGTAGGATAAAGGTTGTTTTCAAGTAAAATTACATGGAATATTTAGATTTATTAAGTTCTTGTAAACAAATAACAACTTTTGCATTTATTAGAACTTGTTGTCTGCTGGAATTAAGCTTCTTCAAATCTGGATAGGTAATTTTGACCTGTCTAGACCACGAAAGATGTCTTAGGAACTTTTTAAAGATTTAAATTGGAATTGCTTTATGCTAGCAGTTATTGGATTCTGTGTGCTTCTAACGGGTGAGACTAGAATTGATTACCTATACAGGATTGTTAAGATTCAGAAATTTAGTTGCTCATAATTATTTTTACACTGTCAACACTGATTTAAAAAAATACCAGGGTGTTTACCCAGCCTATAAGCCCAGGGCATTTACCCACTGTGGGTACTAATCCGATTTATCCACCATTGGAAGGTAAAAATAATGGGTGGAAATCAGGTTTTTACACACGTTGGGTATAAGAATAAGTTGTAATTAGAAAAAGGAATACCAACGTGGTCTATTAGTGTTGGAGTATGAGGATGAATTTTTCAACCGACTTCAAAAAAGAAGGAGGTTCTCAATTCGACTGTATGTTTTTTTTTTGTATGTATGTTACGCGATTACTCCGCCAATTATGAATCGATTTCAATGATTCTTTTTTTGTTTGGTAGATCATACTTCAGAGGTGGTCCCATATAAATTTTATCGAAATTGATTTAGAACTTTTTCAGAAAATCAACAAATATATACCCAGATAATATTTTGGTTGTGGTTCTTGTTACCTATCTTCGACAAATATGAGCCGATTTTGATGATTTTTGTTTTATTGAATAGCTTATACTTCAAAGATGCTATGATAAAAGTTTGCAAAATAAAAATCACCCCTAAGGGTAGGAAAATAGGGGATGAAATCGGTGTTCAGCAGTTAGATTAGGATTTATCACTAAAAATAGATAAAATAAGTAAATTTTATTAAAAAAAAAAACGACTTTAAAACACTAAAATGCTAAAAATGATCCTTACACTTAAGTACCTAATCAGTTAATTTTGGAGTCGGTGCAAACAAAAACATTGAATCTCTCATCGGCTGGCAAATTTATTTAGGATAAAATACTGGATCGTTTTTGGTTTGGTTTACTCGTCGTTTCAGCCATAGGACGTCCACTGCTGAACATAGGCATCCTACAATGAATTATCATCGGGGGGCATAGCCAATACTCGCCCCGCTTGGCAGGCAAGTTGGCCTAAGATAAGATATATAAGATTCGCACGCAGACGCTGCTGCCCGTCCCGTGCCACAGGAATTAGTCGCCTCTTACGACACGCCTCCTGTTGGTGGTGGGGAAGTGTATTCTTTACGGCAGTCCCCATACGGAACAACGATACGATAATTACCTATCGCAACTTAATTTTGTTAAGTACGTTTGCCGTCCGCATTCATTAAAAGATATTATATTTTTTGCACTCTAACAAAAATTACCTTGAGATAGATATACAGGGTTACATTGCAAAGGGGTGCCAAATCTTAAGGAATGGCTTAGAATCAGTAACCTAATAGAACTATGCAAAGAACACAAAAAAAAACACATTTAATTATTCCTATCCGCTGTCAAAAATTTTACACATGGATAATTGCACTCATTCATGAAAAAATTGTACCGTATGAGCACTGCGTAAGGTCGTTGTTGGCTCGCCGCACCTACGCCTCTGATAAATTTTCTTAGTCTCTCTGTTGACTTAATTTTCGGTAATTTTTTTTTGTGACACGAATATTCAAAATAATAACGATTTTATATTACTCCCTAGATCGTAATTTTTAAATTTGGCACCCCTTTGCAATATAACCCTGCATAGGCAAAGTTGTTTCTTATCACAAGTGTATAAAAATCCTTAAATATCTTACACTAATAAAAATCACCTTGTATATGGAACTATTATATATTTAAGTTAGCTCTAAACCTCTAAACCCTCTTGGTTTTAGGGTTTTTTGAGGGTGATTCTTCTGCTCTTATACAACTTTCTCTATGAGATTAATATTTCTAACGTACGGGTGAAAATATTAGGTTAAAATTAATCTATGTAAATATGTAAAGAAAGTCGGGTTACTTACACCATTTATAAGTCAAGAACGGCTGGACCGATTATTACAATTTTTGTTTCGTTAGATTTGTATTCGCCCTAAATAGTAAAATAACTATAAAAAACGAAAATATTCACGAAAAAAAACATTATGTAGGGGCGTTACGAAGTTCGCCGGGACAGCTAGTCTATATATAAAAGAAAGTCGGGTTAGTTACACCATTTATAAGTCGAGAACGGCTGGACCGATTTTTATGATCTTTGATTTGTTGTCTCCGTCTCGAATAGCAGAAATACTATACAAAACACGAAAAAAAAAAACAAAAATAGAAGGTTTTTATGAAAGAAAAATTTAAGAAAGTTGCGCAGTTTTTTTATAAATAAACTAAAAACAACGCGAACGAAGTCAGGAGGAAGAGCTAGTATGAAATAAAAATTGTCTAGTCCCCTTAATACTTACTCAAGAAAGCTATAAAAAAGTAAGTTTACCTAGAATCCCGAAATTAGCAAAAGCCTTTAGCAAGTACGATCAGCGTCAAAAGTCGATGACCGAAATAAAACATAAGAATACCCTGTAGAAACGCTGTTCCAGCAGTCACCCTGTATTAGTCACAAAAAATCTGACACACTAAACTCGAACCCGTATCGGGCTGGCTAAGCCCAAACTTCAAATAAACCCGACATTATCTGCTTAGACTTTGATAACTTTACCACAAATCGAAAATGTCCAGAAGATCCGATCCGTACCCACTCGACATGTTTTTATTTAAGGCAGAATGTTCAGTGCTGCGCGCGACAATAGGCTAGTTTCCTAAAAAAATCTAATTAGCCCGTCAGTTGGATTAACAGAAAATATTGGATACGCATTTCTTCTTTTCTCAATCAAACAAAAAATGATGAAGATATAGCCCGTTAAAATTTCCGCGTAACGTCACGCCTTGCGACACTTTTTAGCAACGCGTGACGTCACATGCTCCCATTCCCAAACTTTGATGCGGTTTATCTTAGTCATTTTTTGTTTGATTGACAAAAGACTTGAAATATGGGTCCAATATTTTTTGATAATCTAAATGACGGACTAAATAGATTTTTTTGACCCAGGAAACTAGCCTATACTCGCAGTATGAAAACGAGTGGCGCCTCTTCCGAGGGCCATACATTTTCATACTACGCGTATTATCGCAACAGCCGCGTGCGTCTGATTTGTATTCTGCTATTCGGGACGGAGACAAATTCAACAAATCAAAGATCATAAAAATCAGTCCAGCCGATCTTGGCTTTTATATGGTGTAACTAAGCCGACTTTGTTTTATATATATATAGATAATGTAGATAGATAGATAGATACTCTTTATTGTACACCATACAACGAAGTTACAATTTGTGTTTATAGAAAGATGCACAATTTAGGCGGTCTTATCGCTAAAAGCGATCTCTTCCAGACAACCTTCATTTAGAGGACAGATAAGAAGAAAGGAGAAAGTGGTAGTAGGAAAATGTAATTGAGAATACATGACATTATAAACATGGTGGGACATGACTGAACGTTATTAAGATGGTGCATGTTTCGTGTACACAAACGAGTTGAATTGAACGACGTCTAACGTAAAAACTAGTAAAAGAGCAGACCTACTGTATTCATTATAAATTATGCATAGACTTTGATAACTTGTACATTGAAAATAAAACCGCTACGCCAGCATCCGTCCGTAACTATCAAAGTTGGGGCAAGTAAATCCAATTTACTGGGATCATTGTGTGACACAAAGCTGTGCTACGTTTGTAGCTGGACACTTTACTGGTACGCCTTGGGAGTTTGAACAAGTAAGACCTGAGAAGCACTTTGTTGAACAAAGTTTAATTGTTTACGTCCAAGGGTTCTATTTACCTAATTAGGTTGTATCAACTAGACACTGCCCTGCTAAAAGCGTTTGCAGCACTTGGAATATCCACTATATTGAAAGTGCAGCAAACGTTCTTAGGCATTAATATTTATGGTATCTTTAGAGTAATTCCTGAATTGCGAGACTACTATTCCAAATCTAGGAAGCAAGGTAACTAATAATTTATTTTATAATTTGTTTTCAGTATTATTTTATTAAATTTATTTGCAATACATATACATCATTTTAAAAGGCAACTTGCCAAAACTCGGAGTGAAACCTAGAACTTTTGCATAGCCCGCAGGGTCTTTACCAAAAAGCAACAGGGCCTTACCGTGACCATAGATTAAATAATGGTTATGGGTATCAGAACTTAACTTCATATAATGCGCTTTAAAGCAACGGACGCATAGGCATCGCGTACGGATACGAAATCTCGAAACACACACAGGAGTTCGAGACGTCTGTGTGAGTTGCTCTACCATTTGTTCTGTGCCCTGGCCCCCGAAGTATGGTTGATTTATTACCGCCTGAAAAAACGTTAGGATTTCAAAACATCCCCACTGTACATGTAAGAGTTTTTTTCACAAGCAACTTCGGAACCCTAAAAGCCCGAACACGAAAAGTAAATCCTGTGTGAAAAAAAAAGCTTTAATTTTGCTGTCACATTTTTAATTTATTTACTTCAGTAAATTTTTAGACTTATATTAATAAGCTTCATTTTAACAGATTGATTGACTCAGTTTAACGATTGTGGACTTATGTCTAAGCCACTATTTTACCATCAAAATCACAAAATTACGCTTGTTTTGTTAGTGCTTAATTAGTAATAGGGTAGCGACATCTATCTCGCCACATACGAACTAAAAACTGACGTATCCTAAATCGAGATATTAAAGTTATCCGAGCGATTGAACATAGGTATAGGTACATAACAACATAGGTACAAGAACCCGACAACAACCGTCGGGCAGTAGCCCACCAGCCAGACACAACCCCGTCTGGTCGGAGAATTCTCCCCTTTCAATGGTTTATGAGGAACTTTAGACTCTGTTTCTCTCACCCCCAAAATAGAAAAGATTTCTAGAGTGCCAATGTCAAGTTTTTGACCCGGCTTATTTTGGCCCTACCAAAGCTATATTTTTAAGAGGTATATAAGTGCCCGTAAGAGAGCCTACATCTTTTATCTTCTATCTCCTATCTCCTATATATATAAAAATAAATTACTGTTCGTTTGTCTCGCTAAAACTCGAGAATGGCTGGACCGATTTGAATAATTTTAATCCTGAAATATTTGTGGAAGTTCAGGGAAGGTTTAAAAGGTAAGAAAATAAAAAAAAATACAACGAAAGTAGTAAAAAAACTATTTTATTTTCCTATGTTCGTACCTGTCAAACTAATTGGCGGAACGAAGTTCGCTGGGTCAGCTAGTACTGAATAAATGAGTATTAAGTATTACTGAGTATTAATTGTAAATCGTAACCCCTTACAGGTAAGTAAACTCGCCTAATATATCTTTCAAGTGAACGCAGCACCAAGTCCAGAGTCAGAGCGGTCGCGGTCGGCTTCTCGCTTTGTACTCTCAAATCGCACTTGGAGTGTTTCTGATTGACTGTGCTTTGCATTTTGAGTTTGGATTGAGGTTAATGCAAAAAGTTTCTCTGGCTTCAATTACTGTGCCATCATCATCATCATCATTTCAGCCGTAGGATGTCCACTGCTGAATATAGGCCTCCCCGATAAAGGAGAGATTGTCAATACTCGCCACGCTTGTCGGGCGGGTTGGTAAGCGCAGTTTTTCATAGTAATTTGCACGCAGACGCTGCTTCGTCGTGTCGTGGATTCGAATCCTTCTTGAGGCAGTTAAAATTTTTTCAAGTGAAAATATTATCCTTGATAACATTAAAAGTAGCCTAATGTCAAAATTATCCAAAAGAATCTCATTGCAAAACTTATCACAATACTTAGTCTGACAAAATCACTACAAGTCAAATAAAAAGTCAGGTTATTGTGATATTTAAGAGTCAGTAGTTTTGAAAATTAGTTTTTGATCGTCTACTTTTGATGCTGACTGTACTATCGACGATTTGTGCATTCGGCAATCCGTTGTCGACCTTTTATTTGCGAAATGTGCCAAACCCAATTTGAAATTGTTATTATATATTCAAATATTATTTGTCTTTACATAAAGCCTTTTAATTTCGACGTACTAGCACCTAACATTATGTAAGTAAAACGATTATCGTGTTTGACGGCAGCTAAGATACGTCATTAAGTTTTTTATCTTGTGTTTGACGTCAATGACAAACAATCAATTACTCCCACGGCTTCCTATCGGAGGAAAGTCTCTACGTCACTCATTGATCCTCCCACTGAATAAAGCTAATGAATGTTTACGGGTTCTGTAGAAAATCTAATAGAATATCTTGGAAAATGAAGGGTTTAATTACAAAGTAGGTGCCAGATTAGTTATTACTAGTGTTGCTGATTGATTCTCAAATATCGATATCGAGATCTGGTCTACAGTCTATCAATCTGACTGATAGTGTGTCCATCGTCTATACCACTACTACTAGTATGATAGTATGCAGGGACCTAAAAGGTTACCCGTGTCGGTTTTAATCGGTTAGAAACCCGACGTTTATGGTTAATCCATAAGGCGAATAGTGCCCCTAAATTAGCGAATCGACGCGTGTTAGTACGAATATCTCGGCGCTAGCCCACAATATTGTCCCGAAGCAGTGGTAGGATAAAACAATAATTGGGACGTGTAAAGGAGTTTAATTTAGGCCTATTTACAGAAATAAAATGGTTTTATTGGTTTTATTCCACGAAAATTCATTAAAAAACGGTTCATAACAGCGCGCAATGAAACGTGACTGTTACGACAATCGCTGTTACTTTAGATAGCGAAAATTGGGGAAAATAACTGGGGACGCAACTGTAAGATTAAAAAAATCCTACGCTCAGTTTATAGCTATCAAGTTGACCTATGAATCGACACTTAAACGAATTAAATCTTTCAAGTGGTTAAAAAGAAGAAAGAGAATTAGCTTTTTTTTTGTTTGTTTTTTCAATGATTTCAATATTTATTTTCTCCTGAAGTATAAGTAGAAACAAATACTATGCTCAGAATATTTTATAGGTCTGGACAATTCAAGTATATTTTTTAAATATTTTCCTAGTACCTAGTAGGCTTTTGAAATCACATGCTAGTTTACATTTGGCGACTACACTCGCCTTAAATACGGGTTAACGCAATCTTATAAAACCGGTTCCGGCCTAAGGTTCACTTTCGTAAATTATTTTCAAGCTTTCATACAATCTACTACTATTTCTATCTCGTTTTATTCGATTAATCAGTGATAATACAGGTTAACCCGATATGTATACGAGTTACCCTAAATACGGCTTAAGCGTCACGTCGGGTTAGTCGTCTAAGCGGTTGACCCTTAAACCCGGTTTTTCGATCCTTGTAGTAGGATTTGATGACCGTTTGGTGTTGTGTGGCTCGCACTCCGAACTTCAAAGACAGGAGGTTCCGATTTCGAAGGCCCGGAAGAGGCAAATGTTTGTGTGACGAGCACAACCATATTTTGTACCTAAGTCATAGCTGTTTGTAAATGTATTTAAATAAGTTTATCTGTTATCTAGTCGCCTTATTACAAGCTTTGCTTAGTTTGGGGCTAGATGATTGGTTTGATTGTAGAAAAAAAAGTCAAGTCGACACTATCGATATTATATGTTCGAAAAAGCAATATTATCGATAGAAATAGACCGATAGAATTAATTTTTATTTATACTTATAAAAGTTTTGAAAAATAATACTATCGTTAGTATCACATCACATCGGACCGTATCGGTTGGCGGCAGACAATGAAGCGTCTAAGGAGTCACGATCCTCAGCAATGGGGGAACGATTGAGAAGAGAGAGAAAAGAGAGTATCACATTGGTGTCTTTTATTATCGATACTGTCGATTCTATTGGTATATGTTAATAGTATTAACATGTCATCGATAATATCGATAACATAAAGTAGCTGTTAGTCGATATAAACTATCGATATTAAAACTATCGATTTTTCAGCAACACTAGTTATCACCAGTTCCACCCCATAGCTAATCGCCTTCGCTACCGAGATTTAATTACAGTGACATCATCAGGCAGCGGGGTGTGACGTCACAGATACGGGATCGGAAGTGACGCCTCAGGAGATAATATGGGGGTTACCTTCCGATCGGGTGAGGCCTAAATTACAAAAAAAAAGACCAAGTGCGAAACGGACTAGCGCATCGAGAATTCTATACAAACTTATAGGTATTTAAATAGTTTGTCTAAAACGAGAATCGAGTTTTAAAGAAACTACTTTAAGGTTTTCTGTTTTTTCCTTTACTTGTCCTAATAGTCATTGCTTCTTGCCACATTTATAACCGACTTTAAAAAACGAGGATATGTAAGTTCAGCGATCATTCGTTACTACGTTGACAGATTCTGGTAATTATTTTTTGTTTGAAAGGTAATACTTTCAGAATGGTCCCATATAAATTTGTTCTAATTCTGATGATGGGATCTATAAGAAAATCATCAAACATTGCATGAACTTTATACCACGCCAACTAATTTTTGGATCTATGTTACCCAATATTTGACAAATGTAAACCGATTTTGATGTTTTTTTTTTATATAATTCTAAGTCAACGGGAAGAACCCTACAGGTTTTAATTACCAGAAGGCAAAACCAGACGCATTTTTCATTGCGTTGACTTAGAAGTTTGATATTTTCACTGCTGCAAGAGATTGCAAACTTTAGTACTTTCTTCTACTTCTTCTTTAGTATGTGTATTTAGAAGCTCTTGAAGCTCTCTCCAGCTAACTCTTACTACGGCGATTCTTGTCCAGGCCAATCCTACCGTCTTTATTATATCATCCACATCTAGCTGGTGGTCTGCCGACATTTTGTCTACCTTTGTGGGGTCTCCAGAACAAGATCTTGTGACTCCATCTGACATCGTATCTATGGCATACCTGAATACCTATTTGTTATTAATTTCAACTTACGACCGAATACAAGTAACAAGAAAAGTAGGTATTTACAAAGTAGGTAGGTAGGTAAAATATGACAAAGATCAGACTTAAATACATAAAAATGTATTTAAGTCTATCTTTGTCATATTTTTGTGTTCTGGGCACGGTCCCTCTAGTTATTAAGTTAGTTAATTAACTTCTGGTGTGTAGTGGTGGTTGGCCAGACAATAGAACAGATTTAGACAATAGACCCTGGTCTATAATTGTCTTAGTCTGGTCTATTGTCTAAGTCTGGTCTATTGTCTAAGTCTGGTCTATTGTCTGGTACAAATGACCAGAAATTTAGTGTCACCATCTCAGTTCATTTGTACCAAGTTGGCGACCCTTCAGGGGTCTAATTACGTAATGACGAAAAGGAAATGATGGTCATAGCGCTGATACCGGCGGCCCGATCGTGTAATCGAAACTGTCGGATAAATTACGAGTGTCGAACGATTTGTAACACAAAAGAATACTTAAGTCATTGAAGTTTATAAGTGTTTTTATTTGTTTCAGGCACTGTGACACATACTCACGGATTCACGCTTTTAGACGATCGCTCAAAGTTTTTCACTGCAGGTAAACAGAAATCTTTATTTTTTTACAAACTGTACACAATCTATTTCAGATTTAAAATTAGTTTTGCAAGTAAACAAATAATATTAGACTAAATATTAACAAATTATGATAGCAGTAATGTTGCCGAACTACCTTAAAATTCAGTTACTGTAGAAATCTTATTAAATTTTCAAAAAGAAGTGACAATTATTATAGAACTGTAAGAAAGAGTCGAACGAATGAACGGTGGAACAAATGTCAGTATACTACTAATGCTCACTCAATCGTACATTTTACTCAGCATAAAAAAAATTTTTTGCACTCGAGAATTATAAATAATATCTAATGAATTGTTTTCATAATCACACCAATTATCTAGCACAAAACTAAGCAAGGCTTGTTTTATAGCGACTAGATAACGGATACATATACTTGAATACACACGTATAAAAACATCCATCACATAGGTACAAATGCTCGCGCGCATCGCACAAACATTTGCCCCTTGCGGGATTCGAACCTGCAACCGCCATGCTTTGTAGACCACTACACTTACATTACAGTTGTTTACCAATTTTATTATATTTTGCCTAGAGTTTGTTCCTAATTTATTTACTTCGTTCATTCTATTTATTGAAATTCCTACGCCAAGACTACACGTTTACGGAATCAAATTTATCGTATTTCAGAAATCACGAAATAACTTATAGAAAATCTTATTATTGTAATGATTATATCGACCACAGTACAAAAAGATGCAGAAGCATTGCTTTGTACTAAATTAGTCACGTGGACGTTTGCATCAGCTGAGTTCTTGCAACGTCTTATTTATCAAACAGTTGTAGTACTATTTTTTTGAACGCTCTTAGACCGTTTACGCATTGAATCCAATCTGAATCCGAACACCTTCATATAGGGCCGTCTTTATCCCATTGGAGAAGTACTTTGGAATAATGGGGCCCCTATGATTTTGACCGAGGACTTAGGCTTTATCGCCAAAAGATCTTTTAGACAACCTCAAATAGTTATAATTAGTTAGTTATACATATAATAAATGAATCTCTATTTCTCTTGGTCATCGCATCACGCGTGAACAGGTGGAACAATTTCGCTAATTCTTTTTTGTTGTGTTAATTTATTGTCAGGAGATGGTTCTTTTGAATGAAAAAAATAAGAAAGTTGCGCAGAAAATCCTTTATGAATAAACTAAAGACCACAAGAATGAAGTCGCGGGCAACAGCTAGTCGTTAATGAATATTGGTTTTTCGGTTGGTGATCTAGTAGAAATTAGGGGTCCCCCTTCGATCGCGGGGCCCACAGTGCCAAGTGGGGAAGAGGGGCCCTTGGCTTCATTAAATAGCACTACAGTTAATATCGGTATATTTCTCGAAATAGGATCGAATGCAGTGAAACTGGTCCGTTAAGTAAAACTACGAGATTTTAAATATTAAGATAATAAACAAAAAAAAATTCTTTTGATTTTGTTTCGTTTTGATTAATAATTTTAGTGGCTAACATAAACAGAAACATAATATTGCATTTCTAGCAACGGTTGGCTGTTTAACTTGTTGGCTGCCAAGTAATAACTTAGTGGCAAGAGACTGGTATTGACACCAATACCGTATTAATTCCATATCCTCCTCCTTGCATCGGTTTCCTCAGTGCTGAGGGTCGTGATTGCCTCGATGGAGTACCCTGTTTCGGACTATCTGGCGCCATCTGCTTCGGTCAATCGCAGAGTGCAGAGCATCATGGATGGTAGTGTCTAGGGTCTTGCGGATCTGGTCCGTCCAACGCGTAGGGCTTCTTCCTCTCGATCTCTTGCCTTAGACTTTGCCAGTGACTATCAGTCTCTCCAGGTTGTCACCGTCCTTTCTGGCAATGTGGCCGAAGTATTCTAAGATTAATTCCATATAAACAATAATAAATACCATTATCTCTGAGTTCGATTCTCGGTCAGGTCAATGGAGAAAACGAACTTGTCTATGTTGTCTCGGGTCTGGCTGTTGTGGTGCCGTCGTTGCTTCCGATTCCTATAACACAAGTGCTTTAACTACTTTCCTTGTGTATGTGATGTCCAATATTTATTTATTTATTATTTTGTTACGAGGTACCAAAATAAGGTTATAGTTACTTGGGGAGTCTCTCTACTCTACACACCCAGACAAAAACCAATTTAGAAAAGTTCGTTTACTAATTTGACTTGGCCGGGAATCGAACCCTTGTACCCAGTGCAAAAATGACAGTTACCTCCACTATCTATGTATGACTATGTGTCTGTGTCAACTATGGCTTTTAGCAGCATATCTACTGGACCTATTTGTAGTGTAATCTCAACCAAAGCATATTTACGATATAGCTCTATTATTTGCGTGAGTTACCTAACGGATCCAGTTTATCAATCGATGGTGTTAGTGCCAACAGATGCCGGGCGTGGCGCCAGAATCGTTACCAGAAGTTTTAGGCTTGTTTCCCAGTGAGAGCGCGTCAAGTGAATCAGGCCGGCAGCGATGTGAGATGCCTTGCATGCATGGCACTTAGCGTCTGAGTAAGACAGCAATATGAAAGAAACGTACAAACATAATTGGGACCGCCTTCGGTTAGACAACTAGAGAGACTGCTAAACGCGCTGACCGTGCGAAAATTGAAGTTTTGGTTAAAAATCGAGCCTTCATCACCATCATCATCATCATCATTTCAGCCCTAAGATGTCCACTGTTGAACAAAGGCCTCCCCTAATGACTTATCATCAGGGGGGATTGCCAATACTCGCCACGCTTGGCAGGCGGGTTGGCGAGCGCAGTTTTTTATAAGATTTCGCACGAAGACGCTGCGGCCCGTCTCGTTCTACAGGAATTAGTCGCCTCTTACGATACGCCTCCTGTTAGCGAGTTGGCGAGCGAAAAATCGAGTCTTAAATACCGTAAAATTAAAAAACTTAACTTTTTGTGTTCAATCAGAAACGAATCTAGTTTACAAAAACCACTATTGTCCAACCATTATTTTAATAATAAATAAAATTAAATTTAATAAAACGCTCGTAACGGCGCGTGCACGATCGCATTGCCTCTGAACTATAAAGTGAGGTAGTTTTGGGTTTGAATATTGTTAGGGGCAAAGCGTTTGTACCACTTTTAACCGAAATGAATTATTCTGGTTCACTATAGTTTAAGTTTTTGTTTTTAATTTGGGATTAGATATTATAATAAAAGCATTCAGTTAGCTTTGAATTGATATCTTTCACTGTCACCGACCTTACTTAGTTCTACTTATTCATTCTTTAAATTCCCTTTGTCAAGAAGCCAAATGTCCAAAATACAGTTTATACTTTGTGCTTTTGTACATAGAGTCTAATTTTGAACTATAATTTCCATACATAGTTTTCTTGACAAATAGAGATGTGTCATAAAATTGACAGTATGATGTCCCGCCAAAAAATTTGTAAAATACCATTCGTCGAAAATTTACGATAATTGTTTCAATAGTTACACTTAAAAAAATATATGACGATAGCACAGTCTTAGTATAGAAATCTTAATCGGGTAAGGGTACGGTGAATCAGAATCAGAAACTTTATTTGCGTAAAACATGGTATCTAAGGATGTCAAAATTTATAGGGAGCACATAATTCGCTATCAAAAATGCTGCGCTGGCCAGTAGGGGAGACCAGGGATAATTGACTAGAGTAGGTTGACTAACTGTCAAAAACTAGACTCATTTGACAGTGACAGTCAACTACCTATGGTCGGTCTCCCCTACGTGGCCACCACTCTATTAGAATCTTTCTGCCCCATCGGTCGTCAGTTTATTTTTTTTATATTGCCCAAAAATGAGATTGAAAACAACCAGTAGGAAATGATTAATTATTTTAAGGGGCAAAATTACTAAAGTGAACAAGGCATTTGTTGCCCAAAATATATATGTGATACTGTGCCTGACAAGCCATGTAAAGCTCTGTTTAAATCATAAAATATTTGAACACTGCCCTGCCTCTATATTTTCGAAGCAGCATAATTCATCATAAGCTGGATGCAGGCCGCTTCTAACCGGCCAATCTGAAAGTCAATGGGGGAGGCCTCTGTTTAGCAGGAGACGTCCTATGGCTAAAACGATGATGATGATGATGATGGTAATCCATCAAGCAGAATATTAGTTTGTTCACACAAACCAAAGGTTTTTACAAAAAAACACTAGAAATGGAAATAGGTTGGTTTCTGTAATTATTCCCAGGAGTGCACGGTTACGCAAAAACTGTATTTGGATATGTACGTCAAGTTACGATAAAATACCTCATAATATTATTAAAGACCCACAATTAAATCTAAAAGGCTTTTTATACAATACAATAATGTTTATATTTAATAATAATTAATTATTTTTAATAATTACTTACTTATTATTCATCAGCTCAGGTAATAATGCTTTTTATAAAGATGGTCAGGACTTCGCGATCACAAGTCAAAAGTAATGTACTTCATCATATTAAATCTTGAAAAAAATTAGATTTTCGAAGTCAGCAACAGAAATATAGACAGATTTCCCTTGACGCACAAATTGGAAAATTTAATTATTTGAAAATTCTCGCTGAGAGCTTTTATATGACCGCCTACTGTTTAATCATATTTCCTGTTCTATCACATCTTATGGAATTAAAATACTTATAAATAAATGGAGCGAATGTAGCTTAGTAGTTGAAGTCTCGCCACAACCGTGGGTCGTGAGTACGAATCCCACGTACAGTCAGCATTAAAAATAGATGATCAAAAAACTAATTTACAAAACTACTGACTTCTAATGTCACAATAACCAGACATCTGGTGACGACCGTCTGGTGTAGTGGTTCGCGCTCCGGACTACAAAGCCAGAGGTTGCGGGTTCGAATCCCGCAAGGTGCAAATGTTTGTGTGATGAACACAAGCATTTGTACCTGAGTCATGGATGTTTATAAATGTATTTAAGTATATTTATCCGTTATCTAGTCGCCATAGTACAAGCTTTGTTTAGTTTGGGGCTAGCTAATTGGTGTGAATGTGGAAATTATTTATTTATTTATTCTTTATTCGATTTTTGTGTAGTGATTTTGTCAGACTATTGGTTTGACAATCATCATCATCATTTCAGCCATAGGACGTCTACTGTTGAACACAGGCCTCCCCCAATGACTTCTAGTGACAATAGAAAGGTTAAAACTATTTCAATGAGATACCAAAAATAGTGTTTCAAATAGTCGATATTACTATGCATTCAACAATATCTAAATCCAGCTCCGTATATTATGGATTGTACACAAATCATTTGAGTGCTATTCATTACATTTTCAGGTTTAGTTCTGAATTTTGATAAACTATTTATAGTTATTGCATTCCGTTTTGCGTGAATTGTTTGTGCAGAATCATTGAATGTGGCACAATCTGTTTTACTCCGAATCACTTAACATATTGTCTGTCCACAAAACAGAGAGTAAAGGTAAATTTTATAAAAAATAAAAACTGACTAAAATAACAACCGGCCGATGCAAACAAACATGTAGTATGTAAATAGTTAATGAGAATGGAATTTTTTTTGTTTGTTTTGTAAATACGAAATTACTGTTTCTTTACTTGTACTAATAAATTGCTTCTGACAAATTTCAGAATTTTATGTTGATCAACGGAAGGTTTTTTGTATGGGTTTGTATGTCCTTGCGAGTGCCAAATATGCAGCATAAACAAACAGCCGTATTTTTTTGATTTTGTTGACTTAGAAGTTTTTTTTTTACAGCGCCAAGGATTGTAGACCTGATATTTGGGATTAATTTAAATCTGATACTACGTGTTTCTAATAAAAAGGGTCTTGACAGACAGACAGACAGACGGGCAACAAAGTGATCCTATAAGGTTTCCTTTTTACATTTTTAGATCAAGGTGGGTTCCGTTCTTAAATAAACAAAGCCAAAGGCCTTACTTAACCTTTTGGATGAAGAGACCTCATGAAACTGTATAAAAATAAAATTTATTGCTGGGCTTAATTTGACAAAGCGCCTCAGTGTTATGCATGAGTTTCGGGTCTAAGCCTGGGAAAACCAAGTCGGAATTTTAGTATGTATTTTAGAGTTATCTAAGTCTTAATTGGGTAGTAATTGAATGTTTGTTGTTACACTTGTGCATTACTCTAATTTTGGTACTCAAATACAACCTTTTTATACGTGACAAACATCGGATAAAAAATATCCTACTAGCTGTGCCTGCGGCTTCGCTCACGTGGAATATGATTTGTTACACCCTATATTACTCGCTTAGGAGACTGAATAAAAATAGTAGCCTTGCTCGTAACGTCCTGCGAAGGTTCAAGCTTTTTCCGTACAAAATTTTATCAAAATGGGTTCACCTTTCACTACAAAAAGTAGCCTATGTCCTGTCCCAAGTTAGTCTATCTCTGTACCAAATTTCATTCAAATCGGTTTAGTAGTTTAGGCGTGAAAGCTTAACAGGCACACAGTTACTTACTTACACATTTATAATATTAGAAGAGATACAAATGAAAAATACATCTGTCGCAAAACTAAAGGTGGCGTATACTGGATCTCGAGTGGAGTCCCACGCCTCGACCAAACTTAGTGTAGGACGCCCACCAGCTCGATGGACCGACGACCTAAGGAAGATGGCTGGTAATGGCTGGAAAAAGCGGAAGTTCGTGCACCTTGGCGCTCTTTGGGGGCTGCAATAGACTGACATGATGATACTTATTTGATTTATTTATTTATTACAGGAAAACCAGGGTTTACACATTATAAAAATATTACAAAATAGCAACCATTAAACCACTTATAATGTCTTCACAAGAAGCGACGAGCTAGAAATTAAAAATCATATCGAAACATAGCTAACAACTTCAAGAATCCAACGCACAAAACTTATTGATAACAATAGAATAAAATAAACTATTTAATTTTTTAAAAGCGCATGCCTAACTGCCGCCTCGCTGCACCAACAGTGGTGTGGTGAATGTCAAATGTCATCACGTTAAGAAGTTAAATAGGACATCAATTTCCCTTAAAAACGGTTGTACTTATGTATTTGAGGACCACAATCAATTCTTAAGTGGTTTTTCGTATTTGGAAATGCTCGTTGTACAGGCCATACCCTAAATTAGTGCAAACGCAATTTATTATTTACGCTCGTCTTAAATTTATACAAAGAGGTAATATTTGTCTTTCTTTTGTCTTGTCTCGCGTGTCCGGGCAGCAGCACGCGATGACATTATAGACTTGGGACAACCACAAAGCGCTGACGAGTGGCAAACTAGTTTTTACACATTTACAAATCACTTCAAAGAGGAGGAAGTCTAATTTGACAAAACAATTTTTTTACTCTGTTTTTTTTTATGGACAATCCGCTCTTTAAGCAAAGCAGTGATTCTGCCAATGTCGAGTGTATATTTGATATAGTTGACAATAAATAAAGGGTGTTTAGTTTTTATTGCTTTTCTTGGATTCAGTGGAGGCTACTCTCCCCGTAGAAGCAGGTTTCAAGACGCTATCGGGTCTAATGCAAGTTGTTTTGAGACAAGTCACTTGACACTCGATGCAGCGTTGAATACAATGATATTTCTATAATTTCAGATCTTCTATCACTTCACAAAATATTGGAACACAGATTACACCAAACTTGCAATAAAAATCATTAAAATAGATCGACCAGCTTTTCGTTCGACTGCCCCCTACCGAATCACTTTATTCTGATATTTTTTATTGGGAAGTTCAATTTTGATGACTACTTTTATAAAAGGGGTTAGGTTAAAGATCTATTTCTCGTTAAAATCTTGACGACCTTAATGACAATCAAAATACCACTAAGCCTTTGCAATACAAAATACCTTGCGACATAAAGTTATCATCATCATCTATACGGTCAACCCCGGTTGCGTCCAAAGCCATTGCTTTGGAGCCCAGGGTCCGCTTTCCTTGATTTGCTCCTCCACTTCGCGCGGTCTTGAGCGTCTCTAGTTGTGAGATCATTGGCACGCATGTCAGCCCTCACAACGTCAAGCCAGCATTTCTTGGGTCTACCCCTTTTGCCAAGACCTGGCGGTGGCGGCATGGCCAGACATTTGTTTCCTACGTAGCTTGCAGGTTTCCGCAAAACTTGCGACATAAAGTATAATATTGTAAACTTGTTCTCATTGTGCAAGAAAAAGTAAGTCTATATTAAACATTAACCCTTGTTGGTTTCGGTTTTTATTTATTTGGTACATATCCCTAAAAATGAAACTACCATCTTCTTCTGTCACGTTTTCCGTGATTGGTCGAGTTTCGCATCACTATTTGTTAACGTCTTCTTGTAAAAGAGCCTTTATCCGGTTATAAGGATCGCCGTCCAATGAAATAGAAGCAATTTTTTGTTTCATTTTTTTTAAGGAAATCAATTATTTTTAAATAGATTTGACTTTTTGACTAACCACTGATTTGACGTTTTCTTGTATTTTTCCAATTCAAAAAAATAGTATAAACGGCGAAGTCTAACATTACTAAAACTTATTAAATCCTAAACTTGTTTTTGTTTTCTTGCTAAATAATATTTGTCGGCTTAAGAAACGCTGGGAACAATTTTCTCTCCTCCTTTATGTTATACTATACTATAAGCTAGTAACCACATATAACTCTATCATCATGTTAAACAACTTTTCCTCTATGACTTTTGCAAAAACGTCGCGCTTTCCACTCAAGATCACATCAACCCCATCGGTTCTACGGCAAATGTGTCCAGCCCACTACCACTTCAGTTTGCTTATTGCTCGTCTGACTATAGTCATTAGATAATGACAATTAATGTCCCAAATTCCGGTTAAAAACGTTTAAAATTAAAAATCTTATAGCATGCAGTGTGTACGTGTCTTAACCGTTTTATCCTCCCCGTGTCGGGTTCCGGGTATCTGTCAGTCACACTGCGAGGTGTGGACGTTAATGGGTGTAAGGGATGCTGATGGATTGCTGCAAAAATTAACCTTTTTGAGGTCCGTACTGTCTGAGATTGTGTGTCTTGTCTATCCTCCTAATTTCTATGTGATATTTTGTAGAGAAATTTATATTTTTAGATGATTGCAAAACGTAATCATAACTACTTGTTAGTAAATAAATTTTTAAATTGTGTGTGTAATTGTTTACTTACTTCAATATTATTTTACAGAACAAAGACATCTCTTTTTTTTCACGCAGTTCAGCATTGTAACGACGTTTTTTTACCTAATGCATTTTTTTGCGATAGGGCAGAGAAGTTCTAGAATGGAGGCGCGTACGCGTACCGGCAAGCGCAGCGTAGGACGTCCACTCAAAGGTGGACAGACGACCTGATAAAGTTCGCAGGAAGGCGCTGGATGCAGGCCGCTTCCAACCGGCCAATCTGGAAGTCAATGGGGGAGGCCTATGTTCAGCAGTGGACGTCCTGTGGCTCAAATGATGATGATGATGAATACATTTTTTTTCTTATTGTGTCTTACCGATAAAATCACGACAGTAGTATTTATGGTAAAAGGGAACTCTCACAGCTAGGTAATTGGTAAATTACCGAGTAAACTTATAAAATGTAATTACTTAGATGAAGTTTGTAGGTAATTATGTAAAACAAGTAGCAAATAGCACATATTGTGACGAGTAACTACGGAACCCTTGATTGTGGCCCGATACGCACTTAGCCGGTCTTTATGGTACCGTAGCCAAATGGCAAAAAGCGGAACCCTTATGGATTCGTCATATCTATCTGTCTGACTGTCTGTCCGTCCGTACGTCACAGCCACTTTTTTCCGAAACTATAAGAACTATACTGTTGAAACTACTTGGTAAGTAGATGTATTCTGTGAACCGCATTAACATTTTCACACAAAAATAGAAAAAAAAACAATAAATTTTGGGGGTTCCCCATACTTCCGAACTGAAACTCAAATTTTTTTTTCATCAAACACACGTGTGTGGTCTTCCAAAATGATAATTGAGATTTCTAAAATAAATTTTTTTCACTTCCAAAGTAGTAAAATGTAACTTCTAAAATAAGATAATGATAAAACTTTTTAAAAAAATATGATGTACATTACCATGCAAACTTCCACCGAAAATTGGTTTGAACGAGATCTAGTAATTAGTTTTTTTTTAATACGTCATAAATCGTAAACCGCAATTTACCTTTCATTCAATCAACTCAAATATAAAAAAAAAAAATAGACGTTTTGTGGTAGGTTGACGAGCTGTCGTCTGTACCTACAAATTTGTACGGAACCCTCGGTGGGCGAGTTCGACTCGCACTTGTCCGGTCTTTAACGGTTTATTCCACAGAACAGAAATGACACGCTACGCTCCGCAGTAGTTTATTCCAACACATTTTTTGAAAAAGGAATGATTAAAAATGTGATTTAAACAAATAGCAAAGGCACAAGTCTTCACAATAAACACAAACAGCCATTTCATAAACGTCATTGAACTTTAAGAAAGCCTTTTAAATATGATACCTACTCACTAAAATTGTGTATTTTTAAACGCTATTTAGAGATAATCAACAGATAAACATATAAAATCAAGCAAGCTCTTACGAGTATAAAGGTTAATTAAGAAAATGGCTTCCACCTAACAGCTGACTTTTGATTCTGAATTTTGTTCAGTCAAAAGTGTTTTTTTACAATCGCCTTTTTAGCTAATTATATGTAAATAAGAGAGGTAACTACATTAAAAAACTTTTATTTGACCACTTTGTCGGCATGATTAATATGTATACTCATGAGAATTACGGCTTTCTAATACAAAGTCTCTACGCTAAGCCGCAGATTGACAGACAGATAGACTGACATGACTTTGACTACGGAACCCTAAAACCGTAGGTGAGTTTAAAAATTTGTGTATTTTAAACGTTTTTGAGGAGTTTCTGTCTGTACATTGACCTTGTTGCGAAATTTTTCATTAAGTCCAACAAAAGGGCCCTAGATTTACGGGCAGATCACCGTATTATTATATCCCTCAACACCCAGCTAACCCGGTCTCGGTGGAACGAAATATGCAGGCCTTTGTGTTAGAAAATAGCTATTGTTCGTGCCTTTGTTTGAAAGAAAAATGTTAGATATCATTTTTCGTAGACATACATCCATGGGCGCCGAGAGAAAAGAAAACCCAAGGGGTGCAGCCTTTAGTTTTCATGTGGATTTTCTTAAAATATACTTAAAACTCGTAGCGGCAAACGTGCTGTAGGACGCCCCCCAGCTCGATGGACCGACGACCTTAGAAAGATGGCTAGCATCATTAAAGGTGGGATACCAACATCTTCATGACTGGCAGTGGCTGACTGAAAAAAGTGGGTGATCGTGCTTTTTGGCGGTTCCCTAAAGAGTAGCAAACGCGTTTAATGATTTCTTTTCTAATATACCAATTGCTACAATTAATAAATTAAACTCTACGCCAGGTCTTGCGGAAACTTTTTTGAAATCAAATGTGGATGAATGCAATTCTTCCCTAAAGTTTAACATATGTTAATCCTGATGTTATTGTTAAAACATTTAGAGAGCTGAATATGAAATAAACTGAAGATTTATGGGGCATTTCAACTAATATAATTAACCATATAATCGATAGTATAGCAACTCATCTTGCTTGTATATTTGTGAACCAGTGTATTGATGAAGGTACGTTTCCTAATTTAATGAAATTTAGTAAAATTATACCATTATTTAAATCCGGTGATAAAAGTGATCCCTCCAACTTTAGACCTATATCAATACTACCAGCTCTTAGTAAAATATTTGAAAAGATAGTCTTCAATCAACTCTTATCACATTTTAGAACTAACAAACTGTTGCATGAGAAGCAGTTGAGTTTCACCAAAGGTAGAAACACAACTGATGCTGGAGTTGCACTCCTTAAGCATATCTTCGATGCTTTTGAAAGAAAACAAGATGCTTTAGGGGTTTTTTGTGATTTGTCTAAGGCTTTCGATTGTGTAGATCACAAGACTTTACTAATGAAATTACGGCATTATGGTGTCTCAAATGATTCAGGTAAATTGTTAGAGTCGTACCTCACAGATAGAATTCAAAAAGTTAATGTCAATGGAACTGACTCTTCTGGAGCTCCAATACGCTTGGGTGTGCCCCAGGGCTCTATATTGGGACCTCTATTATTCCTAATCTATATAAATGACCTTCCTTACTTCACTAAAGATCTTTGTGAGATAGTATTGTTTGCAGATGATACATCATTGATTTTTAAAACTGACAGAGGTAAAGCTACCTTTGACGATGTAAATAGTGCTCTCTCTCAAGTAGTACGCTGGTTTACAGCTAACAACCTGTTGCTAAATGCAAACAAAACTAAATGCATTAAATTCACTATGCCCAATGTGAGGCAGGTCAGTACGCATATTAATATGTCAGACGATCATATAGATGCAGTCGATTCCACAATTTTTTTGGGAATTACATTAGACTCCCGGCTCCAATGGGGTCCCCATATAGTTGCCCTGTTAGGCTCAGTTCAGCGGCTTATGCAGTGAGGAAAATAAGGCTTTTAACTGATGTCGAAACGGCAAGACTAGTATACTTTAGTTATTTTCATAGTTTGTTGTCGTATGGTTTACTGCTATGGGGCTCTGCTGCTGACATTGAATCAATCTTTGTGTTGCAAAAAAGAGCCGTACGTGCAATATACTGTCTTGGACCTCGTGACTCTCTGAGGGAGATTTTTAAAGATATTAATATATTAACAGTAGCCTCTCAATACATTTTTGAAAATATTATGTACGTTCGAAAAAATCAAAGTTTGTTTAGCTTAAAAAGTGATTTTCATCATTATAATACTCGTAATAAAAATAAACTTGCCGTTCCGAGCTTCAGACTACACAAAGTTGGTAATTCATTCTTGGGGAAATGTATTAAATTTTTTAATAAAGTTCCACAGACTCTTGTTGAACTACCTGTACATGAGTTCAAAATTCACATTAAAAAAAACCTTATGAAAAAAGGGTATTATAAGGTAGACGATTATTTGAACGACAAGAGTGCATAGACTTAACCTGCTTAGCTCGCACTTACTTCATGTCTTGTAATTGTATTTCGTGTAAAAAAGGCTGACAAAGGTGACTGAGTTTGTTGCGCCGTTTCTTCTCATCACCAGCCGATATGTAGTCCCGAAGCGGTGGTAGGGTAAAGCTATATTTTGGGACGTGTATAAGTGCCCGGAAGAGGGCCTATATACTGAATAAATGAGTATTAATGAGGTTAGATCCAGCAGTGGACTGCAATAGGCTCACGTTATGATGATGATGATGATGACTAATAGTAAGCTAATGTTGATTTCGAGATTTCCAAAGAGTGCAAATACACTATCTGGAAACCCCTGACAAAACCTATGCGTATGTCGCAGCCAACTGGTTACAATAGCCGTTTAATTGCACGGCTAGCCCTTTCATTGAACATCGCCATTCAACCAAATACCTAAATGTTAAATGGTTCGGCTGAACACAACGTTCAACAGAAAAGCTAGACAACACTTAGCTAGCTAGTTCATCATCATCATCATCATCATTACAGCCATAGGAGGTCCACTGCTGAACAAAGGTCTCCCCCAATGACTGATCATCGGGGGGGATTGCCAATACTCGCCACGCTTGGCAGGCGGTTTGGCGGGCGCAGTTTTTTTATAAGATTTCGCACGAAGACGCTGCAGTTAATATCTAGCTAGTTAATTATCAATAAATTTTAATTCCTTCTCCTTAATAAAATTGAAAACTTATTTTGGTTATTTTTCTCACCACAAAACAACCCGCTACGAATCAAACGGCTGTTAACCAGGCTGCGACACATACAATTAAATTTTGTAAACTGTACACCAGACAAAACACCAATGTGTTTTAAAGTAAGTAAGTCACAAGATACCAGACAATTCTGGTATCTTGTGACTTATGGACTTACTTCGAGACCATGCCAATATTAGTGTATAGTCTAGTTTATATTTATTTATGTATATGACTCTTTAACTTTCGTACATAAAGTGCATTCCTATTTAAAATAGCTAGTTCCAATTTTGTTTTTTGGCTGTTCATTGCAAGTTTTTTTTTCTAAACAACAAAAACAAAACACAAAACAAATCCGTCAAGTCATTCTCCAGGTTTCGCGAGATTAATAACGCAAAATTAACAAGTAGTAAGTTTATTACAATCGTTGCCACCTTGCGTACACCGTAATTTGTCATGAATACAAAGGGTCCCTGGTTTTGAAATAAATCTGAAATTGCGCCCATATTCTGCACAGACAGTTTATAAACATCCTAGGCACTCACCGAGCACAAAAGAGGCCGACATTATGAACAAAGGTTAGTCCGTGCGTTGCCTCAGGACAATGACTTGGACTATGCCGAAGCTAGGAAACGTCATGAACTTTTATCTATATTTATAAAATATCAACTTATTACTATATTTTTTATAGTTATTTGTAAAATATCAACAACCTCCTAGGGGCCGATTCTGGTGCTCAAATACAACAACTTTTCTATGGGACCAACATAGAAATCGCAAAAAAAAACACTTCCCCATACTAAGCCGCCACCAGCTGACATCAGTTTGTATGGAGAATGAAATTTTTTTTTTAGATCGTAGGTACCAGCATTAAAAGTGAATTAAAATGTATTGAAATTTAACCAGCTTGCTGAGTGTCATTTAGCTGTACTATTGAACGTTGTGTTTAGCCATTCGGCTATTTGACATCTAGGTGTTTGGTTAAATGACGTTGTTCAATGAAAGGGCTAGCCGTGCAATTAAACGGCTATTTTAACCAGTTGGCTGCGACATATCCGTATCCGCGAATTCGATAGAACTTTTTAAACAATCCGTCATAACTCTGTCACGCTGGAGTGTGTTCCTATTGGCCCCACTCGAAAGGTCGTTCAACTCGGTAATAGACGGACGATTGCTTGCTAATTGAGTGATCCGTGCTAATGTGTTGGCGATTCCATTCCGGATTGCCACTCAATTGATAATTGTGATGTGATTTTGATGACCCGATTGCCTCAAGGTGTTTCGCTTTGACCACATGTAGTTGTAGTAGTAGTGTAGTAGTTAGTTGTAGGTTCGGCTGCTGGTGTGATCGATCCATATATTACGCTCACAGATACTAGTCTCACAGAAAAAGGTATTTTATTTGTGCAGCTAGCTCATTCTTTTACTTAATGGTGTCGGACCAAATTACCATATGGTAGATTGCCCCTCGACGTCTTTAGTAAACAAACGGCTGAAGAGATTTTCATTAATCACATTAAGAACGTCACCTACAAGGTGGACAGACGACCTGGTAACGGTTGCAGGAAGCCGCTAGATGCGGGCCGCTTCCAACCGGCCAATCTGGAAGTCACTGGGGGAGGCCATGTTCAGCAGTGGACGTTCTATGGCTGAAATGATGATGATGATAATGACATCAAAGAACACTCTCAATCAAGTGACTTTTTAAACAAGAAAAACCGGTTCGTCCGTTTGGGAGTTACGGTGCCATAGACAGACACACAGATATTACAGATGCACCCGTTAAACTTATAACAAGCCTCATTTTTCGTTTGGGGTAAAAAATCTTTGTGTTAGGTTAAACGTGGGACATATATCTACAAGATGTTCTCCTCGTGATGGTAATTCATATTTATTATGGGACCTGTAATCGTCAGGACGTCCACTTGTGAATATAGGCTACCCTAACCGACTTCCAGATTGGCCGGTTGGAAGCAGTCTGCATTCAGCGGCTTCCTGCGACCTTATCCAGGTCATCTGTCCACCTTATGGGTGAAGGTCCTAAGCTTCGCTTGCCGGTACGTGGTCTACATTCCAGAACCTTTCTGCCCCATCGGCCGTGAGTTCTACGTGCTATGTGCTGCCACTGCCATTTCACCCTGCTAATCCGTATTTAATAATGATGTACAAGGTGATTTTTTTCTCGATTTTACTTTTTCACAATATATTTTTAACTTTTTCCCAAATACAAAGATTCGGAAAGAATATTCCCCGATCATAAATGGAAGGATGGAACTGTAAACCGAGTTCGAAGCGAGTTCTGGATCACAATTCAAGTTGCCCATACTTTTGTAATGGTCAATACACTTTTGTGAAAACTAAAAAAACTATTAAAGTTTTGGTGCGAATTCGCAAAGTTAAGAACTGTTTTAAATTTCAGCAGGCTGGGACGAACAGAACGTTGGTGGTAAGGTTGGTGCAGCACTACATAACAAAATGTATTTATGTATTTTCTTTGTATTTTCAATATCTATAAAACGCTTATATATAAGTATTTTTTGAGCTTAAACTTGAAGATTTTAGTAGTTACCAAGTACTACTGAAGATTTTCCAATTAATGTATCCACCGGAACGTCAATGCCGCGAACTGTCAACATACAGAAACGTCACAACGCAAGGCAAGTATGCTAGTCACCCGGATTACATCTTGTAAAGTTAAATTCACTTCTGCGAAAATGTTCCACTTACGATTACCATATTTTGAAGTAAATTAAATCAAATCAAATCATTTATTTGTGAATCAAATATGTATTATTTATATTTCCAAGATTTAAATAGACACATACAGAAGAGGTAGACCCAAGAAAAGATGGTGGGACGATTTAGTTAACCTGATAAGGGATTGGGAGTTATTGGCGATAGATAGAAATCGATGGAATAGTCTGGAGGAGACCTTTACCTTAGGCCCAGCAGTAGGATTGAATAGGTTGAAAAAAAATTACATTTAGATTTACAAGCTATGCTGATAGAGAGGTGTGTTACGAAATTATCATTTTTTATATGTTACATTCATGACGATCGCGTGTGCTTTTTGATTGATCAGATTCCACGAAAAATACACTAGGCTTTTTTCTTAGTAAGATTTAACTTATATATTTTTACCATAAATCAATCAATCAATATTGGACGTCACATACATTGCTCTGATCCTACCTATAATAAGTAGCTTAAGCACTTGTGTTACAGAAATCAGAAACAACGACGGTACCACAACACCCAGACCCGAGACAAATAGAAAAGTTATTTTTCTACATCGACCATCTAGATGATAATTTACGTTTCAATCTGATAAAAACATGCTCCTCAATTTGTCACACAAATGTCTTTAACATAAAACTAACCCTTCCCTGCCGGTGTAACGAGCCAACACAATCTAGAACAGGGTCAAGCGGTCCCATTCGTCCCCTATTTCCGCACCGGTCCTATTTGCCCCACCCCACCTGCTGGCGTCGTTTATAAGGTGCAGCGGTTATTTCCTCTTAATATCCGAAACATATTATGTATCCGAAACACCACTGACTAATGACGGAATTTCTGGAGATGGCGTACTTATGATTTGAATTTAGAATGAAGATTCTATTTAGGGTTGGGGCATACGCTAAAAATATTGTACGAATATCCAGTGACTGGTTGTCACTTGAGTGGCAGTAATTTCAAAATTGAATAAATGAATAAAATATTTCAAATCAGAGCAATGTGTGTGATGTTGTAAAAAAATAAAAATAAATTGTCCATAATTGATGTTTTTTTTACTAAAACCAATAAAACTAATATATTTCTACAAATCAGCCTAAATTAAACACTTTTACACGTCTTTATTTATTTTATTACCCAACTACTGCTTCAGGACAATATGGTAGGCTAGCGCCGAAAAGAAGCAGCGCAAAAACTCGGTGACTGCTGTCAGCCTCCTTTTAAATTGTATGTTTTCAAGAAAACAACATGTACCCGTGCGTGCAGGGTAGTAATTTCAGATATTTTTGTCATTTAAATAGTCACACAAAACAAACAGTACAAAGAAAAAATACAATTGGAATGGTACAGTTTCGGCCGTCTTGTCATAGAAGCGATCTCTTCCAGACAACCTCCAAGTAGAGGATAGCTTAAAAATTGAAAGGGGGGAGGCGGTAAAGAGTCTAAAAATATTGAAAGGGAAAAAAAATAATAATTATGTATAAATAATATTAAAATATAGGTATTACAAAATAAATAAAATACATACTAACTTATTATTACTTAAAATAATAACCATAAGTACATAATATAAATACATAATGTGGATATGGATCTCATAACCAAAAATGTTAGAAATACTTTTAAAAAATTAAAAGAAAGAAACATGAAATACGAGTAACTAAAGTGCAAGCAGTCAAGTTTTGAGTCTTTTAAAAATAATCTAGATTGATTCAGACTGCCGAATAGCAATCGCCTAGGAGTTCCATAGGCGGATGGATTGCACAGTAAAGGACTGTGCATAATTTCAAGTCACTCTTAGCCAATTTGAAATAGCCACATCTTCTCACTTAAACTTAACCCCTCAACTTAAATCACCGACGGCTTGTCTTACTGCAAGTCATGTGTTAAAATTGGGTACGAAAGATTCCGCTCGGCCGCCTTGACCCGACCCGACTTATGAGTTTAACATTACAAGAATGGTTATGAAGTTTTATCGAAAAAAAACTTTTTACAAATGAATTAAATTGACAAAAATTTTTTTTTGCATTTACAACATTACAAGTAATTATATCCAAGAATATTTTTTTTACTCCCAGCATTAAGCAGATGTTATTTTTGTGATTATTTACGTTATGTTTGAATAATTATTATATAATTTGACAACCTCCGTAGCCGAGAGGCGAGCACGCCGAACATTGCGTCACCTCTGAGGTCCCAGGTTTGATTCCTGGTCGGGTCCAGTGTAGAAAATTAGCTTTTCTATATTATCTGGGCGTTGTGCTACTATCATTGTTTATGATTTCTATAATACAGGTGTTTTAGATACTTATCTTAGGATCAGAGCAATCTATGTAATATTTATTTATTTATTATTATAATGTTTGTTATCTGATATGATAGCCATTAGATTTGTAGGTATGATAATAAAATGGACTTAGAATTAGATCAAAAATTTTCAATGGCTTACTTATTTGTGTTTGTTACTTACTTAATTACTTGTCCTTGTGTACTTTATAAAGATTAGTACCTATCCACAGTGTTTTTTTTGCTAAAAAGTTTTTTTCCTACTTCAGTGTGATTAATGTCGTCAAGGTACCACAGGAAATCGATCTATAACGAAACTGCTAGTTCGGGCAAGATGAAAATAACAAAAACTTAACATGCAAATAAGACATTCCAATAAAAATATATCTATTATATAAAACAAAGTCACTTACACCATTTATAAGTCAAGAACGACTGAATCGATTTATAATCTTTGATTTGTTAGATTTGTCTTCCTCCCAAAAAACATAATTTTTTAAATATTTGACAACATCACATACATTGCTCTGATCCTGTGGTAAGTAGCCTAATCACTTGTGTTACAGAAATCCGAAACAACGACGGTACCACAACACCCAGACCCGAGGCAATATAGAAAAGTAATTTTTCTACATTGACCCGACCGGGAATCGAACCCTGAACCTCAGAGATAGCGACACCAAGTCCGATAGGTATGCTCGCCTCTCGCCTACGGAGGTCGTCATATACAGAGTGTAACGAAAAGGTGAAATAAAACTTTAAGGGGTTATTCTACGGCTAAATTACATCAACTTTTTCTATGTGACCATGAAAAAAAATAACGTTTCCATACAAACTGATGCCAGCTGGTCGCAGTATGGGAAAGTGGTTTTTTTTTGCGATTTCGATGTTGGTCCCATAGAAAAAGTTGATGTAATTTAGCCGTAGAATAACCCCTTAAAGTTTTATTTCACCTTTTCGTTACACTCTGTATAATAATAATTAAAACATCGGAAACATGTATGAAGAAGCGATACGAAGTTCGCCGTGACTGCAAGTTATGCATAAAAACCTTCTTTTTGAAAGTCGGTTCAAAAAGGATTCACGGGTTCGAAATGACTCTGCGAAGGTGAACGGGTTAAGAAGTTAAATTGAAATCAGGGGTGTGATTTTGGACCAAGTTTTCGAACGGAATTAAATTCGTTTGTTGTCAAAAGAAAGTTTTAAGATTAACCGCGGTTTATTATATTCTAGTCCAAGTTTGAAGGAAACGAGATAATCAAGCGATTATTGGGATTGTTTATTTTGATCTGAATGTATTTTGTTGGATCTTAGTATTACTTATAGTATTAGCTGTTGCCCGTGACTTCGTTCACGTGGTCTATAGTTTATTCATAAGGGATTTTCTGCGCAACTTTCTTAATTTTTTCTTTCATAAAAACCTTCTCCTAAGAATAATTAACACAACAAAAAAGAACTACCTAAATTGTTCTATCCGTTCACTCGTGATCATCGAAGAAGGGAAATAGAGATTCATTTTTACTCGACTGCCAAGGAAGGGTTATGTTTTTATATAAATAGATTTTCCATGTGAGGTGCTTGTAGCTCAGTGGTGGCACGCCGCGGTTCTAATTGGATGGGTGACCATTCCAACCGTACCGTATACCGACATTTATCTCATGCATTACTTACTTACTTACAAGCATTACATATTTTTAACAGACGTACTTCGGAAGGTAGAAATAGAAATAGAAATAGTATTGATTGCATAAAATAGGGTACGTTAAAAGTTGGGCTTATATCGCATGATAGTAGTCGTGAAGCCTAGCCAGAGGTCTTATTAGGGCGGCTTTATAACTTTTGACAGTAAGGTTAAGTCACTGACCTTACAACAACCCTCTACCAATCCGCACTATGCCCGCATGGTTGAGTACTTTTAGAAGAGTATAGAAAACATTTATTTGATACACACAAATAAAAAATAAAAATTACATAACAATAAAACAATGAAAGATATCTGGTGTGTCAAAAAGGTTCCTGCTTAGCATCTGTCGTGACAGTCACAGACTTATCACGACGCTGATTATGATAAAGCAGGTATAGCTTTACATTTCTAATTATAATAAGCTTTACAATAGCCGCATTGATTTACAATCACAAAAAACAGATAGACAAACTAACCTACAGAAAGGTAACTGTTTAGTAAGCAGAATAAAACAAAACAATAAAATCAAGCCACAATTCAATACACACCAACGTAAGAACATACCAATTTTACGATCCCCTAAAAAGGACTACATAAAATAGAGATCTTCAATCCGTATATTCAGTTTTCCGCATACAAAAAAGTCACAATTTATTAAGATAAAAAACTGGTAAAGATAGTGTGTAACGATAAAATAGGAGCTATAAAACATATCTGCTTGCAAGAAGATTTCTTACTAGTGATGTGAAATATCGATAGAATAATATTATTATTATTATTATATTATACATAATAGCAGGCGTTGTCTCATCAATATCCCGGCAGCCAGCCCATCAAAGTCCTTTCCATAGACCCGGTATAGTTTCCATCTTATCTGCAATAGTCGTTACACCTAGCGGGTGCTGTCTTTGGCAGTATCTTCTCAATAGTGCAGGCAGAGATAGTATCCGCTAGGTGTACGTACATATCCCAACTCATTATCGTATCTCAAAGGGGCCTCTTCGTGTTGGATCTGTAACCAAACGAATGCCTTCCAAAAGGACCGGCCTCCGTGCCCTGCCCTTACCTACCATCCTGTTTCATCATTAATCATCTGTCTTTGGAAGTTCACTGCTGGATATAGGCCTCCCCCGTCGAACGCCACAGCGAGCGAGTCTAGACCCTTTGTATCCAGCGGCTTCCTATAACATTGACTAGCTCGTCAGTCTACTGAGTTCGGTCGGCCCACGTCTTTTAGTTTGTGGTTGCCAATAACACTTTTAGCCCCCAACAGTTGTCAGCTCTGTGAGCAATGTGGCTTGCTAATTTGAAAAGCTATGTGTGGGTTTGGTTCTTTCCCGGATATCGTCATTGCGGATCTTATCTCGTTAAGGAACGCTAAATATAACTATTTATAAAGAACGATGAGTGACTTTGAGCTTATTTAAGACGCCAATAGTCAAGGATAACGTCTCAGTATCATCTTGTTTAAGTCAGCAAAAAAATAGGTTTCAATTTTTCCGTTACCGTCATTTATGACCTGAATCAAATCACTGCTAGTTACTCGTATATTATATGAAACTAGTTTGCTTATTTTGCTATTACAGAGAAATAATTGTAGTGTGAAGGTCAGAAAATAGCCTTCTTAACGCTCAACTATCGACAGATCTGTCGATAAACTACTTTCTAACACTATTTCTAGAGAAAATTCTCGGCAAATTGAAAACTCCGCGCCAGATTTAGGATAATATAGCGCCGCGAGAAATTCAAACTTTCGATATATCTTATCCATCCAACCGAACGAGATATAAAATGTCTTCTGTAGGATTACACATGGCTGCCGTATCTCTTAGAGTCACTTTGAAATGAGATAAATGGAGTTTCTTTACGGTCGGAATAGATAGTGGAATTTACGTACCTTTTATTCTCCTTTGTGCAACAAACGTTAGTACCTAATAATTTCTTACTAAGGTCATCATCATCATCATTTCAGCCATAGGACGTCCACTTCTGAACATAGGCCTCCCCATTGACTTCCAGATTTGCCGGTTGGTAGCGGCCTGCGTCCAGCGTCTTTCTGCGCCCCTTCCCAGATCGTCTGACCACCTTGTGAGCGGACGTCCTACGCTGCGCTTGCCGGTACGCGGCCTCCATTCTAGAACCTTTCTGCCCCATCGGCCGTCAGTTCTACGTGCTATGTGCCCTGCCCACTGCCACTTCAGCTGGCTAATCCGTTGGGCTATGTCAGCGACTTTTGTTCGTTTACGAATCTCCTCATTTCTGATTCGATCTCTTACTTAGGTGCTCAACGATAACTTGTCTTTAAATTTCTCGTTAACTGGCTATTAATTGAAATTTATTAAATTTGGTATTAAATTGTTATGAGCCAAAAGAAATTATTCAATATCCCCCATTTATTGGACGCAGATATAAATACTAAAATGTCGCTTAGATAGGCAACATACTAAAAGCTATACAAAACGACTTATATAGCAAACTAACATAGGTTGAATATCAAATTGTGTTATAAGTAAACTTTTTTTTCCTATAAAAGCAAAAAAAATTCGTTTATCTTTTTATGTATTTTGGGCTTAAAATAAAAAGCGACAATAGTCATATATTATAAAGTCGTCCTTAAACGTATCTAACGTATCCTTAAACGTATACGTATACAGGGTTATTATTAGTAATAACCCTGTTGGTTTAATAATAAAATGTTGGTCCCATAGAAAAAGTTGTTGTATTTGAGCACCAAAACCAGACCCTAGGAGGTTGTTGATGTTTTACAAATAACCCTGTATATATTGGAATTTCGTACATAAAATCCAATATTTTAGCTAGAACCATAGACTTGAGAAAATAGGTTCCATTGAAAATTATTTTCGAAGTTCATCTTTATTGTATTGTAAAACATCTTACACTATCTTACATCTACTTTAGGCTTATTTCATTCTATTTACTTTTATTAAGTAAAAACTTAGGCCAGATTCGACCTAACACAAAGATAATCCAGTTTAACTATTACGGGAATAACTTTACTCCTTGAATTTACTCTTGGATAGCTTCGTTTACGTTTTTCCAACTTACTTGAGGAATAATACTCAGTTTTATTTTATTGTGAATGATTAAAGAAAGGATAAACCTACTAAAATCCATGAAAACCATTTCTTCTAGGTTGTATTCAGTTGCCACAACATTTTGTAGGATAACAGAATGACAATGATAGATGACAACTTGTCAGTTTCTAGATGACAAGAGAGGATTTGTCTTCTTCCTCTTTTTTTAAATTAACTATGGATTATCCCGCTCTTAAAGCAGAGCGGTGATTCTGCCAATGTCGAGTGTATTACTTAAAGTCAAAACTTGACAAAGTTCACAATAAATAACGGGTATTTAGTTTATATTGCTTTTCTTGGGTTCAGTGGAGGCTACTCTTCCCGTAGAAGCAGGTTTCAGGACGTTTTCTTGGAACAAGTCAATTGACGCTCGATGCGGCGTTGAATACAATGATATTTCAATAGTTTCAGATCTTTATCTTTTCACCAAACATTAGAACACAAACTACACCAAACTTGCACTCTAAAGCTCTTTAAATGATAAATAAAAACCATTATAATAGATCGACCATGCTATTCGTTCGACTACCCCCCACCGAATCTCCTTCTTCTTCTTATTCTTTATTTGTGGCGATGAACATCTGTAAGAGTGTTTTTGACAGATGACAACTTTGACAATAACTTATTCTCAGTCTTATTTTATACTCTGTCAAAATCACCCGTTTAGGTATTTTCATTATATTAGTGGTTTGTAAAACGCAAAATCAGCTATCTCTAGACTAAGCAGTGCTTTACTCTCGAGTAAAAACTTACACCAGCTTGGTCGAATCGGGTCTTAAGCGCATAAACTTGGTCGTGTATAATTTATATTTAGGACAATCATATAGCGATCTGAAGCTTCATCGCGCAGAAACTAAGAGCATGCTCTGTAAAGCGATAAAGCTAACTAACCTAATTTATGACATGAGCCTTTACTCATACTTCTACGAAATCACATTTAGCTCTTAAGCAAGCCTGGAGTAAAATTACTATATATACAAGCACTAGATTTCGGCCGCGACTTCGTCTGCGTTGACTTTGACCGGATAAAAAGTATTCTATGTGTTAACATATCGTTTGCCAAATTTCATCAAAATCCAGTTAGTAGTTTTTGTGTGAAAGAGTAACAAACATCCATACATTCATACTCACAAGCTTTGGCATTTATTATCTAAGTTGGATTTATACCCTATGCCGTGCCGTGTGGGGACGGCCGTAAAGAATACACTTCCCCACCGCCAACAGGAGGCGTGTCGTAAGAGGCGACTAATTCCTGTAGCACGAGACGGGCAGCAGCGTCTGCGTGCGAAATCTTATAAAAACTGCGCTCGCCAACCCGCCTGCCAAGCGTGGCGAGTATTGGCAATCCCCACGATGTTGTTTCATTGGGGGAGGCCTGTGTTCCTGAAATGATGAAAAATGATTTATACCCATGCTTATTTAACGTACGCGCAAGCGCAACCTAAGACGTCCGATCACAAGGTGGTCAGACAACCTGAAGTCTAACTCCTGTAATTTAAAGTCGCAATTCAGTTTCGATTCGGTCCCAGAATGCTACTATCACAAACGGTATTCTCGGAAACTATTAACTTTATGTGAAAATATCAAAATTATCCCAATACGACTAAAATAGAACAATAAAACATATTTTGGTTTCGTCCATTTTTAGTGGTATCACAAACTATAATTACATTGTTTGGTTTGCGAGAATACCATTTTAGATAGTAATGTTACTGGGAGTGGATCGACACTGGATTGCGACTAATGTTAAATTACCTTGGGCCTCTGGTAAAGATTGCCGGAAGCCGATGGATGCTGGCCGCTTCCAACCGGCCAATCTGGAAGTTGCTAGGGTGGGCTTATGTGCTGTGTGCAGTGTGTGCAGTGGTCTTATGGCTGAGATGATGATGATGCATTAAGGCGCAGGGTAAGGAGAATACACCTAAAATAGGTGTTTTTGCACAAGTTTTTTGGCGAAAATACTGGATATAGGATGTGAAAATTAATATATCATGCAACTTATATGTTGAAATTTTTCTTGTTGTATCTAAATACTAGTTATTGTTTCTTATGAACAAAAAATATACATTTCAAAGTACCGCGAATATCGCGAGCTTGTACACATTTATATTTTAACGACGTTTTTGTTTAGTTTCAAAGTTGGTTTAGTTGTTTATAACATTCGTGCCTTTAGGTTGAAGTTTTTTTTTTCATATAGTCAACAAATTAAGAATTATCAGGATTTTTAAAGGATTTCACTCTTAGCGCCTACTTTTTCATGAGGGGATATTTTACTCGCAATAATAATCTATTTGCACAGGAGCGCAACTGATGGATGTTTAGTCAGCGAGAAGCATTTGTATTATCTTAGGCACGTAATAGAAGTCGCGCGAGTCACTTGCCTTACCCGTCGCCTTAATACGAGACAGAATAAAATTTAAAGTTAAATTATGCGGTCTCATGCGACCGCTCGGCAGCCAACTAATTAATTTGAAAATAAAGCAAACGTTGTTAGCTATACTAAGTTAGCTTAGCTCACAGTGTGACGTGTCCTCATCGCTCGGTTGATATTAATTGATTAAGGGCGAAATTATTTCATTATCGTCGTGAATATAAACGAAGGAAGCCGCCGCTGCTCTGCGGTGATAAGGCGTCAATCTTTTTTTAAAGGTTTTATCCTTGCGGCTTATACAGGGTGAAATATCTTGCATAAAATTTTAATGTGAACGATAAAATGGTTAACGAATGCATGTTAACTCATTGGATGACAGTATACATCATAACAATAAATTCTGCGGTTAGGGTGTAAAGAATTGGCTTGTTTCCTGGGTCAAAAAAAGATTATTCTATTTAGTCCGTCAGTTAGATTATCAAAAAATATTGGATCCATATTTTGTCTTTTGTCAATCAAACAAAAAATTACAGAGATAAAGCGCATCAAAGTGAGCACGTGACGTCATGACTTGCTAAAAAATGTCGCAAGGCGTGACGTTACGCGGAACTTTAACAGGCTATATCTTCATCATTTTTTGTTTGATTGAGAAAAGAAAAAATAATAATGTGTCCAATATTTTCTGTTAATCTAACTGACGGACTAGTTAATTTGTTTTTTTTTTGGAAACTAGCCCATTGTATTTGAGATAAAATGACTATAAAAATGCAATAATATAAATGTTGCAAGAGCGGCAAAGAATCACTCGATCTCTTAGTATTTCTTTTAAAAATTACTCAATCTAAAACTGATTCCCCACATCTCCTCTCATTGATCAATCTCAGAGCTCCGGTTAGGACCTTGAGACGACTTACAACGCTTTTCGTTCCCCATAGCACCACCATATACAGACATAGACGTACACCACATTGACGACCTCCGTAGCCGAGAGGCGAGCATACCGGACTTGGTGTCGCTATCTCTGAGGTTCCGGGTTCGATTCCCGGTCGGGTCAATGTAGAAAAATTACTTTTCTATATTGTCTCGGGTCTGGGTGTTGTGGTACCGTCGTTGTTTCTGATTTCTGTAACACAAGTGCTTAAGCTACTTACCATAGGATCAGAGCAATGTATGTGATGTTGTCGAATATTTATTTATTTATTTATAGGTAATTTCTTCTTCCTTCGGCCTGCTAACATTTTCAACACCATGGCTGACAATTCCGAGCTTGACCTATTTATTTCAAATTTTAAAAGAATAAAAAGTAACCTATTTTGGGACTGGTTTGATGTGCATTCAGTCAGTAAAACAATTTAATTTAACTTAAGGCCGATTTTTCAATCGCCAGATAACTTTTATCCGACGAATAAAAGTGACGCTTTGACACATTTTCTATACGAAAACTGTCAACATGTCAAACTTATTCTTCACATAAAAGTTATATGGCTGTTGGCCCTTAGTTAATTTTGATTTTAGCCTAATGTAAATTCTATCTAATTAGTTATTCAATTATTATTAAACAAGTTTGAATGTTTTCTAGACATTATATGCGGAAGTAGTTTTTTTTTAAATTATTAGTAGATATGTTATTCATACTGTATTGTTTTTCGAATAAAATAAAATAAATAATTACGCTAAGGCCGCTTCCAACCGGCCAATCTGGAAGTCAACGGGGGAGGCCTATGTTCAGCAGTGGACGTCCTGTGTCTGAAATGATGATGATGATGAAATAATTACGTTCTCAAAATGAAAACTATTTCAACCAAAATTGTATTTAAATTGAATTATTCTTTGTGTTTTACTTACAGCGAAGTTACACTCCATTGCACAAATACATCAATGAGATGTCAACAGATTACTGCATGGTACACTGAGTGCAAGGCATTCGCAGATCTAATTTTGGTCAACAAACCGCATTGGATTTTGTGGTAGATAAGTCAGTTATCATTAATGTTGACAGAAAGACGGTGACGAAGATTGCAATGACAGGAACGATGTGTCATCAAAGGAAAAAACAAAAAATACATTACTACGTTTCATTTCAGTAAACCTTTGAACACAGATTGGGTTGTTTTAATTTTTGCTTTATCATTCGTTGGTCACTTCTCTTTTGTTTCAAAGCTCCTACGTTTGTAACGTACAGTCGACTACAAAAATAAATAGAAAAAACTAAATAACTAAGATATTAAGTGAAATCAAGTTTAATTTAATGTCAAAAGAATCTGGTTATAATCCAGAAACAGTAAATTTTAATAAAATGACCATGAACATTAAAATAGTACAGTAGTAATGATAGTACAGTACCAATGAGGAATATTCGTACTTTAAAAAAAAATGCGATTTAAAATTATTTGTTAAATGGTACTTTTTATTAATAACTTTGTTTATAAATCAAATAAAAAATTCTAAATTTTATAGTCATCCTATTTTTTATTTTTGTTTTTTACTTACAATATTTTTCATTCATTTGAAATTCATTCATTTTGCACCTGATTGTACCAGTCAAAGTATCGCTCGCGGTAGTTCTCGTTGACGTAATTAAGTTAGGAATGTCCTCCGGCGCGGCTTGTGATTTTCCCGACAACGTCTTAGACGGAATGTCAACGAGAGTGACACACACACCCCAAGTTTAGTGAGCACGAGAAATCCTTTAAGACAATAATTAAGCCATGCATTTCGTATTTATGCAACAATAATTCATGGACTACAGAAACATTTATAGTTTACACCTAAAAGTGAAATATTTAAAAAAACCTTGTTTTTTTGTTTTAGTTATTTAATTGGCCTTAAATTGAATATTTTTTGTTATTTCAGTTGTCATTTTGACTGAATATTTTCTATAGTATTTTTTTAAAATATTTTAGGGGAATTTTGATATAATTTACGTAAATGTATTATAAATTTTATGATTATTAATCGAAAGTGTATCAATCTTACTACGCATTCCAGCGCCTCTGGATGTTATGTTTTACTTAATATTAGCTTTAAGATGGTATTCATGTAGCTATCTTAATTATGTTTTGCAATGCTTCTCGTGTTTGCATGGATGTACATTTTTTTAGTGTATTATTTGCAAATATTAATTTTTAAAAAAACATCGTCAATTACATATTGTTGGGCATCCTTCAAGACCATGTGTACCATCCTCAGGCATTTTTCACGTCGCATATTGCCGGGGCGATAGCAATGGCTCTCTGGGATTTATCTGCCTTTGTCAATAGAGAGATATTTACATTAGCTTTGTAAGAATAACAAATGACCGCTGTATTTTTTGGGTGGAAAAGATAAACAATTTTCAGACGTGCCTTTTGAAACCATTTATAATTGATAAGATTGGATTATTTCAGCTGAATAAGCTTTTGACTATAACTATTTTGAGTTCAGTGATTTTTAAGATCCAGACGTTCGAATAAAAATGGAACCCTTAAGGCCTAGAGGATCACTCGTGTGTCCGTCTGTCTGTCACAGCAAATTTACTCTAAATCTTCACTGAATCGATTAAGTTTTACATATGAATCTCTGTAATTCAAACACGGTTGTGTAACATGAAGAAATAGGTCCACTTTTGCGAGGCTAAATTAATTTTAAAAAGCAAACTTTACCTTGTGACATATCAAATGAAAGGGTTGGTGTGTAGTTAAGATTTTAGTTTAAAATATAAATAGATGAAAATTTACCAATACAATGAGATACCTTTTTTCATGTCTTGCGTGTATGTCGTGTGTGTCGTTTACAGCTGCATACGCGAAGACCTGTACGCGCCGATAGTTCGTTTGGTGTAGCGGAATGCTTTTACGGTGGTTAAACGGAGATTAAACAAAGGGGTAGAGATTCTGCGCACTATAAAACAACAAAAACTTGGATATCTTGGTCACGTTATGAGCAACGCTAAGTATAAACTTCTCCAACTGTTAATTAATCCTGGGGAAGATTCACGGACACAAAAAACATGGCAAGCTAAAATCTCTTAGTTCAAAAATCTTGGATAATGGTTTATATTTAGCACCAGATCCAGATTATAGACAAGTTTAGATGTTCAAAGCAAAAGTGGATTTAATCAATTGAAAATTGCTATAATGATTGCAAATATCCGGCAGGGGAAGGCACTATATAAGATGAACGTCCTACGCTGCGCTTGGTACGTGGCCTCCATTCTAGAACATTTCTGCCCCATCGGCCGTCAGTTCTACGTGCTATGTGCCCCGCCTACTGCCAGTCAGCTTGCTAATCCAGCTAAGTGAGCGACTTTTGTTCGTTTACGAATCTCCTCATTTCGGATTCGATCTCGCAAAGAAACATCGAGCATAGCCATTTCCACAGCACGCTGTGCAACCTTAGCTTTCTTATGAGGCCCATAGTGAGAGGCCACGTTTCAGTTCCATATGTCATCACTGGAACACACACTGGTTGCAGACTTTCGTCTTCCGGCACCGAGGTATTTTTTATATAATATTACTTCTACTTTTTAGATTTTGATGTTACTCCAATAGTAAATGTTGTTGTATAAAGGCTGTAAAAACACCAGAAAGATAACTAAATAATGAGGCATAGTTAATTAAATTCCCACCATCACAGTGAGAGGCCACGTTTCAGTTCCATAATATGTCATCACTGGAAAACACACTGGTTGTAGACTTTCGTCTTTAAGTACTGTAGTATTTTGGACGAGAAGACGTCTTATAGTTCATTATCTAAGTTAAACTAGGTAATATTATAGTATGTCTCGACAACAGTCGATTAAATCAAACGACGTACTAGACATTGCGCTTGGCTCATCTTTAATTCATTTCTAGATGTCCAGCTGAGTTCTAAATTATAGCACTAAGGCGTATTGACTTGACAAGTTGAAGCTTTGCTAGCGGTAGTTATGGTAGTGTTACTACCAGTTTTGCCCTACTACTTTCTGTGCCTAGACTTTAAAATTTCTTTAGACGTAGAATTATTCCAAAGAGAATGGAAGAGTCATTCCACGGAAAGATAAAAAAAGTGTAAAAAATCCTTAATCCTTTAAGTATGATACCGATACGAAATATACAAACTATAACGATAATAAGAGTTATTTATTATGATAATATTTTCAATGGTCAAAAACTCGATTGATATACCGCATGCGAGGAGTTCCCCCGCATACGATTTATCGAATAAGTCACAAGAAGTTAACGCGATCGTCACACCGCAAAAAAGTAAGCGGTAAGCTGTAACGTCGCCCACTAAATGAAAAATTGTAATAGTCCGAGAAGAAATTACGAAGTGAGCATTTCTAAAATAATGTCGTGACAAGAGATGAATCTTTGCGTTCTAGTTGAAACACAAACACAGTGCCATTACGCTAACTGGGACTAATTATTAGTAGTCATTATTAAAATCGGCTAACATCACATTACGTAAGAAGCCAAAGCACTTGTGTTAATAAATAAATATTTAAAAAAAGAAATGTTTTACTTAGGTATGTAGCGACATCTATCTCGCCACATACGAACTAAACTGACGTATCCTACATCGCGATATTAAAGTTATCGGAGCGATTGAACCATATATACAAGAACCCGACAAACAACCGTCGGGCAGTTGCCCACCAGACACAACACCCGTCTGGTCGGAGGATCCTCCCTATTCAATGGGGGATGAAGAACTTTACACCCTGTTCCTCTCACCCCCTAAACTGGTGACCCCGACGTGATACGTCAGCGCAGCCTTCGCAGAGCTACGTCATCGTGACGTCATCATCACTTCCTCAAGTTTTCGAGCAGCGAGTCATACAGCCAGCCAGCACCCACGGCTACGACGGGTATACTGACCACCAGCATGCAGCGGACGCGCATTCCTGGTCATCACCCACAGCCTTCTCAGCGACCTTGGCACAACACAACTGCACTTCGGCCGGTCAACAAGTAGAGACGCACTTCTCTCATGGTCGACGCAGCAGCCAGCCACTACGCAGCACTGCACCACTCCGACTCACTGGAGCATTTGCAGCATCACCCCGACTCACTGGGGCATTACCGCAGACAGTTCCGAATCACCGTGAACTATGCGGCATCAGGTTCCGACTCGCTGGAACATTCCACTGGCCCGGCAAGCAACACAACATGTATGGACGACTAAACCTGCTATCGACCTCCGGTCTCGGAGCCCTCGGAGGGGAGTAATGTAGCGACATCTATCTCGCCACATACGAACTAAACTGACGTATCCTACATCGCGATATTAAAGTTATCGGAGTGATTGAACCATATATACAAGGACCCGACAAACAACCGTCGGGCAGTTGCCCACAAGACACAACACCCGTCTGGTCGGAGGATTCTCCCTTTTCAATGGTGGATGAGGAACTCAACACCCTGTTCCTCTCACCTCCAAAGGTATATAACTGCCAAGATTGTAAGGCCTAACTGCTAATATGGTAAAGCAATAAATGGTTAAGTATTAAATTCAGTAGGTACTGATTCTGTTATTGGTTGCTCATCGCGTCATCTTGTAATCAATTTTGTTGTTATATGTTGGGTGCTATAGGCCTTTGGTCTGTTAAATTCATGCTTATTTGTTATTACTATAAAGTGAACATAAGGTTTAACTTAAGTAGCCTTTGACATAAGCGAGTGATTTTCAATCTGTATCGAGATAAGTATGAAACTTTTCAAGAAACTTCGGTTCGGAGATATTTATTATGATATTCATTGAGACAATCACCGAATCACAAATCGGTAGAAACTTAACGGAGCGGGTTGAAGTATCAGGGTTGCTATACTTAACATGATTGAAAACAAATAAAATAATTACATTAAAAAAAACTAGAAACCAGTCTTTGCACAACAGTAAGTTAGCATTAGCTAAAAAATGAAAAAAAAAATACAACAACTTCTACTAAGCGACCATCAAATTATATTACTACATCATGATTTCAGCCATAGGACGTCTACTACTGAACATAGGCCTCTCCCAAAGCAGCCTGAGCCAGCTTCTTGCAACCTTTACCAGATCATCTGTTCTTGAGGATAGACGTCCTACGCTTCGCTTGCCGGTACGTAGCCTCCATTCCTGAACATTTATGTCACATCAGCAGTCTATTCTACTTGCTATGTGCTCCGATCACTGCCACCTTAGTTTGCTAATCCGTCGGTAGTCGTCGTCAGCGTCTTTTGTTCGTTAGCGGATCTTCTCATTTCTGATTTTATCTTGCAAAGGAATATCGAGCTTCACTCTTTTCACATGTGCAACCTTAGCTTTCTTATGAGGACCATAGTGAAAAGCCACATTTCTGTTCCATATGTCATCATTATTACACACACTGGTACAAAGACTACATCTTTTATCTTTCGGCACTGAGTTATTTTTTATATATTTCTTCAACAGATGATCATCATCATCATCAATCATCATCAGCCTCTAGAAGTCCACTGCTGAACATAGGCCTCCCCTATAGAACGCCACAGCGAGCGGCTCTTGGCCTTGTGTGTTCATAAAAGGGAGTTTATGCCATAATCCCCACGCTTGGCAGGCGTCTTGGGGATCGCAGAACGTAGGTCTCGCATTGTTGACGCTGCTGCCCGTGAACGGTCTGTAGCACTTATATACCTACGCCAATCTCGTTGGTGGTTATTCCACCACCTTTCGGTCCCAGCGCCCCGTTCGTTTTTTGGCAGGATGACCGCGTGCAGGTGGGGTTGGTTTGGGTTGCGAGATGGTGTTGCTCCCTTCATCCAACAGATGATCAGCCATTAAAATTAAAATTATTTTTTTAAACTTTATAGATTTCGATATTACTCCTGTAGTAAAAGTTGTTGTTAAGGGCAGTATAATCACCGTTAATCTAAATAATAGGACATAGGTAATAAAATTCCCACTACACAGCACTGACAGGCTGCACCTAAACTATCAGGTAGTATTTCTAATTCGCCAGTATTTATTACACATTTGTTGATTGTGGCAGCCCTGCCCAGGATCGATACCGGAGCCGCTGGGCTTCTGCAGGTGGACGCCATGAATTATGCATGAGGGCGTGAGTGTAGCTGATTTTACCAACAACTGGTGATTTTTGTTTTTGAAGTGTTAGTAAATCCGGCTCGAAGGACCAATTTTAATTATAGTACAATGTAAACTTATCATAATCACATAGATAGATACTTTATTGTATGTCAATGTTACAATAGTACTATAACTGTGCACATAACATCCTAAATTGTTAGAAAGCAAATATTTTATCAATTATTCACTTACAATCTCACTCATAATTACAATCTCACGTTTAATTATAAACTTGAATATCATTTTTAAAATGTCATTGATAAAATTGTGCTGTGTGGGGACGGCCGTAAAGAATATACTTCCTCGTCGCAAACAGGAGGCATATCGTAAGAGGCGACTAATTCCTGTAGCACGAGACGGGCAACAGCGTCTGCGTGCGAAATGTTTTAAGAAACTACGCTCGCCAACCCGCCTGCCAAGCGTCGCGAATATCGGGAAATCCCCCCAATGAAAGTCATGGGGTAAGCCTATGTTCAGCAGTGGACGTCCTATGGACGTCCGTCCGGTCCGTCCAAACAAGTTAATCAATAGAGAACGGTAAATTAAAATTTACAAACTTAAAATCGAGGAAAATTATAGTCTAATTAATACTTAATAACTTAAAAATTAAGTACATATACATTTCAACAATAACGCTGAGCTCGAAACCTAACTACATGATTTTTTTCAAAAATGACAACCATACAGTTTTTATTTTTACAAAATCGGCCGTGACATTTTTCCTGTGGTTCTAGATTTGACCTTTCACTTCCATATCAAAAACTTAGTCTATATTTTTGACGATAAAACCAAATTATTACCCGCGCATCGTAACATTGTTTGACGGTCGACTGAACAACGTCTATTTATTTTCCAAGAGAACCCATACAATTCCTCGGATGCTAGTTTAATTTATAGCACAATACAAAGCTCACAATGGCGCTCTCTCGAGTGTGTACCGCTTTATTTTTAACTTATTGTTTTTGCCTACTTGAGATGGAACTTGAGCCAGCATTCATAAGATGAAGTATAAAAATGGGGGTTCCTTGCGCTATACCGAATGACGAAAGACAGAATAACATATGGCCGAACACTAATGACCAGTGATCAGAATAGGTAGATTGATTTGATGTACTTTGGCAGTGCTAGTATAATATGGAGAGGCCTTTTTTTCAAAAACTGATACCAAGAAATGCTGGAATCCCGGAGGCATGTCCATATTAACATCAATGTTTGAGATCATTGACCCCAAATCAATCTACCTACTCCGATCACTGCTAAAGACCGATAGTTTGTTTCACCGAAGCATCAAAAGACCAAAAGTTTAAAATCTCGATAGTTTATAGGACAGAAAATTCGTAAGGCCGAATTAACCTAGTAGCTGACTAAGTTGAGTTTTTGAATAAAAATGTACTAGTACCTATAATATTTTTTTGTCTTTTAAACTATCGAGATTTTAAACTTTCGGTCTTTTGATGCTTCGGTGAAACAAGCTATCGGTAATTAGTATTCGGGCATATTATGTTATTCTGTCTTTCGTCATTCGGTATAGCGTAAGGAACCATAAAAATGTTATAGATAGCCTTTATACAAACGTGAATTACCACGTTCGCATAGATGGTTCGCACACCTAGACGAAGAGTATACAGAACTGGTTATATGCAATGGTACAACACAAATTAGATGTGTGTCTTTGGAGTTCATTTATAGTTAAGGCGAGTAGTGCCCCCAAATTAATAAAAACTAAGGGTTAATGCGTTTTTATCTGTATAAGGTGCTTCATAAATATCTGCAATGGCTGAAATGGGTAAAAGGATTGCCTATATAGATTACGATAGTGAAGGAATTACGTGCCCCGGATCGGTAATTAATTATTTGCGAAAAGACAGTAAATAAATGGTTACTTGCTTCAATTTGCATAACACACTTCGTCATTCGCCCTTGACACTGCGCGGGAGCGGTATAATGTGAAACGTTAGCATTTTTGGACAGATGTGGACGGTTTGAGACAGAATAAAGCCTAATCTTTATTTATTTTTATTTTTTTAATGAAAAAATTGATGATGTTCTGGACATAAAATTTCGTTACTATCGTAATCTATATAAGCAATACTTTAACCCATTTCAGCCGTTACAGATATAATATACATAGGTATATAAATATCAATTGCTGTTCGTTTGTCTCGCTAAAACTCGAGAATGGCTGGACCGATTTGGCTAATTTTAATCTTGAAATATTTGTGGAAGTTCAGGGAAGGTTTAAAAGGTAAGAAAATATAAAAAAATGCAAGGAAAGTAGTAAAACAACTATTTTATTTTCCTATACAAACTGTTCGTTCGTACTTTTGGCGGAACGAAGTTCCCTGGGTCAGCTAAATAGTTATTAATAAAAATGTATAATAAAAACCCTTCCGGGTGCCATAACTTTGCGGTCCTATCTCGAGAAGCTGATAGTATACAGTTTTCCTTTGTTATAGAAACACATCGTACATCCAACGAGTGTCCACATAATACAACACTAAGTTTGTATTCTGGTATAGCCATTGGTAAGCACTATTATTTCTAATTTGAACAGTACAAAATATAAGTCCGGTCAGCAATTCTTAATATACGGTTCATAACAGCGCGCAATGAAACGTGGCTGTTACAACAGTCGCTGCGCCTTTAGGTAGCGAAAATTGAAAATTCCGCGTACGAATTTGGTTTTAGATAGGCGTTTCGATTTATTTTATCATTTTTTAGCTTTTATTATGAATCTCTTTATGCTTATTTTTGTAAACATTTATTTTTATCTTCTAATGATGTTGAAAAACGGGCTGAAGGGAACGCCTTTTGTTATTTTACACACTGTTTACTAGTAGTCAAAAGTCAAAAATCATTTATTCAGTTTAGGACAGAAAACTGCCACTTATGAACGTCAGTAATAACATTATTGGCCCATATGGGGCAGAACATGTCTCTTTATTTTTTGGGCCCTACTAGCGCTTTGAGACAAGACACAGACAATCTGACAAGTGCTGAGAAGAAACGCCGGAACAAACTCAGTCACTACTAGCTGCCACAAAAAAAAGGAAAAGAAAATAATGTATACCTGTGCGAGCAGGGCAGTATTTAATTCCAGACATTTTTGTCATTTAAATAGTCATTAACGGTATAATAACCTTTTTTTATTAAAATAATCTTAACATGCGATTTAAACTCAAACATGGTTAGTTCAACAATTTAATAGACTGTGGTAATTTGTTAAAAAAACGAATACATTTCCAAACGATTACGAGTTTCTCAAATCATTACAAGGTTGGGTTGCATGAGCAGATCAAATAAAAAACTTTACCGCAAGTACCATGCACTTTATTCTTATTCAAGTCGCATGCAGCTTTATATTCCCAAGGAGCATTCCAACTCTCGGCTGATTTATTGAAGTTTCTCAACTAATTTCAAGTTTTTACCACTTTATATGTCAGTTCTAACATATCAAATCATATAATGTTTTCTGATAATAATGGCACAGTCAAATTGTTTGTTGCTAAAATAATACCAACCTATAATTTTGCAACAACTATAAATAGGGTTACTAAGTTTTAAGCATAATTGTATCTGGTCTAACATAATATCTGACCACCTTCAGCTCAGAAGCATTCTAGCGTATGTTGCATAATGACTTTATACAACTTACGCCAGTATGCTTCTGAGGCAAACTTGGTAAGCAAAATAAATACTCGAATACCTTCTTGTATATTTGAATGCCTTTTTACTTTCTTTATTATTTACAATCTGCGTGTTAAATTATTTCATTTAACTATTATATAATTTTAATTTAATATCATCATAAAAAGTCTTTTTTTTTATTCTTAGTAAAAAATAGGTTATATTTATTGTAGTCAGTGCTACCCATTGGGGGTTTAAATATTGTCATTTTCAGCCACTCCAAAAATAAACTGATTGGGTGTAGTATTTGAATATATTACATTATATTTATATATATGTATAATATATTTTTCAACAATCATCTAGTGCCAAACTAAGCAAAGCTTGTCCTAAGGCGACTAGATAACGGATAAACATACTTGTAAGTTTATAAACATCCACAAAAAACATCATGACTTAGGCACAAAAGCTTGTCACACGAATACTTAACCCTTGCGGGATTCAAACCCGTAACCGCCAGACTTTTTAGTCCGAAGCGCGAATGACTACACCAGACTGTCGTCATTTTTTAATAACTAATACAGTACAAATTAAACGTAGCGATTTTTCTAAATCCTTGCTTATTCCGTAACACTTTTAGGGACACAACACGCCTACGAACGATAACAATAAAACTTATCAGATACCTAATGACATTAAAAAAAATAATTTATCAGTATTTAAAAGACATTTGTTCCGCTGGCTGAACCACCATAATTTCTATAGTCTAGAGGACTTTTTCAAAATAAAAAAAGGAATTTACGTTATGGCATTTCAACACTGACATAAAAATGTATGGAATTAAATACTGCCCTGCTCGCACAGGTACATATTATCTTGTAATATAAACATACTATTTAAAAAGAGGCTGACAATAGTGACCGAGTTTCTTCCGCTGCTTCTTCTCGGCGCTAGCCCACAATTGTCCCGAAGCAGTGGTAGGGTAAAAAAAATTGGGACGTGTAAAAGAGCTTAATTTAGGCCTATTTGCAGAAATAAATTGGTTTTATTGGTTTTACTCAGTAATTTTTGTATAATTTATTTAATAATATAATTCGCCTGTTATTATTAATAATTTGGAATTTGGACATGAGCAGATTTGACATTGTAACAATTATTATCAGATTTATTTGACATTTTAACTATTTTTCAATTTTTATTGTACCATGACATTTGCATGCTAATTTATGTAGCCCAAATATGTGATTCTTTTATTGTAATTTGATCTTGTATACCATATTTGACGCAAATAAATGATTGATTGATTGATTATATTGTGTCTAGTATTGTATCCCGCAACGTGTTAAATAATATATTGGCAGTCAACATATTCCCACAAACAAAAGATTAATAAAACTCCACATAAAAAAATCTAGAGCAAATTGTTAGCTCAATTCCCAGGCTCAGATCAATCCCAGATAGACAGACGTCGGACATCCCGCTAATAGAGGGTGCACGGGAAAAAAGCTGCCAAGTTTTATGTGGAAAACATTTTGGTTTCAAAACGAAAATCGTCAACAAGCTGGGATAGCACGAAAATCTAGGTGAGCTAAAGTATTTGTGTAGTCAATAGCTCACAGACTTACTGCGGAATATTTTTACCGATTTTCAACTTAAATACCAATGAATAGAGTTCAATATCGATTGGGAAAATTTTACGTTTTTAAGAAGGTTTGATACCAACTTGCCTTTAAAAAAAATCATTTATTTGTACGCAAGATTTGTGGAATTTGCCAAAGGATAATACAGCGATACATTCTAGGTACGAGGAAACTAAAGTATTATAAACCAAAACGATGAAGGTGCTATACATATATGTACTGAATGTTCCTACTAAAGACAAGTCACCAGCGGTGAATATTAACAAATAAAATTTGGTGTATCCTTCACATCTGCTCTGCCTGATTAATTACAAGTAGATAGGATAGGTGTGACCTGTGGACAAATCAGTGGCACGTTACTCATACAGGGTTATTAAAATTAGTAAAACATCAACAACCTCCTAGGGGCCATCCCCTAGGAACTCCAACCAACCACATGACCAACATTGAAATCGCAAAAAAAATCACTTCCCCATTTTAAGCCGCCGACCAGCTCTGCCGTCAATAGCATAGTTACAGTAAGTCTTTTCCTTGCTCCTTTAATTGCTCAGTATTTTTTATCCAAATTAGTAATACATAGATGCTAAGGTCCTCTTTCATATAAGGTATCAACCGCCATGATCTGATCAAAAACAAAGGATTTATGGAAGATTTTCGCACCAAAACTGTTACCGCGTTTTTCTCGATACTGTCGAGAGCGCACTTACTGTTACTATGCTATCAGTTTGTATGAGGCAGTGAAATTTTCTTTTTTAGAATTGTTGGTTGGTTGGAATTCAATGTTGGTCTCATGGAAATGTCGTATTTGAGCACCAGAATCAGCCGTTAGGAGGTTGTTAGTTTATGTTGTACAAAGGACCCTGTGTAAGTCTTAAGGTACAGGGTACCACTTAAAATACTGAAAACTTTATATTTGACTATGGTGGAATCGGTGATGTCCTACGCTCTCGACAGCTAAGGATTGACATTTAAATCATATTTAGATAAAATAGAAGAATTACAAATTAGATTCCTAAAATTACTTGCTAACAATAAAACTAAAAATAGATGTAAAAATAACTACTAACATTTATTTAAAATCTGTGAAATATTACCAGCTGGCTTAAAACACAAATACTTACTACTAAAGAATAACCATGAGTGTCGGGAGCGTTTGACACCGCTGCAGCACAGTCACCGCACTAGGGCTGCTTCGAGCGGCAAGTACGTAGTACCCAGGGCTCAAAACTATTACGGAGACCGTACATTAGACAAACGTTTACCATATCTGATCAACGCGCTGCCGCTCGAAATAGCAAAATAGACATGTAAAAAAGAATTTGGCATTAAACTTAAACGACACTTCATAAATAAAATATAGTATGTTGTAACTTTTAACAGTTTGCAAATAATAAGCCAAGGTTCGCACTCGCTTAAATTTAAATGTATTTTTTTTAACAGTGCTGTAATTATAATAAATAAGTAACGTGCCACTGCTCCGTCCACATGGTGGAAGGATTGCCCACGCTGCGTTTTAGTTCGGCATTAGAACCAAACCATTTTGAACCATGTCTACAAACAATATAAAAGTTCAGAGAAACCATACCGCGTACAAGTGGTATAAATCCGTGGATTCAGAAAATCTGGCTTTCCTACAAAAATAATTACAACCAGTTTCGTGGGCCTTTACATTTAATGCCAAATAAAACGATCCCCGCTTTTTAATTAAAATTAAGGATTTTCCGTTTATATACGACATCCCTTTCATATCGTAATGTGGGATACGAAACTCATTAAGTCTGCATGTGTTAGGTATGCCATGGATTAAATAAAAGTTTAGTAGAATTTCGTTGAAACACGTGCAAGTTTGGTATTACTGGGCTAGTAATTGCAAAATTTTGTTTATTTAACCGCACGTATTAGCTTCAGCTGTAATTATCTAGCAGATAACTATGTAATCAGTATCTTAGAAATCGTTTTTTAACCTATTTCTAACTGTCAAATCGATTCAAATCTTTGTACGTTGTGATATGTGTTGTGAATTTGAAAAAAAAGTCAAAATCACCTAGTTTTAAGGTTATTTGTTACTAACACCATAAAGAATTTGAATATGAATTCGGCTGACGATACAATAATTTGATAGGTACTCTTAGTAAAGTGAAATTCTTTAATTGTTTCTGTTTTGGCTACATTTAATTGAAGTTTGAAAAATCCAAAAACTGTGTTTTACAGTTTTTGTAAATTTTTGAAATAATTTCTTTTTTTTTGGAATTTGTCATAAATCAAAGTAAAGAGCGAGTACGCCTTGGGAACCGAGAGATTTGTGCTATAAACATCTTGCTTGTAATATTTTTTTTATTTCACTATCGTATGCTCTATAATTATAATTATTGAGTTCAAATGTTTATGTGTATGAGTTACCGTTTTTATATAATAAAACAAAAACAGGATGTATGTGGTCTTCCTTAGATTGATTTGCTATCGAACAGTTCTGAATCAGCCGATTCGATAATCCACTAACAAAGGTCAAGTTTTTACCTATCCTTTTTAAATAACTTGAAACCTAAATCTTAACATTATTAAAATTTAATTATACTCTTAGTAATTTTAGAATTATAGTAAAGTTATTCATCACTTAACCCTTAGCCCAACAAAACGATATGTAATGGAAATTTTATTTCTACGCGGTCGTATGCAACCGCCCCGTTAATCTAAAAGATTAATATACATATTGAGATTATTACAACCAAGTACAGAGTGAATGGTAAACTATATTAGTAGACAAATATTACGTTTGCCAATATTCCGAACTCATCAAAGTTTTGTATTGGCGCAAACTGGCTCGGCTGCGCTAGATTGTCCCAATTAGTAGATACACTTGCCTTTGAGTCAGCTTTGCCCCGCGGTTTGAAGATATAAATATATTAAGCTATTTTTTGCCCACGACTTCGTCTGCATTGACCTTACCCAGATAAAAAGTATCACATGTGTTAATCTAGGCCATGGTCTATTAGAATGCTAAATTTCATCAAAATCCATACATCCATACTCACAAACTTTCACATTTATAATATTAAGTAGGATACTGACTACCTGATGGTGTGTGGCGTCGTGATTCACCTAAAACTCAAAGAGTCTCGAGTTCGAGATTGTAGTATGTAAGTATAATTTATAAAATATTGAAGTTGATATTTAGGCATAGCCGCGGATGTGTAACTGGGGCAATGACATCGCGACCTATGGATGAGTGACGTAGAGCCTAAGTTATAATATATTAGTTTGTAAGACCTTTGTGCGCGCTCTTAATACACTACACTTGAGTGAAAAACACATCTTTTATTTTCATCACTATTCTCACATTATATCATACTTCAAAAAAGAAAGAAAAGTAACCGCAAATTTAAATAATAATAAAATATCTTATGATAAGTAGCTTGATGGAGGTCGCTTCAAACCGGCCAGTCTCGAAATAACTAGGGGAGGCGTAAGTTCAGCAGTGGATGTCCTATGGCTGAAATGATGATAATGATGATGATGGTAAGTAGCCAAGTAGTGGTATCTACTAATTGCTCTGATTCTATGGTAAGTGGCCAAAGCACTTGTGTTACAGAAATCAGAAACAACGACGTTTTAATATAACCCAGATCCGAGACAATTTTAAAAAAGTACGATTTTTATATTGACCCGGAAACCGAACCCAGGACCTCAGAGATGGCGATGCCAAGTCTGACTTGCCACTCTGCTACGGAGGTCGACAATAGCAATTAAAATTATAAATAGGCACCAGACAACATATGAAAAGACTTCGAACTTTTTTGTATGATACCTGGCATACCTAAAGTTACAAGTACCTAAAATTTTAGTTTGAATATGTAAATAAAATAAATATATATACATTTCAATTTTATTTGTGACTAAATTAGTTTAAACTACACTTAAAATAAAATTGACAACATATGAAATAGAATAATAATAAATTAACATTATTTACAATTTAAAAACATCACAATGTCAAATCGGGAGTGAAAGTGCCCATCACACTTGCAGCATTGCCCCGCTGTAAGGATAATACCAAATCAGTGGCTACGGCAAGCTTCTGCACCAGAAATGACCCAAACCGAGGATCACCCGTCCTCACCCTCAGTCGTCGACCTACCTCTGCTACAAAACTCTCTACCTCAGACCCCTAACATCCCGTAGTCTCGACAGCAAAAGGCACAAACTAATAAGTGGTCTCAAGGTCTCTTTACTTCGAATATTTTTGCCGCGCCGCTAAATAAATAAATAAAAAATAAATAAATATTACATATTCAAACTTAAATTCTTGACAAAGTATATTATTAACGACATTTTGTCAAAGAGGATTTGTATGTAATTATTTTCTTTGTCGATTGGCATATGTATTTGGTGTACACCAAAATAACGTACTTACAACTTCAGATGTGTCGGGCTCTATACAAAAAAGTTTGAAGTCTTTTCATAGTCTTAAAGTAAAGAATTAACATTCTTTTCATTATCATCTGAAGTAGGTGGTACAATTTTTTATGTATGATAAACACCAGATTACCGCTAAGCCACACCAGCTCAAGCAACCATCGATTAATTGAACACGCGATAATCGCTTAGCAAGCCCATCAAAGTTTTGTATCGTTACAAATTTGCTCGTCTATGCTATATTGCCCCAATTAACAGATAAACTTGGCCTTGAGTCAGTGTGGCCCCGGCGTTGGGTTATTATTAACTCGAGGGTCATTCGGCCCACTATTATGCAAGGAAGTAGACGCCTCTTCGTATACAGGGTGAGGTAACGCTAGAAGCGTAACGAAAAAACCTAAGCTACCATAAATATTAAGAATAGCAAATTTTTGTCAAAGATTTGATTTGAATTTTTAAAAAGAGAATTTGAATAAAATGCTTTAACCTTAAGTCTAATAGTCAGTTAATCCATTAGATAGATACATTTGTACTAATATTGTTCATGTAAAAGTTTGTATGTTTGAATATTTGAAAATTATTCAAGCTTACCGATACCGACTGACTTTATAACCATAATATTTTATAGTTTTCATCGAGATGTTAAATTATTATTTTTTTGGCCTTATTTAAAAATCTAAACAGGCGAAGTCGCGAGAAGCTAATAAATAATCTGGCGACTATCTGGTGTAGTGATTTGAGCTCCGGACTACAAAGCCAGGGGTTGCGGGTTCAAATCGCGAAAGAGGCAAAGGTTTGTGTGATGAGCACGAGCATTTGTACCTAAGTCGTGGATGTTTATAATTCATAGTACGAAAAAGGCTTTTAAATATTAAATAAAATATCAAGGTTTTATTAAATTAAATTTGTTCGTTTTCCACCCTGTATAAACTATATTATGGCAAGCTAGCCGATAAAACAACTATGGGCCACTTTCAAAACTACTATCAATCGAGATTTTACCTAAACAGCCTACATCATATATATTTTTTAGTTTTATCATTCTCTTATTTTAGAAGTTACAGGGGGGGTTACCCCCCACCCCCCCGGGTTACACTTTGGAAGTGTCTCTCGCGCAAACTATTCAGTTTAGAAAAAAATGATATTAGAAACCTCAATATCATTTTTGAAAACCTATCCATAGATACGCCACACGTATGGGTTTGATGAAAAAAAAATTTTGAGTTTCAGTTCTAAGTATGGGGAACCCCCAATTTTTTTTTGTGTTTTTTCTATTTTTGAGTGAAAATCTTAATGCAGTTCACAGAATACATCTACTTACCAAGTTTCAACAGTATAGTTCTTATAGTCTCCGAAAAAAGTGGCTGTGACATACGGACGGACAGACAGACAGACATGACGAATCCATAAGGGTTCCGTTTTTTGCCATTTGGCTACGGAACCCTAAAAAGTATTGGACAAGTATTTTTTCTTTGTTCTTATGTAATGAAAACATTACAGAGAAATATTGTTTTGAAATGACAAAAATTCTAATTCAAATTTTTATTGGCATCAAGCATGGTATATAAAGTTCTTAAATACATTTTCAGAGTCACATGTTAGGCTACTTGAACGAGCATGCAAACGTCATTAAGAGATATTATTATAAACATGATAATAGGTTATTTTTAAATACAAAATTAAATCCAATTAAAGTCACGGCCTGAGTAATAAAAATGTTAAAAACACGACGTCACGGTACAATTTTACTTAGAAGTGACGCCACGAGCCCCACCCCTGAACTTTGACGCACTTTATCTTTGTAATTTATTGGTTGATTGACTAAAGAAAAAATAAGTACTTATCCATTATTTTTTGAACTGAATGACGGAATAAATAGAATTTCATTTTTACCCAGTCGTCATCCCTATTTAAACGAGATGTTTTAAGTAGATTGTACGCCATGAGTGCCATTACTCAGTCAGGGGTTAAACATTCAGCAATATCGCTTGTAAACGGCTGGCAATTATTATATAAACGGGCTCTTTCTAAGTTTAACTGCTCGTGGGCGTATGGCCTCCTGCTCGTGTAGCTAGTAAAAAGTATTTATAAGTCGATTTTTCTATCTAAATGTTTTAATGCATTTTAGTGTGTTATGTGACGATCTCCGTAGCCAATAGGCTAGCAAACCGGACTTGGTGTCGCTATCTCTGGGGTCCCGGATTCGATTCCCGGTCGGTCAGTGTAGAAAAAGAACTTTTCTGTATTGTCTCGGGTCTGGGTGTTGTGGTACCGTCGTTGTTTCTGATTTCTACAACACAAGTGCTTTGACTACTTACCATAGGATCAGAGCGATGTGTGTGATGTTGTCCAATATTTATTAATTAATATGTGTGAAAGAGTATGTATGTAGACAAGGCGCTATCAAAACAGTTTTGGTGCTTTAAAAGGCTTTTCGAGGTAGAAAAAACTGTTTGTATCGGTTTCTGTGCCAGATGTTATTTAGACCCATTTAGCCATTTTGGTGAGATTGACTAACAAATATCCTTCTATCCAAACTTTTGCAATTATAATATTAGTAAGAAGTAAAATAACTAGTCATTCACTATGTTTTTTTTTTTAGATTATAATGTTGGTTTTATACAAAAAGTTGTATTTAAGGACCAGGTTATTAATGTAATGAAAATAACCCTGTGTAATCGCAATTTCAAGCATATTTAATTAAAACAAGAATTACTGTGCTCCACATAAAGTGGGCAAGAGAATTTTTCGGCTATTAATTTTGAGTGAATTTATTTTTTACGCGCCCTCCATGTTAGAGTAATCCCCCATAAATAACATGGGCCAGGGATAATGGGCTACTATGGACCCGGTTTCAGTGTTACAAAGGTCATTATTTCATAATAAATACACCTATTCACTACGATACCGCGTAGAAGTATCAGTGTCTTTGCTCTTAGCTTTTTGCGGTAAAGTGAAGAGGTGGATTATCACTGCCTGACTTGATATAAATAAATACAGACATGTATGTTGTTACTAACATAGTTCCCATTTGAAGACTTATGTTTAGCAGAGTAATATAATTTGACATGGTATTAGTCAAGACAAATTTTCACGTTTTTACCCGATTGCCAAAGGAGGGTTATGTTTTTCGAGCGTATATTATCATCAGCATCATTATTTCAGCCATAGGACGTCCACTGCTTAACATAGGCCTCCCAAATTGACTTTCAGTTTAGTCGGTTGGAAGCGGCCTGCATCCAGCGTCTGCCTGCGACCTTTAACAGGTCGTCTGCCCAACTTGTGGGTAGACGTCCGTCATACGCTGCGGTTGCCGGGTCGTATGTATGTATGTCTCATTCTTTGGCTCGCTGTACCACTTAAACCGTTAGATAGGTAACGTTTGACATAATATGAGATGTGATTGAATGTAGCATGATCATTGGAAGTGAGTTATTAAATGGTATATTATTTCCCGGAACAGGAATTACGCGCAAATCTGTTCACGATATGTTTAACATGATGTGACATATTCTCTCAGACTGCATTATGTTTTTCAGGTTGCAAACTAATTATTTACATCTTCTTTCCGTCTTTTTAGTTCACTTTTTATTTAGTTAACGCACGCTTTCCGTTTACACATAGGTCACTTTGATTACCATAAATGCTACTTTTTTTCCTAGACGACTTCTGTTCTACCTCTATTGCAAACTAAGCCAACGACAGTTCTAAAATTTTTCCTGAGAATAGAGAAAGATCTCCTGCATTTAGATACGTGTTGCACTTAGCATAGGAACCTACTTTGTCTATATTTATTATGACTGTACCAGTACACAATAGCCAGGTCGGGGTTTCCAATTAACCCCAGCAAACGACCGACATGCCTGGCCGGCTGCGATCTCAGTCCGGCCCTGGATGTTTTTTAGCTCATACAATTGGCGGACTTAAAGTGCTTGATGCCTGGTGTATACGATAGCTGTATCTGGATCCAGTAGATTTGGCGTCATTTGATACATGTAGTTGGTATCAGGAAGTAAATTTGTAGTTGCAACTTAGAAAATGCACCACTGTACGTCCTCTGAGAACTGACTGCGTGACTGCGCAAACGCATTCAGATAATGCCCGTTGTACTAGATTAGCCTACTGGGCTCTGTAATTGAGCAGCTATTGGCTAATCAACTGGACTTTGAGATCACAAAGTTGGCGCTAAATTGGATTGAAACTAGTGTCCGCGCGACCTCACGTAGTAAGCGATATGGGTTGAAACATACTCTGTCCACATAAGATCGCTAAGTTAGTACTGCCCTTGTAGCATGATTACCAGAACACGATATGGTTTAGCGATATATCGACACCAACTTTAAAAATATGCTATATGCAACAGCGATCATAACATGTGACTTCACCGGCACGGCGATTCAACATGGTGGCTATATCTATCACATTTTTACAGTTGGTGTCGATAAATCGCTATATATCATGTTTTGGTCGTCATACTAGGGGGGCTGGACTGGGTTGAAACTAATGTCTACACGAGCTTGCCAATTTAGCAGTAGCACTAGACTGAGTAGATACTACGGTACATGCGAGCTCTTAAAGTAAACACTTGACTGAGCTCTGAATTTATGGGCTCGTCAATTGGGGTCTGGACTGGATTTAAACTAGTCACACATAATCCACACAAGCTTGTCAAGTTGAAACAAAATTGGTATGGAAACCACTGTCCACACATACTTGCTTAGTTATCACTAGACTAGTCCAAAACTATTCTAGGGACATGACCTCACGATGCTTGCGCTGGACTGGATTAAAACTCGAGCATGCGAAGAAACCATTTTAAAGGGTTGAAACTATAGTTATAAAGGATACTACGAGTATAGTATCCCTCACAAGCACATAATCAGTTCCGCGGCTTTTGTCCGCGTAAAAATCGTTTTCCTTATACTGAACCCAAGTTTGCAACATCACCTGTTGCATGCCCAACCAGACATGTAGAAATAAGCAAAAATAGTGCAGAAAATTGGCGGATGCGATAGCTCGTTCTGATGGAGAGGTGCCATTTTGAACGGCGGAAATTGGCTTTCAATTTGTAGGAATTTGCCTCAATGGATTTTTAGGCATTAGGAAAATGAATCGAGTAGATTCAAAAACGTGTATGTAGAAGATGTAAAGAGGTGAAAAATATGAGCCCCAAAGTTATCACCTAAAATAAAAAAATATATGTATATGCGCCAGGCAATTCACTAATTATCATAGTTTCGTAGTAAGGAAGTAATAAGAAAGGAAGAAAACACCCTTGTGCTAAGAGATACCTGACAATGATTTTTTCCAGTGACGTTTTCTAGCAAAAAAAAATTTCATTTTTAACTGGGAATAATACTGCCATGCGAGGACGGCCGTAAAGAATACACTTCCCCAACGCCAACAGGAGGCGTGTCGTAAGAGGCGACTTATTCCTGTAGCACGAGACGGGCAGCAGCGCCTGCGTGCGAAATCTTATAAAAAACTGCGCTCGCCAACCCGCCTGCCAAGCGTGGCGAGTATTGGCAATCCCACCCAATGATTTTCATTAGAGAAGGCCTATGTTCAGCAGTGGACGTCCTATGGCTGGAATGATGATGATGATGATGATGAATACTTTTGCATTCGAGGCATTAATATACGTCGTTACTGCATGTATTTTAATAATGACTGTCCTAATAATTAACGGGCAAGTGCAGCGTAGGACGTCCACCTACAAGGTGGTTAGAAGACCTGGTAAAGGTTGCAGAAAGCCGTTGGATGCAGGCCGCTTCCAACAGGCCAATCTGGAAATCATTGGGGCATATGTTCAGCAGTGGACGTCCATTGCTGAACACAGGCCTCCTTTAATGACTTTCATTGGGGGGGATTGCCAATACTCGCCACGCTTGGCAGGTAAGTTGGCGAGCGCAGTTTTTTATAACATTTCGCGCTGCCCGTCTTGTGCTACAGGATTTAGTCGCCTCTTCCGACACGCCTCCTGTTGGCGGTTCTTTACGGACGTCCCCGCACGGCACCAATAACTATTCGACTCCATTAAAAAGCAAATTACTTACTTGCTACAAGAAATGAATTCGTTGAAATTGATCTCTATGCAGTAATCCAGTGTTAGGCCAAACTAAAACAACTGCAGTAGTTAAACACAATTAACTGCTGGTTAGAGCATTCAGTAAATTGATTCCGAGAAACGCCAACGGATAATAATAAAGAACTATAACACGAACGGGGATTGATGTAGGTAAGGGCAAAGTTCATGTAGTGGGCAGTTGACATTGCCCCAACAATTAAAAATTACTGCAGTTACCGTAGCCCCAAAAAATTGACATTATATTATGTGAGGTAGCTTCAACAGGGTGTACCTATGAGTATGAAGAACTCTTTTTTTTTGTTTTATTATTTAATATACTTTATGTAAAAACAAAATATTTTGTGTTGCTGCTTTACCTCTGAATTACCTTTAATTTAATAATCTTTAGTTGAATAGTAGTAATCTTAGTGACAAAAAATACAATATAGTCTTACAATTTAGAGCAACTCCTCTGTTATGCAAGCTGCTTATTTTTCTTGAGTTCAGGCAGCAATTAACCAATACAAGATTAGCTATTGGAAACCTAAGCCAATTTTTCCCTGGATTTTTATTTGTCTGGATCCATCATATACACAAGGATTATCATTATCATCATCATGTCAGCCGTTTGCAGTCCACTGCTGGACGTAAGCCGCCCAAAGAGCACGATCTTCCGCTTATTTCATTCAGCCACTGCCAGCCATTTTATTAAGCTGGAGGCGACAACACTACGTTTGCCAAAGATAAGATAAGATAAGATGATATATTTATTTGCGAAAAACATGGTACAATCTTAGGTCTTATAATAGGTATAATATGAACAAACAACCGATTTATCGATATGCAAACATTTCATCGTCGTGCAATTGAATCTTACTTATAAACAAAATATCATATCAAATTAGGTCTACAAAATTACAATTATAGCATTTTAGTATCAAACAGTAAGATGTCAACGTTAATGAGAGGTATACAAATTATACAGGCAAAGTCAAAATGCAAAATGTCAAATGAGTAACAAAATAATCTCATCAACCTTATAATTACAAGCATTTCAATCATTAAATAAAACAGTGCGATGTCAATGGATTATATAAAACTTTACAGGTGTCATAATAATGCAGACTGTCAGAATAGTAATAATAATCATGTCAACCCAAAAATTAATAATGATTTGTAAATAAGCAAATTGACAATTTAATATATCAGAAGAACTCAGAAATCGATTGCAATTTGCTTAAAGTGACCATCACGGCAAAATTTTATAAATTCATTTATGTCATAAAAACAGTTATCAATTAGAACACAGAGAATAATTCTTTTAAAAACATTAAGTTGCAAATGTTGAATGTGGTTTGGAAGTAAATTAAATAAAATAAATTGCGCAGTCTTTACTCGAGAACCCGTTTGCTGCCTTTCATCGGTTCTGCGACAGATGTGGCCGGCCCACTGCAACTTTAGCTTGCTACATTTTACGCGTGGCTGTCACGACAAATGCTGGGCACCTTTTCGACTCATCTGATTTATATTGTTTTGTGTGTTTTTTTTCTCTTGTGTGTCGAATAAACGTTTCTTTCTTTCTTTCTTTCATTACTTTGTTCTTCAGCCGGATAACCTAGTTTCGGATTTCACCCCTCAGAAGGATGTTAATTCCATAGTTCGAGACTACATCAATTTTATTGTCTTTATTTACCGTGTCTTCATGTAAATAAATGAATTTGAATTTGTTGAGTTGTTGCGCATGTTTATCTTTTATTTAATTTTTAAAAATTCCTGTCCAAATGTGAAATGCTCAAAGAAAACACAAAAGTGAAGAATACATTATTTTTATGTCTCTTTTATTGTCCACCCCATAGATTAGTCAATAAACTAACGGCATTTTTATATCCAGCCATTGGAATCCAATATACCTTCATAGAAATTAACTTTTATATGTTCCCGATACTCAAATAACTTTTGAGGCCGTAAAAACGTTTGATGTTGATATTTTTTCTAATGGGATCGATTTAAACTCTCATTTTTTCATAGGTAATTGTTATTTAAATTAATTTAAGAGTAGTGAGAATCTTTTTTTGATCCGGTCATTATCATCATCATTATTTCAGCCACAGGACGTCCACTGCTAAACATTGGCCTCCTCCAATGACTTCCAGATCGGCCGGACATAACAATCAAAAAAGACACACTCTTAAAATTACAATTAAATTTTTTGAAATGCGATTGAAAATAGAACGAACAAAAATTAATAGTGAAGTGCATTCGAAGAGTCGCAGCTAGGCCTGACCACAGTATAATTTGAAATGAATCAAAATCAAATTCTGCATTAAAACTTTCGAAGAAACCAATCTCATGCTGGGCGAGCAACAAAATAGTAAGAAATAGCCCGCCCTATTACGTACTTATTGGTTTCCTAAGGGAGCATTACAACGGGACGCGGCGAAGATAAAAGGCAACCAATATTGCCGTAATATTTCTGGGCCACAAACGAAAATTGTGTAAGTCTGGTTTGGGAGAATTCAAGTTTGCAAAAATTCGAAGTTTTTTTTCGGATTTCTAAAAATGACACGTCAATATAAAAATAAAATATTTTTTTATATAAACAGTCAAAAAAGTTCTTGCAAATTGGCAAAAGTCATAGAAGAAAAAGTTGTTCTTAACCATGATGTACTATTAAAGTGGTTACAAGGTTATCTTTGAGTTACGCGACACCCAGGTATAAGCGCGACACTGATTGTCATAGTCGCGAATTGAGGAATAAATATATATCCATTTATTCCGAGATACCAGACAATGAATTTTGCCAGAACTTCCAGCACACCCAAATTCGGGACAATAACCTCGTCTGAAAAAAATAAAGCTGTATGTACGGTCGGCCAAGAAAGTGGTGTAACAGTTTTGGCAAAATTTTATGTGTAAGTAAAATAGCGATAAGGTTGAACTCATAAATAAATAAATATAAATATTGGACAACATCACATACATTGCTCTGATCCTATGATAAGTAGCTGAAGCACTTGTGGTACAGAAATCAGAAACAACGACTCCTGGACTTAGTACATTTTTAACAATGAAAGAAATGCACAATTATTTATATATTATTGATTTGTTTTTGACATCATAGATAATATGATAAAGAGAGCATTAGTAGCTCTCAGAATAGTGTTGCATGGGAAAATCAACCCTGTTGTTCTATGACGACTCACGAATGATTTTCAACCTTAGGGTGATAGACCCTTAAAATGAGTAAGAAGTTGCGTTGTTGCAAAAATAACCTTAGAAACAAAAAGCCTGTTTTCTTGTTTCATTTGTCAGATAAAAAAAATACCGACTGTAAAATTATTTTAATAAAAGATACAAAATTGTTTTTTTATAAACAATACCGAGTTATTATTGTAATAGTTTGGTTGCGGCTAAATTTAGATAAAGTTTGGCAGACAGTCAGATCATACTTTTTTCATTTATAGCTGAATAAAGATTAGTGTAAAATACTTAAGGGTTTGTCTTCACTCATAATTATTATCATCATCATCATCATTATCATGAGTATATCGAAACCCTTCAATATTTTACAGTAATGAAATTTCATCCTGTATACAGTTCCCAATGAAATCCCAAGACACACCAACCCAGGCAAAGTCGTAAATTGAATTTAGTGAATTTTATATTAGATAAAAATTGCAATTAAAGTGGTGTGCATTATTTTTACCAATTTTTATTTGGTGTGCAATAAAGAGTATCTAAAATTCACGTTCCCTTTTTTCCCTAGTGTATACCCCATTCCATATAATTTGGGTCCGCTTTTCTGCATTTTCTCCTCAACTTTATGATATTTCTGGGATCCTCCCTATGGTGTCCTACAGCTGGGCAAAAGTTTTTCCCAAGTCCCTATGCCTCTGTTTTCAGGACCAAAGTCTGCCAATCCTCTTTCAAATTAACTATCGTTTCCTTGGTCTTTTTTATGCTATAAAGAACGCAATTTAGGAGTTATACCACTTTTGTTTTCTATTCCCTATGGGTCCACAATCAACATTAGGTAACGAGATAAATTGAATTCTGTTCCGGCAATAATTAGATCTCAGGAGTGATGGTTGGACGTCAAGAAAAATTAAGATGTACTGTGATGGACGTGGCTATATTTAGGAACGGTTCGAGGCAATTATATTGGTTATTTGTTATAACGAAATCAGCCTTCGTTATCGGATATTTTGTGTTTTAACGTTATTAAAAATAAAGTACCTGGAAACAAAGTGCTATTTTTATTTACTGTTGTTTTTGTTAATTTGTAATCTTGTGTATTTCGGTGTAGTCACTTCATCATCATCATCATTTCAGTCATAAGACGACCACTGCTGAACAACGGCCTCCCCCAATGACTTATCATCGGGGGATTGCCAATACGCCACGCTTAGGAGGCAGATTGGCGAGCACAGTTTTTTATAAGATTTCGCACGAAGACGCTGCTGCCCGTCTCGGCTACTTGAATTAGTCGCCTCTAACGACACACCTTCTGTTTTCGGTGGGGAAGTGTATTCTTTACGGCCGTACACACTACACGTACGTACGTACGTACGTACGTGTAGTACGTACGTACTACACGGCACTGTAGTCACTTGAGTTTCAATAAATTCTTATGCATTTTTTAAAAATTCATTGGCTGTTAAGTCTCTTGCTGCTGTGCGAGGCAAGCTAAACTGTAGTTACTACGATTACTGTATAAATAGGTCGTAGGCACTATCGACTGTAAAATATGACCATAACAAGCATAACGTACTGAATTTTTCTTTAATATAAAAATAGGTTGGTAATCTTTTTGATATTTTAATGCTTAGTAAAAACAATTACAACTCTAGAGAAAAATAAAACACATTATATAAGGTCATATTTTGTCAACTTCCTTTAAGAGGGTCGATTCTACACTCTTAAAGTATTTATGGGAAATTAGCTCTTTTTGAGATACTGTGCTGTTTTTGTAGTATAAGTTGTTATATTCGGGTAGTAAAATTGTGTTATCCCTTAAAAAACGACTTTATATTATGATATTTTTCTAACGTTTTGTTTTCCTCTTTATAAATTTAAAACTCATTAAAACCATTCCCTTTGACTAGACCACATTCTGATAAAAAACCGATATGTGTCTGTTACACACACGTACGGTTTACGAGCTGAATGCGGATCAGTCCCCGCCATTGTGTCCTACTGTTCTTTTGCACTCGCCGCGATTGGAAATAGGATTGCGAGTACCTGTAGAGTCTGCATACGTTATGCGGTTTTTGAGGATACAGCAGGACTTTTTGCTTTTTTTTAGACGAAAAATATGTACTTTATCTGCTGCTGTCCCCACAGCATGTTATATGAGATGGTGTAAGACTAAGCAGTCTAGGATCATCATCATTATTTCAGTCATAGGACGTTCCACTGCTGAATACAGACTTCCCCCAATGACTTCGACTTCGATCGATGAGCTGCAAAAATACTTACGGTTTCCTTACGAACTGTAAGGTAGGCAAACCAGCAAATACCGTGGCACACTTAACAAACAAAGCAGTTATTGTCGAACATTAAGATCAACAAGCTTAATCTGACAACGTTTAATCTGCCAAATCTAACCCAAGACTGACAAACAAGATGTTGTCTTGGTACCAGTGATTGCACGGCAAAGTTTTTGCGAGTAGCAATAATCAAGATGGCAGTTTTCATACTGGGAAGCATATAATGTTCTATTACTTATTTCGCAGTTGCTTATAAGTATTGCATTTTATTAAAGGTGCGCTGATATGATATCACAATTTCGAGTCGCCTTGTATTGGTAATTTTAATTACCTTATATATATACTATCACTATTTGTAAGTCCTTATCCTCCGAAATTAAAGCCACCCTACACCGATAAGATAGCTCCATTCTATAGGTGTTGGAAAATGTGTTAAGCCCCATTTTGGTGCGAGATAAGATGGCCAAAAGGTAATTTTACTGACTTTTTGACGTTTCAACGCTATTTCCCGAGATAAGTGCGGATTTATTTAGAGAGATGACACCTGTTAAAAGAATTTATGGAGGAACAAAAGAAGTTGGGGGATTAAAGTAATTTAAGGTGGCTTTTCGAAGTACTGTCGTTGTTCGGGGCTTAATGGAGATAAAAATGTAATTGGGGGTTTCGCGAAAGATTTAGATATTTTATTTAAGGTGTTAAGTTGAATGAGGGATTCTTCTACAGGTGGTTCTTCTCATGGTAATAAACATTGTTTTCTGCAGTACTAAGTTGAGATAAAAATCAGCTGTTTCTTATCTAAAGTCAGAACGAAGTCTTACTACGCATATTTATTATAATTTATTAATTGACTTCCGTAGCCAAGAGGTGAGCATGCTGGACTTGCTGTCGCTATTTCTGAGGTCCCGGGTTAGATTCCCGTTCGGTCAATGTAGAAAAATAACTTATCTATACTGTCTCGGGTCTGTGTGTTGTGGTACCGTCGTTGTTTCTGATTTCTGTAACACAAGTGCTTTGGCTACTTACCATAGTATCAGAGAAATGTATGCGATGTTGTCCAATATTTATGTTGCGATGTGCGATGTTGTCCAAGATGGAGTGAGCGAGAGGAGAGACGAATGCTGATTTGATGTGATGACGGACGTTTTTCTATTGTTTTACGAAGGTTGGAGCAGTTAGTCAGATGTTCTGGGTGCGTGCTTCTGAAAGACTAGAATAAACCAAGTATCATTTAAAAACCAGCATTTCCTTTATCCCTACATTTAATAATAATTATTATTATAACATCGATATCGATATGCAATTACAGCATGGCATCACTACCTTAACCATAACATGGGTCCCTTTCACCAGTAACACAAATTTAATGCCCTTTAAATTAGCCGCGTATTTCTAAAAGCAATCAAAGCAACCCATAAAATTAAGGCCAGCCTAATCCTAATGCTTAGGCAAAAGTTCTGAAGTAATTAGAAAGCCAAACAAAGCGAATGGGACAGTTAATTAGTGAACACTTAGTGCTGGTGTGGGGGTTAAAAAAGTCATTGAGTTCAAATAGCTTTTAGAAAAGACTTGAGAGTGTCGTGTAGGCCGTAAAGAATACACAGTGGGGCAACGCCAACAGAAGGCGTGTCGTAAGAGACAAATTCCTGTAGCACGACACGAGCAGCAGCGTCTGCTAAATCTTATAAAAACTGCGCTCGCCAACCCGCCTGCCAAGCGTGGCGAGTATTGGCAATCCTCCTCGATGATAATTCACTGGATTTACTGAGGCCTCCTTCGTTTAGCAGTGGACGTCCTAAGGCTAAAATGGTGATGTTAGAAAGAGTTAAAATTATAGTTGTTAAATAATTGGAACAATGTTTAGGAAGTGAATAATTAACGGGTAGTTTTTGTAATGTATATTTAAATGGGTCGTTGCGATATCATCTACCTAACACAAATTTGTTAGACTACAAATTGTTCAACAATGACATTCATTATCTAGCTCTAAACTATGCAAGACTTGTAATATGGGAATTTAAAAACCTAACTATCAATTATTATGTTTCTTAATCAGTCACGCTTTAACATCGGCATCACCATCAGCAGCCTTTGGAAATCCAGCTGGACGTAGACCTGCCCTATAGAACGTCACAGCCAGCGGGCCGTTTGCATCTAGCTGCTTCCTTGACTAGGTCGTTAGTCCACCGGGTGAGGGAGAAAGGTCTGGCTACCGACTGAACGGAATTGCTGCTTGCTGCTACAGAGCTGAAATTTGGCATACCTACATATAGACATTGCTATTGATATCGCGAAGGTTTTTCAGAGACGCAACTTTCAAAAATATTGAAAACGATTGAGAAGACAGATGCCTTAATATTTTTGAGATTAGTATTTTTGTAAAAAAATATCTCCATCTTTTTGAAATAAACAAAAATAAATCGGGATATAGGGGTAGAAGTGTTGATAATTTGACTATTCCATCACGAAGATTAGTTCTTTATTCAAGAAATGTGTACTGTATGTCTATACGAATATTTAATAAACTTCCAGTTAACTTGAAAACATTGACATTTACAAAATTTAAGAACTATTTATTTAATTTTTTAAAAGAGAAAATGTATTATACTATTAATGGATTCCTGACTGATAATATTTGACACTATTGATAATTCTAATTTGTACTGAAATTATTGACATTAATTGTATGATAAAAATTAACATTTGCACGTCGCATTGCGATAGAATATGTTGGAAAAACAATATCTTTCATCTTTGTATTGAACCATATTCTGGCAAATAAATGATTTATTTATTTATATTTATATATTTATTTGATATAGGTTAACACAGGGTTTTTATGCCGTTTCCGTTTTCATGTGAGATGTAAAATGAAAGGGTAAAATAAGCCTATATATACGTCCCACTGCAGGCCACAGACCTCACCTCAACTATCACCTTGGGTTGGGAACCTTACCCGCGTGGTAGATTGGGCCATACTCCACCACGGAGGCCCAGTGCGGATTGGTAGAATGGCTTTGTAAGGCCAGTAACCAAATCTTACAGGGACTGATAAATTCAAGCCGCCCTTAGGCCTCTAACTAGACTTCAGTATAGCATAGAACCAAGCAATATAAGTCGGGATCAACTAATAACGTGCCTTCCGAAGGACGAAGATGCTTGTGATAAATGTCACTACAAACGTTCAGAATGGTCACCCATCCACTCACAACCGCGGCGTGAGTTGCTTAACTTTTGTTAATTAATACCAAAGACACAAGTAACTAGATATAGTTAAATATAAATGTAATGTGACTTTTGTGACTCCAAAACCAAAGAAAATTCAGCGTGTATATAGCGGGAGTCAATTAGGAACACCATTAGCATGAATAAAGATTTTTTTTTCGTTACTTGAACCAACCCCTGCTTTCGTACATACGTCTGAATGCCTATTTGATCTCGAATTCATTCAGCAAATCGCTATTCAGAATTTGCACAGCGTAATCGACTCTCGAAAACTTCGGCCGATTTGGCATCTCGATTATTTTTGTACCGATATTTGTTTCGATTCGATCAACATTTGATATTTGATTGAACTAGTAGAATAATTTCAATTTAAATAGTTTACATGCTATACATATTTTATATGGCGAGACATGTCAGACTCCTTTTAATTGTTAATATCTCCATGATTACTTTTAAAGATTCGCGATTTTCAAACATTCATTAATTTCAACGTCGGGCTGAATTTGAAGGTAAACACTTTTACCTCCAAACTTTAATTATCGTGATAAGATCGTGATATCTCGATGTAACGTGTTTCTAAGTAAATAAATGAATTGAATTTAAAAGTTATTAATATTAGTGTTAGTGTTTTATTTTTAAACTCTCTTACTATTTAACCTGACTAAGATGTCAAGGTGCCTTCATCATCATGATCAGCCTTCGAAGTCCACTGCTGAACATAGGCCTCCCTTAGAACGCTACGCTTCAGCGGGTGGCTCTGGGTCGTTTGCATCCAGGGGCCCGCAACCTTGACTAGATCGTCAGTCCACCTGGTAGGAGGCCTACCCACGCTGTGTCTTCCAGTTCATGGTCGTCACTCAAGCACCTTTCAACCCCAAAGTAAAACCTTGGATCTACTTAGCTAATCGTTCAATCTAGATTAAACCTTTAAGGAGAAAATTACAATCTCGAGATTCTAATTAGAGATTCTACGCAAACATACAAAGAGCATTTGTTATATTATTTTACACATTTCTTTGTCCGAGCCCCAGTCCGTATTTAAAAGACTACTCTTAAGCGTCACACGTAAAATACGTACTGAAATGTTATTACAGTATAAATTTATTAATGTTTTGTAACGTTACACTACTAGTGTAAGCACGCCAAACGTCATAATGTACTCAATGACGTCATTGCCGACGTCTTATTAGGCTTAAAACAAATTTGTTCTTTCCTAAAATTATCGTAACTTAAAGTCAATAAGTGCTTACCACTATGCTAAACTAAGCAAACAAATAAAAAATTTACAAGAGAGAATATAATTTTAAGGAACTTGGAAATTTGGAATTTTTAATACATCGTGCATATTTTAACATAAACAGTCGTCTTATTCAACACTCGTCAATCCTGAACCCCACAACAGTGTTTGACCATGAAAGCAGTCCGTAAATGATAGCGCACTGATAGCAACACGTACCGTCAAACTTATTATCACAGACCTAAAATGATAGAGCGTTTATCGGCGTGAGTGCTAAAAGTATATTTTCAAAATTAAAGGCCAATGGGGTCCCACACCAACTTAGTTAGCTTATCTAAAATTGCCAACTTGACCTATTTTCCTATGTCATAATAACTTACTATTATTGACGACCTCCGTAGCCGAGAAGCGAGCATACCGGAGGACTTGGTGTCGCTATCTCTGAGGTTCCGGGTTCGATTCCCGGTCGGCCAATGTAGGAAAAAAACGTTTCTATATTGTCTCGGGTCTGGGCTTTGAGATAGCATCATTGTTTCTGATTTCTGTAACACAAGTGCATGAGCTACTTACCATAGGATTGGAGCAATGTATGTGGTGTTGTCCAATATTTATTCATTTATTTATTATGACTTGAAAGTTTGCAAGCATACCTTGCGTAGTAGGTATTAATGTAGTTGTTAGTAGCGTAAACATAATCTAGTGTTATCAGTACATTATTTATTTTGTAAACATATTTTTTTATACAGAATAAGCCGAAGTGGCGGGGCACATAGCACGTAGAACTGACGGCCGATGGGGCAGAAAGGTTCTGGAATGGAGGCCATGTACCGGCAAACGCAGTGTAGGACGTCCACCTACAAGGCGGACAGACGACCTGGTAAAGGTTGCAGGAGACCGCTGGATGCGGGCCGCTTCCAACCGGCCAATCTGGAAGTCACTGGGGAGGGCCTGTGTTCAGCAGTGGATGTCCTATGGCTGAAATGATGATGATGATGATGATGATGAAGAATAAACTTTTACATTACTTAGTTACGATTATGTGCTACATGCGACCCTTAAGCTAGGGATGTAGCATTTGTACTTTAAAGCCGCTCTTTGAAGTCTATTTAGCTTCAGGTTGTGTACCTAACAATAGAAGTTAAAGGTCAGAAAATACGAGCGAGATGTTTATTCAGAATAAACAGAGTAATCGTTAGTTTCCCTTAGCTTTGAGAATTAGACTGTCTTACATAACGGACAATTCTTTTTAAGGTTAGTCTTATTACTTTAGGGTGATTGCCTCCAGATTTTTATAGCCTACTAAGTTGCGAGAACTACGCGTTGGCCAAACCATTAGACCATAAATATAATAAATAAATAATAATAAACAATTGTTTTTACAAACACATTAATTATCTAGCCCCAAACTAAGCAAAGCTTGTATTATAGCGACTAGATAACGGATAAACATACTTAAATACTTTTATAAACATCCATGACTTAAGTACAAATGCTCGTGCTCATCACACAAACATTTGCCCCTTGCGGGATTCGAATCCGCAACCGCTGGCTTTGAAGTCCGGAGCGCGAACCACTACACCAGGCGGTCGTCAAATAATTTTTAAATAATGGACAACGTCACATACATCTGATCCTACATCCAGTAAATAGCTAAAGCACTTGTGTTATAGAAATGAGAAACAACGACGGTACCACAACGCCCAGATTTGATTTCAATCTCAAATCTGGGCGTTGTGGTACCTTCGTTTTAGTTCGTTTTCTACTTTGATTCGACCGAGAATGGAACACGGAACTTCAGAGATGGCAAAACCAATCATAATCATAATCATAATCATAATCATAATACTTTATTTGCATCAAACATGGTATAAGCAGTTCTTCATTACATTTTTGAGTCACATGTTAGGCTACGGGAATTAGCATGCAAATGTCATTAGTTAATCTAGAAAAATAATTTATATGTCACAATCAATATTAAAATTACTTAGTGCAGATGTCCGAAATTGCGAATGGATTAATAGAAATACAATATGTCAATTTTATACCAAATAAATTAGATAAAGCTACTTTTTCCAGTCAAAAAAATCCTTAATACTATAGAAATTGTGGTCATTCAGTCACCGGAACAAATGCTTTCTAAATATTGCCGGATTTTGCACTTTCATCTCATTGGGTAGATTTTTGTAAATTTTTATGCACATAACAAGGCAACTCTTGCTGTATTTAGCTGACTTTGGGGCGTCAGCAAGTACAAGCCTGTGCGGGTCTCTATGTGTTCTAGAGTTCATGTCACTCGCCATCTTAAACAGATTCTTGTGTTTATATACAAAATTACAGATTTCATATATGTATAAAGATGATAGAGGTAGTAGCGCAAGGTTTTTAAAATGGGGCTCACATGAATGGTCAGGCTTAATCCCGCAGATAGCCCTAACGCATTTTTTTTGTGCAATAAATGCTTTTTCCAAATCTGTGCTATTACCCCATGCCACAATTGCATAACGCAGTAAAGATTCAATGTAGGCATGGTACGATAGAATAGCAGTCTTCCTATCAGTTATGTTTTTAATATGATATATTGCGTAAACAAATTTATTGATTTTTTTACAGAGGTTAATAGCTATGTGCTTTTTCCAGTTTAGGTCATGATCTAAAATTGTCCCTAAAAATGTTGTTTCTGATACTTCTTCGATTTTTGTGATATTTAATTTGAAATTGTATTTTGGATGCTTGGAATGATTGAATTGAATGTATTTGGATTTATTTAAATTAATTTTCAAATTATTGTCTTCTAACCATTTAATTATTTTGTCAATTGTAGAGTTTACGTCCATTTCATGTCTAATTATTGAATTATTTAATTTTTTATCAGTTGTCACTATTATCGAGATGTCATCAGCATATAAGATGCCCTTGTATTCTACTGACTCTAATATGTCATTTATGTATAAAATGAACAGGATTGGGCCCAATATGCTTCCTTGTGGGACACCATAGTTATTGTCCCTATAATGAGATGAGTATGATATCATTTCATTATTATACATTTTTGCTATGACAACATACTGTTCTCGATTATGTAGGTACGATGATAACCATTTGAGAGGTAGACCCCTGATTCCCATAAGCTCTAGTTTTTGTAATAATATTTTATGTGATACAAAATCAAATGCTTTTGTCAAGTCAAAAAACAGTGCTGTAGTCAATTGATTGTTGTTAATATTAGTCAATATACGTTCAACGAGCTTAAAAATTGCCAACGTAGTCGATTTGTTTTTTTGAAACCCGTATTGTTCACTTTTAATTACATTAAATTTGGCGCAAAAACCTATTAGTTGTTTTTGCATACACTTTTCAAAAACTTTAGACAGTACCGGAATTAGTGTAATCGGTCGATAATTATTTAGATCCTGTTTGTTACCTTTTTTGTATACAGGCTTTACTATGGATAGTTTTAGTTTTTCGGGGAAGGTCCCAGACATGAATGATTTGTTTACTAGGTGTGTTAAAACAGGAAGCAGTTCATTTGTGCAGGCTTTGATTGTTTTAGTGCTGATTTCATCAAATCCTACCGAGTTTGTATTATTTAACGTCAATATTTCCTTTTTTACCTCCTCCTCCGTCATTGACCTGAGGAACATTGAGTTGCCTTTAGTAGCATTTTTATTTATTTGCTTAGTGTTATTTTGTTTATTTGTAGGTATGTTTATATTCGTTGTATCTATAAAGAAGTCATTAAAATTATTTGCTATGTCAGTAGGGCTTGAAATTATCATGTCATTATAATTAATAGTATTGATGTCATTGTCAGGTTTTACGATTCCAGTTTCATTTTGAATAACAGACCAAGTTGCTTTGCATTTATTTTTACTTCTATTTATGAATTGTGTGTTTGAATGTTTTTTAGATTTAAGGATGCATTTTTTAAGGACTGTAGAGTACGATAGATATTTATTTTTATCAGATACTGTTTTATTCGTATAATATTTATAACGAAGAAACCTTTTCGTTTTGCAGCTGTTTTTAAGTCCACGGCTTATCCATCTTTTGCTATGTGTCATAGTTTTATGCTTTATTCTTAGTCTAGGAAAGCACAAATTGTAAAACAGACACAAGTTTTCGTGAAAAATATTGAAAGCGTCATCGAAGTGCGTTTTTGCAAAGACTTCAGACCATGAAAGACTATTTAGACAATTTCTAAACTTTTCCAAATTTTCCGTGCTATAATCCCTTATATACTTAAAATATGACACCGGTTTAAAGGACTTTTGCTGTATAGGAAAGCTTAGTAGCTGTGCAGTGTCATGATCAGATAGATACAGTGGTAAAACAGTCGCAGTAGCTTCCTTAATGTTACTGAGAATGTGGTCTATACATGCATCTCTACGAGTAGGTTGGTCAATGTGAATATTCAAGTTATAACTACAACATAGGTCTTGAAGAAAGTTTGTGAATTTTCCAGGTTTTAAAGTGTTGATGTTTAGATCACCCAAAATGGCGATTTTTGTATTTTGTTTGTATTTTTTACGTAAGTCATGTAACATACTGTTTAATTTATTAAAGAAGATAATGGGGTCAAATTGCGGAGTCCTATATACACAGATTACTACTAGTTTGTAGAATGGAATCAGCACACCGCACACTTCAAATGTTTTTTGTGATGCATATTTTTTTAGGTGTGTTAGTTCGGTGTGTTGTAAGTTATTTTTTATTAATATGCAAGATCCACCTCTACATTTTTCTCTGCAAAATGAAGCAGCCAGTGTGAAGTCACTGACTCTTAGATAGCGACCATAGCCCTCTTTTAAGAAAGTCTCTGTGAGACAGATCATATCCGGTTCACTGTCAGTTTCGCGTAGTTCTTGTAACGTGATTTCTAAAAGATGTTGTTTTGATAGAATGCTAGCTATATTTTGATGCAAAATTTTGAACTGCATAATTGATTTATTTGACTTAGGATTGCGGACATGCTGCTGTGGTCGCGTAGAACAATTGTTTTCATGATTAGGCACGAAAAAAGGTAGTACTATTTTCCGTGCTAGATTTATTTAATGCTTTTGAACTATTTACGTTATCATTTACGGTTTTAGGTATTATTTTAAAATAATGCGGAATGGTACCTTTACTAGGCAGTGTGTTAGGTTGTTCTACATTTATTTTAGATTTGGTTGTAATTTGTGGCAAGTAGTTTCTAGCTATACGTTTTATGAAGCAGGCCTCGTAAGCCGGGTAATCAATTGTGACATTTATTTTGATGCTAATTGACTCCAAAAACTTTTTGTGGCTTTGATTAAATACATCAACGTTAATATTAATGCAGTTTGGGACTGTGTAAGATAATTGTTTCAAACTGTCATTCAATTTTTTTTCATTTAAATGTCTATTATTATTAACTGGCAGTAGAATAACATTTGTTCCTTGTAGCTCATGTAAAATAACACTAATTCTAGAAAGTAAAATACTAGGGTTTTGATCATGGCTACCTGTGCCAATTACTACATAGTCATTCATAGAGACCTCTCTTTTTATCTTAATACAGTGGTTAAGGATTTCTAGTGAAGACGCGTTCGGTTTAACAACCAAGACCGACTTATTCGAATATCGGCTACGAAGGGCGTCAAAGTCTATATTGGATTTTTTGATGTTGACGCCATAGAAAAAGTTGTTTGCATTTATAAACACATTCACCTCTGTAAAAGGTATCGAACCTAATTGGCATACCTCAACTTATAGATCTATGCAACTTGAGGAATGCCAGGCTCCATACAAAAAAGTTCGAAGTCTTTTGGCAACTGTTTAAAAAGTAACCCTGTATATTTGAAATATATATATCTTTGAAACTCCATAGCACTCCTACCTCAGTCCCCGCTAACTCCGTAGCTGAGAGGCGAGTAGGTACGCCGGACTTGGTCATGGTCTTGGTTTCTGGTTTCTAGAACTTACCTAAGGTTAGAGCAATCTATGTGATGTTGTCCAATTTTTTTATATTTTTTTTATTCATTAAGGCACACCAACATCATATATATTAAGCACTTATGTATACATAAAAGGCTATTTAAAATAAAAGATCGTCAAACCACGTACGTAAACTCAAGTATTTCAAACGTTACCGGACCCTACTTTGCGTATGTGGCAATTTGCCATTGTAACTACCGATTACCATATTACGTTAATATATGAAATATAAATAAAATTTCATAAGATTGGAGTCCATGATAAGTTGAACGTAATATCGGTATTTCTCCATTACTAAAAGGTCGCCATAAATATTTTAACGCAAAATATTCTCGGTCAACTTCAATTGAAGAAATCTCATAACAAATGCAAACGAGTAGTATGACGTCAATTCCGTAAATAGGTTCTATCGATATTTCAAGCTAATAAGTCACCCTCCCTGTTGGCGCCTACAGCCAGTTCGGGCATCATCGGCGTTCTCCGTATGCGCGGGCGGTTGGCACACTCCGTAGGTGCCCTCCGCCGCACTCAGCCTCTCGACCATCATCGGCATCGGACGCGGTTCCTCCCTCGTAGGCGCGATCAAAGTATTAATTATCCAGAAATATATCCTATGCGTTTACAGTCCGCGTCTTATTTAATACTCCAATAGTCGTAGGACCCTAACACTGGTCCTCTCGCCGTCTTTATTCGTTTTTTTTCGTCCCACCCGAGTACCGCGAATCTACACATCGCCGGTCCGTAGACTTTGACCGGGCCAACGTGGAATCGTCGTTTTCTTAGCCGTCTTGAAGAAAGAAGAGGATCCAGAAGCTGATGTCGCCTTCTGTTGGGAGTATAATACGGTTTATGCGTGAGTCGTTCCAATTAATCGCTTTCCAATCTTATTTTTTCCACTTTTGCTATAAAATCATTTCCATTGTCTTACTAAATTATTTTCGTAGTCATTATAAATCATTTACTGCTTCCCTGTGAATATTCAAAAGCCATAAACGCATTCGCACTCCAGTTTGTCTGCCTATTATTTTTTTCCAAGCACGTGTTGCGCACACGCGGTCGACGACCGCACGATACTCGTAGGTATCGAACGTAACGGGACCTAAACCTTCGCACCTGTTATCTATCAGCTGTTTTGCACGCTACTCGTCTTCATTATTTTCGTACTGTTTTTGCTGTTTTTTGCATCTTTCATTTGATTTCGCACACACTCATCAAAATGGCTGACATGAAAACGTTGATCAAGAAACGAGGCACCTTTAAATCGAAGCTTACAATTTTTTCTAATTATTTAAAATTATTAAACAATGAATCCAGCCTTTCGCAGTTGCAACGTTTGGACCTTGAGGAACGCTTTTATAAATTCGAAGTTGTGTACACTGAATTTGACACATTACAGAGTGAAATCGAGATACTCGCAGAGGACCCAGAGGCTGTGCTCGAGGAGCGCGAGGAGTTCGAGCGCCAGTACTTCAGCCAGGTGGCCCTCGCACGCTCTCTGCTTGGAGTTTCGTCAAAAGGTTCCGTATCAAGCTCCAATAATAATAACACAAATGCACCCTCTAATCAGAATTTTGTTCGCCTACCTCAGATCAACCTTCCTAGTTTCGATGGGAACTATCAATACTGGCTCGAATTTAGAGACACATTTGTTTCATTAATTCACGATAACCCTAGTATCGATCAGATAAATAAATTTCACTATTTGCGAGCTTCACTCCAGGGAAATGCAGCCTTAATTATCAAAAACATAGATTTTATTGGGAATAATTACAAAATTGCGTGGGACTTATTATGCGAGCGTTTCAATAACAATCGTCTTCTAATTGATAATCATTTACAGGCAATATTTGATGTTGAGCCCGTATTGAGGGAGTCCAGTACCTCTCTTCGTAACCTTGTCGATGTAACTAATAAAAACATTAGGGCCCTTACAACATTAAAGCAACCTACTGGACATTGGAATACTCTTCTCATCTTTATATTGGCGAAAAGGTTGGACATAGCAACAAGTCGCCACTGGGAAGAGTATCGCAATGACTTGTCTACTGACCCCACGTTGACTCAATTTTGTACCTTTGTAGGCAGGAAAGCGGACTTGTTGGAATCAATTGAAACGAACCATAACTTATCGAATAATAATATATTAGTTGCCTTAAATAATAGTCACTCTAATAATAAACAATTACAAAACACACAAGATAGTAAAAATAACACTCAGAAAAATAGTAACTATAATAAAAATGTACAAAATAATCAAAAATCACGCAATCTAAATAAACCTAACTTGCTAAGCTGTCCGCTTTGCTCCCAACGTCATTCATTGTTTTCGTGTGAATCTTTCAGAGCTTTGCCCATAGAAAATCGCATACAAAAAGCAAAGGATTTAAATGTTTGTCTTAACTGCTTACGCCCAAGTCATTACGCTAAGCATTGCAAACTTACTCATTGCAAGTATTGTAAAATCAAACATAACACTCTTTTACATTTAGAATCACAGGATTCAAAGCCTTTTGTTAATCCTTTGCCTTCTGCAGCTGATGGCGTCGCTTTATCAGCTACATCCTTGCAGCTTGCTACTTCTTCGCATGTTTTACTGTCCACAGCATTGGTGAACGTCTTGAACTCTTCGGGCGAGAAGTACACTGCGCGGCTACTGCTCGACAACGGTAGTACAGCCAACTTCGTAACGCAAAGCTTATGCGACAAGCTGGGTTTGTCACGACGCGGTACGAGCACCAAGGTCACAGGTATCAATAACCATATCTCTTCTAGTACACAGTCTTGTCACCTCACAATCGAGTCTTTATGCTGTGCTTACAATATAGATATCGTATGTCATGTATTGCCTGAGATCACTAAGGTCTTACCGTCTTCGTTCGTGGACATCAGTCACGTTCCTATTCCCCCAGGTCTTCAGTTAGCTGACCCGAATTTCAATATTCCGTCGGTCATAGACATCCTGGTAGGCGCGGAAGTCTTTTGGAACGCCTTAGGATCAAATTCCATAGATTTAGGTAAAAATCTTCCCAAGTTATGTGAAACTAAATTTGGCTGGTTGGTATCAGGCAGCATATCAAGCCAAAAGAGTAAAACTCGTCTTCAATTTTGTAATTTCACAAATTTAAGTCCCACTCCCGATCTTTCTCAATTCTGGGAGCTAGACTATGTTTCACCCAAGCATTCTCAATCTCTAGAAGAGAGATCATGCGAGAAGCTCTTCTTAGAAACAACGTTTCGCAAGGACGACGGTCGTTTTGTCGTCTCAATGCCCTTAAAAAAAGATCCAAGTTTACTAGGTCACTCTTATGAAAACGCTAAGTGTAGGTTCCTGTCGTTAGAACGACGTTTTCACCGTGATCCCATCTTTAAGAATCGATATTTTGATTTCATGCTCGAGTATGAATCACTAGGTCACATGTCATCAGATAAAGACTGTGCCACTTTGTCTGATAGCTCTAACGGGAACTATTTTATTCCTCACCACGGCGTCATTCGGGAGTCTAGCTCCACTACTAAACTTCGCGTGGTTTTCGACGCTTCGGCAGCTACCTCTTCAGGAGTGTCCCTTAATGATCTCCAAATGGTTGGCCCCGTCGTTCAAGACGATCTATTCTCCATTTTGATACGCTTTCGCCAACATAAATACGTAGTTTCAGGCGACGTAGAGAAAATGTACAGAGCAATAGAAATAAATCCCATTCAACGACCTTTACAAAAAATTATTTTTCGGTTCGATACCAAGGAACCACTAAAAACATATACTTTGAATACAGTTACGTACGGCACCGCTTCTGCCCCATACTTGGCCACTAAATGTCTAGTCAGCCTAGCCGACAACGTAGATGACAGTCGCGTCAAGTCAGCCATACAACGTGATTTCTACATCGACGATTTTCTCCATTCTGCTAGTACAATTTTAGAAACTGTCGAAGTTTCAAAAAAGGTAGCATCTATCCTTTCTTCAGCCCACTTCCATCTACGTAAATGGAAATCAAATAGTCCCGAGATACTATCCCAAATTAGTGGTCCACAGAATGGTGACCCCACCAATTCTATAGACTTCTCTGAGCAAGGCCAAGGCAACACTCAGTCTAAGACATTGGGTCTACATTGGATTTGCGACACGGACATGCTCACCTTTTCCATAAATATAGAACCGTCAAAAAAGGTCACTAAACGTCATGTACTTTCAGTTATAAGCCAAATTTTCGACCCTCTAGGACTTGTTGGACCGTGCGTCGTCGAAGCTAAAATAATTATGCAACGCTTGTGGCTAGATAAATATGATTGGGACGACACGGTTTCTCTAGAAATTAACAACTTGTGGTCTTTATTCGAGCACACATTATCCCATTTAAATGGGTTACATATCCCTCGGTGGGTTTCATTTAACGATTCAACTATCCAGGAAATTCATGTTTTCACTGACGCCTCCGAAAAGGCCTATGGGGCCTGTCTTTATATTCGGTCTTATAACCATAGTTCAGGCACAATACGCGTCCAACTTCTGGCGTCCAAAAACCGTATAGCTCCTATAAAACCTACTACTATGCCTAGGCTTGAACTTTGTGGCGCTTTGTTAGGTGCAAGACTGTTTACAAAGGTGGTGGACTCGCTTACTTTGCACATAGACAAATGTAGATTTTGGTGTGACTCCACGATAGTTCTAGGTTGGTTGTCAACGCCATCTTCTCAACTCAAACCCTTTGTGCGAAACAGAGTCAACGAAATCCAGGAGAGTACTTGTGGTCATACCTGGAGCTATGTACCGTCGAAGGACAACCCGGCGGATCTCGTTTCACGAGGCTTACGAGCTGACGTCATTGGCGACACTCATCTATGGTGGTCTGGACCTTCATTTTTATTTAAAAATGAGAATGAGTGGCCCAAGATGCCTAATGTCGTGAAGCGTGATCTACACGAAGTAGTATCTCACATCAGTAGCAGTAGTGTTAGTGCAGATAATACTAGCAGTAGTGGTAGTACCGCTTTTGTAACACCTAACATTAATATTTCAATAATTCAAAACTTAATTTCAAAGTATTCTAGTTTCACAAAATTACAACGAGTTGTAGCCTATTTATGTAGATTTGTGCATAACATAAAAAATAAAAATCATAAATTGTGTGGCAATCTCTCTTTAATTGAAATCAAAAAATCACATAATTTAATTTTGTTGTGTGCTCAACTTCAAATGTTTCCTGACGAATATAAATCGCTGAAATCCGGTAAGACATTGCCCCACAAAAACAGGCTGATTACATTATCACCATTCTTAGATACTGATGGTCTTATTCGCGTAGGCGGGAGGCTTGATAATTCCCCCTACGACTTTGATACAAAACATCCTATTTTGTTATGTAGTTCTCATATTATCACTAAAGCTATATTTCAAATGCAACATGTTAAACTTTTACACGCTGGCCCTCAGTTGCTTTTGGCAAGCATACGCCAAACCTATTGGCCTCTTAAAGGTAAAAGCTTGTCTAAATCGATTGTTAACAAATGTGTGATTTGTTACAGACATAGAGCTCAAAATGTGCAACCTATCATGGGACAGCTCCCTCTTAATAGAACACAGTTAGAGTTCCCTTTTCAAAACTGTCATGTTGATTATGCCGGCCCAGTATTGATAGCCGACCGAAAGGGACGAGGTTGTAAATTATTAAAATCTTATTTGTGCATTTTGTTTGTTCCGCAGTAAAAGCTGTACATTTGGAGCTTGTTACGGACCTCACCACTGAGGCTTACATGGCTGCTCTAAATCGGTTCGTGGCGCGTCGAGGCAAGCCTCGAAGTATCACGTCCGATAACGGGACTAACTTTGTCGGCGCATCTAATGAGATGCAAAGGTTCCTTCTTGGCTCAAATGTTGCATCTGAGATAGCGCAGGAAGGTATCGAATTCATCTTCACTCCTGCCTATACTCCTCACTTTAATTCTTTGGCCGAAAGTGCGGTCAAATCTTGTAAGCACCATTTAAAAAGATTACTACATCTTACTCATTTCACTTTCGAAGAAATGACAACTTGTTTATGCCAAATTGAGGCAGTCCTTAATTCTCGCCCTCTTACCCCTCTTTCTTCGGATCCTCATGATTTTTCGGCTCTTTCTCCCTCTTATTTTCTAATTGGACGACCACTCTTAACTGTACCGCACCCACAGGTGGCTGATGTCAACATCACCCGTCTGGATCGATGGAGACGAATCCAACACATACAGCAGCATTTTTGGCAGCGATTTAATATTGAATATGTCTCTCTGCTACAGACCAAGATGAAATGGTTCGCATCCACAGGCGAGGTGAAGCCTGGGCAGTTAGTCCTGATCAAGGAGAAGACTCCACCATTGCTCTGGTCACTAGGGCGAGTCATGAAGACGTATCCTGGTGTGGACGGCGTCTCGAGGGTAGCTGAACTCAAGACGAAGAAGGGGACCATACGCCGGGCCTTTAACTGCATCTGTCCACTTCCACTTCATTGAAGACGTCCGTTCTTCAACCCGGGGAGTATGTTGGCGCCTACAGCCAGTTCGGGCATCATCGGCGTTCTCCGTATGCGCGGGCGGTTGGCACACTCCGTAGGTGCCCTCCGCCGCACTCAGCCTCTCGACCATCATCGGCATCGGACGCGGTTCCTCCCTCGTAGGCGCGATCAAAGTATTAATTATCCAGAAATATATCCTATGCGTTTACAGTCCGCGTCTTATTTAATACTCCAATAGTCGTAGGACCCTAACACTCCCAAGTGATTTTCACTGGCTTCAAATTATCAATTCTTGTGGCGAACAGAAGATACATGGCAGCTATTTTTTATCTTTAAGCATCATTCACACAGGGTTGAGTTTTTAAGAACTCAAATGACTACAGAATCCAAAACAATAATGTTATACAGCTACAGAGAAAAAACTAAGAAGCATACATAATATAAGCAACAACAATACATAGAGTTAAATCTGTGCTCCGCTTACAGCCGAGCACAACATTTACATAATCAAAGTATACTCATAGTATTCTGGTACTCATTTTTCTGGTGTCCACGGAAAATCAGCGTTAAGGTACCTTTTTGGTTCCTTCACATATTGCTGAGTGGACACCATTCCTGAACCACAAATGAAAAAAAAAAAATGTATTTTTTACTTTTCTTTCATGTAACTATGTGTGGTTTCTAAATAAATTATTTTATTATTTATTCTTAAAAAAAGAGAATTAATTTTTAGGTTCCACTATTTTTCTTATAATTAATTTTAGGTACCACAATTTTTCCAACTCGCCTAAAATCTATATACTGATAGAAAAGTATAGTGCGGAGAATGCTTTTTGGCACTGCGTCATCAAGGGCGACGAATAAATTCATTCTTTAGACAAGGAATCAAGCCACTTCGATCTACGGCGCCACACTCCGACACTAAGTAAACGCAAGGCTACTGAACTGGCTGTTTTGAACCGACTTTAAACAGTAGAAAATATGAGATGAAATCGGTGTCCACAAAATAACTTGTTTTTATACCTATGATTTTTCTTAACGAGTACTTAAATTACTTGTAATAGACAAATAAAAAAAAAATCTGAATCAATGTAAATAAAATATGTAAATTATTTCAGCCTCCCTAGCATGACCACGAAAACACGATATGATATGATATGATATAGCGATTTATTGACACAAAGAATTCACTCTTTGTAAAAATTTAAAAGATAAAGACGCCATTTTGATTTTTTATAGGAAGAACGATCATAAAAATTCAACATGGCGTCTATATCTTTCATATATGTAGGTGTGGGTCCAAATGAAAAAACACTTTTGATGGAAAAAACTTGGTATATTATTTAATTTAAAAATAAAAACGCACAACGGTCCTGCAGTGGCAATGGCGGCGACGTAAGAGAGAGACCTCTAGTTTTTCTCATTCATCCATCCCGTTCACACACATGCTTCGTTCAGAAATCATCATAACAAAAATTTAAAATCCTACATATATATAATTTACGCTAATGTTAATATTGCTTGCCGAGGCAGCCTCTAATGAAGACATCACTTAACAATGTAACCTTTATCTTTATATGTGTAAATTGTGTACAAAGTGAGTGTTTTGTTCATTGTCCCTAAATAAATAAAAACAAAAATAAAAAACATCAACGTGTAAAAATATTCCTCATCAGTTTTAATTTTTTGAGTCGGTGCTAGTCAAAGAATGTTTGTGCATCAGTGGTTTTCTTTCGCACCGTTTTTAAAATTTTAAAACTCACAAAGAATTAACTCTCCTTTCGAGTACGCGGTGTGAAGTTAAATAGCGCACAATTATACATGTGCAGTTCCCTGGATCATTCCTCGTGCGAGGAACATTATTCGCATTGGGAATTAAATTCCCCGTATAAGGACATTCTCTGGAACGGCACATCTCTACGCATGTTTATTCTTACACGTGATAAATCTATGCAACCGACGTCATTGTAAGCGGAATTCCGTCCTAGAAAGTTTGGATGGATGGATGTTTAATACTCAATCACGACAGAACGGCTGAACAGATCCAGATAAAATTTGGCACAGTAATAGATAATAATCTTGAATTAAAGATAGGATACTGTTTATCTCGTAAAAATTTACGGTTCCTGAGGGATGCAAGATAACTGTCATTATAGATGGCGCTTCTTAGCGTTGGATGTCGCTGTTCAGTTAGCAAAAATGTTTAAATGTAAAAAAAATATGTAATACTGTTGCGGGCGATTTCGTTCGCGTGGTCATTAGTTTTGACCAACTATGGCTTTTTAAAGACCAAGTGAACGAAGTCGCGGGCAAAAGCTAGTAATAACATAAATTTCCTTGTCTCCAGAAACCCGAAACAATGCGGTTAGCGACATAGCGTCGCGCGGGCGATGCGCCGCGCGGCGCCGCCGGCGCAGCGCATAATATGCGCTCGCTGAACGAGACCGCGTGCGCCGCGCTCCTCGAGCAAGTGCGCTGGGACGAGCCGGCCAGCCTCGTCTCGCTTGCTGTGCTCGCGCTTATTGACGTCCTGGTCATTGCAGGTACATCTTAACCGGATTGAATTTTATTTAAGTTGTATCGAGTCTGACTAAGTCGGGTTGAGACGGGCCGAGGTGGGTCGAGTCGGATCGAGTTGGATCGAGTCGTCTCGAGTCAAATCAAATAATCTATTGCCATACATTGCTAAAAGAGACCGCGTGCGCTGTGTTTCTTCAGCAAGTGCGCTGGGACAAGCCGGCCAGCCTCGTCTCGCTTGCTGTGCTCGCGCTTATTGACGTCGTGATCATTGCAGGTACATCTTAACCGGATTGAATTTAATTCGAGTTGTATCGAGTCGAAATAAGTCGGGTTGAGACGGGCTGAGGTGGCTCGAGTCGGATCGAGTTGGATCGAGTCGTCTCGAATCAAATCAAATAATCTATTGCCATACATTGCTAAAAGAGACCGCGTGCGCTGTGTTTCTTCAGCAAGTGCGCTGGGACAAGCCGGCCAGCCTCGTCTCGCTTGCTGTGCTCGCGCTTATTGACGTCGTGGTCATTGCAGGTACATCTTAACCGGATTGAATTTAATTTGAGTTGTATCGAGTCGGACTAAGTCGGGTCGAGTCGTTTTAAGTCGGGTTGAGACAAGTCGAGTTAGGTTGAGTTTGAGTCAGATCTAGACGGATCGAGTCGGATTGACTTACATTTAGTCTACTTGAATCAAAACTAATAATCGTATTACCTTACATAGCTAAACGAGGCCACGTGCACCGCGCTCCTCGTGCAAATGCGCTGGGTTGAGCTGGCCCGTATTATTGTATATGTATCGTACATTGCAGGTACCTAAAATCTAATCACTTCGAATTTAATTAAAACTAAGTCGGACGGTCGAGTCAGTTGTAGTCGAGTAGAGACGGGTGATGTCAAAATGAGTCTGGTCGAGCTGGGCCGAGTCGGATTGAGTCAACTTGAGTTAAATCAAATAATCTTATTGCCATACGTCGCTGAACGAGACCGCGTGCGTTGTGTTTCTTAAGCACGTGCGCTAGGACGAGCCGTGCGATTGAAGTGTTCGCTTTTTTTATTTGACGTCCTGGTCATTGCAGGTACCTACAATCTAATCCTTTCGAATTAAATGATCGAGTTGTAACGAAATGGATTAAATTGGGTCTAGCCGTGTTGAGTGGGAACGAGTCGAACCGAGTTCAATCGAGATATATCGAGTTAGATTGAAACTAGTTAAATAAAATAACTTCATTGCTTCACATTTAAATAATATAATATAAAGTATGTGCCACAAGACACACTAATTAGTCTCAAAGTAAGAAATCAACATCTTAGTGTTACGAGGTACAAGACTCCATTTTTTTAAAATTCAGATTCATTTAGGTATTTGCATGAAACATATTGCCGGTGACGTCCCCTAATGCGCCCAGGCGCGAGCCAATTTAGTTGGTTTTCTAAACTAATCCGGATATCAAACCCGGGACTCTTCCACTCAAGGAGAAAATCCGGGTCACTGCTCTAATCGGGTGACGACCCGATGTCGTATGATATGATTTATAGAAAACTTCTAGTTGTAATCGAGAAAGATTAAGATAAAAAATTACTTACTAAGTCATGTCTTTTTATTATGGCGTCTTCTCCTGCTGGTAATTGGCGACCATCATTGCAATATTCACTTTACCTACTGCTGATTCAATATTTTTAGTCTAAATGGTTGATGTAATGTGCCGGGACGGACGTAAAGAATACACTTTCCCACCGCCAACAGGAATCATGTCGTAAGAGGCGACTAATTCCTGTAGCACTGCGTGCGAAATCCTGTAAAAAACTGCGCTCGCCAACCCGATTGCCTAGCGTGGCTAATATTGGCAATTCCCCTAATGATAGAAGTCATTGGGAGAGGCCTTTGTTCAGCAGTGGACGTCCTATGGCTGTAATGATGATGATGAAATGACTGATAATAAGCTTACTTATACTTGCTGTAAAAATTCAACAACACAAACAAGAAATAAAAATATTTGCTTTTCTTTGACTGCAACGCTCAATTCTACGAGTACAGAATGCATCTTTAAATAAACTCTTCTAAAAGTGTTGGTACGTTCTCACCCGTACAATTGCATTTTTTTTTATCACACCCGGATAAAAAAAAAATGCAATTGCTTATTTTTTTATCCTTACTACGATGCAACCATCAAAATGGAGGTTAACTCAGTACGCTCTCTCCGTACTATTACCGCAAAATAAGTTACGCAAAGACGACCTCCGTAGCCGCGAGGCGAGCACACCGGACTTGATGTCATTATTTCTGAGGTCCCGAGTTCGATTCCCGGTCGGTCAATGTAGAAAAATAACTATATTGTCCCGGGTCTGAGTGTAGTTGTCGTTGTTTCTGATTTCTGTTACACAAGTGCTTTTGCCACTTACCATAGAATCAGAGCAACATAATGTATGCGATGTTGTCCAATATTCATATTATTACCGATCGAGGTAATTTTAGTAAATAAATATTTAACACGACTTCGCAAAAGATCCTAGTAATTTTGACTATAATACCTACTTAATCAGTGAACGGAAGACCCCCTTTTTTTAATAAACTGATTGTTAGAGAAAACCTGTTAAAAGGTTACCCAAAGAGGTTACCGTATCGATAATGTAAGTCTTTCGTCGTGGAAACCTTTTTTTGAATAAGGTTTTCAATGCGCTTACCGAATCAAAAGAGTATCGATAACTTTAATATTTAAGCACTAATCAACTAATTGAGTGCCTTGTGGGGACAGCCGTAAAGAACACACTTCCCCACCGCCAACAGGAGGCGTGTCGGAAGAGACGACAAATTTTTGTAGCACGAGACGAGCAGCAGCGTCTGCGTGCGAAATCTTGTAAAAAACTGCGCTCGCCGACCCGCCTGCCAAGCGTGGCGAGTATTGGCAATCCTTCCGATGAAAGTCATTGGGGGAAGCTCATGTTCCAGTGACGACCTATGGCTGAAATGACAAAATGAATTAATAGGGTTACCCAATTGTCTATTTTTTCCGCGTTCTTCTTCATTTCGTATTAAGGGTGGGTATTCAACTAAACATATATTTTTTATTCATAATTCATAATTCATTCATTGCTTCACAAGGTATTGAAGATCTTAGTACATACATATTACATATTGGTCACCGTCACGCAGAAAGTGGTTAGTAGTCTTTATATACTTGCATTGTTTGACTCTCGTTAAAACATAAACACTAATTTTACAATTAATAACGATACTGCTGCAACTATATCTACTGTGCTACAGAATACAGAGCTACGGCTACGGAGCTACGGCGTAGCACGTGCTACGAAGTACGTGTTTTATTTCGAGCGTGAAAGTCTTGAAATAACGTTGAAGGAGGATTTGTTTTTTCATTCTTGGCTTTTTATATGGAACTGTTTGTACTTTGTGCATAGCAGATAAAACTTACAGATTCAGTGGAAAAAAAAACAAGAGTAAGAGACGTAAGAAAGAGTCTTTTTTTATAAATAAATATTGGACTACATACATTACTCTGAACCTAAGGTAAGTAAACTAAAGCATTTGTGTTATATAAATCATAAACAACGACGTTACCCCGACACCCAGACCCGAGACAATATATAAAAGTTTTCTACATTAAAACCGACCAGCAATCGAACCCAGGACCTTAAAGATGGCGATCATAAGATCAAAGCAATATATGTGATGTTGTCCTATATTTATATATTTTAACGAAATTTTACGTTTAAAAAAAAGGTGGACACAATAATAATATATTATTGACAAAATCCTTTATATTGTAATATTTTGTTGGTTTTATTTTTTTTGTAAAAAGACACGCCGAGTTTGTTTTCAATAAGCAAATCAAAACGGACTTTACATATCGGACCACACATAGAAGAAACGGCACAACAACTCAGTCATCTTAGTCTCTCATCATTATCATCATCACTTCAGCCACAGGACATCCACCGCTGAACATAGGCCTGCCCTAGTGACTTCCAGATTGGCCGGTCAGAAGCAGCCTGCATTCAGCGACTTCTTGCAACCTTTACAAGGTAGCCTGTCCACTTTTTAGGTGGACGTCTTACGCTACGCTTGCAGTACATGGCATCCATTCTAGAACCTTTATACCACATCGGCCGTCAGTTCATCAACGTGCTATTAATAATTAGTCTGGAAGAGATCGCTTTTAGCGATAAAACCGCCTAAATTGTGCATCTTTCTGTATACACAAATTGTAACTTCTTTGTATGGTGTACAATAAAGAGTATCTATCTATCTTTCTATTGAAAAAAAAAATGTGTGGGGACAGCCGTAAATAATACACTAAGAGGCGACTAATTCCTGTAGCATAAGACGGGCAGCAGCGTCTGCGTGCGAAATCTTATAAAAAACTACGCTGATAAATTATAGTTTTGTTCAGCAGTAGACGTCCTATGGCTGAAATGATAATGATGATGATTAATGAAAAAATTATGTGCTCTAAATTTGTAAGATACCTCGCATCGCCGAATCATGATTTCACTTGTTCCATTGAGTTACACTTTTTGATTGATTTGATTTTTTGATTGATTGGTGAGAAGTCGATTGATTGGCATGATAGCTTTGGCTGATTGAGAGAATACATATGACGGATACAGTTGGAAAAGCAGTCGCCCGGATAGCGAAAGGTCGTGGGTACAAATCCCATCAGAGGCAGCATCTATTCTTGTTGGAAATCGGTCGCTAAAACGTTGGTTAACGTAAAAAATCGGTGATTAGAGGAAAATTATGTAATAAAATGTATAATCACACTAATTATCTAGCCACAATCTTGGCCAAGCTTGTACTGAGGACCAGAAAACGGATAGACATACGTTAACTTAATTCATTAATAATTACAAATGTTCATTCATGCTCATCACACAAACGAACCTGCTACCGCCTGGCCTTGTATTCCGGAGCGAAACATTAGACCCAACGGTCGTCGAATGATCGATCTACCTTTTTTTTTATACCTTTGAAAGCTACTGACTATAAAAAAATTTTTATATACAGGGTGTAACAAAAAAGGTGAAATAAAACTTTAAGGGGTTATTCTACGGCTAAATTACATCAACTTTTTCTATGGGACCAACATCAAAATCTCAAAACAAAAATTGACGTTTCCATACAAACTGATGCCAGCTGGTCGCGTTTTAGTATGGGAAAGTGTTTTTTTTTTGCGATTTCGATGTTGGTCCCATAGAAAAAGTTGATGTGATTTAGCTGTAGAATAACCCCTTAAAGTTTTATTTCACCTTTTCGTTACACCCTGTATATTCAGATAAGAAAGTTCTGGAAGTGATTGGGAGTCCTGTGTTCAGCAGTGGACGTCCGACGGCTGAAATTATGATGATGAGGTGCTGTTTTGTTAATGTCTATCAATCGACTGGTATGGTAACGACTGTCGACATTGACTCATCCATTCTACCCTAAATCGATGGCATCGAACGAAAATCGAGCGATTGGTGTGCTAACAACTGACGATTGATGTTAACGTTGACTAATCCATTCTACCGTTGATCGATCGATTAGTGTAGTGGCACCGTTGCGCTTCACCTGATACGCCTCATGTTCCATAAAATCCATAATAAACAGAGAGGGAGATACAGTGGCCTCACTCTACTAAAAATGTGGGAAAAACACTGAATAGCAATAAAATCTAAAGTATCACAATTTAACAGCAACTGAAACCATTAGTCAAATGACGCATTCTTTGCAGCCTAAACACTCCGCCCGGGGCCAATTAGCTGTGGCCAAAATTAGCCAACGAGATTCAGGGCCGGCTGCACTAAGTAAACTTAACGTTTATTTAACTTTAAATTGACGACCTCCGTAGCCGAGAGGCGAGCATACCGGACTTGGTGTTGCTATCTCTGAGGTTCCGGGTTCGATTCTCGGTCGGTCAATGTAGGAAAATAACTTTTCTATATTGTCTCGGGTCTGGGTGTTGTGGTACCGTCGTTGTTTCTGATTTCTGTAACGCAAGTGCTTAAGCTACTTATCATAGAATTAGAGCAATGTATGTGATGTTGTCCAATATTTATGTTTATTTATTTATTTATAACTAATGATTTGTTTGACACTACAACGTTGTTAGAAAAAGCAGACTTATTTTATGATAATAAGGATTTATTTCTGTTCCTTCAAAGAAAAGGGATCTAACTCGATTAAGATCGAAATTGATTTTATTAGTTATTGTGAATCTATGAAAAATTAGCTAAAGCCATAGATAGTAAGTAATCGGAATACTTGAAAAGAAAAACAGTTGCCTCTGGTGGGATTCGAACCTACGACCTTTCGCTAACCGGGTGACTGCTCAGTTGGAAGAGCCCACCAGAAGCAGCTGAAACATTTTTCAAGTAACAATAATATTTTCCTTGATATAATAAACTAACATTATTGTAAATGTAAAAATAAAAAAAGTTCAAATATTTTATAATAAATCTAGAACTAGACTCATCTTAAGTCTGTTAATTTTGCTATCAGACAAAAAGTTATGTTTGTAAAAAAATTGCAATCTTCTTATCCAGCCTACGTCAGCCAACTATTGCACATAGACCTCTTCCAACACAGAAAATTTTTTACACTAGTATCAGCCCCTAGGGAGTTGTTGCGGTTTTTAAAATAACCCTGTATACTTTATACATTATTGCACATTCAAAAATTATTGTACATTATTTCATGTATTAGAATTTAACATTGTTTAATTTGTAATTGCTTACAATATAAAATACAACCAACCTTAACACCAGGTTATCAAGATCGAAATTCCATCACGTCACTAACTATATTACAGCACACTGCCTCACACTTAATCACTGCTCTGAAGGTTAGTTCAACGCTAAACCAGTGTTAATTTGTGCAGCCGGCCCGTACATTTAATAACACTCGGCCGGCTCGTCCGTCCGACTGACATCAGCTTCCATTACCAGATTAAATCTGGATTTGTTTGTGTCGACATAGACCCTGTGATTTACATGTTTTGCTAAACTACCCTTAAGTTTAGAAGGCCTTTAGGCTACATGACATGTATGACTTGAATACATTGTATTCAAGTGATATTATAAGTGAAGTGATCTTTTTACTTTAGATAGATAAATAGACACTTTATTGCACAAAAACATTAAAGGTTATTACACACAAGACACAGTTATGTACAATCAGGCGGCCTTATCGCCAAAAGCGATCACTTCCAGACAACGTTTGGGCAGAGGAAATCAAGTTGTAATACAGTGGGGTAACGTAGTGCGAGAGCAAAAATAAAATAAAAACTTAAATGTAACTATATACTTTAGATCATTTTGTTGTTACTATCAATACTATTGCTGACGACCGTCTGGTGTTTTGGTTCGCGCTACAGACTACAAAGCCAGCGGTTGCGGGTTCGAATCCCACAAGGGGCATATGTTTGTGTGATAAGCACGAGCATTTTTTACCTAAGTCATGGATGTTTAGAAAAGCATTTGTTCCAACATTACCAAATAAGGACATGAATTTGCCCAAAGCAACGCACCGTGACGTCGGCGGCTAGGATTGGTCCACGTATCACAAGATCGGAGGGGGCTCATAGAAGAAGCGACGTTTTGAAAATTTGAACCCGCCATTAATTAACTAGCTAACAGAGTGTCGAAACTGATTTGTACCTTTTACTTAAACTAATAAATATTATCTAAAGTTAAAATCATCGCAGAGTTATTTCTACTACGCCTCATCGAAACATATGGTCCTTCGAGCCGGATTTGATGAAAAAACCATACCAGACTGACTATTGAAGCGAAGCGCAAGATCGTTTAAGAAACCGCTAAAAACTACCCTGGTGAGGTTGAGGTAGCGGCTTATGCAGTTTGGAAGTCAATGAGAAGTGGAAAAAGGCTCATAGATCCGCAAAGTTGTGAGAAACGTCGGTCCCGTACCTGAAAACGCGCATAGGTACGTCCAGCCATCCTGCCTATTCCTGCTTCATCTCCATTCCCACTGTGTAATATTTGCTGTTCTGCTAATTTCAGTGTTAACTACAAGTGCAAATTACTTCTTGTCGTGCCCTACTACGTGCCTTTCGCTATAGCAAGTATTCATCATTTAACTGTAAGTACTTAACTCCATTTTCACTACACTCCGCCGAAATGAGTTTAGATATCCAATCCCGTGATAAATCTCCTTATAGATCTAGTGATGATAGCTTATTTAAAGAGTTGGTTAAAAAGCGCGGTATAGTTAAGGGTAGGTTAACTAGGTTTGCAAATCATTTATCGTCACTCAAAGGTGAAACTATGTCTAGTAAAAATTGTATAGATCTTAAATTGCGCATTCAAGGAGCTAATAACTTGTTTTCAGAGTTTAACGAAATTCAAAATAAATTAGAGGAAATAGCCACCGACACTGAAGAACAGTTATCACAAAGAGATTTATTCGAGGATAGTTTCTATAGTACAATGTCGCAAGCCGAATATCTTTTAAATTCGAATCAGATCGCTGACAATTCCGAGGGTGGTAGCAGTCACAAGCATAAATCGATAAAATTGCCTACTATTTCTATGCCCACCTTCAATGGCTCATGTGAGCAATGGCTCGAGTTTAGGGATACTTTCCTATCATTAGTGCACAATTCTAACGACCTAAGCAATATAGAAAAGTTTCATTACCTTAAGTCATCGCTAAAGGAAAGTGCGGAATTAGTGATCAATTCAGTAGAATTCTCCAGTGATAATTATTCTGTTGCTTGGGAATTGCTTCTCAACCGCTACAATAATAGCAGATTATTAGTACATAATCACGTCAAATCCTTATTTACTATGCAGGCTATAAATAAAGAGTCACCTGTTTTAATTAGAAAACTAATAGATACCGTGCTAAAGAATTTGCGTTCCTTGAAAATTCTTGGTGAACCTACTGAGTCGTGGGATACATTAGTCATCTATATAGTAGTTTCAAAATTAGACCCGACTACAGAACGCGAATGGGAACAATGTAAGGGAATGTTAATATCTAATTCTAATGAATCTAAAAAACAACTCAAGATTGACGACTTAATAAGGTTTCTTAAGGATCGCGCCGATTTGTTGGAAACATTGCAAGTATCACACAGCAAAACTAATCCCGATACTAAGAAAAATTATTCGCAAAATCAGTCTAAGATTCACTGCAATGCCGCCACAAATAATCCAACAGAACGTCACTCACGCGATTTTGTGAAGAGAACCTGTTTATTGTGTAACGCAAGTCACCCACTTTATTCTTGTCAAAAATTCATTGATAGTAATTTGGAATCTAAACTTAAATTAATTAACGACAAAAGGCTATGCATGAACTGTTTACGTTCTGGTCACACTATAGATAGTTGTAGGTTTGGGCCATGTCGAATGTGTAACAAAAAACATAACTCGTTAGTTCATCCCGGTAGCCCTAATGTTGTTTCGAGTAATAGCTCCGCCGCCTTCCCTGTGTCGCACGGTACTAGTGGGCAGCTGCCTGCACCGCTCGTTGCGCCCGAGATGCAGCCCGCTCCCACCACATCACACTTGTCGTGCGCGTCATTACTCATGCAAATTCCTAAGATTCAAGCAAATAAGGCACATTTAAGCTCGCAATGCACACAATCTACAGTTTTGTTATCGACCGCCTTGGTTATGATAGCCGATCATCGCAATAATTATCACCCGGCCCGCGCGCTTCTAGACAGCGGCAGCCAGCGATGTTTCATTACTAAATCTTTATGTAATTTACTTCAAACGCCAGTTTTACAGTCCACTCACGAGATACGCGGTGTAGGTAATTCGGTTACAAGCTCGACGCAAACGTGTAGTGTCGAGATTAAATCGCGCACAGAATCCTTCGTTGCGCATTTGGAATGTTTTGTTTTGCCTACAATTACGTCATCGATACCCGCAATAGCAATTGTTCCCGCGCAACTGAATATTCCTGAAAATATTCAATTAGCAGATCCGCAATTTTATCAAACTCAAAGTATTGACATTCTTATAGGCGCGGATATATTTTGGGATTTGATAAAGAATAATAAATTTAAGTTAGCCAATGGGCCATTCTTGTTAGATACAAAATTGGGATGGATTGTTTCCGGACCTATTTGTTCTATTCCGCGTAATGATAGGTACATTCAATGTAACTTTTCGCATTCAATTGAGTCTCAACTAAGACAGTTTTGGGAACTCGAAGAAATTCCTCGGGAATGTAGGGATACGCGCACCAAGGAAGAACGTGCATGCGAGGAACATTTCATCAAAACTACTACGCGCAATATCGATGGAAGGTTCTGTGTACGTATACCCTTTAAAAAAAGCCCTGATTCCCTAGGTGAAAGTTATACGCAGGCTGAACGTAGGTTTTTGGCCCTTGAAAAGCGATTGCAGCGGAATGATAGTTATAGGCAACTTTATAGTGACTTCATTCATGAGTACATACGTTTGGGTCATATGAGTCGCGTTGAGCGTTATGGGTCATCCCATTATTTTCTGCCTCATCATGGCGTTTTGCGCGAACAGAGCAGCACAACCAAATTGCGAGTCGTCTTCGATGCCAGTGCTGCGTCAAGTAATAATGTGTCGCTAAATGAATTACAAATGATAGGCCCAGCAATACAGGGTGATCTCTTTCCTATATTATTGCGATTTAGATGTCACAAATATACCGCTTGCGCAGACGTTGAAAAAATGTACCGGCAATGTTTAGTTCATGAGGATCAGCGTGACTTTCAATTAATTTTATGGCGTGACGATCCTTCTGAACCCTTGGGTGTCTATCGTCTTAATACAGTCACTTACGGGACAGCTTCAGCGCCATTTCTGAGTTGTAGATGCCTTAAACAACTTGCAATCGAAAGTACTGATCCTGACGTCATAAGGGTAATAAGCCAGGATTTTTACGTTGATGACATGATTACAGGTAGTGACAGTAAGGAAGAGTTATTGAAAATTTGTTCCACAGTAGAAAGAGTCCTAAATTCAGGCTGTTTTCCTCTTCGCAAGTGGATGTTAAATTTTGATGTCAATGATCCAGTAATTGATCAGTCTGATTTATTCAAGCCCTTATCTTTAGTCAACAATACAAGTTCCAAAACTTTAGGTTTGGGTTGGAATCACTTTAGTGACGAATTTTATTTTAGCACGCAATTTGGTAAAGATGATGAAATTATTACAAAACGTTATATGATGTCAAACATTTCACAAATCTTTGATCCTCTGGGATTATTAAGTCCATTTATAATGATTGCAAAAATATTATTGCAGAAACTATGGCTGCTAAAAATAGGTTGGGATGACAGGGTTCCAATAGAGGTCGAAAAAACATGGGAACGGTTTTCATCTTCTGTGCTTAGTTTAAATGAAATCCGCGTACCACGTCATGTCATAGGTGCTGGTCCGGTGCGTCGGGAATTACACATTTTTTGCGATGCCTCGGAGTGCGCGTACGGTACATGCATATACATACGTACTATCAATTATGATTCTGTAACAGTCAGGTTGTATTGTTCGAAGGGAAAGGTTGCGCCGTTAAAACCAGTCAGTATCCCAAGATTGGAGTTGTGTGGGGCTTTATTGGGTGCCAGGCTATATAATGCAATTCGCGAATCGCTCAATTTTCAATTTGATAATATTATTTTTTGGTCTGATTCAACGATTGTACTGGGTTGGCTGCGTATGGCTCCTAATTTGTTGAAAACTTTCGTGCAAAACCGAGTAGCTGAAATTCATGAAATCACAAAGGACTTACCTTGGTGCCATGTAAGCGGAAAGAGCAATCCAGCTGACTTAGTGTCACGAGGGGTCAAGTTAGAGGACCTTAAGACTTCCACTTTATGGTGGGAAGGGCCTACATTCCTCCGCGACCTTAAATTCGATTGCAATAACTCGATTTTTGAACAGCCACATATAGCACAGTTAGAGTTACCAGAAATAAAGCCTGTTCAGCCTATCCACTTATTAGTGACCACATCAGAAGTATCATTGTTTCCTTTTGAAAGATTCTCTCAATATAATCGTTTGAAACGAACTTGCGCATATGTATTACGTTTTATTAATAATATACGACACAAAGATAATGATCGACGTGGAGTTCTTACTATTGACGAACTTAGAGAGGCGGAAATGATGCTGGTGAGATTGTCTCAACAAGAGTCTTTCTCGAAGGAATATAATATATTATTAAATAATAGTCACTTAAAAAATACACACAATTTAAGTAAATTTAATTTATTTATGGATAGCGAGAATATATTATGAGTAGGCGGTAGAATAAAAAATTCACCGAATTTTTCTTTTGATAAAAAGCACCCAATGTTGTTATCTTCAAAGCACTGGTTTTCTTTGTTGTTATTTCGTTCCGAGCACATGCGCCTACAACATGCTGGTCCGCAAACGCTTTTGTACAACACACGAGAAGTATACTGGATAGTTGGAGGTAGGAATCTTGCTAAACATACTGTACATAAATGCGTTATTTGTACGCGTTTGAGAGGCAAGACTTTATCTCCCATAATGAGCGATTTACCTGAACAGAGAATTACTCCAAGCTTTCCATTTTTACGTTGCGGTGTAGACTACGCTGGGCCGGTGCTCATCCTGAACCGCAAAGGAAGGGGCTCAAAACTTATAAAAGCGTATATTTGTTTGTTTGTTTGCTTTGTGACTCGCGCAATTCACTTGGAACTTGTCAGTGACCTATCCGCGGATGCCTATCTTCTAGCGTTAAAAAGGTTTATCGCACGGCGAGGCAAACCTGCTGAAATTGTCTCTGATAATGGTAGAAATTTTGTAGGACTTGCTAATTAATTTTCAAAATTTTTAACTAACTGTTCTAAAGATATTTATGAATACGCTACAAATGAAAACATCAAATTCCGGTTTATAGTTCCTTACACGCCTCATTTCGGAGGACTTTGGGAGGCTGGAGTTAAGTCCTGCAAACACCACATGTTACGAGTAGTTGGAAATGCACACTTGACTTTTGAAGAGTTCAGCACTGTATTAACACAGATTGAGTCTATCCTGAACTCCCGTCCACTTAATCCCATGTCCACTGATCCGAACGATTTCCAACCCCTGAGTCCTGCTCATTTTCTGGTTGGTCGTCTCCTAACAGCGCCTGCGACTGAACAGCTGACTGATGTCCCTGTCCACCGACTAACGCGCTACCAGCGAATCGAACAAATAAGACAACATTTTTGGACCAGGTGGAGCAAGGAGTACGTCTCGGAACTACAAACTAGAACTAAAGGGAAGGAGCACAAGGCTGATCTTCAGACTGGCACGATGGTCGTTATCAAAGAAGACAACACGCCGCCTTTAAAATGGAGTCTAGGGCGCATTATTTCCACGCGACCAGGAAAGGATGGGATTTCCAGAGTAGCTGACATACAAACCGCCTCTGGAGTTATCAGACGCGCGTTTCCTCGAATCTGCCCTTTATTCTGATAACCATGAAGACAACAGTTGGACGCTGGTGCTTCCAAGGCCGGGGGCATGTTCCAACATTACCAAATAAGGACATGAATTTGCCCAAAGCAACGCACCGTGACGTCGGCGGCTAGGATTGGTCCACGTATCACAAGATCGGAGGGGGCTCATAGAAGAAGCGACGTTTTGAAAATTTGAACCCGCCATTAATTAACTAGCTAACAGAGTGTCGAAACTGATTTGTACCTTTTACTTAAACTAATAAATATTATCTAAAGTTAAAATCATCGCAGAGTTATTTCTACTACGCCTCATCGAAACAGCATTTAAGTATGTTTATCCGTTATCTAGTCGCCATAGTGCAAGCTTTGCTTAGTTTGGGGCTAGATAATTGGTGTGATTGTGAAAACAATTTATTTATTATTAATTCATTTATTAATATAGTGATAAAAATAATTATAATAATAAAAAAGTTTAATCGAATAACAATATTGTCTCCGTCATCAAATGGATAGTAATATTGAAACTAGCGACAGTTTTTATTACAGCAATGTTTGTATAAATTACACAATCTAATTAATAACACAATAAAATAAAATAAATAAATATTTGACGCAGCAATATTATATTTATTATATTTGTGCAGAATGCATCCAGACAGGTGGGCCCAAATCGTCACCCGATGGGTACCTATAGACGGCGGTCGCCGATGAGGTAGACCCAAAAAAAGATGGTGTGACGACTTGGTTAACTTAACGAGGGATTGGGAGTCATTGGCGATAGATAGAGATCGATGGAAGAGTCTGGGGGAGACCTTTGACCACCTGTGGGATTGAAAAGGTTGATAAAAAAAAAATTGACAACATCACATACATTGCTCTGATACTAAGAAATGTAGCATAAACACCACAACACCCAGACCCGAGATAATATAGAAAAGTTAATTTTCTACATTGACCGACCGGGAATCGAACCCGAAACCTCAGAAATAGCGACACCAAGTCCAGTATACTCACTTCTCGGCTACGGAGGTCGTAAATAAGAACAATAAGAAAACTGGCAGACTTTTAATAACAGTTAAAAATCAGATAAATATAAGGTGCTTTAAAAATATCTGCCACGGCTCAAATGGGTGAAAGTATGCCTATTTCAGCCGTGGCAGATATTTTTAAGCACCCTAAATATAAATGTTAGTGAATGCACAACTATTTAAATGTATTTAACTATGCATAAATGAGCATTGTTCTACAGAACACAACACACAACAACTAGACTAAAGTATATGTTTTAAAAATTACGTATGGTTGAGTACACATAGAGGGCGCTCTCAGCCCTGCGCGTCCAATATCGGGTTCAGGTTGCTGATGGGGCTGCCTTGGTACTACTGCAGCGCGTCGGCGATGTTCTTTGAGGCTTGCATAGACAGTTCCTATTATACACTATTATTTTGAGACACTGGATTAGCGTCCATGTCGGCTCGAGACCTGCTCTTGTAAATGTGAAGTAGGTTATACAATGTGTATTTTCGATACTTGATCAAACGAAATGTGCGGATACTAGAGCAAAAATTATCGACAAAAAGAAATTAGATTTTTTTGTTGTCAGCCATCTTATTTCATCAATTAATTAATCAAGATTAAGAAAACATACAAAAAAGTACACCTCAAGGAGCTAGTTTTAATGTTACAGATCAAAAATGGAAAAAAAAGCAACTTTTTTACACAAATATTAGAAGTTTTAAATTTTTTTTTTAAGTTTTTTGTTAGGTATGGCTGTTTTTTTTTTTCTTATTAGCTAGATAAACTGTTTAGCTTTCAAATGAGACTACTTTGAAAAAAATACACGGTTTCAATAAAAAGAAACGACGAAAAAATAAATAGAAGATATTTTAATAAAAAATTTAAAAAAACTGCTCGGTTTTAAAGATGGCTGACAAAAAAAAATATTGATTTTTTTGTCGATAATTTTGGGTCTAGAATCCGCACATTTCGTTTGATCAAGTATCGAAAATACACATTGTATATATTATTTTCTCTTTTTTTCCAGTTTTATAGATGTACTAACCCTAGCTTATGAGTACTTTTCTGTAACTACTATCCCACTCTATGGAAAGAAATTTCTGAAATAAAATTTTATCATTATTATTATTTTCGGTAATTTTTTCTCTCTATCAGGAATACCGATAGGTAATAACCAGTGATCCGAATAGGTAGATTGATTTGGGGTTACCTAACGATCTCAAACATTGATGTTAATATGGACACGCCTCCCGGATTTCGGAATTTCTTTGTATCAGTTTAAAAAAAAGACATATCCATATTATGCTAGCACTACCAAAGTACATCAAATCAATCTACCTATTCCGATCACTGGTATTAACGCTTGCTACGCGGGTCTTAGCCAAGCGTAACAGCGTGAAGCGTTGAAATTATTATTATAAAAGGATTGTTAGTTACTATACTTATGTATGTAGTATGTAGGTTTCTGCAAAAAGTCAAAACAGATTTCAACAAATTGAAAACAAACTTGTTCATTGTTTCCTTCATACCAGTAAAGAGATCACGCGGCCTACAAAACACAAACCCGTAGCAGTTCCTTCTCATCGTTATTGACGTAAAAAACAGCAAATAACTCTTCCGACACAATATAAAAGCTACAAAAGGAAATCGAACGAGTTCAATACAAAGTATTGCATACAATCCCGACTGGGGGTTGCTCGACAACTGAGGAGTGGGAAAAACTAAGGCACAGACAACGGCAGGTCTACCTTCACAAAAAGTTACAAAAAGTTAAAGGTCATTGAAACGATTTTCAACTCCCCCAGTGACTTCCAGATTGGCCGGTTGAAAGCGGCCCGCATCCAGCGGCTTCCTGCAACCTTTACCAGGTCGTCTGTCCACCTTGTAGGTGGACGTCCTACGCTGCGCTTGCCGGTACGTGGCCTTCATTCCAGAACCTTTCTGCCCCATCGGCCGTCAGTTCTACGTGCTATGTGCCCCGCCCATTGCCACTTCAGCTTGCTTATCCGTTGGGCTATGTCAGCAACTTTTTCGTGACCACAATATATATCTGTCTCAAACGGGTACACTAACCTTGGAGCGACAACCTGATCGGCGTAATGGCGCGGTGAATTCCGGGTTCGATTTTCGGTTCAGGCTCCCGATTCAGAACTGTTTAATAACAAATTGGCGACCGGAAAACCATATGACACCATATAATTTAACATTAGTGTCACGTGATTTGCCAGTTTATAAAACCGATTTTCTAAAGGATAATCTGTTACATTTCTGTGCGTGTTCCATCTTTTTTATAATAAACATAAATATTGGACAACATCACATTATTGCTCTGATCCTATGGTTAGTACCCAAAGCACGTGTTACAGAAATCAGAAATCAGAAAATACAGAAAAGTTATTTTTCTACATTAGACCGACCGGGAATCGAACCCGGGACCTCAGTGATAGCGACACCTATCACTGAGGTCCCGGGTTTTCTCTTATTTTTTTCGTCACATTAACCAGTTTTTTATGTTTGTTAAAAACTTACAGTTGTGCATCAACCTTTACAGACATAAGAAATCTGACCCTTTTTCTAATAAAAACCTTACGGTACAGGAGTATGAAGTTTTTTATTTATTGCACTATGTTTTCAATATTTCCTCCGATGATTTGTTGCCGCCATCTTGCAAGAAGGGCTATTGTAAGTCTTTTGGTGTTATACTATAATAGTTTTAAACAACTGGTTACTTCTTGTTAAGTTTTTAATAATTTAATGTCTAAGGGCAGATCTGATGACGAAGCCAGAGGAGGTAGTGTGCAACTCTTTAATAGGCTAACACTAGCAAAACCTTAAAAAAATATGTTTAAATAAACTATAAAACTCATAGTTTTTTTTATCAGCAGGTAGGTTCTTTTTTTTTTTTATTATTCAGGAAATCAACGGCGATACATTGCATTTTAAAAATTAAACAGTTTCTTAAAATATACAGCTAATTATAGATTTCCACAGATTAAATAAGAAAGCAGTAAACCGAAGGTAGTAGTAGCAGTTGCTCCATAAAACTTAAAAAGACATAAGCATTATACTAAACTTTTAAAAGCAAAACAAAAATAAGAAATAACATAAACAATATGCTCATCACGTTTCGTGTGGATGTGTGAGTATGTGTGTATGTGTGTATGTTTTTAGTAAATTGTTACTTTTAATTTTTGTTATTTACTGTTTAATATCTGGATATTACTTACGATCATGATATCGACCAGCCTGCCTAGCATGAGGACTGTATCGATATGATATGATATGATATAGCGATATATCGACACCAACTGTAATAATATGATAGATATAGCCGCCATGTTAAATCGCCGTGCCGGTGACGTCACATATTATGATCGCTGTTTCGATAAAAAATCAAAATGGCGGCTACATCTATCACATTTTTACAGTTGGTGTCGATATATAACTATATCGTATAATATCATATCGTGTTTTTAGTTGTCATGTTCTTTATTTTTGGTTAATAACATTTTTAATAGAATAAAATAATTGACTCCAAAAGAAATAATGTTTATTAATAATTGAAGTCATACTTTAAAAAACTATAAAAACGCTTACAAATGTATTAGACTCGTCAAAACGAATCAAATAACAAATAATATTTATTTCATAACAATGGGTACATTATATTATATTAGTGACCCTAGCCCCCTTTTAAGCTATTGAGCCTGTATCAGGGAGCAGCGCTCTTCCATTAATTTAGGTCGTTTTTAGAAGAATGTACAGTTTATTAGTTTAAAGTTAAGTAAATGATTAGAAAAGTTACATTTTTAGCGTGCATTTGTGTGCGTGCATGTGTGCGTGTGTGTGTGTGTGTGTGTGTGTGTGTGTGTGTGTGTGTGTTTGTTTTCCGTTACTATTAAATGAGCCCAAACACGAAGGTTTTACTAGTAGGCGTTAAAAAGTTCCATTATCCACATCCTGGCTGCATCATCAGATCATCCAATAGTGTCAAATTATTGTATAGTCATCCGAACGTCAGATGCTTACGTAGTGTCAAACCGATACGTGATTTAACTAGGTTAGTAGTAAAGCTAATGATTGTGCTAATTATAATAAGAAAAATTATACGTTGTTTAAAGGCTGCTGGTATTTTTAATTACCTTAACGAAGTTTATACACATTCCAAGTAGGGTAAAGGTACCAATGACCGGCACTCTCCCAATTCCGGACACAATCCATCAAAGTCACAATCGCTCATGGCGCCATCTATGTGCAGTGCAAACCCATTTTGTTTTGATACGACCGATGAAGGTGTTACTGGTAATATAATTAACGGGTGATTTTAAACTGGTTAACATTTTTATTTAATGTATCTAGATACATATATTATTTATTTATTTGTTTTAACTTAATTGCACTAATTGAAAACGTAAAAATGTGAACTTAATGCCGCGTGGCATTCTCTACCAGTCGACCATTAAGCTAAACAGAGATGTTTTGTCTAGCCCCAAATTAGGCAAAGTAAGAAAGAAAATTATTTATTTGGTTGTACATTCATCAACAAAAGAATAGTATCTGACTTTCCAAGAGAATCGCATTGAAATTATACCACGATAGTCTGACAAAATCACAACGCAAGGTTGTGATATAGAAGTCAGCTTAATGACATTTATAAACATTAGTAAAAGGGTGACTTTGATCAATTTTGAAATTGATATGCATTTTACTCCTCAAATTTAACAGCAAAAGATATATATAATATCGGTTTTGTTTATAATATCCAATTAGATAATAAAATATGTTTATTATTATTGTTTTTGTAGAAAAAAAATGTGAGTGATCAAAGTTAAACGATGGTACTTTGATTCCCTTCGTTTTTTTAACGAAAATCGAAAGTATCCCCTGTAAGGAATACAACGAAAAATGGGTTAAGGATTTATTAAGGTTTTTCTATATTTGGGGTGACTTTGACACAGAAAAACTAGGGTATTTTGTGTAATAATCAACTTTATTTAAAAAAAATGAAATTTTCAGATTATCACTCTTCTAAACGCAAGCATTGACAACCAATGCTGCCAACCGAAATAAAATATACTAAAGGTTGCGTTCAGAAACCGTACAATTTGAGTTTTACTACGAAATGAAGTTTTTATCAAAGTAACCCCAGCATTTAAAGTAACCCCAGTCTACCAGTACCTACTTTTAAAAATTAGTTTTGGATATGCTACTTTGATGCTGACTGTACCATGGCGACTAGATAACGGATAATACGTAGGTCACACTATAAGTTTTGGGTAACTTAAAAAAACAACATGTTATAACCAAAATATTATGTTTATTGCTTTTCAAAATACTCTCCTTTACATTAAATTTTTTTTTTCATGCGATCGAACCGTTTTTTAAAACAGGAGGACCACAGATGTGAAGGAGTTTTCTACGTGCTGATTGAACGCTATCACTGCCTCTTCGAAGTTGGTAAAAGTAAAACCTCTCATCAAATCTTTGATTTTGGGGAAAATACAGAAATCACAGGGTGCTAGGTCGGGGCTATGCGCAGGATGGGTGACGAGTTGTACTTTTTCGGAAGCTAAAAATGACTTTGTTTTGTTGGCCGTGTGTGAAGAAGCGTTGTCATGATGTAGGAGAACGCGGCTTTTGGGTCGTCTTTCGCGAACTTTTTCTAACACTCTGGGTAAACAAATGGTAGAATACGGCATTAACACTTTTTTGATCTTCAAGTGGAATTGTACAGATGGGGCCCGTAGCTGAGAAAAAAAACGCCATAATTTTTTTACCAACGTTTCTCGCCTGCCTCACTTATGTTGGCCTGTTGTCATTTTCAAACACCCATTCACAAGATTGCTGTTTTTTTTCGTGTTTAAAACAATAAATCCACGTTTCGCCTCCTGTGACAATGTCATAAACAGCATTAGAATGTCCGTGGTCGTACTTCAGTAGCATCTGTGAGCACCACGCATCCACGCGAGCCCGCTTCTGCTCCACTGTCAGTTCATGAGGGATCCTGTCCTCGAATTGTCTCATAGGTAATCCGCGGGTTTTCTTTAATTAGCCGCTTAACAGTAGCCACATTATTTTCGTTGACGGCAGTTGAAGGCCGCCCTTCACGAAATTCGTCATGTAAAAAAAACTCGACCTCTCTCAAATTCAGCAAACCATCGCCTCACGATGCTCAAAAAAGGTGCTTCTCTCCCAAAAGCATTTTGAAGACGAGCGGTACAGTCTTGCGGAGAGAGAGAACTTTTAAAATCATAAAAAATCATCGCTCTAAAATATTTTCGACTTAATTCCATTTTCGTTGCGTACGTAGAACTTTGATGTGTGATAAAAAACAATTGACAAATCATTTCCGGCCAATAGTTTTTTTTTTATTACTAAGGAGGTTGCAACGTTTAAAAAAATATAACATTTGAAATTCAAATAGTTCCGATTAGCTAGAAGTGCAAAACTTTTAGTATGCCCTATGTAGCAATAATATATCATTTATTTCAGGCATCAAATTCATTACAGGTGTTAATACGTTAAAAATACAAGGCCGTTAAAATTAATATCTTACGTACTAACATCATATTCATCATCATCATCATTTCAGCCATAGGAAGTCCGCTGGTGAACATAGGCCTCCCGCAATGACTCTTCATTAGGGGGGATTGCCAATACTTGCCACGCTTGGCAGGCGGGTTGACGAGCGCTGTTTTTTATAAGATTTCACACGCAGACGCTGCTGCCGTCGTGGTACAGGAATTAGTCGCCTCTTACGACACGCCTCCTGTTGGCAATGGGGAAGTACATTCTTTATGGCCGACCCCACACGGCACTAACGGCATGGCAAACATACTTAAATGTTCGTTATCTTGTCGCTATAGTCCAAGCTTTGCTTGCTTCAGGGTGAGATTATTTGTGTAGTTATTGTAAGTATTTATTTACTAGCAGCCCCGATAGACGTTTTCTTGTCCAACTTTGACAGTGTCAAACGACATATTTGCGTTTGTAGTAACAAAAGTCCTATAGAAAAATTACTAAATAAATAAATAAATATAATAAATAAATAAAATCATTTATTTGCCAGAATATGGTTACACAGTGTTCTTAAAATAATATTTACCAACATATTCTATCGCCAGCGACGTGCAAATTTTGATAAGGAGATCTCTACATCATTTTTAATAACCATTAATTTACTTTAATTTTAGAGAAGAAAGATGTCATGCTCCTTGGTTACAGAGTTCAAAATACAAAAAAATAATAATAGAATACTTAAAAAGTTTACAATGTCAACATAGTATTATATTGCAAATGTCAAATCTTATCATTGAAAAAATCATTAATTGTATAATACATATTTTCCATTAAAAAAATAAATAATTTATTCCTTATAATTTAAATTAAAACGGAAATTCTTTTAGATCGTTCAGAAATTTATTAAATCTTTTTATGGTCATACAATAAGCTATAGGACGCTAATAAGACGTTTAGATTTTCGCGAATTTTAATTTTTCTGGGATTTTTTTCCAATTTTTCTCTTTAAAAGAACCTTCCTCGGACTTTGAAAAACGAATACTTGAATAAAATGAATAGAATAGTATAGAATAACATTTATTTGCAAGAATACATTTGATTTTGATACATGAGCCGAATTGGTCCAGCCGATCTCGAGTTTTGGACTTAGCAACACATTTAGCTATTCATTTTTATTTAGTTATATTTAGAAGAAAATACATAACAAATTATATTTAATTAAGATATTATTTGATATTAAGCGTTACCCTTATTTTTTATTATGATATCTTATATATAAAATTCTCGTGTCACAATGTTCGTTCCCGTACTCCTCCGAAACGGCTTGACCGATTCTCATGAAATTTTGTGAGCATATTGAGTAGGTCTGAGAATCGGCCAACATCTATTTTTCATACCCCTAAAGACCACGCAGACGAAGTCGCGGGCAACAGCTAGTATATTATATTTAAACGTGGCCAGCCTTTTGGGCACCTTTCCCAAAGACAGCGAGCTCAATCAGATATTTTATTTATAGGCTTTTTTTTTTCCTATAAATAGAATATCAGATTATGTGTAAATATCTTAGGGACTTTTAATTTTATATTTTGTATTTTTTTTATCTCTTTTAGGGTTAGCGTTTAAGTTATTTTCGTTTTGAGTTTGTAAATATTGTTTGTGATTAAATAAAGTTTATATTTAAATATGTATATATACATACATACCGCGTACCGGCAAGCGCAGCGTAGGACGTCCACTCACAAGATGGTCAGACGACCTGGTAAGGGTCGCAGGAAGACGCTGGTTGCAGGCCGCTTCCAACCGGCCAATCTGGAAGTCAATGGGGGAGGCCTATGTTCAGCAGTGGACGTCCTATGGCTGAAATGATGATGATGATGTATGTATACACCACACGCCACACCACGCGCCACAAGACTCCTTAATCGACTTTCGGATCAAGTGGAGCTATTTGGTTGTTCTTTGAGTGAGTTCGGCTCAGGGCTGCCCTGTTTGTAATTTGTTATTTATAGGATTAGGTTATTAATAAAATTTGTGTTTGTACTATCGCATTAGGTACTATAGCCTGTAATGGTAGCTATAAGTTTGGATTGAAATAAATTAAATAAAAATAAATATAGGGTAATGCACACTCAACAAGGCTTTCAAAAATGGAGTAATGAATTCTGTTAATGTCAGCAGCGCATTGGCAACCACTCTTATATTTCAAATATGGAAAAGATAGACACTTAACCTTTAGATAGATCGTCTGTAACAGCCGTTGTTAAGAACTTGTAGAAGCCAGTAATAAAAAACTTTTTTCTTTTGAGGTAAAAAACCTGAAAAGAAAGTTTATTTCATAAAAAATCGATAAAAGGTTCCTGAAAATAAGTACTCAAGTCTGTTACTTACAGTAACAAGTATTTTCCCTTAAAATCATATCTGCGTAAAACAAAAACGGTGTTTCAATCACAAAATTCACTTTAAGATCCCATTCGACGCCGACATTCGGGGCAGAAATGAAAAACAGTTATTTACGTCTGCAGTAACGAAGTGAAATCTAGTTCATCCATAAATCATTGTATATTGAAGGTGCAACAGCGGCGCCCAACCTTTATTGAAAAATTTCGCGACGGACTAGGTAAGTTATTTACGAGTTTTTAATATTTTTATTATTGTTGACGTTGTTAGCGAAATTAAGTAGACTTCATAATAAATTAAACTTATCGGCTCTATTTTGGATCCAAATTACAAATCCAACTCTGCTAGGCTGCGTTTGGGAAACTAAATGTAAGATATTCACTTATTATTGTTATGATGTCACTATGTATCACTAAGGTCATAGTCCGGGGATCTCAATAGAAATCAGTAATGAGTCCATATATAATTCGCATATTTGACACAACATACTAGTAGTATACATACGTACTGTTTACAACGCGATCACCGTAGCACTAATTATAATTACATATTGTGAGGAAATCCGATTCCTTTGTATCCCTGCACTAAACATCGTCTTTTCGTCCAAAATAACTCAGTGCCTAAAGAAACGACAGTGACGAAAGACTGCAAACAGTGTAGGTTACGTTACCAGTTATGACAAAAACTAAAACGTGGCCTCTCACTATGGACCACAATGAAGCACAAGGTTGCATAGCGTATTAGGGAAGGGGTTATGCTCGGTGTTTTTTGCATTAGAATATCAGTGGCAGTGGGTGGGCACATAATACGTAGCACTGACTGACGGTGGGGCAAAAGGTTCTAAAATGGAGTCCACGTAAGCGTAGCGTAGGATGTCTACCCACAAGGTGAACTGACGACCTGGTAAAGGTTCTAGAAACCCAATATAAGCAAGCTGCTTTCAACCAGCCAAACTGGAAGTCTATGTTTAGGCGTACACGTTCTATGGCTGAAATGATGAAGGGTTTTATTTCACCGCGACACCACCAACAAAATGTATACAAGCGGTCACCGGGTGAGATACTCTCTCAACTCTATTTATATTTACACTTAAAGAAAGTTAAGTAACAAAAATAAGTAAGCACTTAAATTCCTCGAAATATTAAACAATAAAAATGTCACGTTGCGAACGATATATAGAAACTTAGCAAAATGATTTTATGTGATGGCGAAAAAAATACAGAAAAAGTTTTTTCTTCCAACTTTTTATTTCACACACGAATGACATAATAATTACTTCGCGAACTTTCCACGTAACGTTCACGTTACGAAGCTATCACTTTTATTACCCTGAGTTTCGGCTATAACATCCCCAACTAACGTTGGATTCGCCCCAAATGTTCTACACCCCTGTTTCACTCCGCCTAAGTGTGAAATGGTATTTTTATTTTTTATTTATGGCTTTCCCGCCCCAAAACGGAACCCTAAATAAAAGTTATGTCCGTTGTAGGCACGGTGGTGTTTTTTCTTCTATTTCTTCATCAGAATAATGAATGTATTAGCATAATGGAGGTGGGTGCAGAAGGTTTCTCATCATTGTCATCATCATAATCTATACACAGAGTTTAACGAAAAGGTGAAATAAAACTTTAAGGGGTTATTCTACGGCTAAATTACATCAACTTTTTCTATGGGAACAACATCGAATTCGCAAAAAAAAAAAAACTTTCCCATACTAAAACGCGACCAGCTGGCATCAGTTTGTATGGAAACGTCAATTTTTTTTTGAGATTTCGATGTTGGTCCTATAGAAAAAGTTGATGTAATTTAGCCGTAGAATAACCCCTTAAAGTTTTATTTCACCTTTTCGTTACACCCTGTATATAAAAATGAATCTCTATTTATTTCATTTTATGTAAAATATAAGTTGGTACTTTATTTTATTTTATTTGTATTGGAAATAATTTTGTAATAAGGTTATTTTGTAGTAGATATTAGGAAGCTGCAACTATCGAATGGGCTAGTTTCCTAAAAACATCTAATTAGTCCGTCATTTGGATTAACAGAAAATATTGCACACGTATTTTTTCTTTTCTCAATCAAACGAAAAATTATGAAGATATAGCCCGTTAAAGTTCCACATAACGTTACGCCTTGCGACACTTTTCAGCAAGGCGTGACGTCACGTGCTCACTTTGATGCGCTTTATCTTCGTCATTTTTTGTTTGATTGACAAAAAACAAAATATGGGTCCAATATTTTTTGATAATCTAACTGACGGAATAAATAGAATAATGTTTTTTTGACCCAGGAAACTAGCCTATTAGGTTATTTTCCTTTTATGGTAGCTGTATGTATGATAACAAATAAATAAATAAAAAATTTCTGTTATACAGAAACGTAGAAAACCTATTTGTAGAATTGTAGTTTCGGGTTGATTTCGTGATGCAAACAATAATATACATCTGCGTTGTTTGTATGTGTGTGTGTCTCTCTCTCTCTCTCTCTCTCTCTGTGCGTGTGTGTATGTGTGTCTGGAAAATGGAGTTTCTGCATCTACATCTTTTATAGTATTAGTATTCCTCAATGGCTGTAAATTTATAATGCTTTGGACCAGTTTTTCGTCGCCATTCCCACCGCCATTTCCTTTTTATTAAAAAAACTGTAATTTTCCGCAACAGCCTTGGGTATTTCCGTGACATTTTGTCGCTAAAGAATAAAAGAGAATTTCCATTTCACTTATTTCTTAGTTGAGTTGGAACTAGTTCGCAGAATTGTAATATTTTACGCTATTAAACGTAAATGAAATATTGGCTACAAGAGATTCTAGAAATGGTATACCGGATTGATACTAATTACTAACACAATAACCTTTCTACCAAATGTAGTGCGGTTCAGACCGCACTACATCCAAATACACGCAACTAGGTCATCCTAGTGGCGTGATGATTCGCTTGAACGCAAAAAGGTCCTGGGCACGATTCCCGGTGTTCAATTTAGAAAATGTATATTCCTAAGATTGGTCTGGGTATGCTAAGAGACGCTTCTACCAAAATTATAACAGAATTATGTTAATTTCTTACCTTAAAACCATAAAAAATGGTGTGTTACTAGCTTAGATCTATTTTCATAGAAGAAAAGCTAACTATAAATTTTTCTTCTTTTATTTATTTTATTCTGTAAAAATCATGTGTACTTAATTTACTTTGTGTACTATGCAATAAATTGTATCTATCTATCGGTAACCTACCTACTTAAGATTTAAATTTATTCAATATTATTAGATATATTTTCCAACACACTCCCCAAATTTAAAAAATTGGCTATAGAAGAACTAAGCATATAACTCTTATCTGTAAATCTTGGCTATTGTTTAACTAAAATTAAGTCCTAAAAAATATTATTACATTTTTATTTTATAAGTAAGCTCTTGTTTTAGAAGTAAACTATAACTCACATTTGCAAGTCGTGGCAGCCTGTAACTGAATCTACACTTAGCTCATATTTTAAACCTGTTACTTGTTAATTGTATCATTGGTGTAAGATTTGTTGGTTGCTCCTATTAAATAAATTAAATTAAATTAAATATCAGTAAAAATTAGGTTAAATTGTGAATTTAACCTTGTTTAAACATTAAACTTTATAAACGTCCTGTCAACCAAGTGTTTGTAATTGAATTTCTGGCCACTACGATACAATTCCATTAACACTTAGACTGCTGGCATTAGCTGTAATTTTTTTATTATTTTGGTAAATAAATAAATAAATAAAGCGGGCATCCTATGGCAGAAATGATGATGATGGTCTGTCTTTATAACTGAGTGTCTTTTCTTCATTTACTTTCACTTTATTACTGAATGTCATAATGCCAGTAATAAAGGAGTTAAATATAAACCCTACGCACGCTTGGCAGATGCCTTGGGGAAGAACCAGTCACCGACAAGGCTGTTCGAATTGCAAAGCTAAAGTGACAATGGGCAGGCCACAACGCTCGCAAAACTATCAACTGTCGGGAAAGAAATGCCTTGTGGCGACCATTAACTAAAAAACGTAACGTGGGGTAGCCCTTCTAACTAATGGACGACTTAGTCAAGTGTGCGGGAAGCTGCTGGATGTAAATGGCCCAGATTCCTACAACCTTAACCAGGTCGTCTGTTCGTTTGTGGGTGGACGTCCTACGCCTCGCTTGCCGGTACGTAGCCTTGATACTTCTTTGCGAGATCGTATCAAAAATGAGGAGATTCGAAATCGAACAAAAGTCGCTGATTTAGCCCAACGGATTAGAAAGTCGCCGCAGCCAATAGGATGCGTGTCGTAAAAGGCTACAAATTCCTATAGCACGCGGCAGGCAGCAGCGTCTTCGTGCGAAATATTATAAAAAACTGCGCTCGCCAACCCGCCTGACAAGCGTGGCAAGTATTGGCAATCCCCCGAAGTTATTGGGGGAGGCCTTTGTTCAGCAGTAGACGTGATGATGATGATGATGATTAGCAAGTTGAAGTGGCAGTGGGCAGGGCACTTAGTACGCAGATCTGACGGCCGATGATGCAGAAATGTTTTGGAATAATGAAAATGTTAGTCAGTAACCAGCCCCCGTGAATGTCTACAACCAGTACGCGGAGTAAGCGTAAACTTCAATAATTCTTACGCGCATCTTCCCTTTTCAGGAAACTGTCTGGTGATAGCCGCTGTGCTGTGCTCATCTAAGCTGCGCAGTGTCACAAACCTGTTCATCGTGTCGCTGGCAGTTGCTGACCTGTTGGTCGGCGTGGCGGTGCTGCCATTTTCAGCCACGAGGGAAGTCTTTGAGGTAAGTCCTTTTTTTTAAGGGTTAAATGTACCGACACTTCTGCTGGAAGTACAGCGCCGATAACTTGGCTAAATACGCTACCAGTATTTTTAAAAAAACAAAATAATTTCCTACTGGACTTGCTTAGCATTTTGTAGGAATCATTGCAATGGGGAAGCACAGGCCAAGCTGTCGGCAGAAAGAGATGGACATTGTGTCCGTATTTCCATATTCGTATTTCGTATTCCGAGCTTCAGACTACACAAAGTTGGTAATTCATTCTTGGGGTAATGTATTAAATTTTTCAATAAAGTACCAGAGACTCTTGCTGAATTACCTGTACATGAATTCAAACATCACATTTAAAAAATCCTTATGAAAAAAGGATATTACAAAATAAACGATTATTTAAACAACAAGAGTGCATGGATTTAACCTGCTTGGCTTACACTTACTACATATCTTGTAACTGTATTTCCTGTAAAAAAGGCTGACAAAGATGACTGAGTTTGTTGCGCCGTTTCTTCTCATCACCAGCCAATATGTAGTCCCGAAGCGGTAGTCCGACTAAGCTATATTTTGGGATGTGTATAAGTGCCCAGAAGAGGGCCTATGTACAAAATAAATGAGTATTATTGAGTATACCCACAAACGAAAGACCATATTTAGTACTTGGTCAAAATTTTGTAGTTAGGACAATCATGTGAACGCCATCGAATGACATCTATAACTCAGGTACAAATATGCTCGTGCTAACTATAATATCCCCTTGCCCCTTCGGATTTCGAGCCGCGACTGCCTGGCTTTGTAGGCAACGCATATCTTCCTACAGTATCTTATCTACTTTTACTGAAAATTTTATTAACAAATTGTGATAGTGAGGTTTGTAGCGAAAACATTATTCACGAATTGTAAATGGTATAGCGTCAAAGTACACTCTGCTTGGATTATATGATGAAATATCATCTCGTAAATCGATACACGTGGCGCAATTTACTCCTACGGTAAAAGTCTGCAAATACACTTACATTTTTCATCCTGAAGCTGATAAATGCATTATGAGAACATCGTGTATACTTAAAATTATAAACGTATGAAAGAGTTTTCCTGTTTTGATTATTTGGGAAACTATAGTATTAAGGTTAAATGTATCAATTTGTAATAGAAACTATGTTTCTGATTGATTTTAAGTTCTGCTAGTCTACACGATTGGGTTCATTGTTTCCACTGAAATATCTACACTAAAATAAAACTATTCCTATGAAAAACCACAATTAAGAAGGCAATAATAACTCTCAGTTGTGTTATAAACTAAAAAAAGAAAAGAAAAACATTAATTTAACTAAATAACGACCAATAAACTTACTTACTCCCTGGTAGACTAACACACGTGAGTACTTGCCTTTTCTTTTTTGGATTCCACTATACATGTATCAAAAGTAGAAACTATTATATAATTATATCTTACACTCCCGTAGATACTTTATACTTTAAATGGTGTACAATAAAGGGTCACTACCGATACTATCGAATGGACAGAACAGTAGATAAAAATCTATGGCAATAATTACATAAATCATCAGAAGGTTGTCTGTAACAGATTTTTTCTAGCGATAAGACCTAAAATGTGCAGTTGTATGTGTTTTTTATGTACTTTTTTCGTTTTGTGTCGTGTGCAATAGATAGTATCAATCTATGTATCTATCAAGCTCTAGAAGTTCTCTTCTGAAGATAGGACTTCCCCATAAAACCCTACAACCGATAGTCAAAAATTGTCAGCTACACGACTCTTAATGAAAAAGTATTTTCATAAAGTTTCTCTACAGACACAAAATGTGGACAAACATTAAGAAACACTAATGAAGATATTAAATTAAATATTTTTATATTCAGCCTCAATGAAAACCTCATTGCATATTATAAGGAACCATCGTTTTGTATAATTAAAGACCTTCTGCGTACCAGATGCGCCGGTGAGCTTATTTTTGACCGCTGTCAACTAAATTTCGACTCTAACGTTATGAAAATGTAGTTCAAAATTGCTTGGGGATGTTCATATACGCCGACCAAACGATATTGGGACTTGCAAGCAAAAACATAGATGCGAATGTCGTTTGCAAGGTAAACGCCATGCAACCTGTTGAGAGATAAAGCACGTATGGTAATGGATGAAAGTCCAAATTTGCATGAATAGTTTCGGGGATGAAAGGGGTTCTTACTACTAGAATGTAGGTGAATGAAATGGTTATTTCTGGGCCGGCTTTTGTCTCTTAGTATTAAGGTTTTAAAAGGGGAAATAACGTGTTAGTATTTTGGAATAAGGTCAATAACATAGTTTGATGGGAAGCAGCAGTTATTAATGACTCTGAAATAGCTTTCCTGACTGCATCATCAATCATATGAATGATTTACAGAATTACCCTTGAACGATATAATTGTACATAGAAATCACTGTTCATCGTTCATCGATAATTTTTTTTTTTTTACCGACAGCTCGATTCGCCGAAAGAATGATAAATATTTCTTTTGGCGAACCGAGCTGTCGGTAAAAAAAAATAATTGTATCGATGAACGATGAACAGTGATTTCTATGTACAATTATATCGTTCAATGGTAATTCTGTAAATCATTCAGGGCTCATTTAAAATATTGTTTCAAATATAAAGTGGATCGATTAGGGTTTTAAATATAAAAGGCTACAAAAACTATCAATAAATATTCATTTCAAAAGACTAGAATTACACCGATAGTGGATCAAAAAAAACCGGCCAAGTGCGAGTTGGACTCTGAACCAGGGTTCCGTACAAACTTGTAGATCATCATTACAGCCATAGGACGTCCACTGCTGAACATAGGCCTTCCCCAATGACTTTCATTGGGGGGGGGGGCGATAGCCAATACTCGCCACGCTTGGCAGGCGGGCTGGCAAGCGCAATTTTTTTATAACATTTTACACACAGACGCTGCTGCCCGTCTCGTGCTACAGGAGTTAGTCGCCTTTTACGACACGCCTCCTGTTGGCGGTGGAAAAGTGTATTCTTTACGGCCGTCTCCACACGACACTTGTAGATATGTAAATAGTTTTATCCACCCGGGAATCGAGTCTCGAAGGATTTAAACAACTGCTGCTTTCCTTTTTTTTCTTTACTGCTTTGACCGATTTTGTAAAAAAAAAAACTTTTGACATTTTCCTTCACTTGTGCTATAAGATATTGCTTCTTACCAAATTTCATGATTCTAGGTACACAAAAAGTATCCGTATGAGGTATTGATTCCCTTGCGGTTGTCAAAAATGCAGCGTTAACAGCCGTATCTCTTAAATGCGTTGAAGTAAAGTAAAAAAGTTAAAGTAAAAACATCAAACTTCTAAGTCAACGCATTCAAGAGATACGGCTGTTAACCCGGTTAATATTTATGTCAGAATGTATAGGACCCATTTCAAATATTTGATAATAGTTGTAAAGACTTGACCATAAAAAAAAATTTGCCATAACTTTTAAGTAGGTAGTTGGAGAATATGGTAATTAATTTAGCGAAAACCTTTATTATTCCGGTTAAGGTTCCATAGTAAAATAACCGGTTTCCGATCCTTGGTTTTTACATATTCAAGAGATTGCAGACTTGACTATTAGATATTTATTTAAACTTGACACTACCAGACAATCCAGCCCCCCTAGCATGACCACCAAAACACGATATGATATTATGATATGATATAGCGATATATTGACACCAACTGTAAAAATATGATAGATGGCTATATCTATCATATTTTTACAGTTGGTGTCGATATATCGCTATATCATATCATATCATAACGTGTTTCGGTGCTTATGCTAGGGAGGCTGGTAAAAAGGGTCTTAATAGACAGACAGACGAACAACAAAGTCCTATAAAGGTTCCTTTTATCTTTTAAAATACGGAACCCTAAAAATCGGTAAAATTCGGCGTAGATTTGTAACTCATATCTTTTCCGCCAGAGCGGCGCTGGCCTCCAATTCCAGCTCTCGTATTTCATTTTCCTTTTTATTCTGTATTCGGAAACAAAATTGAGAAATTCTTGCCTGAATGCAGTGTTGCTAACGAATGGAATGGCTCAATCCGCATATTTTGAGGGTAGTTGAGAATACAAAGTGTAATTTTAATAGTAAAGGAGACTGTGTTTATTACACTGTTTGTTTATTTAAGTTTGGTCTAACAAGTTACTTCGCCTGCATTAAATTATTTATAATTTACTTTAAGTAGGTGGTGTGCCGTGTGGGGACGGCCGTAAAGAATACACTTCCCCACCGCCAATAGGAGGCGTGTCGTAAGAGTCGACTAATTCCTGTAGCACAAGACGGGCAGCAGCGTCTTTGTGCGAAATCTTATAAAAAATACTGCGCTCGCCAACCCGCCTGCCAAGCGTGGCGAGTATCGGCAATCCCCCTTGATGATCAGTCATTGGGGGAGACCTTTGTTCAGCAGTGGACCTCCTATGGCTGAAATGATGATGATGATGAGGTGGTACTTACTATTTGGTGCTAGTAATTTTTGTCTTACCTTAAAGTTAAATAATACAGAATGCTTGTGGTGTTAAGTCCGCTATTTGGACTACTTATTTTTGTCTGTAGAATAAAGTAAAAATTAATACATTATTTTGTTGGCATATACAGGGTTTGTAACAACCTTCTAGGGGCTGATTCTGGTGCTCCAATGCAACAACCTTTTCTATGATATGGGAAGTGTTTTTTTTTACGATTTCTATGTTGGTCCCATAGAAAAAGTTGTTGTATTTGAGCACCAGAATCAGCCCCTAGGAGGTTGTTGATGTTTTACAAATAACCCTGTAGAAACATTTTATGAAAAACACCGTAAAAATGTTGATGCTTGAATTGAACCTGTAGGTAGTAGTAGTAGTATATATCCTTTATATACTTAGTTTGTCTAGCTATTTATCACGTTCCTAGTCAGCCTGCCTAGCATGAGCACTAAAACACGATATGATATGATATGATATAGCGAAATATCGACACCAACTTCAAAAATATGACAGATTTAGCCGCCACTTTAAATTTTTATCGAAACAGCCATCTTAATATGTGACGGCGATTCAACATGGCGATTATATCTATCATATTTTTACAGTTTGTGTCGATATTTCGCTATATCATATCGTGTTTTTAGTGCTCATGCTAGGCAGGCTGAGTACGCTTGACCATGGTCAATACTCTGACTAACTTCTCTCTGACTAACTTCATGATCCTAGAAGCAGCAAGTTAAGTTATTAAATTAGGCCCAGATTTGACCAAACTGGAGTAAGTTTTTACTTAAGCGTAAACCACTGCTTAATCTAGAGTAAGTACTTTTTGCATTTCACCAACCACTAATTTATAAATAAGGTTTAAACACAAGTAAACGGTCAATTTTAGCCGAGTAAAAGATTAAACTGAGAATTGTAAATGTAACTTGTCACCTAGAAGCTGACAAGACGTCATTATCTGGCATTGACATTACTATCCTACAAAATTAAATTGTTGTGGCAGTTTATGTCAACCTAGAAGAAACGGACTACATGATTTTTAGTAGGTTTATCCATTTGTTCATCATTCACACTTGAACCATAGAAGAGTTATACCGAATAAAGTGTATTCCTCAAATAAGTTGGAAAAACGTAGAGTTCCAATTACCATACGTAGGGTTGAGTGATTATAACCTAATAACGTGTAGCCTTTATAAAATTTCATAATTTTCGCGTTAAAGTGTAGCATGTTTATTACGTATTTGAATGAAAACATTATTTTTAGAAGTTAATGACACAAAATATGGTTAATGAAGCCATTGTCAGGACTTCGACTTGATCCGGCCACATTACACTGTACTAACCTGCAAACAGCACTCATCACATACCACGCGTATATAGCGTCTGTCTTACGCTACGGGTTAATAATGTGGGGAAACAGTACAGATCGACTTAGAGCATTTATAGCTCAAAAGAGATGTATCAGAGCTATTTGTGGGATACCACTAGGTGAGTGGTGTAGAGCAGCTTTTGTGAGCTTAAACTTACTCCCATTGCCGGCACTCTATATTTTTGAGACAAGCTGTTTTGTGAAAAAACATTTAGACTTATTTATGAAATCAGGTGACATAAACACAAGATCGAAAAGAGACCCTAATAGGCTTGTGTTAAATATAATTCCAAGATCTGCCAAATACAATAAAAGATGTTTAACAATGTATCTAAAGATATATAACAAAATACCTAATGACATCAAAAATCAAAATATAAATATGTTTATATCAAAATTGTATAAGTGGCTTATAGATAACAGAATTAATTTGTGACATAAATATTTTTATTGACTGTTGATTTCAAATAACTAATTATTACAAATTTTTCTGACATTTTGCTGTAATTACTTTAATTTTTATTGACATATAATTTCTAATTAATGTTATGAATATTATTGTAAGTAATTTGTTTATTGTTTACTCAATTATTAAAATTTTGCATGCTATTTTTAATAGCGAAACATGAGTGCTCATCTGAACTGTATCATCCTTGTATACCGTGTTTTACGCAAATAATGTTTCTGATTCTAATTCTGATTCGTCTATCAATAAGTGAGCAAAGGTCTCCCCCAGACTCTTCCATCGATATCTATCTATCACCAATGCCTCCCAATCCCTCGTCCGGTTCTAAATCGTCACAGCATCTTTTCTTGGGTCTACCTCTTCGGCGACAGCTGTCTATAATTACGATTTGGGCTCTAATTCCGGATGCACTCTACACACACATTTATACTCACACTGTAAGAATATTATCCTTGATATAATTATGAATGCAAAAAAAAATCAATTAAAAAGGTCTTCTAATATTTCAGCTGCCCTGAAAAAAACATCACACGCACGTGGGAGGTGCTTTTAAGAGCTACAAACAATGCCATTAGCATAACAAATCACTGGGCTTACCGTATCTAACTTTTTTTGCTATCGTTTCACTAAGAAGTTGCCGTACGCAACCTATCCATTTGACGGCTACTTAATCTTGCAAATCCGCTAGGCTATATCGGCCGTATATCAATCATATCAGTTCAATAACTTTCCAAATAATGCTATCTTTATATTCAAGTCCATTAACCACCCTTCCAGTTTCGACTCGTGTGCCAGAATTAGCTGGCGAATGTATTTTTATTTCGGCGATACGCATCTATCAAATGCCCCTTTTACATAGGGTGGCGTGACCGGCCCACACGCGGTATTTTTGTGACACAGTGTAAAGATCGGCAGCGTTATCATTTCGAATTGTTGACATAATATCTCTTCTTTTTTAACTTGTCTCTACCTAAGATACTCGTAGTGTAGCTCTAGCCAAGTGTAGGCGTGCTCCATATCCTCTTGAGCCTTCTGCGTCCATTCCCTTCTCAAAATTGTAGATCCACCTAGAGCGTAGGCCCGCTAAAATAATGCTAGCTGCTGTAGGTAATATTTGGGTTACCAACAAACCCTCTATAAAAAAAGAACAAAATACGAAAGACCGGATGCTGTTATTGGAACCTACTAAAAATTCTCGTTATCGATCATTTGGCTGCCCTGGCCTTGGTCAAAATGGGTTAAGTCACAAAAACCACGTTATCAAATAAGACGAGTAGGTACTGAGTACGTCTCTCAGTCATGTCGGTCATGTGTATTTGATTTCTATCTGATGATCATAGATAGACAAAACTAGACGGTCCCTTCGTCTTCCTTTTCTCTTTTCCAGTCGTATAAAACACACGTTTGAAGACCCAAATAACGCTATTCATACATATCTAACCTTCTTAGTTATCTTTAACTGCCTAGAAACTAAAATAATAGAATATCTGTTGTTTGGCGGTCACATAACCTCCATTGCATTCAAGGTATCAAATCCTACACGGAATTGCTTATACTCACATTAATCCTACTGCTTTTCTATACTCTGTGGCATCAATCAGAATCAAATTAGGCGCAATCCCAGCGCGATGTTGCGCGGCAACACGCGCGAAGTCGCCTCAACAATTATTTAGTGCACGCAACAATCATTGCGTTTCGTGGTTTCGTGTATTATAAGGGATTGACTCTATCTACGCGGTTATATTTTTCAAATAAAATACTAGTTATTTACTGCGATTTAAACAAAATAAAATAGTTTATTTATTGCTTTTGAAAGTATCATTACAAAATAGTGGTTGGAGTCTCCTTTTAAAGATTCGAATACTTGCGCCAGGAGACACAGCTCTTCCTTACCTCTTTATGTATTGTTTAATAATAATATCCGATCCGACGACCTCTCTTGCCGAGAGGCGAGCATACCGGACTTGGTGTCGCTATCTCTGAGGTTCCGGGTTCGATTCCCGGTCGGGTCAATGTAGAAAAATAACTTTTCTATATTGCCTCGGGTCTGGGTGTTGTGGTACCGTCGTCGTTTCTGTTGTTGTTGTTCAATTATTATTTTTTTAAATATGTTACTTTTACATGAAAAACAGCAATAAATCATTTAAATTACAATACGATCTTATTGAGTAAATACAGTGCTTACTATTCTGCGTAACATTGTCAGCATGCAAAATGTCCGTTGAGGAGTTCGTCGATATTATAAAAACAGCAATCTATAAGCCAATTTCGAAGTTTACACGTCATTACATTTGTAGACCCTTCCTTGAACCTATCTGGTATTTTATTATAAATTCTGATACACATGTAGAAGCAGTGTTTCTTGTAATTAGGAGGTTTTTGGACAGATATCTATTGCAAGTCTGTTTGGGAACCTAGTATTTCTCGGGTATACTTCTCTTGCCCTTTTAAATAAGTACGGGTGTTGTTGTTAGTTACGGGTGGGCTAGGGACAGTAAGAATTCTCAATTGAATGATAGAGGCCTACATAATTCAAATGGTCCCTTAAGGCAGATAGCTCTAATACATTTTTTTTGCGCTATAAAAACTCTCAGGACGTCCGTGCCGTCTTTGAAACACAACACTAGGAAAATTAAACAGAAAGTGTGTAAAATTTCTGCAGGGCATATAGCCTCCTCCCTAGAGAGCCATGTACTACGGTCCTGTGCTAATCTAACCCAGCCGATTCTCGTTTTTCTCGTGATAACACCCGCTCATCTAGCAGTAGGATGCTGTCCTCATTTTCCTATTCGTGGCCACCATTTATTCTAAAACGTATTATACAGCATCAAAAAGAACTCCTTTAACGCGCCTTGGAAATTGGACGTTTAAAAAAAACCGCCCGATTTGTTTAATAAAAAACAAACGTATTACAGTACAGACATCTTAACAATTAGTTATAGTTCAGCTTCATCTTACATAGTGACATGCAACATTCATTGACACATACAAAAATACTTTTTATCGCTAGAGTACACGCGCCTTAAAATGGTACATGAATGCTCGCGTGGACTACATGTAGCCCATTTTTGATGACATTTTGTAAACAATCCCAAAAGTTTAAAGAAAAAAAAACGTTTAAATATATCTAAATAGACTTTAGTTAACCAAATAGGACAATAAAAAACCACATACTTCTTTAAAAAATTATAAAGATCAAAATAAATGTCAAACAATAGGCAACCTTTATTTTTGCATCGAGGGTACAAACAAACTACTATTTATCATGGAAATGAAGTTAAACCCTTATGCCAAATATGAAGCAAGAAATCAAAATTAATAGGGCGCCAAAATAAAAGCAATTAGATTAGGTTTCCTTGATATAGTGTGTAATAAATCAGCATCTTAGTATAATATCCGGTGGGAAATGAACTAATATACTCGCAAGGTTCAAACTGAGAGGCTCACAGTTTTTGAATATTTCAAAATTATTTGTTTTTTAGTATAATAATAGTATACAAACCGTCAAATCATCAGACAGCCACAAGGAAGGGAGCAGAGAGGCAATTAAGCTGACTCTACACCCCGAATTTCTAAAGGGTTGCAAATAATAGGTGGGGGGAATAATTTAAAGGCGTTGAATTGAGTAATAATAACAGTGGCGTTTTCCGTCTTATGACTTGTATAAATATCTAAATAAATTTTAAGTCAACACTAATTTATGTTAATTATCTACTGAATAGATGTTTTAAAACAGATAAATATGTATATTTAAGACCGATGATAACTAAAATAAGGCTTATAAGAAATAAAATCCGAAACGTTCATCCGACAGAAGACCAAATTTTTGGACTAAGTAATAGACATACTTAATCCAAAGATGTAGCAAACTAAAGTGGCAGTGGGCCGGCTACATTTGTGGTAGAACCGATGAAAGGAGTAAACGAGTTCTCGAGTGGTGACCACGCCTCGGCAAACGTAGTGTAGGAGGCCCCCCAGCTCGATAGACCAACGACCTTAGGATGGCTAGCGGTGGCTGGATAAAAAGCTCAGTGTCAGTGTCTTGCATCATTTCAATGGATCGTGAGTTTAAATCACGTAATTATGGATTTTTCTCTTTTCTTCTCTCTGGAAATCTATGTAAGCATTCATACCACTTGCTTAGAGGGGAGAAAAAATATCACGAGGAAACCTACATTTAATAAATTCGTACCTCATAGGATTTTAGATGGTAACACTAGTCGCTAAATGCTAGTATGCTAGACATCATTATTATCAGCTTAAACGCTAGAGCGAGAGCGGCTCTGGGCTGTTTGCATACTGTCATTTTCCACAATCGTAACTAGTACGTCAGTCCACTGGGTAGGCCAGCCAATTTGGAAGCAGCTAGCTATTAATTAATTCGTCACTTGACTAAAATACCTACTCCGAACTAAGAATACCCAAACTTTGCTCCCTTTCATTAAATCAATGCTGTCGTAGTTGTATCTTGTAAAATACTCACTGTACTTCAGACTATCAACATAATTACGAATTCTACACAGTATAGGGAAACCTACAACTCTCGAAATATCAGGAAATCCCTCTGAAACCGAATAATAGCGTATCAATTACCTGCATACTTGCTGATACTTCGTCTTTGATGTACTGAAAGGTAATCTTGTAAGCCGTACAAAGTTCTACATTCGACAACTTATTTCACGATATACCTATGAAGGCGGTGTGTACAGTCAATTAGGAAAAAATGTGTTTATAGTAACGAAAAATGACACAGATTCACCCTTTAAGAGGGTGAACAAACAAAGGAGATAAATAAAAATATGAAAATAACTAGAAGAAAATATAAAAATAATATTTATTTTATTTTTAAATAATGTGAGTAGTTGGGTCGGCTAGGCCCCCGATTCAGAACGTTTCAGAACGTCAATCGGTGAATCACGTGACTGTAATGTTAAATCCTGTAGTGTCACGTGGTTTTTCGGTCGCCAATTTGTCATCGAAGGATTCTGAATCGGGGGCCAGGTCACACTTGAACTCGGTCTTGGTCTAAGTAGCCTCACTCTCCTATCGTTTTCCGATCCTGATCCCAGGTAGTCTTTTCGGTCCTTATAGGTCCGTTAGTCCCCAGTCTCTTCCGCAGGCCTCCAGTTCAGTGTCCTATTTAATACGGAAAAGCTCCGACTCAATTTTAAAACCGAAGATATGCAATTTAAATTCTGAGCGGTGCTTTTCCACCTAGTATGCTATCACTGCTCGCAACTTGTTAAGTCACGATACGGTTACACTTAATGCCCTATTTCTGTGATGCGGATATTAGCCCGCGTGCGCATCATAGCCCCCAATTCAGAACCGATCGATAGCAAGTTGTCGACCGTAAAATCACGTGACACTATAGGATTTAACGTAAGTGTCACATTATTTACCGGTTGTCAAATCTATATCGAACGGTCCTGAATCAGGGCCCTGGTCTGCGCGCGTGTAAAATAACGCTGCGGGCCGTACACAGGATAAAGAGCAAATGAACGCGTGCACGCACGCGGATGCCACGCATGTGGACCGCAGCTAATCCGCGTTCCGCGTGCGTGTAGCCCACGTGATAGGAAAAAATTGTATAAAATATTAAATTGCGGACAACCAGCATTCGGACGAAAATCCGCATGAAAGGAAAAGGACACTAGTTCGAAGCTGATGTTTTTCTCTAATATTTGCACCCGAGTGTACCCACGGGTCAAAGTTTTAGTTTACGAGCCCTGTAGCTAAGGGGTCCACAATTAATGTGTAGGTCCGGGTTGGTTAAGGCACTAACGGCTGGGTTCAAAATAAGGTAAGAGATAATCTGTTTATTATACTGCTGAGACACTTGAATCTGATGGTGCGTCTGTTGCATAAGAATATTAAGTAGGTATACATCTAATATGAGGTGCTTGTAGCTCAGTGGCGGCAGCTATTTGGTAGTGATTACCAAAGTTAAGCCACCTACGCCGCGGTTGTGAGTGGATGGGTGACCATTCCAACTATATTTAGTGACGTTTATAACAAGCATCTCCGTGCTTCGTAAGGCACGTTAAAAGTTGGTACTGGCTAATATCACTTGATACTAGTCGTGAAGCCTAGTCAAAGGCCTTAGGGTGGCTTAATAAGATCTGAGAGTAAGGTTAAGTCACGTGATACTATAGTACCTTACAACACTCCTGAATCCGCACTGGGCCCGCTTGGTGGAGTATGGCCTAAACCATCTCATGGTTGAGGTGAGGCTTGCGCCCTGCATTTTGACGTATATGCATACATTACTTTTACATCTATTAATAACTTGGATTAGTTTTTATTTATTTATTTATTTAATAGGAGCAACCAACAAATCTTACACCAATGATACAATTAACAAGTACCAAGTTTAAAATATGAGCTAAGTGTAGATTCAGTTACAGGCTGCCACGACTTGCAAATGTGAGTTATAATTTACTTTTAAAACAAAAGCTTACTTTTAAAAATAAAATGGAATAATACTTTTTCGAGAGATAATAAAATTGTTCATTTACTTTGGCTTAATTCTGAAATCGACGCAAACAAAGACGCAAGCAGAAAGTAGTTTATTCAATGCTTCTTTGTGATCATCAGAATCATCGTCCTTTTAACCACAGGACGTCCACTGCTAAACATAAGCCTCCCCCAATGGCTTCCAGATTGGTCGGTTCGTTCTTTGTAATACTTACATTTATTAAAATTTTTAAATAATGCCATGCATAATTGATCTAATTATGCATGGCGTCATCATCTCTGCCTACAATACTTATATTATTGTTGTGCCCTACAGGCAGGGGCGTGCATTGGTTTCAGATGGGGGTAGGCTGTGAGTGAAAATTTAGTAAGTTTGCGTTAAACAGTAGGCGATCTCGCGGCAGCCTAACATTGGTTAAATTGCCCAGAAACGATCAAAGTTGCGCGCTTTAGTAAGGAATAAGTACAGGTAGACGACAAAATGGTTACAGAATATTTATTGTTTATTGTTGAATACGTAATTAATAATTATGGTTAGCTGTCGGTTTTTTATGAAGGTAGGCTCTGCATAATAGCCTATATGGAATGCACGCCCCTGCCTACAGGGTCTATAATGATCTGTTTTATGTACCTGTGTAACATTATAGAATGCAATAAATATATTGAATTGAATTAAATTGAGTCACGAATTGTTTAAAAAATATAAATAACACTGAAGTTTCGAAAATCGCTAACCCGCCTGCCAAGCGTGGCGAGTATTGGCAATCCCCCCCGATGAAAGTCATTGGGGGAGGCCTGTGTTCAGCAGTGGACGTCCATGGCTGAAATGATGATGAATGAAATCAATAAAATTATTTTATTTCTTATTATTATTCGTTCAATTACTAAAAGTATCTAACCAAACTAACTAAGCAGAGATCTTAATGTGGCGACTACACAACGTATAAAATTAAAAATCTTAAACACATTTAGACATCCATGACAAATGTCTAAAGGTCAGAGTCAGGTATGTGACCATAGTCACCGCCTTAGCTCTTTGAATTCTTTGATGATAAATTGTAGTATATACTCGTAATTGTAAGTTGACTAAAATGGGATTATTGACAGACAAGCCTTATCTTTGACATTTTTTTTTTGACATCTTTGAAATTAATCAATTCCATCATTTGTGTTATTCAGTTTGACATAACTTATTGTGACAATTTTTTGTTATTTTTGTTAAGATTATTATTTTATGTTTTTCCTTTTTAATAGAATTCGAATTTCCTTTATAATGTTTAAAATGTATTAATTTAAGATTTTATTATTTCTAAAAATCACGAATGCCTTAGTAGGTCATACTGTAACAAAACGAACATCTTTTATACCTTTATTGTGTGGACTACTGTTACTGTATGAAAGTGAATAAATGAATTATGAATTACAAAGCTGAAGCGGCATTCGGCAGGCCTCCCCGGTGGACTAACGACCTAGTCAAGGTTTCAGGAAGCTATGGGGAGGCCCTCGACCAAGTACATAAAATCTAGACGGACAGTCGAAGCAGCGAACGCTGCAACAAACATTATTCCAGACCCTGGTCGTTAAATCTCTTCCTAGCATGTGTTCCATCACTGGAGACGTACATACATGCCGCTAGGCAAAATTGAGGTGTCGGAAATGGCGATTTGTACTATTACAGTGTGAAGAAATTATAAAGAAAAACAAGACAAAAAAAAGTGGAATACCATCGCTGAGTACCTAATTCTACCAATGTTGGCCTGTTTTTTTAGTACGATTCAAGCATTATGCTCAATCTAGACAATATATGATATTATCATCATTGGGTGAGGCCTACTCGTATATTCAGTAGTGGATTTCCAAAGGCTGTTTATAATGATGATAAACACACTACAAATTCTCAATACATTCAAACACTTGCGCCTTAAGGGATTCAAACCGACATTTGGCTTTGTAGTCCGTAGAACGACTATACCATGACGCTGTCAAATTATCATCATTTTATCCGCTTCCCTAAATAAATACTTAAAATAACTAGGGCGTACACCTGACAATTCGCTTCTTATGCAAATGCCTATACAAGTAAAGTAATTATGTTAACGCAGTCCCGGCGGATCTGATAGCCCGAGGCCCTAACTCAGAAGAGCTCGTATATTACATAAGTAATGGTACATTGCTCCCAAAATGGGTATCAACAAAGGGGTATTTAAGCAAATTGGTTATTTAGGTCATTTGAAATTTTAAGATTATGCAACTTACAACAGCTGCTCGTCAACCTACCACAAAACGTAAAAAGACATTGATCTCTATGTATTGGACTTAAAGTTGAAAATCGGTTTAATGATCTTAAACTTTTTGGGTAAGTTGATCTGTCCTTGACTGTACATTCTTCAAAAATGCAAAACCACTTAGAGGATGATGCAGCTGCTAAAATAAAACCAATTTTTATAGTGGATCACCTTAAATAAGATTACAACCGGGCAAATGGAAGTCGGGCTACGCGCAATGTGTTTCGTAGTTTCCCGTCACAATATGCGGTATTTGCTACCTATTTTAAATAATTAAGAATAACATCTAAGTAGCTAGTAGCTTTCAACCGGCCAATCTGGAAGTCACTGGGGGAGGCCTATGTTCAGCAGTGGACGTCCTATGGCTGAAATGATGATGATGATGATGAACATCTAAGTAATTCTCTTCTCAGTCAGAAAGACTAGCACAAAGTTGGTTTAAGCGTTTTCAGTCCGGGAATTTTGATGTCAAAGAAGTATCCTGCTCTGGTCGTCCTGATACGGAAAAAAAAGACGCCATTTATGAAATAGTGGAGCAAGATCGACATATCGGTAGTTACGACAAAGTTAAAGAACTGGGAATTGACCACAAAACTTATGAACCGTGTCCTAATTTGCGATTTTTTATTGAGACGTAATTAAACTAAACCGTTTTTGAAGAGACTTATTTATTACTTATTATTTTCTTTACCAGCTTTTTCAGCCCACTTTTTCTGCGTTGACTTTAGAATTAAGCCAAAAAGGGATTAATAACTATCCCTTGGGAACAGAATAAAGGTGTAAACATTTATAGAACCCAATAAAAATATTAAATTGAATTGTGGTAAAATGCACAAAGATCCACAACCACCACTAAGACGCTGGCGCGTAGCAATATTAATTAAACTTAATTAAATTTAATCTCCACAGCATCTGTCGCTGTGATTACCTTTTACTATTGTCACCAGTGTATGGATAATCTTTGAAGGGATATGCTTTCGAGTTTTCTCGACCGGTTTTTAACAAACCATAGTTTACAAAATAAGACTGAAAAATAAACTGGTTATTTTATAAAACGTATTTACTTATACAATATTTATATGCCTTATTGTATTTTTAATGTATGTACTGTTGGTGTGCCTTAATAATAAACAAAATAAAATACATAAAAAATATCGGAAAAGGGCACATTTAACATTTTGTATAACTCGAGAAAAATAAATTGAATTTATGCGCTTTTTTTCCTGATCTTGAATATGTATGTATGTGCCCTTTTTCGCTACGACAGTTTATTAGAATTGAACTATTCCGGTTCGGTGCGGATGCATAATAGGGAATATGAATGAAAAAAATATATTGTTTTTACTATATTTATAGGTAAATACATGAAATTATAGTGAAAACAAAATTGATTTTAGGTACAAAATAACCGTAATTTAGTAATTAGAAATTAAGGTAAACATATTATCTCTTTCTAAAATAACTTTTCCTATGAAAAATGTATGACGCGCGTGTAATCTGACGTCACGGTACATATCGGAACTCCTTGTCTAACACGCGATTTTAATGGGCTGTATATCAGGTATTTATCAATATTTTTTGAAAATTTTTCAAGTTTTATTAACTATAATTAACATGCATAAACAAAAACATGCATATTCCCTATTATTTATACAGGGTGTAACAAAAAGGTGAAATAAAACTTTAAGGGGTTATTCTACGGCTAAATTACATCCACTTTTTCTATGGGACCAACATCGAAATCTCAAAAAAAAAATTGACGTTTCCATACAAACTGATGCCAGCTGGTCGCGTTTTAGTATGGGAAAGTGTTTTTTTTTTTTTTGCGAATTCGATTTTGGTCCCATAGAAAAAGTTGATGTAATTTAGCCGTAGAATAACGCCTTAAAGTTTTATTTCACCTTTTCGTTACACACTGTATAAGGATTGCACAAACCTCGTAAGGTATTAAACGGAGACGGTGTCACTCAACAAGATCACCAATATCCAGGTGATTGCGGCAAGCACACAAAAAATTAACGAAATAGAGAAAACTGTCTAAAAACGAAAGATTCACTAAAAATTCGGCAAACACGCGGAGAGAGCGCCGAGCCACGAGCAGCTCTCCAAATGCGCCCATCGGTACGTGTTTGTAACGTTGAAAATGTACGGGTCATTCTCTACTCAGTTTACGTCTTATTTTATTTTTATAGTCATCAGACCTTATGTTTTAAATACTAAACTTTACAGTAATAATAGTAAATGAAAATATTAAGGGTTCTGTTGCGCCTACCATTAGAGCAGATCGAATGGTTATAGTACATTGGTTAATGGTAGGGTTGGCACCGACGAATATTTAGTCTGGCTTATGTTATATTATCATAATCAGAAACGCTATCAAAAATAGCATGCAAAATTTAAGCAATCAAGTAAATGTATAAATAAAAACCTGAACAAATATAAATTACAATAATAATTAATTATTACAAAAGCAAAACGTTGTGCGAGCCAAGAGACTGATGATATTATTCCTAGTACGCGTGTTCGCCCGTTTCGTAACGTGTTCTGCAAAAACGTATCATTATATCGCTTATATAGAGATCGCTTCCAGCGATAAGACCGCCTAAATTGTGCTATTCACTAACTACTTTCCTGTGATTTGTTTGTTTTGTGTGGTGTACAATAAAGAGTATCTATCTATCTATCTATCTATATCATGTCAGCCTATTGCAGTTCACTGCTGGACGTAAGCCTCCCCTAAAGATCGCCAAAGAGCACATTATTTTCATTCAGCCACTGCCAGCCATCTTTCGAAGGTCGTCGGTTCATCGAGCTGAGCCGCCCTAAACTACGTTTGTCAAGATGAGGTTTCCACTCAAGAACCCGTTTTACCCCTAACGAAATTCCAAGCATCGACCTTTTCATAGCTCGCTTAGTGCAAAAACGTGTGCGCAACCCTAAATGACGGATCGTGGCATACATTTATCACCAGCCGAATGCGAAAAATAATAAGATGTAGCTTGAAAGAGACATTGGAAAATGATACCCGATTAACTTGCACCAGCTGCATACAACTGACTACATTAATTGCATACTTTACTGCTAATTAAAACATTATATGCTATAAAAACGCTTTCTCTCTCTCTCTTGACACTTCGCTCGTGGTGGTGGGGTCAGCCCTTCGTATTTGTCTTTCCCACTTCGCTCCCGTCTTCGCCATCGTCTTAAGAAACCTAGCACCCTCATATCCTACAATTTTACATTTTGGGTCTTCCTCTGGATCGTTGATCATCTAGATCTCTGCTAAATAAAGTATTCTCAATAAATATCTGGAGTTTTATTACCTTAAAAATATTATTTTTATCCAGATTGCATATCATACCTTAACTTTTAAGACGACCGGATTCTAAACACATATCTTTCCACCGAAAGGTTATAAAGTGACCAACTTTTGTCACAAAATGTAATAAATTACCAAACTTAATTTTCACAACCCTAGCAAACGTAACGTTATCTGCTCATCGTAATTGATGCAATAAATCTGAAGTTATCGTCTGAATAACGCTGTAATTCCAAGTTAACGCCTTGGCCAATTAAAATCGGTTGATAAATCATTCTAATACGTGCTGCGTTGTCATAATGTCGGATTTAAGTTTGGACTTTAACGACTGATTAAGGAAGTTATCGTTTAGTTAATGAAGTGAAGCTTATCGTCAACAAACATTTAAATGAGGGGTTAGAAGGCATTTTACGGCTGGAACTTTTATACAGGGATAAATTGCAAAAGGGTGCCAAATCTTTAAAAGTGGCTCGGAATCAGTAACTTAATCGAACTATACCAAAGAACTAGTTTTTTTTACATTTAATTATTTCTATCTGCTGTTAAAAATCGTACGCGCAGATAAATTAACTCATTTATGAAAAAAATGCACCGTATGTGCACTGCGTAAGGTCCTTGCTGGCTCGCCGTACCTACGTCTCTGATAAATGACTGCGCGGCTTTCGTAGTCTCTCTATTGACTTTATTTGCGGATATTTTAAAGTAAATTTTTTCGTAACATACGTTTAATAAAAATAATAACGATTAAGACGCTGCTTTATATTGTTCCCTAGACCTTTTTTTTATATTTTTCGGCACCTCATTGCTATGTAACCCTGTACGGTGTTGCAGTGTGTGAAATTACGGGTTCAACTTTACTTAGGTCTGCCGCCTGGTGAACTTACGACAACTAATCAAGTTAATCATCATCATCATTTCAGCCATAGCCCAATGACTTATCATCGGGGGGGGGCGGGGTTGCCAACGCCACGCTTGGCAGGCGGGTTGGCGAGCGTTGCGTATGTTAATAAGGGCAAACCACGAGAACATACAGGGTGTTAGGTAAATGGTATATCTAGCCGAAACTAGCCTATGTTAAACATATAAAGTGAAGTCAAGTCAGAATTAAATTTTGTATGAAAAAAATATTAAGTATATCAAATTTCTTGTATTTAAGACGTTTCAAAAGATACAGACTAACAGCGAAGCTGTAGAAATAGAGTCTTGTTGGCCATTCTATTATATATTTACCTCTTTGTTATTTACTTTTGTTTGTGCTAAATAAATAAAAGTATTATTAACTTCTAAGATTTGATCCATTTTTCTATTGGATAAAAGTGAAGCTAGAAAAACCGTGTTAAAACTTAAATTGTCTCCCTTTGCTTCCAGATATGGATATTCGGAGATGTCTGGTGCTCGGTATGGCTGGCAGTGGACGTTTGGATGTGCACAGCGTCCATCCTGAACCTCTGCGCCATATCCCTGGACAGATACGTGGCGGTGACCCGGCCGGTCAGCTACCCTAGCATCATGAGCAGGAAACGAGCTAAAGCACTCATTGCTGGACTGTGGGTGCTGTCGTTCGTCATTTGTTTCCCACCGTTAGTTGGGTGGAAGGATAAGAAAGTAAGAGCTTCTGCATACTACAGACTTTGATAGGCTGATGGTTTGATTGGTCATTTAATTAGGTACTACGATGTATTTAGTGTGGTATTATGATGATTTTAATTTTTTTCAGTAAATACGCACACTGAAACAATTTAAAATCGGTTAAAATTCAAAGATTGATCTAACTATCGAACGACGAAAGTCTCTAGCGTGGACATAAAAGCAAAGCTTGCATTTAGTACAATTTTAAACCTGCATCCAAATGTAATATTGATTTTTATAGTATTGTCCTGTATTAGACATTGTCTTACGTAAGCGACAAACGCAGGACAAGTGGTACTTACATCGCGACGCGACACGTAGTAGCTATGGCTACGCTTGGCTTACGTTGTAGCGTAGATGAAGGATGCAATGGCCACTGCCATATTGATGTTTTAAAAAGTTTTGCCGGCGCCATACCAGTGCGGTCCCGGTCTAACGCTCAGTAAATCTTGGTCGTGAATGAGAGATGCGATACCGATACGATGCATGCTACTGCATCACCTAAGCTCAAAAATTTCCTGTGTGACATGGTTCTTAAGTGCCTATATACGTCCCACTGCAGGGCACAGGCCTGACCTCAACTATGAGCTAGTTTTATGAGCGGATTGGTGGAGGAGTGTTGTAAGGCAAGTGACTTAACCTTACTTTACAGATGTTATTAAGCCGCCCTAAGGCCTCAGACTAGGCTTCACTTCTAGTAACAAGACACTTCTAGATATTAGCCGGGACCACCTTTTAACGTGCTTTCTGAAGCACGGAGATGCTTGTGATGAATATCATTAAATATGTTTGAAATGGTCACCCATCCAATTACAACCGCGGCGTAGGAAGCTTAACTTTGGTAATCACTACCAAACCGCTGCCGCCAATGAGCCACCAGCACCTTCTTAAGTGTAAACTGATAAAGAAACTGCTAAACTCGCATCTTCTACCAACAGCCCGAAGAAGCCGAGCTCAAAGATGGCTGGTCTCCCAACCCGCCTTGCCCCTGGACCTGCGAACTAACCAATGACGCTGGATACGTGGTCTACTCCGCCCTCGGCTCGTTCTACATCCCCATGTTTGTGATGCTATTCTTCTATTGGAGAATATACAAAGCCGCTGTGAGGACTACCAAGGCGATCAACCAAGGGTTTCGAACGACGAAAGGAACGTCCATTGGTAAGTACTGTGACTTCAATTTTATCTTCTATATTTTTAGACTGTCACCCAAAGATTTGCCATCAGATTGAGTCAGAGGTTCGATAATAATGCTTGGATGTTTTTCACAACACAACATCCGAATCTTGCAGTGTCTACATGCCGACTTACATCCATCAGCCTACCATTATTGTTAGCGCAAACGAGACACATATTATATATCTACCCAAAAAGTTAAAGATCATTGAACTGATTTTCAACTTTAATTCTGGCACGTAGAGATCACTATCAATTGAGAAACTTTGACGTTTTGGGGTAGTTTGACGAGCTGTTGTCTGTACCTGTGGTAGGTATCTAATGCCTGAATTGTTGTAGTAATGAGACTGCTTATACCCTCGTTCGCCTTTAAAGAACTGCGCAAACAAGCCAACACCGGTGGCTAGCGATAAGTTTTAATGATTTTTCATACATAATGTATAGACTTGCCACACATGTGCAGCCAGTGCCGGCCACTCGCGACTTAGTGTCTAACAAACGTGACTGAGATCTGACGAGTACGTCGGGCCCTCTCCTCGAGGCGGCTACAACCCACCTTCGTTTGCGGGCTTCTAAAGGCGAGCACATAACACGTAGAACTGACGGCCTGTCGGGCAAAAAGGTTCAAGAATGAAGGCCACGTACTGCAAGCACAGCGTATGGGTAGGACATCTACCCACAAGGTGGATAGACGACCTGGTAAAGGTTACAGAAAGATTTTGGCCGCTTTCAACCGGCCAATCGGAAAGTCACTGGGGAAGGCCTATGTTCAGCAGTGGACGACCTATGGCTGAAATGATGGTGAAAGGATGTGGCGTACGACAGCCACTGGTGGCTCATCTACGCGAACCCTTATAAGCCGAATATATCGATGACGATGCAAAAACCCCTATTCCAGGTAAAGGCATGGGCAGCCGCTTTGACGACAACAGGCTGACGCTCAGGATACACAGGGGACGAGGCTCAGCACGCCCCCACGGCTCCCCGCTGTCGACTGCTTCCAACCATTCTACTAGCACATCTTTGAGCGCTTCCCCTGAGAGGCTTAGAAGGTAAACTATTATTATATTTATACATACAAAAATCGAATCGAAAAATCAAAGATGTACTGCTTAACTTTAGAAAGTAGAATTTGATAAATTATCTAAAGTTTCTAAATATTCCATTATTCTGTCCTCTAAATTATTTTATCAACTTTCAGGCATTCCAGTGCCAGACGAGCACACGAGAAAGTCAAGATATCCGTGTCTTATCCCTCATCAGAACAGATCTGCCCGACTTTAGAAAACTCGCGGTCATCAAGCCGTTCCCCAAGCCCAAGCCTCTACGCTGTTCATTATGAGAGAGATGGTAGAGAACTCACTGAGAGCAGATTGAAGGTCAGAGCGCCTCCGCATCATTTGACTCCAGGGCCGTTGTATGACGAGTACGATGATAAGCCTCGGACGACGAGGAGGATGGGAAAGAGGAATATAAAAGCTCAGGTAGGTTATAAATTTTGTGGAAGTTAGTGTTAGAACTGGCATCGACTAGCTCATAATCAACCCACACCGGCCCAATGATGGAAAAATTCCTGTATGCTACTGAGCTGCTGCCAACAGATTTGAGTGCCTATGCCACTAGCAGCTAGTGTTATAGGTATATCATAGACGACCTCCGTAGCCGAGAGGCTAGCACACCGGATAACCGGACTCGATGTCGCTATCTCTGAGGTCACGGGTTTGATTCTCGGTCGTACAATTTAGAAAAATAACTTTTCTATCTTGTCTCGGGTCTGGGTGTTGTAGTACCGCCATTGTTTCTGATTTCTGTAACACAAGTTCTTAAACTACTTATCATAACATCAGAACAATGTATGTGATGTTGTCCAATATTTATTTTTTGTTTATCATAAGCTAGTGACTAGCTCATTGACTGGTAAACTAAATATACTTGTGCCTTTTACACACGGGCTACGTATACATTAAGTATGTCAAATATTTTTATTAGTCTGTAATGTTTTCTAAAAAAGTAAACTACAGCTTGTTTTAATTTTATCTAAATCTGTCATTCAAACCCAATCTCTCAGTTTGTATAACACGCTCATCTTAAATTGAAATAATGCGAATTTGAACATTGAAGTCTTTATTACAGTCAGACAAACTGAGAACGAGTTGACATCTGATACTATCGTTAAGAATTTGTACAATGAAGTCTTTAATTTAGACAAACTGAGAACGAGTTGACATCAGATTCTGTAAGATAAATTACTGCATGACAATCAACAGAGCGCGTTAGCATATGTTACAGATTCTGGTTAACGGCAGCAATGGATAGAGATACATATAACCCTTTGGTACCTACCAATCTTCTTATGAAGTAAATGTCACCCTCCTGACAGTGATGCAGCGGAATATCATTACCTTTGCTCTTCTCACTTTTAGGTCAAGCGTTTCCGAATGGAAACAAAAGCTGCCAAGACGCTTGGCATCATAGTCGGCGGCTTCGTGTTTTGCTGGCTGCCATTCTTCAGTGTGTATGTGGTTCGCGCTTTCTGTGAGAAGTGCGTTACGCCCATTGTCTTCTCCGTGCTATTCTGGCTGGGATACTGCAACTCCGCCATCAACCCTCTCATTTACGCTTTGTTCTCTAAGGACTTTAGGTGGGTAATGCTTCACTCAATTTCTTTGATATAGCTTTGTTGTTACTACTGGGCACAACCATCTATTTATTTAAGTGCCATGCCAAGAATTCAATCAGTAGTGGCTGAATTGTTGTGAAATTCTTAAAAATAATTACAGTTTCTGGTATTTAAAAGTAATAATTTGCTTGAACTTCCTGACTCAATAGAAAACTATTATTTTGGTAACCTGGGTTGTGGTATAATGTTTTTTTTAAAATTGATTACGTGTCTTTCTTTAATATTTCTAATTAAATTTAAACAATACAAAACCTTTGCCTGTGTTATAAAAACATAAACAATAGATTTACTCGTTCTTTTAAAATCCCAGGATTCAATGAAATAGAATTAAATCTGTTAATTCTACATGTCTTTCAAATTTCAGGTTTGCGTTCAAACGCATAATCTGCAAATGCTTCTGCGGCAGTGGTGGTGGCCGGCGTGAGAGTGAAGGAGAGGGCTCACGAAGGGCGAACAAGCCTACTCACTCGCACTCATTAGACGAACACGATACTACGCAGTCTCACACAACCAGTGCTAGTGATAGGTGAGATTATTTTAAACATTTTTTAAATTGCCAGCAACAAGAGCAGCCTGAGTTACAATGTCAGGTAAAATTGCACATTTTACCTCTACAGCCTCACACACTAAGATTAGCAGCTTCCCTGTACAATAGTTTCAACTGTTGTGTCTTCTTTTGGATAAGGAACCGTTAAGGTTAGATTGTTCTGTAATTGATCTCAGAACAGACCAATTAATGGAAAACTACTTACTGACTCATTGGGGCACATTAACTACTGCCTCAGGGGCAGGTGGAAACCAGACAATATGGGATGGGAACTCTTTCTTATCTATTCGAAAACTAACGGATATTTGTCCTCTAGTCATGACTGACAAATATCCGTTAGTTATAAAATAACGGACCATCTCTATGTGCCGTTCCCGGAAACATTTCCCATGTGAAGTATATTCCCCATTACAGTAATGTTCCTCGCACAGGGATCAATGATCCAAGCTTCGTCTAGTCATGAACCATCTACTGGACGGAAAATTTTAAAGCAACAAAAGTTACTTTACCAGTATGACTCCAATAAGCACAAGTCAATTCCTTGGCCTTTCAAAAAACCCCTACCACTTTTAAAATACCTACCTAGCCCTATCCCAGCGTTATTAACAGAAGTAATGAAGAGCTAGAGCACAGTTGTCATAAAAGTTTTTTAAGTACAAACTCACTTTTTTTGCAGGTGACGGCAAACCATGCGACGGCAAAACCCCCAGTTCCAAACTACCGTCGCATGCGTCTAGCGAAAGGCCTTCGCTCGTAGAAGCGAAGCGTTATAACAGTAACGTTACCGTTACTGTCACTAGTGATGTTTGTAACCTTTTACACCGTTATTTTTATACAAGTGAATAACGTGCAAAAGTTTTTATATATATGTCATAGACATTAATTTTAAAGCAATATAATGTACCATACATGTATATTAACAAATTAAATGTAACAATTATAATACATAGTTCACTAAAACACCAATAAATTTAGGAAATCCATTCGTTTAAAGACATATCAGCAGCATCTATCTAAAAATTAAATATGACGGTCGATTTTGATGTAAGTTGTAGTCTTTAAACGTAATGAATTCCCTGGCTTCCTTTGTAACAAATAGCATAAATAGAATAGTAATCATTGAAGTTCAGCTTACCATATAAATTCTATGAGACTTTTAGTGTTAAATTTGAAAGTGAATTATTTATTGAAAAGACTGTCAAAATCAAATTATGTACCTACTTAAATTGTATATTATTTAGATAGCTATAAATGTTGTTATTATAAGGGGAACTAAAATGATTGGAACTGAAAAAATAAACTTTAAAAATGGAATATGAATGAAATCACTCACTTACAATTCAACATTTTCAACAAAGTCATGGATTCCATGTAGATTTTTATAAGAGATCTTGCAGCTTGACCTTTCCTGATGAGCAACAGTTAGTTTTATAAGTCCCAAATATTTATTATTCTCTATGTAGTTAAGCTAGAGGCCTTCTAAGGCTATAAAATATATAATTCTTGCCCTTCCTAATCATATAGCTTTGAATAATACTTAGGGCTAGAATTTCTGAGAAATCAATGCTTGTCTATCAATAGTTATATTCTTTACTCTTATATTATCAAGTAATTAAAGTTGCATGCATTAAAGTTTCAAGACTACTACATACTAAAACGGCAATCAACGCGAACTTTTACTGGTACATATTTTACCTTTCATTTTCCTGACGTTTCGAGTGGGTTACACCGACCGTGGTCTCAGGGTGACTAGAACAGCGATGTCTTCACTCCCTATAGGTATAGGTAGATTTTTCACCCAACCTCATAATATGTACCTACCAATGATCACGTTAAATCCCGTTTTAGTGTGTATTAGTTATAATATTGTTTTTATTCGGTCTAATAACGAGTAACGAACGATTTCATCTTTTCAGAATGAAACGACATTCTATTTGAGTTCTGCTACATTAAACTTAAGAAATCTGGCTTTGTTATGATGCATCAAAATAAAATAAAACTTATTTTAGATTCTACGGTCAACCTTGTGATTATATAATACTCATAGGCCAACAAAAATTTTAAACCTAACAATGATTTTGTTATTAAAACAAAGTTACTGCATTTGTGATGATGAGTAAGCAAAACTATCGATAGATAAGCTATAGATTTTAAGTCGCACCACTCGGTGACCTATTTTTTCCTCAACTAATTATTATTATCACCAGACCCGTGAAATCGGACAAGACGCTTTCAATTGAACAGGATTAAAAAACCATATTGCAATATTAGACAAGTTTCAAAGAAAAAATATTACAAAACAGTTTTACTTTTTAAACTAGTAGAGCTAACAAAAACATCTTGACTTTTTGAGCTAAGTTACAAATGTGTTAGAGGGCCTAATCTAGCTGAAAAGTCAAGAAGTTTTCGTTTGAACTGTCAAATTGCATCAAAATGATAGTTCAAACGCAAACGCGTTTTAGACGTCACGTTTATTGGTTAAAATATTAAGATCGATAGATCTTTACTTTACTTCAGATATAAAGTACTGCACTTTCTAAAGTAAAATACAATAAAATAGAAGCCTAAAGTTAGCGTCTTGTCTATGGGTTCCTTCATAATATATGACATTAAGAATACTCATAAACTTTGTTCAATGGCAGAACTCCTTGAAGGTGTAAAACTATTGCATACCTACTTCAGCATACTAGCATAAAGACGCAACATCTACCTCAATACTCAATAGTTTATTGCATCCTTAATGTACATTTGGGTGTTACATTCTAGGTTTAAGATCATTACGGACCCTGTTGGGCACAGCAAAACTACAACTCAGTTACAAGAGGCTACAGAAACTAGTGTGAAGAAAGGTGACGCGCAATAAACGCAGAATTTATTAATATCTCATTTTCAAAAAATGCAAACAAATATACACGTTTTATTAAGATGTTGCGTCTTTATGGCGGGTAAAAAAAAATACAGAAGAGGAATGAAAGGTGGTTGACAGTGCCTCTTTTTATAGGAAAGTATTTGTAAACTGGTATTAATCTCTCTAAAAAAAAGTTAAATAAACATGGGTTGCTGATTAATTTATTGTGTACAGGCAAGTATTTAATTTATTCGAGAAAGGAATCGGTCGTTTATTTAATGATCTCTTATCGTTTTTTTTTGTTTAAGTAATTTATTTGTTTACTATAAAAATACATTCATGTTATTCTGAAATGCTAATTATTTAAATTAAATTGGGATTGGTTAGTGAAAGACAACCTTTTGAACACCATTTTATACATAGCGCGCATATCAATCGCGCCAAAATTTAATATGTGAGTTGTATTACTATATTGAAATAAAACGAGTAAAAGCTTCTGTTACTTATGAACAAAATTGAAACATTTTCCGTTTCCCATTTTGAACGCCCCTAATTTAGTCATCAACCCATGCCCTGACCATAACGGGAACCCATAATTTAGTCAAATAAAGATCTCGATGTTCCTCAGTCTATCGTGTATCGATGTTTAATATTCGTTAGTCGGGTGTCGTATGTTTGTGTGGACGATATAAATATTATGTATAAATATATGAGATGTTACATAATACTGGTATTTTCATTTGATGATCTGCCTTATGTCCTGACTATTTATCAGAAAAACTATTTTAAAAATATTGAGTTTTAAATTTTGTTATTAGCAATTACATGCTTGTTATATCTATGATAATACAATTATATTATTATTATATAAGTCGATTTTTCAAGTGTTATTTTGTTTTTTAACGATTAAAATAAACAACGATTTAAATTTTGTTTTTAGCAATTACATGCTTGTTATATCTATGATAATATAACTATATTATTATTATATAAGTCGATTTTTTTAATGGTTATATTATCATAGATATAACAAGCATGTAATTGCTAAAAACAAAATTTAAATCGTTTAAGCTGTTCTGATCTTAACTGATAGTTAAATATTTGCAACAATATTTCTATCGGGTGTTTGACGGTAGTATACTAATTAAGGTATACGTATAGCCGCAACATTGATCAGATAAAACGCTGGCTTCAACAGCGAGAAACACTTGACAAATTTCGACGAGTTAGCCAACGTCCTCGGTAGCTTAGTTGGAAAAGCACTCGCCCGGCATGCGATGAGACGTGGGTTCGAGTCCCACCTGAGGCAGTCGATTTTTCAAGTGTTATATTATTATCATTGAGATATAAAATTAAAATAGTGAATGAAAAACCTATACGCAAAATTTTATTTTTTAAATGCAATGGCTATCTAATAAAATATATCTAATCGAGCCAGCATACATCAAATAATTTTAATGATAGAAGCAACTTTGTTGATGGTTCTGTAGTTTTTAAACGATCAAATCGAATCAAATCGTTTATTTGCAAATTAAATGTTACGGTAATACAAGTATTCAGCATTCGAGTTAGTTTTAATTTTATACCGTGATACCATGTAATACATGATAATGAATGATGTGATACATTTCAACTACAATTTATATTTCATAACAAATATTAAAGTACATACCTTTGTCTAATACACTTTAGCAGGAAAATTACTAAATTCATTTAGTAATACAGAAAAAGCTGGATCCCTAGAAATTTTGGTTAATTTTTTAAATCCACCTCCTTAAGGTGTTTTTTTAAGACAAATATGTAATGTATTCTGTACTTAAGAGCTGTGGATTTTGTAAAAAATTAAATAAAAATAAATAAAAAATAATAGTATGTTCAGCAGTGGACGTTGTATGAATGGCTGAAATGATGATGATAGGTACCACAGGGTCGTATTTGAACTGTAGAATTAGTACAGTAAAAATACATTAACTAATTGGACCTTAAATAGTAATAAGAGAGAGAGAGGCGATGAGTAGAAGCCGTCTTAAAAACTATTTTTAATTAAAAAAAACATTTTATGTTAAGCTAGCTTCGTCAGGCTGAGCGCCCTTATTTTCTTGTTAGAAAAGCTAAAAAACAAAACTAGCCTGAATACTTCAAAAAAATGCTACAGCCATAATTCTTAAGTATATTCGATGGTCTGTTAAAATATTTGCACATTCTAAAATATTTCCTTAAACAGGTCATTAATAACGACACGTCTTGGATTCACACGGGTGCATTAAGATAACAATGATCACTGTTATCCTTAGGGGTGGGTACAAACCATGACAGACTTTTCTGTGAGGATTCTTAATGTATGTAATTATCCAGCGTTGACAATGTACTCGTAAGAAAATATTTTTATGACATAATATGCATGTAAGGTCTGTTTTGCTTTGCTTGCCCACGACACAGGGTTATCCTAGTGTGAGGCCCACAGTTAAAGCACCATGTATTGTTACAGCATGCTGTATCTTGCAGTTCCAGATTGGGAACACCTGTCATGTAAAGTGTGTAAATGTGTAAGAACAAATGTTTTGAATAAATATTTGTACCTATTTGTTATCTTGGCATGTCCTTTAAAAAAAAATGTTTAATAAGTAGTACAGTAGATAATATTGAAAATGATTAACTACAGTACTAAAGTTATTATTTTAAGTCTAACTTATTTATAAATGAATATTTTCGTAAAAAAGGATTGTCAAAATTGTTTACAAAATTAGACAATCTAAGAAAACAGACTATACTTTTAGTAAATATTTCAGATGAAATTCTTAAACCTCAGAATAAGGCCGTGTGTGCGCATTATAATTAAGATTTTATTGTAACGTATTTCCACGAGCTAACAGGTAATGAAATGAAATGAAATGAAATGAAATATTTATTCGTCATCATAGGTATACTTTAGTGATAGGTAATATCACTATTAACGTAACGAACGATCATTTTATGTAGCGGATGCTACGTCCTTAGTACGTCCTGTTTAACTTTTCACCACAAATTCATTATTTACGTTATACTCGTTATGCCTTTTTATTTCCATGAATCGTTGCATAAAATATTTTATAAATTTAAATTACATAATAGGAAAATAATTTTAACGGGTAACGTTGCCGGTTCTTTAGTCTAAGCGGCGCAGCACTACTCGGTCACTATCTTTCACTCATTCATTTTATTCATTTCATTCAGTTCGCAGAGCGCGTTCGCAAAGTAATATCGTGTATTGGGTTCTTCAATTCGCTGCCGGATTAATTTATTATCAACAAACAAGTGTTGCTTATCAAATATTACGATTCATTGTTTTATAGTGGAAACATGACCGATGTTATGTACTTCGGGGGCGTTGAAGGGTGAGTAAATTGAATATAAACGTTTAGTACAATGGTATTCTGATACAATACATTATTTTGAAAGTGGAAAGGCTGCCTTGAACATTCCTAGTGATTTCGCAACTACTCTAATGAGTTGTTAATTTTAAAAAAAAGTGCAATTTCTATTTTTAATAATTTTTGTCCCATTCCCATATTATTTTGGTTTTGTAAAAAATATTTAAATTCACTTTTCTTCTCGAAGCAAACATAATATTTTATGTAGCCAATTCAATACTTGTCCTGATTATTTAAAAGATTAAATGTCAATGCCGTTAAAATTTATACGGACAAGTTATACATTTTATTATGCTAATGGAATATTTTATTATGCATCTATAATTATTCAAACAAAAAGTGAGCAAAGATAAGCCGGCGTATAAATAATTATGTTGCGTAAAAATGCTACAATGCGCAAACCAGATTTTAAAAAAGTAAATAGGTATCACAAGAGGTTCAAAACAAAAAACGACTTAAGTCAAATTGTCGCATAAAAACATTGTGATGAAATTACATAAGGAAAGAACGGTCTATTAAAATTTGGTGGACAAGAAGACGAACGGTCAAATTCCATACATGTTAATGATGGTTTGATATTTCAATAAACTTTTATATAATAGACATATAATTAAGTACATTAGCAGATAGTACCCATTAAATTAATACCTATTAGCAGAGATAGTACCTACCCATCAAATTTATGGCTTAACTGCATTGGTAACTTTACGATTAAACAACACCCCAACCGGTTATAGACTGGCTCGAAAGTACAGTTCTTGTATCAAAACATGTCTGGATAAATGATTTTTTTGCTCTCAATAACCCATCATTAATGACTTGCTTTATTCTACTCGTATCTTCTGCTACAAGTGACAGAGTGTCAATAATAGGATAAAACAGAAAAAGATAAATAATAATATAACAAAACTAAGTGTTACACTACAAACAAGTATTAAAATAAGAAAAATACTGCACCGCAGACAAAAACAAAATAACGAAAGATCATACAGGTTTAAACTAAGTATTCCAACAAAATATACCTACCTAATTATTCATAATGAATAATCAATAGATAGCTCGTACCTAATACATTCAAATAATGTAGAGCGGTGCTAATTCAAAAGAATGTCATAAACAATGCTTTACAACCAATTGTTATGTTTATTACAACTAAAAGATATAAAGCTAAATACTGCACGTGTATTACGTTCACCCAATGAGAGAACGCAAAACTGTTGGCTTGGCAGACACGCCGACAAAAGTAGCCACCAAACTAAATCAAACCTTAAAACTGGTTACTAAAGATCTATAATTCCTTGGAGGCGTAAGGAATTTCAAGTATTTAATTGTTGTCTGCCTTGAATTATTAATTTCACTTTTGGAATTATTGACATTATAGAGTAATAGCAATCAGTTGAACATGATCAAGTATAGCACAGGATTACTTCAAAAATTTTTTGTTTGTTGGACGTGAAACAATACTGGTGGAATACAATACTATTATTGGATAACGTCGATAGTATATCTGCTTATAAAGGCTGGTAACATGTACTGGTAATGTCTTTGGTACATCGTACGTTGGTACTGTCACGTATACATGAAAGAGGCTATTATTTGGGGTTTTGGTGATTGCAAATTATAATCACCAACAAGATAATACTCTCTCAGATGTTCAAAATAAAATTATTCACTTAGAAGAGCCAGTGAATGGATTTGGCTAATTTTGATATAGAAACGAAAAAACATTAAAAATTTCAGTTAACACTGAATACAAAACTGTGAATGAAAGCAAGTATAGTCCCAAAATAACGCATGATATCTGACGAAGTTACAATGTTGAAGGATATTTTTTTAGCATTTTTTGTTCTACACACAGAATTTCCTGTACATTAGCAATGTGTGTGCCTTGTGCGCATTACGTTTGAAATTACGAAGTAAGACTTTGACATTTAAATCGTATGTTAAAATTTTGTTATGCTTATTACCTACCAACCCGTTTTGTGACATATCCGTTAAAGTCAAAAGGTTATTCCTCCGAGTAGTCAGTTGTTTTATATACAAAATGAGTCAATAGTGATGGATGTGTGTATTCAAAGTGTAAAAGCTTTCTGCAGTGTAATACCCACGGTTTGGAGAGAGTGTAATTATACCTCAGTAGTCTTGCCATTATAATAAAATGTCACACTGAAATTTTTTAAAATTATAAATATTGCTTTAGAAATCATTTTTCTTCACTGTATTAATGATTTCTCTTCATAGTACCTAGTTTTGCACCAGCAATTGTTATGCAAGTAAAATATCAAATAGCTAATAACTTGAGAATGTTGGTTGCGCAAGTAAGAGGTATGTCTAGTGCAAATTATGATTGAATCTCTGCATTAAACAAGGATTATTATTACTTATCCCGTCAACACCCAAAAGGTTACCTACCAAAACTGGTTAAATAAGTATAAAGCCTATAGCCACTATGGTCTAAGTCTCTTTCTCCATTTTTCGTCGCAGGAAAAATCCATTTTACATACCCGCCACGGGAGCAGCGATAGGACTTCCACGTCAGAAAAAGACTTCCACGTCAACGTATAAATTATGTTGTTGAATGGTGATACATGGGCACCCGTGTTCTGGATTGCTGTCCATTCATCACCCTCGTACGGCATGTTATGCCGGGCCTCAGGCATAGGGAATGGGTGATCCTGTACACACAAGATCACCCCAGCCAGACTGGAAGACTGTGCAATGTGAGCATGGGGCCCCCGCCCCGCGCTCACTAGTCCGCTGAAGAGGAGGTGAGCTCAGGTAAAGCAGTCTCCTCCTCCCCTTTCTTCATCAATGGATCAGTTCAACATGAGGATTGTCCTCCCTGAGCTCAACAAGTTCTTTCCTTCTCTTTCTTTCTCCTAGCCAGTAATTCTTGTACCCTGACAGGGCTTTGCGAATCGGGGTACAGTGATGTTTGTTAGTTTGGTAATTGGGGCAGATTTATATGATATTATGTCTGTTAAATTATAAACTAATGTGGTCGTACCCTTAAGAGACGTAGACGCCAATGCAGCGGCGTAAGCGGTAGTGAAAATGTTTCTTTATCTTAAGAAAGAAAATAAAAAGAAATGAGATTATGATTTTCTACGCATTTGCTACCTCCCAAATCTTGTTAATGTCTATGAGCAACCGTATTACCTCTATAAAAGTTTTATTGGTAAAAATGAACTAGTACGAATAAAGTCCTTGAGGCTTAAATGTAGGCCGTCACACCTCCGCGTTGATAAAGGTTATTTCCCGTATAGCCCGCATTCTGATAGGAGATAACTCCAGTATGATTCCATAGTAATAATACTTGTTTTGACATAATAATAAAAGAATCCGATTCAAAAGAAAAACTTTACTTACAGAAGATTATCTCTCATTACTATACAGTATACAGACATTAATTTTTTTCATTATTATAGTTGGTAGTGCGATATTTAATTATACTATATTATACACTACTACTACTATTATGTAAGTTATTACAAACCAAAACATCAAAGGATAATGGTCACATAGTATGAAATTTAAACCCAGGTCCGCGCCTCAGCCTTCAGCGCAAATGAAATGTACCTCAAAATACTAGTAATGCTGAGTAATTAATTACTGCATAATAGACACCGCCGATATATTTTTCTAAACGTATAAAATTGCTATTGAAAGTTTTGCAGAAGTCATATTAATATTTTAGTAAAAGATCATTAAATTGCTAAAAGCAGTGGGTAATAGGGATATAGTCCAAATATTTTTCTACAGTATAAACAAATTTATATTGGACATAATCACATACATTGCTCTGCTTCTATGGTAAGAATCTTAAGCACTTGTGTGACAGAAACAACGACGGTACCACAACACCCGAGACAATACTTAAAAAGTAAAAAGTATTTTTTCTACATTTACCGACCGGGAATCAAACCCGGGACCTCAGAGATAGCGACACCAAGACCGGTATGCTCGCCTTTCGGCTACGAAGGCCGTCAAGTTTTACATATTACCATCACTCCTATTATTAAAGTAGTAGCAGAACTCATCAATGTTAAAGAAAACACATTAGTAGTTATTAAAACATTATTCGGTTCATAATTACAGTGATTAGCGGTTTGATAACAGGGTTTAAAAATATTTGACATATTTAATATTTTTTTTTGTAATATACATTTATAGGTATCATTAATAATCACATCACACTTAAGTAATATTCTAAATGTGAAAACAACGATGATTTGATATTTTAATGTTTGGATTGTTTTTTCTGCTTTTACGCCTCAATGAACTGGTTTGAATGAAACTAGATAGGAAGGTAGATAGATAATGACCAGAAGCTAGTTCGATATACCCGATCATTTTACTAAAACATTAATATGACCCCTGCAAAATTTCGAAGAACAATTTCACACTTTTAGAAAAATATTTCGACGATTCCAACTATGCAGTATTAAATGTCATCATCATCATCATCATTTCAGCCATAGGACGTCCACTGCTGAACATAGGCCTCCCCCATTGACTTCCAGATTGGCTGGTTGGAAGCGGCCTGCATCCAGCGTCTTCCTGCGACCTTTACCAGGTCGTCTGACCACCTTGAGAGTGGACGTCCTACGCTGCGCTTGCCGGTACGCGGCCTCCATTCTAGAACTTTTCTGCCCCATCGGCCATCAGTTCTACGTGCTATGTGCCCCGCCCACTGCCACTTCAGCTTGCTAATCCGTTGGGCTATGTCAGCGACTTTTGTTCGTTTACGGATCTCTTCATTTCTAATTCGATCTCGCAAGGAAACACCAAGCATAGCCCTTTCCATAGCACGCTGTGCGACCTTGAGCTTTCTTATGAGGCCCATAGTGAGAGGCCACGTTTCAGTTCCATATGTCATCACTGGTAACACACACTGGTTGTAGACTTTCGTCTTGAGGCACTGAGGTATTTTGGACGAGAAGACGTGGTGTAGTTTCCCGAACGCTGCCCAGCCGAGTTGGATTCGACGATTGACCTCCTTCTCAAAATTGGATTTACCCAGCTGGATAACTTGTCCTAAGTAGACATATTTGTCAACAATTTCGACAGTAGAGCTCTTACCGGATACTGGGTAGGGCGCAACATGGGCATTCGACATGAGATTGGTTTTGTCCATGTTCATTCGCAGGCCTACTTGTTGGGAGACTCGAGTAAGGTCATCGAGCATTGTGCTGAGGTCTTCAAGCGATTCTGCCATGACCACAATATCGTCGGCAAACCGAAGGTGAGTGATGTACTCGCCGTTGATGTTGATGCCAAATCCTTTCCATTCCAGGAGCTTGAAAGCGTCTTCCAATGCAGCGGTGAACAGTTTCGGAGATATAACATCTCCCTGTCTTACGCCTCGCTGCAGAGGAATCGCCTTCGTGCTCTGCTCCTGTACTCGGACCGACATGGTGGCGTTTTTGTATAAACACTTCAACACCTCGATGTACCAATAGTCAATATGGCACCGCTGGAGAGACTGTAGCACTGCCCAGGTCTCGATCGAATCAAAGGCCTTCTCATAGTCCACGAACGCTAAGCATAGTGGCAAGTTATACTCCTCGGTCTTCTGTATAATTTGCCGTAGCGTATGGATGTGGTCTATGGTACTAAAGCCTTTTCGGAAACCGGCTTGTTCGGGAGGCTGGAAGTCATCGAACCTACGCGCGAGACGATTCGTGATGACTCTCGAAAACAGCTTGTAGACATGACTTAGAAGTGAGATGGGTCTGTAATTCTTCAATAAGGTTTTATCTCCTTTCTTGAAGAAGAGCACCACCACACCCCTGTTCCACGCCTCCGGCGTTATTCCCTCGAGCAAGACGGAGTTGAAGAGTCTCTGAAGGACTTTCAGTATCGGTGTTCCACCCGCATTCAGAAGCTCTGATGTGATTCCGTCATCACCCGGCGCCTTGTTGTTCCTAAGCTGTTTGAGGGCCATCCTAATCTCGTATAGGCTGATGTCCGGGATATCTTCGGTATAGTGTCAGGTCAGCTTAGCTCTTGGATCTTCGGCTGAGCTACTTACAGGTTTAGTGACCGATGTATATAACTGCCCATAGAACTTCTCGATCTCCCCCAAAACTTCGGCTTTTGTCGACGTTATACTGCCATCCTCCGTCTTCAGCTTCGTCAGCTGGCTTTGCCCAATAGACATGTCTCTTGCGAAAACTTTGGAGCCTTGATTCCACTCTATCGCCTCTTTAATACTGTTGGTATTAAAGTTGCGGATATCATGTCGCAAGGACTTCCATATCCGTCTATTGAGCTGCCGATATGCCTTAGCGTCGACGGAGGTCTGCAGTGCCATTGAACGTCGTTCTGCCATGAGGTTGAGGGTAGGGTCGGTAAGCTTTTGCGGCTTGTCTTTACGACGGGGTCTCAAAAATGTTGACCCGACCGCTTGGACAGTTTCTACGAACCTGTTGTTAATCTCGTCCACTGACTCGCAGTTCTCCAGGCATTCAAAGCGGTTAGACAACTAGAACTGAAAGCTCTCGGGGCTGTAAATATGGGCATTGGAGGGTCGGAGCGTAGTCTTCATCAAACGAGACCTTTCTAGCTTGACGTTGATATTCAATGTGCCTTTGACCATTCGGTGATCACTGCCGGTTTTCACCCTGTTGATCACGGAGACATCGTTGAATATTCGTCGCTTTGTGGTCATGATGAAGTCAATCTCATTTTTCGTGGAACCGCTGGGACTCATCCAGGTCCACTTCCTCTGAGGCGGTGCGGCGGGTATTAAATGTACCTACATTTTTTTGTAAAAATCTTAGATACATTTTATATCCGCCGGGGCATGTTTTTTTTTGTCCATACTAAATCCTAGACCAATTTTTAAACTTACAGTTAAACTGATAGATATTTCGAGAAAATTTGAAGTTATATTGTTGGTTGGATTTTACGCTGTGTTTTGAATGGCCTTAATCTATGCTATTCTTTTAGTTGTATACTGAAATACTTACAAAGATAAACAATGGACAATTTAACTAGTGGTGGACTAGTTTCTGTGTCAAAAGCGCTGCATTGCAACGAATATTGACAGTTAGGAGAAGAATTAAATATAGCTACTCTAAACTAAGTGATTCTGCATACGTCTTTACTGCCATTAAAATTAAGTAATATAATTGATGTCCAATAGTATGTTTCACTTACTAACTACTTTGGTTAAGTATGTAGGTACGTTGCAGTCCATAAATAGATAAATGATGTTTATTGTTTTCATATTCTTTCCTAACAAACAATTATAGAAAACGACGCAGTTTTGTTAAAAGTGTAATAGGGAAATTCTCCCAAGTCTTTATTTATCAGTGTAATGCCAAGTTCATGATCTATTGATCTATTGTAGACTGCGATAACGATAACGAGTCGTATTCTATCGTTTATTGATTAAAATTGTTAGTTATTGTTTCTGTATGTATGGAAAAAACAAAACTGCATACCATAGCTTCAGAATCTAGCTGATCAGAAAAAGTGGTGTTATAACGTTTATTTATTGTTTACTAGCTGTTGCCCGCGACTTCGTTCGCGTGGTCTTTAGTTTATTCATAAAGGATTTTCTGCGCAAGTTTCTAATTTTTTTCTTTGAAAAAAACCTCGTGGGAATAATTAATACAACAAAAATAGAATATATTATATAGAGAATTAGCGAAATTGTTCCATCCGTTCACGTGTAATGCGATTACCATGGAAAATAGAGATAAATTTTTATATATGTATTATAGATTGTTTACGAAGCAATTATAATAAGAACACTACGCCACGCGCTATACGTTGATTAGAATCGATTGCAAACTTATAAAAAAAAAATTAATCGACCAATAGAAAGAAGCTTCTTCGTTACTAACTCGTATTGCGATGTTACATTTACTATCTGTAGGTATAATTTTGGCAATGACAAATATAGGTACTCTACAGTAAACATAATCGGAAAAGTACAATACCCTCTCAAAAATCGGTCAAGTATTACCAATTTCGCTGAAAACACTCCAAAACAAGAAACCGGTTATCGTTAGATAAGCAATTTGATTGATAACAATTTTATTATATTTGCCTATATTTTGCATAATGTGCACAACAAAATTTGTGTCATGTTGTTAATAAAAGCTTATCATTATTATTTTAGTTTTAATATTAATATCATGGGGGTCTATTTTTGTCGAGTGGTTTAGACTTGTTTTCGAGCACACATGATTATGATTGTGAATAACATGTTTAGTTTTTTCTTAGTCTCGAAGCGCTAGTAGGGCCCAAAAAATAAGGAGACATGTTCTGCCCCATATGGGCCAATAATGTTATTATTGACGTTCTTAAGTGGCAGTTTTCTGCCCTAAATTGAATAAATGAATTTTGACTTTGACTTTGACTTTTAAAATTATCAATAACCTTTTGTAAACCAGAAAGGTCGTTGAATGTAGGGTTTGTGTTAATTGTAGTCATGTAGGAGGTACGTATTAAAATAAGTACATTTGAGTTATCAGTGTGAATAAGTCTTTGTCACCACAAATAAATAAATAAAATACGCCCAGCGATGAAAATAATTATTCACTGGAAAAACCACTGCCTAAAATTAGGATTAAATGCTTTAAATCTTTTTCTCCCAACAAATACTTACTTACCTAATTTTCGTTTCTACAGTGGAGCAACACATTCAAACCTAGTCATTTGCGATGGAACCGGCAAAGTTCTTGGTACAGCAAGTGGGCCAGGCACTAATCACTGGACTCTCGGCATTGAGGGGTGTGCTAATCGGATAGTCGACATGCTCAAAGCTGCTAAAATCAACGCTGGACTACCTGTAGATAAACCATTGGATAGTTTGGTAAGAATTAAATACAAAGTAAGATGCCTAAAACTTCAGGCTGGTTAACCCAAAAAATGTAAGGTCGTTCAACCGATTTTCATCTTTAAGTCTAAGGCAGTAAATATTAAATCAATTCAATAATTCTATGATATAAGACAGGTGTTTTAAGTAGGTATATTATACAGTTTATTATCGTTGTTGTAAATGGGCCGAGATCATCGATCGATATATAGCGTAACACGATAATTATAATTCTTCCTAAAATATACAATTCATTTTCAACCATCTTTTTCTGACGATAATTAAAACTATGCCGAATATACATAAAACACTCGATTGTTACCTACCAATAATTTAATGTACTTAGTAAATCATTAACCATTCAATTCAATTCAATTATAATAATATAAATATATTTATTGCGTTCTATAATAAATATCAAATAAAAATATATTTATTGCGTTCTATAATGTTACATAGGTGTTAATATAATAAGGTTAGGTTAGGATAGATTAGCCATTATTCTCTTAAGCAAATTGTTTAAGAACAGACGCAAAAAATGTAATGGTCACGTCCATTATGATAATAAAATGCGAGAAAAATACTGAACCAATGTCAGTTGTAATTAGAATCAGAAAAAAATATAAAGTTCTTTCAAGGTCATTGGAACTGTAAGAACTGTGGTAGTAAGATAATTACCTAATTGGATAGTTTAGAAAATAGATAACTAGCTGTCATCCACAAACATAGGGATTAGAAACATAAAATCAATTTGTAACAGCTACTCTTAAAGATAATTAGATATATTAATGATAAGAGCGATTGATTTGGTATAAGTTCTATCTGAGTACTGCCTACTTTGAGGAATAGTCTAAGACTGCCCATTACATTCTGTGGTACTGCTGCAAAACTAATTATAAAATATGCACATATTCCTTTTTATTATGAACAATCCATTACGTTCAATCAACTCCCCAGGGCCTGACGCTGTCAGGGTGCGAGCAGGAAAGCAGCAACGCGGAACTAGCGGCACGAGTAAAAGAGATAGATGCGAGTTGCGCGCGCGCTATCTACGTAGCGTCCGACACCGCTGGCTCCTTGTTCACGGGAGCGCCTAATGGTGGAATGGTTCTGATTGCTGGTGAGATTAATTGACCTTTTTTGTAACGCGCAAAACAATCAAGAATCATCAAAGACGATTGGCCTTATGAACTAAAGCTCATTTCTAAATTTGAGAGTACAATCACTGTAAAAAATAATAAAACTTATCAAAAGAGAGAATAACTAAAAAAATTGATTATCCATCTATTTTTCTTTAACTCCTATAATTTTATATACGTTAATAAAACTAGCCTTTACGTTTTTTATAATTAACAACTTGCTTTAAAAATATCATTTAAGAAACAACGTTATTCTTTTATGTCGTGGTAAAAAAGTAACATTTGTCTTAGAGTTTCATTTGAAATGGTTCTTAGTTCAGGAAGCATGTTGGACCCTGACACCAATATTATTCAATGTTATCATGTTGGTCGACGATCTTTGAGCCAAATTATTTAAGCTGCTAATTAGCATGTTTTAATAATTTCGATGAAAATCTATTAATATACAGGCACCAAATTGTTAAATAATATTTACAATGATTGTACATACTACCGATTTTAATAAACACTCTTTATCAGTATTTTTTTTATTCATTTCAAATTATTAAGTTACAAAACATTATTTAAAATTTACAGGTTAGCTAAAAACATAACTAAAATCTGTTTTCTTAATTTTATTGTAAGTGTTGATAAAATTTCTGTTGATTTTTAACTCCACAAAAAACATCTCCCAACATCAGGCCAGGGTACAAACAAAAGTAGGCCAATATTGTGAAATTAGGCCGTCTGTGTCCCGCGATAAACTCTCAACTTGACACTGCGATGTAGCTCGTCAATAAACAATGTTACTGTAATATTTACGTTTATCTATTCAGTGTTATCAGACGGCCAGACAGAGGTCGAAAGGAACTATTGAATGCAAGCCGCTATAGACATTATGTTTTACAGCCAATTTTTAGAATCTCTGCTAATAACTCCCAACTATAATGCTGATTTTGATTTCTTCGAATACGTCAAATATTTACCTTATATAACTTGTATAAGCTTTATAACGACAAACTGAATAACTAAGTTATCAGGATTACAATACACTCAAATACACGATTTCCGTCTAACAATAACAACATGAATCAACAAAACTTATCTACATTAGTATAATTCATAAAATACACTCTACAAAGATGATGATAAGGTTGATTTTACAATAAAAAAGTATTTATCAATATGTAAATGGAAAGTATCTATGCACATGGGGCCGACTCAAAATAAATATGTAGCTATTTATGATGAATATTCATACTTTAAAAATCAAAATTAAATTTAAAGTGTAATTTTGGGTTTCATGACATTCTTGACATCAGAAACATAAGGTCTGATGTGTGATTGATAATTCATAATTCATTTATTTATCATAAATAGGGTTTGGTGACAGTTGATCACAAGTTGGTAGACAGTGAAATAGTTGCTTATAACCTATTCAACCATAAAATACAGCACGCAAACTTATACTCGTATTAACATATTATAACGATATACAATTTCAAATTGGTTTAGATTTATACATTATAATGTCAGTTCCAGAATAGTCAATTAATAAATAGATTTTAAATTACAATGGGCAACGATGTCATTAAAGCATTACAATTAAAATTAAATAAATTGAAGAAAAAAAAAAGTTAAGAGTCACTATCAGCATTAGGTAATGTCATTCAGAAATTCATTATTACTATAATAACATTTGATAATCAGCCATTTCCGGAACTTTTTGGTCATAAGACTTATACTTCCTATCTTTTTGAAAACCTTGCACACATCAGACCTTATGCTTCTCGATCATAGATTAAAATTGAAATAGTAGGTGTAGTATGTAGTTAGAAAGTTACTTATAGAAAGTTGGCTTGGTGGCATACACCTCGTTGCTTATTTGTGTCACGTTAGGAAGCTATAATGACATTGACTATTTACTTCAATATTGCAATACGAGTAAGTCTGATGACCATTTTGCTTACAGGAACTGGATCAAACGCTCTACTAAGGACACCAGAAGGTGAGCAGCACGGCTGTGGTGGATGGGGCTTTTTGCTAGGAGATGAAGGCAGTGGTGAGTGATGAGTTTTTAAGCCTAGTCAGTCCTTAGGGCGTATTGATTATATTTGACATTAGTCACAAATACAACAACATTTCATCAATCCGAGGTAGTGGATCATGGTCCATACCATCTCAACCATCTCATATATGAGGTGATGGCTTTAATTGAATTGATAGCCATGTGTGAAATATTTGGATAAGCTAAAGAGGCAGGGAGATAATGATATTGTATGAGTAGAATGTGTCAAGCTTGAAATTAAAATTTAAAATCATCAGCCCAATCTTTGTTAGGAAAAATCTCACTATAAACGCGGACCCATTTGATTGTCGAGTGTCTATTCACTTATTCACTGACGTGACGCTCACAGAAGATTGCTATATTACACTAGAATATAGTATTAAAACTCCATGCTGACAGGTCATATAAGACACATATAAATTTTGAATTTTTTTGGGCTTCAGCATACTGGATCGCACATCGTGCTGTCAAAACCGTGTTCGACGATATAGACGGCTTGAAACCTTCTCCACACTCGATCCACAACGTCTGGGAAGTGATCAAGGAACACTTCGGAGCTGACACCAGAGCAGACCTACTACCTCACGCTTATAAGCATTTTGATAAGCCACAGTTTGCCAGTGAGTCCGATTTTACCAACCAGTTCGTTTTTGAGACTCTTACACCTGTTTTCATAAAGAAGTAATTACTTGTTGCTAAATTGTTACTTAGTTAGTGAAGTCATAACTTTAGTATACAATTCTTATTTTAAAATTGTAAGTCTATACTTAGTTAAGTTATATAACTACGTTACTTGGTAAAGTAATTGTTTCTTGCACTCTGATGGCAAAATTATTTGAAAAATGAACCGATGTAAAAACCTTTGAAAAATCGTGTTCTAAGATGTTCTCAATTCTTATTTAAAGAAAATAATGACTATAACTTGCCTTAGAATTCTAACCTTTGACAGTTCAAACATTAGTCATTTTTTTTACTCTAAAAACAATATCTTTCCTTAAGTCATTACTTTTATCCAAGTAAATACTTTCACTTGTTTATAGATCTATAAGGGTGTTATAGTTCTGTTGAAGAATGTGTACCTGTCCAATTTGAGTTGCAACGTTGTTGAACATTTTTCATTAATTGGTTACTCACTATGGTTTATTTATTTTTGATATTTCTGTTTTCCAAAAGAATTTATTTTCTTATATCTATTGAAACAAGCTACTTACTGCAAACAACATCTTTTCAGGTGTGACAGTAAAACTAGCAAAGCTAGCGAACAGTGGCGACGCATTATCTCAACACCTTTTCGCCGAAGCTGGCAGTGCTCTCGCCGCACACATAGCTGCGCTTGCACACAAATCTACGGCCGCCAGGCTGAGGGTAGTCTGCGTGGGGTCAGTGTGGAATAGTTGGGATGTCTTGAAACCAGGAGTGCTCAACGAACTTTACAGTAGACGGGTGGGTCAGTGATAATAAGTTGATAAAGTCGTGTGTTTTATTCAAGCACAGTATAAGTTACATTCTGATTATTATAAGATAATGGTTGTTAAGGGAGGAGCTTGTAGTGGAGTCAGATTTTCCTATCAGGTAATGAACAAAATCCAGGAGGAATAATTAGGATCAGTTAAATAAAAAATAAAAATATAATATTATTATAATTATGTGTATGTTTAAACAGGCTAAAACCTTGCGTGTTTTTGCAGACAACCACAAAAATATATAAAAATTAACATCAGATTAAGATTATTTATTTTTGCATACTTACTACATGCATGCCAATGATCTTACAACAAGGGATGCTCAAGACCGTGCGAAGTAAATAAGTAAATCAAGGAAAGCGGACCCTGGGCTCCGAAGCGACGGCTTTGGGTGCAACCGGGATTGACCGTAAAGATGATGATGATGATCACTAAGGTTTTTTTTTCTTTATAGGTAAGACCTGAGCTTGAACTCGTACGGCTAAGGGTATCAAGCGCCATGGGAGCAGTTTGGTTAGCAGCGAAATATATTGACTTTGATCTACCACGAGACGACTCAGCCTTTTGCTCTGTATTCTACACATACGTCCCAGACTGTGTCAATGGAATCAACGGGACGAATGGAACTAGCAATGGCCCCAATGGGGTGAATGGGAATTGTATGAACGGGAAACCCGAAACCGTAAAATGCAAGGTAAATGGTAATATGAATGGGGTGGTTTCGGACGGTGAAGTTTGCGGCTGTTATTAAAGCTGGCTGTGATTTGAGTAGCAAGAAGATTAGGTGATTTATACGAAATTATTAAAAATATATTCTAGCTCATTCCGATCAATCACCAATTTATAATCTATATCGAAAGTCGTAAAATGAACTAAATTGAATAGATCAGTTAAAAAGTAGAAGTGTAAATAAAGAAATAAAATAAACGTTGTTAATAATAATACAGTACACTTAATACCTTTTAGGTTTGCTATAGTGGAATTTTTTATTTTTTTATTGTTGGTATTGTTTTACTATTTATTATAATCCAAAAGGATACTTTTCTTGTTATAATAACATCAAAAAGGAATCCTAAAATACAACGACCGCAATAAACAGGAAAAGTAAGAGTTGTAACAAGTTGTTTGTTTTTAACAAATATACCAGCATCATTGTTAAATCTATAGTTAAAATATTTTATGCCAACTTACTTAAGACACTTAACAAGAAACAGTTCGTGAAACAGCAGCTTTAGCACTAATGCTTTAAAACAAAAAATCGTTTCTGTGATTATTTCGTGTTACATTTTTATTAAAATTAATACCTTTTGTTTATGACAGTGTGCCGAAAAAATATCCTCGCATTTGTAAGTATCTTAGCTTTTTAAATACTATAAATTGTCATTCCAATTTTGTATTTATTAGTAGTAAATACATAAACTATTGTGAAATTTGAGCGTCATTATAGATAAGAAGTCAAAACTTTTCAGAATATATAATTATTGTCATGCCAAACTTTTGTAAAAAGATAAACATTGTAAATAAATAAATAAATATGGGTAGTGTTTAATCAAACATATCGCGTTATTATGAATGTAGATCTAGTCTCATAATAATTGTTGAGATTATGCGCTGAAGCGGTGATCTGATTAAGTGCCAATTAGATAGCATTTTGATCTAATTGGAGTTACATAGATTTAAAAATAAGTTAAAGTGTAGTGTAATAATAATCTTTTAATTTATTAATAATCTAATATGTCTAAAGCTTTGTTTAAATTAAGCCTTTGCGTTCCACTTACCCACGGTAGACCGGAAAAACAATAGAAAACAATAGGGAAAATTTTAGTGGCACGCGAAGAGATAACCCTTACTACATTTTGATGGACTATTTTTATCCAATCACAATGAAATGCAATAATTTGGATAAAACGAACTTTCTCCAGGTAATTAAAAAAAAGATTTGTCTGAAAAATACATAATAATATATAAAAGTGGATACGTTTTTTATGTTTTTAAGAACTTGGCTGACTGTAATGATGTAGCATACCTACTCCGTGCCAATTATTCAATAAAAAAATGTATAATAGAAATTATAGAATAGCTTTACGGAAGGAAAAAAACAAAACAAAGAAATAATGTTATGTGTATTGTGTAAGTTACTTCGTTAAATGCGAATTGTAAATAATAGCATAGTTCCTTTTTTATATTAAGGCCTGTAATATTTCTTAACATTATTTCGTATTAATTACATATCATTTAGATTTTAAGCTAATAAAATTAAACAAAAGTTATTTACGAAGTAAAATTTTGTGTTTATCCATTATTATATTAAAATCAGATGCAACGATAATTTTATTATTAAAGTTTTTATTGTACCTAACATGCCTCTTTTTTTGCGTCATCCTTTATTTTTAACAATAGGTATAAAATATGGTTTACTTTTAAATAGTAAAGAAATAACAAAATAAAAACAAAATGCGGCCAATGAGAAAGTCAGGTCTCAAGTAGTCCTATAAAAATTCATATCTCTAGGCGTAATTACTAAACTTGTTCGTTTGTTAATTGGACGTGATTGTTTTTACTTGCATATTAATCTAGTGAAAGGCGCAAATTGAATGAACGACCTTCAGTAATATTTTTAATCTATATCATATTGAATTGAATAACGGTATTCTATAGTTATTTTGGTGGCATCTCTATGAATGTACTTTTTTTCTCTGCGTCAATGTCACCAGTGAGTGACGTTTGACGTTTCCACAACATAGTAAAATGTCAATAACAAAGCGATTTTCTCGTATTTATTTTAAATTAAAACCATTATTTAACACTAATTACAGATGTTCAAGTCGTGTTGTACCGAATTTCGATAGCAAAAACAGTTGGCAAGGCTGTAGTTATGGTTATGTTAGTATATTTGCGGTTGCCGTTGGATTTTTAGGTTATGCTAGTTTAAAAGAGAAATTATTTGCTGCTGAGCGTGTTGTGAACGCTCTAGAAGGAAGAAGACAGAAGTATAACTTTATTGCTGACGTGGTGGCAGTGTCAGCGCCGTCCGTAGTGTATATTGAGATCAAAGATGGCAGGAGGTTAGATTTGTTTAGTGGGCAGCCTATTACTCTTTCAAATGGGTCTGGATTCATTGTGAAGGAAGATGGACTGATTCTGACGAACGCTCACGTCGTTGTTAACAAGCCTAATGCTGTGGTCAGCGTCAGACTTATGGTAAGTAACTGTAAAAGTTTATTATTGCACAATGATAGTGATTCCATGTTGTGTAATATTTTGTGTTGTTAGAAACTTTAATTGTGTTTAACTTAAACTTAAAGACAATTAAACGAAAGCATTGAATATATGAATAATAAATTCTTCCAACGATTACATTAATCATCCTGGCTTTGTTATCATCCAGAGCACAAACCACTAAACAAGACAGTCGTCAGTTATGATAATGATCACCAACCATGCTGTCAACTTTCAGGATGGTTCAACACACACAGGCTTTGTAGAAGACGTGGACCTGAAGTCAGACTTGGCGACACTTCGTATCCCAGTGAAAGGTCTGCCTATCATGAAGCTTGGCTCTTCGGCCGATATAAAGCCCGGCGAGTGGGTTTGTATTTTATTATTCTGTTAGAATATAGCTAGTTATGTAACTTTACCTGATTTGTAATTTAGGTGTTAATAAAACAAACATTCATAATTCATTTTGACGCCCAACCATCCACCATCCATCTCTGAGGTCCTGGGTTTGATTCTCCATCAGATAAATATAGAAAACTTTTCTATGTTGTCTTGGGTTGGGTTGTTGTAGTACCGTCGTTATTTCTGATTTCTATAACACAAGTGTTTTAGCTACTTTCCTTAGAGTCAGAGCAATGTATGTGATGTTGTCCAATATTTAAAAAAAATAATAGATTTAGGTAGTTTAATCTCATTGTCAGAAATCAAATGGTGCCCAATGTCTTTACTGTTTGTTGTTGTTCGACATTCGCATTTCTACATCTTGTGCAGTTACTGTCCTACGCCGGCTTCACATGTTGGCGCCAACGTTGGCCCCAATGCTACTCGTCCACTATTTTCTAGTTCCACATGTTGGACGAGTAGCATTGGGGCCAACATTAGCGCCAACATGTGGAGCCGGCGTAGGAAATGCAAGTAAATACTAATAAAGCCCCAAAACTAAGGAGAGCCTGAGATGCTTATTTTTAAATATGTATACTATTTTGCTTTTAAACATTCATAAATGATAATTCATGATAATAATTGTTTACAGGTAGTAGCAATGGGCAGCCCTTTGGCTCTTAGCAACACAGTGACAGCAGGAGTTGTAAGTTCTACACAAAGGGGCAGTGAAGAGCTCGGCCTAAGAGGTAAGAAAGAAAATCATTGTAGAAAAAGCATGAAGGTTTTACAAGTAGTTATTAAGAGTTCTACTATTTACCTGCTGCTTCCGACATTTGATTATCTGTCATACACACAAACGTCATAATCTATTATTCTATGCTTGATGAATATTTTAAACAATCTTGGAATGTTTTTTATACAAAAATAATAAAAAAAATTAAGCTTATAAAATCAACAAATTGTTAGAATAAATAGGATTTTGTGGTAAACGATTAATTACAATAGGTTATATTTTTGAATCTTTCACATTTTTAAATAAATTAACTTCGTTAAAAGAAATGTCAACTTTGTTTACAATATTTGACAAGCTAAGAAAAACGGACTGTACATTTAGAAGCAAGTTAAAAACGTCTTCCAACATTTTATCTACTAGTAAACCTAATTAAAGTGTGTTAAAATATTACTAAATTCTCAAAACAAAATGAAAATCCCCTGCATTAATTACACTTGAACAATACAATGGTTGAACTGCTCTTATATAAGATTGCCCTGTGTTATCATCAGAGGCAGGCTCTGTTGACCAATTAATCAATACAATAAGTGAAGTTAATAATGAAACACGCTAAATACATTAACAAAACTACTGCGCGTGTGTGCGTACTGTGTGTGTGTATTATTGGTTTTATTGTTTATCTGATATCGATAGCTCAGAACGAGGCAATACCATAAATAACTGCAATACTATCGATAGTCTATCGATAGCCAACCAATCACAGAACTATCGATAGTATCGATCGTATTATTGCTCGTAAATAAAAAATATCGATAGTACCGATAGTATTATTGCTCGTAAATATTTAAAAATCGATAGTATTATAAGTACTTCGTAAATAAAAAAATATCGATATTATTATGGCTCGTAAATAAAAAATATTTGTAGTATTATTGCTCGTTAATAAAAAAAAATAGTATTATTGCTCTTAAAAAATATCAATAGTATTGTTCCTCGCAAATAAAAATATATCGAAATATTATTGCTCGTAAATTAAAAATATCGATATTATCGATAGGCCTATCGATATTCTTGTGATTGCTAGGCTATCGATAGAATATCGATCGGCAACTCCAATCGTAACGTATCATTGAATTATTATATGCTCAGAACCATTTTTTTTTTCAGGCAAAGACATGGTGTACATTCAGACAGATGCACCGATTACTTTTGGTAATAGCGGTGGGCCACTAGTCAATTTGGACGGAGAGGCCATTGGGATCAATAGCATGAAAGTCACCTCTGGCATCTCGTTTGCTATACCCATTGACTATGTTAAGGATTTTCTGGCAAAAAGTAAGTACCTACCTTAGTTATTTAGATAATATAAAGGTAAAGTCTTCTTCTTCTTCATCTATACGGTCAATCCCGGTTGCGTCCAAAGCCATTGCTTTGGAGCCCGGGATCCTTGATTTACTCCTCCACTTCGCGCGGTCTTGAGCGTCTCTAGTTGTGAGATCATTGGCACGCATGTCAGCCCTCACAACGTCAGGCCAGCATTTCTTGGGTCTACCCCTTTTGCCAGGACCTGGCGGTGGCGGCCTGGCCAGACATTTGTTTCCTACGTAGCTTGCCGGTTTCCGCAAAACATGGCCGTACCAACGTAGGCGACTCTCCTGCAGTTTGTTTGCAATATCACAGACACGAAGGCTACCGCGGATGCGCGAGTTCCTCACGCGGTCCTTACGCGTGACTCCGCACATCCACCGCAGCATATTCATCTCCGTGACACGCAGCTCCTGCTTGTGTCGCTCAAGTAGCGTCCATGCTTCGCTGCCATATAAAAGGACAGGCCTAATGATGGACTTATAGATCTGTCCTTTAAGCTTAACCGGCATTCTGGGGTCACAAATGACACCAGTCACCTCTCGCCATTTGGCCCACGCAGCAGCAATGCGTGCTTTGACGTCGCAATTGATGTCTCCCGACGCGTGAAGAACAAAGTATGCCTTTATATGTCCCACTGCAGGGCACAGGCCACACCTCAACTATGAGGGTTCAGGCCATACTCTGCCACGCGGGCCCAGTGCAAATTGGTGGAGGAAAGTTGTAAGGCCAGTGACTTAACCTTACTGTCAGTATGTTATTAAGCCGCTTTAAGGCTTCACTTCACTTCAATAAAATAAAACTTTAATAGTGCCTTCCGGAGCACGGAGATGCTTGTGTGATGTAAAACAAAGTCGGGTTAGTTACACCATTTATAAGTTAATGGCTAGGCCGATTTCTATGATTTATGATTTTTTGGATTTGTCTCCGTCCCGAATAGCAGAATAACTATTAAAACATCGAAAAATTTACGAAATAAGAAACGAGGTGGTACGAAGTTCGCCGGGACAGCTAGTTAGTTATAAAAGTATAGTATAGTTAAAAAAAAAAGAAACAAAGACGCACTATTATATTATTCTCTAGATCTTATATTTAAAGTTTGGTACTACCTTGCAATGTAACCCTGTATAATCATTTTCTAGGAAAAACGAAATCACCTCAAGTGTCTCGACGGTATTTGGGTATCACAATGCTGTCACTTACACCAAATATCCTGATGGAACTTCGAATGAGGAATCCAGAGGTAAATATATCTTAATTTATTAAGTACTTCACTTCCTTCCAGTGGACAAATAGTGGTTAAATACAACAACTCATCTATGAGACCGGCCCCCCTAGCATGACCACCGAAACACGATATATTGATTTATCGACATCGACTGTAAAAATGTGATGGATATAGCCGCCATGTTGAATCGCCGCGCCGGTGACGTCACAGGTTATGATCGCCGTTTCGATAAAAATATATATTTATGTATGGCCCAAACCACCTTATATTTACACCATATTATATTCGCTGTGTGCGCGATGACAGCGCCCCCAGAGAAAATAGTTATTGTGGACTTGAAATCTCTCAAATTATGGCAACTGGATGGTTTGAGAATGATTTTCGGATTGTTTTTCTTCGAAATAATATGAAAATATCTATTAAGTTTGTGCTAAAGAATATAAGTGATTTTCTTACTTGAACTAAAATATGAATGTTATAATACGTACCGGATTTGAATATATACATTTGATATAACATGATATAATTTTCCAACCTCAAACTGTGCAAAAAGGGAAAAATTTAGTGTTAGCACAGCATGTGAGAGACGTTGAAGAGCTTAGAACCAACGAACAAAGCTACTTAAAAAGAGCTGTGATCATAAGACAAATGTCTCTGACACAAACTCCTTACAAACTTTTCTCTTCACAGCAGCTATCCATTTATTTATTTGCTACAATTTCCATCTTTATGTTGGAAACGAATAAAACATGCATGAACTGTTTTTCCCATTGTTTCTAAACGTTATAACAAAAAACGTTATAACAAATCGCGAATTTAAACGTTTTTACCTAAAAATACTTAATAACGTTAGTATGGAATTCTATGGAAATGTAGCAATTCGACACATGACAGTCCAGAGTTATTTCACATTTCTGCCACATCGCGCGCTGCGATCGATTTGACGGCCCCTACTTTCCACATAGCGAATAGGCATACATACTTAACATTTTTAATATTTAAGAAAAAATACAGTTGGCATCGATAAATCGCTATATCAAATCGTATTTTGGTGTTCATACTAGGGGGTAGACTTGTCATAGTCTGTGATCTCACTCAGCATATGTCCACTGGAAACCAGCATCGTGGCTTGATCAGTTGGGTCATGCCAAATGCTGAGTGCCATTTGTTTTGATCGTATTTTTTTGTTTTGAATTTTGTTTATTTTATTTTTGTATCGATTATTTATGTGTTGATTAAAGATTATGACGCAATATTAAAACAACGACCAACTCAGGTAAGAATCGAACTCGCGTACTTCCAGGCGACTGCTCTTGCAACTGGGCCACAGAGGACTCCAAACTGGCAGAGAATACCACATGGAATTAAATACACTTTTTTATATTATAGTGACTTCATTATTTTCAGATGCCATCAGATATAGAGCATGGAATTCTTGTTTGGAAAGTCATTATTGGATCACCGGCTTATAAGTATGTATTATTGAATCTATACTCATATTATAAAACTGAAGAGTTTGTTTGTTTGTTTCGTTGAACGCGGTAATATCAGTAACTACTGGAGACGTATTTTTGAAGCATTAGAAATGAATCTCATATTCGAACACGAAAACAATTTGTGTATGAATATAGTTTCTATTGCTTCAGATTTTACGCATTTTTGAATCACTCGAAAAAGGTGTTACTATTAAATTGAAATCTTGTAACTATTTTTGTTTCACGCAGAAAATATTATAAACCATAAAGCAAAAACTCATTAACGAACGTAAATAAAAAGTCATTATGTCAAATTTCTGTCAAACATACGTTTTCATGTCAATGTAATTCTTCCGTACTTTCTACTAGTAGGAAACAAAAACGAGTGGTCGTTGCAGAATTATTCATGAAATGAATTTTCAAAAATTGTGATTATTCGCATGCGAATCTTGCGATTTCGTATTCGGATTGGAATTCGCATGATTCAAAAATACGTCTCCTGGTTTGAATTGAAAAATTATTCTTGTGTTGCATAGTCTATTTGTCGTGGCCAGATCGTAAAATTGAACATTTCATGATGTGACCGATCATTTCATAAAATGGTGGTATTTTATGATATAGAACAGAACACGCTGCCTACATCATGATGTGGTCTGACCAGATCAATGAATACTCAGCGTTTGACTATATTAATAGCTAAACGCACGAATACTTTATGAAATGGTCAAACATTAGTGATCATATCGTAAAATCGTTACATTACCCACCGGTAGAGGCGCTAATGTTGCTTTGTTTTTGTGATGAGTAATGGTGGTGAACAAATATTTTATTTTAAAAGTGAATAACAATGTGTAAATTGAAGGTGAAAGAGCAGTGAAATATCGTTACGACACCAAACTAGGCGATTTATATGAAAGTCACTCAAAAAACGAGCGCAACGTCAAAAAATCAAGGAGATCGGAACGTAATCTTAGAGGTTAGTTAGGTTATTTAGCTATTCAAGTGTTTTTATTTATTAGTTTTGTTTAAAAATAATAACTATTTAAAATGTTTAAACTATCTATCGACCAAGATTACAAATATTAAACAAATTCACGTAATTTGTAAACATATTTTTATTTTAATGATATGGCCAAACGTGGAATGACATTTCATCAAATGTTGACGTTTAAACGATATGGTCAGTTTTAGTTGGCAATATCATGAAATACTACCATTTTATGAAATGATCGGTCACATCATGAATTGGTCAATTTTACGATCTGGCTACGACATATTCATTGAGGAAGCTTAAAGCCTATATTGTTATTCACACTACGACCAAAAGGAGCGGAGCATCAATGAAAAATGTTGCAAAAACGAGGAAAAAATATTCCTTTTGAGAGCTTCGGTTGCGTGCGCTGCGTAAACGATTATAGTTGCGCAAAAATCATGTATGACAGAATTGTTACTCTTTAAAAGTTCTAAAAAAAACTCCGTGACAGCATAATAATATGTCTATATTTTAAGGTTTAAGTCACTATAACCTCTTTTATGGTAATCAATTTTGTTCTAAGATAAGATAATATTTTATTCATAATATGAAGTAATGCATTATTTGGTTGTTGTCAAAAGACTACGTGACAGACCGAACTCCAGCGAGCGAAGCCGCAGGCGGAAGCTAGTATTAGATAAATAAGTAACTGTGTAACATAGGTATAATATGTAAAGCAAATTCGGAAACCATTTTAAGGGCTGTCTGGTTCTCAAAACTTTTTCAACTGCCTCTGGTGGGATTCGAACCCACGACACAGAATGATAGTTCGGTGATTACTACCTACGGCGATTACAAGATTAAAGCAACAAAACAGTTTTGTGTGCAAACGTTTACACACAGACACACGCACACCACTATAAATAAATTGTAGTGTTCCCCAAAACGGGGAATAAATTTATATAAGCAATGGCTACATCTAGATTTTCATGCGTTGTTCAGATTGACATTAAACACTACAGAGTTGTCACTTTGTCAGGCGTAGAGAGCCCTCTGTGACTCCAATTTAGTTGCTTCAAGTTTTGCGCGCGGATAACCTATCTGTGTGTCATTAATTTATATCTTCTTTCTTTCTATCAGTAAAAAAAAAAATATTTCAGACAAACAGCGTCCATAAATTACACGATATCAAAAATTAACTAATAAAATAATAATCAGAGCATTATAAAACATTAGGTTAGGATATCTCTCTCTCTCTCTCTCTCTCTCTCTCTCTCTCTCTCTCTCTGTCTCTTCCTGGCTATACAGGGTTACATTGCAAAGGGGTGCCAAATATTTAGAAGTGGCTCAGAATCAGTAACTTAATCGAATTAAAAATATTTTACAAAGAGCAAATTGTTTTTTTAATTTAATTATTTCTATCCGCTGTTAAAAATCGTTTCGGATATTTTAAAGTAATTTTTTTCGTAACATGCGTCTATTAAAAATAATAACGATTAAGACGCTTCTTTATATTGTTCCCTGAATCTTAATTATCTAATCTAATTTGGCAGCCCTTTGCAATGTAACCCTATGAGCCTATATGGTGTTGGAGTCAACCTTCCGTATCTTTTCGAATCCCACCAGAGGCAGTTAAAAAAAAAATTCAAGCAAAAGTTCAAACACCCAATTCTGTTTCCCAGCGGTGGGCTACAACCAGGCGACATAGTGACCAGTATCAACGGAGTACCCGTACACAGTGCAGCCGACATATACATGTTGCTCGAGAAAAGTAGCGGCAGTTTGAAGGTGGACGCAGTCAGGGGGCGAACTAGAGTTACACTCACTATCGCGCCGGAGTACCACGGGTAGAGATAATAGTTACATGGAGATATCTGTCATCGTAAGCTTCAGTTCGGCTATGAAAGGGACCGTTTAGACAGGTGTTTATATAAGCCCTTTGTTGCAATAAATTACACCCTTGTAAAGTACCATTCAGACTGAACGGACGAAAGTCTTTTATATTCGTAGACATTAGGGTCGTCCATATTTTTTTCAGTATATCGGCCCTATGTGTAGGTTTAAGGCGAATTTCACCCAATCGCACGTGAGTCCATCCCCCAAATGTAGGGGTCGCGGCAGATGTCACGTATTATTTTCCACGAAAAACAGAATGTTATAGTGTTAAAAAGCGATTGTCTGAATTTTTTAAAGCAATTTTTATATAACGCTATCAAGCACGAGCACAGATTAATGTATTTACACTAAAACCACGCTTTTTGAAGGGCACGGGTTAAGCCAAATCTCACGATATTTCGAGAGGAAGAGTTAAATAATCGCTAGAATCACCTCACGAAATTAATAGACGCTCCTAATCTAATCAAATCAAATCATTTATTTGCAGAACAAATGTTACAGTAATGCCAACGCAGACAAAAGACTTTGGTCCGCTCAGTCTGAATGGCACTTAATGCTAGCTAATAATTATTGCAACAGTAACTGCCACTAGATTAGTTGAAGACAATGGAAGAGACATGAATATTATTGTCAATGTAAGAGTATACAATTAAATTACCTAAAAAAAGGTTTCGAATCTTTGAATTCTTTAATTCCCTAATTTGAAGCCACCATAACATTGACAACAATAACATGTGTGATATGTCTCTCTAATCACAATGCCATATTGTTATGCCTTAGGGTTGTTACACACTGAAGCGGGCCGGCATTAATCGGCAAAGCCGGTCGGAAAATCGAATGTAGATGAATTTTCGGGGATCACAAACCCCTCGGCTGCCGCACATAATCTAATCATAATAAAGGTGTTATAATAACAAAAAAATATTTTTTTAAAATACATATTGGACAACATCACATACACTGCTTTAATCCTATAATAAACAGCTTAGGCACTTGTGTTACAGGAATCAGAAACAACGACGGTACCACAACACCCAGACCCGACCGAATATAGAAAAGTTAATTTTCTATATTAACCGACCGGGAATCGAACCCGGAACGTCAGCGACACCAAGTCCGGTATGCTCGCCTTTCGGCTACGGAGTTATGACTCCGTATTATGATACTACTCGATCGGCACAAGCCGAATAAAGCTAAATAAATATAAGCCAAACGTAATGTAGCAGTTGCTACGGCTCGTCTTTTTCGTTCCACAAATACTGCCGAATCGAATGATGTGTCAAATGAACTACCCGATCGGCACAAGCCGATTGAAGTCGAACAAGTGCAGTAATAGGCTACGGTTTACTGAAATAGAGTTATTATTGTCGGTAATATTCAAATAAAGCGTCAACCATTTTATTTCCATTTTTAAACCTTTGAGAATAATAAAAAAATGCATTTAATTTTTTCCGTTTTTAAAAGTCTACGAAAACGCCGTCGGCCATGATGTACTTGTTCGTGACGTCACGTGCCTTTAAATATCCATTGAGTTATAAAGTACTAGAACAGGCATGTTAAAAACCTACGTCGACGGTCACACTACTCATACGTTGTGCGAGCGTAGCGCTCTCTCTCGCTTTGGGATGTCAGTTCTAGTACAAAGTTACTCAATGGTGACGTGCCTGTCATTGTTGCCGGCGTTTTTGACTATACACCGTGAATTTTGAATTACCCGAGAAAATTAACTAACATACTCAGATATCGTTATAAATCGAATTTGGCGAATTAAAAATTTTTTTTTATGAAAAATTTATTTAAAATGTCCCTAACATTCCGTAAAAAATATGCATCATAAAAGTCCTGCTAATTCAAATAGTAATCATTATCATTCCAACATTAACGGAACCAAAATCCACCTAATTATAATACTACGAAGATGGTTTACATGTTTTTGGTGCATTAACAGGATTTATTTGAAGTCCTATAAAACGATATTTTTGTATGAACGCTATAATATTTGTGTGTTACTTACTGATATTACATATTTTTATAAACGCAAATTTTAGTTTTCTCGGGTAATTAAAAAGTCACGGTGTATAAAATACGGACAAAAATATGACATAAAAAAAATCTTACAGTAATCATGTATTATTTTTAATTACTATTGATATGTTTTACTTCCTTAAGGTGCAAGCTATTAAACTAAATTAATAGTAAAACTTATGTGTGTAGCAACCCTTACAGAGTCTATATTATTTATAACACCTATACAGGGTTATTTGTAAAACATCAACAACCTCCTAGGGGCCGATTTTGGTGCTCAAATACAACAACTCTCTATGGGACCAACAATAAAATCGCAAAAAAAATTCACCTCCCCATACACTAAGTCGCCATGAGCTGACATCAGTTTGTATGGAGTAGTGTTTTTTTTAGATTTCAATGTTGGTCTCGTAGAAAAAGTTTTTAGATGTGTTCCAAATAATCCTGTATAACACAGAACGTAATAAATAATATTGAATTGTGTGCGAAGAGAGACATTGTCAATTTTTTATCTAGTTTTATGACAATACAAACATGCTTTTTTTCTGGTGCTTTGCGATACTTTCATTTCGGTTTCGAAATATTTGTTAAAATCATTAGATGAGATAAATTGAATACTGTGTTTAAATCATGAAACTATTGTGAAAATTAAATAAAAATAAAACACGTACGAAACTTGCAAATGAAGAATGGGGTACAAAGAAACTGTTATCACGCCTCTGCATCTCAAATCGCATATAATAAAGAGTAGCACAAACCATTGCGCAACTTAAATGTGTGTCTTTGGAGTTAATGTAAAATGAGATCATATTACAAAGTAGATAGATAGATAGATAGACATTTTATTGCACAAAAACATGACACACAAGACACAGTTAGACACATTATGTACAATCCGGCGGCCTTATCGCCAAAAGCGATAAAAACCAATAGAACCAATTTATTTCTGTAAATAGGCCTAAATTAAGCTCTTTTACACGTCCCAATATATTTTTTTACCCTACCACCTCTTCCAGACAACCATTGGGCAAAAGAAATTAAGTTGTAATACAGTGAGGTAACGTAGTGCGAAAGCAAAAGTAGCACAAATCAAGTACACGAGTTTTTTGGAGTTAATTAATGTAGATTCGAAGCAGATTCCTTCGATCAAGAATACACTAGATAACCGGTCAGCTAGTCAAAAACGGCCGAGTAAAAACGCCTCACTTCAAAGTTGGGTCTTATTTTGTTTAAGTAATTCTGGACTTTATTTCTTAGACCTTAAGAGTTGTATTTATAATGAGTAGTTGCTGCAGAGGTGTCAAAATAAAATAAGACCGGATTTTTACAAACGCGTGTGGTGAATATCGACACAAACACAAAACTGCGCTAATTGAAGAACTGCGTAAGAATTGAATTATTGATTGCTTTTTATAGTCTTTAATAATATAGTATTTGGGCCATATTTAAGTAATGTTTTAATCAGCGAGCCGTTATCTAGTGTATTCTTGATCGAAGGCAGATTCCGGTAAATCGCAATAACTCGATTTTGTATTATTTTGAGTTGTGCTACTCTTTATCTAGCTGTGCTAAATATCGTAAAATAATTTATTTATTTAGACTTTATTGCACAGATATAAAAAAAATCATACAAAAGGTGGACTTAATGCCATGAGGCATTTTCTACCAGTCGACCATTATGCAAAACAGAGTCGTTTTGTCTTCTAGTTTGTCTTAATCGTCATCATCATCGTTATCCGGCATTAATAGATACATGTTTTACCTTTTATTTGCCTGACGTTTCGACCGGGTTACACCGACCGTGGTCGCAGGCTGACTGGAACAGCGATGTCTTCACACCGTATGAGAGGCAGATGCTTCACCTACCCTCATAATATTATTTTCGCGCCAAGTACCGTCACACAGTACACTGACTGAAAACCTATTAATAATCGCTTTAATTCCAGTTTTAGTGTCTTTAATCATGCAACGCGAAAGTTAAAAAGTTAATTCATTAACTTTTGGAAGTCCACTGCTTCTGAAAAGACTTTCCCATATGAATAGTGTATGTTTTGTAAATAAAACTATAATAAAAGATAATATTAGACAAACGCATAGCTTTTTAGTGCTACCCTCATGTATGATACATTTTTAGAAAGAGGATGAAATACGCTATGCAGTAAATATGTCATAAAAAACGTTTCAATTTCCCACAAAAATTACGATTTCGAGATTTTTCACTTGATCTATTATTATGATTATTACTAAAACTAACCTCCATAAATATGATGAAATCCAAGAAGTTTCGCATGATTTCTAGTGACAACAATACACTTCACTAACACTTTGGCTTTCTATTTCACTCATTTGTTTGTTTCAAATCACTCATAATTGATCACAAAACATAATTAATAGGCTAGTTTCCTGGGTCAAAAAAAGATAATTCTATTTAGTCCGTCAGTTAGATTATCAAAAAATATTGGACCCATATTTTGTCTTTTGTCAATCAAATAAAAAATGACGAAGATAAGGCGCATCAAAGTGAGCACGTGACGTCACGCCTTGCTAAAAAGTGTCGCAAGGCGTGACGTTACGCAAAACTTTCACGGGCTATATCTTTATTGTTTTTTGTCCAATATTTTCTGCTAATCCAACTGACTAATTAGATCTTTTTAGGAAACTAGCCTATTGCTAAGCAACCCTACGCGCAAAATGGCCGCGATGACTACTCACGTTTGATAAAAAATAAATCTTTCGGTGTTGGCACTACCCAGTTCCGTTTTCCGGGTCTACACTTGACTAACAACAAACTGGGCCGCCGTTATTATTCTCCTAGCGGTAAAATAAAACGAGTTCCCGACATAGACACGACCTTGAAATGTCACGTCCGCGTTACGCACACATGGTGCACAGGACACTACCGCATACTCTGAACTGTGCCCACATGGTGAGCGTGGGACGTGGGACGAGTTTGAATGTAATCCCATTCTTTTTCTGCACGTTTCGTTTAGACATTTTTAAGGCGGAATGTATTTGTTCTGTCATTGTAGTATTTCTAAAACACGTATTATTTTGATATTGTTTTATGTAGTTAAAACTCGACGTTTATTTAGTGTTAAGTTTGTACATTGTTGAATTATAAATAAAAATATTTTTCTTTACGTTTCGTATTGATTGTGACAAGACTGACAAGTTATTTATAGAAAACTTAAACTGTGACAACGAGATGCAGGCTGTTATCAGTTGTTTGAACTGACTGCCTGCCAATAATTATTTTATTTAGGAAATCAACGGCGATACTTTGCATGTTATACATTAATAGTTTCTTAAAATACAGTGTGTGGCCTAGAACCGGGGATAACATTGAAAACTCTCTAGAGTATTAGTATTTTTTCTGAAAAGATTCCAGTTAACCAAAACCCATTCATTAGGTACACACAATAACAATTTAAAGTTACGATTCATAATCAGTGTATTTAACTAAACGAAATTATCGCTAATATTGTCAATGTCGAGTCAAAGAGGCTCCGAGTAGCTCCGAATTACATAGTACGATGCGAAATGAACTCAATCGATCGAGATGAGTGGAATTATTGCATTATATTGAATTTACGATTAAACTTGTTAGAAAAAATCAAAAAGATTTGATTTTAATGAATTGGGATCATAATGACTTAATTACTACCTATAGTTTCTGTTTTCAATATTATCCCCGGTTCTAGGCCACACACTGTATACAATGATGGATTTCGACAGATTAAAAATGCGAAAGTATTCGCTATGTGCAAAGTGGGTGGTAGGGGCCGTCAAATCGATCGCAGCACGCAATGTAGCAGAAATGTGAAAAAAACTCTGGACTGTCATGTGTCAAATTGCTATATTTCCAATTCCATACTAACGTTATTAAGTATTTTTAAGTAAAAACATTGAAATTCGCGATGTAGGTGTTGTGTTATAAAGTTTAGAAACAATGGGAAAAACATTTCGTGCATGTTTTATTCATTTCCATCAAGATGGAAATTGGAGGAAATAAATAAATGGATAGCTGCTGTGAAAAGAAAAACGTTAGTAGGGAGTTTGTGTCACAGACGTTTGTCTTATGATCACAGCTTTTATTATGTAGCTTTGTCCGTTGGTTCTAAGTTCTTCAAAGTATCTCACATGCTGTGCTAATACATTTTTTTCCCTTTTTGCACCATTTGAGGTTAGAAAGTTATATCATGTTGTATCGATTTAAATACCGTACGTATTATAATATTCATATTTTAGTTCAAGTAAGAAAATCACTTATTATATTAAGCACAAGCTTTTTAGATATTTTCATCTAATTTCGAAGAAAAACAATCCGAAAATTATTTTCAAACCATCCAGTTGCCATAGTTTTAGAAATCTTAGTCCACAAAAATTGTGGTCACAAGGGGCGCTGTCATCGAATACCGGAGGTAGTATCCGATGCTCAATAAAAACTTAAATAAATCTATGTCAATATTCCATAAAAAATCAGTTAATTTTTTTCTAATTCCCTGCTCCATACAAACTTCTTAGCTAGGTTGCAGTTTACACACAAATTCCCAAATATATAGGTTACCAGACAAAGATTGGGAAATCAAACATTGGGAGAGCTATTATCAAAAACATTTTTTAACCATGAAACACCATTGATAACATTTACATTGAGCTACAGGCTGAATTGGATAATTTCCGAGCCTTAGGGCCACTTTCACCACTTGCTGATAAGTTCCCATCTATAAGCTACCTGGCACTTCTTTGAACAGATAACCCATACAATTAGTTTTCAAAAAAGTGTCAGATAGGTTATCTGGAACTTATCAGCAAGTGGTGAAAGAGGCCCTTAGTTTCACCACTTGCTTATAAGTTTATTAATTAACTGTAAAAAAGTGCCAGATAGGTTATCTGGAACTTATCAGCAAGTGGTGAAACTGGCCCTTAGGGTAATTTATTAAAACGAGACATACGATTTTATATTTTATTAGTGCTGATCTGTACATGAGACAGCGAAATAACCTAGTTTTTATTTACCTCACGACCATAAATTCAAATTCAAATCTTTATTAGTGACAACAAGGCCCAATTTGTTAGTAACAATAACTTAACCTATGTTAGTACTTAATTTTTAACAACGATTTGGTGCGTTTGTCTAGAGCCCAGACAAGCGGGCTGTCTAGCCGATCGGCTATCGTGCGCAGAATGATGTTGGGGCTGCCGCGCAACCTGCGCAGGAGTGAGCCAGATTTTTTCCGCCAAGTGGCGTCAAAACCATCTGTGCGCGCCTCGGCAAACTGAGGACGCGCTGCAAAAGCGCAGCAGCCGCAACAACGCCCTGAATCCCTCAATCAATGCGTTCACATACAGACTGAGGAGTATGGGCGAGGTCAGGCCCCCCTGCCTCACCCCGCACTCCGGCCTGCACGGATCCGAAAGCTTCCCCGCCCAGCGCACCCTGCTCTCCTGTTTCAAGTACCAGTATCTGATGATGAACGCGAGCCCTAGTAGCACCGTAGTCTCCTTCAACTTTTTCCAAAGTATGTCGTAAGACACAAGGTCAAAGGCCCTGGACATGTTCGTAAAACAAGCATAGATAGGTGTGTGCCTATCAGTGTAATACTTGACAGCGTGCTTCAACCCTAATATGGCCGCTTCAGTGGACAGCCCAGACCGGAAACCGAACTGAGCATCATGCAGTTTGACATGCCTGTTTAAATATGAGTTGAGCACGCCATCAAGCACCTTTGCTATGATGGTAGCTAGCGAGATTGGCCTATAGTTTGAACTGTCCGACACATCTCCGGTTTTGCATTTCACAACAGTGCTTATGCCTCTAGTGTATTGTGAATAATTATCGGATCATTGCTATGTAAAGTGTATTTTGAAATAAGCGGGATAGATATACATGGTGTCCCGTAAAGACCACGTAACCTTGTCACCATGCATTCTACACATTATTTTCAACCACTTTTGTTCTATGACTTTATAAATATTTTATTAAAATGCTTTCAACCTCTCACGCATCTCATTTTGAATGCAAAGTTGAATAATTTTTTATGCAAATTAAAAAAAAGTTAAGTTGTGGTCTTTACGGGACACCCTGTATATCACAGACAAAGGGAAAAAGAAAAAAACTGAACAAGATTTCCTAATAAAGTGCTTTTTATTTAAATTGGACATCTGGCTCTGATGGCTCTGACTAGTCTCTTGGCTCTTGACGACTATGACGGCTCTGACGGCTCTGACGGCTCTGACGGCTCTGACGGCTCTGACTGCTCTGACTGCTCTGACTGCTCTGACGGCTCTGACGGCTCAGAAGGCTCAGAAGGCTCTGATGGCTCTGATGGCTCAGATGGCTCTGAGGGCTCTGTTGCCGAGACTTGTTCGTACTCAACAATAATTTCATCTGTTGGAAATATCAAATGTAATAGTAAAATAATATAATATAATAGAAAAAGAAACAATCGCCTTGGGTGGGAATCGAACCCACGTATGCTATTGAATATCACGTTTAACCGAAACATTATTTTGTATTGTCTTTTCAAGATAAGAAGAGACACATCACGTGACTTCACTGTTGACAGTGATGTGCCTAAACGAAATCTAACCGATTCTTTTTGAAAATCGAGAAAATTTATAAAGAAAGTTTAATCGATTTTTATTTAAAGGAACTAATTTAAAATAAGAGGTATACTGCAATGTTTTACCGCCAGAGTGCCGTTTCTAGCTTTTTGACTAGTCTTTTTTACTTTTTTTTAAAGCAAAACAATAACGAAAACTTAAAAAAAACAGTAATAAAAGTCACAATAGGAACTATGCGAAAAATAACGATAACGCAAACCGCATATAGGGATGCAAAGTTTAAAAAAATATCGATATATATCGATATTATTTAAAATTTTATATCGATATTGACATATATTGAATTAAGTCGATATTAATATATCGATATCCTTCTTTTTTTAAAATCCAATGTAGTTTTTGTGATATCGATTATGTATGTATATTATTTTTATACTTACATAAGTAAACAATCACTGGATAGGTATATACAATGTGTTAAACTTTCTTTTACGTAAATTATTTAAAAAATATATATTTTATATACATATTTCAGTGTTTTGTACCAGATATCGAACTTAAAAGTATTAAGTCTTTGAAAAAAGATGTTCAGAAGAAGGTACACTTGTTGCCACATTTGGTAGATGACTCATTGCCATTTTAAAAAGATGGGAATATACATCTTGTATCGCTAGCTATGTTTCAAGAATGTATATTAGTGTTTTTACAAGAGCAGAAAGAAAAAAAACATACAACCGAATTGAGAACCTTTTCCTTTTTTTGAAGTTGGTTAATAAAGTAACGACGTCATTATCAGTTATTTTTTCTTTTATATGCATGTGAGCAAATATCACCAACCAACACGTACACGTCATGCTCAGTCATATCAATCACCACAGAACAGAACAGACCTCACAGACGATAAATCACAAACACACACCTACCACAAAATTTTTTTGAAAGTCAGTGTTGCCAGTAATGGAATTTTACATAAAAAAAAATCGATTACGATATATTGAGTTTTTCGATATTGTTATATCGATATCGGCGCATCGTCGATATTGATAAATATCGATATTTTAGGAGTCGATATATCGATATTTATCGGTTTTCCGATATACCGTTGCATCTCTAACCGCATACAAGTCAGACGCTCTCGTACTACTGACGTCAACGCATAGGTTTTCACAAGACGACCGAACCGATTAATCGATTTAGTTCCGATTACGTATTGTCAATCCCTTGAAAACCGTTCCGTTTTACGCATCAAGTACTTGAAGGAAATCCTATTAATTTATTTGTTAATCAATAGGATACATTATTGGTTTGCAATTTTTGCTTAGATTTTTAGAGGGAAAGATTATTGTGTTTTTGCAATTAACATACATTAAATATTAAAAATATATTGTAAAAAATATTATTGTAAATAGTATGGGTGAAACGGAAAATGCCAAGTGTCATAAGTATCTTCTTATCTTGAAAGGACTTTAGATAGATAATAATAAAGATCTTACCATTTTCACCAACTGTCAAACACAAAACGTGTATTAGGCACCGGTCTCACCCTCACCAGGCGCGACGAACAGCGAGGAACGAGTTCAGCTAGAACTGAGTAAGAAGTTGGCTAGCAACGAAGAGCAAGTATGAAGTTTAGATACGAGTAAATTACGCCTAATGGTTGACTAGTGTCTTGTAGAGAATGCCTTTAGGCATTAAGTCCGCCATTTGTTTCGTGAAAAGAAAAAAAGAACCATCAAAATCGATTCAAATTGGCGGAGTAATCCCGTAACATACATACAAAAAAAACATAGTCGAATTGAGAACCTCCTCCTTTTTAGGGTTCCGTAGCCAAATGGCAAAAAACGGAACCCTTATAGATTCGTCATGTCTGTCTGTCTGTCTGTCCGTCTGTCCGTCCGTCCGTATGTCACAGCCACTTTTTTCCGAAACTATAAGAACTATACTGTTGAAATTTGGTAAGTAGATGCATTCTGTGAACCGCATTAAGATTTTCACAAAAAAAATAGAAAAATAATAATAAATTTTGGGGCTTTTTCGGGCCAATTCGGGCTCCCCATACTTAGAACTAAAACTCGAAATTTTTTTTTTCGTCAAACCCATACGTGTGGGGTATCAATGGATAGGTCTTTAAAAATGATATTGAGGTTTTTAATATCATTTTTTTCTAAACTGAATAGTTTGCGTGTGAGACGCTTCCAAAGTGGTAAAATGTTCTTACTTCTAAAATAAGAGAATGATAAATCTAAAAAAAATATATAATGTACATTACCATAAAAACTACCAGCGAAAATTGGTTTGAACGAGATCAAGTAATTAGTTTTTTTTAATACCTACGTCATAAATCGTAAACCGCAATTTAACTTTCGTAATGTTATGGATTTCATTTTGCGATAAAAATACCATAACCATGACTCGATTGTCGTGATGGGTGAACTTTTACTCATAACGGTACCTACAGGTTTGTACGGAACCCTCGGTGCGCGAGTCCGACTCGCACTTGGCCGGTTTTTTGAAGTCGGTTGACAAGAGGCCTGCCCCAGTAGGTACTTAGAATTGTTATTTAAATAATTACACTTAGAAATGACTAGAAAAATAATTTTAACGTCCCATACCATCTAAGTTCGTAATTTTCACGTTATTCACTTTCTCCAGGTCTGAAAATAAATATGAAATTTTGAAGAAACTTATTAAATATTTTTTTGAATATTTTTCTGAACAACTAGATTTGACTCTGAACCACTCCATAAAACGCTCTTTCCTATGGGGGCAGAGGTAAGGAGAACAATCTCTCAATCTCACAGTTGAAAAAGTGTCCAGTTAAAGGAGTAAATAATAGTTCCAAAACCCTCCAAAACGGTGCTAGCGTTGGCAAAGGGTATGGTATGAATGTAGCAGTTGTTGACGTATTGAAGTAAGCCGAGTACTGCCAGGTTAGAACATCTCAATGCGGCCCGCTCCGAGCCGATGACATTAAACGCTTAGTGGCAATCATTTCAATAATTCCCTCATTTTATATATGTAAGTATTTATTCTTTAAATATAAAAATTTATCAGGCGTTAAGAAATGATAAGCAATTGATTATGTTTCTTTGTATCTTATTATGAAAAGTGCGCCATAACGGAGCCGGAAGTTTTTCGGTCCTTGTTTACCCTGTAGCTAATGTGGTGCCACCTAATTTAACGTAGTTGGACTTAAACGAACACTTTCAAAATTGTACTGCTCACCACTCTCCTTACCCTCCATACTCTTTCCTTTTGCATTCAAATTTCGTCAGCCCCCGCATGTTCTGGACGACCTGGATGATTTCTATACATTTTCTTCATTTTCGATCTTGTAAGGAATTGATCTATACACGAGATCAATTCCTTACAAGATCGAATCAGAAATGAGGAGAACCGTAAAAAACAAAAGCTCGCTGACATAGCCCAACGGATTAGCAAGGTGAAGTGGCAGTGGGCAGAGCACATAGCATGTAGAACTGATGCCCGATGGGGCAGAAAGGTTCTAGAATGGAGGCCGCTTACCGGCAAGCGCAGCGTAGGACGTCCACTCACAAGGTGGACAGACGACCTGGTAAAGGTCGCAGGAAGACGCTGGATGCAGGTCGCTTCCAACCGGCCAATCTGGAAGTCAATGGGGGAGGCCTATGTTCAGCAGTGGACGTCCTATAGCTGAAATGATGATGATGTTGATGTATAGATCAACAAGCAACACCGCCTTAAGCACTTCAAGTACTACACAACACAGTAGCTCGCATCACCGCACCCCTACGGACGTTGGCCCAAGCCGAGGTCCGAGCCTACAGAGGCGCCTTGAGGCCCGAGGCCGACTCGTCCCCAGATCGGGCCCGCTAGAATGGAGCTCGACAGCGATCCGGCCATTAGCAAGTTCGCCGCTTGGTAGGGTCCCGGTCCCGGTTCTTGCCCTACGGACTCGACATGGCCCGATCACGCCTGCTAGTATGGGGCCCGACACGTACAAGTCTGAGGCTCACACTCAGTCGTGTAGCTGGGAGTACTGCATGCAGGCAATCAAAGCTAACTCTTCCAGAGGTCACGCCCAGATTGACTCGACGTATACTCAGCCTCGAAAGACAAAAAAGATAAAAGATAGTTGTAGATATGACAAAAACTCATGCCCAAACATTAATATCCCCACGGAAAATTCTTTTGAACCATTGTCAGAGAAGGAAACTGTTATTAATGATGAAGAGATGGATACAAATTTTGTTACCGTCCGAGGGAATAAAAAGACAAAACAAGTTCCTGATTTATCTACGTCGTTTTTGTCAGTGAGTAGCACACACTCTCGTGCCAATTCAAATAGCCCAAACAATTTGACAGATGGCGCTGACGGACAAAATTTAAGTAGGAAAACGTTAAGGGATGAAGTTCATCAGCTGCGATCTGAATTACAGATGGTAAAAACTGAAATTTTGAAGTTAAAAATGAAGATTTCTAATTTGGAAAATAATCATCCACAACAACAACCAAAGGAAATGATAAATACGTCAACACCGAAAAATATCAAACATGTAAACAAACTAAAACGTACTCAAGAAGTAAATTCTCTTCAAAATAGAAAGTCAAAAGTATGCATTTTAAGCTCTGTCAACCAAAACCGAGCATCGACAACTATAAGAAGCAACTTTGCACAACACAGTATGGTTCATTATCGCACTCCTGGCGGCGGTATCAATGAGCTATTGAGCGGATTACATAAAAAACTTAAGGACTACACTTTCAATGACTATTGTATAATATTTTTAGGAGAGGCCGATTTTAATGTATCAAAAAATTATAAAAAGTTAGTTGAACATATAAGAAAAATGTTATTGATGATTAATTATACAAATATTATTTTATGTTTGCCGACATTTAAGTATAGTTTCCAAACTAACATTTTTAACAAAAGAATTGAAATGTTTAATAATTTAATTTATAGCGACAATTTAAAATATGAATACTGTTATTTAATTGATTCAAATAAAAATTTGCTTTACTCTTATGACATGTTTTTAAAATATAATGGACAAATCAATATTCGTGGCTTAAAGACAATTTTGAATGACATTAATCAGTTTATTTTGGTTCTGGAATGGCAAGCGTTGTGTGATGATCAGCAGGGAGATAATATGTCGGTTCCATCAACTTTGACAAGTTATCGGAAAACTTTGAATAAACATTCCTTTCGTGCCCAATCATTGTAGAATTATGAGCCAAAATATTCAAAGTCTAACTAACAAAATTGATGATTTAAATGTTATTTTGATGGATGTTAATGTAGATATTGTTGTTGTAGTCGAACACTGGTTGTTGCCTAATAATTATCAACTTTAAGCGTTGGAGGGCTACGACTTGCGAGCTAAGTTCCTACGACATAGACACGTACATGGTGGTGTGGCTATTTTTGTTAAAAATAATATAAAAACAACAGAGCGTTTAGATATTCAATCATACTCGGTAGTATTTGTTGTAGAATTTTGTGCAATAGAAATTATAGATCACCATTTGTTAATTATATCAATATATCGACCTGAAAGAGATGTAGAAATATTTTTCTCACAAATACAAGCATTATTAAACAACATTACAAAACACTCTTTAAACAAAAAAATAATTATTGCTGGTGACATAAATATAGACATAACACAAAATACAAAATTATCACAGAGATTTCTCAACCTGTTAAACTCGTTTGGATTACAATGCCTAATAGAGAAACCTACACGAGAGACACAAAATAGCTCATCCTGCATAGATCAGTTTATAGTTACTGCTAACGTGAACATGAAAGCAACTGTGGAAAAATATTATCTATCAGATCACCACACATTAATGGGGCAATTTCCCTTGCAAAAAAACCTGCATGATAGTACAAAATTTTCATACAAAATTAATAAACGGACATTTTATAAAAGAAATCTGGACAAATTTAAAGAAAAATTAGGACAAATAAATTGGTTTAATATAATTACTTCAAAAAATGACGCAACACAAAATTATGACATATTTGTAAATACGATTCAGGACTTATTAGATGCATATATCCCACAAAAATCATTTTTAATTAATAATTTAAGACAAACTAAATAGATAACGAAAGGTTTAAAGAAATGCTGTTATCATAAACGTATATTGCGCTTAATTACACACATATATAAAAATGAAACTTTAAAAACTTACACTAAAATGTATAGTATGATACTAAAGAAAGTAATTGCAAAAGAAAAGAGAAAATTTTATATAAATAGGCTACAAAAAGCACGAAATAAATACAAAGAAATGTGGAGAATGATTAATGAAAAAATTAAACCAAATTATAATACCAAACATGAAAATATAAAAATAAAGCATAATAATAAAAACGAAACGTCACCAACAAAAGTTGCTGAAATATTTAATAGTTACTATGTAAATATAAGCTCTCATAGAAGTAACACTGCCACATATCAAAAAAAATTGTCACCTATAACAAACTCAATTTATTTAAGAGAGGTAACGGAGTCTGACGTAAAAAAAGCAATTTTGAGCCTTAAACGTAATAATTCATGTGGTTATGACGAAATTCCAGGTACGCTTATAGTACACTGTGTTGAACAATTAGTAGAACCATTGACATTTTTAATAAATCAATCCTATAATGAAGGCATATTTCCAGATGCTTTAAAGTTAGCAATGGTAAAACCTATCTTTAAGAAAGGGGACAAGCTTAGTGTTACAAACTATCGTCCTATTGCCTTATTACCAGTCATATCTAAGATATTTGAAAAAGTCATATGTCAAAGAATTTATACGTTTCTTGAAAAGTATAATGTCTTACATAATAATCAACATGGCTTTAGAAAAAATCATTCAACGGTATCAGCTGTATTTGAATGCAATCTCGAAATATTAAACGCACTTAATAAAAACCAGTGCGCTATAGCTGTTTTTATGGATATGACTAAAGCCTATGACTGTGTCTTACATGATATTTTGATACAAAAACTAGAAACACTTGGTATACGTGGAAAAGTGAAAAATTGGCTCTCCTCCTACCTATCCAATAGAAGGCAATTTGTTCAGCTAACTCATTTAAATTTCACAACCAGAAAACTGACACAAATTAGATCATCTACTCAAAATATAACTGGGTCTATACCCCAAGGCAGTGTGTTAGGTTGTTTGTTATTTTTAGCCTACATTAATGAATTGCCTTCAGTAGTCTCTCAAAAAATAGTTTTATTTGCAGATGACGCTACACTTATAGTCACTTGCGCACTTGATTGTATAAGCCAATTACAAGGTATTATTAGTGATTGTCTCCAAAAAATTATAACACATCTGAAAGATATTGGCCTCACACTTAATTTTGGGAAAACGAAAATGATGCAATTTAGACCATATCAGAGAACAGAGTTAATATATTCGATTTCATACCAGGGACAAAAAATTGAACAAGTGAATACATTCTCACTATTGGGTATCACGGTAGACTCGACATTTTCGTGGAAACCACATGTGGAAATAGTGGTGAGTAGGCTAAGTAGTTTTTCGTATGTACTACGGGAACTCAGAAAAAGTACAAATGAGGAGTGCGCTCTCACTGCGTATCACAGCCACGCCGCCGCCTGGATGCGTTACGGAATCATATTCTGGGGTAACTCGACCGATGCATCCGCGGTATCTATTTTGCAAAAGCGATGTCTCAGAATTATAACGTTTACAGCACCACGAGAGTCATGTAGAATCATATTTACACAATACAAACTACTTACGGTCACTTGCATATATATATTTGAATTGTGTCGTTTTATAAGAAAACATAGTAATTATTTCCAGCACTTTAATGACACGACGAGCCGTTATGCCTCGCGTCGAGCAAATGATTTTGTTTTACCCGCCGCCCGACTTGCGCTTTTTAAAAACGGTCCGTTCTATATGGCTGTCAAAGTATACAATCATTTGCCCAACTTGCTCAAAGCCCTTCAAGGTACTAAATTTGATAAAGAGTTAAAAAAATTATTACTTGCCAAGGCATATTATGATTTGAATGAATATTTCAGGGACAAATTTTAAATATCATAATTTCTTGACATCTTTGACATAATTTTACTGTTAATGTTATTTTTCCCTACAATATAATGATAAACTGACTATGTATAAATTTGAATTTTTATTTTGACAATTGTAATTTAATTTTAAAATGTAAATTTTGACTTTTTTATGAATGACCAATTTATGAATCTAATATTGTATGAATGTAATATAATGATGACATGTAAATGTAATTATAAATTTAATTTGTTTAAATAATTTTAATTCACGAATGCCTCATGAAGGTTGTAATGTTACAATTGACTAATGTACATTATGAAGTGATTAAATGAATATGAATATATATATGAATATGAAACCTGCGAATAATCGTGGGGACAGTGACCGTTAACTGTCTCCTAGACAAACACCTCTATACCATAGGTAACACAGACAGCCCTCTCTGTAGGGCATGTCTCACTACAGACGAAACTGCCAACCACGTAGTCCTGGAATGTGAGGCGGTTGCATCACAACGTAATGAAATCCTTGACAACCCATTCGCTCCGCGAAGTCTGTAAAAAAACCCAGGAAACTTCTGCGCTTCTGGGCAGAGCTAGGCTGGTTATATCCGTAACCATCATAGCCCTACGCATAAAAAACATAAAGCGGGGCCTACTGAAAACCAGCGTCGCGGCCTACTCAGGCCGTGGCTCAAGCTGAGTGAGGTCCCATTATCCCGGACATCACAGGCACATAGTGGCACCGCTTGGTTTACTCGTTTTTCTATTATAAATTTATTTTGTTACTCCTTTCTTCTTTTATTTTTTTATATTTAATTTAAATAATGTATTGTGTCTTTTACTGTTTGTGTGTGATGTCCAATGTATAATAAATGTCTTTTCTTTCTTTCTTTCTTTCTTTCATAAGGGACCGAATTTGAGTCTAAGTGCGGAAAAGGGAGTCCATTCTCATAGTCATACTCAGTCGGGTGGCGGCGACCGCTAGTGGGGCGGCCCTAAGCTGCCCGGTGAGTCTGAAAAATGCCTTCCTCAAAGGCATTCAGCGATAGGTCCGTCCGAAAAAAAACCCTTTCCTTTTGTAACTTCCTGTATAGTTATGTAAAAGTAGCGTTCCATTACCGCATTGTCAGCAAAACCATCACAATGTAGAGAGTGTGGAGAACGCTAGCCAGTCGCTCTCCGTCCTCTCTCGCGTCCTCTCTTGATATATTACTTATTTATGTAGAACTTATTATATTTGGATAACATTTGAAAATATACTTGAATATTCTCGTCGTTTCCTTGACCTCCCGAGTCAGCAGGCCTACTAAACCGAATAAATTTAAATTAACTATTCACCCGTGTCGATCCTTTGAAAAACTATAAACATCTAAAATCAGCCGAGTAAAAACCCGACCGATTTCAATTGTTCATTTTCAAAGGTTTGACTTAGCCTGAACGAACGAAACATTTTCGTAGTATGCCTTCTGGAACCATCTGATCGATAGGTACACGTCACGTCATCTAGTGCTTTCTCTCAATTAATACGCTGGTTTACAGCGAACAACCTGTTACTAAATGCAAAAAAAACTAAATGCATTAAATTCACTATGCCCAATGTGAGACGCATACAACGCATATGAATATGTCAGATGATCATATAGATGCAGTCGATTCTACAACTTTTTTGGGAATTACATTAGACTCCCAGCTCCAATGGGGTCCCCATATAGTTGCCCTGTCAGGAAGGCTCAGTTCAGCGGCTTGTGCTGTGAGGAAAATAAGGCTTATAACTGATGTCGAAACGGCAAGACTAGTAAACTTTACTTATTTTCATAGTTTGTTGTCATATTATGGTTTACTGCTATAGGGTTCTGCTGCTGACATTGAATCAATCTTTGTGTTGCAGAAAAGAGCCGTACGCGCCATATACTGTCTTGGACCTCGTGACTCTCTGAGGGAGATTTTTAAAGATATTAATCATAATATATTAACAGTAACCTCTCAATACATTTATGAAAATATTATGTACGTTCGAAAAAATCTTAGTTTGTATAGCCTAACAAGTGATTTTCATCAATATAATACTAGAAATATAAAAATAAACTTGCCGTTCCGAGCTTCAGACTACACTAAGTTAATAATTCATTCTTGGGGAAATGTATTAAATTTTTCAATAAAGTACCACAGACTCTTGTTGAATTACCTGTACATGAATTCAAAATTCACATTTAAAAAATCCTTATAAAGAAAAGATATTATAAAATAGATGATTATTTAAACGACAAGAGTGCATGGACTTATCCTGCTTAGCTCGCACTTACTACATGTCTTATAACTGTAATTCCTGTAAAAAAGGCTGACAAAGGTGACTGAGTTTGTTGCGCCGTTTCTTCTCATCACCAGCCAATATGTAGTCCCGAAGCGGTGGTAGGACTAAGCTATATTTTGGGACGTGTACGTAGGTCACACTATAAGTTTTGCGTAATTAAAAAAACAACATGTTTTATGCAAAATATTATGTTGCTTTTCAAAATACTCTCCTTTACATTTTAAACATATTTTCATGCGATCGAACCATTTTTTAAAACAGGAGGACCACAGATCTGAAGGCATGTTTTCTACGTGCTGATTGAACGCTATCACTGCCTCTTCGGAGTTGGTAAAAGTAAAACCTCTCATCAAATCATTGATTTTGGGGAAAATACAGAAATCACAGGGTGCTAGGGCGGGGCTATGCGCAGGATGGGTGACGAGTTGTACTTTTTCGGAAGCTAAAAATGACTTTGTTTTGTTGGCCGTGTGTAAAGAAGCGTTGTCATGATGTAGGAGAACGCGGCTTTTGGGTCGTCTTTCGCGAACTTTTTCTAACACCCTGGGTAAATAAATGGTAGAATATTATGGAATTGTAAAGATGAGACCCACCTGTGAAAAAAAAGCGATAATTTTTTTACTAACGTTTCTCGCCTGCCTCACTTTTGTTGGCCTGTTCTCATTTTCAAACACTCATTCACAAGATTGCTGTTTCATTTCGGGTTCAAAACAATAAATCCACGTTTCGTCTCCTGTGACAATGTCATAAACAGCATTAGATTGTCCGTGGTCGTACTTCAGTAGCATCTGTGAGCACCATTCCACGCGAGCTCGCTTCTGCTCCGCTGTCAGTTCATGAGGGATCCAACGACAGCAAAGTTTTCGAACTTTCTATTATTTGTGTAAAATTTTCTGAATTTGGCTCATACCAATCCCCAATAGTCCTCAAATTGTCTTATAGGTAATCCGCTGGTTTTCTTCAATTAGCCGCTTAACAGTAGCTACATTATTTTCGTTGACGGCAGTTGAAGGCCGCCCTTCACGAAATTCGTCATGTAAAGAAACTAGACCTCTTTCAAATTCAGCAAACCATCGCCTCACGGTGCTCAAACAAGGTGCTTCCCACCCAAAAGCATTTTGAAGACGAGCGGCACAGTCTTGCGGAGAGATCTTTTAAAATCATAAAAAATCATCGCTTTAAAACGACTTAATTCCATTTTTGTTGCGTACGTACTTTGATGTGTGATAAAAAACAATTGACAAATCATTTCCCGCCAATTGTTTTTTTATTACTAAGAAGGTTGCAACGTTTAAAAAAATATATCATTCGAAATTCAAATAGTTTGGATTAGCTAGAAGTGCAAAACTTTAAGTGTGCCCCATGTTTATGTGCCCGGAAGAGGGCCCACTTCCCAACTGCCAATAGGAGGCGTGTCGTAAGAGTTGATTAATTCCTGTAGCACGAGACGGGCAGCAGCGTCTATCTTTGTGGTGTTTTTGTGGGTAATCATATTTTAGTTTTAAGATTTACTTGCGGGTGTTTGTAAAACTCGGCAGTCTGTTTGCGAACATTAAATAGTTGGTTATGAAAACGTATTTCTTTCTTAATAAATATCCTGAAACAGGACATTTTGGCGACGAGGACTTATTTCACGCATGTGTAATCGAATTAGTGATAGTGTACAATATTCGGTATTGTTTCGCTGATAGAAATGGCATGTCATGGAAACACGATGTTTGGCGGCAGTCTCGCGTTCGATCACCATGTACAGGAGTGGAGCATATTTAAGAGTCGTTTCACTCAATATTGTGCGGCAAATGATATATCGAGTGAAAACGATAAGGCCGGAGTGAGACGACGGGCGATGTTGCTCACGGCGTTAATGGAGGATACCTACCGCATCGCAAGGAATTTAGCTTTCCCATCGGATCTAGAAAGTTTAGAATTCTCGAAACTGCTTGATATTTTGGACGAGCATTTCCGTTCAAAAAGGAGTTCTTTTGCCGAGCGTTACAAGTTTTATAAGGCAGAACAGCGACCAGGGGAAGAGCTAGCCGATTGGGCAGCGCGAGTGCGCAGTATGGCGCAGCACTGCGGGTTTAATGCGGAACTCGATACGGCGCTAAGAGATCGGTTCGTATTAGGATTAGAGAACGTCAAGGAGAAAGAAAAACTATTTGCTGAAAGTATTGAAACCCTGACGTTTAGCAAAGCGTTGGAGTTAGCACAAAATGTGCATTGCGCCAGGCTGGCGTTGCAGACAGCTCGCGCCGAGGCCGGCGCAGGCGTCGCGGCGCCCGCGCACGACGTGTTCGCGCTGCGGGGCCAGCCAGCCGCCGCCGTCGCGAGGGGCAGCGGACCGAGCGGCCGCGCCGGGCCGCCTGGCAGTGGCGCGGCAACGTATTCGTGGCAAAGTAAAAAATGCTGTGATGTGTGCGGATATAAAAATCATTCAAAAGATCAGTGCCGGTTCTCAGAATATACATGTCGAAAATGTAATAAAAAAGGACATTTACAGCGTATGTGCAAGATGAGTGGAAAAAATATTTTTTCCTTGGTTGTGGATGGGTGTGACGACGACGACATGATACGAGGTAATTTTCAATTATTTAATATCGAGTGCATTGACGGCGAACCTATGCGACAGATGGTCTCTGTAAGCGGTGTAGGTATAGTATGTGAAATAGATAGTGGCAGTGCCGTTTCCGTTTTACCGGCGGATGTATATAAAGCTTATTTTACAAGTACATCTGACCTGCAGTCGTGTAACGTCATGCTGAATTGTTATAATGGCAGTAAAATATTGCCGTTAGGATGTGTGTTATTACCAGTGACGTTTGAAGGTCGCACTAAACAATTAAAGTTTTTTGTTATAACAACACATGATAAACAACCAGCACTGTTAGGCCGGGATTTTATTAGTATTTTTTGTTTGCAGTTGAGTAGTACTAGCTGCAATAATTTAAAAGAAAATCTAGCAGATAATTTAATACAGAAATATTCATGTTTGTTTAACAATGAACTCGGTAAATTTAACAAGTATAAAATTAATTTGAGAATAAAACCTGATGCAGAGTTACGTTTTTTTAAACCACGCCCGGTGCCGTTAGCTTTGAAACCGAAGGTCGAAAAGGAATTACAGCGACTTCAGAGCTTAGGCATTTTAGAGAAGGTAGAACATTCTGAAGTTGCAACTCCTATTGTCCCTGTACTGCGCGCGGACGGAGAAATTAGAATATGTGGGGATTTCTCAGTTACTTTAAATAAAGTTTTATTAATGGACAATTACCCGATTCCCCGTATTGAAGATCTTTTTTCAAAATTGCATGGAGGGGTAGAATTTTCAAAATTGGACCTTTCTAGGGCCTACAATCAGCTGGAATTGGATGAATCCAAAAATTTTACTTGTATTAACACGCATAAAGGTCTTTTTCGTTTTAATCGTTTGGTGTTTGGTTTAGCAAATGCACCTTTTATTTTCCAACGTACAATGGAACAATTATTGGCTGATATTGAAGGAACTTGTATATTTATCGATGACATTTTAGTTACTGGCCCCACAAGAAAAATACATTTAGATAGGTTGAACAGGGTATTAGCGCGATTACAGGAAGCAGGTTTAAGATTAAAACGGGAAAAATGTGAGTTATTTAAAGAGTCAGTCGAGTATCTGGGATTTGTGATTGATAAGAACGGTTTGCACAAATCGAAAAGCAAAGTAGAAGCTATTGTAAACAGTAACTGTCCTAAAAACGTGACAGAATTAAAATCTTTTTTAGGGATGGTTAATTATTATAGATGTTTCGTACCGAACACATCCAGTGTTCTTAACCCATTGCATTCTTTGCTGAAAAAAGGGGTAACATGGACATGGGGTGATGAGCAACAAAAGGCGTTTGAAAAAATAAAAAATGAGTTATTATCCGAAAGGGTGTTGGCACACTACAATCCCGAGTGGCCGACGGTGGTGACCGCGGACGCGGGCCCCGCCGGGCTCGGCGCCGTGCTCGCGCAGCGCCAGCCGGGCGGCGCCGAGCGCGTCATAGCCTACGCCTCGCGCGCGCTCACTAAGTCTGAAGCTAATTATGCGCAAATACAAAAGGAAGCGGCATCCATAGTGTTTGCCATAAAGAAGTTTCATCATTATCTGTACGGCCGAACAGTACCTTTTACCTTAAGGACAGATCATAAACCCTTGTTATCCATTTTTGGGAACAAGAGAGGTATACCAGAAATGGCAGCCAATCGTCTGCAACGTTATGCTTTATTTTTATCAGCTTATAATTTTGATATTGAATACGTGAGAAGTGAAGATAATGTGGCAGATTTTTTATCGCGTTCAGTATCATTGTCTTATTCAGATAGTTGTAGTTTAGATTGTGAGAAATCATTGTTGTACGTACATTTTATTAATGATTCAATTTTAAAACCGATAACCGTAAAGGACGTAAAAGAAAAAACTAAAGTTGATGTTGTTTTAAAAAAAGTAAAATCATACATTGGGAATGGTTGGCCAAATAAAATATGGGATCAGGAACTAATACCTTATTTTAAATGTCGATTGGAATTATCTTTAGAGGACGACTGTATTATGCGGGGCCATAAAATAGTAATTCCGTCGGTATTTCGCGAGCAACTACTAGATGAATTACATAGTTCACATTTTGGGGTAGTTAGGACGAAAAATGAAGCAAGGGCCCGTATGTGGTGGCCAAGTATAGATAAACACATTGAACAGAAAATAGGCTCATGTAGTATATGTAACGGTTTACGGAGCGCCCCCGCCCGCGCGCCACTCGCGCCGTGGCCCTACCCCGCCAAGCCTTGGGAGCGTGTTCACCTAGATATGTTTTCAGTAGAAGGTAGACAATTTTTAGTTGCGGTTGATGCGCACTCAAAATGGGTAGAATGTTTTATGATGAGCACAACGGACAGTGGGGCTATTATAATTAAGCTGAGCGAAATGTTTAGTCGATTTGGTTTAGTGCGAACTTTAGTGACCGATAATGCTTCAAATTTTTGCTCACAACAGTTTGAGGAGTTTTGCTCTGTAAATGGTATACAACATTTAACTATTGCTCCATATCACCCAGCCTCAAATGGCCAGGCAGAAAATAGCGTAAAAACTATCAAAAAGGGTGTTAAAATAATTTTATCAGAAAGTAGAAGTCAATCTATATTAATAAAAAAATTAAATAAATATTTATTTGAATATAGGAATTCGATACACAGTACAACCGGTTTTTCGCCAGCTCAGTTGTTACTCGGTAGGACTTTGCGCTGCAGGTTAGATTTGCTGCGGGTCAGGGATTTGAGTCAAGACGGCACAAAAATAATAACATGTCAAACATCACACACATCCACGGCTAAAGAAAATGTTAATATGAAACAGACCTTACAGTGTAAAAGGTATGGAGGTACACGAAATATAAACTTTAAGAAAGGAGATATGGTCTTGATAAAACATTTTTACAAAAATGGCACAAAATATGAATGGAAGTTAGGCGAAATAAGCGATAAAATAGGACATAGAATGTTTGAAGTTTGGGTACCAGATATGAATTGTAAATTAAGAAAACATGTCGATCAGTTATTAATTTACAAAGGGGTCAAAACATCAACGGAATCGGACGACATAAGTGCATATGGAGATTTCACCGACCAGGATGTAACACAGAATCATTCAGTAGATACTTCTCAACCAGAATCGGATATGTCTTCAGAAGAACACAACGAGTCCCTAGATGAGGCTGAAAGCAATGAGTCATTTATGTCTATGCCTGAGGCAGAATTAGCACCGTCACATGTCGATTTCACAGTGCAGCAGCCAGACCTCGAATTAATACCTGGATCAGAACCAAGGGTAGAGGAAGAGATTAATGCCGGACAGTCATCAGTGCAACCGGTGGCACAAACGTTACCTACAGAGTCTGGGACGGAGTCTCAAGCCGAAACCATGAATGCACCTGTTGTCAAGGCAAATGTACCTGAAGCCCAAACTCGGAGTCCTCGCCCTCTTAGATTAGCTAGGCAGAAAAACATTAATTATAGAGTTTAAATATTTCTGTATATTTTTATATTTGTGGGGGAGGGATTTGTGGTGTTTTTGTGGGTAATCATATTTTAGTTTTAAGATTTACTTGCGGGTGTTTGTAAAACTCGGCAGTCTGTTTGCGAACATTAAATAGTTGGTTATGAAAACGTATTTCTTTCTTAATAAATATCCTGAAACAGGACAATCTTATAAAAAACTGCGCTCGCCAACCCGCTTGCCGAGCGTGGCGAGTATTGGCAATCCCCCCAGATGATAAGTCATTGGAGTAGGCCTTTGTTCAGCAGTGGACGTCTTACGGCTAAAATGATGATGATGATGTTTACATACATGTAGGTACTATACACTTACATTTTACGATAGGTTTTAAATTCGCGTCGCGCTTCCCCATTTTTATGACGAGGTGTTGGACGAAGTCCTTGAACTCTTCCAGCCATTGGGGACCAGGCGATTTGGGTGGTGCTGAAAGTGTTGAATTATTTGTCCAACATTGACTGATACGTGGGCGGCCGATGGGCAGTAGGTTCTTAAATAGAGGCCACGTACCGGCAAGCGCAGCGTAGGACGTCCCCCCACAAGGTGGACAGACGACCTCAAGTCGCAGGAAGACGCTGGATGCAGGCCGCTTCCAACCGGCCAATCTGAAAGTCAATGGGGGAAGCCTATGTTCAGCAGTTGACGTCCTATGGCTGAAATGATGATGATGATGACTGACATACTTAGTTTATGACATGATAATGATAAATAATTTATTTCCAAGAACATGGTAACACAAGATCTTAGAGCTATGCACAAGTATACAACATAATTCTGCCATTGGTTTCGGCGTAGAAATATTTAATATTACAAAATCTGCTATTAAATTGTACAATAATAAAATTGAGCATTGTGAAACTTATGTTTTTTTCAATAACAATTAAAAATCTAATAAAACAAAAATAAACTAACCTACAAACTAAAAACTTACCTACTCAAATAGCTAAACTAAACCTTGAAACTGAACTATACAACATTAACTTCTCACGAGTCGTCAAACAGTCAAAGATACAATATTTTATTTTTGTGTCCATAAATTCTTTAATAGAGTAAAAGCATTCCCGTAAAAGTAAATTATTTAACAAATATTTTAGTTTTTATCAAGGAAAATAATTTTACTTAAAACATTTGTTCACGTAAAAATATTTTTCTTGATAAACACATACATTGATGAAACGATACTGGCTTACTAACAGCTATAAACACTCGAAGAAATTCGCCAACATTATTATTTCCTCCGTAGCTCATTTGGAAGTGCAGTCGCCCCGATAGCTAAAGGTCGTGGGTTGGAATCCCACCAGAGGCAGTTGAAAAAATTTACATGTAGAAATGTTTTCCTACTTCCTTGTGCTATTCGAGGAATAAAATATAATAATAAATATTATTCCCCGAAAAGCACCTAAGGCTAACAGAAATACCGCAGGTGCTATTCGCTTAGGTGCTATTCAGACGAGTGCTATAACAAGAATACGTTCTGCGTTCTTTTTTTAAATGATACAACTAAACGAAGTAGCGGACTTCGTTTAGTTGTATCATTTAAAAAAAACTTGCCGATTTGAATTGATTTCTTGTAATTAAATTAAATTCTAAGCATTTTTTTGTTCGTAAACGATTTTTTTGTGCGTAGTCTTAATTACTTTTCCAACATAAAAGTAACCTAGGTTATTGCTCATAACATCAGCTAAGTACCTACCAGCGAAAGTCCCGTCAAAATTGATCAAGCCGTTTCGGAGATTAACCGGAACAAACAGAACGTACAAGTCCCTCAATCTGACTTCTTCCTTGAGATGCTTGATTTATAATTAAAACTGTTTTTCCTGTGAGTGCATCGAATTTATTGCATTGAAAGTCATACAAAAGAAAAAACCAAATGCTACCGCGATTCAATAGCGTACAACGCCATCTATTATAAAATATCCAAACCTAGGTACTAAATTCAAATCTTTCTAAACATCGTATTCCAAACATAAAATAAAGAGTTTTTGTTATAAGTACTCGTACTTAAAGTACCTACTGTAGTTAGTACTGTAAGTACCTACTTAAGATAAAAGCTGATTTGACATTACAAACAAACACTTCAATTTTATTTATTTTTTACAAAAAAGTGTTACACATGTCCGTGTATCACAACTTGTGATACGTGTACAGTCATTTAGTGTGATGTTATGAAATAAAGTCAGCCTAATTTGTTACTACTATCAAAATCTCGACACAACATAATAATTATTTATAAACCAGAGATACCTACACAGTAAAAAACGACCGCCTCAGGTGGGAATCGAACCCACATCTCACCACATGCTGGGCAAGTGCTTTTGTTTTTTTTTAGATATAACTAGCATGTACTTCCTGAAAACAAAATTTTAATCGTTGAGGCTGACTGACTGCTTCTGACTTAGGTAACTGATAAGTTTAATATTTGCAATAATATCTCTATCGGGTATTGACGGTAGTATACTATTTAGGTATATTTAGGTGCCGCGTGGGAACGGCCGCAAAGGATACACTTCTTCTTCTTCTTCTTCTTCTTCAGCATAAGTTTTTCGTCCGCTGTTGGACATTATGTCTCCTGAAGCTCTCTCCAGCTAGCTCTTGGTGCGGCGATTCTTGTCCAGGTCGGTCCTGCCGTCTTTGTAATATCGTCCGATCATCTTGCTGGAGGTCTGCCCACACTTTATCTTCCTGAGCGGGGTCTCCAGAATAACACCTTGTGGCTCCATCTTTCGTCGCCTTTACGACATACGTGGCCCGCCCATTGCCATCTCAGTCGTGGAATGAAGGATACACTTCTCCACCACCAAGTATCGGCAATCCCCTCCTAATGATGAACCACTGGGGGAGGCCTATGTTCAGCAGTTGACGTCCTATGGCTGACATGATGATGATGATACGTACTTATAGCCGCAACATTGATAACTTAAAGCGCTGGCTTCGACAGCAAGAACACTTTTCGACGCTTACGTCCTCGGTAGTTGAGATAATATCACATTATATGACTGTACACGTACCGCTAAGTCGTGATACTCGTACATAGATAAAAGATTCTGTAAAATTAAATAAAATTAAGGTCGGTTTTTGTAATGTTAAAATAACAGCTTTTAACTCAATTAAGTATACCTACAGGAAGTACTTATAACAATAAAAATCGTTTTTGTCATTTTGTTCCGACTTATCCAAACCGGAATAAACCGGTTATACTATTTAACAGAGAAAGACAGAGTAGGTAATCGTTTACTAATACCTGTTACGTCTGCTTGCTCGGGGTCGGGCTCAGGTTCGGGCTCCTGGTCGGGCTCCCCGCGCAGTATCGGCCTGCCTCCGTCGTTCCAACCTGAATTTTATTATAAGCATTTTTTTTCTGTGTATTTTACGCGTTTTCTTTTATTTGGATGATTAATATTTTATTAAAGTAGTACCTACAATGTTATGTCATGAAAAAATAAGAAAAAAATACACCCATACCCATTGTACAACTACATAATATGCAAAAACAGTTGATGAAATCGGTGTAGGTAATTTAATAAAAAAATGTTTTCACAATCACACCAATTGATCCAAACAAAGCAAACCTTTTACCTACTCTGGCGACTAGATAACGAATAGACATACTTAAATACGTTTACAAACATGCATGACTTATGGACAAATGTTCGTGCCCATCACACTAGAATTTGCCCCACAGCAGTAGGTAGGTATAGCAGATTGTATATTGTTTGGATTCACATATCCCAACTCATTATTGTATCTCAAAGGGGTTCTTCGTGTTGGATCTGTATCCCCACGAACGCCTTCCAAAAGGACCGGCCTTCGTGCCGTGATTTTCCGTAGGAAAGATACACATAATAATAATAAATAAATTTTAATTTATTGCCATAAGTAATTTACAGAGTAAATCTTAAATCTAGCGGCTTCTGCACTAAGCAAGCTTGTGATTTAGAAATGATTTGCCTTTTGGCGGATTTAACACTAAGATAGTCATGAAATCCAGCAAAAAGTGCCAGTGGGCGGGACCGATGGAGGCCACGTACCAGCAAGCGCAGCGTAGGACGTCCACCTACAAGGTACAACAGACGACCTGGTAACAGCAGCAAGAAGCCGCTGGATGCAGGCCGCTTCTAACCGGCCAATCTGGAAGTCACTGGGGGAGGTCTATATTCAGCAGTGGTCGTTCTATGGCTGAAATGATGTTGATGTGCAACCGATTAAAAAATAAATAATAGGTACTTACTGGATCTCAAGCTCGCCCATTCACCACCACTTGATTTTTGCAGAAGAGCCTAATAACATATATTTAATTTCATTCATAACATTTTTTTTTTTTGTAGCGATAAACTACATCTGATATATCATACATCTGATTTCTACCTATGTTGAGGAAAAAAATATGAGTAAAAATCGTCTTTTTACCCATATTGGGTAAATAACTAAATACTCTGTCTCCGATAGCTCATTTTCAGTCGTTAATTATAATTAACCTGTCAAATGTTATTGTATGCAAGTACAACAACTTTCTCTTCAACAATATAGTCACCACTTGAATAGAACTGTTTTTGTAAATATTTAATCATTAAAAAACATACTTACAAGAGACAATAACACTGCTTTCAAAATCATTTTTGAAATATCAAACTAAAAAGCCGCTATTTGCATTTTCAATTCGAAAAAACAATGTTTTGAGACTAATAGTTGCAATAAATCGATTAGCTCCATTCGATTCGTCATTCTTGTGTTTTTAATCAACTTTTCAAATTACAGATGAATAATTAACTTAGTGTTACGGATAACGCGTAATTATATTGTTGATTTAAAAAATAATGGTTTAAGTAATCATTAAATTGTTGTTTAGTATAAAAAATGTAATTGCAATTAGGGTGCTGCTTTAGTCAGTAATAACCGGTTCCACAACGAGCAGACGCAATGGGCAAAAATCAGTTTAAACATTTGCCAAAAAACTGAATTTGTATGGAGCCTGGCATACCTAAAGTTGAAAGTACCTAAAATTACTTTATTTTGTTGTACTGTAAACCTATGAAACTCATGTCAATCAAGAAAGAAAATAATAAACATCAAATAAGTGCCTACTCTTTGATAAAATTATTAAGTAAATAAAAATAAATATTAAGGAGGCGAATGTGTTTATCGTTACACGCAACTTTTTCTACACAAAATAATAGCAGCATATTAAAACTACTATAAAATCGAATCGATGGTATGCGCCTCCATGTGAGTTTAATATAATGTGTTGCCGTCTTCAGCATTTAACCCAAATCTTTATGTAAAACATAAATTAAAATTTTGACTAATTATGTAAATAAAAATAAATATTACGTGTGCACCCTAAAATGAAATTCTGATCAAAGTATATCATTTACGACATTTTGTCGAAGAATATTTGTTGTTTGTAATTATTTTCTCTATCGATTAACGTATGATTCATAGGTGTACACAAAAATAACATTTTCATTGGTTACTTGAAACTTGAGGTATGCCAATTAGGTTCGATGCCTTTTACATATAGAATGAAGTACATAAAGTCTTGATTCAAAACAGCTAAACATACATACAAACATACATACGCTTTAAAAAACGAAGTCGGGGAGGTAGTTGAAGTACAAAATTGCAGTAGGGCGCGTCTTTTTTGCCCGATTTGTGGCTCAGTTTATTGAGGTGAAAGAACTTCTTGCGTTCAATTTGCTGGTGCTTGTGCAACACATTTTGCAGACTTCTTTTTCACAGGTGTTGTTTGGTACTCCTAAATCCGAATAATTTAATTTTTGGCTTACGTTTATTAGTCTCCTCAACTTAAGCCCTGAAGTTTTAAGCCGTTCAGACTTCTTTAATTTCTCAATGTCATCCCTATATACTGTACTGATACTGTACTGCTTAGATACATTTTGCATCACATTTCTGCTGACTTTGCTAATTTTCAGCTTCTGTTCATCATATCATCATAAACAGCCTACGTTAGTCCACTGCTGGGCATAGGCCTCTCCCAATGCACGCCACTGAGCCCGTTCCTCGGCTATTCTTTTCCATCCTCCTTGCGTATATCGTCGCTGCTGTTGGAGGGCGCCCCACGCTGCGCTTGCCTAATCGCGGTTTCCACTCAAGGACACGTCTACCACATCGGTTATCGGTTCTACGGCCAATGTGACCAGCCTACTGCCACTTCAGTTTGCTTATTCTTTTAGCTATATCGATTACTTTAGTTTTCTGTCGGATAACCTCATTCCTGATTTTATCAGAGAGAGAAAGAGAAATCCCGATTGTAGCTCTTTCCATAGCTCGCTGAGCAACTTTAAATTGGTGTACTAGTCGCACCGTGAGTGTCCAAGTTATGGCTCCGTACGTCATGACAGGCAGTACGCACTAGTTGAAGACTTTTGTCTTCAGACTTTGTTTTGTCAGAAGTATCCCAAATGCTGCCCAGCCCAGCTGTATTCTCCTGCGGACTTCTCTCTCGAAGTTGTTTTTACTTAACTGCAATGTTTTCCCGAGGTAAACATACTCTTGAACAACCTCGAAAGCAGCCCCCTTAACAGCTACCAGTCCCGGAGTAACATGTTGACATAAACACATTGAATGTAAACTTTGTTTTACTTTGGTTTATCCGGAGACCAATGCGTTGGGAAGATTCAGCTAAGCCGTCTAGCTTGTGTTGTATGTCTTTAATCGTTTCGGCCATGATGACGATATCATCTGCGAATCGCAATTGTCAGATGTACTTGCCGTTGATATTAATGCCGTCTTTTTCAGTTTAGGGTCTTAAACATATCCTTCAGGGCATTTGTAAACAGTTTTGGGGAGATTACGTCCCTCTGTCTCACTCCGCGATGTAGGTGGATAGGTTTAGACTGCTGGTTCTGTACTTGTCATAGTTGCAGTATTATACAAACATCTCAACACTTGGATATATCGCCAATCGACTTGGCACCTTTATAGCGATTCTAAGACTGACCGCTTCTGCTGAGTATTAAGTTTTCCTTCGCTTGATGTGCTGTAGATTTCGTTCCGGCATTGTTTAATGAACGAAAGTTTATTTTGAATTTCCGGAGTTATTATCGTGGATGTTGATACTCTCTCGGGTTGCCTTCCCTGCGGTAGTGGGCTTCGGCTAGTCATGGAACTTCGGTTGAAGGGACTATACGTTGTTGAGTTAACTAATATTCAATATAGTAAACAATAAACTCCGAACAGTGTGTCGAATGACTGCATGACTAACATGCGCTGACACGGTTCGACAAAGATATAATATTGTGTAAATTATTAATTAATTGCAGATGGCACGTCCATGTCGTTCATCACAAGCACAAGCAAACACACATCACATTAATTACGCATTCTTCGTAACACTAAGAATTAATCTATCTGTTAAAACGATGATTAAAAACACAAGAATGACGAATCGAATGGAAATAATCGATTATTGCAACTGTCAGTCTCAAAGTATTGATTATTCGTATTGAAAATGAAACGGCGGTGTTTATTATGATATTTTAAATATGATTTTGGTAGCAGTATTATTGTCTCTAGTAAGTGTGTTTTTAATGATTAACTATTTGCAAAAACAGTTCAATTCAAGGGGTGACTATACTGTTGATAGAGAAAGTTGTTGTATGTATACTTGCGTGCAATAGAATTAGACAGATTAATTATAATTAACAACTGAAAATTTGCTATGTGAGAGTATTAACCCAATATGGGTAAAAATACGCTTTCTGCTCATATTTTATTTTAAACATAGGTATAAATCAGGTGTTTACCCATATAAAGTAAGTGATTACCCTTCGTCATCATCGCTACATGAAAATATTAATAATATAAGTAATGAAAATAAACATTTTCATGTTTTTAGGCTTTTCTGCAAAATGCAAGTGGTGGTGAATGGCCTAGATTTAGATCCAGTAAGTATTATTATTTTTTACTCGGTTTCACATCAACATCATTTCAGCCATAGGACGGTGACTGCTGAACATAGGCCTCCCCCAGTAACTTCCAGATTGGCCGGTTAGAAGCGGCCTGCATCCAGCGGCTTCCTGCTACCTTTACCAGGGCGTATGATTACCTTGTTGGTGGACGTCCTACGCTGCGCTTGCCGGTACGTGGCCTCCATCGGTCCCGCCCACTGCCACTTGGCTGCACAAAACTGTATTGCCGGATTTAATGTCTGTTTTAGTGTTAAATCCACCAAACTGTGGCTACTGTGGCAGCCGCCCACGCGCACCAGATACGCCGCGCACGCGCCTACTAATCGTGCTTTACGGCTTATTGGAGATATGCTTGCTCACGACTATGGCATTGACCTATATGCAGATAGTTTTGGGCAACTATGTTGCAAAGCCCTTATATTTTTGACATTTTATCTTTGACATCTTGTTAAGTTATTGAGAAGGAGTATGACAATTTTATTTATATTTTGATTTTATGTTACATTAATTTGACATCTGGCAATTTGTATTCTTTGGATTTTCAATAGTTTTTTGTCATTTTTCTGTTAACTTTTAATTGATTCCTACTTTTGTATTATTATCGTTTGACGTATTTCTTACTGTGTAATAATACTTGTAAACTAGCATGCTGGCGTCTTGGTTACTAACTGTAAGTCAGCATGTTATTTGTTGTAATAATAATAAAATAATAATAATAAAAGGCAAATAATTTGAATCATAACAATATGCAATCAGCTGTAGTTGGTACCTATCTATTGCTGTAGGGGCAAAATTTTGTGTGATGAGCACGAGCATTTATACATAATTCATTTAAGTTGAATGGTGTTAAGGTAATTAAGGTGTGATTATGCAAAATTCATGTACAATTTTTATTACCTAAGTAAGCAATGAGTATGGGTGATTTTTTTTCTATAATTGTTTTATGACATAACTACTGTTATAGGTTTAAGTACCTGGGACATTGGATTACCGAGTCACTAAAGGATGACCTAGATCTAGAAAGGGAGCGTAGGGCACTGTGCGTTAGGGTAAATATGCTTTCCCGCAGGTTTGGGCTTTGCACGAAACCTGTAAAAATTACGCTTTTTAAAGCATATTGCCACTCTCTATACACGTGCAGCCTGTGGACACATTACACCCAAGGAGCGTACCGGGCCCTACGCACTCAGTATAACAACGCATTCAGGGGGTTGATGGGGCTGCCGCGACACTGCAGCGCATCAGGAATGCTGGCGGCAGCCGAAGTCGATAGCCTCTCGGCTATCATTAGAAAGCGCATAGCGTCCCTGTTGAAGCAGGTGCGGGGCAGCACCGACAGCCTCCTGGAGACGGTCGCGGCGTGGCTGGACGTGGACAGTGCCATTATGCAGCACTGGACGCGCGTCCAGATCGCCAAAGAAACCAAAATAAATTATAATACGTTTTTGCACTAACATAGTTTTTATGAGTAATTTTATTGTTACTAACACTCTGGACCCTTGTTCCGAAATAAATGTTTTTTTTAAATATATTTTATTTATAGGTACTTTAATAAATAATTATCATCCAAATAAAAAAAATACGCATAAAATACACAGAAAATAATCAGAGAAGAATAGAAGTCGGTTATAAATGCTTAATAAATAAAATTCAGGTTGGAACGACGGAGGTGGGCCGATACTGCGCGAGGAGCCCGACCCCAAGCCCGACCCCGAGCCCAACCCCGAGCCCGACCCCGAGCAAAAAGACGTAACAGGTATTAGAAACAATAACCTACTCTGTATAACTCTGTTAAATAATATAACTGGTTTATTCCGGTTCGGATTAGCCGTAACAAACAGGCAAATGAGACAAAAAACATATTTTTTTGTTATAAGTACTTACTGTATAAATAATTGAGTTAAAAGCTGTTATTGTAACATTACATAAACACACTTCAATTTTATTTATTTTTACAGAATCTTTAATCTATGTCAGAGTATCACGACTTACGTGTACAGTCATTTAGTGTGATGTTATCACAGCGTTCACTAATCATGATTCGATAAATCAAGTCAGTCTAATTTGATTAGGAGAAAGAATTAGGTATAACGCTGTTATCAAGATCTACGACACAGCAGATACCTAATTCGTAAGAATTATCATATCATACAATTTTTGTTTAATGTTTGAGAATATTTGAAAATTTAAATATCCCAGTCGTTTGTACGCTTTCTTGCACACATTAATACGGAATATCATTTTTGACATCTACCTGAGCTCCATGATCTCGGGCTGATTCTTCCCTTCTCATTAGCTCGCCATTCACCCTGTACCTATAGTGGAGTGGCACCCTTACTCGAGTGAATTTTAGGTTAGGATAGAACATTGATAAAACTAAATGAAGTAGCGGGCAGGACGTATGTTATAGCACCCGTCTGAATAGCACCTGAGCGAATAGAACCAGCGGTATTCTCGTTAGCCCTAGGTGCTTTTCGGGGAATAATATTTATTATATTTTACTCCTCGAATAGCACCTTTCAAAAATATTGGTAGGTGTGCAATAGGGATACCACAGGTGCTATTCGCTCAGGTGCTATGCAGTCGGGTGCTATTCAGTCGGGTGCTATAACAGGAAAAAACCCAGATCTTTAGTAATCTAGGTGTGTCATGCGTAACAAATAATTAAACCCTTTCAGCACCACCTAAACCGCCTGCTCCCAAATGGTTGGAAGAATTCAAGGCTTTCACCAGGTTTCTTATTGAAAAATACGGGCTGGTCAGGATGGACTTGAGACCTGTCGTGAGATGTAAGTTTATATAATGTAAACAGGCTGTTACAAAACAAAAGAGCCAAATATTAAGGCGTGGTTCAGATTCAAATCTTGTTCATCAAAAGAAAAAATATAAAAAAAAAATTTTTTGTTTTTTTTACAATTTAAAGTATATATTTATTTTCAGACCTGGAATATGTGAATAAAGTGTTTATAAATGACATTATTGGTATGAGACGTTGAAATTATTTTTATAGTTCTTTCCAAGTGTAATTTACGTATTTAAATAACAAATCTAGATACCTAATCAGGTATGTAGTCCTCTTTATGGAGTTCCGTACCCAAAGGGTAAAAGCGGGACCCTATTACTAAGACTCCGCTGTCCGTCTGTCTGTCTGTCTGTCACCAGGCTGTATCTTATGAACCGTTATAGCTAGACAGTTGAAATTTTCACAGATGATGTCTTTCTGTTGCAGCTATAACAAAAAATTCTAAAAACAGAATAAAATAAATATTTAGGGAGGGTTTACTTAGAAAACAAAAAACAAGTGGGTACGACCACTCGTAGCAGAATTCACGGAATAAATTTTCAAAAATAGTGATTTTAGGTTTTCGAATGCGAATGTTGCGATTTCGGATTAGATTTCGCATGATTCAAAAAACCGTAATAGTAAGTACAGCGTCTCAGGTACGCTTTACTTACAAACTCACTCACTCACTCGCTCATGTCACAACTAGGTATCTAAACTTCGTACTTGCTCTTCGTTGCTAGCCAACTTCTTATGTCTAGCTGAACTCGTTCCTTGCTGTTAGCCGCGCCAGGAGAAGGTGAGACCGATGCATAATACATGTTTTGTGTTTGACAGTTGATGACGAAGGTAAGATCTTGTTATTACATATCTAAATACAAGGTTATTATTAAAACTGTTGCCTTTAAAGAGGCGAATATGTATATTAATACTATCAACATTTTCTATGAGGTCTACATCAAAATCGCGTTTTTTTGTTCTGTTTACAGTTAGTTTGTTAGCTCGACCACCTCGATGATAAATAATAAACTGGTGTTGTGACAGACTTGGGTCCTGAAATCTTATAATAATGGGACTTGAGTTCTTTTTTAAAATTCAAGTCAGACTCGAGTGCGAGTCCAGTTCAAGTCTTTGAGTCTTAAAAAAAGACTTGATTCATGTCTTCGAGAACTCATGACTGATTATTTTGCAATAAAACTTGAAACTTAGTCCTCCGATTCCTTAGCTGAAATCAAGTCAAACACATCATGGGCACACAATCAGTAAATCTGAATGTGTGGGTTTAATGATGATTTCCCTCACTGAAAAGGGAGTGGTAAATCCGTCCTTGGGAAAAACCCAGTAGGCGGGGTGGCTTTTAACCAGCGTCTCACGATTTTAAGCCAAGGTTCGTCAACACACGACTACTTGCTCAAAATAAAAATATAGTTACTAAATCTTTGACTCAAAGCATTGAAAAGATTCAAAGGACTTTATGAAAGAAAAAGACTCCAAGGACTTAAAGGACTGAATCATGACTCCTAAGACTGATATTCTTGAGTCATGTAAAATGAATCGGACTGCAGAGCCCAAGTCCTTTACAAAACTAGCACAGTGGTGAGATTTTAGTAAAAGTTAATAAATTGATGAGCAAATTCACACCGCCTTAGAAGCAACTGTTTTAAAATTAACTTTGTGTACCTATTTAGCTTACTAACTTATCACTATGGAACTTGTGAGAAATGGAACGTATCCACTTTCTCTCGCTTCCTCTTTCTCCCCTCTCTCTCTCTCTCGCTCGGTTGTAATAAAATGTAGTGTCATCGTGCTCTCACAATAAATTCCAATTAATTAATTTGGGGTTTCATTGAATATATAACAGAACTGAAACGTGGCCTCTCCCTATGGGCATCACAAGAAAGCTCAAGGTCGCACAGCGTGCTATAGAAAGGGTTATGCTCGGTGTTTCCTTGCGAGATCGAATCAGAAATGAGGATATCCGTAAACGAACAAGAGTCGCTGACATAGCCCAACGAATTAGCAAGCTGAAGTGGCAGTGGGTGGGGCACATACCACGTAGAAGTGACGGCCAATGGGGCAGAAAAGTTCTAGAATGGAGGCCACGTACCGGCAAGCGCAACGTAGGACGTCCACCCACATGAAGACGCTGGATGCAGGCCGCTTTCCACCAGCCAATCTGGAAGACAATAGGGGTGGCCTATGTTCTTTTTTACTTTTTTTCTGGTTCGTTATCATGAGACTTTTTTTTGCAATTGAAAGAGCATAAGTTGCTACAGTTTTTAAAAAATCATGAGTGCTTTGAACCGCTTTTTAAATTTTTAATTGGAGTTTACGAAAAATCTGTCGATTTCAAGGAAAGTAATTATTCTTGCATTGATATGAAATCAAATGCACTTCAAATTTGCAGATCAGTCTGAATTTTTTTTCTGAGAGAGTGCAATATCTCAGTAAGCACCTAAAATAAATAAAAAATAGAATTTTTCATTTTAAAAGTAAACAAAAAATTATTAAAACATGAAAAGTGGTGATATTTCTAAAATAAAATAAAAAAATCATATCTTGTAAGCGGCTGACAAGCGATTTTTTTCCTGGCGGGTACAAATAGGTCCCTAACCCGACTACCTAAAAAAATTTTATAGCCATCTGGTCTGGACCACCCTGTATGTTTCAGTTGAACATGATTGTCAATAGCAAAGATACGTAGATTCGATTCCCACCTAAGGCGATTGTTTCTTTCTCTATTATCTTAGATATATCCAACTTATCATTATACTTATAACATTTATTATTTTACTACAAAAAATATTTCAAACAGGTATTGTTATTGACTACGAAGCAATACCAGAAAATGATCCAGAATCTGAACCTGAACCAGAATCAGAACCAAAACCAGAACCAGAACCAGAACCAGAACCAGAATCAGAACCAGAACCAGAACCAGAACAATAATAATAAGGTAGTTTTATAATTAAGAATTCACAAACAGATTCAATTTAAACATTTAATTTGATAATTCAAATAACTATGTGTGTTGGAAGCAAAACCATATAAGTACTTAATTTTGAATAAATGTAAAAATTACGTCATAATATAGTTTTATTTTCAAACCCCCTATAAAATAAAGATGCAGATTAAATTTAAAATATGACTAAAGAATAGTCAATCAATTGATAATGTGTCACCATCAACGAGATGTGTCATATTTGACAACATTTCCAATTGTTTAAGTAATGATTATACTTAGTATATCCATGGTACCCACGGCATCCTTGGTGTGTAAATAAGATTACCTACACATGCAAAGTTTTAGATTGAAACGATTAGAATATAATTGACTGTGTGTGTGTAATTGTGTCATGTGAGGACGGCTGTAAAGATTACACTTCCCCACCGCCAACAGCATGCGTGTCGTGTGAGGCGACTAACTCCTGTAGCACGAGACGGGCAGCAGCGTCTGCGCGCAAAATCCTATAAAAAAACTGCGCTCGCCAACCCGCCTGCCAAGTGTGGCAAGTATTGGTAATCCCCCTAATGGTAGAAGTCATTGGGGGAGGCCTTTATTCAGCAGTAGACGTCCTGTGGCTGTAATGATGATGAAAATTGATTAATTGATTCCATTACGTAGAGTTACTAATCATCGTTCATCATCGTTATCAGACCTTGGAGTTGAAAGTCCGCTGCAGGACATAGACCTTACTTAAAGAACGCCACAGCGACTGGCATAGGGCCGATTGCATCTAGCAGTTGCCTGCAACCTTGACCAGGTCGCCAGTCCACCAGGTGGGACGCCGGCCTTTGCTTCGTCTTCCAGTTTGTGGTTGCCAATCGAAAACATTTTTTCTCCAGCAGTTATCAGCTCTGGAGCTTTTCCGTTGACACTTCAGCTTTGCAATCCAAAATGTCGGTGATGTTGGTTCTTCTATGGATCTCCTCTTTTCAGAGCTTCTTATGCGAGAGTAAAACTAATGTGTGTTAAAATATGATAAAATCAAATTAAAAAACTAGTATTCTCCTAACAGGTTGATAATAAGTTTTTAGGTATGGTCCTGAAAAAAGAACCCGTAATAATGACGACAATACATACGTGGTTCTCGGCTTCGCTGTAGGTTTTTTGCACTCATTATTAAATCTATCCAATGGTGGCAATAAAACATGCACAATTTCGTTTCCCAGCGGTGGGCTGACCGCGCGGGTTTCGTAGTCACTTTATTTTCGGATATTTCAAAGTAGATCTTTTCGTAACATACGATTATTAATAATAATAACGATTATGACGCTTCTTTATATTGTTAGATCTTACTCGTATTTCTTAAATTTGGCACCCCTGTTTGCAATGTACTTATCTCTGTATTTGAATCTCTTACCCTCCATGTAAAGTGCGAAGGTTTTTTTTTCTTGTCTATCCCATGGTATTTTGGTTCGGTTGGAAAAAATACACCTTGGTAAGTGTGGAATGTCGTTGGTTATGTAGGTCGTTCAAAAAGATTGTCGCTGTCAAAACCATTTATCGATTCAGGAATCCGTTTGATTAATATTATGCATACCGGACTTAGTGTCGCTATCTCTAAGGTCTTGGGTTCGATTCCCGGTCGGTCAATGTAGAAAAAAAAAACTTTTTTGTATTCTAGGTCTGGTGTTGTGGTACTATCGTTGTTTCTGATTTCTGTAACACGTGCTTAGGCTACTTATCATAGCATCGGAGCAATGTATGTGATGTGACATACTAATTGGAGCCGAAAGCATCAATCGAAACGATTTTAAAAAATTCTTTACATCAAATCCTATGAAACTACAAATTCGGATGACCACATCAGAGTCGGTGCGGGCGATGCAGTCAAATCGATGGATGCGCTCGCGCACTGACAGCTGCGTGGAGCAACCCACGTCATGCTACCGAGTACAATTTCTTTATTTTTATTAGGGTTCCGTAACACAAAAAGAAAAAAATGGAACCCTTATAGGATCACTTTGTTGTCCGTCTGTCTGTCTGTCCATATGTCTGTCAAGACCATAGACTTAATTAGAACTATGGTCCAGACCCTTTAATTTAGGGACGCGTAAAGGTATTAAAACCATGTAAATACTTAACTAATCAAGCGTACGTAAACGAGACACAATAGATATTCTGTTGTTATGCGGTTTCATGAGACCGCTTGGGTGTTAACGGGTTAAAACTGCTGGCACTTTAAGCTGTAAAAAAAAACAAATATCTTAGTTAACGTAAAAAAAGATCCCGCCGTTTATGCCGCAAAAAACGTATATTTTGACACTTTCAAGTTAATCAAAATGTATAGGGTCCTATCCGTTGACCTGGAACTATGTAATTTGGAAAGTAATATTGTCAAATACAAGTACAAGGAAAAATCTAAAAATTATAAGTATACTTATTTATAATTAAACTGCGACACACGATTCCTGAAATATTAATATGTACTTACAGTAAGTAAGCGAGTCCGATTCGCACTTGTCCGGTTTTAAAAATAAGAAGAGGGGCAAAATCAAAATATTATTTTAATAATTGAAAACTTTTTTAAGCTTTACCTTATAAAGATAATATTTTGATTGATTACCTGATTTCCAATGCTATTATTATAAAACTAACAATAAAAACTTCGTCAAGATCCATCACGATTGACTTAGCATGTAATCACAGTTGCAGTGGGACAGGTGTAAAGGAAATGAAATCGATTCTTTTAGTGCGGTTTGGTGTGCGTTCACATTAAGGCGAGTGTAGTCTCCAAATGTAAGCTAGCATGTAGTTCCAAAAGCCTACAACTTAAACCTAAGCTGTCAGAAAAATATTAAAAAAATATGCTATGAATTCCCAAAACCTACACATTTTGAGCATAGCATTTGTTTCTAGTACTCATACCTACTTCAGGAGAAAATAAATATTGAAATCATTAAAAAAAACATGATGCTGATGCTAACTCTCTTTCTACTTTTTAACCGCTTAAACGATTTAATTCGTTCAAACGTCGATTGATAGGCCAACTTGATAGCTATAAACTGAGCATAAGTTTTTTTAATTTTTGAAAAATTGCGTCGTAAGAGCCACGTTCCGTTGTACGCTGTTATGAACCTTATTTTAATAAATTTTCATGCGATATTCGTACTAACACGCGTCGAGTCGCTAATTTAGGGGCACTACTCGCCTTATAAAAAAATCTTATAAAAAACTGCGCTCGTCAACCCGCCTGCCAAGCGTGGCGAGTATTGGCAATCCCCCCCTCCCAATGATAGTCATTGGGGAAGGCCTATGTTCAGCAGTGGACGTCCTATGGCTGAAATGATGATGATGATGACTCGCTTTATAATACTTAAAGGCAATACGGAACCCTACACTATGCGTGGCGACAAGCACTTGGCCAGTTTTTTTGCCCATTATGTCTGCTCGTTGATAGGGAACCGGTTATTACTGATTGCAACAAAATCCTGTTTTCAGGTACATTTTTCATACTTAATAGCCATTTAATGATTACTAAAACTATTATTTTTACAAATCAACATTATAATTACGCATTCCCGTAACACTAAGAATTAATTCATCTGTAATTTGAAACGATGATTAAAAACACAAGAATGACGAATCGAATGGAACTAATCGATTATTGCAACTGTTAGTCTCAAAGCATTGATTATTCGGATTGAAAATGCAAGTGGCGGTTTATTAATTTGATATTCCAAAAAATGATTTTCGTAGCAGTATTATTGTCTCTGGTAAGTATTTTTTTTAATGATTAATAGTTTTATTTTAAGGGATGACTAAACTTTTGTTGAAAGAGAAAGTTATTCTATGTAAACTTGCGTTCAATAAAATTTGACAGGTTATAATAATTGAAAATTAGCTTGTCGTTTTCCCGTAATTTAAAAGTAGTAGCAATTCAGTTTCAGTCCGCTCCCAGTAACATTACAATCTAAAACGGTATTAAAAAATGCAATTATAGTTCGTAATGCGACTGAAAATGAAAGAAACGAAAAAAAATAATGTTTTGTTCTATTGTTGGTCTTTTTGGGATAATTTTGATTTATTTAAAAATTTACGAGAATTCCGTTTTAGATTGTTATGTTACTGAGAGTGGATCGACACTAGATTGCTACTACTGCTAAATTTCGGGAATTAGGCCTCAGATGTTTACCCATACAAAGTAATTACCCTATGTCGTCATCGCTACCTGAAAAAATTTATAATATAATGAAAATGAATCTGTTTTTAGGCTTTAACATTATTTTTTTATTTTTTTAGGGTCTTCTGCATAATGTGAGTGGTGGTGAAGGGCCTAGTTTTAGATCTAGTAAGTATTAATTATTTATTAATTTTACGACTTTTTAATTTATTGCACAAAACAAATGTATTGCCGGACTTAATTTAAATGTCTATTTTAGTATTAAATCCTGTTAAATCCGCTAAAAAGCAAATCATTTGAGTTTTAACAATATTCAGGGTGTACCGTAACTCAAGGATAACCTTGTAACCTTGTAACAGAGATACTCTATACATCATGTGAACAACTTTTGTTCTATGACTTTTAAAAATATGCATACTTATTTTTTTTGTTTTTCTTTGTTGGTGTTTTTGGGTGGTAGCATTTGCAGTATTTTGTTAGAGCAAACTTTTTACTGCGCTACCTCCCTTTTATAATGTAGTATACAGATTACTAGGTATTAATTTATTAGTTTTTGGCAATGATTGTTTTTTAGTTTTTATCTTTATAAATAAATAAATTGTTTTCACAATCACACCAATTATCTAACCAATTATCAAACTAAGCAAAGCTTGTTCTAAGGCGACTGGATAACGGATAAACATACTTAAATACTTTTATAAACATGCATGACTTAGGTACAAATGCTCATGCTCGTCACACAAACATTTGCCCCTTGCGGGATTCGAACCCGTAACCTCCGGATTTATAGTCCGGAGCGCGTCCACTACAACAGACGGTCATTTTGTGTTCATGTGTCTGTTTTGCAAAATGCAATTTCTATCTATCTATCTATGATGTAACAGAATATGTGGTTACAAGGTTATACTTGAGTTATGGATCAGTCTGTATATTTGTTGTACCTTCACCGATTAAATCAACTATTTTTGAACTCAGTCAAAGAAAGTTATGACATAACCCCGTTTATAGGTACTTAAAAAAAAAACGCGTAACCCAAAAAACCAAATAATTCAATTTCCGATCTTCTCCTTTTCGAAGTCGGTTAAAAATACTTATAAATATAATGCAGGTTGGAACGATGGAGGCAAGCCGATACTGCGCGGGGGCTTAGATAATGAGGACGAAACAGGTATTAGAAACTATACTCTGTACAACTCTGATCTATAATTCTTCTTCTGTCCTGTCAATGGCGACTCTAAACGGACTAGACCAAAACTTAGCAACTTCTAACAGGGGGTGTCACTCCGCAGTTTAGGTATATTCGGGCAGCGCGCCGCCCAAAGCGCACGTGGCTCGCTCGAAAATTTTTTTTTTGCTTTTGCAAATTGACCTGCAATGTTTTCTAGCCTAAACGTCAATATAATAATCCGTATAAAAGTTAGTTAGTTTACGGTTGTCTGAATAAAACGAATAGTGAATCAGAGCTAACATTTTGTTAAATTTCACACGATATTGAAATATTTATTCTTCTTTAATTCCATTTCTATAATAATTAATAATAGTTATAATAAAAATCTTTAATTAGTTATATTAGCACCAGAAACAATATTAAGAATAGGATAGGATAATGTTTACAAAGGAATACCTACACCCGTAGGAATCGAACACACGACATTGGATGGAATTTATATGTTTACAGAATCAACATTTGTAATGCTTAATCTACTTATTTTAATCGTAAAACTAATAAATCAACTCAGTACAAAAACTTCTCAAGTGACAACCCCGTGCCGTCGTTCGCAGCTCGGTCATAAAACTGGGGCGCGCAAAGAAAATTCACGGTTCGCGCGCGGTTATAAGTTTCAATTTTGCTTGCGGCGGGTAGCTCTGGCGAGTCTAGGTATATTTTTATACCTAAACCAGACTTTTGTTAGGAAGTGAATCTTCTGTACGGTAGTACTATTAGGTATTCTGTGCTTCTAAGTCGTTTTGTGTCGCTCTGTTTACCTAGGTCATCGCTCGTGCAGCTGTAGGAACACAAGGGCAGGAGAGTAGGTGAGCCATAGTTTGTGGGTGTGTAGCCTTACCACAGTCACACTCACTTTACTGTTATTATAATGCTGAAAAGTGCTAACCTCAGGAACTACGGGTTTGAATTGAAAAATTATTTATGTGTTCGGTATAGTCCCTTTATCGAAGAAGGTTTCAGGCTATATAACATTACAGGCTACATTATTGGCTACAGAAGAACTAAGCATATAACTCTTATCTGTAAATCGTGGCTATTGTTTAACTAAAATTAAGTCCTAAAAAAATATTATTCCATTTTTATTTTATAAGTAAGCTCTTGTTTACAAGTAAACTATTACTCACATTTGCAAGTCGTGGCAGCCTGTAACTGAATCTACACTTAGCTCATATTTTAAACTTGTTACTTGTTAATTGTATCATTGGTGTAAGATTTGTTGGTTGCTCCTATTAAATAAATAAATAAATTACGCTATGACCAATAGGAGCGGAGTATCAATGAAAATTGTTGCAAAAACTTGAGAAAATATTCCTTTTCAGAGCTTCCGTTGCGTGCGCTGCGTAAATGGTTAAAATTACGCAAATATTATGTTTGACGAAATTATTCTCCTTTAAAAGTTCTAAAAACTGTCTGTGACAGCATATAGCTATCTTTTCGAGTTGATGCACTATAACCTTTTTTATGGTAATCAAATTTGTTCTAAAATAATGCGTTGGCGCTAGCGTCGCTTTGTCTTTTGCTTTTAGAGCGAGGCATTGATGTGGTTTACTGTATTATGTTGAGCTGGGAAGTGACATGGGTCGATGATGAAGACTTTCAGTAACAGATCGAAATCCACGCGGGCGCAGCCGCGGGCGAAAGTTAGTAATTATAACCCCTAAAAAAAATCGACTGCCTCAGCTGGGAATTGAACCCACTCATCGCAATATACCGAGGTTTTCCAACTAAGCTTCTAAGTCCTAATTTGTATTCTCAAAATAGCTTCACCTATACACCTAACATGTTTGATTAACCTTTCCAATCAATCAATCAATCAATCAATCAATCAATCATTTATTTGCGTCAAATATGGTATACAAGGTCAAATTACAATACAAGAATCACATATTTGGGCTACATAAATTAGCATGCAAATGTCATGGTACAATAAAAGATGAAAAATAGTTAAAATGCCAAATAAATCTGATAATAACTGTTACAATGTCAAATCTGCTCATGTCCAAATTATTAATAATAACAGGCGAATTATATTATTATTATAAATTATACAAAAATTACTGAGTCAGTGTTGAAATGCCATAACCTAAATTCCTTTTTTTAATTTGAAAAAGTCCTGTAGACTATAGAAATTATGGTGGTTCAGCCAGCGGAACAAATGTCTTTTAAATACTGGAATTTTTTTTTTTTAATGTCATTAGGTATCAAAGTCTATTATTTTCTAGAAGTTGTCTTACATCATAAAAATTGTTTTGTAGCAGCCACTTGTAAAGTTTATTTTTAAACAAGTTAAAGTTTAGTTCTCTTATTTCCTTGGGAACCTTATTATAAATTTTTACACACATAGCGGGACAATTTTTGCTGTACTTCTGTGATCTTGGTACAGTGCTTAGTACTAGTCTGTCAGGATTCCTTTTAATTCTGGAGTTGACATCGCCCGCCCTCTTAAATAAATCAATATTTTTCTTTACAAAAATACATGTTTCGAGAATATATAATGATGGTAGTGGTAGTAAGCCAAGGACAACAAATAGTGGTTTACAAGATTCGCCGGGCGGGATTCCACATATAGCTCTCATGCATTTTTTTTGCGCGATAAAAGCTTTATTTTTATTTAGGCCATTGCCCCACATTATAAGGCCATAACGCAATATTGACTCGACGTATGCGCGGTATGTTGTTACTGCTGTTTCCCTGTTAGTAACATTTTTTACTTTATGGAGAGCATATGTAAATTGATTGATCCTTTTGCATAGATTATCAATATGTTCTTGCCAATTCAAATTTTGATCTATAACAACCCCCAGGAATTTCGTTTGCGCCACTTCACTTATTTTGTCAATGTTTAGTTTAAAATTGTATTTTTGATGTTTGCATTTATTAAATTGAATGAAATTGGATTTGTTTAGATTAATTCTTAAATTATTTTCATGTAGCCATTTTATAATTTTGTCAACAGTATCATTAATTGCTATTTCGTGATCAGGTATTGAGTATTTTTTCTTATCAGATGTCACAACTATAGATATATCATCTGCAAATAAGATACATTTGTAATTAACAGCTTTCATTATGTCATTTAAATACAGTATGAATAATATTGGACCCAGAACACTTCCTTGAGGAACGCCGCTTTTGTTATGTATAACGCTAGACGAGTATGAAATCAACTCGTTTCCAGTTATTCTATTTATAGTAACATATTGGCGGCGATTAGTTAGATATGATTCTATCCACTGTAGTGCAGGTCCTCTAATTCCGATTGAATCTAGCTTTTTTAATAATAAGTCATGTGAGACAAAATCAAAAGCTTTTGAAAGATCAAAAAACAATGTGCTAGTTAGAAAATTGTTATTAAGATTCGTCAATATTGTATTGATAAGTGTAAATACAGCCATTGTAGTCGATTTGTTTGCTTGAAAGCCGAATTGTTCGTTGTCAATTATATTAAATTTATTACAGAAGTCAATTATTCGCAAATACATACATTTTTCGAATATCTTTGAGAGAATGGGTATAAGCGTTATTGGACGATAATTGTTTACATCGTCTCTATCACCTTTTTTATATATAGGTTTAACGACAGATAGTTTAAGTAACTCAGGAAAAGTTCCCGATGCGAACGATAAGTTAATCAGGTACGTTAAGATGGGAACCAGTTCGCATACACAATGTTTGATTATTTTCGTACTAATACCGTCATATCCTTCAGAGGTAGTATTATTTAAAGACATAATTACCTTTTTTGTTTCATCTTCTGATGTTGGTCTGAGAAACATTGTGTTAGAACTTATTGTATACTGCGTGCTATTAACAGTCAAGTTACTTGTGTTAGTCATTTCTATAAAGTATTTATTGAAAGCAGAAGCTATGTCAGAGGGGCTCGTCAAGTGTTCATTATTTATTTTAAGATCTGTTATATTGTCATGAGGTTTTGGTGAGCATGTTTCGTTCTTAATAACAGTCCATGTTGCTTTACATTTGTTTTTGCTCTGACGGATAAATTTAATGTTTTGTTTTTTTTTGGATTTTTTTATGCATCTATTTAGTATGTAAGAGTATTTTTTATATGTATTTTTGTTCAAGAGTGTTTTATCCCTGTAGTACCGGAAGCGTAAAGTTCTTTTTGTTTTGCAACTATGTTTTAGGCCTTTGGTAACCCAGTTTTGCCTGTTTTTGCTTATTGTCGATATGCGTATTTTTTTAGTAGGAAAACAGAGCTTATTTAGCAGGCATAAAGTTTCGTGAAAACTATCGAATGCCTTGTTTAAGTTCGTTACTGAGTAGATTTCAGACCAAGATAAAGCACTAAGACACTCTTGAAATTTTATGATGTTTTCGCAAGCATAATCCTTTTTATATATCACATACGAGCTCGGGCCAGACTTGTTTTGGATTACTGAAAAGGTTAATATTTGAGCGGTGTCATGATCCGACAAATATAACGGAAGCACGGTAGCTTTAGCATCTTTAATGTTACTCAATATATGGTCGATGCAACTATCCTTGCGTGTCGGTACGTTTATATGGCATTGCAAATTATGATTATAGCACGAGTCCTGTAAATAATCCGTAATACGTCCTTTTTTTAGGGTGTTGATATTGAGATCGCCAGCAACGACAATTTTAGTAGACGGTTTATATTTTTTCGATAAATCAAACAGGAGCCGATTCAGTTTGTCAAGATATTTGGGTCTGATGTGGGCGTCCTATACCTATAGACAAAGTACTATTAGTCTGTGTACGGGAAGCTCAATTCCACATACTTCAAATGTCTTTTCGGATGCATATTGTTTTAAGTATTTTAATTCCCTATATATCATGTTTCGTTTGACTAAGATACACGTACCTCCTCGTTTTTTTTCCCTGCAAAAAGTAGTAGCTAATTCAAATTCAAAAATATTTAGATATTTATCATTGCCAAGACGTAGAAAAGTTTCCGATAAACATATCACGTCTGGATCATTATCGGCAATTTTAAGCTCTTGTAGAGTTAGCTCTAATATTTCCAGTTTAGACAATATACTTGCGATGTTTTGATGCATGATTTTGAAAGTGTTAGTAGAGTTGTTTGTTTTATTCGCGAAAAAGCTGTCTTTTATTTGTTTTCTGAAAGAAGTCAGGTAAAGTCGTTTGTTTTGATAAGATAGAGCAATTACCACTAGGTTTATGAGAGACAGCTCCCCCCGGTTGTTGTTTCTTAAAGTAGTAAGGGATCGTGCCTTTTTTACAGAGATTCAGGTTTATGGAAGGTACATTAGATTTAGTCAGCAATGGTTTACTACGCACTATAATTTTTTTAATTTCCTTAGCATTCAAGTATTTATTTTCATAGTCAATACAATCAATCCTATAATTAATTAAATAACAAATTTTTGTCAGGTTAACATGTTTACAGTCCAGGAAATGGCAATTTTTATATTGGTCACAAGTATCTTTGATTTTCTTATTTAACTCTAGTACATTAATATATTTATTATTCCGAACATTAAGTATAATAACACTATTATTATTAAACCTTTTTATAGTTTCTCGTAACTGTGTTAATATAATTTCGGTATCGTAGTCATTCTCACCAACACATATTATTATTTAACGTTAGCGTTCAATTGAAGGCATTGGCAGTTCCTTAGGACGTCCGAGGCTAGTGCGTCCGGCTTCGTTTGTGCTGTAATTACATATTTCTCATACGATGTATCAAATGTACCAAACATCCTGTATATAATTAAGAACATTTTTTTGAAAAAAACTATGTTTTCTTTAAACTAAACTGTATAGGTACAGACAACAGCACGTCAACCTACAACAAAACGTCAAATTTTCTCAATTAATATTGATCTCTAATTTGTGGTTTTAACAACGCTATGTTGTGTCTCATTAGAAAGTTTATATATAGTCTTCCTATTCCGATCACTGTTAATAACACTGGTTTTTTAAGTTTAAAATCAATTCAATGACCTTTTACTTTTTGGGTAGGTTGACTTGCCGTTGTCTGTACATTTGCCGTCCGTGTTGTTGTTAAGAAAAGTTTCGTACACAAACAAAATTAAGTTATTAATTAAAGTACCTAGTTTCTTGTTCAAAGTTGTTATCATGAATAATATAACAAACCCTTAAGTATTTTACACTAATAAAAAATCATCCTAAGAATTATCTACTGCAACAAATATTCATGATCTCAAGAAAAAAAAACATTTTTTTTACCTTGATCTAAAAATAATCTGGAGTAGAAAGCCTTCAACTAAAGTACCTAGTTTCTTGTTCAAAGTTTTTATCATGAATAATAACAAATCCTTAAGTATTTTGCACTAATAAGAAGAAAAAGAATTATCTACTGCAAACTACAAATATTCATGATCTCAAGAAAAAAAAACATTTTTTTTACCTTGATCTAAAAATAATCTGGAGTAGAAAGCCTTAAACTATACCTTAAAAATTGTTGTTCAAATCATATTCATGACAGCTTGTGCTCTACAAAACTACAATGTTTAAAGAATTTTTACAAAAAAAGCCAATAAAAAACTGTTTTATTAAATAAATAAAAAACGCTGTTTCCGCCCGGGATCGAACCGGGGACCTTGTGCGTGTGAAGCACACGTGATAACCGCTACACTACGGAAACTTAAACGTTAAAGACGAAATTATCGATAGTAAATTTGCTGCTATGATTCACAGAGACAAACTGCTAAGAAGCGACACTGTAACGTAAATACTGATAAAGATATTCCGTAGTAAGTATGCATGACATTATTTGATGCATCACTTGCTACATACACAGTATCTACAAGCCAAAAAATGGTATGTAAAACTAACTATTGTCGCTGAATTTAGACTTTGTTGCACAGATTTAAAAAAACATACAAAAGGTGAATAAAATGCCATGAGGCATTCTTTACCAGTCAACCATTAGGCTAAACAGAGTTGTTTTGTGAGCAGTGCGATATAGGCGATAAAATCCAAATAAAATATATGTGTGAATTTTTTTTAAAGCTTCGTACATACAGTTATTATTATAACGATAATACATGAACTAAATACTATCATGTTTTGTTTCTATAAATGTTGTGTACTCCTATAATTGGCAAACATACTTAATCTAAGACTTTTCGATTTGTATTGTGATTGTTTTATGTGTCTCGCTGTTAGTGTACCTTATAATAAAATAAAATAAATCATACATAGATCACATAGGCAAAATACATACATAAATAAATATGACGATGATCGTGAGACTACAATACCTAACGGTTCAAGTTTAAGATTTAAAATGAAGATAATGAGCGCGGGCAAGTTTCTAAAAAGAGTATTGACAGAGGGTTTGTTTGATATTTTCTATATATTTTAACCATACGAAAGGGCACACGGGGCTTGTGCCCAGGGCCCCTGGCCTCACGGGGGCCCCAAACACTAAAACACGTTTGTAAACTATATAACACTTTTAACTGAAACAAAAGAAAAGAGAGTTGAAGCCTAGAAAAACGAAGAAAAAATTTAAAACAATACTGCTAACGGAGTATGAAATAGTTTTTTGGAAGTCATGAATTCAAACCAACAGTATTTCATTTTTAGTTTGGGGCCCCCAAATTCTTGTGTGCCACAGGGCCCCGGGATATGTTAAGACGGCCCTGGTTATACTTATTACATTTTGTCGACCTACCTATTTATAACACCTGTGTAACATTATAGAATGCAATAAATATATTGAATTGAATTGACCCTGCCTGCAATGCAGAGTAGTAATAGTATTTATAGCATGTAAAAGAGCTCAATTAAGACTTATTTGCGAAAATAAATTGGCTTTAATGATGATGATGAGAGTTAAGATTAGCCCACAAAGCATACCTACTGGTATAATTATTGGAATAAGCTATGGCTGTCAACTATGACTGACTTGCTTGCTTAAGCAGCAAGCAACTTGGTCAGTGCGGCGCTTCGAAGACTATTATGATATAAAAAATACGGACATATGAAAGAACAGAACCTAGATTAGAAAGAAAATTATTTACATAAAGATATTGTCATAATCATTATCATATCAGCCATAGGACGTCCACTGCTGAACATAGGCCTCCCCCAGTCCTTTCTAAATTATCTGGTTAGAAGCGGCCTGTATCCAGCGGCTTCCTGCAACCTGCAGGAACCTGTAGGTCGTCTGTCGAAGATCGAATCAGAAATGCGAAGATTCGTAAACGAACAAAAGTCGCTGACATAGCCCAACGAATTAGCAAGCTGAAGTGGCAGTAGGCGGGGCACATAGCACGTAAGACTGACGGCCGATGGGGTAGATAGATTCTGGAATGGAGGCTACGTACCTAGCTAGATAGTGCGTCCACTCAAAAGAAATTATGTAATGTTTTTTTTTGCAGAAAATGTCCCGGCCGAAGTCTCGAATTGGGTAGATGTCCTACGGTCCGGCATAAAAAGTATTGTCCAGCAGTATGGGTCTGATACAGCTAAGCCACACATAAAAAAACTTGTAGACGGTATGTAAAAAATTTGTTTACCTAACCCAAAGTCTAAAACCACAGAATAAATAATAGTTAAGCTATACTGAAGTTAAACTTCATATGATGCGCGATACTTAGGCAGACTTAGGCACTCCATATCTTAACCTACTTACTTTTGCTCAAACTGATTTTATGGTACATTTATTTCATTTTAGGTAAGTCTTAGCTCGCCTTATTAATTCTTGTTAATGTAAATCAACTATATTAAAAAGTGTGGCACTTCACAATATCGTTTAGATGATAATATAAAACTTGAAAAGGATCTGTGGCAATAAATTATTTTAGGGTTCTGTACCTCAAAAGTTAAAAAAGAACCCATAAAGAATTTCGTTGTCCGTCTGTCTGTCCGTCTGTCTGTGTGTATGTCTATCTGTCAAGACCCTTTTTACCAAAAACTCGTGGAGGTATCAAGTTGAAATAAATGCCTATCAAATACTCAGGACGGCAATTCCATGAAGTTAATTTAAACTAACGCAATCAAAAAATACGGCTGTTTGTATCGCGTTTTTAATACTGGAAGTCGCAAAAAATCAAAACCGAAGGAGACCAAGTGAAGAAATAAGTCTGAAAACTGTAAAGTAATAATTAAAGCCTCCGCGCTCCTCTTACCCGCGGTAGACCGGAAAATCATTGGAAAACAATTGAGAACATTTTTTGTGGCACGCGAAGGGATATTAACACAACACAAAAATAATAATTAACAAACATGGAAAAAGCGGTCTACGAGACTTTTTCAAGTGTTATATTTTCTTACATACATACATGTTACCTACAATTAGCATGTATTTGCAAAAACAAAATGTTTTAATGATTTAGTTAAATTTTTGCACAGCATTTGCAAATTAAAAACATAAAAAATAACAAAGGTTTGCACTTTAATTATTGCCTCGTGGATATACTCCTATTTTAATGTTCAAACTCAAATGTTCTTTGAGCAATTTGTTCTGGACTGTGTGGGTTAACTGGCAAAATTTTAAAAAAACAACAAATCAAAACGATATGTCACTTTGAGATTGACAGTTATTTGTCAAATTCATAATCTTGAGATAGTACATAATCTTAGTTTAGGTTAGTGTATTTTTATTACGATTTCAGAAACTGAGAAAAAAAACAATGTTCTTTTGCACGTTGAAGGTAAAACAGGTGATACAATACTTTAAATTAAAATAAGTTAATTTAAAAAGTTGATTTAAGTTTATTGTTATTTTTATTTTACCTTAATAATTTAAAAGTCAACCTTTATAACTCTTTTTTGTTTTCAAAAAGTCCAGTTAGCGTAATAGCGCGGTGATTGGTATAAAACGCAAAAGGTCCCGGGTTCGATTCCCAGTTTTTTAAATATAATCGACACGGATCTAAGTGTGCTGATTATTTATGGTCTGTGTCGGTCAATACACGAATATCCATACAGGGTGATTAGTAATACTAGATATTCAGTCCTGCCAGAAGGTATAAAGGATGACTGGTGAAAGGTGCCCCTTAAGGTAAACTGCTCTTACTCAGGGACCAAAGTCGCAACACGAAAAAAAACCGGCCAAGTGCGAGTCAGACTCGCGCACCGAGGGTTCCGTACAAACCTGTAGGTTCCGTACAAACTACCTATATAAGTAAAAGTTGACCCATCACGACAATCGAGTCATAGTTATGGTATTTTTATTGCAAAATGAAATCCATATCATTACGAAAGGTAAATTGCGGTTTACGATTTATGACGTATTAAAAAAAACTACTTACTAGATCTCGTTCAAACCAATTTTCGGTGGAAGTTTGCATTGTAATTTACATCATATATATTTTTTTAGTTTTATCATTCTCCTATTTTAGAAGTTACAGGGGGAGGGACACACATTTTACTACTTTGGAAGTGTCTCTCGCGCAAAGTATTCAGTTTAGGAAAAAATGATATTAGAAACCTCAATATCATTTTTAAAGACCTATCCATACATACCACACTCGTATGGGTTTTAGTTCTAAGTATGGAAAACCCCCAGAATTTACTGTTTTTTTTTTCTATTTTTTGTATGAAAATCTTAATGCGGTTTACTAAATACATCTATGTAGTGACATCTATCTCACCACATACGAACTAATCTGACGTATCCTACATCGCGATATTAAAGTTATCCGAGCGATTGAACTTAAATACAAGAACCCGACAACAACCGTCGGGCACTTGCCCACCAGACACAACACCCGTCTGGTCGGAGGATCCTCCCTTTTCAATGGTGGATGAGGAACTCAACATCCTGTTCCTAACTTCCCCAAACTAGTGACCCCGAGCATGAACGTCAGCGCAGCCTTCGCAAAGCTACGTCATCGTGACGTCATCATCACTTCCTCAAGCTTTCGAGCAGCGAGACATACAGCCAGCCAGCATCTACGGCTACTACGAGTATCCTGACCACCAGCATGCAGCGGACGCGCATTCCTGGTCTTCACCCAGAGCTTTCTCAGCGGCCTTGGCACAGCACACTGCACTTCGGCCGGTCAGCAAGCAGAGATGCACTTCTCTCCTGGTCGACGCAGCAGCCAGCCACTACGCAGCACTGCACTACTCCGACTCACTGGAGCATTTGCAGCATCACCCCGACTTACTGGGGCATCACCGCAGACAGTTCCGACTAACCGTGAACTATGCGGCATCTGGTTCCGACTCACTGGAACATTCCACTGGCCCAGCAAGCATCACAAGATGTATGGACGACTCAACCTGCTATCGACCTCCGGTCTCGGAGGGGAGTGATGTAGCGACATCTATTGCGCAACATACGAACTAATCTTACGTATCCTACATCGCGATATTAAAGTTATCCGAGCGATTAAACTTAAATACAAGAACCCGACAACAACCGTCGGGCACTTGCCCACCAGACACAAAACCCCTCTGGTCGGAGAATCCTCCCTTTTCAATGGTGGATGAGGAACAGGGAACAGGGTGTTGACCCTGTTCCTTTCACCCCCAAAATCTACTTACCAAGTTTGTACAGTAAAGTTCTTATAGTTTCGGAAAAAAGTGGCTGTGATATACGGACGAACAGACAGACATGACGAATCCATAAGGGTTACCTTTTTTTTGCCATTTGGTTACGGAACCCTAAAACTGATGAACATTATAATCGAGATAAATGACTATTTTATATGGAGAGGTGACCTTTTTTTTCGATTTTGATATGAGTACCTAATAGTTATTTATTTTATAATTACTAGAATATCATTATTAAATCGTTTCCCTAGACTTACTACTCACTCATCCTATATATTCTATTCGATACATTCCTCTCAAATAGTAATTGAAGAGCAAAAATAAAATTACTTTTCTTATGGCCGATTTTTCATTAGCCAGATAAAAGGCATCGAACCTAATTGACATACCTCAAGTTGCAAGTAACCTTAAATAACGTTATTTTGGTGTACACCTCTGAAACATAAGTAAATCGATAGATAAAGTAATTACAAACAACAAATACTCTTTGATAAAATGTCGTATATGATATACTTTGTTCAGAATTTCAAGGTGAACATGTAATATTTAATTTTATTTACATAATCAAATAATATTCTGAACAAAGTATATAATTTACGACATTTTCTAAAAGAGTATTTGTTGTTTGTTATCATTTTCTTTTTCGGTTACCGTATGTTTCATAGGTGTACACCAAAGTAACGTTATTTAAGGTTACTTGCAACTTGAGGTATGCCAGGCTCCATACAAAAAAACTTCAGTCTTTTTGTTTGAAGAATAAAATTGACAGTTCGGCACATTTTCTATACGAATATTGTCAACATGTCAAACATATTCGACGTATATAAGTTGACCTATTAAAAAATCGGCCTATAAACCAACATCAAAATGTTAAGATTAAAACCCCTTTCTATACAAATCTTACACAGTTGATCTAGTATTTAGTATGTGGCACTGTATTCGGAATGAGGAGATTCGTAAACGAACAAAAGTAACTGAAATAGCCCAACGGATTAGCAAGCTGAAGTGGCAGTGGGCGGGGTACATAGAACGTATAATTGACGGCCGACGGGGCAGAAAGGTTCTGGAATGGAGGCCACGTACCGGCAAGCGCAGCGTAGGACGTCCACCTACAAAGTGGACAGACGACCTGGTAAAGGTTGCAGGAAGCCGCTGGTTGCAGGCCGCTTCCAACCGGCCAATCTGGAAGTCACTGGGGGAGGCCTATGTTCAGCAGTGGACGTCCTATGGCTGAAATGATGATGATGATGATGATTGTATTCGGAATGCCGAGAATGGTTTATTAAGAAAAAAATTGCATTTTTGCTCCTTCACCTTATGAGAAGAATGTATGTATATATCGATTACCAATCACCCTGTATTTATTTATTATTCGTTATTTATTATAGTTGATCACGATGGTATGTATGAGTAGGTGTTTATGTCGTCTTTATATTGTATGATTTGTCATACAGGGTGTTGTTATGAACAGTAACCAAAAGACTTCGATCTTTTTTGTATGAAGCCTGGTATACCTCAAGTTGCAAGAAACTTAGATAACGTTATTTTGGTGTACACCTATGAAACATACGTTATTCGAAAGAAAAAATAATTTTAAACTACAAATACTTTTTAACAAAATGTCGTAAATAATTTACGACATTTTGTCAAAGAGTATTTGTTGTTTGTAATTATTTTCTCTATCGATTAACGTATATTTCGTAGGTGTACCACCGGTTTTTTTACAACTTTAGTTCAGACTAATATCCAAATGGCTGGACCCACAGGACTCTCACTAGCAAATAGCTGACCTTATAAGGAATAACTGTAGATACTTTAAAAAAAAAAAAACCATGAATATTTAAACACAGTCCGATTAAAATAAGTAAGTCTTGAATTGATTAAAGAGCAAGCGAACGAACTCGCAGGCAACAGCTAGTTTTATCTAAAGGGTCTTTCAAATAGAGCGGGTCGATGTTAATAATTTGTGGCGGCCATTTTGTTTTGGCGGCATCTGTCAAATCTGTTTTTTCTTATTCAGTCACTGATGCCAAATCACCATGGCAAGTTACACGGTTAAGCAGCATGTGCAAATGATACAACTTTATTATCAAAATGAGTGTTCGTTAGTGCAAACGTTGCGCGCATTGCGCCCATTTTACGGCAGACGCGGTGGCTCTTCAAAGTCTACTCTCCAACGATTGGTGACCAAATTTGAGACGACCGGTTCGGTAAACAACCAACCAACACCTTTACGTTAAAGGAACGCCAGATTGGCCGAGAACATCGTCGCTGTACGTGAGAGTATTCAGAAGACTCTGAGGCAGTCGATTTCTCGCCGTGCACAAGTACTCGGCCTTTCGCAGACTTCAACTTGGTGAATTTTGCGTCGGGACTTGGGCCTGCATCCGTACAAGATCCAACTGACCCAAGAGCTCAAAGTTAATGACGTGTGTTCGCTGAATGGGCTTCGGAACGCTTGAAAGAGGACCCCGATTTTGGCCGAAAAATTATCTTTAGCGACGAGGCACATTTTTGGACGAATGGTTTTGTTAATAAGTAAAATTGCCGTATATGGGATGACCACAACCCCCATAAGGTTCACCAGGTGGCAATGCATCCACATAAAGTTACTATTTGGTGCGGATTTTGGTCTGGCGGCGTCATTGGTCCGTACTTCTTCGAAAACGACGTTGGCGAGGCCATCACCGTCAACGGCGAGCGCTACAAATCAATGATAAACAATTTCTTTTGGATTGAATTGAACAATAATATGGACGTGAACGACATGTGATTCCAGCAAGATGGTGCTACTTACCACACAGCCAGTGACACAATGGACATTCTGCATGAACGGTTTGAGGGTACGGTTATCTCTCGCAGAGGTGACTTGAATTGGCCACCAAGATCGTGTGATTTGACTCCGCTAGACTTTTTCTTGTGGGGTTTTCTGAAGTCGCAGGTCTATGCCAATAAGCCACAATCGACCGTTGCCCTGAAAGCCAACATAACGCCGGCCATCGCTCAGATTCAGCCGGATCTATGCAGCAGAGTCATTAAAAATTGGACCTCTCGGATTCGTGTCACCACCATACGGCGCCGCGGCGGAGATTTGAACGATGTCATATTCCATCCATAATGGCATAAATGGGCCTTTCAAATAAAAAATAAATTTCGTTAATATCGCACACACATCTTGTTTTATTCAATTTTAACATCGACCCGTCCTTGTTGAAAGACCCTTTATACTCGTATTAACAACAAATTTAACTTTATAACTACAATCAGTTGACTTTCTTATTATTTTATTAAAATAAAATTTTTCAGGTAAATCAAGAGTGGATTTCAAGAAATCATTGCGGTTAGCGACCCGTCGTAAGTAATTTTCTTAACGCTGTAAAAAATCGCGCTCGTTTCGCTCGCAAGATAAGTTTTATACAAGACGTAACAAAAACCCTGTTCGATCCAAAAGATTGATTCTGGTGCTCAAATACACCAACTTTTACCATTGGACCAACATCAAAATTGCAAAAAAATATCATTTCCCCGACCAGCTGCTGACATCACCTTTTGGACCAAACAGGGTTTTTGTTACAGGTAATTAAAACTACTACTACTATAATAGTTACAGTGCCCGGCGGTAAATATTGCACATCGACCTTTGGAAAGAAACAATCGGCTAATGTCGGCTTCGTATAGCGTTATCTGTGTCTCACACTCCCATGACCTTTGTTGACACAACATAGAGTTGTTAAAACCCCAAACATATTTTGTTTATATTTTTATTAATTTCGCTTTCGTTGGTATGCTATACATAATGTTAGTTTTACAGCTCTGTATAGTTAACGCGGTAATCAAAACAAAACAACAATAAAGTACTTAGTTCTGAATTCAAATTATAATAAACGATCAATCTAATAACTGATGGACATGGACATCAGCATTCGTTTGTATTCGGAAATGCGATGATAGCCGATGTGCAATATTTACCGCTGGGTACTGTACACTACCATCTATCATTTTTGTGGTCCTGGTAAAATCGCTGTGATTAGAAAGCGGCCTAAAAAAGGATTATTGGCGTGCATTGGGAGAGGTTTTTGTCATTGATTATGATGATAATAATCGTTAGTGAATTGTATCGTCCTTAAGTGAAGTTCTAACTACATTCGGTCTGTTAAAAACCAAATTCTAATGACTTACGTTAATTTTTCAGAATCCCTTTGGCGTAAGTACTTCGAAATATTTAGTTATAATCATAGTCATAATATCGGATGTAAAAATAGCTTAACGGAGCTGAAAATATTCAATCCATTGTTGCGATAAATTTTTTCTTGTACACCATACCTGGAAAATGACTGGTTACTGAGATGGGGACGCTCAAAATTCCATTTAAAAATATTTTTTTTTACAAAATGACCTGTTTGTTGCAACTAAACTTTTTTACAAAGAAACATAGTTGAAATTTTTAGTACTTCTATTATAAAAAAGGCTTTAAACAGCACAGCCCGCAATGAATCGCGCACACGATTACACACACACACACACGCAACTACCTACGCTGTCTTTCAAAAGTGCATGCGCGAGACTCACACGCCGATTGTATGCACACACTGTGTGTGTGTGTGCATACAATCGGCGTGTGAGTCTCGCGCACACACATACACGTACGCGCTATACATTGCGGGTAAAATTTGAAAGTCATTTCCCAGCAATTATTTTTTTGCCCTTAGGTTTTGGTTTGATGTACAGAATGCGTGGTTTAAGACTTTAATAAGGATTTACACCCTGTATGTGTTTAATTCAATCGAGATCCATACTTATAGAAGCAGAAACAACTAACCCAACAAACACAAAATAATTGGAACAATAAGTCACAGTACTAACATCATTTAAAATGTATAATTAAGAGAAATAGAATAAATAGGCTAAAGCCTATTTTGTTATGTGTTTAATACATTATGTTAGTACAAAGATCTTAAATTAATTTAAGTAGTCCCATAACATAGCCCTGTTAGGGCAACGCAACAATATTTTAGTGGGTAGGTCATTATTATAAGATTATTAAATAAGGTCGCCTTTTATAAACTGGTAAAATTTAACATGTTTACTGCGTTACGAGATCAAATGGTTCTCGTACGAATTTTTGAGTCAGTGCGGAAGTGTAAATGTATGACTATCCCGTTCGGGCAAGTGAATTTTCTTTATGATCCTTTTTAGTAAGAGTAAGATACCTTATCCCACCATTCATAAGTACCGGAATCGTAGTATTTTTATTATGTACGCACGTACGTAAAACGTACGAGGTCTTTTAGGTCTCGTAGCGGCCAGATAGTGAAAATTTACATTTAGTGCCATACGAGACTCATTGGATCTCGTAAAAATCTCGTACAAAGCCTGTATAACAATGACAAGTAGAGAAGTGGATAAAAAAGTAAAACAAATCAAAGAGTTTTGTATTAGATGCAATAAATTGTGCTTAACGTGTTTTAACGAAAAACATTGATTTGTTTGTGGACCGACTTACGGGTAAAAATATGGTCCATTTTATTCATTCTCGAAATTGCATTTTTGTTCCAATCCCCAGAAACCCCTCAATTATTTTTATTTTATGTAATGTATGTGATGTTGTCCAATATTTATTATTATTATTATTATCATTGATATTTAGATAAATGTGCGTTATGCGATTACAAACGTCTCTTAACTATCTTACTTTTAGTGCGTTACGAGATCTTGAAGGTCTTGTGATTTTGTTTATGTCCTTTTGTTTTAATTTTTTTCTTGATCATCGGGCGAGCTGACATACTTAATGACAAATCTATCATCTACCGATACATTAAAAAAACTTATTTTAGGCTATTTTCATTAATTTTGATTTTAAGGAAACAATCTGTACGACATCTAAAGAATCTCGTCCGGTCATTAGGAAAAGACAATAACGAGTTTTTGTAGACCTCGTAACGCACCGGTTGGCAGTTAACTTAAATCTGGGCACGCAGTGTACGTGTTAAAGTACAATTACAAAAACATACATGAATATTTTTTTATTTTAAAAAAGAAAATTTTTATACGCTAGTAATCGAGTAAAACGCCTAAAACTATTCTGATTTTAAAGTAAAATAAAACACCCGTGCCCCGTGCCTGCACCCTGAGGGAAGAGTGGGGCACGATTGAAATGAGAGAGATAGAGGCGATGACGTAGCGACGTTTCAGACTAGACAGGATGCTCTTAAAATTTTATTTTTTTGTTAGAAATAATAAAAATGAAAACTAGCCGGTTTTAAGAACTAAAATAATAAGGCCCGGTTTCTCTAAAATATTTAGAAGTTCTGTTAAAGTTTCACCAGTTTATAAAAGGCGACCTTGTATAAATAAGATGGCTGGCACTGGCTGGATGAAAAAAGCGGGAGATCGTGTTTTTTGGCGCTCTTTAGGGAAGGCTTACGTCCAGCAGTTGACTGCAATAGGCTGACACGATGATGATAATGATGATTTATATAATGACATCTAATAATAAAACAGACATACATTAAGCGACTCGAATACAGTTAACAAAATCACACAAATAAGAGTTTAAAATTTTAAATCGACCAACATTGTCGTGTCAGAATATACCTGGAGTATACATTCCAGAAAAATTATAATGTACTGTACTCATATTTCCCTTAAAAAGGAAGAATTGAGCACATAATATGTTTTTACAAGTAATCCCGCCGTAACTCTTCCGATTACCCCGACGCTTTGAAGTTAGGAAGGGTTTCATGAAAATATCGCCTTTAGCACAAGATACTGGGGTATTCTATAAATAATGTTTTAATAAAAAGTTGCTGACAGATGATGCAAGTCTTTCCATTCGCGTTTTGTACTCATATTACGCAACATGGTATGCCTAGAATCCTAACCTACAGTATTGTTTTGACCAAAAGACTTCCAGCTAGTTTGTAAGGAACCTGGCATAGCTAAAGTTGCAAGAAACTTAAAATAACGTTATTTTGCTGTACACCTATGAAATATACGTTAATCGAAAGGTAATATATTTACAAACAACAAATATCCTTTGACAAAATATCGTAAATGATATACTTTCTGAAGTATTTCGGATTGAAGGTGTAAAATAAAATATTTTCCCTAAAAATATGTATTGCATATCAAATAATCGGATCATAAAAAAATTACCCAAAACAAAAGAAAATGTCAGTAATTGATTTTAATAGTTACAAAATTTACATAAAATATCAGAAAAATGTAACGCATTTGCAACAAATTAAAACTGAAATTCTGAATAAAGTATATCATTAACCACATTTTGTCAAAAAATATTTGTTGTTGTAATTATTTTCTCTATCGATTGGCATATGTTTTATAGGTGTACACCAAAATACGTCATTTTAGGTACCTTAACTTTAGGTAAGCCAGGCTTCATATACTTAAAGAAGTTCGAAGTCTTTTGGTGATGTTTACTATATGCATACATAGGTTAAGTTGGATGAAGTATTTATATAAAAAAAGCAACAGTCATTTTGTATAGTAGAAAAGGATATTATAAAGTAGACGACAAGAGTGCATGGACTTAACCTGCTTAGCTTACTATTATTATCTTGTAACTGTATTTCCTAAAAAATTGGCTGACAAAGGTGACTGAGTTTTTTGCTCCGTTTCTTCTCATCACCAGCCGATATGTAGTCCCGAAGCAGTGGTAAGTCATATTTTTGGTACGTGTCTAAGTGCCCAGAAGACAGCCTATATACTGAATAAATGACTATTAACGATAGTGTAACTAAATTTAAGGTCACAGCACTACTGTGAAGCGCCGAAACTTCTCTGTCATAGGTCTAATTATTGTGATCGTCTAGAAAATAAATGGACCACATAACCTCCAGAGTAGAAATGTCATATGATTTGTTAGACAAAATTTTCCGCCATTTTTTTATCTGTATCTGTACTGTTTTTGTATGGGCGAGAGTTGACAGGACTTATCAACAGGCTAGTTTCCTGGGTCAAAAATGATTATTCTATTTAGTCCGTCAGTTAGATTATCAAAAAATATTGGACCCATATTTTGTCTTTTGTCAATCAAACGAAAAATTACGAAGATAAAGCGCATCAAAGTAAACACGTGACGTTACGCCTTGCTAAAAAGTGTCGCTAGGCCTGACGTTACGCGGAACTTTAACAGGTTATATCTTCATCATTTTTTGTTTGATTGAGAAAAGAAAAAATACGTGTCCAATATTTTCTGTTAATCCAACTGACGGACTAAATCGATTTTTTAGGAAACTAGTCCAATCATAATAAATGTACCTAAGTGAAAAATTACTCACTAGTTTCGGAGAAAGATGAATTGTATTGCTGCTCTATAGGTTATGTGCTTGATACAATAAAATACCTGATCTCTTTAAGGTACTTCCTATGCATCGTTTTAAATCGTCGCTTTTAACATCTATGTATCTACCATGTTTCGGGTGAATAAAGTATTTGAATTTGAATTTGAATTTGAATTTGATGAGTAAATCTTTTGCATGTTTTTCAGATCGTATTCTAGTAATCTAGGTGTGTTAGCCAATATCTGACATATCATTACGCTTTCAGCACCACCTCAGCCGCCCCCGCCCCAATGGTTGGTAGACTTCAAGGCCTTCATCAAAAACCTCATCGAAAGATACGGGAAGGTCAACTTGGATGAGCACTTGAGGCCCGTCGTAAAATGTTAGTATAAACTATAGTTGGATAAAATTAATAAATAATGGACAATTTTTGAATAAAACTTTAAAATTATACATTTATTTTCAGACGTAGAGAAATTGAATAACGTGTACATTAAGGATATTGATGGTATGGGTCGTTGAAATTATTTTTCTAGTTATTTCTTAGTGTAATTATTTAAATAACAAATCGAAGTACCTACTGGGGTATATACAGGACCCCCCCCCCCCCACCCTGAAACTAACGTGAGATTTAAAAAAAACATATTTTAGTGTACAAACGCTAATCTGTGCTAGTGCTTCGTCGCGTTGGATTTAGAAAAGCGCTTGATTACACAGTTACACTCTGTTTCTCATGAAATAAAAGGAATATTTTGAAGAGAGGGTTCTCTTCCCAAAGTGAGATTGGGAGAGATTCCACTTAAACTTCCTTAAACGCCTCACGTAATGGACGCCCCCTTAAATTCATTATTAGTAAGATCTATGGCTCAGGCATTGCTCGTGTTCATCATAAATAGTATTGCCTCTTACGGGATTCGAACTCACGACCGCTGGTTTTAGAGTCCGGTGCGTGAGCCACTAGAACAGGGTTTCTTATCCTTTTTCTTGTCATACTTTTATTGTTTGCAATTTAACTTTTAAATAGTAAAATCAAGTTAGATAAGCTCGTTATGACCCCCCATCATTAAATTACACGGACCCCTTAGTCCATAGAATACAGGTTAAGAAACCCTGCACTAGACTAAGACTAATCATGGATAATAATTGTTAATTTTCAATACTGGTGTTATCAGGTTAAAATAACTCACTTCCGACGTTAAACTTGGCTACTATTTTCTTTCTAAAAACACTTCAGCTTGTGTCAAAATTTCTTACTGAATGCATCGTAAAAGCGTTACTGGTAAACTATGTGCAGGTGCCATCACACTGATCAGTTCAACATATTATTATGGTAGTGTTTCAATACAACAACCTAGTCAAAATATACTGATTGAATTTATTTCAAAGTTAAACTTGTTGATTTATTAGTCGACATAGGAGGCAACTGACCGATCAGTTATGGTATTATACGAGTAGTAATGTATCGATATAATAATGTTTTTATTTAGCAGATTACAGATAGAACTGAATAGTTTACGAAAATAATATTAAGATACAAAATGGGCTATGACTCAGTGATTGCAAGAGATCCACAAACTCTGTTATTCTGTCATATCCATTATTTATGATAAGTGAAGCAATTTGCCATTTGACGGTCGGACTTATCGCTGACTGCCTTTGAGGAAGGCTTAATCCAGCTACATCAGACAGTTCAGCCTAGGTCCGCCCCACTAGCGATTGTGGCTACTCGTCCGTGTGAGAGGCCTCAGGCTCGTACGTGTCAGGGAAGCCCCATACTAGCGGGGGTGATCAGGCCAGTGTTGAGTGCATAAGGCATCCTATAAAGAGGCGAACCCGCTAGTGGTGGCGCCGACGCGTATATTGAAAGTATACAAGGACAGTACGCACAGGTCGGGACTGATCGCGCGACGGGACCTGGACTGCCGAAGCAGGCTGGACCTCGGTCGGACTCCTTTCTACCGGGCCCGGTCAGGGGGTAGGTCGGACTCGGGCCTCAAGGGTGCCACTGTACCTCTGCTTCCGCCGTCGTCCGAAGGGTGGACAGGGAAAACACGGCCAGGCACTTGTCTGTGTTGGCTTAAATGAAAAACGAGACCTCGGTATATAGTATTTAAAGTGCTTATGACGGCGTTGGCTGTTGTGACATACGCACTCCGTGTAAGTCAATCGACGCAGTACGTTGATAGTTGATTTCACACTGGCTGGGCGAACTTTATCTGACCTGTCAGTGATTATAAAACTTGCTGAGTTCCACTCAAATCAAGATTAAATAGGCGTACCTTACTTACTATTATTTACTCACTCGCTTATGACAAAACTATCTAAACTTCATACTTGCTCTTCATTGCTAGCCAATTTCTTACTAATTTCTAGCTGAACTCGTTCCTCGCTGTTCGTCGCGCCTGGTGAAGGTGAGACCGGTGCCTAATACACTTTTTGTGTTTGACAGTTGATCAATTTGGTAAGATCTTATTATTGTCTATCTAAATACAGGGTTTTTCCATAGATCACACTAAAAGTTTTCGGAATTGGCCACTTAAATAAACAATATTTAAAAAGTTATTACTACATTTGAAAACGAAACTCTTTAGCCGTAGAATACAATTTGTTTCATCTCACTGTCAATTGTTTTCGCATTGGGGGCATTTTTAAAAAATTGAGTCATTACAATAACATGGATTTAACTCAGGAAAATTTTCGTTGCATATTTTTTTACGATTTAAAGTGTAATTTGACAGCTCAGCAGATCCTCGCTCGGCTTCAATCTGCTTTTGGCGTAGAAGCACCATGCAATATGACTATTTATAGCTCGTTTGCCTGGTTTGCTGAATTCAATCGCGGTCGTGTCGATCTCCATGATGAAATTCGTGAAGATCACCTGTGCACCGTTGTGAACAACAAAAACTTTGATGCTGTGCGCCATAAGATTGAAACAGATAGGTATGACCATGACATGACCTACCATGAGATCCAGATATCTTTGGACATAGGCATAAGTCAAATACAGTCAATCCTACACAAACATCTGGGTGTGAGAAAGCTGTGTTTTCGATGGATTGAGTGATGCTCATAAAAAGAACTGCATCGGTGCTATGCTATGCTTTCCAGATACAACAAAGGGGCTTCAAATTTGGTGTGTTACATATTAAAAGGTGACAAAACATAGATATATAGCTACGATCCCAAAATAAAGCAGCAATCAAGCGTTTCGGTCTTTCGAGATGAGCCGAAACCAACCAAAGTTGCGCGCGTGAAAAGTAAAGTGAAGCGGAAAGTGCTTCTTTTTTTAATAAAACTAACACGTGGCTACTGTTGTTTTAAAATATCTTCGAACAGTGAGTAGTGACCTCCTACCTACTAAAGAGTGAATACACCACCGTTTGTTTACCGGAAATTATTGACAAACTCCGTGAAAATAACGGTAATCGCCGTATCATCTTGCACTACGACAATGCAAGTTCCCACGTGGCTAAAACGTACAACTCATGTCTTTTTTTTTTTTTTCTCGCAGGAAAAATGCCTTTCGCATACCTACCACCGCGGGGGCAGCGATAGGTTATGTAGGACTCCCTCGTCAAAACGACGAGGTATCACCCACTAAAAAACCTGCGGTGTACCACACTAACGTATGCATGCAATACATGGGCACCCGTGTTCTACGTACGGCTACTATGCCGGGCCTCAGGCATAAGGTTTGGGTGATCCTGTACACGACGGATCACCCCCCACTCGTAGGCTGTGCAATGTAAGCAGGGGGCCCCCGCCCCACGCTCACTAGCCTACTAGAGGGTAGAAGTTGAGTTCGGCGAAACGCCTCCCCCTCTCCCCCCCTCTTTCAACTTCGGATCGGGTCAGCAAGGAGTTATCCTTCCTAGCCCGATCCGCAGCCACCCTTTGCGAAACGGGCTTGCCCACCGGGAGCGCCTCGCTCCCCCCCCCCGCAGAGTTTAGCCGTGAGCTAGCAATCCCCAAAGGAAATTACTAACCCCCTTTGCCCAGGATGAACCAGGGCAGGATGCTACTCCTTACACCCGATCGTAACCGAGTGTAATAAGTAACACCCCGCCGCACGTGGAGGTTACTCTGATCAACCCACAACTCATAAGTCCTGACCTGGCATCGTGTGACTTTTTTCTGTTCCCAAGTTCCAAGAACCAATTACGCGATCAACGGTTTTCATCACCAGAAGTGGCTGTCGAAGAGTATGAAAAACATGTATCTGTCGTCACCACGGAGGAGTGGCACAAATGTTTTCAAAATTGGTTCAATCGTGTGAAAAGGTGCATTAAAGAAAGGGAGAATATTTTAAGAAACATACATTCATTTTTAACCATTAATAGTATTTTTTATTATCAATTCCGGAAACTTTTAGTATAATTTTAAATAAATTTATATTTTTGTATTATAAGTAAATTTATATTTATATTTTAATCTATTAATGATGTAGATAAACTGGCTGAAGGGAACGCCCTCCGTTATTTTACATACTGTATCTAAATATTGAAAAAAAAAAAAACATAAGCCTTGGGTGGGAATCGAACAAATGTCTCTCCGCTATCCAGGCGACTGCTCTTCCAACTGAGCTACCGAGAGTATAGTTAACCTAGCTAATTTCATTGTGTTTAGCTGATAAGACCAGAAGACTAACTACGAGAATGTTTCGTTCGTTTGAAAGTATAACTAATCTAAAATCTAATGGGTGTAAGAGGCTCCCAAGACCTGGGCCCAAGCTAACCTCACCTACCAGTCGGTGCACCTGCTAAATAACAGACGAGGCTCTGGCGCAGGCTTTCCCTTCGGGGTTGGGTGGTTGGCAGGTCCGTCTGTACCATAAGGGCACACGGGGCCCGTACCCAGGGCCCTTAGTCTGATGAAGCCCCAAAGCACTTACAAGAAAAACCAATAATAAAACCATTTTTTTCAGTAAATTTAAGCCAAAATTAAGCTCTTTTACACGTCTCAATACTTTTTTTACCCTACCACTGCTTCGGGACAATATTGTAGACTAGTGCCGAGAAGAAGCAGCGCAAAAACTCGGTCACTATTGTCAGCATCTTTTTAAATAGTGTGTTTACATTACAAGATAAAATGTACCTGTGCGAGCACGGCAGTATTTAATTCCATAATTTTTTTCAATAGTCATTCCATAATTTTTTCGTTAAAATCATCTTGACATGCAATTTAAATTTATACATAGACAATTCAGCAATAGACTGTGGTAATTTGTTAAAAAAGCGAATACATTTTTCCATAAACGAATTACCCATTTTATGCAGTCAGAAATTTAAAAGAGATCAAAAAATCTACCATACAGAACTGGACCTGCTACAATTTTATTATATTATGTATGGATTAAGTTTTGATTCTTTAATAAAATGTAGATGAATCTATTTACGATTAAAAATATAGAAAATTAGAGGAAAAAAAAATCTCTCTTTCTATTTATTTTTACTATACAATACGGCCTCGAATTCTTGTGTGTCCCAGGGCCCCGGGATATGTTAAGACGGCCCTGGTGGTTGGACGGCAGTCGCTTCTATAAAAGCCAACCCTGCCACAAAACTATGGTGCAAACAAGGAAAGGCAATGTCACCGATAGGGCATCGCCCGACTCCTGTGACAAGTGGGCTAGGGGTACCGTGCCACGGGCGGGTACGACCAAAGACGCAAAGCGGACCCTGTGCTCCGAAGCGACGGCTTTGGACGCATCTGGGATTGACCGTAGAGATGATGATGATGAAGATGATGATGGAAGTATAAATCTGATAAAACAATAAAAAATATTAGGTTTTTACGCCCAAACGAACGAAACATTTTCGTAGTTACTGAGGTGTTTTATACATTTTGATTAAAACTTAATAGTAAATCAATAAGTTCGAGTGCCGTGTGGGGACGGCCGTAAAGAATACACTTCCCCACCGCCAACAGGAGGCGTGTCGTAAGAGGCGACAAATTCCTGTAGCACGAAACGGGCAGCAGCGTCTTCGTGCGAAATCTTATAAAAAAACTGCGCTCGCCGATCCGTCTGCCAAGCGTGGCGAGTATTGGCAATCCCCCTGATGATAAGTTATTAGGGGAGGCATTTGTTCAGCAGTCCTATGGCTGAAATGATGATGATGATGAAGTTTGATTCCCAAATAAGGCGAATGATTTTTTTTCATTTATTTTAGATATAATAATAATAAATAAATATGGACAATGTGAATTACAGCGGGTTTGGGTCCGCCGTGATACAATCTTGAGAGATCTTGCTCCTTCGTGTGGACTGTATAGTTGAAATGAAACACTTCTTTCTTCCTTTGTTCCTTTATTCCGAGTGATGATCTTGACCGTGAGCGCAGTACAAATTTTGCGACCCACGGCCCCTATATACATACAATCTTAGCCTATGCTTACTAGTGACTATCGCGGGTTAGTTCATAAGACAAGGACATACAAACTTCTGTCTCTGTCTACCAAATTCGTTAGTGTAACACTTATGTCCACCCTCCTAACATCGAGATACTGAGGGAGACGACCTATTGTTTATGTTCTATCTCTGTCTACACATTTCTAAACCTACCTACAGAAAATGTGATATTTCCCACTCACAACATTCTACCTCTGTGGGTGTCCTACCTACCCTCCGAATGTGCGAGATGGGCGACAGAGATAGTCTGCAGGTTCTACCGGTCCCACCCTCCAGTTCCGTCGATTCCCTGGTAGGGTGAGACAACCTTACAGGGTCTCTTTCACACCCGTTTACCAAATACCATACAAACCTAGTTACCTTTATTAGCCCTACCTGCCTACCTAGTTGCAAGTGGGATATATCTAAACAAACTTTATTAAAATAAAACAATCCCTGCGCTAATTACATATGCCTTATAGCTAGGCCCTAATAGAAAATTAAGCTTTATTTACAAAACATTAAACTTATAACTATTACATCAAAATAGATTGGTTTGTCCGTAACAGTTCTCCCCCCGGTGAAGCGCTGCGAAGTGCGAACCTCTTCTACTCCATCGGCAGGACAACCAATCTCGACGTCGGTCGACGAAACACGCCGCCCTTGGTGCGTACCTCGACGTTCCTCACTGCTCCGTCTGGTCCAGGATGTATTTGCGTAACAACTCCACGGGGCCACACATTGCGTGGTAGTGTGTGGTCCGCCACGATGACTAAGTCGCCTGGTTTGATAGCGACTTCAGTGACGTCACGAGCTCCTCTTCTCGGCACCAGGCTTGGTAGATATTCTTTAAGCCAACGACGCCAGTATTCGTCGGCTAATGCTTGCGCAGCCCTCCAGGTCTTCCTTGATGCCGGTTCGCTCGGCCCAGTGATGGGTAGGCCGTGCGATCCACCCAGCAGAAAGTGGTTCGGAGTCAGCGCCTCAGGATCGTCAGCGCTGACTGGCTCCTGCGTAAGTGGTCGTGCGTTCATAGTGTGCTCGACCTCTACCAATAGCGTGTGTAGAACCTCTTCCTTCGGTGACTTCGCTCTATCTATGTGATCTTTGGTCATCGTAGTTGCGCGCTCACGACATTTATCTACAAATAATAACACATATGCCATCGCTCTCACTAGGCGTTCGTGATTAGAGAAACGCCCGGCGTCTGGCACGCTCCATTTCTCGTCTGTCGTGACGCTGTATATAGTCTCCTCGTTGCTCTCTGTGCATACCGGAGACGGCCATAAATCTTCAATCTCATACAGAAACGATGGTCCGGTGAACCACCTATCATCTTGACATTTATTTGAATTGTCGACTCTCGTTGCGTCGTCTGCTACATTATCTTGCGTCGGCACCCACCGCCATTGATCGGGATTGGTTAACTCGCTTATTTCACTCAATCTATGCGCTACGTATGGCGTGTAACGCACTCTATCGTTCCCAATCCAATATAGAACGGTTCTAGAGTCTGTCCAGTATGTAACTCTATCTGGTTGCCATCTGTGCTCTCTCAATACTGTCGACGCAAGCCTTGCTCCGATAAGACACGCTTGCAACTCTAAACGCGGTATCGTCTGAGTCTTCATAGGTGCTACCCGTGCCTTCGCTGCTGTCAATACGACTCGTCTCGACCCGTCGTTAAACTCTATCAGCCAGTAAACGGCCGTTGCATAAGCTGACTCGCTAGCGTCGCAGAACACATGCAGCTGCTTTCCGGTCACTCCCCCCGTCAGTGAGTAGAGACGGGGTAGACGCAGACTGGCAAGTGTATCTACGCCGCGTAGCCATATGCCAAATTCCCTTGCTATTTCTTCCGGTAGAGCTTCGTCCCAGCCGGTTTGTAGGCGCCATACTTCTTGAATTAGAATCTTTGCTCTAATCGTGTAGTAGCTGAGCAGTCCGAGTGGGTCAAATATTGACATAACTGCGCTCAGTGCTTCCCTCTTCGTCGGCGTCCGCTCTAACTTCTTCACCTCCTGCGGTACTCTAACTAGGACGGTGTTGAAGCCCAGTTCGTCGGAGTTCGCGTCCCACACAAGGCCTAGTGTACGCCCTTGTTGGTCCCCACTAGAGCAGAGCTGTTTCGGTGCCGTCGCACGGCTCTCTACTGGCAGCTCACGTATAACTTCAAGCCCGTTCGAGTTAAAGGCTGCGAGCGTGAATCCTGCCTGCGCGTGCACATGGATGACGTCTTTGATGACGTCATTAGCTTCGTCTTGTGTATCGAAACAGTCCACCCAGTCGTCCATATAATGGTTCTTGGTTATGGCTTCGTGCGCTCTCGGGAACTCTATCGCGTGTCTCCGTGCGTTGTGGTCTCTGACGCTATGCGCTAGGAAGGGTGAGCTCTTAGCACCGAAGATCATCGATGTCATCCTATACCTCTTCGGTGGCGCTGCTCTATCATCGCCTCTCCACAAAAACATCTGAGCCGGCTGATCCTCTCTGGCTATCTTAACTTGTAAAAACATCTCTCTGATGTCCGCTGTTACAGCTATAGCCTTCTCTCTAAACCGAAATAACATTCCAGCTAAGTCTCGTAGCAAATCAGGGCCTTCTAGCAATGCATCGTTCAAGCATACCCCGTTGCTCTTGGCTGCGGCATCAAATACTAGTCTTAGCTTTTGTGGCTTGTTTACATTTACCACCGCAAAATGTGGCAAGTACCAGAGTCGCGAGCTTTGCGTATCGACTTCTTCACTTTCTTCAGCGTAGCTCTTTTGTAGCATACTGTCGATCTGGGCAGTATATTTGGCTTTGAATTCCTTTGATGCGTCCATCTTTCTTTCGATTGTTAGGAGCCTCCGCTTCGCTGCATCGTAGCTCGGCGGCATAACTGTGTTAACCTTGCGCCATGGCAATCCTACTTCATATCGCTGATTGACACATCTCACCGTTGATTCAAAGGCTTCTAAGGCGCGAACGTCGTCAGGATTTTCGCGTTCCTTTTTCTGTATACCTAGTGAATCGATCTCAAAATACGACTTCACCATATCATGTAGTTCTTCATCAGGTTGCGTAGACCGAGCGCCTCCATGGCCATCAACGAATAGCACCGTATCTCTCTCCCTTATGACACGGGACGGCGCTAAGCCATGTATCACCCACCCCAGTCTGGTAAGTGACGCCGCTGGCTCGTGGCGTTTGCCTGTCAACAGCTTCCTGCTTACTATTAGCTGCCAGTTGTCCGCGCCTATAAGGACACGCGGTTTGGCGTTCACATAACACACGTGATTCTCGTTTAGGTTACGCATGTGCTTGTATTTTAGACATCTCTCGTCCACAGTTTGACTATTCAAGCGGAGATTCTCCATGGTTCTCGCTTTCACCCTGTATTTCTCCTTGTTACTTGCGATGATTTGAATCTCTACCTCCCTGCTTACGTGTGGTACGCTCTGTGTATTCACACTACTTATGTGTAAGTCTCGAACTGGCCCAGCTACGCCGACGTAATCTGCTAAGTCCTGATCTATCAATGTCACGGTCGATCCTTCGTCAAGTATTGCGTGTGTGCTTACTCTACCCCGTGGCCCCTCAATAACGATCGGACATACTTTCAACAGTACCTTGGCCGCCCCAGCAGTGTGGTTAACTGAGGCGACTACTTCATGGTTTTGTTGACTCTCGCTGTTGACACTCTCTGTGTGTAACAGTCTGTGATGACGTCGGTTGCAACCCTTCTCATTACACATTTGTGCTTTACATATAAATCGCCTGTGTTTACTTTTCAAACAAAGAAAGCATATTTTCTCTTGCTTCAACCATTCCCATCGCTGCGGTACCGTCATAGTTGTAAACTTCCCGCACTTAAATATTTCATGGTCCCCGCCGCAGCACAAACACGGTTTCTCTTGTGACGTCATTGCCTTCTCATCGGCTGTGACGTACACCCCTGTGTTCTTATTTCGTGCGTTCGCCTTCTGTTTAGCTAGCACTGTCTCTTTCTTGGCTGCGGAGCTGCTCGGTTGCGGCACGTATGCAAATCGTATCGCTTTGTTGGCTTCCTCCATTAAAAATTGCGACAGAGTTACGATTTCTGGTTCCGAGTAACTTGTGTACTTTGCTGCGTAGTCACACCATCTTGATTTCAGATGTGGGCTAAGCTTCTCAATTACGTCTCGTGTTAGCATCGGATTTCTCAGGTAGTTTCTGTTGTCCATAGAATCCAATGTACATACAATATTCTGAACCTTAATGGCAAAGATATTAAGCTCACTGGCAGTAGTTCCAACTCGCGGTAGGCTCTTCAAATCGCTTAATGCTCGATCTATAATCGCCTCCGGTCTGCCATAGCACTGTTCTAGTGTTTTTATTATCCTTTCTGGATCCGTGGCACTGCTTAATAGGGCCGCTACCGCTTCCTTAGCTTCTCCCTTTAAACAATTTCTCAATCTAGCCAGGTTCTCGGCTTTGCTGAAGTTGTATGCCGTTGTAGACTCTCGTATCGCAGCCTCAAATGGTAACCAATCAGCTGGGTTTCCGTTGAAAATCGGTAACTCGATGACCTGGCGTGTAGACGGTCGTCTTGACATAATCCTGTCTAATGTATTAGCAAGTCGTTCAACCCCATCCATACTATCTTGGGGCCTTGCTCCACATACATTATCGACTGGGCGCGGATTATTTTCAATGTTATTGTTTACTGATTGTATACTCGGCGAATTTAAATGTCTGTTTTTATCCATTTCTATATTGCGCGCCTCCTTTTCCTTGCGACGCGTAAACATATGTCTGTCTCTTTCATTCCTCTCGTCTTGCAGGGTAGGAACGTCTAAAGACACCTCTGTTGTGGGTAACTGCATATTGTCGTCGTGACGCCGGGAATGCGATCTGTCCAACCAATCGTCTACCCTTGCTTGGACTTCACCGGCGGGTACGCTCTCACGGTCTTCATCCTCGGACTCCATTATTGTAGCTACTTCAAATTCTAATCTCTTTTGTATGAGATTTCTCTCTATTGAAAATTCTCGTCTTTGTAATTCAGCGAGCTTCTCGGCTGCTAGTAACTCGGCTTGCTTCAATCGTGCGGCGACGCTTGAACCTCTCGACGACGGTGGCCTTATCCTAGGCGCGTCGGCATCTAGGCGCTTCTCTGGCGGCGCTACAGTAGGCTCAGTACGACCGCTTTCTGCGGCTACTAGACTCGCTTCGGTGTGTGGCATGCTTGCAGTTGCTTGCACAGACGGTGATGCGGGTGGCTCTTCGAAATTACGTCGTCTTGAGTCTTCCATCTCTTTCTTTCCCGCTTGGCTTCGCGTTGTCGGCATCTTCTTACTTGCTGCCCCTACTCCTAACAATCCCAAACAGGTACACTACCAAGGGGAGCCTGTCTGAGGATGGATGGTCGTGCAGGATTGGAAAGGATGGAACCACCCAGCAGAGAATGTACGTAGCCGCGGGGTGCTCAGTCGCTGGCTGGAATGTCCAGGACCCTCAGCAGTGCCTACAGTCCGGCCCCCACGCTTACGCACACCGTACTGGCGAGGTCGGACTTGTTCACAATCGCTTGCGCGATATGTGGCAGCTCGCCCGAAAACTGCACCGCCTGGGAACGGCGTTAACTCGCGACAAACACCGTTTGGCACCGTTAGGTGGTGAATGCCGGAGCCGCGGTACACCCGCGTAATGTGATCTCTCTTTCACAAGAGTAAATAGGCCCAGTACGCGGCCTCGATCCCACGTTGCGATGGCCCAAACACTGGTAGTGCTTGGCGTAGATCCCGCGTTGCTGGTTACACTATCTTCTTTTCGATCCGGCGAGCAAAGGTCCAACGATGTGAATTACAGCGGGTTTGGGTCCGCCGTGATACAATCTTGAGAGATCTTGCTCCTTCGTGTGGACTGTATAGTTGAAATGAAACACTTCTTTCTTCCTTTGTTCCTTTATTCCGAGTGATGATCTTGACCGTGAGCGCAGTACAAATTTTGCGACCCACGGCCCCTATATACATACAATCTTAGCCTATGCTTACTAGTGACTATCGCGGGTTAGTTCATAAGACAAGGACATACAAACTTCTGTCTCTGTCTACCAAATTCGTTAGTGTAACACTTATGTCCACCCTCCTAACATCGAGATACTGAGGGAGACGACCTATTGTTTATGTTCTATCTCTGTCTACACATTTCTAAACCTACCTACAGAAAATGTGATATTTCCCACTCACAACATTCTACCTCTGTGGGTGTCCTACCTACCCTCCGAATGTGCGAGATGGGCGACAGAGATAGTCTGCAGGTTCTACCGGTCCCACCCTCCAGTTCCGTCGATTCCCTGGTAGGGTGAGACAACCTTACAGGGTCTCTTTCACACCCGTTTACCAAATACCATACAAACCTAGTTACCTTTATTAGCCCTACCTGCCTACCTAGTTGCAAGTGGGATATATCTAAACAAACTTTATTAAAATAAAACAATCCCTGCGCTAATTACATATGCCTTATAGCTAGGCCCTAATAGAAAATTAAGCTTTATTTACAAAACATTAAACTTATAACTATTACATCAAAATAGATTGGTTTGTCCGTAACAGACAACATCACATACATTGCTCTGATCCTGTGATAAGTAGCTTAAGCACTTGTGTTACAGAAATCAGAAACAACGACGGTACCACAACACCCAGACCCGAGGCAATATAGAAAAGTTATTTTTCTACATTGACCGACCGGGAATCGAACCCGGGACCTCAGAGATAGCGTCACCAAGTCCGGTATACTCGCCTCTCGGCTACGGAGGTCGTCAAATTGTACCTACTTTTATACAGAATTTATTATTTTATTATCATTTTAATATACTTTTCCAACAGGTGAAATTCTTGTAAGCTATGAACAGAAACCCAAAAAATTAATAGGCGATGTTACGGATATCGTTTAGATGGTTGGATTTAAAAAAAACATTCTATCTGTTCCCTAACTATCAAAGTACTTACTTTTGAATAAATGTAAAAAATATATCTTAAGAATATTGTTTTATTTCAAAATCACCCTGTTACTGGTCTAATAATGAGCTAGCTCTGCTCGCGCCACCACCACGTGTAATACGCCTTGTCATAACATTAAGGCGAAATATAACTTTTTTTTGAAGTGATCTACCGGGCATCCCACAAAAGGTAGGTTATATGTCAATTCTTGGTTAGAATTAAATGCTATTGCATAAGAACGGTGCATTTTTCCGAGATATAAGTAGCCTGTAGTATTTTGTGACCCTTAAACTACCATTAGGCAAAAAATATGTCGATCCTCTTTCTAGATACGGCCTAAGACGCGTAACATGCACTAGACTGAATACATCAAACGCTTATAAATTAAAAAAAAAAGAGAATTAAAAAAACGGACAAGTGCAAGTCCGTCCACCGAAGGCTACGTACAAATTTTTAGGAACATTAAAAACAGTTCGGCATCGAGAACTGCAGTTTTACTACAAAATTTAATTACAAATGTATAATTTTCAGATTTTTTCCTGTACTGGTAGTTTAAGACGATATTACTTGCCAAATGTCATAGTTCTAGGTCATACATGTGGCCTGAAACCAGGGGGTAATATTGAAAACAGAGACTCAATAGGTCAATAGAAATTGAATTATAATGGTCCCAACTAAAAAAAAATTTTACTTTACTTTTTGATTTTTTCTAACAAACTTAATCATAAATTCAATGTAAAAAAAGTCAAAGTCAAAAGTCAATCATTCAAAGGACAGAAATCTGCCACTTATGAACGTCAATTTCGATAACATTGTAAGGTATATTATTAAAAAATTTAATACAATTACCCAAGAATGAATTACTTGTTTTGACCAATCTGAAGTTTGGGACAAGTTTGTCTTTGTTTCTTGTGTTATATGGATGAATATCACTTTTTTTTATAAAAAGATCTAATTTTTTGCGAACGTACATGATATTATCAAATATGTATTGAGAGGCTACAGTGAGTATGTTGATTTCTTTAAAGAAATCTCTCAGGAATTCGCGCGGACTAAGTTTGTAAATAGCAGGAATGGCTCTTTTCTGTAAAATAAAGATGGTATCGATGTCCGCAGCAGAACCCCACAAGAGAAGACCATAAGACATAATACTGTGAAAGTAACTAAAATACACGAGGCTTGCCGTTACAACGCAATGCCGCAACGCAACGCCGATATAATGCAAACAATGCAATAGTTCCGCTCAACTTGATCGATTGAGTTCATCTTACTCGAAACGTCTCTTTGACACGACATTGACAACGTTAGCGATAATATCGTTTTGCAATAATACACTGATTATGAATCGTAACTTTAAATTCTTATTGCGTGTAATGCATGGGTTTTGGTTGACTGGAATCTTTTCAGAAAAAATACTAATACTCTAGAGAGTCTCGGTTTTAGATATTATCCCTGGTTCTAGGCCAAACACTGTATAGGTATAAAAAAGTACCCTATAAATTTTGATTCCCTTGAGCATTCTCAATAGAAATATAAATTTTTGGCGGCATAAACAACAAAGATTTTTTCACATTTATTTAAAAGTTTGATTTTTAAAACTCGATACCTTCACGCGTTCCAGAGATTTTGTCTTGAGATACATACGGGCAGACAGACAGACAGATGGATAACAAAGTGATCCTATAGGGGTTTCGTTTTTTTAGAGGTACGGAACCATAAAAAACCCTAAGTTGCGGCACTGACATCGCTTGTAGTCAAACTATAGTTAGTATAATTTCTGATATCATTACAATATGTTTATTTATTTATTTATTTAGACTTTATTGCACTATATATATAAATATATAAACTATATACTATATTATTATGTTGTATGCTTAGTTGCAATTGCAGAACTATCATTAATACCTATTTATGCCTTTATTTAAATAATTGCCGATGCTAGAATGCTAATTGCCTCATTAATACAGGAACTTGGAACAGTAAATATTTGTATTCTACATTCTACATTGCATAGTCTCATTTTTAGGGTTCCGTAGATTAAAAAGAAAAAAAACGGAACCCTTATTGGATAGATAGATAGATAGATATATATTCTTTATTGCACACCTTTAGGGGAGGCTTACTTCCAGCAGTGAACTGCAATAGGCTGACATGATAAAGTATTCGAATCTACTGTCCCTTGAAGCTGTGAAAAGATCAAACTTCTAAGGTAATGTGAAAAAAGATAGATACTCTTTATTGCACACCATACAAGTAAAATACACATGATTTTTACAGAAAGATGTACAATTTAGGCGGTCTTATTGCTAATAGCGATCTCTTCCAGAAAACCTTTAGGTAGAGGACAACCATTAGAGAAAGATACTGCTTTTTATGCCGCAAAAAGTAACTTTCGACACTCAAGAGGAAATCAGGGTATTATCAACGGAGTACCCTACAGAAATTTGTAGGGTTTTGGCAAGAAGCAATGTCTAATAGCAAAAGTAGCGAACCACACTAGACGGTCGTCATCTTTAGTCATTTACAGGTAGGTCATCATCATCATCATCATTTCAGCCATAGGACGTCCACTGCTGAACATATGGATTCGCCGGTTGGAAGCGGCCTGCATCCAGCGTCTTCCTGCGACCCTTACCCAGGTCGTCTGACCACCTTGTGAGTGGATGACTTAGGCTGCGCTTGTCAGTACGCGGCCTCCATTCCAAGGTACAGGTAAGGTAACATAATTAAACTTAAACCAACCAATTTTTAATGTATGTCACCATTATGAAGACAGCAAGAAACAAAGTCCCAAATACTTGGGCTTCATTAAAACAAACAGCTAAAAATCTGTTTACCGACGCTGACAATTTGCGTTCTCATCTAGAGGAGGGTGGGGGAGTCAAATTACACCAAGATCACCGCAATCTGCACTGGTCGCGCTGAGGTTATTTAATTCTTTCGAAACTGGTTTACAGGGTCAGACCTAGGGCAATAATAGCGGGGCGCGGGGCCCTACCCCGCAGAAAACAAAAGTCATGAACTACTATCGCTTACGAAGTTAACCCCTATGGCTAGGACCATAAAGATTTTTCCATCGTATGTGTAAACCGGAAGAAAATTCAAGCATACTTATTTGTGTTAGGCCTTTGTCAAACTAAACTAGTCGTATAAAGACCTGATGTGTATTTCAATTGTTCATAAACGGTTAACAATTACTGAAAATTAGTATTTTAAATGTTTAAGTTCATTAATGTCGGTTTTCATGTACGGACTAACTAATAAAAAAGTTTACTGTAGCTTAGCTGAAACGCAGATACACACCAACAACCTTCTTAAATCTAGATTTATTCTAAATCTGGTTTAAGACAATTTTCTATCTGTCTCTCTTTCATTAATTTAAACAACAGATAGGCCTACATACTTACATACATGTTAAAAATCATTCAAAGTTGAGGCAGAGGAATTATAATTATAATACATGGGGCACACTAAAAGTTTTGCACTTCTAGCTAATCGGAACTATTTGAATTTCAAATGTAAAAATATAACATTAAGCGTTGCAACCTTCTTAGTAATAAAAAAAACAATTGGCGGGAAATGATTTGTCAATTATTTTTTATCACACATCAAAGTTCTACGTATGCAACGAAAATGGAATTAAGTCGAAAAGATTTTAAAGCGATGATTTTTTATTATTTTAAAAGTTCTCTCTCCGCAAGACTGTGCCGCTCGTCTTCAAAATACTTTTGGGAGAGAAACACCTTGTTTGAGCACCGTGAGGCGATGGTTTGCTGAATTTGAGAGAGGTCGAGTTTCTTTACATGACGAATTTCGTGCAGGGCGGCCTTCAACTGCCGTCAACGAAAATAATGTGGCTACTGTTAAGCGGCTAATTAAAGAAAACCCGCGGATTACCTATGAGACAATTCGAGGACTACTTATTGGGGATTGGTATGAGCCAAATTCAGAAAATTTTACACGAAGAATTGAAAGTTCAGAAACTTTGCTGTCGTTGGATCCCTCATGAACTGACAGCGGAGCAGAAGCGGGCTGGCGTGGAATGGTGCTTACAGATGCTACTGAAGTACAACCACGGACATTCTAATGCTGTTTATGACATTGTCACAGGAGACGAAACGTGGATTTATTGCTTTGAACCCGAAAAAAAACAGCAATCTTGTGAATGGGTGTTTGAAAATGAGAACAGGCCCATAAAAGTGAGCACGTGCTGAGCGACGGGTAAGAATTGTTTTATTACAGATTTTTTTTTTAAAATATGGTGCGAAAAATATATTATCCAGGCAACACACTAATTGCCATGGTCTCGAAGTAAACAACAGCTTTGTGTTACCAGGTTACTAGGCTATGGTTTTAGACTTGGATTAAAAATCTTATTGCCTTTGATATTAACATCAAACAAAATACTAGCAAATACAGATTAACGGCACACACAAATTATTTACTGGTTTAAGAAAATTCTGCAAATGGGCCTTACACAGTCCCTTAATTTGCCCCTGCCCTACACGGCTGTTTATTTAATTCTCGCAGCGTCTCATAGCGGCCCACAAAATTGTGCATACAACAGTAACTGTAGAAGAAAAATACCGTAAGACTCGAGATTATACGATTACATAGAATAATATACAAAATTTACGACTAAGAGAATAGATGTTGGTGGCATATTGTAAATATTTTTGGGTGTTATTAAATATATAAAATAAATATTACATAACATTACATACATTGATCTGATCCTAAGGTAGTATAGTATAGTTTAGTATAGTATAGCTAAAGCAGTTGTGTAGTTTATATCAGAAATAACGACGTACCACAACACATTGACCTTGCCAGGAATCAAACCCGGGACCTCAGAGATGGCGACGCCTAGTCTGGATACAGAGGTCGTCAATTATAGATGTTTTTTTTTTATTTGATTATATTTTATTTATTTAAATAAGGTGCTTCATAAATATCTGCAACGGCTGAAATGGGTAAAAGTATTGCTTATATATAGATTACGATAGTAAAGAAATTTATGTCCAGAACATCATAATTTTTTTATTAAAAAAATTATATTAAATAAAGATTAGGCTTTATTCTGTCTCAAACCGTCCACATCTGTCCAAAAATGCTAACGTTTCACATTATACCGCTCCTGCGGAGTGTCAAGGGCGGGTGACGAAGTGTGTTATGCAAATTGAAGCAAGTAACCATTTATTTACTGTCTTTTCGCAAATAATTAATTACCGATCCGGGGCACGTAATTCCTTCACTATCGTAATCTATATAGGCAGTATATTTACCTATTTCAGCCGTTGCAGATATTTATGAAGCACCTTATATACATACTTATTAAACAAACAGTATCAATGTAACATGTAGTAGTTACAAATACAGTGCTAAAGGATTACAAGTTTATACCAGTACGACCTCCGTAGCCAAGAGGCGAGCATACCGGACTTGGTGTCGCTATCTCTGAGGTTCCGGGTTCGAATCCCGGTCGGGTCAATGTAGAAAAATAACTTTTCTATATTGTCTCGGGTCTGGGTGTTGTGGTACAGTCGTTGTTTCTGATTTCTGTAACACAAGTGCTTTGGCTACTTACCACAGGATCAGAGCAATGTATGTGATGTTGTCCAATATTTATTTATATTTATTTATTATTTAGTAGTTTGATAAAAATACATATTTATCTACTACTACTTTGTTATTACTACTAATAATATTAATTTGTTAACATTTAAATTATTTCGCAATTCTTTAGTCATGTTATAAATTTAATTTGTACCTTTTATTAAGTGGGTTAAAAGGTATTTAATAAATAAATAAATAATCTTTATTGTGCTTGCATGTTAAAATGTTACATGGGTTGGTACTACTTCTTATAAGTTTTGAAAACTTGTGTTAAAAGTGGGTACACCTAAATTGTGCTATTCCCTAACTACTTTCCTGTGATTTGTTTGTTTTGTGTGGTGTACAATAAAGAGTATCTATCTATCTATCTATCTATCTACACTTTTCTTTGCTCTCTTTGCCTCTTTAATAAGAACGAATACACACAGATTCATATTGTAGTGGCATTGATCCTTTATGAATAGTTGGCTAGATACTTAAAATAATTGTCAACGCGAATGTATTGCTTATGAACATGAAACATTATACAAAATTGCTGTTGTACTATAATTTGCCAAAGATTATAAATATTTCATAGACAGCACTGAAACAAGGTTGAACTAATTCATTATGTATATGTTAACATACACGCCAATGGTGTGTGTACGTGTTGTAAAGCAGTGGCTTTTAAGATAGCGAAAGATTTAATATTTTTTAACACTTTAAAATTAATCACCCTCATTAGAAAGCATAAGGTCGCACAGCGTGCTATGAACGGTGCTTCTTTGCAGGATCGAATCAAAAATGAGGAGATAAAATATTGGATAGCATCACATACATTGCTCTGATCCTAAGGTAACCTAAAGCACTTATGTTATAAAAATCAGAAAGAACGACGGTACCACAACACCTAAACCCGAGGCAACATATCAGAGATGGCGCCGCCAAGTCTGGCGTACTCGCCTCTCGGCTACGGAGGTCGTCATCCGTAAACGAACAAAATTAGCTGACATAACGCGGCGGATTAGCAAGCTAAACTGGCAGTGGGTGGAACACATAGCACGTAGAACTGACGGCCGATGGGGCAGAAAGGTTTTGTAATGGAGGCCACGTACTGGCAAGCGCAGCGAAGGACGTCCACCTACAAGGGACAGACGACCTGGTAAAGGTTGCAGGAAGCCTCTGGATTCAGGCCGCTTCCAACCAGGCAATCAGTTTAAGATTTCTTCTGATGTATCTATTATGTCTGCAGAGCTAAGTGCAATCTTTGAGACTTTGTTGTATGTTAAAGTGACAGGATATCCTAAAATATTGATTCTTACCGATAGCAAAAGTGCCATTCAACATATAGCACGATGTGCTTTGGGGGAACGTTGTATTTCGTTGGCATAAAACATTTTAGAGCAAATAGATATCATTAAGAGTTCCGGAAGATGCCTTAAATTGCAATGGGTTCCGTCTCATATTGGTTTGGCGGGGAATAAGCAGGCTAATCGGTTAGCTGCAACGGCTGCTGCTGATGGTGTTGAGACTGTTATTGTTCCTGATTTTTCAGAGGTAGTCGCGCGATACAAAAGTAAAATGTTTGGTTACTGGAAGGAGTATTTTGACGAACGGTCTCGTACCAAAGGTATTTGGTATAAGACTATTCAGTCGGAGCCTCCCCAAGTTCCCTGGTTCGATCATGCCAGGCTCAGCAGAGTAGAAGTTGTCAGGGCTCACAGGCTTCGGTCTGGACACGTTCCGTTGAATAAATTTGCTCATCTCATGAAGATAATCGATTCGCCCAATTGTGATGAATGTGGGAAGGTGGAGGATGTGTATCACTTTTTGACGGAATGTGCCAAGACCAAATCCAAGAGGGATAAGTTGCGTAGGGTCTGGGGCATGAAACGCTTTGATGTGGGTTTTGTCCAATCTATCTTGGCAGAGCCCCTGTCAGATGCGGCTAAATTTGTATACAGTTTTTTTTTTTGTAAGTATCGAATACCAGTTTAGTCATATATGTGTTTTATTATTTTCTTTGTAGTAGGTAGTTTTTGTGTATGTATTCTTTATACATTATTTTAAGTTCTGTTGATGTTTGTTTGCGTGTAGGGTAGAGGCCAGCTAGAGCTGGCATTTTCATGTATGAATAAAGCTCCATAATAAATAAAAGATTAAAAAAAAAACTAGTAGGTAGGTTCACAAATTTTAAATAGTGTTTGATTCATGAATATTAACAATTTACTATCGGATCAATCAACCAACTGAAAAAAAAACAATCAAAAAGGACCAAGTAAGTATTTCATACGAAAGTCACTGACACTCAACCAAAATGTATGGAACACTTGATAAAAAATGTTTCTTTATTAATATCTTTCTTGATGATTTCTTGAAGTCCATATTAGCGAATGAGTTTAATTCCACACGTTCAAGCCCCAACCTTAAAGTTGTCGAGACGTGTTACGGTTAATGTATCGTGTCGACGATACGATTGAGCCGTTCACAATGTACCGACTACACTCAATAGCGATGAATTCGTACCAGAACATTGTCGCATTACAATATGCAACGTTATCGAGTTGGTATCAAGGCTGTTGAGCCATTTACTTTGACAAAGGCCTTATGCACTTCAGTTAAATTACATTCAATTGGCATACATCTCAAGACTTGTGTGTGTAATTTACTTTTGCGTTTGTGTGTGCATCTTTCTACGGTCGTCCCTATGGACGACCTTAGAAAGATGACCCTTAGATGACCCTTAGGATGCCCTCCAGCTCCAGCATCAAAAGTAGCTGATCAAAAACTAATTTTCAAAACTTCTGAATGTTATACTCGAAAATGTCACTATAACCTGATTTTTGCGTAGTGATTTGGTCAGACTATTGTGAATTGTATTGCAATGAATCTCTCTCGATGTTGACTGCACAAATTAGGTTTCTGGAAGATTGGAAACTTTAATGACGCCTATTAAAAAACGGCGTACAATAAATGTTTACAATCGCATGGTAAAAATATTATTTTAGGGTCACAAAATAAAATAAAAACATAAATAATTATTTTTACAATTACACCAATTACCTATCTAGCCGCAAACCAAGCAAAGCTATGACATCTAGACAACCGATAAACATTTAAAACATCCAAGATATTTGTACCCAAATGCTCATCCCCATCACAGCATCTACTCCTGCGGGCTTCGGAAACGCGACTTAAATAATTTATGATAATTCTAAACCGCACTTTGCGTAAGTAATTTTGTCCGCCATTGTAAATTATTCTCAACAATCGATTGTCGCACGCGTCAATAGGCATGCCACATGCAACATGTTACAAAGAATCGTTTGAAATTCTGCTGCATGTTGCTCGTACGTTGTCAATGCTCTAGTTAGATTACTCTATGTTGTTTTAACACGACCTTTTTTCGAGAAGACTAAAAATTGGAAACACATTTTTTACCATAGGAATAACGAAAAACTGTTTGGTAGGCTATTGTCAAGTTATAACGCTTTTGAAGTTGAAAATTGCGATACAGTTTCTGAACGTGGTATTTTGCATAGCGTCACTTATTAAATAAATAATAATTAAGTAATAGTTCATTAAATTTATGTAAAGCAGATAGATACATTCTAATTAGTACAACTTAAAACTATACATATGCGAAAACATGTAAATGGTGTATAGTTTTTTAAGTAGTCTAATCACATGTAGAAATATCACTGTATGTTTTCCAAATAAATAAAAAAAATAAAAAAATACAGTGCAGGAGTATCTTCGCCTGAACTAGGTAGAACCTGTGCTTCAGGCGAGAGAGATCTTAAGTAAAATTCTAGTTCTTGTTTACATAAATTAACAATGTTAATTATGAATAATAGGGAAAATATACAATTTAAAGTCTATACTACAACTAAAAGTAATTGTTCAGTTTTGTCATAGGTCAAAGTTAGTAAATATTGAAGTATTTCTATTTTACTGTTATAATAATTTAGGTCATAAAAATTAAGTATTTTATTTAGTATATTGTCTTTATGTATTTCGAGGTTTATTGCGTGGAAAATGGACTTAGTTGCCTCGAAAGTGTGCGTTTGAAAACTGAAAAGTCCTACCATATGCCAGCGGCATAAAGTAAAAAAACTAGACAACTAAATTTAAATCATCATCATCATCATCAATCATCTAAACTAAATTTAAAATACATGCATTTTCGGGTCTTCATTCAAAGACGACCTCCGACGACCTCCGTAGCCGAGAGGCAAGCATACCGGACTAGGTGTCGCTATCTCTAAAGGTTTCGGGTTCGATTCCCGGTCGGCCAATGTAGAATAATAACTTTTCTATATCGTCTCGGATCTGGGTGTTGTGGTACCGTCGTTGTTTCCGTAATACAAGTGCATAACCTACTTATCATAGGATCAGAGTAAAGCAGCTAGCGCGTAGAGTAGTTTGCGTGCCGTGTCCATACTCTTAGTATTTGTTTAGACAATTTCCAGGTAAATGCCAAATAAATACAGATATTATATATATTATCTAGCCATTATTTATAATGTCTACTTAATTTAGATAAAGTGATAATTGACACAGAATTAATCACATTAACTAGTAAAGTTATATAATATCTTCGAAGACTTGGATAATGTGATAAAACAAGAAGGTATAGGTAAAGATTTCAATATTTCAATTTGCCTTAAGCATACCTAACTATAAGTATGTGTAGCAATATTATACTGTTACTAGCTGTCCCGGCGAACTTAGTACCACCCCTTCATAATTTTTAAAATGATTAAATTACTAAAATGGCTATTAAAAATAGGGGTTGGTGATAAAAGGGTAAAAATTTAGGGTTGTATGTATTTTTAATGCGACATAATAAATAATAAAAAAGAAATTTAAAAAATGACTAAAAATTAAAGAAAAATGTAAGGGTGGACAACCCTTATCACTAAGGGGTATGAAAAATAGATGTTGGCCGATTTTCAGACCTACTCAATATGCTCACAAAATTTCATGAGAATCGGTCAAGCCGTTTCGGAGTACGGGAACGAACATTGTGACACGAGAATTTTATATATAAGATTTGAAAAGTAATAATTTTAATGAAATGAAATATAACGAACGTTGGATAAATGACTTTGATAGATGTTGTTACTAAAATAATTACAGTGAAATAACTAGACTAGTCTTTTTTTTGTCTACCTAGTGGACTGAGTTCGGACTGTTTTATTATATTTTAGACTCGATTCAAAACCACAGCCAAAACTTTACAGCTAATTAATGCAGCCAGTCGTAAGCCTAGTTTAAGTGTGTTTAAACGAAAGTTTGTTAAAAAAATATTTATAAAACTTTACTGCTCGTCTCATACTACAGGAATCAGTCGCCTCTTACGACACTCCTCCTGTTGGCGATGGAGAAGTGTATTCTTTACGGCCGTCTCCACACGGTATATTTATTATAGTTTCAAAATCCGATGTTAAATATCGATATATAGTTAAACCAATATTACCCACCGCTATATACGTCAAAATTAGTTCTGGGGTCAAACACTAGTGGTGCTTCAAATGGGAATAAAAATTTAGCTGTTATTTGTACGGGATAGTCAGCCAATATTAATTTCTAAGTCAATGGTTAGACCGTATTCATTAATTTAGGTAACTTTGACCTGCTATTATGAATAATATCCGGATCAAGTGATTAATTTATCACATTGTCTAGTCAATTTTACTATTATATATAATGACCAGTCATTATGAAACCATACATTTTAAGCGCTGTTGTATTTAAGAAATGAAGATAGATAGAAAGAAAATACTTATTTGACTCACATTAAGTGCAATACATTATCATCATCATTTCAGCCAAGGATGTCCACTGGAACATAAGCCTCCTCCAATTTCCAGATTGGCCGGTTGGAAGCGGCCTGCTTCTAGCGGCTTCCTGCGACCTTTATTAAGTAGTCTGTCCAACTTTTGGATGAACAATGGACATCCTACTTGACTAGAACCTTGCTGCCCCATCGGCCGTCAGTTCTACGTGCTATGTGTCCCGCCCACTGCCACTTTAGCTTGTTAATCCTTCGGGCTATGTCAGCGACTAAACAAGAAAAAGTTATAGTCGCTGACATAGCGCAATACTTAAAACAAGGAAAAAAACACATACATAAAAATGTGTCAAGAGGGTTTCCGCTCAGAATTTTTCGTGATAGCCAGAGACTTATCTGGGCTAGATCAAATAATGGACCCTGGATGTAAGATAACTTAAATATTAATAACATCTAATTTTAGTTCAAGAAAACCTTCTTTAATGTATTTTTTTAACTAATTAAATAAGCTTTTAAAGTTATTTGAAAGGAAGCTTAACGTTAGCCTGGAAGTAAAACCTACAAATTATTAGTAAAATCAAACACATCATTTTTTAAAAATAAACATTATATCTGTAATTAACTGTTACAAATATTAGTGTAAAATACTTAAGGGTTTGTTTAAACTGATAATAACCAACAACCTTGCCCAAGACACTAGTTACCTATCTCAACTTAATTTTGTTAGAGTATGTTTGTCGTGCGCATTCATGGTAGGAATGGTTTTCGAGGACTAACAAAATTAAGTTATGTTTATTAGTTGTCATTATGTATAATAGCTATTTAATCACTATGACTGTAACATATATATAGTTAAGCGTGCCTTGCCATAACCTTTCCTTCAAATCAAAACATTACACTTTCAACATAACATGTTTACTAAAAATATTGCCAAAAAAAGGTCTGCTCTTACTGAATAAAATACATTTCTATATACAAAATAGGGGAGATATTGAATGAGAGCCGTAGGCGGAGTGATCGCTCAGAACAATTGTATAAGGCAGCATCACCACAGTGCAGATAGAAACAGTAGGTCAGTACTCATCATCATCATCATCATTTCAGCCATAGGACGTCCACTGCTGAACATAGGCCTCCCCCATTGACTTCCAGATTGGCCGGTTGGAAGCGGCCTGCATCCAACGTCTTCCTGCGACCCTTACCAGGTCGTCTGACTACCTTGTGAGTGGACGTCCTACGCTGCGCTTCCGCTTGCGGTACGCGGTCTCCATTCTAGAACTTTTCTGTCCCATCGGCCGTCAGTTCTACGTGCTATGTGCCCCGCCCACTGCCACTTCAGCTTGCTAATCCGTTGGGTGACTTTTGTTCGTTTACGGATCTCCTCATTTCTGATTCGATCTCGCAAGGAAACACCGAGCATAGCCCTTTCCATAGCACGCTGTGCGACCTTGAGCTTTCTTATGAGGCCCATAGTGAGAGGCCACGTTTACTAACAAACATTATTACTGGAACAAGATACTGAAATTATGCCCCTGTTCTTAGTGTTATCCGACAACCCAACTGGTGTATTGGCGCCATAAGTCCTAGGTTCGATTCTCGGATTTGGTCAATTAAAAAAAGTATACTTTCTTAAAGAAGCCCCTGGCAAAATAAATTGTCTGGTATCTCGTAACACAAGGTTGTTAACTCCTTTCTTCGAGATCTTCGCGTGCATTGTAAATCGTGACTTAGAACCGGTATCGAAAATACAGATATAATAAGGGTAATACCGGTATTGTATTTCCAGTAGTATTTTTCTCACTCGCAGATTTGACAGTGGTTAGCTTGGCTGGTACCGGTATCAATACCTGTAGTATTATGAAACCTTTGCCATATTTACAAAAAATAAGATAAAATAAATTTATTCGGAACAGTCACAATGGTACGTACGTATTTGTACGTTAGTAACTAAATTAGTTTAAAAACTGTGTCGTAACTTACCCGATTTCATGTCAACAGGGGCAGCGTTCCAAGAACTTACATTTAAAAAAATCAAATTACAACAAAGTGTACCTATTTCACAATACCAGTATTATTATTAAACTAATACCGGTATCAAACAATATTACCGGTATCTAAGCCACTGATAAAGGTATTTGAAAATACCTACCGGTATTCTAAGCACTGATTGTAGATGACCCAAACTATCTATCTATTTATCTATTTAAACTTTATTGCACAAGTAAGTACAATTGGCGGACTTAATGCTATACAACATTCTCTACCAGTCAACCTTGAGGTAATGCAGATAATGTAGTCAGTGGCGGAGTATAAAGTATCCGACATATTTTTTAAGACGAGTAAAATACATACACATACATATCAACTTAGACAATAATAAATACATACTATAATACATACTATATAATATAGGCTTCTTCTCTCTATAGGCTTTTCTTTTTCACTTGAAATGTTTTTATAATCGGGCTTTCTTTACATATTTATATTATGGCAATATAACGCAGAAATATAGTGGGATGTATGGGAAGTTATTGTATTGCTTCAGTACGTGAAAGAACTCTTCGAAGAAAGTGAGTGTGTTTGCATAAATTACATTAATTTTAATACTCTTCTTAATGACAGGGACGCCCTATTAATTTGTTTATAAAGACCATAAACTTAGAAAATGATACGTTTAAACTAAATCTATAATGAAGATTTTATAAATGAGTTAATGAAAATAGCCTCTATGATATTAAATACTTTTTTATATTAAAGTCACATTCAAATGTACAATTATTTACTCTATGTAATGTCATCCTGTATTTAAAAATAATAATTGACTTTTGTATTTCACTTGGAAGCCAAGTTGTACAAGTTTTGTCAAAACTCCTTACGCAGTTACACGTTCAGTTAAGTTACAAGAACAAATTAAGTGCTTACTAAAAACTATTGCAAAGAAACCCAGAAGTCAGTCAACTGAAGCACTAACAAGATCTGGAGCTAGTACGATAAATCACTGTGACACATCCGGAACAGATAACTACCGACCGGTGCAGCCCTATCCTCGGAAACTCGCTAACAAGAAAATGTTTGGTGTATCATAAGAGGAAGCGGTTTTCTAGAAATAACACGTACACGATGTTTGATTAGAGCAATAATATAAAATGAATTTGCATATATAATAGCTGTGACTGTGAGTCAGTCAATGACACGCACCTACCGCTCTCTCTCATGTCACAACTCCAGTGAGTAATTAGCTATCACGCGAAAAGTAACTTGCCACGATGTCTGTTTATTGATGCCATATATTAAACACAAACTATTGGCCTTACTACAAAAAAGATGGACTAGGTTTAAACCATGTCTAAGGAATAGCCATACAATTTGGAATATTGACACATCACACATGTCTCGATTAAATTACCATACTTTTTAATTGGTTGGCTAATCTTTAGGCAGTGTTTAAACCTAATCTATCTTTTTTGTAGTAAGGCTCTATCTGTCCCGGTGTACTTCGTACCACCTTCATATATTTTTTGTGAAATTTTCCGATGTTTCAGTAGTTATTCTGCTATTCGGCGGATAAAAATTCAACAAATCATAGATCATCAAAATCGTTCCAGCCCTTATTGACTTATAAATGGTGTAACTAACCCGACTTTGTTATATAGAGAAGAATATATAGATAGATTAGAAAAATCCCTATACGCTTACATCGAGGTCAGGCTGTATAGCTCTAATATGATGAAATTTACATGGGGCACACTAAAAGTTTTGCACTTCTAGCTAATCGGAACTATTTGAATTTCGAATGTTATATTTTTTTAAACGTTATAACCTTCTTAGTAATAAAAAAAAACAATTGGCGGGAAACGATTTGTCAATTGTTTTTTATCACACATCAGTTCTACGTACGCAACGAAAATGGAATTAAGTCGAAAAGATTTTAGAGCGATGATTTATTATGATTTAAAAAAAATTCTTTCTTCGCAAGACTGTGCCGCTCGTCTTCAAAATGCTTTTGGAAGAGAAGCACCTTGTTTGAGCACCGTGAGGCGATGTTTTGCTGAATTTGAGAGAGGTCGAGTTTCTTTACATGACAAATTTCGTGAAGGGCGGCCTTCAACTGCCGTCAACGAAAATAATGTGGCTACTGTTAAGCGGCTAATTGAAGAAAACCCGCGGATTACCTATGAGACAATTCGAAGACTATTGGGGATTGGTATGAGCCAAATTCAGAAAATTTTACACGAAGATTTGAAAGTTCGGAAACTTTGCTGTCGTTGGATCCCTCATGAACTGACAGCGGAGCAGAAGCGGGCTCGCGTGGAATGGTGCTCACAGATGCTACTGAAGTACGACCACGGACATTCTAATGCTGTTTATGACATTGTCACAGGAGACGAAACGTGGATTTATTGTTTTGAACCCGAAAAAAAACAGCAATCTTGTGACTGGGTGTTTGAAAATGAGAACAGGCCAACAAAAGTGAGGCAGGTGAGAAACGTTGGTAAAAAAATGATCGCGTTTTTTTTCTCAGCTACGGGGGACCCGTATCCGATCTGTACAATTTCACTTGCAGATCAAAAGAGTGGTAATGCCGAGTGGTATTGTACCATTTGTTTACCCAGGGTGTTAGAAAAAGTACGTGAAAGACGACCCAAAAGCTGCGTTCTCCTACATCATGACAACGATTCTTCACACACGGCCAACAAAACAAAGTCATTTTTAGCTTCCGAAAAAGTACAACTCGTCACCCATCCTGCACATAGCACCGACCTAGCACCCTGTGCTTTTTGTATTTTCCCCAAAATCAAAGATTTAATGAAAGGTTTTACTTTTACCAACTCCAAAGAGGCAGTGATAGCGTTCAATCAGCACGTAGAAAACATGCCTTCAGATTTGTGGTCCTCCTGTTTTAAAAAATGGTTCGATCGCATGAAAAAAATTTTAAAATGTAAAGGAGAGTATTTTGAAACGCAATAAACATAATATTTTGGTTATAACATGTTGTTTTTTTAAGTTACGCAAAACTTATAGTAAGACCTACACATAAATACATAGACATTTTTCAGTGTACTAACTGCCATAACACTGTGCTAAAATAAGCTGGTATTATAAGTACTATCATCAAACTCTCAGCGACATAATTTATAATGGATCCGCTTCAGCTTATGTCTAGCCGATCACAAACTCTTATGGTATGTGTATGTGTCTGTCAACCCAGAAGTGCAAACATTAATTCGGGAGTCGACGGGTTTTGTTAATTAATGTTTGTCTTCAAAATAAAGAATCCAGAGTTCTTTAATTGTTCATGTATTTCTTTTCAATTAATGAAAAGAGATGAATTTACTTTAACTGCTAAAGATAGATAATTATGTTTGTTTGCTGTATGTTTCTGTGATATATCTATGGGTGCTATCTTTGAAATATTTTTTGTCTAATATTTACTAACTATCAACCAACTTTAAAAATGTAATAGGTTCTCAATTCGATTCATATATTTATATGTACAGTCAAGGGTCAACGTACCCAAAAAATTAAAGGTCATTGAACCGATTTTAAACTTTAAGTCCGACACGTAGAAATCAATATCAATTAAGATAATTTGACGTTTTGTGATAGATTAACGAGCTGTTGTCTGTACCTATGACGCATTTAACAGCCTAAATGATAGTTTCTTTGTTGTTTGATTTTGATACATCAAATTGTATTTATGTTGCCTACCTTGATCGTCCATCGTGAATCGCGAAGCAATTCGTAATCATAAAAACTCGGCTAAACTTATAAAACTCGCATAGACACTTAAGACCTCTCACACTTTGCCATGTGTTGCCCAGGTCGTTAAGGGTCGTTTGCACTCGAAAAGACGGAGATCGGGCTTCAAATTGCCACATATGGCAGAGTTTTACGTTAGGACGCTAATGTAAGAAGAAATAGATATGGCATTGTTGAAAATAATATTTTAAAGTAAAAACATTTTGTATGCCCTACGTAAAATTGAATACGCGGTTTTTTTCCGGCCACTGCTCTTCTAAATGATAAAAAATGGTAGCTCTAGATTTTCCAGTTAAATATTATATTTGATAAAATAAGTACTTACCATTGTAAATGCAAAAAGCAACATTTAAAATATTTTATTGGACTAAACTCATTTTCAAAGAAAAGTCCTATGTCCTTACAAAAGATAATATGATTATTTAATTAAGATCAAATTCAATGTAGTGCTAAAGTTTTGATTATTGATCCTTACTTAAAAATTAAAAATGATAATTGATTGCTATTTGTTATAATTATTGTTCGAGGAAGCCTGAAAAGACGCAGCTTTCATGACAAGACGCAGGAGAGTTGGCTGCGATGGTATGATCGCGTTAAGAGCCTCTAAACTGCGTAGATTTGGCACTGCAGCATTCCCTCCCCGGTCGAAGATCCAGAGGAAGATCTACGAGATGGGAAGGTCTTCTGCTAAAAAACATGAGGTTGGCCATCTTTAACTGCTAGAACACTTGCGCCAGGAGTATAACAGTTCAATGTTCAATTGACGACCTCCGTAGCCGAGAGGCGAGCATACCGGACTTGGTGTCGCCATCTCTAAGGTCTGGGGTACCATTTCCGATCGGTCAATGTGAAATAGCTTTTCTATATTGTATCGGGTCTGGGTGTTGTGGTACCGTCGTTGTTTCTGATTTCTGTAACACAAGTGCTTTGGCTACTTACCACAGGATCAGAGCAATGTTTGTGATGTTGTCCAATAATTTAAAAAAAAAATCTTTTTCTTAAACAAATGTAGGTATTCAAAAATTTACAGCAACTACATCTAGGTAAATAAGTGTATGTGTGGAATAATGTGATGGTTTGTTTATCATCATCATCATCATGTCAGCCATAGGATATCTACTGCTGAACAAAAGCCTCCCTCAATGACTTATCATTGGGGGGGGTTGCCAATACTCGCCACGCTTGGCAGGCGGGTTGGTGAGCGCAGTTTTTTAAAGATTTCGCATGAAGACACTGCTGCTCGACTTGTGCTACAGGAATTAATCGACTCTTACGACACGCCTCCTGTTGGCGGTGAGGAAGTTTATTCTTTACGGCCGTCCCCACACGGCACAGTTTGTTTGTGTACATAAATCAATAATAATTTCATTTCATTTCATTTCATAATTAATAAACATTAGACAACATCACATACATTGCTCCGATCCTATGATAAGTAGCTTAAGCACTTGTGTTACAAAAATCAGAAACAACGACGGTACACAACACCTAGTCCCGAGACAATACAGAAATGTTATTTTCCTAAATTGACCGACCGGGAATCGAACCCGGAACCCCAGAGATAGCGACACCAAGTCCGGTATGCTCGTCTCTCGGCTACAGAGGTCGTCAATGGAATGGTATGTATACGTATAATTTGAGGGTTTGTTTGTGTACATGTGTATAAACCACCACGCTGCTACAAGATGTTACATTATTTACACTTATTACGCGAGATTTCCTAAGACGATGTCGAGGACAGACCGAAATGGAGAAGAACGTCCCCACCATTATGTGGGATACAAAGTTAGAAAGAGAGAGACATTTAAAAAAAAACTGCCTCATCCATCCATAACCTACAAACGTCCATGCTGCAGTCATTAATTTAATTACGGACACCAGAGCGGAGTGCCGCAGCGTCCCTAGCGGCCTAACGGTTAACCTTTCGCAAACAGGTGAGAACGGGAAAACACCCGCAAAGGGTAAAAATATACGGGAAGATTCATTTCTCATTTCACACACACGGATATTTAGAAACTTATATAAATAAATTGTTTCCACAATCACACCAATTAGGTAGCCCCAAACTAAGCAATGCTTGTACTATGGCGACTAGATAACGGATAAACATACTTAAATAATTTTATACACATCCATGACTTAGGTACAAATGCTCGAGTTCATCACACACATTTGCCCCTTGCGGGATTCGAACCCGCAACCGCTGGCTTTGTAGTCCGGAGCGCGGATCACTACACCAGACGGTCGTCAAATCGTAGACATCTAAAGAGCAATATAAATAGAAAAGAGATAGTTAAAAACATACTGTACTGATAAAACGATTTACCAAAATACTAATTTATTTACACATAACTTATACCTTAACTTAACTCATACCAGAATCCTAGTAAATTGCGGCAATCCCATTTAATAAATCTGTTATATTTATAGATTTTAAAAATCCAAAGATATCTGCTACGATTTTTCTTCTAGGAGGCTAGGAAGATCCTGTAACACAGGCTTGTAAAATGCCTTTGTCTGGCAGCAGTTTCTCACACAATTATTGTTTTAACGATAATTTCATCATCATCATCATCATTTCAGCCATAGGACGTCCACTGCTGAACATAGGCCTCCCCCATTGACTTCCAGATTAATAATTTAAGTTACGCTAATTTTAGTCCTTCTTGTATGCTTATTTGTGTGAGAAAAAAATGAATGAAGTCTTTATTTTATTTACATTACATATTTAAAAAATATAAAAAAGGTACCTACGCACAATATTTGTTTAAGATGCCAAGATGGCTACTCGTTCCTATTTACCTCTTCTTTTCAAACATACTAATCGTACATGTAAAAGTTTTAATTAATCGCTTTCGGGATCTTTGATCTGCACCGCAGCGCCGCTAGCGGCCGGTGAGCGCAAACAGACCTGGGTCACAAACAATCCGGTGTTTAAGTGGTTAATTTCCATTATACCACGGAAATAGTAAAAAACATACAAATATTAAAGGTCTGGCCACAGCGTGACAGGTGACGGTGACGGGGCAGCAGCGTTTGCTTAACACTGAAATCTACGCAGGCGAAGACGCGGGCAGAAGCTAGGTTGGTTATATTTCAAATAGCCTGTGTGTTAGTAGATCCATCCATCTATCAAGTTAACGGCAGATCAACTTACCCAAAAAGTTAAAGGTCATTTAACCGATTTTCAACTTTACGGACATAGAGATCAATATCAATTGAGAAAATTTGACGTTTTGTGGCAGGTTGAGGTGTTGTAGTAGTAACACACCAATTATCATGGTGTCGAAGCTTGACCTATTCTATAATCTGTGCTCGAAGTAAGGAATTACATCCTTGTGTTACGAGGTACCAGACAATGAATTTTGTTAGGAGCATCTCCCGGCACACCCAGACTCGAGCCTATTTAGAAAATATCGTTTCCTAAATTGACTAGAACCGGGAAACGAATCCGGGAATTACCACGCTACTACTCCAACCGGGTCATCAAATATACAAATATGGAGGTCGTTGATAGTGCACTGGGTCTTTCAGGTAAAGTTTTGTAAAAGAGTGTAGGTATTTCAAGGTAGCATATCGACAAAAATATAGGTGTAATTTGGTAAGATACTAAAATAAAATAAAAACGTCGTGTTCAATTCAAATGCTAAAACCAGAGATAACGTAGAAACAAAAAAAAGTTTAGAACATCCGTTTGGAGCATAGACAATTGCATCTCTGGTTATCGGCTTGGGGTAATGGCTACTAGCCACACCGTTTGGAATGTCTGGTATATTGGAAACACGTTCTAACCGTGGACTGTTGACCGATGTCGACACACGTGAATTTGTGACATTCTGTGTTGATCAGTGCCCTGTTCAAACTTGTCCGAATTAATTATGAAGTCGCAAACTCAATGACCATCCCTTAACTTGAAACATCCATTAGTTGAATTCAATAGCCCGGAGATATGTAACCCTTTGAGATGGCCCATACTGCTGAGGGTCTTGTTTGGGTGAAATATGGGAACTAAGTGTTTATATGAAAATTTACAACGCAATTGGTTCTCAACAGGAAGCCGATGCTCTGCAGGCAGATTTGCTGCGTCTGTGTGATTACTGTAAACTTAATAAACTAGATCTTTATCCATCAAAATGTTTTGTTTTAACATTTAGCCGCAATCGTAACACAAAATTATACTCCTACTCTTTAAAGTGACAATTATTGGATCGGAAAACCTCCATTCGAGATTTAGGGGTGATACACGACTCTAATTTGATTTTTGACGATCACATAGACAGCATCATTGCCAAGGCTTCGAGGGCTCTTGGATTTGTGATGCGCAGCTCTATATCTTATATATAAAATTCTCGTGTCACAATGTTCGTTCCCGTACTCCTCCGGGACGGCTTGACCGATTCTCTTGAAATTTTGTGAGCATATTGAGTAGGTCTGAGAATCAGCCAACATCTATTTTTCATACCCCTAAAGACCACGCAGACGAAGTCGCGGGCAACAGCTAGTCCTTTAATAAAATAAAGACCCTCAAAATATTGTACTGCACTTTTGTCCGCAGCTACCTAGAATATGCATCGCAGATCTGGAACCCGCAATACAATACTTACATATCACGCCTGGAGGGTATTCAAAAGAAATTCATTAAGTTTATTTGTTTCCGCACTGGGATCGGGTACAATTCAGCCGACTACTTAGATCTCTGTAGGAAGCACCATCTCCTCCCTCTTGTTACCAGACGCGAAATAGCTGACATCATCTATCTCATAAAAATTATCACAGCTGAGATAGATACCTATCCCTGAACTTCTTGCTAAAATCAACCTTTATACCCCTAGCAAGACTTTGAGGCATAATAATCCGCTACACATACCACAAGTATATTCTAACTACAGGCGAAACAGTTTTGTTTGGCGCGCTAGTCGTAAGCTGAACAAAATAGTTCAAGATACTAGCATCGATATCTTCAGCACCAGTGTTACGGCGGCGAGGCAGCTATTGGTCGGACGGTTCATGTCGTGAACGTGTGTAACCTAGAGGCAAACATTGTGTATTATGTTGGCGCGTTCGTTTTTTCGTATTTTATGTTGTATCAGTGTGCTCAGTGTGTTTGGCGTGTGTCTTTTTTCTTATTACTACATTATGTTAGTGCTACCTGTGAAGACCTATAAGTGGTTTAAAAATATCATATACTGTTTCCTACCACCAATTTGTAAACCCTGGTTTTCCTAAAATAAATTAAAAAAAAAATATTGGACGTTGTTTTTTTAATGGACTGATTGGCACAGAGTGGCGGGGCAATTCGCATTGAGAGTAAAGGAAAAGTTTGATTTTAAAATTCAAATTTATCGTCTGGTACCTCATAACTTGAGGATGTTAATTCCCTAATTCAAGAACATGACTGATAATGTATGGAAAGCGCAATTTTTTTTAAAATTATTAAGTCATAATATCATCGCTCCTAAACCTTATCACCAATGTCGGTAAATCTCCAAACAGAAATAGGAGAACCATCCAAACAGAAATAGGAGAAAACCATGTTTGTCGCATGTATCCGCGAAAGTGGTTGCGAATTGTCACTCAATGGTTACCTATGGGCAAATCCCAATTAATGTTAATAATGGTTGGAGGGATTTGAGAGAGTTCTTTGCCTTGCAGTTAGAAAATTTAGGACTATAAAAAATGTTTCCTTTTGTCGTTGGTGAAAATAAATCTCTGCAGTCTATTATGCGAGCGATATTTACAGAGCGCTCAAGAAGCGTTTCATAAGCATTAAATAGCCGGACTCACGGACGTTGCGACCGTGCAACGGAAATTAGACGTTTGACTGTCGCGACGTGGACGGGGGATACACAGGCGCACAAAATGGCAATTAAGTTCAGAAGACGTAATCTGCACTGTTTAGAGATTTTTTTGATCTATCTCTAGAACCCAAAAATTGTGCTAAGCGTAAGTCTAGAATTATAGCATCCATATGGGTACCTAAACAAATTCAATGTGTGATCTGCGATTCTTAGTAGTTTTCCAGGCTTGATTATTTTGAATCCTAAAGTTACTTAGTTAAAATTAAAAACTGTTGGTGATTCGGCAACCCCTTGGGTGCTTTATGTCTGAAATTTCGCTTGACATACCTTTTTTAAGGGTTTAAAATAAATCGAATTTAGCAAAGTGATAAAGGTATGTCAAGTCACTTGAGATCCTACTCTCTGTTCATATCTAAACGGTGACCAACAGCTGTTTCGGTACAATCACAGCATTATAGGAGAAGAGTCAAATCATCATCAGCTCTTAGAAGTCAACTGCTGGACATAGGCCTCCCTTATAGAACGCTGCGTCTTTCAGTTCGTGGTCACCACTCGGAGATCTTTCTTCCCCAACGGTAGAAAGTATCTTCGAGATAAATTTTTGAGTGGCTTAGTCGCGAAGATGCGTTACTTGTTAAGGCGACGAGTAAGGCAAGTGACCTTGAGCATTTAGCGTCGACTAATGCGACTTCTATTACGTGCCTAAGATAATACAAATGCTTCTCGCAGGCTAAACATCCATCCGTCATTATATATTATGAAGTCGTCTAGTATCAATACGCATTGAAACATCAAACATAAAATGTGCTCTATGTAGAGTTCGCCATTCTCCAGAGCCATGTGTACGAAGACGTTAGAAGAAGATTACATGTGAAGCAGCAAGAAATTATTTGTTTCATCAAATACTGAATGTTTTCGCGAAAACTTCCCGAATAATGTCTGGGGCTTTGAGTTTGTTATTCAACGGCATTGGTTTCTGTATCTAGATCGCATATTTATGCAGATAAGGTTCGGATTTTGGGGTTACGTAGTTATTACTTAAGGAATTTGGAAAGATTGTATTATGATCTTCAGTTCTTCAAGCCTTGTTGACTTGGCAATTTCTGTCAGAGTTATTCATACCACAGTTCTAATTACGAGCAGTATTGTTTGCACATTAAACTATATCATCATGTCCGCCTATATTTTTAGTCTACTTCTAGTCGTAACATCAGTCTCCCCTAAGAGCGTTATTCATCCAGCAACTGCAAGTGGTCAGCCTGTTCGTCAGTTCATCAATCTGGGGGGCGTCCTACACTACGTATCTAGTAATTAATCAAATAGTCTTTTATTTACAACTGATACATAAATGTAGTTTATTTTTATTTGTTTATTTTTAGAATAACGTACGTACGATACCATTACGTAACTAATTAGTTAAATGAATAAGATAATTATATTTTGTAACAAATAACAATAAAATATCTGAACATATTAACTTTTATATTTACACTGACGACCGTCTAGTAGTGATTCGAGCACCGGACTACAAAGCCAGCAAGTGCGGTTACGAATCCCGCAAGGGCCAATGTTTGTGTGATGAGCACTAGAAATTTGTATTTAAGTTAAATATGTTTTTAAAAGTATTTAAATATGTTTATCTGTTATCCAGTCGCCATAGTGCAAGATTTGCTTAGTTTCTGGCTAGATAATTGGTGTAATTATGAAAACAATTTATTAGTATTGTAGGTGCTTGTAACTCAGTGGCGGTAGCGCTTTAGTAGTGATTACCAAAGTTTAGCCACCTACCTCGTGGTTGTGATTGGATGGGTGACCAGTACAACAATAATATTTAGTGACATTTAAGCAAAAGTTGGTCCCGGATAATATCGCTTGATACTAGTTGTAAAGCCTATTAAGAGGCCTTAGGGCGGCTTAATAACATCTGACAGTAAGGTTTAGTCACTGGCCTTACCACACCCCTCCACCAATCCGCACCGGGCCCGCGTGGTGGAACATGGGACAAACCACCTCACCTCAAAAAAATTCAGAATTATTTTAAAAATAACTACAACTACGTACCTAGGGACTGATTCTGGTGCTCAAATACAACAACTTTTTCAATTCGACCAACATCGTATAAAAAATCAGTGCTTCATTACAAACTTCTTCTTCTATCGTGTCAATGGCGACTCTAGACGGACTTCGACCAAAACTTGGCCACTTCCACGGCGTTTTGTGTTGCTCTGTTTAGGTCATCTCTCGTGCAGGTTTAGGGGCACAAAGGGCCAAATTAGATAAGCCGGTCCTTATACCCCACCATGCCAAATTTTGTCTACAGCGGCGAACCTCTGTACGGAACTGCCATGTCAGCTGGTCGGCGGGTTAGTATGTGGAATTGTTTTTTTCGCGATTTTGTTATTGGTCCCATAGAAAAAGTTGTTGTATTTGAGCACCAGAATCAGACTAATTCACACTAAGCTCTCCGCACGACTTTCCCCTTTCTTCTTATCTGTCCTGAAGGTTGTCTGGACCGCCTAAACTGTGCATCTTTCTGTAAACACAAATTGTAACACTTGTACAATAAAGAGTATCTATCTATCTATCTATCAGCCCTTAGGGGGTTGTTGGTGTTTTAAAAATAACCCTGTGGAGTTTACTTTATTATAAGCTATATTATTGTAACACTAGCAAGATTCCAGCTTAAAACTCTCCACAAAGTTCTTCAATAAAAGAAACACATTTAACATTTTCCCCTTCCTCTCAAATGTAAAGTAGAGATGAATCATAGCGCACTCCATTGTACGGATTATTTGCTTAAGGGTATTTGTGTGAGATACTGCTTCAAAGGCAATTGTGCGATTTGTTTCTCTCGTAATTTAAGCCGGTTAAAACTGGATTTAACCGAATTATGTGCTCCAAATTCTGCAACAATGTTCATTTTACATATATAATGGGGCGGGACATAGTGGAACTATAATAATTATGCTTGCAGCCAACTCTGTATTACCTACTTAAGGACCATAAATAAATTATTTAAATTAATTTAATTGAATTTACCGATTTTAAAACGTTTTTTTTTGTTAGACGAGAGTCGAAGTACCTATTGAAGGTTGCGAGAAGCTACTGGATGCAGGCCGCTTCCAACGGGCCAATCTGGTAGTAATTAGGAGGCCTAATTATGTTCAGCAGTACACGTCCTATGGCTAAAATAATGGTGATGATGATGAATGATTTTGGACGGGCTTTTCTTTTAATACAGTTGGGTATACACAAAAAATTAAAATTCTTATTCTTTTAATAGGAATCGAATCTAGGGCGAACAAATACGGTGGTTGGTACAGAAACCTTAAACAGCGAGACCGATTCGCACTTGACCGGTTTTTTTGTATAACGCTTCGTATTACTTTGCCAATATTCTTTGGTTAGGGTTATGACGTGATTATTTGTCCGGGAAAAAGATTTGCGTTGTACGAAAGTCGAAGTATTGAATACTAATCTATTTGACTCTTGAATAAGTAAAAAGCTCTAGACACATACACAAGGCTTCATCATCATCATATCAGCCATAGGACGTCTACTGCTGAACAAAGACCGCCCCCAATGACTTATCATCGGGGGGGATTCCCAATACTCGGCACGCTTGGCAGGCGGGTTGGCGAGCGCAGGTTTTTTTTGCACGAAGACGCTGCTGCCCGTCTCGTGCTACAGGAGTTAGTCACCTCTTACGACATGCCTCGGTGGGGAAGTGTACTCCTTACGGCCGTCTCTACACAGTAGACTTTGTTTAGTTTTTTGTTTTTTTATAACTATGAATATACTCAAAATTTAACTAAAGCTCACTTCTCAGTGACGTTATAGAACATAAGTAAATTTTATTTAAAGAAAAACAGACTTCAAAACTTTGGAGTCGGTGCAAACAAAAACATTGAATCTCTCATCGGCTGGCACCGACTCCAAAAGTAACTGATTAGGTACTTAAGTGTTAGGATTATGTTTAGCTTTTTAGTGTTTTGAATTCGGTTTTTTAAAAAAATAAAATTTACTTATTTCGTCTATTTTTAGTGATAAATCCTAATCTAACTGCTGAACACCGATTTCATCCTCTTTTTTTCCCCCTAGGGGTACAATTTTTTTCGAATTATTTTACTATAGTATCTTTGAAGTATTAGCTATTCAATAATAAAAAAAACATCAAAATCGGTTTACATTTGTCGAAGAGATATTGGTTAACAGATCCATGAATCACGAACCAAAATATTATCTGGGTATATATTTTGTTATTTTCTCAAAAAATGCTGAATCAATTACGATAAAATTTATATGGGACCACCTCTGAAGTATGATCTACCAAATTAAAAAAAAATCATCAAAATCAATTCATAATTGGCGGAGTAATCGCGTAACATACAAACAAACAAAAACAAACAGTCGAATTGAGAACCTCCTCCTTTTTTGAAGTCGGTGGTTGAAAATGTTCGTTCACTCTCTTCCAAAATTGTTTCATGTGTTCTTCCCATCCCAATACAGCATGGTATTGAATAAGTTATTAAAATCTTTGTGTTACGAGGTAGGGTAAACCGGGGATACTTGACTAAAGGAGTAGGTAGGTTGTATAACGTCAAAAAATAACCCTATTCAAAACTGTGGCAATATTCAACTTTTTTTTCCCCGCTCAACTACCGGACACGCGACATTGCATTCTCACGCTTAGTTGAATGATGCAAGACTTTCATGAGTCTAGTTTTGACACTTAGTCAACCTACCCATTATAGATGACGACCCGTTGCCGAGAGGCGAGCATACCGGACTTGGTGTCGCCATCTCTGAGGTCTCGGGTACCATTTCCGGTCGGTCAATGTAGGAAAATAACTTTTCTATATTGTATCGGGTCTGGGTGTTGTTGTACCGTCATTGTTTCTGATTTCTGTAACACAAGTACTTTGTCTACTTACCATAGGATTAGAGCAATGTTTGTGGTGTTGTCCAATATTTATTTATTTATTTATTTTTATTCAACTGGGTGCGAAAAGCCGTTTCTTTTTCCCGCTCAACAACCGGACACGCGGCATTGCGTAGTCGTGCTTAGTTAAGGCGCAGGGTCAGGAGAATACACGTAAAAAAGGTGTTTTTGTACAAGTCTTCTGGCGAAAATACTGGATATAGGATGTGGAAACTAATATACCATGTAACTTATATGTTGAAGTTTTTCCTAATGTTTCTAAATACTAGTTACTATTTCTCATATGTTTATAACACTAAAAACATTTCTAAGTACCACGAATACCACGGTCTTGTACACATTTGTTTAGTTTGAAAGTTGGTTTAGTTATTTATAACATTCGTGTCTTTAGTTAAAGTTTTTTTTTTTAAATAGTCAACAAATTAAGAATAAGAATTTTAATGGATTTGACTGTTATAGCGCCTACTTTTCCATGAGCGGATATTTTGCTCGCAATGATAATCTATTTGCACAGGAGCGCAAAGGATGGATGTTTAGTCTGCGAGAAGCATTGTACTATCTTAGGCACGTAATAGATGTCGCGCAAGTCGACGCTAAATGCTCAAGGTCACTTGCCTTACCCGTCGCCTTAAAAGGCTTAACACTTTCATATGAGTCTAGTTTTTGTCTCATAGTCAACATACCCATATAGTTAAATATCCCCAGTTTCCCCTACTAGATAATGTATTTTGCCAGGGGCGGCTTCCACACCCCGATACGGGTCATTTTAGAAAAGACCTTTTCTAACTTTTTTTTATAACCGGGAATCGAACATTGCATTTAATACGACCACAAGGATGATTCCTTACTTAAAAACCGTGAAAATTGTAAAAAAAAAAAGATTTTACTATTATAAATACATCTTAAAAGGAAAATGGTAAAACAAGTTGGCCTTTAATGAAAAATTATTGAACCAACCTAATGAGCTAATTTCCTGGGTCATAAAATGATTATTCTATTTAGTCCGTCAGTTAAATTGTCAAAAAATATTGGACCCATATTTTGTCTCTTGTCAATCAAACAAAAAATTACGAAAATAAAGAGCATCAAAGTGAGCAGGTGACACTTTTTAGCAAGGCGTGACGTTACGCAGAACTTTAACGGGCTATATCTTCATAATTTTTTGTTTAATTGAGAAAAGAAGAAATACGTGTCCAAAATTTTCTGTTAATCCAACTGACGGACTAATTAGATTTTTTTAGGAAACTAGCCCATTAGTACCTACTAACTTACAAAAACGAATTAAGAATACAATCGCCTTCATCGTAACTATTGAAGCATTTTAAAGTCTTTAAAACAATCAAAACTTCAAAATAACTTCGTCTAAAAATCAACAGTATCCATTGTCTAAAACAACAAAATAGTTTTACTAATAATGAATCCAATATTAATCAACTAAATCCAATTTGGGACGAAATCTATCAATGGCTTTCAGAGAGATGTAAGCGAAAAATTTGCCTGCACCGACCAGCGTAGGTAGACCCCGCCCACCCTTTTGGGCAGTGCGAGAATGTATGCGCGTGAAGGCTTATAGGGAAGTTGTGGGGGTGAGACTATAGCGGTCGTTTGGTCGGTGTTTCAGTGTCGTTTCGGTCGCGGCGTTGTGAGGTAGTGTGTATGCCTCTCCGCTAAATTATATACATCGGTATAAGTTATATGAGTATATAAGTTTTTGAGTGAATTTGTGGTCAAAAGTTTGCTGGAGTTTGGGTGGTTTTTTTCGGTAAGCTTGAACTATAAGTTAGTTTTTTTTAAGTTGCGAAAAAGTTTTTCGGATTTTGTACTTTAAAAAAGTTAAACTTAAAAAAAGAAAATAATTGCTATTAATGTTGTCTTGACAATAATTTTAGAATTCATCAAAGTTTGTATAATATCTACAACTTTTTTTTAAAATATAGCTTATATATAATTACCAATAGGGAATATGCATGAAAAAAAAATATTGTTCTTACTATATTTATAAGAAAATATATGAAATTATCGTGCTGATAGTGAAAACGAAATTGATTTTAGGTAAAAAATAACCTTAATATAGTAATTAGAAATTAAGGTATACCTATTAACTTTTACTATGAAAAATGTATGGCGGCCGTGTAATGTGACGTCAAGGTACATATCGGATCTCCTGGTCTAACACGCTACTTTGATGGGCTGTAAGTCAGATATTTATCAATATTTTTCGATAATTCTTAGTCTTATGAATTATAATTAAGTACTATTTATTTTAGGACCAAATAAAAAAACATGCAAATTCACCATTACCATTTTTTTATTTAAAAAAAAAACAATTTAAAAGAATGGTTGCAATGTAACATTACATAATTTTTAAAGGTAACTATTTAACGTCATAATATAAGGAATGTAAAGGTAGGTAATCTCTATGTATTACGTTTACAGTAAGCTAGGACAAAACTTACAATTACTAACTTACATATTTATATTCGCAAAAACCTGCATCTTTTCCCTAAGAAAAGTGACAAACATAATTTTAAGACCCGGAATAAAGATAAACTTGCTGTTTCAAATTTCAGACTGCATAAAGTGAGTAATTCGTTCATGGGGAAATGTATTGGCTTTTTTAACAAATTACCACAGTCTATTGTTGAACTACCCATGTTCGAGTTTAAATCGCATGTTAAGATTATTTTAATGAAAAAGGGTTATTATACTGTTAATGACTATTTAAATGAAAAATATGTCTGGAATTAAATACTGCCCTGCTCGCACAGGTATACATTATTTTCTTTTCATTTTTTTTTGTGGCAGCTAGTGGTGACTGAGTTTGTTCCGGCGTTTCTTCTCAGCACTTGCCAGATTGTCTGTGTCTTGTCTCGAAGCGCTAGTAGGGCCCAAAAAATAAGCCATATGGGCCAATAATGTTATTATTGACGTTCATAAGTGGCAGTTTTCTGTCCTAAACTGAATAAATGATTTTTGACTTTCGACTTATACCTATTTATGATAAACACTTGGTGGCAAAAATATTGTAACGAAATTGAAAAATGTTTTTTGCTTCCCATTTCCTAATTAATGTTGGAGTAAAGTTGATGTCGTTTGGTTGTTTTTTGCGTTTTTAAATAAATTGATATGTCTCCGGGGAAGCTGTTGTGCTTTGTATCAATTATAAATACAATATTTTTAACGCAATAATATCGAAGTAGGTACTTTGCGGTAGGTATACTGTATTTTTTCTTTTTTTTATAACGTAGGTAACGTTATATAAAATAAGAAAAAATGAGTTTTATAATTGGTATGTTATGGGACGTCTCCAGAAACGTTATGATGATAACTTCGATGATAATTTTATATTCTTATTGAAAAAATTGCAATTAGTTAAAATTATTATACCTAACTTTACTAGCTTTACCCACCAAACTTCGTACGGCGTCATAATCAATAAAAATACTTTGTTATTAGCGGGATTGAATGAAAATATTTTTCTTATTTTTAGAAAAATTGATAAATTCGTTTAATTGTTTAATGGATTACCAACGTAAGATACAGTTTACATGCCAAAATTAAAAAACTTAAAACGGCTTAAGGCTAACTGTTCCTGCAGTATGTTTGATAATAATTTAGTATGTTATTATAATTTCTGATCTGACATGTTATACATGTCAGAAATTATAAAAACATACTAAATTAATAAAATTATTAGTTTTGTTTCGTCGTATTTCGTTATACTAGTAGCTATTCTGACGTTGGGGGCGGAGACAAACCCAACAAATCAAAGATTATGAAAATCGGTCCAGCCGTTCTTGAGGAATAAATATAGTTATGAATCAGTCTTTTTTTTTTCATTTTATCAGGGTGTCCCATAACTAAAGGATAACCTTACAACCACGTAGTATTCTACAGGGTAGGGTAGATAGATACTTTTCATTGCACACCATACAAGTAAATTGCACATGATTTTTACAGAAAGACGTACAATTTAGACGGTCTTATCGCTAATAGCGATCTCTTCCAGACAACCTTCAGGTTGGACAACCATTAGAGATAGGGGTAGGTGGTGCAGAGTTCTTATATTATGTAAATGGTATATCCACCTGAAACTACTATGTTAACATACCTATGCATATAAATGCTGTAGTGAAGTCTGAAATTTGATACCATAATGTTTTTTTTCATACAAAACTTAATTCTCAGATTCCGATTTGTATGAACAAAAAGTATATGATATAAGATTTCTGACTTCACCATAGCATTATTATGCATATGTTAACACAGTCTAGTTTCGACTAGATATACAATTTACCTAAAACCCTGTATACATCATAGTAAACTTAAAAAAATAAGTATTTATATAATTTTTTAGTTATTATTTTCAAATTAATTCAATCGCTGTTTGATAATTAAGGCAAGGCAATAAATTTTCATACAATTTTGCAAAAATCATAGAGCAAAAGTAGTTCATTGTATAGAACACCCTATATAAGAAGATATACATATAGAAGTTATTGTAAATCTAACCTAACTTCGTTATAAATATTTCAATGTATAGAAATTTTCTAATACCCTTACGTTTATCCCATGTATCAATTATGACTGGCCTTATTGGAGAGGGCTAAATACGGGCTTAAATATTTGAGAAGATTGGGTGTATTGGGCCAATTTATACAGGGTGAAGTCAATTACCGGCCGTCAAACCTGGATGAGAGGTGTTTACGGCTATGAAGAACGTTATTAATGACATAAATGTAGAAGGAAATCATGACGTAGTTCCTGCTAATTAAGGTGAAATGTAAAGTTTTTGTGAAGTAGTACAACGCTTTTATTTAATGTTATGAGACTAAGTTTTGCAAGTCTCTTTTGATGCCTTTCAATAAATACAACGGTTAAATGGAAAAAGGATTTAAAAATAATCATTTTTCTTCTTCTGTCCTGTCGTTGGCGACTCTAGATAGACTTCGTCCAAAACTTGGCAATTTCTACGGCATTTTGTGTCACTGTTTAGGTCATCATTTTTCATACATCTTATGCAGGTGTGTGGGGGACACAAGGGCAGGAGAGTAGGACAGCCATAGTTTGTGGGACCGCACCAAAGTCACATTAACTTTGCCGCTCGGTTCTCATACCCCACTTTAAAGCGGGGTAGGTACCAAACTTTGTATACATCATTTTTAATAACACGTCCTAAAGTCACGTCAAAGGTACTGACCGACCCAATAACTTAACCGAGAAAAGAAAATAAAATAAAACTCTCCTTCTTGCGCAGACAAGTCAAAATCTGGAGATGTATTTTTGAATCATGCGAATTTCAATTCAAATACGAAATCGCAAAGATTCGCACGCGAATGACTACAATCACTATTTTTGAAAATTCATATTTCGTATTTCGTTTTATATTAGTAGAAAGTACGGAAGAATGACATTGACAAGTAAACATATGGTTGACAGAGATTTAACATAACATTTTTTTTATTTACGTTCTGTTTTAAGCGTTCCCTACCGGTTTTTAAAATTAATGAGTTTTTGGTTTTGCATTCCGTTTTATAATATTTTCTGCGTAAAACGAAAATAGTTCCAAGATTTTAATTTAATAGCAACACTTATTTGTGTGTGAGTGATTCAAAAATGTGTAAAACCTGAGCAATAGAAATGAATTTCATACACGAATTATTTTCGTGTTCGAATTCGGGATTTATTTCTAATGCTTCAAAAATACGTCTCCAGAACAACGAATCTCATAAGGTTAAGGGGGACATCCCATGCTGCGTTTCATTGTTCGTGGTTGCCACTTGAGAACCAATCTTTCCCAATGGTTGTTAGCTCTGTGAACGGTGTCTGCTTATCATTCATCATATTCATCTCATTCTATTGCAGCTTATTACAAGACATGCCAGAGTTATTTGGGGGACTCGATAGCCTCTTTTTTCCAGCCGTATTGGCTGGCAGTGGCTGGACGAATAAAAAGCGGGAGATCTGGGCTGGGAGTGGCTGACACTACGAATGGCGAAGTTTGCCGAGACGTGGTCTCCATTTGAGAACCCGTTTACTCCACCTTTCATCGGTACTGTTCACTGGCACTTTGGCTTGCTACAATTTTGGACTATGTACATTACTTTGGTCTTCTGTCGGATGACCTCTTTCCGGATTACAAAGATACCTTTCGATAGGTGTGTTTAGTAACGCAGAATGCATGATCATTAATACTCATTTATTCAGTATATTATACTCGTTCCAAAATATAGCTTTACCCTACCACCGCTTCGGGACTACATATTGGCTGGTGGTGAGATTGCGATTTCGATGTTGGTCCCATAGAAAAAGTTGTTATATTTTAGCCGTAGAATATTAATATACGCAATTGAATTTTATGATTGTGTATAAAAAGGTCTTACGATCATGTCAAACTTTGTAAACGTCTGTTTTTACTGGCATTTCCGTTTCCACCCTATATTAGATAAGAACGTACACAACAATGACCTGATTTAAGTTTTCCCGATAAAAACTAAAGGTTTGGAGCCAACTTCTAAGTTATTATCATTAATCAACCGCTTCTCCATCTACACTGAGGCTGAGACTTGAGACCTTTGGTGCCTTTGGGGCTGATGAAACTTGTTTAATATTGTTTTTTTAACCGTCTCAGTCCTATCGCTGGGAAACCTAACTGGCCTTTCCTTAACTTTTCTACTTCTGTCGGTGTTTACGTGTTAGTGCATTTTTCAAAAAATATTTATTTTGTCAGTATTGACATCTCGTGGACATCTCAGCCATTAGGGGAAAAGTTTTTTATTTCCCGGTTTAGGTCAATTTAGATTTTACAAATTAGCTGAAGTTTAGGTATGCTCCAAGTCGCTCACGGTGGTCACCATTATTTGTAGTAGAAATGAATTAATTCAATGACTTCTAAAATTCTGATAAGGGTTATTTTAATCAGTTTATTGTTCAGCCATAATTTTTACAACAATAAGGGCCACTTTCACCACTTGCTGATAAGTTCCGGATAACCTACCTGGCACTTGTTTTGACAGATAACCCATACAATTAGCTCTCGAAAAAGTGTCAGATAGGTTATCTGGAACTTATCAGCAAGTGGTGAAAGAGGCCCTAAGTCTTATCGACTAATTTAACACAGTCGATTCTTTTAAGTCTTTTCAGTTCAGGCAAAAATCATTCAGCTAATGAAACTGGACGCAACGAGGCTTTAAAATTCGCACATTAATATCACATTTTCGTCAAATCTGGTATTCAAAAGAAATCTTCCAAGACGCGAGCAGCCATGATTCAGGGTTAGTAAAACGAGTTTCCCTAAGTTAATTTGCAACATCGAATCAGAAATAAAGATATCCGTAAACAAACAAAAGTTGCTGACATAACCCGACGGATTAGCAAGCAAAAGCTGGGCACGTAGCACGTAGAAATGACGGCCGATAGGGCAGAAAGGTTCTAGAATGGAGGCCAAGTACCGGCAAGCGCAGCTTAGGATGTCCAGCCCCAAGGTAGACAGACGACCAGATAAAGGTTGCAGGAAGCCGCTGGATGCAGGCTGCTTCCAACCCGTCAATTTGGAAATTATTGGGGAGGCCTATGTTCAGCACTGGGCGTGGTATGGCTGATGATGAGCATGAAATATTTTTTTTGATTTTGGCCTATTTTATAAATAAATGCCGCAGTAATTATTTAAGTCAAATTATCTTTTAACCGTGATTTTAAATAGGAAAGATAAAAAGGTATTCGTCACAACTTTAATCACAACTTCGTTGCCAGCCATTCGTCGTTTGTCTCACTCCAACATTCCTTCTTTTTACTCACATAGTTACGTCCCGTTTTATTTCACAGGAAATCTATCAACTGTTAAGATTTGAAGAGTTTTTTAAACCTACAATATGTTATTTGGTGTCCGTGTATAATATCGCTACGATATTATTCAGTCAAAATTAGAAATAATATATTTTGATTTCTTCAAGGAAGCTAAAAACTTTACTTTCTCCAAGGATTACATTTTCCCAAAATTCCGCGGATTTCATTTTTTTTCCGAAAACTGCGAAAAAAAGCCCAAGCTAGCAACCCTGTGTCAATGTATTTAAAAATTCACGTCACCCCAGAAGCAGTGTTCTGCTGCCATTCAGGCTGGCTGCAATATTTAGCTCAAGACGGGAAACGCTCCAGTTTCGCCTGGGGGCTCGTTTATTCGGCATTTTTGGTCAACATTACTAAATAAAGGATGTCCAGAAATAATGCGAGGGATTCCAAAATAACTCTCACGTGTGTTTAGCGATATTTTTAACCGACTTCAAAAAAGGAGGAGGTTCTCAATTTGTCGGTATCTTTTTTTTTTTTAATTTTTTTTTATGTATATTCAGCGATCATTCGTTACTGCGTTGACCGATTTCGATAATTATTTTTTTGTTTGAAAGGTAATACTTTCAGAATGGTCCCATATAAATTTGGTTGAATTCTGATGATGGGATCTATAAGAAAATCATCAAACATTGCATGAACTCCGTACTACGCCAACTGATTTTAGTATCTATCTTACCTATATCTTTGCCAAATGTGGACCGATTTTGATGATTCTTTTTTTAATGAATAGCTTACACTTTAAAGATACTTTATTCAAACATTTTTGGAAAAAAATTCACCCCTAAGGGTGGAAAAATAGGAAATGAAATCGGTGTTCAGCAGTTAAATTATGTTTGCACTCGTAAGATTTGTTTTGATTATGATTTTTCACTAAAATAGATGAAATAAGTTAATTTTATAAAAAAATTAAAACCGACTTCAAAAAACTAAAACGCTAAAAATAATCTTACATTTAATTACCTAATCAGTTACTTTTGGAGTCGGTGCCAGTCGATGAGAGATTCTATGTTTTCGTTTGCACCGACTCCAAAAAGTAACTGATTAGGTACTTAAGTGTAAGATTATTTTTAGCGTTTTAGTTTTTTGAAGGTGGTTTTTATTTTTTTCTAATTATAACTGGAAAACCTCGACTTTCACTTTTGCACTATTGTGAATGAAAAAAAAAACTATTTAAATAGTAATTTGTTCAGTGAATTTGATTTCTATTTAATTGAGTAGGTACTAATTGTGGAAGTAATAGCCTTGTACTACGAATTACTAGATATTAGCGTCACAATTTCAAACAAATCAAGTCATGAAAGGTTGAAAATCGAATCCGGAATGATTTGCGTTTGAAGTAAATCGGCAAACCACTACACTATACGTGTATACTTCATTACATTTGTATAATAAAAATCAATCTCTTTTTCCCTTGGTCATAGCATCATGCGTGAAAGGATGGAACAATTTCGATAATTCTTTATTTATTGTCAGGAAAAGGTTCTTTTGAAAGAAAAAAATGAGAAAGATGCGCAGATTTTTTTTAATGAAAAAGACCATGCGAACCAAGTCGCAGACAACAGCTAGTCAAAGATAAATCATTTCATTCATTTTGTAATTTCAATCGTAACAAAAATTCTAAGAAATTATTGCCCTAAAATATGACAAAAACAAATTGGCGTTGCTCAAAAGATAAGCATGCCCTCTATTTATCATTCAGTGGGCACTCCTCCCATTTTTAAGGGGGTATTGATAAATAACTTAACGTATTGATCTCAGCGATTTTCAGACTTGACTAATTTATAAGGCTGTAGTACTTCAAGGGTCTAGACTTTTAAGTATTCAGGACCGGTATCGATTTTGGAAACCTACCAAAATGTATTACAGGATGACTCAAAGATTTTTTATTTTATTTTATTTTATTTGGAACAACAAACAATTACAAAATATTGCTTAAACTAAAAGCTAAAACACAGTATTATTACTAAATTTGTAACCAATCACGTTCACAGATTAATATTGATTATGTAAGTGCAAAAACAATACCTACTTTAACATAATATTATTTATTTCCTTTAAACATTCAATGCTGTTAGATCAATTTTTCTTGTGAATCTGTAAGGTGCAACATTACTTTAGCCCTGAACTGCGTGAGAGAAAGCATGAACAAATCCAAATCGAGAAAATTGACATTATAAGACTGCATAATACGACGCAAGGGCGCGCGTGCACCCGCGTTAGTTCTACATTGTTTTGTTACAAAAAGCTTATGGGTGCGAGCATCACGAATACGTTTCGAGCGACTAGGTGTACGTAAGAAAATGTTATTTATCAATTGGATGCAATCAAATTTATTACCAACTAGCTGTCCCGACGAACTTCGTACCACCCCTTCATACTTTTTTAATGAATTTTCAGTTGTTTTTGTAGTTATTCTGCTATTCGGGGTGAAGAAAAATTCAACAAAGCAAAGATCATAAAAATCGGTTCAGCCCTTCTTGACTTATAAATGGTGTAACTCACCCGACGTTGTTTTATATAATATAGATTACTTTATGAAGAAATGTTTGGTCTAAAAGCATTCTTCTTGATTTTAGAGAGAGTAGAGAAAATTTGACATATTATATACATGGTGAATAACTCGTGTTGTATGACTTATGCAAATTTGCATGACAAATAATAGGAAATAATAATATCCTGCTTGCCTTAGCGACAGAAAAAAAGAGTTGGTCTACCCTCCATACACAAAGAAACGACTATTTTATGTTTGGATTATATATAACCTAAAATTTTTATATTAAAAAAATATATATATATAAATTTGCATGATTATACTTAATTGAATTTTATTTAAAATGAATTTTGTGTATTATTTTGACATGACTTACCTACTTTTATTTTTTGAATTTATTAATGTGAGGATTTAAGCGATATTAATTACATAACATAATATTATTGTATAACATGAATATAATACCCTTATAGGGTCCATGAGTATGGTCTCACACAATTTAATAACACCTTAATGTACACTTATGACGCAATAAATGAATATGAAATGCCTGCTGCTAACAGAATGACCCCAGAAGACCTGGGAACAGGGCACAATAATGATGATAATCGGTAAACGAAATGGAGAGTTTGATCCGGCGTTTCTTCTCAACACTTGCCAGATTGTCTGTGTCTTGTCTCGAAGCGTAACTAAGGCCCAAAAAATAAGGAGACATGTTCTGCCCCATATGGGCCTATAATATTATTATTGACGTTCTTAGGTGGCAATTTTCTGCCCTAAATTGAATAAATGATTTTTGGCTTTTGACTTTGACTTTGATATAATCATAATCTTTATTGTGAAATACAGGTAGCGTGAGGTCTCACAAAAGGAAATCTTAGACGAACACTACCGTGATCTACCTCATAGCACTTAGCATCATAAGGAAAACATCATAAAGTACTAGATGGGTAGTAATTTTTCAAATTGTTCTATACCCTTTTCAAGATAAGGAGAAACTTATGACACATCACGTGACTTCTCTGTTGACACAAATAGTGATGTGCCGTATTTCGTTACGGTGAATGATTCTTTTTGAAAATCGAGAAAATTTATAAAGAAAGTAAAAAAGAAATTTCTGTAACACAAGTACTTAAGCTACTTATCACAGAATCAGAGCAATGTATGTGATGTTGTCCAATATTTATATTTATATATTTATTTATATTAATCTGTATGGTTACGGAGGTCTTACGGCAACCGCCGTTAAAGTGTTAAAATTAAAATGCAAATAGAATATATTTTTGAACTGGCGAAAAGGCGATTTTCATCATTATAATACTCGAAATATATAATAGACATCCCGTTCAAGCTTCAGTCTACATAATCTTGGTAATTAATTCTTGGGGAGATGTTTTTTTTTTAATAAAGAACGACAGAATCTATTTAAACTAACTGTTCTTAAGTTCATAAACCACATTAATACGTTAGTAAAAAGTGAAAATTTCACCCTGTATATTTGCCATCCATTAGATAACCCTGTATTATACCCAATCACATACTAAAACACGAATGACGGATCACCTATCTACCTAAAATTACCAATAGCCAATTCTAACTTTTATTATACGCAATATGTGTATAAACCTACCTTTACGCTTCACCGAATCTTTCAACCCAATCTTCCTCTGCCTTATTCAAACCTTTTGGGACAATATTTGTACAAGCCTAAAGGATTACACTAAAAATAAACCCCTCCGAAAACAAACTAACCCCCCAATGGCTGTCAGGGACCATTAGACCTGTCACGGCAAGGAAGAGGTTAGGATTGTCCCAACAAATTGGGCTGTTTCTTTAAGTGACCTGACCTTTTACGGGTTAAAAATTCAGAACTACTTTCTATGCGTATTGGGTAGAGTGACTATAAATTTGTTTTTCTGAAAACTTCCTCTTAGCGTTGTCGACACATGGTATTTGTGTATGTACCAATAAAAACACTATATGATACAAGAGCTTAAGAAACATTACAATACGCTATTTGTGTTCCTTAAGTAGATAAAATAAAATAAAATAAAATAGGTAGAAGCTGTTGTTGTTAGTAACTGCTTTGAAACGTTTTTATTTGACGCCTTATTATTATTATTTTACGTGTCGGGTGGGGACGGCCGTTAAAAATACACTACCCCACCGCCAACAGGAGGCGTGTCGTAAGAGGCGACTAATTCGCGTCTGCGTGCGAAATCTTATAAAAAAACTGCGCTTGCCAACCGGCCTGTCAAGCGTGGTGAGTATTGGCAATCCCCCTCGATGATAGGTCATTGGGGGATGCCTTTGTTCAGCAGTGGACTTCCTATGGCTGAAATGATGATGATGATGATTTGACACCTTTATTTTGGTCTAGTGGTTCCAGCTCTGGATTCCAACCAAGTCCATCCAAACCGTCACGGATTCGAATACCGGAAGGGGCAAGTGTTTGTAAGCATGAACATTTTCATCTAAGTAATAATGTCATACAATGTATTTAGTATGTCTATCAGCTATACCCACCTGCTTGACTAACCACAGAAGTTATAGATTTTTTATTAGAGCTTGCAAAAAGTATAACAGTACTTATATTCACATCGACATATTTCACGAGGAACTGGTGCGCTTTCGTTATTTGTTAAAAGGGCCACTCGATGTAGTTGAACCCTAGTACGATTACCTACTATCTCTTTAAGGCCTGTTTTATTGTTTTGTCTCCTTGTATATTTTTTTTATTTGAACTTTTTATCACGTCAACATTATTACTGTAAAAACTGTACTGGTGGAAACTTGTAATGCTTTAGTTCTATACATTATTTGTAAACTAAATGTAACATTAATAGCTGTTTTTTTCCTTAATAAAGATAAAGATAAATATACTGAACGTTTAAATCTGTTAATTAACGAACAGCACGAATATTTTTCTTTTTCTTCCTTACTTGTGACAGAAGCCGCATTCCTGCTCTTTTTCCTCCACTTCGCTCTATCGCCGGTCATCTTCTTCAGTGAGATTGCAGCTCTTTAAGTCTTTATTGACAACACTCAACTATCACAGTTTCGGCCGTCCTCTTTACCTACTCCTGGGTAAGTTAAAGTTGAGCATTGTTTAACGAACAGCATGAATACTTATCATGAAATTTTAAACGATTAAAATTACTAGGAATCACCATTATATAGCATATATAAAGTATATGGGAAGGTGTTTTTTTTTGTGTTTTCGTTGTTGGTTTAATAGAAAAAGTTGTTGTATTTGAGCACCAGAAACAGCCCCTACGGGTTTGCTGATGTTTTAAAAATAACCCTGTATAATATATAACAAGATATCAAGTTGAAATTAAAATCAGGTCTGCAAACCCTTGGAGCTGTTAAATAAATCAAACTTATAAGATTATGCCGCATATTTTAACACCCGCAGAGAATCAAAAACATATTAGGTTAGTTCCTGTTGACCTAAAATCGTGAAATTTGTCCAAAAGTAATATCTTATCGCACAAGCAAAATCCGGAAACTGAGAACTTTGATGCTGTTTTACTGAAAAGTAATTTTGTATTCGGTCTTATTTTATTATTATTTGTTTACTTCGATTTTGATATCTGCTATAAAATTTAATAACACTCTAAAATTCTCTATTTGACATGGCGAATTTATAGAATAAGTTCATAAAAAGTATCAACACTTTATTATACGTGCAGCTTCAACCACGTTAACCACTAGTGTAATGCTAAAATTAATGGAGCGAGAGCGCATCAGAGAAAGATACAGTAGAACTAGAGACGTGCCGTTCCCGGGAGAATTCCCTATGCGGGGAATATTAACATCTCTAAGCAAAACCGTGTTAAGACGGTTCCCCGATCAAATGACCTTCAGCATTACTTTTCTCCTACTCCGTACGGCACACCAGAAAAGCAAAAATTTGTAGATCATGAATAATAGGCTAGTTTCCTAATAAAATCTAATTAATCCGTCAGTTGGATTAACAGAAGGTATAGCCCGTTAAAGTTCTGCGTAACGTCACGCCTTGCGACACTTTTTAGAAAGGCGTGACGTCAAGTGCTCACTTTAATGCGCTTTATCTTCGTCATTTTTTGTTTGATTGACAAAAGATGGAAAAAAGAAAATACAGGGCGTACTTTGGAGTAATTGTAGATTCCACGCACATTCTGATAATTGCAATAACTCGCCTATTGTATTATTTCGAGTTGGGCTACTCTTAATTTCGGTGTGCGATTTCTTATCCCACAATTTCACAGAGTTAGTATGGTCATCGTACACGCAGTACGCACTGATTTACGCCTCCTCCGAGTGTCAGAGGTGCGAGGTCCATACATTACTCGCACTTGTAAATAAATCCTCTTGCCTTTGATATGTTGCCTCTTATGCCACTAGCAAGGAGTATGAGGAAAATGGAACTGTTTTTACATACTTAGCTGAAATATTACCAGTTGTAATGTATTTTATACAGGGCGTACAAATATCTCACTTCTTCGTCTTCACTTTACACTACGTGATCAGCTGCTCATACAGGGTTACAAATTAATAGATACTAAATTTTAAATTATACATGCGTACCATTTTTGAAAGCATAGGAATACTATTATAATATATAAAAAATATAATATACAGTATATTGTTCTTTTTGTAGGTCAATTAAGTTACCAATTTAGTCGCTCCTAAACATTTGGCACCACCTTGCTATGTATCCATGTTACAACAACTTTTACTAGAATTTTCGAAATGGTATTTTTTTAGGACCCTCATACAAACATACGTGCTGCCATTCAGGGTTATTAGTAAAACATCAACAACTTCCTAGGGGCTGATTCTGGTGCTGAAACACAACAACTATTTTTATTTATTGGGTTTATACGTCCGAATGATCAAAACATTTTCGTACTTACGGCTACTGATCACGTGATTTTAAAAAATGACTTATTTTTGTTAACCTTTTATTTTATGATCCTATTTTATGTGGTTGTACTAATGAAATAAAAAAAAACGGTATTTTAAATTGAAAATTAGAATCGTCAAATTTCAATTCTAAATTTAAAAAAACGATTTAACGTATTTCCATTCCGTTAGTACACAAATTAATATTAATGAAACAAAGTTCACGCAATTTCGTTGGAGACGCGGCTTATAATTTACAATTCAATTACTTTTTAGCTATCGTAATAACTGAGGCAGCAGCAAGGGGTGTGGTTTCTCAAATGAGTTCCATAATTTAAAATTATCCAATCCAAATCCAAGGCTTCCAATGGACATCCTATGATGTCCACTGCTGAACATGGGCCTCCCCCAATGACTTTCATCGGGGGGATTGCTAATACTGGCCACGCTTGGCAGGCGGGTAGGTGAGCGCAGTTTTTTATAACATTTCGCACGCAGACGCTGCTGCCCATCTCGTACTACAGGAATTAGTTGCCTCTTACGACACGTCTCCTGTTGACAGTGGGGAAGTGTATTCTTTACGGCCGTAATTAAAGATTTGTGTATTTAATATAAATATTAACTTGTATGTATGTTTACCTCTGCATTACGAATTCCTGGTAAGAACGGTTAAGACAGACAGACGGACAATAAAGTAATCCTTTATGGGTTTCTTTTTACTTTTTGTCGTACGGAACCCTAATAGATGAGTGTTATAGTATCAGTTTGCCTTCTTTACTTTATTTTTTTAATTTTTTTTTTTTATAAATATTGGACAACATCACATACATTGTTCTGATCCTATGATAAGTAGCTTAAGCACTTGTGTTACAGAAATCAGAAACAACGACGGTACCACAACACCCAGACCCGAGACAATATAGAAAAGTAATTTTCCTTCATTGACCGACCGGGAATCGAACCCGGAACCTCAGAGATAGCGACACCAAGTCCGGTATGCTCGCCTTTCGGCTACGGAGGTCGTCAACAACATTTAAACCATGACACATTAAGATAATTTCATGTTTTTATTACTAGTACTGAAGTAAATTGTTTTCATGCATGTATTTGTTTGATAAGAGCAACCAACAAATCTTACACAAATAATCATAATAATAGTACATTATAACAAGCAATAAATATAACATGACGACTTGGTGTCGCTATCTCTGGGGTCCCGGGTTCGATTGCTGGTCGGTCAATGTAAAAAATAACTTTTCTATATTATTGTCTCGGGTCTAGGTGTTGTGGTATCGTCGTTGTTTCTGATTTCAGTAACACAAGAGCTTTAGCTACTTACCATACGATCAGGGCAATGTATGTGATTCTTTCCAATATTTATTAAAAAAAATAACTATAATAAGAGCTAAGTGTGCATTCCGTTACAGGCTGCCACGAAAGGCAAATGTGAGTTTCACGTTACACTTTAATTAAACAATATTTTACTTTTAAAATTAAATGGACATTTTAAGGGTTAAGTAGTTATATTATTATTAATGTAGTATGCATAAAAAGTTGGTAAAAAGAGTAAAAAGGTCCAAATGGTGCTCATGTCAGATCTTTTGAAGTCGGTTAAAAATGGCCTGATGCAAGCTGAATTATACACGAAGGGGTAAAATAGGGAGTGGATGGCAATGTCACTGTCACTTTACTGCCTTTAAAAGGGTGAAATCCGAGAAATGGGATACAAAAAAAATTGTTTTTAGACGACTTTTTATAGACTGAGCATTCTTCTGCTGATGAACCTCAGACGGCTCAAGTCTATTTCAGCACATTCGTTGGATTGTGTAAAATTTTAAAAGTAATTTAAAAAAAAAATTATCAAAAAGGAGGAGCAATTACAGGATTGTTTATTCTGAATTGGCTTAACTATGATGTCACGCACAAAGGTTATAAAATATTGATATCTGTCTAAGCATAAGCGAAAAAAAGTCATTACTATATTCTATAAACTTTCTGCCCCATCGGCCATCAGCCATGCGATTCTGTAAACATAACGCGGTCACTTCGATACTGAACTCGCTTATCGATGATAAGTAATGTGAACCCACTTCATAACACAAACTTAGGTGTCTTTTAGAGCGAGTTTAACTGCGTGTTTCTTACTGAATCGACAGGCAGTTCTACGTGCTATGTGCCCCAACAACTGTCACATTAGCTTGCTAATCCGTCGCACACTGGCAAGCGCAGCACAGGACGTGTCACCTACAAGGTGGACAGACAACCTGGAAAAAGTTACAGGAAGCCGCTAGATGCCAGCCGCTTCGAACCAGTTTAATCTGGAAGCCACTGGGTAAGGCCTATGTTCAGCAGTAGATGTCTTATGGCTGAAATGATGATAATGACCATCGAAATCGCATTGCAAAAAACACATGTTCGACTAGTTAAGATCAACTTGTATAGTAATGGCTTTTTTTGTGAGATTTCAATTTTGTCTCTTAAAAATATTGGTCTAATTAAAGTAAAAAGAAAGAAAGTTAAGTAATAAATTAAGAATATAAAGCCCAAATCCAAAACCCAATATGTTGTTCAAAACTATAACGGAATTTCAAAACAAAAGAACGTTGTAAAATAAAATTTCACCCCTCATAAAACAAAGCGGTACAAAATAAAACGCGAAGCTTTCAACAACTTTTCAATTTTAAGTTCTAAGTATTTAGCGGAGGAGATTCTCTATTGCGTTGTAGCATAGTTCGAGCTTTGAGCGTCGTTGTGCAACGATTTCAGCACTAGTCGCTTGCAGTGGCATTGTTTGAGTTCATATACAGTTATTACTCTATATATTTGTCCGCGAAACTTTCTAGTTTAAATACGTTATTGCATTCCTGCAAGGTGGACAGACGACCTGGTAAAGGTTGCAGGAAGACGCTGGATGCGGGCCGCTTCCAAACGGCCAATCTGGAAGTCACTGGAGGAGGCCTATGTTCAGCAGTGGACGTCATATAGCTGAAATGATGATGATGATGATGATTGCATACCTCGTTTCATCTTTTCCCTCACGACCAAACGCGACTCCCACTAACTAAGCTTAGAGGTGAGTTCTCACCAAAAATTCTTACTTTGTGCATTCTGAGTTTTGCAAAGGAATACTTTGTCTTTTATGTCGTTTACTGTATTGTTCAACTGTCATTTACTGTATTTAAGGGTTAAGACTATGTGCTGACTTTCAGTTACACTAAGAACAGTGTCCTTAAGGCGGCTTGATTACATCTGACAGTAAATCCTTACTTAATGCATTCTGACAAAGGAATATTTTGTCTTAACTGTCGTTTACTTTATTGTTCAATTATTGTCGTTTATTGTATTTAGTGGTTAAGTCTATGTATTGACTTTCAGTTTCACTGAGGAGAGTGGCCTTAGGCTTGATGACATTTGATAGTATAGTCACTTGCTCTGCAGGCCCGTTTGACGCACGGCACTGGGTCAAATCGCAGTGATGTACCTGCGCCCAAAGCATATTATATTATGTTGGGATCATGTTTTATTTTAGATTTTTAATTCCTTTACTAATTTTAAATAAGGCTGATTCGAAGACACAAACGTGAAAATACATGGTGACTGTTTTACCACCATCCAAACTGTAACAAATATTTACAGTTCTATTAATTTTAATAAAATAACACTTAAAATAAACAACCACCTGACCACAGTAAAAAAAAAATGTTCTTATTCCTAATCTAGTATGCAAAACCAGATATTTACTCTCAGTTCCATTAATGATTACTTTTTATTTTATAAAACTGCTATAAGACCAGTTCTACTCTACGGTAGCGAGGTGTGGGCTATGAACAGAAGCTGCACACCACGGAGATGCGTATGCTACATTGGGCTGGTGGAGTTACTCTTAGGGATAAAGTCCGTAATGAACAAATTTGGGGCAGTTTTTTGACTGGCGCTTATTGCTGAGAAACTTTCAGAATCTAGCCTAAGATAGTTCGGACATGTTATGCGGAGACCCGAAAATCATGTAGTAAAGAAGTGCCTTTCCGTAGCTATACTAAAGAGGGAGAGGTAGACCACAAACAACGTGGATGACGAATGTCCGGAGAGTCATGAAGGTGTTGGGTCTATCTTTTGACAACGCTTACCAGCGCAGAGAATGGCGCCTCAGGATTAGAAAAGCCGACCCCGCGTAACGGGATAAGGCGAGGACAAAAAAGAAGAGGTTCCACTATTGATTACGACATTAAAGATAAAGTATGACATTCCAGTCGAACTACTATTAAGTATTTCGTAACTGTGAGTGAAATTGCATACTTCATCATCATCATTTCAACCGTAGGACGTCCACTACTGAACATAGGCCTCCCCCAGTGACTTCTAGATCGGCCGGTTGGAAGTGGCCTGCATCCAGCGGCTTCCTGCAACCTATACCAGGTCGTCTGTCCACCTTGTGCGTGGATGTCCTACGCTGCGCTTGCCGGTACATGGTCTTACTTAATCATCATCATTTTAACCATAGGACGTCCACTGAACATAGGCCTCCCCCAGTGACTTCTAGATTGGCCGGTTGGAAGCGGCCTGCATCCATTGCCTTCCTGAAATATTTACCAGGTCATCTGTCTACCTTGTAGGCACCTTGTAGGTGCGCTTGCTTGCTACCTAGCAATTTAATATTATACTTTTGGTGATATAAAAGTCACATTGCATTCTCCGTATTCCGTTTATAAAATCGTTTTGTTTCATCTGACAAATGCAATAAAACACAATGCATTGTGACATCCAATTTGTACGGACGTGCGGCATGAAATGCTAATATTTTTATATATTTGAAAGCCAGTGAGTGTGTTAGTTGGTTAGCTGTAAAATAAATTGTACATTTAGTCTGTAGTTTTTTGCAGTAAACGTTTAGTTTAGTCTCGAAAGCATAATACCTACAAATTAACTTCAATGCTACAATAAATTACCCTTCAAGCCAGGGCTGGATTCAGGGCCTTCACGCTTTATAATCCGGCCCAGGGGGCATTTAAGAAGTGGAGGCCCTGTTTTTTTTTGGAAATGAAAAAACGATTTTCACTGTTTTCAATCGTTGATATTCGCACAAAGGACGTATTTTTTTCTTATCTAAAAAACCGAATTGTGGTTTTTTTATTGCTCCTTCTTTGTGGGAGCCCTAGGGCTAGAGTCCCTGTTGCCCTGGCCTAAATCTGGCCCTGATCAAAGCAACATTAAACACTAAAACACTAAATTCAAAGACGACCAAACTGTTTCAATAAACATAAATATCAAAGGTAGCTTTATTTACCTAAATTAACATTAAAAGTAGCTTAGCAATACTTGCAACATTAGCAAAGTGAAGTAACTACAAACAGGTTAGGTTAAATAATTTAGATTTGAGCTAAATGCTTTTGAGTTGAGATACTATTTAGCATTGCCATTTGGATTAGATTATCATAAAAAAAAACCGGCCAAGTGCGAGTCGGACTCGCGCACCGAGGGTTCCGTACAAACCTGTAGGTACCGTTATGAGTAAAAGTTCACCCATCACGACAATCGAGTCATAGTTATATTATTTTTATTGCAAAATGAAATCTATAACATTACGAAAGTTAAATTGCGGTTTACGATTTATGACGTATTAAAAAAAAACTAATTACTTGATCTCGTTCAAACCAATTTTTGCTGGTAGTTTTTATGTTAATGTACATTATATATATTTTTTAGATTTATCATTCTCTTATTTTAGAAGTTACACGGGGACACACATTTTACCACTTTGGAAGCGTCTCACACGCAAACTATTCAGTTTAGAAAAAAATGATATTAGAAACCTTAATATCATTTATAAATATCTATCCATTGATACCGCACACGTATGGGTTTGACGAAAAAAAAATTTCGAGTTTTAGTTCTAAGTATGGGGAGCCCCCAAAATTTATTATTATTTTTCCATTTTTTTGTGAAAATCTTAATGCGGTTCACAGAATGCATCTACTTACCAAGTTTCAACAGTATAGTTCTTATAGTTTCGGAAAAAAGTGGCTGTGACATACGGACGGACGGACAGACGGACAGACAGATATGACGAATCTATAAGGGTTCCGTTTTTTGCCATTTGGCTACGGAACCCTAAAAAACAGTAAAAAAAAATTAAAGTTAAGAAGTTAATTAAGAGTAGTAAACTGTATCCGGCAATCATCAACGTAGTGTTCAAATTCTTCATCTGATAGTGCCAGAGGTGCTAGACAAGGTATTTAGCCAGATGCGTCTCCCAGCACACCCAGACTCGATCCAATTTAGAAAAGATCGTTTCCTAAATTAACTCGAATTGGTAATCGAACCTGAGACCCTTTGCACAACATTCAGGACTTAGGTAAAAATGCTCGTGCTCATCACACAAACATGTGCCCCTTGCGGGATTCGAACCCGCAAACGCTTGGCCTTGTAGTACAAAACGCAAACCACTACACCAGAATTCACTTTCAACTTCTGAAAACTAAGCAAGAATTAAAAGTCACTACAAGTTACACAACCAAAAGTAATTGTCTCTTTTCTAAATCTCTCTTTTTTAAAAGAAAAATGATATTTTCTTATGCCCACAAAAACCTATAAATCATACCCTATATTTTAATCTAGAACTTGTGCAATTAAAAAAATGAATTGCAGCGCAAACTCCCGCCACTTCGCACATCACTCGAATTAATTCAGAATTTCATTTCGCCGGGCTAGTGATGGGAAAGACAATATCCGATTGTATTTAAATTTATAGCGTGCTGGTCGCAAGTTGAATGATTTTAATCTAGATGACAATTTTGACATTTACCTCACCACTGTTGGTGCGGCGAGGTGGCAGTTAAGCAAGCACTTTTTAATTATATTTTTATAATTACCTATATGTATAATTGAACATAATAAAATTTGTATGCAACACTGGTTAGCTGAAGAAGAGGATCGTAACTCTATGTACCTAACTAACAACTAAAATGTACCCTCTTCAAGGACAAATAAATAAATATCATTTCATTTCAATTGGTTGGTTCATTTTTGAAGTTATAAACTATGTTTCGATATGTTTTTTATTCCTAAATCGTCGCTAATTGTGAAGACCTATAAGTGGTTTAATAGTTGCTATTCTGTTAAATTTTTAAAATGTGTAAATTCTGGTTTTCTTGTAATAAATAATTAAATACATTTCTTCAATGTAACATTTGTTTTTAATGTTGAACATATGAAACTGACAAATAACCTCCAGATTAATTAAAAATTTCTCAGTTTCCAATTTTAAAATTTATGACAAACATTACGCTAGCAACTAAGTAAGTTACCCGTAGTAGGTGAAAAAAACTGCTAAAATTGCAATAGTTAATAGTCAATAGAAACATGAAGAGCTACAATCTCACTGAAGAAGATGCTACTTGCCCAAGATAGAGCGAAGTGGAGAGGAAGGACAAGAACGCGGACCTGGTTATAAGGCAGGATTGGACTAGGAAGAAAAAGATTGACGTTAGCATTATCACTTACATAAATCCCAACATTAAGAATTCTCTTTTAATCATGACATCAACCACAAAATTAATGCACATGTTACTCTCAATGAATGCACACTACGCATGTATACACGCAAAAATATACACTACGCATGTATTACTTATGCGGATGCCAAGTGAGATGTTTTACTAGGTTATCATTACAGCTAAACAGAAGTTTAATTTAAGCAGTGAAATAAAAAAATATATGAAAAAAAAGATTCCAATATATTGTATCATGCCGCATTATGGCTTACACTAAGTTAAGCAACCGAAACAGAAAAACTTAAATCCGTAAGCCGAACTCGACCTATATTTTTATATCGGTAAAAATCGTTTTCGGATATCGGGTACATCACTAAATGACCGATCAGCGACCGCAGTGCCAATAAAAAACCGACCGCTTATTGGCAGTCGATAAATGTTCGAATGGAATTTAGGACAGTGGTTACATTTTAGGGAAGTATAGTAAAATAAACTCAATGAGTCGTGGGTTCAGATCCGAGTTCGTACCTTTGGATTTTTTTAAATGTATCGTACGAATTACTATTCACTAGGTAATTAGTGAAAACGTGAGGAAACCGCCACATATTCCAAGGAATACTATGTGCCGTAACGCATGGATAACCTTGTAACTACGTATTCTATCATCGATTCAGCCATAGAACGTGGCCCCCCGTGAACCCCAATGACTTTCATGGGGGGGGGGGGGTGGGATTGCCAATACTCGCATGCTGAAGGATTGGCGGAGGATTTGCAAAGCGTGAAAATTTTATCGACTTCCCATACAAAACTACCAAACAGACGATTGAATTTGTAAAGAAAAAACGTAAAAATGCATTAGCTATGGTATTTTTGTAACCCTATTTAAAAGTAGATAAAGAATTTGAATTTGGTCTAAAAATTGTGTTGTTCCCCTGTCTAAGTATTCTGATGGTAATTGTTTCATAAGTCCCAGAGGTCCAATCACGTCAAAACACGACACGAAAAGAGTCACAATTCGGTGTCGATCCGCTCTCAGTAACATTACAATCACAAACGGTATTCTTGTAATCCCTCAAAATGCAATTGTAGTTCGTAATGCCACTGAAAATGGAAGAAACCAAAATGAGTTCTTTTTTGCTCTATTTTCAGTCGTATTGGAATAGTTTTGATAACTTACATCATAATAAAAATTTACGAGAATACCGTGTGTGATATTTTGCGTCTAGGAAAATTGGGAAATGTTCTCCAACTAGCAACATGACAAAGCAATATGATGCTCAGTTTTAGTCTGCAATAATAACGAGTGCCATGTGAGGACGGCCGTAAAGAATACACTTTCCCACCGCCAACAGGAGGCGTGTCGTAAAAGGCGACTAACTCCTGTAGCACGAGATGGGCGGCAGCGTCTGTGTGTAAAATGTTATAAAAAACTGCGCTCGTCAACCCGCCTGCCAAGCGTGGCGAGTATTGGCAATCCCCCCCCCCCAATGAGATGATGAATAACGATAAATATTTATTTCGTCAAAAAGGTTTCACTTCTTCAAGTTATTTAGATCCTTTAACTCTCTTAAATCATTAATGCCTGTGCCTTTGCTCTTCCATAGGTCTTTTTTCAAATGTCTAGCTAACAAATGTTAAAGTACCCGCATATACAATCGTTGCTATTATGTCAGAAAAAGACTAACTTATTCTTTCATAAGTCATAAGATAAGGGCGACCAAAATATAAAACAATATCCGAAAAACGATAAAAAATAACACAACGACTTATATTCGAGCGATTACTTTGCCAATCCCCGTAAGAGGCCCCCGAAGTGGAATCAACGCGGATCAAGTTATACGCGAAATTGTTTTCGCTGTTAAACAAACGATGTAATATAAACAACCTTTTTTGAAATTGTTTTTGCTGTTAAACAAACAATCTTGAACACATTAACGACGTCTTGATACGTTGACATGGTAATTTTTGGAGACGAAAATTGGGATGTTGACACCATTCATAAATAATTCCGAGACACTTCTTTTTTTAAATAACACCTACTTTAATTAATTTTTTCAGTCATCATTTAAATTGTTTCTTGAAATAGATTTTTTATTGCTTTAAAACTAATAAATAGAGAGTTTGGTAAACAGTGGCGTCACTGTCCGATATTTCCATACAAATTCTAAGGAAGGAATACGTTTTGACAGCTCATAAAAAGTATGTCAATTTATTGGTAGTGTCAACTACCCTATTGCTATTGATTATTTTGTGTCTGTGGTTTATCTTTGACGTTTACATGCTTTATGACTTTTTATGTACCAAAAATAGAATCAAATATAACCTTGTAACCAAAAATTTTTTTCTATGACTTTTACAAATATGCATAACATCTATTTTTTTTGTCTTTCTTTAATTCAATCGGCTGTTTGAGAAATCAATAAATTTTGACGCAAATTTGTATTAGGCTATAGAACAATAGTTGTTTACCATGATGTACCTATGTGGGATGGTGATGGTGAACGTTAATGAGTGAAGTAGCGAATGAAGATGAAAGAATGAATGATTACTAAATGTTAATAAGTGAAAGAGTTAGATAGATGATTTAAATTGTAAGAGTAAAAGAGACAGAGTAAACGAAGAATGATTGATTAGAAGAAAGATAGTAAGACGTAGCGGTGGGTAATATCGGTTTTGTATCAAATCGAAACTATGTATTGATATTCAATATCGGATATTGAAACTAAATAATTATTTTCTGAAACTATATATTTTCGATAACTATATATTTTTCGTAACTACGCACTGTTGTGATACTTTGACGATTCGATGCAACCTTCGATATGATATGATTCATTATGTATAATTTTTTAACAGTTTTAAAATTCTTGTTATTTTTTCTAGTAACAAACTTAATTGGGGTGTGAAATCTTATCTAGGTACAATTAGTTTCACCAATTATTTTCAAATAAACTTCCCTTTATACATGAACCAGGTTTAGCACTGGTTACATTGATTTACATAAATACTTGTTTTATTAGAATAATTATTTTTGTCAAATTCATAGGAATAAGATTCAAAAATCAAATTCCAAAATCCAAATGACGAGCAATCGGAGGTTACAAAGAGAGAGAACGTGTGCAAATATCCATATAAATACAAGTCACTTTGATCTGTATGTGTAAGGGATTAAGGTTAAAATCGATACGAAGTCTATACAATATCGGCGCTACGCGATTTACTCACACGATGTCGGAATTCGGATACGATACCCCGAATCGACGCGTACAGCACAATATCGTGTTTTGGAAATATATAGTTTCGATTTGGATGAATATCCGATACACGATATTGCTACGATATATAGTTTCAAATATCCGATACGATTCATATCGCCCACTCCTAGTAAGACGGACTTATGGGATCGCGGTGAAAGAGGAAGGACGTTTTAGGTAAAAGATTTCCTAAAGACTTATGGCCATAAGTCACCTTTTTTACACATTAGAAAAAAGATAGACTTGGTTTAAACAATATCTAAAGAATAGAAATAATTTGGAATATTGACACATCACACATGTCTCGATTATGTTACCATACTTTTCAATTGGTTGGCTAATCTTTGGCAGTGTTTAAACCTAGTCTATATTTGTTGTAGTAAGGCCCTTAAAGTTATGCTTGATCAGTGTTAAAGATGAAATACAAGCAGTTAAATCACCAATCAGTGTATGTTTTCATGCCCCGATCCTACATGTACCTATATAATATATGTTTACAAGATTATTTTTCATTTATTATTATTCACGCCCCTGTATGGCCCAGGAACAAATGAGTGAGAGCCCGACTCGTACTTGGCCGGTCTTCGTTATTTAGTTGTTTAACTTTAAGAGGCCGTCCTAGAAATCGTCGTATTTCCGTACATTTTGTTCTCTGATTGTAAAGACGTAAATGATAATTGAAACAAAATAACACATGATTTTAAAATATTAGTTCTTATTCGTGCATGTAGAGAGAATGGATTCTTCATATCATTTTAAAAATAAAGGTAAATCACCGTATGAACTACCCTTATTTCAGAAAAATAACGTTCGAGTTACGTTTGAACATCGGTTTACAAGAGTACAAGTTATCCTGGCAATTAGATTTTAACATTTAATTGAAGATAATATGGTCTATCTGCATACAGGTTGAATACTTTTTTTACTTTTTTACAAAATATAGCAGAAAAAAAATGCTAAAATAACATACAATTTTATAATTTTTCATTCGAATAACATTTATTTTTCTACCGTTATGAACAACTATTATAAGATATAAATACTACACAATAATCTTTAGGTATACTTTTAAAATAATAAAATTTTTATTTTATGTAAAAAACAAAAAATTAAGTAGTAAACCTAAGTCAAACTTAACTATAAAATCAAGCGCGCAAAACCGATCGTTTTTCCAACCTAGGTAGGACGTCGACTACTTAATTAATTAAATTTATCAATATTATCTTGTAAAGGATCAATATTGTTGACGCTGTATCCCGCATCATAGACGCACACAAGCATAGAACTGTATTTCATTTTTGGACTGAAAAAAGGTGCACGGCCTCTTAAGAGTAACCTAGTCGTATAGATATACATACTTTATGATATTTGTATGTATGGCCGATAATAAGATCCAGCAAAAAAGGCCGAAGAAAACACGATTGTAAACTTTTTAAGGGTTAACCTATACGGTTTAAAATATACAGTCTTGTGACAGACGGACAGATAGACAGCGGAGCCAGGATAAGGCAACATTATAGAATGGATCGCTAAAATAGAGTCTAGTGTAGTGTTTAGCGCTCTGGTCTAAGCTAGGCGGTTGCGGGTTCGAATCCCAAAACGAGCAAATGTTTGTGTGATGAGCACGTGCATAGATTTTTATAAATGTATATATATTATGGATGGATATAGTTTGAGGCTAGATCATCATCATCATCATCATTTCAGCCGTAGGACGTCCTCTGCTGAACACAGGCCTCCCCGAAAAGGGGGGAATTGCCAATACTCGCCACGCTTGGGTTGGCGAGCGTTTTTTTTTAAATATTTCTCACGCAGACGTTGCTGCCCGTCTCGTGCTACAGGAATTAGTCGCCTCTTACGACAGGCTTCCTGTTGGCGGTGGGAAAGTGTATTCACGGCCGTCCCCACACGGCACAACGGTTTGGGGCCAGATAATTGGTGTGATTGTGAAAACAATTTACCTACTATTAATTTACAACGCCCTTCTACGCACTGCATGTAGCTATGCGCAAAGAAGGTTGATGCAGTTTATTCTCGAAATTAACTTAAAATTTACCCCCGAAAAGATATTGTAAAGTTTTGTTATACGATTCCGTAGCCTCCCTGTATATTGTCTTATTTAACCACCCAAGATAAGACGAGCTATTCCTCTCTAAGTTAATTATGCGGGTCCAGTACAGCGATGCTCTGCTAACTTTATGGAAATCGATCCTCGAAACGAGTACTATTGTTTTAAATTGAACTCTGCTTCTTGCTTTCTTGTTTGAATAAAACAAGTAACAATATACTGCCTAGACATTAATGTGATTTTTGGTGTTGTTACATATTTTAATAGCTTGTTAAAAGAAATAAAAAGTGTTAAGAAGTTTCCTTACTAGCGCTTTAACCCGTTCATAGTCGGAGTACGCGGTCAGCGTCATGTTGAGCGACTTAGCGATTTTGAAAAATATTTAAAAATCACTTTACACAATATTCATAAAAAATATTATTGACCTTTTGTGATAATCATCAAATTCTGGTGCTTGTCATATTGAGATTTAGGTATATATGGTGTAAGTAGATATTGAAAATCTTAATGTAGTCAGCTTGTACTTTTTAAATATTTCTGTATTTTTCGAAATATATGTACGAATTACATGCATGCTGACATAACTCGACGGATTGACAAGCTAAACAACAAGTGGCAGTGGGCGGGTATAGCACGTAGAATTGACAGCCAGTGGGGCCACTGCCATTTTCGCTTGTCAATCCGTCGAGCTATGTCGGCGTGCATGAAATCCGTACATAGATTCTGAGTTTCCAGTAATGCTAAAAGAGTACGAGCTAAAAGGGGATCCTCAAAATCGATTCTAGAACAGTAAACTTAATTAAGAAAATAATCTCGTTTTTAAGCGTTCGATCGAATAATTTTCCCCAAATACAGTGTATTTTTCCATCGAATAAACTAGATTTCTGCGCCATTGAACCGTATTTTTGCAGTCTCCTGTAGAATCAGAATTCAACCCTAAAATACAACAGTGAAATAAGACGGTACAATCGGACGGCTAGTCCCAGATAAGGCGCGGAAGGCATCTATCAAGAAGATAATTGTGATTGCCCATTGAATCACGGGACTTTTTTGCCCAAACTCCAAGTTTTATTGGGCGAAAAATTAAAGGGCCTTTAAGGGGTTAGGTACCTTGGTAAAAATGGTGTATTGCGTTTTTGTTAAATTTATTTAGCATGAAAAATTGGGTTTTAGGTTAGTTATTGTTCCAGTGTAATTTTTTTATTATTAATATAATTGATCGAAACAGCTTGATGTAAGGTCCAATTACAGTTATTATAATTAAAATTTACGGACCAAAATAAGTATCTTTATATTTTTTGTTGTGAGTTTTGTTATACCTAAGTATACATTGTATTTGACTTGTTAGTTTCCAGCTAAATACAGATAGATCAAAATCTATATTGGCAACTCTTCCTCCTCCGTAACCGAGAGGCGAGCATACCGGATTTGGTGTCGCTACCTCTGAGGTTCGATTCCCGGTCGGTCGATGTAGAAAAACAACTTTTCTATATTATCTCGGGTTTGGGTGTTGTGGTACCGTCGTTGTTTCTGATTTCTGTAACACAAGTGCTTTGGCTATTTACCATAAGATCAGAGCAATGTTTGTGATGTTGTCCAATATTTATTTATATTTAAACTTATTGAAACTGTAAAAATAATAAAACTCTTATTCCAAAAAAATATGACTAGATTTAAATATAACAAAGACCAAAATATATCCAACGAATTTGTAATGTATTACACATGTCTGTTTAGAAAACTATCTACCCATATTGGTAACCTAATAAACCCGGAAAAATAAGGGTAACATAGTGCCTTAGGGGAGACCGGGGATAGTTGACGGGAAATCACTAGGGGGAACGTAGGCCACGTTCAGCAGTGGACGTCCTATGGCTGAAATGATGATGATGAAACATTCATGACAGGTACAAATGCTCGTCCACATCACACAAACATTTGCCCTTTGCGGGATTCGAACCTGCAACTGCTGGCTTTGTAGTCCGGAGTACGTACTACTACACCAGATGGTCATCATACTGTGCAGAATAAGGTATGCGATAAATCTTAAGAGTTTAATAATAATAATTAATCATTTTCGGAATAAAGGTTTTAACTCCGAACTGCAGACCGATGAGGCAACTCCGTTGTCTCCAACAGACTAAACCTTTGAATCGCTTATAAAGTAACAGGATTGGGGATTCCCAACTTTCCTTGGTCTTTTGTGGAAAAAAGAACAATGGGGTAACATTAATTTTACTGCACAAAACGGCGAGAAATATTGCGGTAGAACTTTCTATTCTTTGTTAGTTTTGTTGAATACTTCTCTTTGGCCGCGCAATATGGGACTATTTTAAAATAGGTTCTTTATTTACGCAAAGCTTAACAAAAGTTATATGCGCTTTACGCAAATATTATTATTTAGGTAACCCTGGGTTTGTAGAACGTAGTGCTGAAAGACATGAGGGGGTGCGAGGTTTCCGAAGACGATGTCGAGGACTGGGCGAAGTGGAGAAGAAAGAAACGGAAGGCTGACCCCACCACATATGGGATATATAGCTAGAAAAAGAGAGAGGATTTGTAGCCATGCTTTCTCTGTCTAAGAGTTATATAGGTCTGATCTTGGCGTTATTGGCAATTATCTAAAACTGTGGTTATGAAATTTTTTACTGAATCATAATCACTTAGACGATCAATTTACCTTATTTAGTGGCCGAATAATAATTATGCTATTGAATATTAGTCACATTTCTGACCAAATATAAATCAACTAGCTTTTGCCCGCGACTTCGTCTGTGTTGACATTACCGGGATAATCCAGGCCAGGCAGGATATGTGTTAATCCAGGCCATGTTCTATCTGTACCCCAAATTTCATTAAAATCTGTTGAGTATTTTTCCATCCATACCAACTATGGTACAACATACAAAAAAATGTATTAATATTTATACATTAATATATTCCCTTCTATCAATATTAATTCAACTTTCCTTTACCTGAAGGTTGTCTGGGAGAGATCGCTTCTAGCGATAAGACCGCCTATTCATAATATATTTATTTTCCTGTGATTTGTTTCTTTTGTGTGGTGTACAATAAAGAGTATCTATCTATCTAATAAGGATGAGTTAAAGTGATTTTTTAAGTAAAACTATTAACATTACAACTGCAACTCACGTTAAATAAATATAATATAAATTCAAATATTGGGCAACATCACATACATTGCTCTGATCCTATGATAAGTAGCCTGAGCACTTGTGTTACAGAAATCAGAACCAACGACGGTACCACAGCACCCAGACCCGAGACAATTTAAAAAAGTTATTTTTCTACATTTCTACATTGACCGACCGGAAATCGAACCCGGGACCTTAGAAATAGCGACATTAAGTCCGGTATGCTCGCTTCTCGGCTACGGAGGTCATTAAATATTAATAAGTTTAGACAGTAAACCAGTTGCTAGTTGAAAAAAAGTAATTTTAAAATTCACAGGCTCCACTAAACGACTGCCGTAAAGACTGCCAAGTTTTGTCTTGATGTTCTCTCAAAATACATCTCTTTTACAAATTACGCTGTTTATCCCAGCAACATTAAATAACGTTTGCAGACAAACTTCAAATTCGAGACTCGAACCCGGAACTCGCGACGGAAGCTAGGCTCTTTGCCAATCTTCCATTTCCCCCAATATCAGGTCTTACGTAACGAAACTCCATGTTTCAAAGGATTTCGAGCAACTGGAAGATTTATAACGCCTTGTTTGTTGAAGGGAACAAACGGAAATGTCTTTTTCTGAACTAGCCATTTTGGTTCGTCAATTTGTATGTAAGTCAGTCAATAATAATAAATAAATAATGTTGGACAACATCACATACATTGCTCTGATCCTATGGTAAGTAGCTTAAGTACTTGTGTTACAGAAACCAGAAACAACGACGATACCGCAACACCAGAAATACCAGATTCGAGACAATATAGATAGTTATTTTTCTACATTGGCCGACCGGGAATCGAACTTGGAACCTCAGAGATAGCGACACCAAGTCCGGTATGCTCGCCTCTCAGCTACGGAGGTCGTCAATTTGTTTAACTTTATTTTGTTTTGACAGGGCATTACATTGTTTAATGTCGAATCACTTTATAGAAACATTGATTTAAGAACAAGAATGTATTTAACTTGTCTCAAAGCAGATTACAGATACAACAGAAAAGTATGAAGCGTAATATTGTAAGACAAAATGGTCTATGACTCAGTGGATGCAGGAGACCCTCAAACTCCGTTATTCTGCCATAGCCTTTTATAAGTTTATCGAAACAAATACAACTGTGAAAACATAAAAATCTACACTTATATCTAAGATTTGTAGCAGTGGAAAATGCCTATTTAAATTTATAGTTAGCTAGTCTTAATGACTATTTGACGCTTTGACGATTTGATTGTTCGCTGACTGCTTAGTAAAAGAATCACTATTTCGTTTTCTTTGAAATGCTAAACATTATTGTTTTTTTTTTCTGTTTAACATATGCGAAAACATTAATGGTGTACAGTTTTTAAGTATTGATTTATTATCTGTAAAAACGTCACGGTATCCAAATAAAATAAAATAAAATAAATACATAAATCATGTTTTTAGTATATCATGTACCTGTAAAACTACTACGATTGAATTTAATTGGTCCGGTTACATAACTTATTTAAATCTAGATTTATTTTATTTTATTTATTTATTAGGACAACCAACAAGACAAACATTAATACAAGGAAGGTACATAATATGACGTATGCTGACTTATAGCTAAACGTCGTCTTAGTTACAGGCTGCCACGGTATGCAATGTGGACTACAGGTTTATTACTTAAATTCTTCTTCTTCTTCATCTATACGGTTAATCCTGGTTACGTCCAAAGCCATTACTTTAGAGCCCAGGGTCCGCTTTCCTTGATTTACTCCTCCATTTCGCGCGGTCTTGAGCGTCTCTAGTTGTAAGTTTATTGGCACGCATGTCAGCCCTCACGACGTCAAGCCAGCCTTTCTTGGGTCTACCCCTTTTGCCAGGACCTGGCGGTGGCGGCATGGCCAGACATTTGTTTCCTACGTAGCTTGCCGGTTTCCGCATGGCCGTACCGGCGTAGGCGACTCTCCTGCAGTTTATTGCTTATTACTTATATTAAACACTTAAATTAAACGTAAGATTGAGCGTGAATCTATCAACTTTTTTGTCATTGTTTCTGATTTCTGCAAGACAGTCAACAAGCTACTTATCATGAGCAATGTATGTGATGTTGTCCAATATTTATAATTATTATTTATTTTGACTGACAGATGTTGTAAAGCAAGTTTATTTGTTAAAGCTTTTACAAGTGATCTTCAGTTAAAAGATTTAAGAAAATTCTGCTAGTCATAATCCTGACTTTTATATATTAATTCTTGTTAATGTAACCCGTTTTAATTATAAAGCCACTTTTATTAGCTTTACATGGAACTAATAAAGGAACTAACAAACTAACTGTTTAAATTTAGAATTTGATGTTTTTTTTTGAGTTTCTAAAAGCATAATTTAAAGATTTAAAAAAATACCTTTAAATAATTACTGATTCAGGCTAGACTGTAAAGAATCCGAAAAGAAGAATTTGCTGTACTTCAGTGGCTAAAGTATTTTTTATCAGAAATACATTTTATAAAGAAGAGTTATTTAATTCTTAAACCGATTTATTACCGAAACGCATACAACTCGTTTTATAACATTTTTAATTGTAATGCTCTAATAACGTACACTTTGCAATATGGCGCCGTACGTACACTGTGTTTACTTTACTGCTTTTGGTACTGAATTCCCATTTACTTCGGAAAATTAATTTTTACCGAGACACTGTGTTAATTCAAAGGTACGATGAAAGAAAACATAATTTCCTTACATTCAGTATCTACTGAATTATAAGGCAATTTTTCACGCTCTCGCCCAAGATTTTGTGTATAAATAATGATATTTACATCCAAACTCAGGTTATTGTATTCAAAATGAGTGTTGCTTTTTGTAAAGGTAAAAAATGATTTTATTTTAAATAATGTTGTATTCAAAGATGTTATTGGAAAGGTTATATTTATTCTTTTTTGGGGTTTATATAGCTCGTACAGTCACCGGTTAACCCTGTTGGTGGTCAGATGTTATTAGCCTTTGACTAGGCTTCACGACTATTGATCAAGTGATATTAGCCGGGACCAACTATTAACGTGCATTCCGAAGCACAGAGATGCTTGTAAAATATTTATTTATTTATTTATTTAATTAAGGACAGCCAACAAAGCATACACCTAGACAATACAAAATACAATTCAAATTTTACATTTTATAGTGTTGCCTTAATAAAAGGCCACCACGGCATGCATACAATTTAAAATGTGGAAACTGACATATACACATAACAGTTTAAGTAAATGGAAAAATGACAAATTACAGCCTTTTTTTTGTAAATATGATTTGAAAAATATGGTTGGAATGGTCACCAATCCAATCACAACCACGGCGGAGGTTGCTTAACTCTGGTAATCAGCACTAAAACGCTACCACCACTGAGTTACAAGCACCTCTACATACTCATACACTATATTATACCTACCTAAATCGCTAAACATGACAAGCGCCTAAATTGGGTGATTATTGGCCAATTCTGGCGCAGCGCTTTTGACTTTCAACTGTTAAGAAACACTTCCTAACATTATTAAATTATTTCCTGGTTAGCTTGTCATCATCATCATCATTTCAACCATGGATCGTACATTGCTGAACATAGGTCTCCCCCATTGACTTCCAGATTGACCAGTTGGAAGCGGCCTGCATCCAGCGTCTACCTGCGACCTTTACCAAGCCGTCTGCCCACTTTGTGAGTAGATGTTCTACGCTGCCCTTGCCGCTACGCGGCCTCAATTCTAGAACCTTTCTGCCCCATATCGGTCGTCAGTTCTTAGCTTAGCTTGTACCAGTTTTTAAATTGACCCAATCCGATAATCAAAAAGGGAACCCTCTGGCCACTTCGCCATTGTAATGGTATAGAAGTAATTAATAAACATGTGTTACGAGGTACCAGACAATGAATTTTGTCAGGGGCGTCTCCCAGCACACTTAGACCCCAGCCGAGTAAAAAATTTCGTTAACTGAATTGACTAGCTCGTAAAACTGAAGGCCGTGGGAAAGAAAGCAAGCAAGCGCAGCGTAGAACGTACACAATTGCAGGAAGCCGCTGGATGCGGGCCGCTTTTACTGGTCAATCTGGAAGTCACTGAGGGAGACCTATGTTCAATAATGAATATTTTTATTGTATTTCTTAGGTTACAAAACGTATTAAATAGTTTTATGGTATCTCTATGAACTCTGATGGGCACAATAATATTAGGAAAGAGGAATATATTTTATAGATGTTAAGTTCAGCAGTAGACGCCCTATGGCTGAAATGATGATGGTGATGATGATGAACTGACTCAATCAAAACATCAAAACATGGACCTGGACATGGAACTTTTTGTATTCGGGCCAAAACACCGCATCACTAAGCCAATCGAGACGACAATGAAGAAATGAAACCGGCTAAATAGCACATCATTTGTTTCATCTCTTGGATAAACCCTGATTAATAGTTGCAGTACTGAGCAGAGATCAAAGCTGTCACGATAGCAAAATAAACTATAAACCAACCCATCGGAGCATGATTTGGGATCGAACTGACGCAGCAGCGTGGGAGCCATTCATCCATATTGCTTTTGGAACTCGCAAATTGAAAGTGCGATTGCAGATTTTCGCTGTTCGATTCCTCGGTGTGATTTTTAGATAAATGTCGAAAAAACTAAATGATTGTAATAATAAAACTCATGATACATTAAATTAAATATTTTGTTTTCACAATCACACTAATTACCGAGCCCTAAACTAAGTAAGTGGTTTGAGGGTCACTTTGTTATAACTCTTTGAAAATGTGCCTAGGATTTACTGATAATTCCCTTAAGGTGACTAGGTAACAGATAAAATACAACCCTTCGCTTGCCACTAAAAAAATCTCTATTATTTTCCATTGTTTTTCCGGTCTGCCACGAGTTAGCGGAACGCGAAGGGTTAAACACTTTTATAAACATTCATGACTTAAGTTACAAATGCGGGATTCGAATCTGTGACCGTTGGATTTTTAGTCCGGAGCGCGAACCATAACACAAGACGGTTCTTATCTTTGTAAGTTAGACTAGAAAACGTAACCCTGTATATAACAGGGTTACATATCAAGGTAGTGCCAAATTTTAAAAATAAGGTCTATAGAACAATACATAAATACTAATTTATCGTAATTAATTTCAGTTGTCGTATTTCTGTAGTAAAATATACTTAAACATTTCCGAAAAAAAAGACACGCCATCATTCATCAGAGATCACAGGCATACGCTAACGCCGCTCCAAAAAGAACCTCATGCAATGCACATACGGTGCAATTTAGAATGGAAAATGCAGAATGGAAGAATTAAAAATGAAAAAAAAAAAACTTAGATTATTTAGTTACTGATTCTGAGTCATCCCTGAAAAATTGGTACTACCGTGAAATGTGACCCTGTATACATAAATAAATTTATAAACATCATGGATGTTTACTTATATACAAATAGTTGTGCTTATCACACATACATTTATCTTTCCGGGACTCAAACCCGTTGGCTTTGAAGCCCAGAGCGCAAACCATGAGATCAGCCCCCCTAGCATGACCACCAAAACACGATATGATATAGCAATTTATCGATACCAACTGTCATATTTTTTAAATATGATAGTTTAAGCCGTCATGTTGAATTTCTATTGAAACAGCGATTATAACATGTGACTTCACCGGCACGGCGATTCAACATAGCCACTATATCTATCATATTTTTAAGACCTTGTTACCTTTGAACGCCTTCAATGCTTCAATGTTTTGTTCACAATGACTGGTGCCTGCTGCATGGTGGGAGTGGTCAGCATTTCTACTATAAGTTTAACCAATGTGTACGATCTAAGTAACCGTATGTTCTTCGTTATTTCTGTGGATAATGGTGCTGGTTGCACATATATATATATTGTAATTAACTTCTTATTTTATCAACATGTGCAATTGTTTGTTGTCCCTAATAAATAAAAAAATAAAATAAAAAAAAAGTATATATTTTTACAGTTGGTGTCGATATCATATCGTGTTTTGGTAGCCATGCTTGGTAGTCGTCTAATTACTGTTAGATACTGGTAAACTACTCATATTATCGCCAATCTTAACTACTTTAACACACTAACTACAATGAATTTGCATCTTGAATTCCCTTTTCCTTTTTTATCGAACTCTCGCCAATTGGGAGGTAGAAGAGGCAGGAGGGAGGGGGGAGGGAGGAGGATGCAGGCTGGAAAATACTAATGAACTAAGCTGCTTTTGTTTTTTAGCATGCAATAGCCCTAATTGGCCGGTCAGCTTTGCTGGAAATAGGTTTTGGAGAAATCTCTCAGTTAAATGCTGGTGAAATAGTAAATTAAGTACAAAATACGACCCATACGACGATTGTCGACCTCCGTAGCCAAGAGGCGAGCGAACTTGGTTTCGCTATCTTTGAGGTCCCGGGTTCGATTTCCGGGTTCGATTAATTTCGAAAAATAGCTTTTATATATTGTTTTGGGTCTGGGTGTTGTGGTATCGTCATTGTTTTTTTATTTCTGTTACACAAGTGCTTTTGTCCTTTTCATAGGATCAGAGCAATGTATTTGATGTTGTTCAATATTAATATTTATTGAACCGCAACATATAACATACACTTAAAATTTTTTAGGATATTATTTACTTGCACATAAATTATACATAAATGAATAACCGAATACACTTTTCATTTAATTTGCATTCGAATTCATTTTTGGAGTGTCACTTTTTGTGACGTACTGGGGGATTTTTGAGCAAAAAAGACAAATGACTGTTGTTATAGTGCAGGTGGAACCAGTAAGATCACATCCCATGCGTAAAACTTATAGCAATTGATACACACATACAGTAACGTTGTAAATATAAATATTGGACAACATCACATACATTGCTCTGATCCGATGGTAAGTAGCCAAAGCACTTGTGTTACAGAAATCAGAAACAACGACGGTACCACAACACCCGGACCCAAGACAATACAGAAAAATATTTTTCTACATTCACAGACCGAACCCGGGACCTCAGAGTTGGCGACACCAAGTCCGGCGTGCTCGCCTCTAGGCTACGGCTCTCGTCATTTAACATTATTTAGAAGCTCAGCAGATCCATTTTTTTTAAATCCAATTGGAAAGTTTTGTCCCGTTCCTTGTCGAAGTATTTACACTTGACCATGATCATAATAAAACGATATTACTATTGGAGCTATTCATCATCATCATCATGTCAGCCTATTGCGGCCCACAGCTGGGCGTGAGCCAAAGCGAGAAACAGAGCACGATCTCCCGTTTTTTTCATCCGTCAATGCCAGGCGTCTTCCTAAGGTCGTCGGTTGATCGACCTGCCCCCCTAGCATGATCACCAAAACACGATATGATATTATGATATCGAGCGATGGTGTCGATACACCAACTGTAAAAATATGATAGATATAGCCGCCATGTTGAATCGCCGTGACGGTGACGTCACATATTATGATCTCTGTTTCGGTAAAAAATCAAAATGGCGGCTATATCTATCATATTTTTACAGTTGGTGTTGATATATCGCTATATCATACCATATCATATCGTGTTTTGGTGGTCATGCTAGGGGGGCTGAGGGGCGTCCTATACCACTGAAGGTGAAGAAGTGAGGTGATGTGACCTTTGGAAAAATCACCGCTTGTAGTTGCTTTACTACATCAACACTATGACTTGTTAATAATTTTATGTTAAATAATGTGATATTAATTGATGCTTACATTGACGACTGATCAACTGTCACAATCTTCAAAACGGACGCAATGGGAACGCAGCAGTGGAGAGAGAGCCTACTTTTCCCCTCTCCATTGCGCTGCGGTCATTTGAATGACAAAGCTGGGAGTGATATCAGCGCAGTCAGCCCGGGAAAATAATATTTTGGCCATCCGGAAAAATGAGGGATCACGGGAAAATGCGGGCGAGACGAAAGGTGTCGCGATTTCAATTTTGAAGATGAAAATACGAGTTTCGGGGCTCAGTATTTATTGAATCGCTGGCAAAGTGTTTGAGTTGGCGTTTCTAAAGAACTGTTTGGTAAATTCGAGACTTCTTTTGATAATATATCCGCTACATACTCGTATTACACCAAACTGTCATGGTGTTGAAGTAAGGAATTGACATTCTTGTTACCAGACTATTAATTTTTTATAGGTACCCCTATTCTTCATTCTGACGTCAATTTTAGCTAAGCAAGTCTTGTTAATTAATGTTTAATTGATGTAGTTAGTCTTCATTATTTTTTATTGCTTGCTTGCTTTTTTTCCATGTAACTATATACTAACATACTCGTACAATGTACAAGCAAGCATTGGAATCTTGAATTGCTTATGTATAATTAAATATACGAGTAAGTACTATTAAAATGCTGTATTTTCTCTTTATGAATAAAAACATCATATATCATTCAAACCTAAGCCATAATATACAAGCCATAACAGCTGATCGGCTACTAAGTATGCATACCTATAATTATATGAATACATAAGCATCGGAGGTTCCCGCCGAAAATCAGCGTCGTGATAGGTAAGTCCGTGGCTGTCACGACTAATGCTGAGCCTTTTCGACACATCTGATTGTTTGATATTGTTTTGTGTATTTTTTTTCTCTTGTGTGTCAATTAAACATTTCTTTCTTTCTTTCTTTCTTACATATTTTTGCATTTTGAATGTTGGTTCCATAAAAAAGTCGTTATAAATTGATCAGCAAAATCACCTCAGGACTTGAACTGTTATGAAATGTTTTGCTAGAAATAACTTTTAACAATCGTTGTACTTAATTGTTGAAGTCTTAAAAACTTGTTCCTTCCAACTTGGCCCAGGTTTGACTCTCAAGCGGAATTAATTTTTCTACCGGCTATTCTTATTAAAAAGTTTGTTACAACCAATAAAATTATTACGTCACAAACAAAGTGCTAAAATAAATAAATAAAATATAAAAAATTGCGCTTAAAACGGCCTCTACGAGTTGGATCAGTATCCCCACGCAAGCCTTATAAAGTACCGGGTCACTTTTGGCCTTTAAACTCCAAGAGCGCAAAAATAATAATAAAAAAAAACTGATAAAATAATTAAACATCTTCATATTTTAAATCCAAAACTACTTAGTCTAAATTAGGGGAACTCTAGGTTAATTAGAAATTGATTCGATATGTCCACTTTTATAGGTCATCTAGAGATGACCCGGTGATCAATAATTGCCGATTTCGTTTTTCATTATTTTTCGGATACATATTCGGGTTTTTCCAAATTCCAAACAAAAAAAATATTGTCAAATCGATCGAACTTTTGAGTTTTTGTGAGACTGTCTTACAACGTTGATCGTTCATTTTAGCCATAGGACGTCCACTGCTGAACATAGGCCTCCCCCATTAACTTCCAGATTGGGCGATTGGCGACCCGCATCCAGCCGCTTCCTGCAACCTTTACCAGGTCGTCCGTCCACCTTGTGGGAGTTGTGGGTAAACTGATCCTGCGCTTGCCGGTACGCGGCCTCAATTATTTTTGTCAGTGTTGCGTAATTTAACTAAGCTCAAGAAATGCAATGACGTTAGTCCGGCTACTGAGCGGGAAGAGAAAATAGCTTTTCGCATCTAGTTTAATAATGAAACACTTTCGTACCTCAAAAGAAAAAACAAAACCCTAACAGGATCACTTTGTTGTCCATTAGTATAATCCTAGCTTCGCCTATCAGCCATCCGTAAGTGTCAGTCGTCTACAACCCAGTTACCAAGCCCGCATCACCTTTGTTCGAAACAATCTTTATTCCCTAACCTGTTATCTGTACCTTGTAATCTGTTAGATGACTCTAAGATTAATATTTATTCTTGAAAAGCTGGCGGTAAAATCAGAAGCAACTCTATTCCTGAAAGAAAAACTATTTTCAGAAATAGAATTCCTATTGGTTTTTCTTTCCCGTATTATCGTACGAAGTGTTAAAAATACCAGCCAAAATTTATGTTTAATATAATTCTAAACCGAGACTTAAATACTGGATAAAAATATGCTTACAGATAAAAGTACGAAAATTAATAAGTTTCAATGAAAATCATTAATGCATTGTTCGGTTATTACCTGTTAGTTAAATAACCTTACATAATTTACGAATGGTACAGTCAGCATCAAAAGTAGCTGATCAAAAACAAATTTTCAAAAGTACTGACTTCTTAATGTTATAATAACCTGACTTCTTTATTTGACTTTTGCGAAGTGATTTTCTCAGACTATTGTGATATGTTTGCAACGATATTATTTTTGACAATTCAGATACTAAACTACTTTTTATGTTGACTGTCCACAGGATACATCTATTCATGATGATGATTTATTTTTTTTAAAGAACCATATACAAATTTAAGCTGAACCGTAAGTAACCCATAGTATACAGTAAACACAGCATCACTTATGCTAATAAGACGATATAAGTTTTAAACAAATGAAAAACAGCTAAGATTTTGAATTAATTCCCGAAATTTAACTGGTACTCTTTAACACCCTGTATAATATTCCATTTATAAGTATCAACTTAATAAAAAAGTTCCAACGAAGATGAAGATAAATACAGAAAGGTATAGCCTCTACATTTAAGTAAATAATAAATATTGGACAACATCACATACATTGCTCTGATCCTGTGGTAAGTAGCCGAAGCACTTGTGTTACAGAAATCAAAAACAACGACGGTACCACAACACCCAGACCCGAGACAATATAGAAAAGTTATTTTTCTACATTGACCCGACCGGGAATCGAACCCGGAACTTCAGAGATAGCGACACCAAGTCCGGTATGCTCGCCTCTCGGCTACGGAGGTCGTCAAAAATATAAGAGGTATAAACACATAATATACCAATTACTCCAAACAAATTAACCGTAAAGTCAACAAATGTCATGGCATCTCCCAAATGTTAATTAAAACACCAGATCCTCATAAATTTCTTGCAGGGATCCTTAGGTAATGCAATTGACGCCTTGCAATATTAGGGGTTCCCAAGGGGAGCGTGAGATGAGATGGTAATGGCGGGAAAGGACAGTTATGTTTGTGAAGGCACGGGGCGAGATATTTTCAAAGTATTAGGTACAGTGAAAACCTTGAGGCCCACTTCCCATAATTTGACAATAGTTGCAATTCGGTGTTGATCCGCTCCCAGTAACATTACGATCTCAAACGGTATGATCGACATATTAAAAAATATTTTAAATAAATGACCGTTAGTGTCGATAAATCGATATATCATATCATATAATATGGTGTTTTGGGTCATGCTATGGGGCAGAAGCTTTTTCTTACTAGGTAGGTATTACGCATATAGTAAAGTAAGGCTACATACATCCCACAGCAGGGTACAGGCCCCAAGTCAACTATGAGGTGGTTTGGGGTATCTTCACCACGAGGGCTTAGCTCAGCTATGGATTGGTGAAGGGGTGTTGTAAGGTCAGTGACTAACCTTACTGTCAGATATATTCAAGCCGTTATAAGGCCTCTGACGAGGCTTTACGACTAGTATCAGGCGATATAAGCAACCAACTCTTACCGTCTCTTCTGAAGTACCTACGAATATCATCATCATCATCATCATTTCGGCCATAGGACGTCCGCTGCTGAACATAGGCCTCCTCACTGACTTCCAGATTGTCCGGTTGGAAGCGACCTGCAACCAGCGACTTCCCGCAACCTTTACCAGGTCGTCTGATCACCTTGTGGGTGGACGTCTTACGCTACGCTTGCCGGTACGTGGCCGGAAGTACAAATATGCTTTTTTTCCATAAATATCACCGGAATGATCACCTATCCACTCACAATCGCGGCGAGGGTTGCTTAAGCTTAACGTTATAAACCACTACGTTTATTAAAGATAGGCAGACCTACCTTTTGTTAATGTGTTTGTTATTTCGACGACGTTCTGGTCTAATGGCTCGTGACCCGGACTGCGGTTGCGGGTTCGAATCCCGCAAGGGACAAATATTTGAGTAACGAGCACGACCATGTATAATTTAACCGTCATTTAGTCGCCATAGTACAAGTTTTGCTTAGTTTGGGGCTAGATAATTGATGTGACTGTTGGAAGAAATAAGTAAATAAACAGACGAATTTTTCTTTTTGGTTTAAAGATATACAGGGTGAAACGATCATAAGACAATTATTAATGAAAATACAGTTTACTTGTCCAGGTATATAAGAAACTTTTACTATAACTTGCTTATACTTTTAGGAGCAACATAGAAATCTTAAAAAATTTTAAAGCTTCATACCAATATACTATTTACATCGACTTTTTACATGAGTATATTATTATAGTTCGGTACTAGAAGCTCTTAAGAGCAGTTAGAAGTTCAGTGCTATCTTGTTCTAAAGTCTGCTGATGATAATGATGAAGTACTTATAATATTGAATGGCATGCCCTAAAACTATGACCAATCTAATCCATCTTATCGCCTCCGTAATCGCATAGCGTCACCATTCGACAACTCGATTCCAGAATTTATGGGGCCATTATCCTCAAAAGTTGGCACTCGAAACTTGAGCGATTTATTTCAAATCGAAACAATTTTAAAGCTATTTGAATTCGAACGGCTATCTGGGGCCACAATTACGGGGCTAGGGCAAACTGGCCCCAAACCTGATTCGCATTTTAACTGGTTTTGATACCATTGGGGATCGGTCAATGCAGATGAACTTTGCTGAGTTATTGGATACTTTAGAATTTTGTTGGAGTTAATTTATTTTGTTGTAATCTTCAGCTGTTTTTTATTCTCTTTATTGTCTATTCTTATTGTTATAATCATCATCATTCGTCTGTTCTGTTCCCAGGTCATCTGGGGTCGGCGTAGTATGTTTTTCTCTTCCATGCAATCCAGTCACTCGTCGTTGAGGCATTCACTCCCTTCTCAGTCATATCGCTCCTCACACAATCCATCCATCTCTTCTTATGTCGTTCTCTACCTCTCCACTCATCAATACTCATACTCATAACTCTCCTCGTTACGTGCTCCTCTTCCCTTCTCATCACTTCTCATCACATGTCCATACCAAGACGAACGGTTTCCTTTCATCTTTTCTGCTACAGTGCCACTTTCATACTTCCTCCAATATATTCATTCCTTAACTTGTCTATTCTTGTCACCCCACAAATCCACCTTAACATTCTCATTATTGCTGCATGCAATCGCTTTTCATCTATGAGCAATAGCAAATAATAGCAAAGGGCTTGAGAAACAGCCGAAGAACAGAAGTCTATTCTTACCGGCGTATTTAACTTATTTGTACCTAGTGGTCTACTCGGGAATTAACACTACTGTGTTAGCCGTTTTTATTCAAATTTAAGAATGCGTAAAGTGGGTAATTCATTCATGGGTAAATGCAGTTATTTTCTTTTTTAACAAATCACTACAGTCTATTGCTGAACTACCTATGTATAAATTTAAATCGCATTCAAGATGATTTTAATGAAATAAGGTTATGGAGTCTGAATGATAAAAATGTGCATAAGGAATTGAATACTGCCGTGTTCGCACAGTACATTTTAACTTGTAATTTAAATATATTATTTAAAAAGAGGCTGACAATAGTGACCGAGTTCCGTGTATTGCTTCTCGGCGATAGCCCACAACAGAACTGCCCCAAAGCAGTGGTTGGATAAAAAATTATTGGGACGTGTAAAAGGCCTATTTGCAGAAATAAATCGTAGAAACAAATCTATTAGTTAGTTACAATTAAAAAAGTATTTCCCACGCGAGACGGATTTGTATAAGTTTTCAAGATAGATAGATAGATACTCTTTATTGCACACCATACAAGTAAATTACACATGATTTTTACAGAAAGATGTACAATTTAGGCTGTCTTGTCGTTAATAGCGATCTCTTCCAGACAACCTTTAGGTAGAAGACAATCATTAGAGAAAGGGGAAGGTGTTGCAGAGTTCTTAAAATTCCTAAATTTACCTGCTTCAAGCATTTGCTTTTAAGCTTATTTAATTAAAAAATTTAAACTACTCACTCATCTGAACCTATAGTACTTCTCGTTGGATTAAAACCTTAAGAGTTTGCAAAAAAGCAAGGTCCCAAATAAGCCCAAGGAGGGGTTTTTATAAAAACAAGATTTCCAAGAGTGCATAAGCTAGAATGATTCCAAGCGTCACAAATGGCGCTCGACCTGTTAACTCTTAGTAAACGGGAAAGTAGTTAATTCGTTAATTTAAATTCTGTTCAAATGCGAAACTTGAGTCGTTTGGGGCGCCCGGATTGCATGTTGCTTACATTTATTATAACTCTTAAATTGTTTGTGAAAACTGTTGTTTACTTCTTGGAGAGTTGTTAAAAAGTTCTAACACTGGTGATAGTAGATAAAATTTTGGTCAAGTGTGAGTCGGACTAGCGCACCAGGGGTATTGTACTAGAAATAGAAATAGAAATATTCTTTATTTGCAAAAACATACAGATGATACAATAAAGAAAAGAACTCATGTGTTGCCATCGTGGTGGCATGCAAAATTGTTAAAACATATTATTATGAAACTAAATTAAATGTCCATGGTAGCGGTAATTAAACATAGTTAATATAGGTACTGTCACAAAAATTTAATAAAAAAATCAATTATGTTTTAACTAATTTAATGCTACAAAACAATAGTCAATTAGCCATACACGCAAACGTCTAATAAATTAGTTGGTGGGCAATTTTCTTATTTCTAGAGGGTTACATTGCAAAAGGGTGCCATGTTTAAAAAATAAGATCAAGGGAACATTATAAAGAAGGGTCTTAATCATTAATATTTTTGATATTCGTGTTACGAAAAAAAAAAAACTTTAAAATATCCGAAAGTAAAGTCAACAGAGAGACTACGAGAGCCGCGCGCTCATTCATCAAAGGCGTAGGTACGGCGAGCCAACAAGAACCTTATGCAGTGCACATACAATTGCAATTGCAATAATGAGTGCAATTATCCACGCGTACGATTTTTAACAGTGGATAGGAATAATTAAATGTGAAAAAAAATTGCACTCCTTTGCAATACAACCCTGTGTACTAGTAAGTACGACACGAAGTTTAAGTGTCATTAAACGGTATAGGGTGTTATGTTTAACGATGGATAGATAGAAAGATAATTTTTATTGCAAGTAAATTACTCATGATTTTTACAGAAAGACATACAATTTGGGCGGTTTTATCGCTAATAGCTACATATAGCCATCTATATAGCACTAACCCATACATCTACCAATAATTTTTGTCATACATACTAAAAAGTTCTAGAAAAAGATGATGTCGTACATTCACATTCAAATTAAACGTAAAAATACGTTTTATTTTTTGTAACTTTTTAATTTTTTATTTATTACCCATATATAAATGGGTAATGTTTAAAAAATAATGTATCGCATTATTAGCGTGTAAAAAGTTTTTAAATGATTTACCAATCTAGTTTTGAGAGCAAGATTGAAATTTCGTCGCCAATCTCTACTTTCTCAAGTGTAAACGTTATTTCGTGTATAAAATTCAACAAATAAGGCTTTGCGTTCATTCACGGGTTGCAGACATTTTGATTGGATATTTTGCTATGTTAAGATGGCGTCTTCTCTGGCGGAGAACACATCATAGACCTATACATCTGAACGTATACTATGGATCAGCAAAACTAATTTATTTCTGCAAATACGATTAAATTAAATTCTTTTACACTTGGTAGGGCAAAGCTATATACTGGGTAGAGGGTCTATATACTGAATAAACAAGTATTAATGTGTCCCAATTATTTTTACCCTACCACTACGTCGGGACAATATTGTGGGCTAGCACTAAGAAGATGAAATTAAACGGGCCCATTGGTCAAGTATTTTCTTAGAGTTTAAGCTAGAACAGAGTTATATTTTTAAAAAATCTATGCGCTAACTATACAACACACATATTGCCATGGTCTGGAGGCAAGGAACTTTGCTGTGCTCTGAGCACATTCAGCACTAGCCAATTTAGAAATACTCGTTTCCTAAAGCGATCCGACCGGTCATAAAACTAGAGACTAACTCAAAGTGACTCACGATACTGCGCTAATCGTCAAAAATCGTAAATTTCTTACCAAAACGAAAACCAATAAGTTATTTCTTTACCCTACAGTGGTAACTACTTCTTCTCCCTTTTTTTCTTCTTCTGTCCCATTTTTTACCCTACCATTATTTCGAGACAATATTGTGGGCTAGCGCCGTGAAGAAGCAGCGCAAGAAACTCGGTCATCACTGTTGTCGGCCTCTTTTTACCCGACTGCCAAGGAAGGGTAATGATTTTAAATAAGTATGGTACGGTTACAAGATTGCCAGATTGTCTGTGTCTTGTCTCGAAGCGCTAGTAGGGCCCAAAAAATAAGGAGACATGTTGTGCCCCATATGGGCCAATAATGTTATTATTGACGTTCATAAGTGGCAGTTTTCTGCCCTAATCTGAATAAATGATTTTTGATTTTGACTTTGACTTAGAAAATATATACATGTGCTACCAGAGCAGTTTTTAATTCCAGATTTTAAATTATTTTAATAGTTAGCAACATTACACAAGATAAAAGGTGGTGTTACTGAAATTCCGGGCCATCTCAAACACAAATTCAACTCATTTGTTTTCGCTATATGAGTCTATGTAAGACAAACACGTCTAGGTCTAAATTTTCATTATACAGTAATTGTAACAATTAACAGTATTAGTTACAAAGTACCCTTTCAACACATTAATGACTAAAGACTGTAATTTAAGACCCCTCGTGTTATAATCGTGAACACTGCGCCTAACTCAAAGCCTTAGGCCTTGCGTAGACGTAAATACTTTTTATTTACAAACGGATACAAGCCGCCAGATGTTTTTCCATTCTTATATGTTTAATTCAAAAACTTTTGACCCTTACGAGTAACAGTATTGTACAGAACTTAATGTTGTGAGCAGCCGCTTTGCTGGATGCAAACGGCTCATAGCCGCTCGCAGTAGCGTTCTATAGGAAAAGTCTATGTCCAACACTTCAAGGAGACATGTTCTGGCCCCATATGGGCCAATAATGTTATTATTGACGTTCATAAGTGGCAATTTTATGTCCTAAATTGAAAAAATGATTTTTGACTTTGACTTTGACTTTGACTCTAATAATGGACTTTCAAAGGCAATGTTACCAGCATTTATTTGTATTTTGGAAAAAAATTATCGGATGTTGGACTCGATCCACACCAGACGACCAAACAGCAGTTAAAAAATATTCTAATAATAATATTATTAATGTATAATAATATTAATGTTCATGTGAAATTATTACCCTTGATAATAAAAGACTAGCCTTGATAATACAAAATGTTTGATTTTTATTTCTGTCTATCCATTGCTTCTGTCACTCTGTGCCTTAGACATATCTATGCCTGTGAGCAATGTGTAACAACCTGTATCATTGCTACAAACGTGGAGATTTTCTACTGTTCTTTTTCTTCGTAGGACATAGAATAGAATGTAGATCTCACTAGCAAACCCGACTCCCTTTTTTATAAGATTTTATGTAGTACAAGATGGCGTTTAAACTACGCTACGCCTAAGCCTTGGCGAAAGCCTGGCGAAAGTTGAACGCCGAAGCAGTTGCGTAACGTAGCCCGAAGGGTTCAATTCCTGGTCGTGGTAATTTAAAAAAACGTCTTGTCCTAATTATGTCAGGTATTTTTTTTGCATTAGGAGTTCTCTTCACCAAGATAATCGTTTTCTCTTCTCGTAAATATTATGCTAATACCTCACTTCGAGACCACGACAAATACTGGCGTGTCGTGTTGTGACGGGAATATTCAAATAAATAAATTGTTATCACAATCACACCAATTATCTAGCCCCAAACTAAAATAAGCATAAACTAAATAACGGATAAACATGATATAAATAAATACTTTTATGATAACTACTTTTTTTTACATCCATGACTTAGGTACAAATGCTCGTGCTCATCACACATTTGCCACTTGCAAGATTTGAATCCGCGACTGCTGGCTTTGTAGTTCGAAGCGCGAACCACTACGCCAGACAGACGATCGTCAAAAACTTTACTTATTTCATTTTATTTGTTGATTCCCGTGTTGGCGACAAAGTAGGTATCTACGTTTGCGTTGCGCCTAGCGTTCCAAGCGTAACGCGTTTACCTCGCTGAAAATCCGAAGTCAGGCGCACATTAAAATTTGCCAGTTTGATTACCCACTACTGGCAGCCAGCCAGGAGAAGTCCGAAGGGATTTTCAACTTTAACTCGTATCAATAAGGTATGTTTTAAGGTTGGCGTTTTTCAACACAGAGTTAGCAAAGTGATTCGTATTGATGCTTTGTAGTTGTCAATGGGTATAATTAATACAGCTTGTGTGAAGCTGCCAAATGTTCTTGACTTGAGACCCCCACCCCCCGTAGGGGTCGTTATTATGCTATGCAGTATTGTTAGATGTTTTGTTATAACGTTCTGTCTACGTTTTTTTACCTATTAAATTGGCAATACGTCTTTGCCTTCTTAGCTATACACTTACCCGTAAGTACCTAAATTCAGAAGAATGTGAATAACAGTCCATTTAAACCATAACTGTATAAATAAATGGTATATTGTATATTATATATATATGGCTATAATAATTCAAGTGTACCTTGAATTATTTCTACGATGTAAAGGTCTACTTCAATAAAAAACTGGACTTGTATGTTTCCTTGATATGACAAATTTGATGTAATTTCTTTTGAATTTGAATAATCGTTTGTACCTACTAATTAATATGTCACTTTGCATGCCCAACTATATTGGGCAAAACATGTCATAGATCTTTATTTTGTGTAACACCTTTAATACAATGTTTTATTGGAAATAAAGAATTGAATTGAAATGGGGAGAGTGCTAAATATTACGAAGTTCTCCACCTAAAGTTCAAATGGCAGGTTCGTTAGTAAAGTTCAAAATAAGTACTCTGAATGGGTTCGCTGTTGAGCAAATATTGATTTATATTTAACGATTTTCTATAGAATCTTACAAATGTTTCAAGAATCGTATAACAACCAATAAAAACTAGGTACATCTTAGTGCAAAAATCTTTTAGTCAAGTCTGATTTAGTTTGAAATCTCGTTTGCCTTACACTTAATTGATTTTTATATAAATAAAAAATATAAATATTGGACAACATCACATACATTGCTCTGATCCTATGGTAAGTAGCCAAAGCACTTGTGTTACAGAAATCAGAAACAACGACGGTACCACAACACCCAGACCCGAGACAATATAGAAAAGTTATTTTTCTACATTGACCGACCGGGAATCGAACCCGGGACCTCAGAGATAGCGACACCAAGTCCGGTCGCATTTGATATCATCGTTAAAAAAAATATTTTCATACGCCCAGTATGAAAATTTTTTTTTACGATGATATCAAATTTTTAGTTCACTATATGCATATGATAGCACATACATAAATTTTCCGGATTTATAGTATTATAACCTAACACTCTGTATAACTACAGGGTTACATTGCAAAGTAGTGCCAAATCTTTAGTAGTAGCTAGGAATCAGTAACTTAATCGAACTACCTATGCAAAGAACAAAAATTTTTTTTTTACATTTAATTATTCCTATTTGCTGGTAAAAATCGTACGCGTGGATAATTTAACTCATTCATGAAAAAATTACACCGTATGTGCACAGTGTGAGGTCCTTGTTGGCTCGCCGTACCTACGCCTCTGATGAATGACCGCGGCTTTCGTATTCTCTCATTGACTTTATTTTCGGATATTTTAAAGTATTTTATTTTGTAACATACGATTATTGAAAATAATAAAGATTAAGACGCTTCTTTATATTGTTCCCTAGATCGTATTATTTACATTTGGCCTCCCCTTTGCAATGCAACCCTGTATAATGTAATTACAAAATATATTTATTTATTTAAAAATACAGTAGGTATTTATTATATTGATGTAAATAAAAATTCAAAATGCGCGCCAAAGGCTACTAGAGACAAGGATTCCCAAAGCAAACTCCGGGTTGAAAAAGGGTTAAACCCTATATCAAATGATGTCAGTAAACATGTCAACTTGTGTGTTTATATTTTAAGATTTATTAAGTACAGAATAAACACAATAAATATGGCCTTATTATACAGGGTTATTTGTAAAACATCAACAGCCGCCTAGGGGCTGATTCTGGTGCTCAAATACAACAACTTTTTAATGGGACAAACATCGAAATCGCAAAAAAAACTTTCCCATACTAAACCGCCAACCAGTTGACATCAGTTTGTATGAAGCAGTATTTTTTTTTTTTAGATTAAGATGTTCTCGTAGAAGTTGTTGTATTTTAGCACCAGAATCAGCCCCTATGGGGTTGTTGATGTTTTAATAATAACCCTGTATAGGTACATTGAAATTGTTAATTGTTTTTGTTTGTAGCTTCATCGTTTGATAGTTTGCGTAGTAGCGCGTTGATTCGTCTTAGGTACAAGGGTCCCAGAGTCGATTCTTGGTCAGGTAAATTTAGAAAACAAACTTTTTTTAACTGAATCGTATCTTGGTAAGCTAGGAAAGGCTTTTAACAAAAATATTTATGTCTGAAACATTGAACCAATAAAAGCTACCTAAAATACTTAATTCCCGTTTTAGTGTGTGATAATAAAAACGTTAATTTCTTTTATTATACCTCCTCCTATCACCTTAAGTGTTATTATATGTGTTATTATATCATTATGTGATAATGGATGATTTTATTTATTTATTTTGTATCGAGAAAAATAGAAGGATGTTTATAATATTACATTGTAAAACTGTTAAGTATCTATCTACCTATAGCCTAATACAAAAAAAATACGTTGGAAAGTCCTGAATATACATTTTCACATTTAAAGATTACAATGTATTATGTACCTAAGTTTGCATGCTATATTTTACGGCTAAATAGGTCTTCGAACATTTAACTTTTCTCCTGTACCATCTTTACTACCTACCCTATTTACTGCGAATAAAGAAATTTGAATTTGAATTTGAATTTGAATTATAAAGATTTCACGTCTCATTGGTATATTCTTTATTAACTCTTTAACGGTCTTAAAAAACGTTATCATATCTTTTTCCCCAAACTCTTTGATTAATATTTAAAACTCGTTTAAAATTCTCAAAGGCGTATTTCTTGAGGGCACTGCAGGATTTTGTTTGTGAGAACCGTTGAAGTGATTGTAAGGGCTCGCGTGAGGCACACACAACGAGTGCAGCGTGAGTATCAGGCGCAAGTGGGTTAACAATGCGACAGAGATGAGAGTAGGGCTGTCAAAACAACAAACATTTTGTCTTGTAACTACTTACTAACTTGGTAGTTGTCAATTTTAGGGTTACTTATATCACTTTGTTGTCCGTCTGTCTGCCAAGACACTGCTGAACATAGGCCTAGTGACTTCCAGATTGGTCGGTTAGAAGTGGCTTGTATCCACCTTATAGGTGGACGTCCTACGCTGCGCTTGCCGGTACGTGGCCTCCATTCTAGAACCTTTCAGTTTTTCGGAGAAGCCAAAATATTCGTTATTTAGAGTGAATAGGAGTTAACATTGACTTGATAAATACGCACTCTCATAAAATAAAATAAACTTTTCGATTTCATTTATTTCTTCTCTTTTCGACAACCCTAGCCCAAAGCTACGGGTAACACCATGTACCGGCCCAGAATTAAAAAACACAGCAACAGCTATTGTTTTGTCGCTGGATTATTTAATAAACCCGTTGTTTGCAGCGAGCGGAATGAATCGCACAATAATTGTGTATACAATTATCATACACAATTGAGTATACAATTTTGTATACGTGTGTTTAACTTTAGGGGCATTGTACACTCTTAGTAGGCAATGTATAGCAAATGATACATATGATTTAAAAAAAAAATCTAAAGAAAGAAAAAATACAAATTCATGTATAATAATAAAACTTCTAAATTTTATTTATTTTTATCTGACATCCCTCATAAATTTTAATGTTAATTTTTGTCAGTAAAGTAACTTTAACTCTTTACCTAAGAACATTTTGTGAGGTGAGGGGACGGCCGTAAAGAATACACTTCCCCACCGCCAACAGGAGGCGTGTCGTAAGAGGCGACTAATTCCTGTAGCACGAGACGGGCAGCAGCGTCTACGTGTGAAATCTTATAAAAAACTGCGCTCGCCAACCCGCCTGCCAAGCGTGGCGATAATTGAGGGAGGCCTATGTTCAGCAGTGGACGTCCTATGGCTGAAATGATGAAGAACATTTTAACTAATGCACCAAGAACTGTTTATTAGAAACTAGCTTTTGCCAGCGGCTTTGTTCGCGTGATCTTTAGTTTATTCATAAAGGATTTTCTGCGCAACTTTCAATTTTTTTTTCTTCTAAAAGAAACAAAATAATAATTGGCGATATTGTTTTAGCCGTTTACGCGTGATGCGATGACCAAGGGAAATAGAGATTTATTTGATTCATTTATAAATATATAGATTGTATTGCCAAGTCTAAACGATCGTAATGCCCAAACGGATTGCAATCCTACTTCCGTAAATATTTACTTTCCGAAAATAAAAGTTATTCCATATCCCCATTCCGTAGTTATCCCGAATGGGCCTCATTAGCTTGATGAGCCCTTCCCTAGGGTCGAGGGAGTTTCCACTTTTTATTATGTTTACGCACCCAAACCTCTGTTTACTTTGGCGAAGGTTCTTTTTATTTAAGCTAACAATTTTCCGTGTTTACGTTTATTAATTGCAAACAAATGTAATTAGCCTTTTGTAAACAAGGTACACATAAAACGTATTCGTAGTTTAATTAAACAATTAACAAATAATAAATTAAATGTAAAAAATACTTTTTCAACCGACTTCAAAAAAGGAGGAGGTTCTCGATTCGACTGTATGTTTTTTTTTTGTTTTTTTGTATGTATGTTACGCGATTACTCCGCCAATTATGGATCGATTTTAATGATTCTTTTTTTGTTTGGTAGATCATACTTCAGAGGTCGTCCCATATAAATTTTATTGAAATTGATTTAGAACTTTTTGAGAAAATCAACAAATATATACCCAGATGATATTTTGGTTGTGGTTCTTGTCTTCTCTACCTATCTTCGACAAATATGAGCTGATTTTGATGATTTTTGTTTTATTGAATAGCTTATACTTCAAAGATAATATGATAAAAGTTTGCAAAATAAAAATCACCCCTAAGGGTAGGAAAATAGGGGATGAAATCGGTGTTCAGCAGTTAGATTAGGATTTATCACTAAAAATTGATGAAATAAGTCAATTTTTTTTTTTTTTAAAACCGACTTCAAAACACTATAATGCTAAAAATAATCCTAACACTTAAGTACCTAATCAGTTACTTTTGAAGTCGGTGCAAACAAAAACATTGAATCTCTCATCGGCTGGCACCGACTCCAAAAGTAACTGATTAGGTACTTAAGTGTTAGGATTATTTTTAGCATTTTAGTGTTTTGAAGTCGTTTTTTTTTCGAGTTACTCTCACAAGCCCTTTTATTAGGAGAGCATTAAAAATTACTATTCCGCCATCTTGGGTGTTCCGCCATACTGGATTTAGAATGACGTCACATAGCTAAATATGCATTGTCACCCAAACTAAAAGTGTTTACAAAATTCCAACTAAATCGGTTGAAGACATCTGCTTCAAAATTGAGTTGCAAGATTCCATCTGAACAAACATAATTGCAAGTTTTTTTTTTAAAATTTTTTTTTTTTTTAATTTAAACTTTTTATTTTACTTAAATTAAATTTATTTTACAAGATGAAAGCAAAAAATCTTAGAATTAAAGATTATGTAGCCTCCACTTAGAAGTTAAATAAAAGCTTGTAAAAATGGGTACCTACAGCACTCAGACGATTTATTACCTACACTATACATTGTTTTAGAAACTACTTTTTTATTTAATGTTAAGAATTGGATTTATAATAAATTATACTTTTTTTTGCTAATTGTATTTAAAACTAATCCAATCAACAAAAAAAGTTATAAAACCTTATTTATTTATTTATTTTATTTAAAACTTTATCGCACAAACTTAATAAAAGTGTACAAAAGGTGGACTTAATGCTAAAAGTTCATTCATTCAAACATTCTCTGCCAGCCAACCTATAGGTCATACAGAAAGCTTGCAAAAAGGTGCGGTAAACAAACAAGAAGAAAAAAAACGACCTCCGTAGCCGAGAGGCGAGTATACCGGACTTGGTGACGCTATCTCTGAGGTCCCGGGTTCGATTCCCGGTCGGTCAATGTAGAAAAATAACTTTTCTATATTGTCTCGGGTCTGGGTGTTGTGGTACCGTCGTTGTTTCTGATTTCTGTATCACAAGTGCTTAAGCTACTTATCACAGGATCAGAGCAATGTATGTGATGTTGTCCATATTAATTTTATTATTTATTAAACATTAAATAAGTATATGATGCAACAAATAAATTAAGGTATATATATTTAACATGACAATCCAACAACTTCATTTGTTAAGGGGGCAGGAAATGCGAACATAAGATCCAATATACTTCACTATGTTGAACGAGGACGACCAGCCTCATTATCTGAGACTCCAAAAAACTAACTATCACTAATGCCCGGAACCGTATAACGGAAAAAACCACAACTACATTGAAACAAAACTATGAAAAATACACCCCAATCCGGCTGGTCACCGTGGGGAAAGGCGACCACTACCCTCCATTAAATACAAATATAAATCAAGACTCAAACAGAATTAACCTAGAAAACTTAAAAATAAGAAGAAAACGCTGCTTGAAAATATGCACATATAATACAAGATCCCTGGCAACTACTACAAGAATGCTGGAACTAGATAATGCAATTGGAAAAATAAACTGGGATATAATAGGTCTCTCTGAGGTTAGAAAAATGGGATGTTCTATAGAAGAACACAAAGACTATATCTTTTGCTACATAGGCGAAACACCCGGATTACATGGAGTGGGATTCCTAGTAAAGCAAACATTTAAAGCCAGCATTGTGAGCTTCTTCGGTATCTCGGAAAGAGTTGCTCTGTTAAAACTTAAACTAAATGACGAGACATTAACTCTAATCCAGGTTTATGCTCCAACCAAGAAGTCAAGCGAAGAAGCAATTACAAAATTTTACAAGGATCTAACGAGGGCGCAAGAGATGGCAGAAAAAACTATTCTAATAATGGGTGACTTTAATGCAAAAATAGGACATCCGAAACCTCATGAGAATATAATACTGGGAAAATATGGATACGGTGAGCGGAACAACAGGGGCGAATGCCTATTAGAATATGTTAATGAGAAGAAACTATCAGTGATGAATACATATTTTAAAAAGAAAGATTCTCGAAAGTGGACTTGGATATCTCCTGACCGTAAAACTAAGAACGAATACGACTTTATACTTAGCAACAATCCAAAATCAGTGAATAATATAGAGGTAATAAATAGAATAGATTTTCCATCTGACCACAGAATGGTAAGATGCTCCCTAAAGATCCAATCATCTAAAACTAGTCGAAGATCATTCAAACCTCGAACTAATACAATGAAGTCAACCGAAGAGAAAGAGAGCTACATACAAAAATTGAAATACAACACAGCAGCACTATACAAATCCACAGAAAACAGTGAAGATGTACAATTCCTTAGTAATAAATTAGACGAAAAAATTTTGGAAAGCATGAAACTAGACGAAGCCACAAAAAATGTCAGCAAAAAACAAAGAATTATAAGTGAACAAACACTCGACTTAATCTCAAAAAGAACAAAATTGTTGGCCACAAAACCGAAGTCACAGGAAATGAAAAGCGAACTAACACAGTTATACAAAACAACCAACAGGGCAATCAGAAACGACTATCATGAACACAGAAGATCAGTGATAGAAAAAAACATGCTAAAATTTCGTAGTTCTAAAAGGGCATATAAGGAACTGACAACACACAAGAACTGGATACAAAAATTACAAGATAAAAAAGGCGAAACGGGGAATAGGAAAAATATAATAAAACATGCAACAACCTTTTATGCAGATCTATACAAAAAACCTTCCCAAGAGGCAGCACAAGAAAAACAAATCAATGCAGAATGTACTGATAATTATTTAGAAACACCAGCTGACCCTATAAGCGAGGAAGAGATCATCAGACATATTCAAAAACTAAAACCTGAAAAGAGTCCGGGACCCGACCAAATCACAAACGAAGCTCTAAAAATCGGTGCGCCTCTCTTAGCGAATCATATGGCTAAACTTTTTAACTTAGTTTTGGAAAAAGAACAAATACCAACACAGTGGTGCCAATCAAGCATAATTCTGCTCTATAAGAAAGGGAACCCACTTGATATAGGCAATTATAGACCCATCAGCTTATTACCTGCAATATACAAACTTTTCTCATCAATAATTCTGTCCAGAATAGCACCAGAAGTTGATAATAATCAACCAATAGAACAAGCAGGCTTCAGACCGTACTACTCCACAATGGATCACATACACGTTATAGAACAACTAATAGAAAAATTTAAAGAATTTCAGAACCCACTGTTCATAGCATTTGTAGATTACTCTAAAGCATTCGACAGCATAACACACTCCTCTATATGGAAAGCCCTAAGAAATAATAGCATAAATGAAAAATATATTCGAATTATAAAGAACATATATTCCTTAAGTGAAAGCAGAGTTAAACTGGAAAGGCAGGGAGAGGCTTTCAAGATCAGTAGGGGTGTGAGACAGGGGGATCCCCTCTCTCCCAAACTATTTATTGCCGTACTCGAGGAAATCTTCAAAAAAATCAACTGGAAAAATAAAGGATTGTGGATAGGAAACAAAAGAATTTCCCACTTAAGGTTTGCAGATGATGTGGCTATTTTTAGTGAATCAGCCTTGGACCTAGAAAAGATGCTACAGAGCCTGGATCAAGAAAGTCAAAGTACCGGTTTACATATGAATGCATCGAAAACCAAAATAATGACAAATAGCCACAAAAAAAGCATCAAAATTGAAGGAAGGGAAATCGAATATGTGGACGAATATGTTTACCTGGGCAAACTGGTTTCATTCGACACAAAAAGCAACGAAAATGAAATAGATAGGAGAGTAAATTTGGCATGGAAAAAATACTGGATGCAAAAAGAAATACTTAAGGGAAACTATAACTCGCAGATGAAAAAGATAATAATGGATTCCTGCATTCTCCCATGTCTAACCTATGCTAGTCAAACATGGGTTTACACCGAAAGAGTCAAAAGAAAAATCTTGTCCTGTCAACATACCATGGAAAGATCAATCTTGAAACTGAGAAGGCTACAGAAAACAAGGAACATAGATATTCGCAAGAAGACAAAGTTAACAGATGCTCTTCAGTATGGTCTGAAACAGAAATGGAAATGGGCTGGACATTTAGCAAGATACAAAGACAAGAGGTGGACTCATCAAATAACAAAATGGCAGGGCCCGTCAGGCAAAAGGAACATAGGAAGACCAAGGAAAAGATGGGCTGAAGACATAGAAAATGTAGCAGGAAAGAATTGGATGGATGCAGCCAAGGATAAGCAAACATGGAGAGAGATGGAGGAGGCTTTTACCCGCAGGGGGGCCACATAACAAAAAATAAAAATGAAAGGAAATATTTATTTATACATACTGTATATATTTTGTTAGAGTTATGTGGAAAATAAAGCTGTAATAATAATATTTAACATTAACCTTGTAAGTGGAGTATGAAGAAAGATTCATGAGAAATTGATTTTTAACAATAGTGCTTGTTAAAACTAAAATAAATGCAATTTAAATATTTCACCATTAAAAACAAATGTAATTTTTTTTTTTATTTAAAAAGTTAATCGTAATAACTTATAATTGTAAATTTTACTAAAATCCAACAAACATCGAAAACATTCATCTTTGAACACAAGGAAAAGTTACATTCTAAACAATTCTATACAAACGTTTGCCGAGGGCTATATTAGTCCTACGGGAACCAACTTGAGTCTGACTTTACTAATTTTGTTCCTGAGTCAACGGAGTAAAGTTTTCATCAAACGTTATTACTTAAGTATTGGCGTTTATCGTCTATATTGTAAGGGGCAAAACAGAATTTATCGTCAATCCCTCAAAGTCAAAAGACGAAATTCTTCAACAAGTATGTACTTACCACCAGTCATGACTGACAGAGCCAAGACTTAAGGACACTCACGGTGCGACTACGACGAAGACACGGTACACCAATTTAAAGTTGCTCAGCGAGTGCGAAAACCGCAATGCTTCGGATTTCTCTGAAGGATATAATCAGAAACGAGGTAACCCGACAGAAATCTTAGTTAATATAACTCGAACAGCAGACTTAAATGGCAGTAGGCTGGTCACATAACACGTAGAACTGAGGGCCGATGGGGCAGAAAGGTTCTGGAATGGAGGCCACGTACGGGCAAGCGCAGCGTAGGATGTTCACCCGCAAGGTGGACAGACGACCTGGTAAAGGTTGCGGGAAGTCGCTGGATGCAAGCCGCTTTTAACCGGCCAATTTGGAAGTCATTAATGGTCACATTTGCCGTAGAACGTGTTCTTAAGTAGAGACCGTGATTAGGCAAACGCAGCGTATGGCGCCCTCCGACGAGATGGAGTCAAGGCTGCTGTCAGTGGATGGAAAGGAATAGCCGAGGATCGGGCTGTGGCATGCATTGGGACAGGCCTATGTACACCACCAGTTGACTGACCTGGTTAATTATGAACACAGATTAGCGATTTTGTAGTTGACTGATTTGATTATGAAAGCTTTTAAGAGTTTTTGTTGTAATTTTAACCAGTATTTTACCTTTCCAAAAAATGTATCTAATCAAAATTTTTGCAATGAAAATTCAGCAAAACGTACAACGATAATTACCATCATAGTTTTTTGTAATACATTGTGATAGAATGGTAATTTACTTATTTTAAATTAAATAAAAAAGACGAATTATAAAAAAAACTAATGCCATAGACAAGGTATAATTATCACGATATCCTTGTCATATGTGAGAGTGTACAAATGTAGCTCACCCTGTATTTATTGGCTATGTAATTAGATAAGAACCTTTTTTTTTACAAAATCTGCAGTATATGTGCCTTAATGTACCTGTTTATATAAGTATGGTTGCATATACTTTTTCCCATTGATTTTAATCGGCCGACAGCGATAAGCTTTATCGTTTACTTTATAAATGGATTTCGCTTCAGGCACTTTAAATCCCCAAAGGATCGGGCCTAATTTCGAAATTCTCATGAAGATATTATCCTTATTGTTATGACACTCTTTGTCAAAATTTGGGATCGGGTATTTTTACTTCGCGATCATGTAACACAAATACTCGTATTTTTACTGTGAAATTGTTGAAATAAAATATTTTTTACGACCGGACGCAGAACTGGTCTACAAATTTACTTTGTTATTCTGAGACGTAATTTTAATAATTTAATGACAAATTTACTTATCTCTACTGTTAAAGAACGATGTCATTGGTGGCTTACTTACTTACTGTCAAGTTTTAATTTAATATTTTAATAGTGTTTTAATACGAAGTTCCATTTTTAACAAGATAACTTATACGAGTACCTACATTTGTGTGAATAAAAATAACAGTAAATATATTAACCTCTGATCATGCATTTCAAATTAAGGAAAGGTCCTCCAGGTAGCGAGACAGTTTACGTTTTCTTGATTTGTGCACAAAAACTGATACTGTAAAATAATTATGGTAAGCCGTAGTAATCTCCCCCTCAATCATTTTAAAATGTATTTATTAGCACCTTTAAGGAAAAGGAAGAAAACATTTTTTTTTTCTTTGTTGTCAACACTATAAAGTGTAATTAGTAGTTTTGAAAGATAACAGCTGGAATGACTTGTCAAACCTAATATATTAAGTTTGATTAGATTATGTTATCTGATCTAGAAAGAACAATACATTTTCTCTGGATTACACAATCGATTACTTATTAGCTGATTTAAAAAAGGTTCTTTTAAATCTACAAAGTCCAAACATATAAGTCTTATTAAATATAAACTCAAAACACAAATATATTTCTTTCCTTCAAAACTTGCTAGCCGCAATAGCGACAAAACGAAGGTTTTTACGCCAAAATACAGTCAGAATCGGAAGGCTATAAATCACTGTTGAAGTTCCGATACTTTATCGGCCGATAGCGGAATTTACGCAATACGCATGTACGGCCATCTTGAGTGAAACCATAAAGTAGAAACATTCAGAGAACCTAGTGCGAGCAAATATCTGAGATTGAGAAGTGTATTCTGACGAGCCAATCGGAAGCTTTGAACGTAAATTAATAGTCGCACTCATCATCATCATCATTTCAGCTTGGACGGCCACCGCTGAACACATGCTATAGTGACTTCTAGATTGGCCGGTTGGAAGCGGCCTGCATCCAGCGGCTTCCTGCAACCTTTACCTGGTCGTCTGTCCACCTTGTGGGTGGACGTCCTACGTTGCGCTTGCCGGTACATCGCATCCATTCCAAAACCTTTTTGCCCCCACAGCCGTCGATTCTGAGTACTATGTGCCCCGCCCACTGCCACATCAGCTTGCTAAAAGATAGGTATTGTGGGCAGAGAGGATGACGCCATGCATAATTAGATCAAATTGTTTATTTTAAGAAGTTGTAAAGAATTAAAATACATTAAGAAATCATATGATAATTATTGAATAATATATTGAATAATATAATTAAATAAATAGTATGTTTAGGCATTTAAATGTTTATTTATCTTTGGATTTCATTTATTGTTTTAGATTATTATCATTAAAGTATTCTTCGTTTATTGTGTAATAACATTTCTGATTTGATCTTGCAAAGAAACACTAAGCATAACCCTTTCTCTATATCAACCCTTTCCTTGAGCGTTCTTATGAGGCTAATAGTGAGAGTCCACGTTTCAGTTCCATATAATGTCATCACTAGTAACACACACTGGTTACTCATACAGACTTTCGTCTTTAGGCACTGAGGTATTTTAGTCGACAAGACGTTGTATAGTTTCCTGAACGCTGCCTAGCCGTGTTGAATTCGACGATTGACAGAGTAACCGCTACTTAACATAATTGAATGCAGCTTCATAAACCAGATAAACTTTAATTAAGTAGCTAAATAGTTTACATTTCAATAAACCTTGCGTAACTACTAATGTACACTTTAAGAATACAAAATCTAAAAATTAAATAAACAATAAATCTTTGAGCCTTAAAACTATTCGTTTCATGTTAATTAGGCAAAATAAATAAGGCAGTTTTGCTTAATATTTTTCTTTAACAAAATCTTTCTTCTCCAGAAAATGACGTGCAGCACGCGTTTGTTGACCGTTGGCGTGATCCTGGCCATGGCTGCGTCAGCTGCTGCTATCAAGTGTTGGAAGTGCGGCCAGTATAGCGACGGGGTGGGCTCCATCACTCCCTGCAACAACCGCAGTGCGGCCCGCCTGGAGGAGTGCGCATCGAACGCCAAGTATTGCATTGTAAGTACCTTGAATTTTTAATAGCCTGTTGTTAGGCTTAAGATTCGTAAGAGAGATAAATCTTTCACTGCCAGTGTTAAAATTAAGTGCCGTTTCGATTAAGAGAATAGTAAAGGTCTATATAGGTATTCGCTATGTGCAAAGTGGGTGGTGGGGGCCGTCAAATCGATCGCAGCACGCAATGTAGCAGAAATGTGAAAAAACTCTGGACTGTCATGTGTCAAATTGCTATATTTCCATAGAATTTTATACTAACGTTATTAAGTATTTTAAAGTGAAAAACGTTCAAATTCGCGTGATGGGTCATACATGTTCTGTTATAAAGTGTACAAACAATGGGAAAAACATTTTGTACATGTTTTAATGTTTCCAACATCAAGATGGAAATTGGAGCAAAGAAATAAATAGATAGCTGCAGCTGTGAAAAGAAAAAAGTTTGTAGGAAATTTGTGTTACAGACGTTTGTCTTATGATCACAGATCTTATTAAGTAGCTTTGTCCGTTGGTTCTGAGCTCTTCAAAATCTCTCACACGCTGTGGTAATACTATTTTTTTCCCTTTTTGCACATTTTGAGGTTGGAAAGTTATATCATGTTGTATTGATTAAAATTCCGTAGGTATTATAAAATTCGTATTTTAGTTAAAAATAATCCGAAAATCATTCTCAAACCATCCAGTTGCCGTAGTTTGAAAGACAAGTCCACAACAATTGTGGTCACCAGGGGCGCTGTCATCGCGCACACAGCGAATACATAGAGCCCTAACGCACACCTACACGCAATGAAAGTTTAAAAATACTCTATTAGTTTTAAATGTTAATTATGTCCGATGTTAAAAAATAGTAAAGATCCATTAACAAACCCTAAAGGCACACCTATACGCAATAAATTTAAAAATTAATGATGAGTTTAAGATAAGGAATATTAAAGGTCTTAATATAGAACCCTGAGACACCCATACGCAATGAAGCATGACTTAACTCCGTTGACGTCCTTGTTTTCACTTTAAGGCAGTTTCCTAAATGTATACCAGCATCTGTGTAATATGCAGAGAGTAATTAGACATTTTGTGAACCTACTTTTAAAATAAACATTTATCATCATCATGTCAGCCTATTGCAGTCTACTGCGACGTAAGCCTCCCCTAAAGAGCGCCAAAAAGCTCGATCTCCCCGTAAAAAAAACATTACTTCATACATATTGTTGTTAATTGTATCTTATATTACGGTTACATTACGACAAGTTTGTGTCTATAAACAAGACATTATATTGTTGTCGTTTCCGCTTATGGCATAAACTCCAAGGATGACCTATCTACAAATAGGTATTCATAGTAAACGACTACCAGTCATTGACTCAATTTGCACCGCAAGCCGTTGTACTATACGGGAATGGCTGTCATAACCGTCAAAGAACATAACAAAATCATGGGTATGACCTCATTCAGCATACTGTCTGTATCTTAACAGCATCTCTAAGGTAGAGGCCAACGATAACGAGCCGTCATTTTGTAGACGCTCGGACCTCTCAAAATGGCTGCCAGATAATTCCGTTAACCGGAAATTGATCGCTTGACATCTTCCTTAGATATACTTAAACGTAGTTTGGTAAAAAGAGCCATCCCATTTAAATGTTAGAACGTTGTGGCGTAAACATAGGACATCAAAACGGGATCAGAAACTTAGACGATTTTTGACTTCAATGTCTGCTCAATGAGCAATGAGTTTACCTTGCTGAAGCTGTTTAATTATATAATCAACAGTTCTACATTAAATATTTGCTAGGAGGTGTATTTGTAACAAAATATTGGACTATTCTGTAAGATGTTTTTGGAAAGAAACAATAAAAGATTAGCTCTGAAATAAAAACAATTTGGCAGAAACTGATAGTGTTTTTTTCTATGAGATTTGAATCGGGGTCCGAGGTGTCGCCTCTTGTTACAATCTGCCCTATTTTATTGTATCGTCGAAACTTGATTAGATTTATTGTACCGATAAGAGTAGGTACCCACTATATTTTGTTTAAATAATTATCGTTTAATAATTACGTAAATTTGATTAAACTCCATTCTTTTTCAGCAATGAGCTAGCTTTTATACCTAAGCTGTATTTCTGGACACACCTAACTCTACGCTGATGACTTTAGATACGATATTCCAGTGCATGCAAGAATTAAATGTTCTTATCGCTTACAAACGGATTCTTTTTAAACCTTTTGCTGAAGTACAAGTGTCCGAGATAAATAAATACATAAAATTGTTCCAACATTCACATTAATAATTTAGCCCCAAAATAATTACAGCACTAGTATACACACGGCACATTAAAAAAAACGGCCAAGTGCGAGTCGGACTCGCGCACCGAGGGTTCCGTACAAACCTGTAGGCACCTATATAAAAGTTCACCTATCACGACAATCGAGTCATAGTTATGGTATTTTTTATTGCAAAATGAAATCCATAACATTACTAAAGGTAAATTGAGGTTTACGATTTATGACGTATTAAAAAAAAACTACTTACTAGGTCTCGTTCAAACCAATTTTCGGTGCTATATAATATACGTCCCACTGCAGGGCACATGCCTCACCTCAACTATGCGGGCCTAGTCTGGTGCAGATTGGTGTAGGGGCGTTGTAAGGCCAGTGACTAAACCTTACTGTCATGCAGATGTAATCAAGCCGCCTTAAGGCCTCTAACTAGGCTTTACGACTAGTATCAGGCGATATTAAACGTGATAATTTATTTATTTAAAAAATACAGCAAAGCTATGAACACGCAAAGTCAGGATCGACGACTTTATCACTATTTTATTAAAGTTCTACCAAACTATACCTTTTTAAACACATCATAATGTTTATAAATTAAGTTAGTACAAACATTCTCCATTGTTTGATAGCAAAATCTAAACAATCATCCACTTGTATCACAAACACAACGATTTCAAAGACGGCCGATTGATGAGTCATCGCGGCGCCTTTGTTTACAAATGCTCGAAACCTGATGCCTGACGCGTTTTTAGTTCAAATTTTAGTGTGGTAAGTCTGTCTTAATCTTCCTTCTACCTAATTTAACGCAGCAAACAAAGATAGGTATAGAAACCGGCTGGTGCAACCCCATTGAAAAAACACTTAAGTGCATTTTAAGTGCATGCCCGTAGCGGGTACGTGGCGCTTATATGTTTGTAAAATACCCGTAGCGGGTGTGTCGGCACGGGAAGGGCAGAATAAACAATTAAACAACGGTAAAATTCATTGGAAAAAATAGGGACAAAGAGGCAGTACGAAGTTCGCCGGGACAGCTAGTTAAATATAAATATGCACCAAACAACTCACCAGTTTTGATAATCTCCAAATAAGGAATCTAAATCCTTGTTACGGGACAATGATTTATGCTAGAAACGCAACATATAAGTGTAACGCACACCATATTCACAACATGCTTTACATGAATACAAGCTACCTTGTAACCACATTTTTTATACCTTCATGGCTTAATTTGATGGACATACGAGTAAAATTTTCTCTTTATTTTCGCTAGGTTAATAATACGGACTCATGGTTTTCTCAGAGACTTGTATGCATAAATAATAAGTTTACTCATAAATAAATCAAATTCTGCTAGCTTAGTATTCTGTGGATGTAGCGAATAATTATGATCAACAAAATGGGTTTCTGTGTTAAGACTTTCCTGTCTTGTTTGTTTTGTGCCCGGCGGCGAAAGTAGGGTCACATAAGCGAAGGATTTCTGACAGTTTATTAAGAAAATGTTAGAGAGTAAATCATATTTCTGGATAATAAATTTAATTAAAGGATTAGAATTCGTAATCAACAAATCTTTCGAAAGGTTTATGTACAGGTTGTTTTGCAATTTGATACATTTTTCTCAGTAATAGAGGAGATTTAAAATCTGTGTTCAACAACTTAACAAACCAAATTCTAAATTCCAATAAACAACAGTAATACATAAAATACTAACCAAAAGATTGTGGTTGTGTGTGTTTTATCTTCATCATCATCATCATCATCATTATCATGTCAGCCTATTGTGGTCCACTGCTGTACGTATGCCTCCAGGCGCCAGCGCCAAAGGGCACGATCTCCCACTTTTTTTATCCATCCACTGCCAGCCATCTTTCTAAGGTCGTCGGTCTATCGAGCTGGAGGCCATCCTTCATCACGTTTGTTAAGACGTGATCACCAATCGAGATCCCGTTTAATCCACCTTTTATCGGTTCTGTGTCAGATATGACAAGAGATCTTATTTTCATTAAATTAATATATATCTGGATCTGTACTTCACGCTTCGGGAGACATCGATTGCGACGTCAAGGCACGCATTGCTTGCGAGGGTCAAGTGTCAAGAGGTGACTGGTGTCATTTGTGACCCTAGAATACCGGTTAAGCTGAAAGAAGAGATCTATAAGTTCATAATTAATCCTTTTATATCGCAACGAAGCGTGGCCGTTACTTTAGCGACTTTAGAGATGAACATGCTGCGGTGGATGTGCGGAGTCAATGCGTGAGGAACTCCCGCATCCACGTTAGTTTTTGTGTCCGTGATACTGCACACAAACTGCAGGAGAGTTGCTTACGCTGGTACGGCCATGTTTTGCGGAAACTGGCAAGCTACGTAGGAAACAAATGTCTGTCCATGCCGCCACTGCCGGGTCCTGGCAAAAGGGGTAGACCCAAGAAATGCTGGCTTGACGTCGTGAGGGCTGACATGCATGCCAATGATCTCACAACTAGAGACGCTCAAGACCGTGCAAAGTGGAGGAGTGAATCAAGGAAAGCGGACCCTGGGCTTTAAAGCGATGGCTTTGGAAGCAAACGGGTTTGACCGTATCGATGATGACTATTGTCCCACCCTGGCTTTACACAGGTAATGTTTGGGTGGGCTAGTCGTATATCAATAAATTCTAGCAAGTTAGTAACACCGAACAAGTTATAAAGCGCTTCTAATGATCCCAATTAAGGAATTAATTAATATAGATGACGCGAAAAAGGGTGCAAAGAAATTGGGAAATTTACGCAAATCACTCCTCATTGGGGATATTGCTAAGTAATGAGTCGGCGCTAATACTTACTTACTTTTTGTTTTTAAGGTTCTTTAGATATAATAAATAAATAGTAGACATAGGATCACTTGTGCTAGACATTAGCTAGCGCACTATACAAGGTGTGTAAGAGAATAGAACACTCCTTGAAACTTCGTGTTCAGCTGATCTAATACAACAACTTTTACTATGGGCGCAACATCGAAATCGTGTTTTTTTTAGATGCTCCATACATTATTATCGAGGTAGCGAATAAGATTGATTGTATGGAGCATCTAAAAATGTCGATGTTGCTTCCATAGAAAAAGTAAATGTATAAGAGCATCACGTGGTTTTAAGGAGTGTCCTATTCTTTTGTACACCCTATATACAGGGACGTGCAACTATTTGATCATCTTACTAAGAATGGGTATTTTTCAAAGACTTCACCTAGAAATGTATGTCTAGGGGAAATAATATTATGTTCACATTTATCAATACATTCAACCTAAAAACGTCTGTACTAATAAAAAATATAGGAGATGACCTCCGTAACTGAGAGGCGAGCATACCGGACTTAGTGTCGCTATCTCTGAGGTCCCGGGTTCGATTCCCGGGTATTGATCGCAATATAGAAAAAAAACTTTTCTACAATGTGTAGTTTTTTGGACCCGACAAACTTAAAGGGTGGATTCTACGAGTAATTTCATCGAGAAAACACCCCCATATGTAGGGTCAAATCTCAATATTTTAGGAATAGCGGCCATTTTAAAATTTTAAATTATAAGTAATAAAGTCAGTATAGTTACGGAACAGAACAGTTCTATTTGTCAGTTAAAGTAAGTAAAAGTAGTTTAAAAAAAAAACATTTAAACATTTGTAATTAAATTATCAGATAGGTACCTCTTGAGGCGACCATTACGACAGAATTGAATAAATTCATTGACGCTATAGAAACAGTTTTCGACTAAAATTTTAAATGTGATTCTCTTAAAAGTAACAAACGAAAGAGTTTGGATACAATTCGGAAGCAAGTTGAATAATCTGACACACATGCTGAAACTATTTTTATTAAAACAGGTTGTAGTTGCTTATGGGATTGCCAGTCTGCATGGGTACCTTGTGTGAGAATTGCAGACCTCTTGCTTTTTTGTAAAATAATTTGTGTTTTTTCTGGTAAACAATAAGATTTCGAATATATATAGAGATGGTAACGCAAGTATATTCAACTGCTTAAAGAGAGGTCTGCATGATTCCAACTGTCCGACACCGCAAATGGACCTTATACATTTTTTCTGTAAAATATTTTTTTTGCCCTTGTTTGGCATGCTTCATTGTAATTGCCAGAAAAATCAAATAAACAATCTGCTTTGCCATACAAAGTTCGTAGACTAAGAATTTATTTATTTTATTTATACTTTATTGCACATTTAAAAATAATTGTACAAATGGCGGATTTAATGCCAAGAAGCATTCTCTACCAGTCAACCAGTGATCAAACAGAGAAATACAGGCGGTGCAGCAAGAAAAAAAATATATACACGCTAACATTACATACTTAATAAAGCATCACTTTTCTACATTTATATTTTTTTATTTATACTAAGTATGTACGGAACGTTTAGAACATACATTTATATTTACACAGAATCCTCAGAGATGTCATACACATTTGTCAGGGTTATTATTTTAAAACCTTATCTTACAGTTAAAAGAGAAATAGTCTGTACTATTTATCTTATGACAACTCACAAAATCGCAATATTTTCCCCAAATAACGTCATCAGGCTTACCAATTCCACGGGCCGGAGTTCCCCGCCGGATTTATTACAAAAAAAGACGTGCATTAAATCCGTTTTATAAAGCGTATGGCACAGCCCAAATACAACAGCAAAATCACTTAGGATAATTAAGTATTATTTAAAGTATTTTTTGGTTTAGTACCTACCTCAAATACAAAGATATGTTTATATTATGATATCTGTCTGCCAAATATTTTTTATTTTATTTTCTTCTTCAAAGAAAAAAATATGGTTACTGCAATCGGCCGATTGCTTTAGATTTTACTTTATTTTTTCAACCGCTTGCTGTAGCATGCATTGTTGCTCTAGTCAGTGTTTTTAATGATTCTTTCTTTTCATCTTTCTCTCGTTATAGAGGAGTGGTATAAAACCAGACCCTTGGGTCCTCGGCCAACAATAGTATTCTAGAGAGAGTCGATACCTTATAAAAACCAATACTGACTGCTTCGTTTCTGCAAACATTCTAATAAAATCAGTTACGTTTTATTTTGTTATTTTCATAGTATGCGTCAGATAACATACCATTAATCATGATCCCTTACGGGATTGAGTTCTTGAGGGCGTCTCCCAGCATACCCTAGCGGGAGTCAATTTAAAGAAATTTGTTATTTAAATTGACACTAAGCGCAAGAGCTCAAGCCAAAATATGGTGCAACTTAAATTAATTTTACAACGTCATCATAAAATTAAATTAATTTTACAACATCACACCAATCTAGCCCCAAACTAAGCAAAGCTTGCAGTATGGCGGATAAATAGCGAAAAACCATACTTAAATACGTTTTTAAACAGCTATGACTTAGGTACAAATTATTGTGTACGTGATGCTCATAGCACAAACATTCTTCCTTACAGAATTCGAATCAACAACAGATTGACTTTGCAGTCCAGAGCGCTAATCACTACACCAGACTGTCGTCACAAATTACTTTTGCCGCGACCACCATTTTCATTTGCACGGGCTGTTCTTTTTTCTCTGTATACCTTATATTTATGTACAGAGAGGGGAGATGAGAGCTGTGACAAATGACCTGTATTATCGCAGGCAACAAACACCATGGCTCTTTGTCCGACTAAGCGACATCTCGCGGGGTATCGGGGAAACTGAATTTTTCATGTAAGGACACAATGGGGATTCCTGCTCATCATTCAAGTTGTAGCTTAGGCAAAATTCTATATTGAATCTGTTTCGTAATCCTAATTTATATTTACACAACAAAATCCATAATTATTTCATTATCATCATTTCAACCACAACATAGGCCTTCCCAATGACGCCCAAATTGACTGGTTGGAGGCGGCCTGCATTCAGCGGCTTCTTGCAACCTTTACCTGTTCACCTTGTGCGTAGACTTGCCAGTACGTAACTGCCTTACTGGCAATCCGTTCTGCGTGCTATGTACCCCGCCCACTGTCACTTAGCTTTAGCTAGCCCACATATTAGATTTCCTAAAAATATTTATCCTCAAGATTTCAAACATAAAATTTACTTACTTAAAATTTAACTCATAGTCTGTTCAATATCCTCCAAAATATTCAAGCATGACTAATAAGTTTCCCATCGAGAAAATGTCTAAACCCATTCCGCAGAGCTTCCCTAGGTAATTTAATTATTTACAGTTAGCTAAAAGCATTACTAAGGTTTAACAGTTGCCTGGATTTTAAGTGCACTTCTCTTATTAATTTTTCAGGGCTTATGAATGTATGTTTTCCCATTCCATGAATGATTATTATTCCTTTGCGCGCATATGCACAAATATGTAAGTAATTAATATCAAAGTATTCAGATATTTCTTTATTAATTGCTAAATGCAGTTAAATAACTAATTTATGGTTCTATTAGATCGTTTTAGTTTTAACTTCCTTTCAGGGGGTGGTTCTACTGCTGACACAACAACTTTTAATAATAAATCGTAAAAAAACACATCAAATCGTAAAAAAGCACTTCCTCATTTTAAATAGCCAATCAGCTGTTGTAATGGAAACACAAAATAAACTTTTTATTACTATTTAAACAAAAATAATATCTCAAAAAGTATGTACAATTGAAAATAGTTTTTTTTCCTATACCTTCCCGGACATAATGTTAATATTTACTTGTTTGAACGTTACACATAAATAATAATAATAAATATAACATTGGACAACATCACATACATTGCTCTGATCCTATGATGAGCTTAATCTTAAGAAATCAGAAACAACGACGGTACCACAACACCCAGACCCGAGAAAATGTAGAAAAGTTGCTTTTCTACATTGACCGACCGGGAATCGAACCCGAAACCTCAGAGATAGCTAGCGACACCAAGTCCGGTATGCTCGCCTCTCAGCTACGGTGGTCGTCAACAACGAATGAAACGTTACGACCCAATTTGAATAAAATCTCTGTTAGTCACTTACAGAGAATTAAATTATTAACACAGGATTTTAAGTACAACTGACAGTCCGTCAAATGAACTTAACCACAATTGTTGGTGAATAACACAACTTCGTGAATTTGGTCTAAAGAATAAATTACCTTCCTTTTTATCCTACTTTAAATTTAAATAGGCATAAGTGTTGACCATTGAGTTTTAATAACACCCACAAAATCGTGTAATGCTACACTTTTTTGCAAATTAATTTAAATAATTTAAAAAAAGGAATTTGTCGTTCTAAAATTTTTGATATTTTAATTTATAGGTAGGTAAATACGCCCAATAGGCTAGTTTCCTGGGTCAAAAAAAGATTATTCTATTTAGTCCGGCAGTTAGATTATCAAAAAATATTGGACCCATATTTTGCCTTTTGTCAATCAAACAAAAAATGACAAAGATAAAGCGCATCAAAGTTTGGGAGTGACGTCACGCCTTGCTTGAAAGTGTCGCAAGGCGTGACGTTACGCGGAATTTTAACGGGCTATGTCTTCATAATTTTTTGTTTGATTGAGAAAAGAAAAAATACGTGATCAATATTTTCTGTTAATCCAACTGACGGACTAATTAGATTTTTTTAGGAAACTAGCCCATTATGGTTAAAATTTTTGTTTAAAAAGCATATTTCAATGAAGGTAAACATAGATTTAATACATGTATTTGAATAAACTTCATTGCACAGATTAAAATTATACAAAAGGTGAACTTATGCAATGAGGCATTCTCTGCCTGCTTATAAATAATTTGAATGAACAGTTTCATTATAGAACGTTTTCTCGTGGTACCTTGAAAACACCAATGACTCTGAAATAGTAAAAAAACTAAGTTAACAACTAACATAATTATATCTCCCAGAATACAAAAGACAACAATAACGTTGTCCCAAATGTATGCCTCCGAGAAAGTTTCAGTCGCATCGTCAGCGAAGACCAAACAAAACAAAACGATTTGATTTTATCGGACAAATTAACGTATGAAGGATGGGAGTGGGACATTTGTCCCAGTTAGGAAAGTATCATAATCAAAGTGAGTATAGTAGGTTCAATAATATAATTGATTTTTGCGATATAATTTCAATAACTTAAGGTCACCGTCTCTGAATATCGGCTGCGATTGGTATCTAGAAAATGAACTTCCAAAAAAACACCGGGTACGCTCCTAGAACTGACAGCCGATGGGGCAGAAAGGTTCTAGAATGGAGGTCACGTATCGGCAACCGCCGCGTAGGACGTATACCCACAAGATGGACAGATGACCTGGTAAAGGTTGCAGGAAGCCGCTCAATGCAGGCCGCTTCAAACCGGCTAATCTGAATGTTACTGTTCAACTGTGGACGTCCTATGGCTGAAATGATGATGCAGCCATTTTTAGGAATCCTAAGATACAGATCCCTTACTAAATTCTATTTATTGCTCTATCAAAATTTAATTCTATTTACCATTAGCCTTGTCTACTGCTTGACAAAAGCCTCTTAGAACGCCACGAGCCGTTCTGGGCCGTTTGAATCTAGCGGCTTCCCGTTACCTTGATTGACTAGGTGCTGCGTCTTCTAGTTCGTGGTCGCCACTGAAGAACCTGAATTCTATCGCTCTAACAAATGTATAATTACAGGCCTTAGATTAATGACACATAGATATGTAATCCGAGCGCAAAATTTGAAGCAACTAAACTGGAGTCACAGAGGGCTCCCTACGCCTGACAGCTCTGTAGTGTTTAATGTCAATCCGTTCCGAATACATGACAATCTAGATGTAGGAAAAACCGAGGCACACTTATATTAAGAGCAACCATATTTTATAGTGGTGTGCGTGTGTCTGTGTGTAAAGTTTGCACACAAAACTGTATTTTTGCTTCAATTTTGTAATTGCCGTAGGTACCGAACTATCATTCTATGTGTTATTAATCAAAGTTACAGGCTGATTCCTGGCTACATAGAAGCTGTATTAGTGAAGATGCTTGTCCTACTCATTGCAAGTTTAGTGAGGAGTGAGATCACTGCCCCTAACTATCATTGGAAGTATCTAAGAAGTGACTTAAAGTGTGTTGTTCAAGTTTTGCTGTAAATCGTGCCGGAAAGATACAGAAATAAGTGTCTTTATTTTGTTTTATGTGATGTATGTGAATGAAAGAGGTTAAATCACCTTGTACATCATCTTAATTATATTTTATCTTGGCTATGAACAACATAAATTTTTAAATTAATTAAATATGTAACTTTAGTGATATTCTTTATCTGCGAATATTATGAGAGAAGTTTTCAGAAATGTATACCTTTTCTATAAGTACTTTTCTTGTATTTAAGTGCACACTGACTAACATACTATTAATTTATATAATATACGTGGATAACTGTTATTGGCTTTCCGTAGAGTTAAGATATTTTATGTAAAATGAAATCTGTAAGCTGTTGTTATCCCTAATAAATAAAAATAAAAATAAAATAAAATAAAGAATACAGGGTTAAATAATAAGGTATTTAAAATGATATGTAAAAAGTTTTATTGTAATTCATATAGTTAAATAGTCTTGTATTTTTCCAGTAAAATTTACTTGAAAATAAAATACGAGATGGATGGTCATTCATCAGAGATATGCCGTCGCCGAGTCGACAAGAACCTATAGCAGTGCACATACGGTGCAATTTAATGGACCAATCGTAAATTATCTACGAGTTTAATTTTTCAACAGGAGAAAGGAATAATTGAAAATAAACTAATTTTTGGTTCTGTACGTTACTAATTCTGAGTCATTTCTGAAAATTGGTTACTACCTTGCAAAGTAACCTAGTATAATGATCTTAAAGTCTGTGAGTGAAAATAAATGATTTAATCAAGCCCTTATGCTAAAACTGACTAGGTTTAATGATAAAAAAAATTAAATAAATAATTATTTCCGCAATCACACCAATCATCTAGCCCCAAACATAGCAAAGCTTGTACTATGGCGAGTAGATGACGGGTAAACATACTTAAATACGGTTTTAATCTTCCATGACTTGGATACAAATGCTTGTGCTCATCACACAAATATTTGCCTCTGGCGGGATTCGAATCCGCAACCTTCTGGTTTTGTAGTCCGGGGCGCGAACCACTACAATAGGCGTTCGTCGAATGAGTAATTAAAAATAAAAACCGGCCAAGTGCAAATCGGACTCACGCACGGAAGGTTCCGTATCATTCATTATATTAAAGTTAATATACAATTATGTATTTTGTGAATATTTCAAGTGCCTACCCATTTCCATTTATTGATTTTAAGCAAAAACAGGCAAAAAGTGGCGTTTTTGTATGGGAGCCTTAATATTTATTTTATTTTGTTTTTAGTATTTGTTGTTATAGCGGTAACAGAAATACATAATTTGTGAAAATTTAAACTGTCTAGCTATCGTGGTTCTTGAGATACAGCGTGGTGACAGACAGACGGACGGACAGACAGCGAAGCCTTAGTTACAGGGTCCCATTTTTACCCTCTGGGTACGGAACTCTAATAAAACGGGGTAAAGTAATTCTGCAAACATAAAACGCCTTATTGGTCTATTCATAAAAATGGTTCAGCGTAAATCTGTGAGCTAAAGCTTACTAAATATCATCTGAAACAAAGCTCAAAGCTCAACTGTAAAGGGGTCAACAGCTGCCGTCGAAAGCTCTACTGTTACAGTGAAAGCTTTCTGTCTGGCTAATTAAAGTTATGCCAGATGCGAACATAGTTCTTCAAAACAATCTTAGGGGTTAAAAAGTTGTATGGAAACTTAAACATTTTCCCAGACAAAGTCACAGGAAACTAATTCAAAATTATTTGGATCATTGCACCATATTGGGCATAAGCCGCAGAGGTGCTTGCAGCCTAATGGCGGCAACGCTTTTGTAGTGATTACCAATGTTAAGCATCCCATGCCGCGGAAAATACCCAATAAAACTTCAAACTTTTTTGGGATACCTAAAGTTACAAGTACCTAAAATTACGTTAATTTGGTGTACACTAATGAAACAAATGTGAATCGACAGAGAAAATAATTACAAGCAACAAATACTCTTTAAATTTTTTAAAGATTCTGCCGTGGGTCTCCATAAGCGAATTGTTGTTAATTTCTGACATGTTTAAATATTGACAATGATTGATTTTAATTTTGACATAACACAAATGAATTTATTGACCATAGCTGTATATAATATAAGGTGCTTCATAAATATCTGCAACGGCTGAAATAGGTAAAAGTATTGACTATATAGATTACGATAGTGAAGGAATTACGTGCCCCGGATCGGTAATTAATTATTACTTGCTTATAAATGGTTACTTGCTTCAATTTGCATAACAGACTTCGTCATCCGCCCTTGACACTGCGCGGGAGCGGTATAATGTGAAACGTTAGCATTTTTGGACAGATGTGGACGGTTTGAGACAGAATAAAGCCTAATCTTTATTTATTTTTTAATGAAAAAAATAATGATGTTCTGGACATAAAATTTCTTTACTATCGTAATCTATATAAACAATACTTTTACCCATTTCAGCTGTTGTAGATATTTATGAAGCACCTTATATTGTGACATCCTCAATTTATTGACTATGTGTTTAATTTTGAATGTCTTTTTTTGTAATTTTGAAATTCTGATTCTATTATGTTTGTTATATAATAGTATTATTAATTGGCATAACGACAAACGTTTGTATATCGCTAAATCGATAAAACATGCATGTCCACATTATATTCTAAGAACTTGAAATGTACCATTTTTATTTATTAATTATTTATTGGAAAAGATTCACCAGCAACATATCAGTTAACATTACAATTATTACAATATAAGTAACACGTGTAAAAGATGTCTTAAGTACAAAAAAAAAAAAATTTAAAAAATGTGGTAAATGATACACTTTATTCAGAATCTCAGTTTGAATACATAAATAAGACTAAATATTAGGTACATATTCAAACTGAAATTCAAACAAAGTATATCGCTTACGAAATTTCGTCAAATAGTATTTGTTGTTTATAATTTCTCTATCGATTTTCGTATGTTTCATAGGTGTAAACCAAAATAACGTAATTTTAGGTACTTACTTACAACTTTAAGTATGCAAATGAGGTTCGATGTCTTTTGATTCTCTTGAGAGTGTCGAAATATGTTTTTGCGGCATAAATGGTTGTATCTTTTTTTTGCGTTAATTTAGATGTTTGATTTTCTTACAGCTTCAACTAACTGTAGACTTGAGTATATGGTTTTAATTTCACCTTGATACCTCTAATCGTTCCCGAGATAATGGGTTGACAGACGGACAGACAGATGGACAATATGGTGGTCCAATAAAGGTTCAGTTTTTTCCTTTTTAAGAACGGAACCCTAAAAATAATATAATTTTTACTTTTATTTAGTTAGCCTTGATAATGAGGTCATCTTTTAATGTAGATATGGTGTTACTTAAATTATCTTTACCTTCTTTCATTTATCATCATTATTTTATGAGCTTATACTCTTGCACATAGCGCTTTTACTGGGATGAATATCATAAAACAATAGGCTCGTTTCCTGGGCCAAAAGAATAAAAGATTAGTCCCTCAGTTAGATTATCAAAAAATATTGGAACCGTATTTTGTTTTTCATCATTCAAACAAAAAATGACGAAGATAAAGCGCTTCAAAGTGAGCAAGTGCCGTCACGCCTTCCTAATAAGTGTCACAAGACGTGACGTTACGCGAAACTTTAACAGGCTATATCTTCATCATTTTTTGTTTGATTGAGAAAAGAAAAAATACGTGTCCAATATTTTCTGTTAATCCAACTGACGGACTAATTAGATTTTTTAAAGAAAGTAGCCCATTTAAGAGTCGATTTTTACCTTCAAATGTCATCAAATGCCATCCAACAGTGAATAAAAAAAAAGTTCGTTTACCCGTAACTTCACCTACCTACGTTTGTAAACTGTAAACAATTTAAAGAAAAATATCAAATAAACTCAATTGACACAAACCGAAAAATCTCATAATAAAATTATAGCACTCATTTAGAATATCTGACAACATACTCGTACGTTCAAGAAAATATACCTATTTCAGTCATTTCTTTACACTAATAAACATGTAGGTTATAAATATCTATTTACTATCTCATAATAACTGTTTTTTGCACATAATCATATGAACTTAAATGTTTTTTTTTAGAAAAGAAAAGTAAAATATCTTTGATCAAAACAATATAGAGCCACGAAAACATGTCTAACACAAGAATTTATCATTAAGCAAGGCGGACTGTTTTTAATTTATTAACTCTACTGAGCTGTCAGTTCAGACATAACATGGCCCTAATAGACAAATGATGGACATAAAACCTCTGTTTATTTTTCCTTTTAAATGTTAAGAATCTCGCCAGGATAAAGTTAAGCCTGGAAAATTTCTTTCTAGCCCTTAAGGGTTTTTAATTAGAGAGTGTTTTTTACAGCCTTTAATTTTCGCCTTTTCGTGTATTTCGTGATAATTCCTTCCTAGCAAACTAAGTTGGTATATAATCTTTAGGGTAAATTTTTAAAAAATTGTATGTTTTAAAAAGTTAAGCTGATAACTTTATTAAAGAACAATCATCTCAATCGCAAAAAAGTGATGCAAATTTATTTATTAATATTTTTCTTGTTCGGAAAACAATACAGTAAGAATGTATTGTCAGCTTTTGCAGTTCACTGCTGGACGTAAGCCAGAGCGCCAAAGAATACAATCTCTATCCAGCCCATTTTCATCCAGCTACTGCCAGGCATCTTCTTGAGGTCGTCGGTCCATCGAGCCGGAGGGAGTCCTACACTACGTTTGCCAAGGCGCGGTCTCCACTCGAGAACCCGTTTACTCCACCTTTCATCAATTCAACAATAATGTATAAAAACTTGTAATTTTTTCAAGATTACGACATCTGTTAGCTTAAATTCCATTTTTGTGGTTATGATTACAAAGACATATAAATCAAAACGTCACATGGAAATCTGTACACTGGTCTATAATTGTTAACAAATATATAAAATTTAAAGGAAATAGTACCTAGTCGTAATTGATATAGCTCAAAGGATTAACAAGCTGAAATAACAGAGGACTGTTTACGTTCGCTGTTGATAATTCGTGTTTTGAGTGGAGACCGCGACTTTGCAAACGCAGCCTCGTGGAGCAGCTTATTTGCAAACCTGCCAGCAGTTGAAAAAGAATAGCCGAGAATTAAACTCAGTTCTGTGCATTAGGAAACACCTATGTGTCCAGCAACGGTAGGACGTGGCCTGAGAATGGTTGCTTTTCCATTTAACGAATCATAAGGCCTTGACCCGGCGGATTGACGACCTAATCAAGGTTCCAGAAAGTCGCTGGAAAAAATGAAATTTATTTGCATATGAAAAAGGGTACATTGTGGATAGAATTGTGGTATAACGTTCAGCTTTTTCAGCCATTTACAAATAGCATGCAAATATTAAATAAAATAAATTGAAGTCTAATTGTGAAATGTAAACTGTCAATGTCATAACGAATAAATTAAATGCAAACATAGACCCGCTTTATGTGTATGGCGTTGTAGGAAAGCCTATGTCGAGCAGTGAACTTCCAAAGGTTTATGATGGGGGGACATTCATTTAACTACTTTGGAAGTCTCTCGCGCAAACTTTGAAAAAAATGATATTAGAAATTTCAATATCATTTTTCAGGACCTATCCATAGATACTCCCCACACGTAAGGGTTTGATAAAAAAAAATTTGAGTTTCTGTTCTAAGTATGGGGGAAGCCCCCAAAATTTTCAGGTTCACAGAATACATCTACTTACCAAGTTTCAACAGTACAGTTCTTATAGTTTTAGAAAAAAGTGGCTGTGACATACGGACGAACAGACAGACCGATAGACAGACATGTCGAATCCATAAGGGTTCCTTTTTTGCCATTTGGCTACGGAACCTTAAAAATGGTAGTAAAATGTTTGTTCAAACGCAAACCCCAGATTGTTTACAAATGTTTACATGTTTAGCAGTTTATTCGTGGAAAACGTATGGTCACTTTTAATATTAGCTCAGATAAGGAGTTATAATATTATATTTCATACCTAAGTCTCCGTAAATAACCGTAACAAACTTACCTAAAGGTCCAATCATAACTGTGAACGCAGACCGAAATTCATAGCCCGGACCCTAATATAATATGGGCCTCGTTAGCACTATCGGCCTTAGTTAGCAGCATCCCCTCCTCCCACTAATTTTATTAGCGCACGTAAAATGTGTGTATTGTTTACGTTTTGGCGAAATTGCCTTTTATACAACGTGTTACTAGCGAGTAAGAGACTAGGGTGGTGCCGCCTGGCGGCAATTTTAACAAAACCATATTTATTTTGCGCTGTGTGGGGACGGCCATAAAGAATATACTTCCCCACCGCCAACAGGAGGCGTATCGTAAGATGCGACTAATTCCTGTAGCACGAGACGGGCAGCAGCGTCTGCATGCGAAATCTTATAAAAAACTGCGCTCGCCAACCCGCCTGCCAAGCGTGGCGAGTATTGGCAATCCCCCCTATGATAGGTTATCTATCCAGTGACCTATCATCGGAGGAGGCCTATGTTCAGCAGTGGACTTCCTATGGCTGAAATGATGATGATGATGATGATATTTATTTGCATAAATATCTACAAAATTCACGGCTCTTACAAATAAAATTAATACGAGCACCTAAAACTAAACACTAAGGTTACAGGAAGCCGCTGGATGCAGGTTGCTTCCAACCAGCCAATCTGGAAGTCATGATGATGATAATGATGATGATGAAAACTAAAGGTATTTCTAGTAATAGTAATTGACACGAATGTGATTTAAAAAAAAAAGAATCATGAATTGTATAATGTTATTTGACGTTTTAAATTGACATGAATGCTTATTTTAATTTGTGCCAGGATTTTTTAATCTGATAATATGGTAACAATATCTGTAATGCCAGTTTCTGGTGGACTGCGCACATTTTTTATATATAACAACTTGTGGACCACTATTCATGCAATTAAACTGATTTGATTTGATTTAAACATACTATACACAAAACTGACTAATCAAAACCGGTCATCGAACATCAACTTAGGCACGTATCATCAAAATCAATCGAATAAAACTCACACTAGGCCCTCTTATATCATCATTATGTTGAAAGTTTCCCTTTTATATCGTACCTGAAAATGACTGGTTACTGAGATATTGACGATCTATGTAAACATTTTTTTTTTACTAATATTTTACTAATAATACTTTTTTTGTTATACCGTAGCCTTTTTTAAAAGAAAAAACAAGTTAAAATTTTAAGTGCTTCGTTCATAAAAAGGCTTTAAAGAACACAGCCGGTAATGAATCGCGCGCACGCACACTACTACCTAACCTACGCTGTTCTTCAAGAGTCCATGCGTGCTCGCTGTGTAGCGCTTACTCACATAGTACGTGCATCCTCGCCAATGAGTACATACCCTATAGAGCAGCAATACAAACCATGTTTCTCCGTAACTAGTAAGTGCATTTTCACTTACATTTAGTATGAAATGACAACTCCTGTCAACGCTCGCCCATACAAAAACAGTACAGATACAGATTCAAAAATGTTGGAAAATTTTGTCGATCAAATCATATGACATTTCTACTCTATAGTATGTGCTCCATAATACACACAGACAGACACACTGTTGCGTGCGCGCTATACAATGCAGTTTTTTTTGCCAAAAATTTTCCATTTCCCAGAAATTATTTTTTTGCATTTCTAATTGATTTGATGTACAGAATGCGTAGTTTGAGGCTTATTTGAGATACTGATTACAAAATCAGTCGCTGGTTTGAATCCCGCAAAGGGCAAATGTTTGTTATCATCATCAACAGAAGCATTTGGAAGTCCACTGGTATCTTCCCCAATGGTTGTATCTTCTACGAGCGAGACATTCTAATAAATCTGTTATTAAGGCAAAACTCAAGATTTCCTATAGTTTTCCAAACAGATGAGTGAAATAGCTATATTTTTTTTAAAAAATAGAGTGAAACAACCCAACGTGCCATAATGCCTATCCATGATCACCGCGCGTTATGGCTTCATCATCAGAGTCAGCCAAAACAGCGCAGTAGATGTCAATTTGCGACGCCCTTTGCACATATTGCTATCTCTTTTCTTCGCGAAGTTATTGCAACGGAATAATTTACCCAGGCATTTTGTACCACGGTCTCCCCTAATAAAGGTAATTAAGTATAAATTATAGAGATTTTAGTACAACATTAGCTAAGTCACCAGGTGAACCAAATTGCGTGCATTAGGAGAAGACTGATAGGGACTGGGAGTTAGAACTAATGAGGAATATCGGGGGAGGAATTATGATTAACTTTAGATATCTATCGGGCTTTATAGTAAGGTAGATAAACGAGGCGCTTCTAGCTCATTGGCGCACCTCTTTGGTAGTGATTAAGGCGAGTAGTGCCCCTAAATCAGCAACTCGGCGAATGTTAGTACGAATATCGCCCGAAAACTCTTTAAAATACGGTTCATAACAGCGCGCAATGAAACGTGGCTGTTACGACAGTCGCTGCGTCTTTATGTAGCGAATATATATATATAGCAATTGTTAGAATATACAAAAAATCTATGCTCAGTTTGTAGCTAATATGTGAGCTATCAATCGACGTATCAACGAATTAAATCAGTGTACAAAGAAGAAAGAGATTTAGCATCTTATTTGTTGATTTTTTCAATGATTTCATTATATTTTTTCTCCTGAAGTATAAGTACTAGAAACAAATGCTATACTCAGAATGTTGTGTAGGTTTTGAAAGTTCTTAGCATATTTCCTAAATATTTTTCTGACAAACTGGGTTTAAGTATTGAAACCGCCTTGACAAAATTTGGCAACCCACGCCGCGGTTGGGTTACAATTTTCATTCATAATAATCCAAAATATGTAAATTCGTTTTAAAGCTTTCATACTAAATCGATCGGTTAACCGGGCAAGTTGTATGGAGAGGCCAACCACGGAATATTATTAGCCTTCCCAGCCTATCTTCCTCTGGTCATCGGTCCATTGAGCTAGGGGGCGACCTACACTACATTTGCCAAGGCGCGGTTTCTACTCGAGAACCCGTTCACTCCACCTTTTATCGGTTCTGTGATAAATGTGGCCGGCACATTGCCACTTTAGCTTGCTACATTTTAGGACTAGTCCATTACTTTGGTCTTCTGCCGGATAACCTCGTTTTGGATTTTATCCCTAAACCACTTTCCAAGCAACGACCTTTCCATAAAATAAATAAATATTGGACAACATCACATACATTGCTCTGATCCTATGGTAAGTAGCCAAAGCACAGAGCATAGTTCGCTCAGTGACGTGAAATCGGTGGGTCAGCTGTCATGTTCCACATTTTGGCTTCGTAGGTCATCACTGGTAGGACGCACTGGTCGAATACCTTGCTCTTCAGGCATTGTGGCAGTGGCGACGAGAAGATATGACGCAGCTTCCCAAATGCTGCCCAGTCAAGCTGCACTCTCCGAGCAATTTCCCGCTCAAAACCTTAATATTATTCATCATTACTTCAGCCAAAGGACGTCCAGTGCTAATCATAGGCCTTCCCAATTAACTTCCAAATTGTCCAGTCGGAAGCAGCCTACATCCAGCGGCTTCCTTAAACCTTTACCAGGTCGTCTGTCCACCTTGTCAGAGGACGTTCTACGCTGTGCTTGCCGGTACGTGGCCTCCATTCTAGAAACTTTCTGCCCCATCGGCAGTCAGTTCTACGTGCTATGTGCCCAGCCTACTGCCACTTCAGCTTGCTAATCCGTTGGGCAATGTCAGCGACTTTTGTTCGTTCGTTAATATTATTGTTTGGTGTCTACTGTTCTTTTATAACATGAACTGGAAAAAACAAAATAAAAACCCCAACTAAATAAATCACCACCTCAAAAACATTGCTGTACCGAAATGAAACATTTCTGTAACATACTGCTTTATATTCATAGAGTGTGCAAGACGGGGGAAAACGAGACAAAAACGACAATAGGTATACAATAATATCACTATATATGAATTTAGATGACAATAGTAAATCTGAGTTTATAGCGAAATATCGTTGAATATCTGGTAAATAGGTCATAATGTTTAGAAAGTTCTGGGTCTAACATGAGCTCGTAGTACTATTACTTTAATCTATTTATATAGGGTGAATGGTAATTCAACTTATTTTCGCTAAGGGTATACGAGGGGACTATTTCCAACTAATTTTGACCGGTAAATTTCGATCGATAACGGTAAATATAGTAAAATAACGTCTATGAGGTACTTAATTAGTATTTTTAAATATCTAAAAAAGTTATATGTCACAAGTTTCATTAGATTTCTAAATGCCAATTATTAACGTCATATTATTTCAAATTACAAATGTTAAATAAAATTTAAAATTACAAAGGATAATTTATGCTTACGATTACAATAATACGTCAAGTCAATAATAATATTTTAATACTTTTCCCTAAAATATTAATATAAATCATAGTAAGACTACAACAAAAAAATATTTTTACTCTTTTTAGAATTTAATTTCTTGCATAGTCAAATAGATTTAAATCAAATCAAATCAAATTTATTTCTTAGAAAGTGGTACATACAAGGTCTTAAAAACATATTAAGTTCAGCACATTCTGCCACTAGTGGCGTAGAAATATTTACATTATTTATATGTTAATAATTATACATTTTAACACAAGCACATTATTTAATCAATATTAATAATTCAATGATAGTTTTAATTGAATTTAATTTTACTAATATTAATAATAATAGTCAGTAACGAATATGTTATTTTTGTTCAAAGAGTTTAAGAGCCAACATCTCAATCATGCCAAAAAACTCCATATAAACCAACGCTCTACGTCAATGATACATATATAATCATAATGCCCCCTTGGGGCATTTAATCGCGAGAACGAATTGTTTCCTGAAAATATATTAAAAGCTTTCTGAAAATAATACTGATTATACCAAAAACTACGATACAGTGTCGCAAACAAAGGAAATTATTTAAAACAGAGCGAGTAGTTCTGCCATTGACAATGTCCAACGAGTTATACCATTTCACAGCACAAAATATTATTAAACTTTAAACCGTATATTTTATTCGATCGCAACATTTGTTCCGCATATTATCACCAGTTTCTGAGCCGTAATTTTCATAAAACTCCGGACATCTGGCAGCGTGCCGGCAACGGCCCACTTTTATCGGACCAAAACCGGTTATAACTGGGCAAAACCGGTTATATCGGGCGTGATCTGGATATCACTGCATCGTCGGGCTTTGTTTAAAGCAATTTTGCGGTAGCATTGTTGTTTTGTCGCGTTTTATTTATGTGTTTAACGTATTCCATTTAATAGTGGATGTACGAGACAGTGGTGTTACTTGAAAATAAACCTTTTGCGGTTTTCTGAACAGTTTTTTTCGTTTCGGTCTAGTTGTTTGTGCTTAATTGACCAAATAGCATGTACTATGTTTGTTTTGAGCCAAATTGGTGGTAGATATTTTCTTACCTACCTTTGTAAGTTATTTTATTTGTTTTTTTAAACACGAACATTTGTTATGATGATATAATTTAACTGAAATTAATAAATATTTTCTTATTCTAAAAATACTGAAGAGGCATTCTAATTATCTTTGTTTTTACTTTACCTTTCTTAAGTAGGTCAGTTAAGGAAAATATCTCGGAAATATTTCTTTCGAAGCATTGTTTTTATAAAAAGAGACATTAGCTCATTAGAGCAAAATTTAGCCTAACGAGAACAAGTAAAATCAACAGCTTATCAATCAACAATTGGTTGTGTACACCAATAAAATAAAAATAAAAATAAAATAAATCATCACGAAACATTAAAAAATCTTGATTAATACTGAACTCATTTTGGTTTTGGCCACTGAATCAAACCGTTCGATAACAAATTGATCATTAATGTTACATCATTTTAAAAATCTCTAATGTATAAATAAAAATCAATAATTGCCGAATTTATGTAAGCGCATCACTTCAGAACGGCTGCACCTATTTGGCAATTTTTTTTGCTGTGTTTAAGTTTTGTTTGGAAAAGGTTAGTGTGGAAAGAAAGATTGAAACTTTTCTAGAATTTTTTTAAATTCGGGAAAAACAGAATGTCGTTTTTCTATGAGATTTTTGCTACTACGGGTGCGAATTTTGTCTTCATTGTCAAATTTGGACAAAACAAAGTCTGTCCGGCAGCCTTTCTGTCATGTCACATTAATACCTACATAAAATCTTATATCATTTTAAATTAAATATTTAAATTGACATATTAAACTTTAGAAAATATATATTATTAAATAAAATAGTGCAAAATAATACCAATATATTAAAAAAAATCTAACTTAATCACTATTTATACTATCGACATGTTCTACCAGAGTCTATCAGAACAAGTGTCAACACTAACTCAGATACTTCTATCGCAAAATTAATAAATTGAGTAGTACTGAATAGCATCATCTCCTTAATTTGTCTAATAATTTTAAATCAACTCGTTAAAGTCGTTTGAGAATCTAGAAATAAAAAAATTAAAAAATAAAATCCCCTTCAAACGTAAAAAGGTTTGAGTACCACTAATGGGTAGGAAAAATAATGGTACAGTCGATGCCATAAAAATCTTTAGTAAATCCGAATGGATTTGAAATGGCTAAATTGATGGAATCATTGACCTTATCTGTGCCGTGTACACGTGCCGATACAGCCGTAAATAATCCCTCCCGCTTGTCCCTAACTCCCCTACCGCTTGTCGTAAGAGGCGACTAATTTCTGTAGCACGAGACGGGCAGCAGCGTCTGCGAGCGAAATCTTATGAAAAACTGCGTTTGCCTACCCGCCTGCCAAGCGTGGCGAGTATTGGTAGTCCCCCCCCCGATGATTTAAAGCTAACAAACACCATAAATAACGTATTGTACGAGTTTGAGATCATTTGATACATATTGACGGCCCAAAGTTTTATTAATGTTTTAGACTACAAGCATATAATGATTATTATTTCTTGCCCAATATACTATTCGACACGCAACGAATTTTAATTAAAAAAATACTAACTACGAGATCGCTTCTAGCTATAAAAATGCCTAAATTATGCATTACTAAATGTGTTTTTACTATTGTTGAAATGAAATGAAATGAAATGAAATGAAATGAAATGAAATGAAATGAAATATTTATTCGTCATCATAGGTATAAAAGTCAGTTGTTACAATTAAAAGGGGCCCAATATGATCTACCTTAAAGGCATACGAATTTATAAATTTTTTGCTCTTGGCAACTTTACTTCTGCTTTCTTTCTCTCGCAATGTATGTGATAAAAATAATGTGTGTAAACAATTAAATTGTTTAAATAATAGTAAGCAGTTTCTCTTTGTGCAGCAACATTCAGCGATCTGCCTAACTGTTTGGTTGGTATGTTTTGCAATAAAGTGTATCTATTATATCAAGGTAATAAACATAATTGTTTAATTATTTAATAAATTAACAAAAACGCTAGCCATCGAAGTTTATTTCAGCACTGGATTATTAGGTACTGGGTTAGGCTAAATCTAAATAGGTAAATGAAGGTTATGCAAGTTATTAATGTAGCCGACTGTACTGTTACTTCAAAAAGCAAGTATTAGGTTTCGTAAGCGAATAGTCTCATGTAATTGTTGGTTTTGTATTTCGAAAAGATTTTTCTAAATGCTCTACGCAATCCAGCTGTTAAAAGGATTGCGCTGAAATAAGATTTATTTTGTAAAGTACCAAACTATACTTAAACGTAGCGAAAAGCTTGAAGATAACTTTATATTTAAAAGCTGATTCAAAGCTCGAATATAAAACTTTCGACGCTAATTTTCTATGGTATACATGTGTGAGTTTAATTACATAGACGGATAAACCTCATTCGTTATAAAGAGCACTTGAATTAACACTAAAAATAAAAATGAAGGATCACTTTCCTAAAAAAAATGCTGACAAAAAACTAAATATTTTTTACTTGTAGCTATTTTTAAAGCTATTTTTGTTGTCAGCAATGGAGAGTTCTAAAGTACTAATTCGCTCTGATTACAAAAGTATTATTAGTATAATATTGTTTATTTCAATCACACGTGGTTCAGACTAAAATGCAGACGCTTAAAAATATATGAAATAAATCCCACCTTTATAATCAAACGCGAAATTGGCTGAAAATACTTAAGCCGTATGATGTCCCAAAGTTTGCAAGAGTAATTTAATTTTTACCTACAATTCGGGTAAATTACCCCGCGCCGAAGAGTGGCTACTTATACCCTATTATTTTTACGGCGGCTTCGCATGAGCGGGAGCGGAAATTGAAAGAGTAAGAAGTTTGCGAAATTGCATCGCTTAGCATAAATTGTGATGGGGAAACTTTTGTCGCTTATGGGGGTAAAAGGAAAATCATTATTATTAAAGCCTAGTATTCAAGGAAAGGTTAACTTTGTTGTATTGATTTTTTCAGGCCGCCGCTTAGTAATTTTATATCTTCGTTTGAAAAGTATAAAGAAAAAACTTACATGAATCTGACTTGTTAAAATAAATCAAATGAGGATAGACACGAAGATTTCATATTATGTAGAAGAGTTCTACTATCCACCTACTGGCTCTATCATCAGCACGACGGTATCTTTTTACTGTGTTGTCATCTGAATGTCTCATACTCACAATGATTCAAATCGACTTCTTATCAGAATTAGTAGTAGTAGTACCACAAGATTTCATTATACACTGAATACATACATAGCTTCAAGAATGTAGTTGTTAGTGTTAAAAAACCCTGTATATTAGGAATAATAGGGTGGGTTTTTACCACAAAAGCTATTTTAAAAAAAGCTATTTTTAATATATTACTCGAAATAAAAACAAACTTGCCATTCCGAGCTTCTGACTACAAAAAGTTGATAATTCATACTTGGGCAATGTATAAAATTATATAATAACACAGACTTTTGTTGGACTAAGTATTCAAGAGTTCAAAATTCAAATAAAAACCTATTGAAAAAATATTTTAAGTAGGTAGACGATTATTTAAACTAAAAGTGCTTTATAACATGCCTATCTCGCACTTACAATATGTCTTTTAACTGCATTTTCTGTGAAAATGTGACTGAATTTGTTGCTCTTAACATCACCAGCCAATCTCTATGGACTATGTACTTAGTACCGAAGCGGTGATAAAATGAAGCTATATTTTTGAGACTCGCATAAGTGCCCGAAGGGGGGCTTATATTGTATACTGAATAATAGTTATTTGTGCCTATTAATACACACAAATGTCAACCAAAGCGAATTTCGCTCCGCTCTGGTTGTTATTCGTATAAAAACACAGCTTTTCGCTTAGTTGGATACCCACCTTAAGGCTATAGATCGCTATCGCCTATCTTCAATCACCCGAGTCCTTCTCGCTCATGAATATGAACTCCACTCGCTCGGCTCCGTTCCACTCACGAGAGGCCAATTTGGCCGGCAAAGGCTGGGCCTTTTAATGGCGCGTTGACTTTAATTTTGAACCGTTCGCTTTAAACCTTATTTGTTTTTTTTTAAATGACTTCGAGGCCAAGTGCGTGTAGGGCCACGTGCAGTGTAGTTTCATCCATCGCAGCAATACGAAATGCGTACTTAGAAGGGGACTTTTTAATACTTATCAAGCGATTAAAATGAATTAGTTGGTATATCATTGATCCTATTAGTATTGAATAAGATCTGAGTTATTCTTCTGTCGTTTCAATGGCGACTCTAGATGGACTTCGGCCAAAACTTGGCACCTTCTACGGCGTTTTGTGTCACCCTGTTTAGGTCATTCCTCGTGCAGGTGTAGGGACACAAGGGCAGGAGAGTGGGTGAGCCATAGTTTGTAAGTCCGCACCACAGTCACACTCACTCTGCCGCTCGGTCCTCATACCCCACCTTATCAAATTTTGTCTACAGCGGCCAACCTTCTGTACGAAGAAGGTTTAACGCCTTCCAGGTTGGCCAAGACTGTTGATGCCCAGAAGGGAGGTGTTCAGACGGCGATATAAAATTGGAAGGCCACCGCCTTTTGGATTTTGGAGGACTGGGACTGGGACTAGACTGAGTGGGAGTTATAATAATATATAATAACAAAAGCAATCAAATTCATCTTATTTGAAGTATACGTAAGGAGTCAGAGCGTGCCGATAAAGGAGAAGTTGAACGTTGTGTCGTATCAGGATGTGAAGAGGAAGGCGACAAGAGCAAAGCTCCTCATTATGATGATGATTATTTCTATTTAAGGAACGCTTGATTATGATCCTAGACTTAATTTCAACTAAACTAATACATCATAATCATCATCATTTCAGCCATAGGACGTCCTTTGCAGAACATAGGCCTCCCTAATTACTTTCATTAGGGGGGAATGCCAATACTCGTCACGCTTGGCAGGCGGGTAAGCGAACGCAGTTTTTTATAAGATTGCTCGGACGCTGCTGCCCTTCTCGTGCTACAGGAATTGTAGAAATAGAAAACATTTATTTGACACACACGAATAAAAAATGCATAACAATAAAACAATGAAGGTTTTCTGGTGTGTCAAAAAGGTTCCGCATTTGTCGTGACAGTCACAGACTTATCACGACGCTGATTTTCGGCGGGGATCTCCGACGCTGGGACGTGCAGCGAGTGACGCAGCAGTTTAACGGACCACCAGAACGGTCCCAAATCCCTTCAATGGACCCCGAGCCCTTGGGAAGCACAGAATCGGTCGAAGAAACCCGGAACCACCGAAAGGCCGACACACCGCCGCCACAATTAGTCGCCTCTTACGACACGCCTCCTGTTGGCGGTGGGAAGGTGTATTTTTTACAGCCCCACACGGCAAACTAATAGAAATCCACGTGAATAGTGGCGAGCACTGTGCACTGTCGATACTTATCAGCTAACACCCACGAGCCAACTTTTAGTTCCATAACTTTGTACGAACAAACATACGTCGGATACAGCGATAATGGACATTGTTTGTTAGTTTAAATGCAACGAAGATTAAAATATATGCAACTATGTTAAACCATTTACTGTTGAGTGTTGCATGTTGGTTTAATTAAACATTTGAACCGAGTTTAGAATAAATAAAACGTTTTTATTAAGATAAAGGAGACTAAAAAGAAAAAAAACGATCAAGTGCGAATCGTACTCGCGCACGGAGGGTTCCGTACTATTGGCTATAATATTCTGTAAATATTTCAAGCGTCTACCTGTTTTGCCGTTATTAATATCGAGCAAAAAACGGCAAAAGAACACATTTGTGGAATGGGAACCCCACTTAAATATTTATTTTATTCTATTTTGTTGTTTAAGCGGCAACAGAAAAACATCATCTGTGAAAATTTCAACTTTCTAGCTATCACGGATCATGAGATACAGCCTGGTGACAGACAGACAGACAGATGGACAGTGGAGTCTTAGTAATAGGGTCCCGTTTAGAATAATTTTTAGGGTTCCGTACCCAAAGGTTTACCCTTTGGGTACGGAACCCTAAAAATTATCCTGTGGCCAGCTTCTGGCTTCATCAATAGACTCTGGACATTATCTAATGAAGTACTTGTCAAGACAAATGAAACGAGCCCCAACTCGATGCAATTGCGTCGATCCGTTATAGAGTCACTATGGCCACCTCCCGGCTTTATCATCAAACCCTGGATACTATTTACGATCAGAATACTCGTCGAGGCAAATCAATCAAGCCCAAGCTCGATCGTAATTCATTGTTTTATTACTGAGTTCCTGTGGCCACCTTCCGGCTCATCATCAAACCAGTTTGATGGTACCAAATATTGCATTGTCACCGACTACATACGTGGACTAAATTTCAGCTCAATCGAACTCGAGGAAGTGGGTCAAATTTATCATGTAAATGAAGCGGACAAATTACTTCCTAGTAGTAGTGCGCGTATAAATTGAATCTAAACCCAAGTAAGGAACATACTTTCTGTAACAAGGTACCATCATGGAATCGAGACAGTAGCCGAGTATTATTAAGCATTCTTCAGAATGCTGCTGGGGCTGCCACGCTTTTGTAGTGCGTCAGGGATGTTTGCTTGTCACTATGTTGATGGCTTTCAGGCTATCATTCGCAAGAAGACAACATCCTTGATAAACAGATTGCGTGCCAGTAACAACGGCATTCTCAAGACCCTAGCTAATAGGTATACATCACCTATCTGGAAGTGTCTGGTGCTTAGGGTTGTAACGAGGATCCGGCGGCGAGACATCCCTAACACGCGAACCGATATTTGACAACCCTACGCGCCCGCAAGCGCTTGCGCACCACTATATAAGGCGTGGTGGGAGGCAGCTCCGGGACAGTCGTCCGAGTAGGGATGGCGATTCTTTACGAAAAAGATCGATTTTTAAATCGATTCGAATCGTAGTCTAATGAATCGATTCACGAAAAAATCGAGGCCTACAAAATCGATTCTTAAAAATCGATCTTTTTTTCAAGTTTGCGTTTACAATGTAAATTTGTATCAATTTTACTAAAAACAAGATTAATATTGCAATTAACGATATCTTATCAATAAAATCAGGGAATTCAAAAATAACAATTATTTTTATTACCGTATCAAACTATAAGATCAACTATAAAAAAAAAATAAGTATTTATATACTGAATGTTTTTATTGATTGCAAAAAAGTAAAAAATAAGGTAAGAGTTAAAAGTTTAAATATTAAGCATTGGGAATTATAACTGGGAACTATAGTTCCCAATGCTCAATATCTAAACTTTTTAAAAACAACAGTCTGTCAAGCCTTTTGGGATCCAAGCGGTTACGCTCATCACTTGCGATGTTTCCAGCAATTGAAAACAGGCGCTCACAAGGAACGGATGATCCAACGATACTCATATACATCATGGCGATTGGGTGAACGTGATGATAAATGGAGCTCTTTTGTTCTTGCCAGTAAAGTACAGGATCATACTTCAGGTGCACAACTGCCTGCGATAAATAATGTTTGAATTCTTCATTTAAGCCTTGATTTTCCTGTGCAAGTGCATTGCATAAAGAGAGTTGCTTTTTCACAAGCAACTTATGAAAATCCCATATTCCGTTTTTCATATCCTTATCAGCGCTTTCTATTGCGTCGACTTCCTCACTATTATTTTGTGGAAGTGATTGTCGTGTAATATCCAAAATTGAAGTGTTTATTTTATTTATCGCTCGAGAACAGGCTACATGGTCAGTAAAATGAATTTTTTTAAATCTAGGATCTAAAATGGTCGCAGCAGCTAACAAATGAACTTGTTCAACATTTCCAAATCTTTTCTTCAAGCCGTCCACAATTAAAGTCCTTGTTTTAACACCAATATCCGTTGAATTTTTCATTGTATTATATGTTTCAGTCAGACAAGACACGATGGGTATAATTTTACTGGCTGTAACGTAGTCTTCTCCCGATATTTCTTTAGTTATTACTTCTAATGGTCTCAATATATTTATAAGATCTTTTATAAATTCTAACTGCTGTGCAGTTAGCATTGTTGGCGCTTTAGGATACTTGAGTAATATTGGCGCAATTATTTCGGATAACTCAACAAATCGTTCCAATTGATAAAAAACAGAATTCCATCTGGTACACACAGACTGAACAAGCCCCAAAGGCTTTGTTTGATGACCCTGAGCTTTCTTTAAAGAATCAGCAGCATTTGTATTATGTTTAAAATATGTGGTAATATCTTTGACAGCTGTTAGTAAATTCTTGGCTTCTTCCAGTCCATCCTTATTGTCAAATGGTTTTGATGCTACTAGGTTTAATGTATGGGCAAAACATGGCATGTGTTTATTTTTGCCATAAACATTTGTGACAGCTTTAACGATATTAGCGCCATTGTCCGTGATAAACGCTACCACTTTGTTACTTGTGATGCCCCATTTTTCCGTCATATTGATAATAACTTGTGCTAAGTAGTCAGCATTGTGTGGTTCTGTTAGAGCAGTTACACCAAAAACTATGCTCAATAATTTACTTTCATATATACAATGACCAGTTAAGCCTAAGTAGCTTTGACTATTATGCGAGTCAGTCCAAACATCTGCAGTTAAAGATAGTGCTTCTACTTCTTGTATTTTTAGTTTCAGTTGTGTCGAAAGAATGTCATATTTATCGTCAATCATGTGGGTCATTGTTTTTCTGGCTGGAACTTTATAAAGTGGTGCCACTACTTTCATTAAATATCGAAATCCTGTTTTTTCCACAGTATTTAAAGGCAACCCATCTTTTGCGATCATGAAGACTATTGCATTGGTTATTTGACCACGCTTAATACCAGTATCTGAAAATAAATAAAATAAAGTCTTAATTATTGATCCTGTATGCATCTCACTTTCATAAAAAAATATTCAAAAGATTTTAGTTTCATGCCTTACCTCCAAATGATTTTATATTTGTTAAGCAAGATGTCAATGTTTGCTGTTTTAAGACTGATACATTGGTAGAAGAAGAAGCCACGCTTTCAGCATCCGAATTATCAACATTTTGCAAATCTGGAACTGGAACGATGTCTAAAGTCACGTCATCAACAACCTAAAACGAAAAAACATAGTTACTTCGATTTATTTAATATCGATTTTTATTTTTTTCGAACTCAGTACATTGGAAAACAAATAATGTGACATAAGAAATGGTTTCACTAACTTGATCATTTCCATTATCATTTCGTGCATTACCACATTTACCACCACCACTTTCACTCTTCTTTTTGAGACTTACGGTCTGAATTGTTGGATGACGTCTTAATAAATGATTGCGCAAGTTTGTTGTGTTTCCCTTAGTTTTTACGTCCTGGTGACAATATTTGCATGTGCCTCCGAAGTCTTTTTTAATAAAATGATTCCATAAATCACTTCTACCCGACATGCTGAAAAAATATATTTATTCCTCATTTATTATATGTATTAAACTTGATAAACAATGGTATTTTAAGTAATTAGTCACTAGTTTCGAGTAATATTCAAAATCCTATTAGGATTAGTTAGCATAATTTCTTAATGAATTTAAAAGAATATTTTATATGAAAGAATAGTTTAACATTTTATAAAAAAGTAACCTTTATATAAAAATAGCACCAAATGTGAATCGATTAATTAAGATACGAATTGCTTTAAAAATTGATATTTTTCGGAAAGAATCGCCATCCCTAGCCTGGCGATTACTTGATTAAAATAAAATTAGAGTAAAAGCGATAGTTTATTTTTAAAATGATAATGGGAGCTTTACTATTTTTTCTGTAAACAAGATGAATAATTTGATGCTTTGACGTTAAATAGATAATTGGACATAAAGTAATCGTGAATGAAGTATGAACACTTCCATCAATAAGAATTCCACATATTACTTATTAGTTATTTCAATGCTGATTATTCCTGTGTAAAAGTAAATTTAAATGATAATCACAACTAACAGAACAAACTGAAAATAATAGCGTCAAAGTAAAAAATAAGAAGCGCTTTACTTATTTACTTACCTACTCTCAATTAGTTATTATTTCGCAACAAACACTACATGAAAATCTGATGAAAATCAATCATGAAAATACTTATATTACGCTAATAACAGTATTCATTAAACGACAACAACAAATGAATAATGCAATATCAATCGTCACAGATTATAAATACATAAAGTCAAAGACTACAAACGTAACTTTTTTATTAAAGAGAGGCGAGTAAAGGATACTAAACATACAGCCATCTCGCGAGTTTATGAGTAGTTAACTCTTTAACCGGCAGCACTCTTATAATTCAGGCACATTCAACTAAATGCAAATAATTGTATGGTTTATACCAAAACAGAAAAAATCGAATGTCGATTTTCAAGGGTGATATATCGATTCAGTGAATCGACACAGTACTTCATATCGATTTAAAAAATCGATATTTTCTGCTCGAAAAATCGATTCTTCGATTAATCGATCTCAGATCGCCATCCCTTCCGAGTTCTACGGCCCTGGCAAGACGTCTTCGCGCGCGCACGTCACCCATTACCATTGCCTTGGCACAGCGGAACTCTGACGATTTGTTGACCCGTGCTCCCTACTAACTTAGTTAAGTTACCCGATCCACCTCCCAATCCGAAGGTTTAGCAGTGCTAGCGGGACAGCGTGGTACCGTATGACGGCAAACCTTCACTCCCAAACCTTGACCGCGCTCCTGCGGTGAACCCATCCCCGGCCCGGATGCTCTTGCGGCTTAGTATCGCATACGACTCCGCATGCCAGCCTTCATTTCCCGTAGTGAGAACGTAGATATAAACTAACCAAACACCCGCCACGCTCCGCGTCGATATACCGCGTAGGACGCGATCTCGTTACCGCTCCAGAATCCGTCCCGTAGGGAACCGCGCAGATCCTCGTCGCCCTATCTCGCCGTCCAGCCGTGACGGCAGTCAGACAGCAGTCATAGCCTAGGTTTAGTTTAAGTGTTAGGAGTGCATTAGCATTAAGTAACTATTGTGGAACTGCAAAATATATAGTGTGAAAACGTCACGTTGGTTTCTCAGGTCAATCCCTGGTAGGTTACCCCAAATTAGGTACACATCCCCTCACCGCACGTACGGCGGGCTGGGGCCAGTACATATGCTGACGAGGAACTCAGGCTGAGCTAGCTGAAAGGGTTCTTCGTCACAGGGTGATTTAATGTAATGTTTAGTAATAGTTTAACTTGATTGGATTAAATTTTATTTTATTTGGTTTGATTGATTGATTGCATTAAAATTTTGATTTGGTTTAGCTGTTTAAATTGATAATTTAACTTGATTTAATTGGATTTGATTTAATTTAATTTAGTATGGTTTGATTTAATTCAATTTGATTTAATTTAACTTAATTTGATTAAATTTATTTTATTTGATTTGGTTTGATTTAATTTAATTTGATTTGATTTGGTTTAATTTAATTTGTTTCAATCTAATATTACCTGGAAAATAATAATAATAATAATAATTACGCGATAATGATTACTAACATTAGCATTTAAGGTGTTTTATTTACTAACCACAATATGAACTGTACAGTTGTGCGAAATAAACACTTTTTATTTTATTTTATTTATTTTATTTTATTAAAATTACAATTCAAGAGATCAAGAGATCGTAATAATCGTGTTCAAGATTCTAGAAATACATAATTATGTATACGAAAGAAAATGTTTTCAGATATATAACGGGCGGTATCTCGCAACTTACAAGACACCTAGTATTTAAAACTTGTTTAATACTTATAGCAAAATAACACCATCTGAATAGCCAGCAGATTTAAACGAAGATAAAAGAAACCCATAAAATATGTGAGGTAATTACAAGTAAAACCTCTTTTATTCAGCTCAGACGCAAAATCAGCGTTTTTCCTCCTTCGGGATTTGTGGCCGTGTGGACACAGCGTAGAAGAATAGAGTAGGCTCACCCGGTAGTTGTCGAGTTAATACCAAGTTCAAACGTTTATTGGCCAAAATACGGAAAATAACAAGTTGACAAAAATTTGGTACATTGCGTATGTTTAGTCTACTCGCAGACGAGCAAAAATTCAAATGCTTTTACAAAATTGTTTCATTGAAAAAATCAAATTAAAATAAATACCAGCTTCTAAAACCCGTTGAGTGAGTGTGTCTGGGACGACACTAGATATTATCAAGGTTATTAGTAAGTAAGATACGTAGTATATCACAATAAATGTTATTATAAGGACGATAGTGTCCTTAGTTTAAAAATTAAAAAATACTGTTTATCCAGGAATTACAGCACTACCAGTTTCTTTGCGAGATCGAATCAGAAATGAGAAGATCCGTAAACGTAAAAAAGTCGCTGACATAGCGCGTCGGATTAGCAAGCTGAAGTGAACTGACGACGGGGCAGATAGGTTCTAGAATGTAGAAAGAATTATGCAGATCTACAAATCAAAATTTGCACGTCGCTGGCTATAGAATATGTTGGTAAATATTATTTTAAGAACACTGTGTATCCATATTCTGGCAAATAAATGATTTTGTTATTAGAAAAAATGCCTTCTATACCCACCGCCACTGTGTACTCTAGGGCACGCCCTCCTCATCCAGAACCCTCATAAAAAACCGAAGGATTTGGTATGTCCTTTATTGTCATTGACAGAGGCCATTTTTGAATAAGAAATGTTCAATTTTATTTATATTCAAATTTGTTTGTTAAATTCAAAACTTGTTAAAATTCATTAAAATTAATTTAATTAATATAAACAGACAAGGAGTAAAAAACAAGAAATATGAGTTCTTCTGCATCTAATTTTATGATGAAAAACTTGTTAACGTGAAAAACGTGTTTTTTACACTTGACAATCATTAGTTGACAATTTTATTTAATTCATTTGACGACCTACGTAGCCGAAGGGTTAGTAAACCGGACTGTCTTGGCGTCGCCATCTCTGAGGTTCCGAGTTCGATTCTCGGTCGAGCCAATTCAAAAAACGAACTTTTCTGTGTTGGGTCGGGTCTGAGTGTCGTAGTACTGTCGTTGTTTCTGATTTCTGTAACACAAGTGCTTTATCTACTTTCCTTAGGATCAGAGCAATGTATGTGATGTTGTCCAATATTTATTTATTAATAAGTACTTATTAGAGCTCTCGCTCACAAGTGACAATAGCTTCGCGACTATTTTGTCGCCGAAACAAAACATTTAGAGTCCGCCCACGTTCTACAAAAAGTCGCTCATAAACAAAATCAATTTCATCCAGGAGACGCGACGTAAAATAAAACTTTCGGAAATGTACTAGCTAAGTCGCACTTCTCACCGTCAATCAGAAGGCTGCCAGTAAGAAGAAGCTAGTGATAAAGTGACAGATGTGTGCGTCCAACCACTGATAAAATCGCCTATCAATCTTCAATGATCGAAGCCACAAAAAGAAAGTAGTAAGTGGGCAAGCGTCATTAAAAACATACAAGTTTTTTTGCTATGAGATTCTCGGGTGAATTTAGATCTTTTAAGTTTCAACCTACCAATTAACGATACAGAAACTATTCGATATGGTTTAAGTATCGTAAATTTGAGATTAGCAGGTCGATTACGAAATATTTGTTCGGAAATTTTGTAAATTTCGTTCGGACGTATAAAACTGTCCATCTTGTGTCAAACCTTTGACAAAAAATGAACAATTGAAAATAGCCACGGCAAGTTTCAATTGTTCATATTTTAAAATGAAATTGATTTAAAATATCGGTTTTAATACATACTGTTCTAATTACTTTTAAACTTACGCGTTGAATGGTTATAACACTCTAAAACGGGAATTTGTCTGTAGTAGATTGGACTTGAGGGTTTTTCACTTGTTTCACTTTGCATAATAATACAAGGTGATTTGCTTTAATGTCGATATAAGGGTAGATACTTAACTCTTATGGGACAATAATAATTAAAAGTAAATACACTAAAAGATAATTATGAAGTTAAATTTGCATGTTTTAATGTTTCGCAAGTTCTCTCTATGGCTTTGTCTGGTATTTCGGCGAGTGGCCCACGCACGAGCGACAATCGCTAAGGGATTATTTTGTCGCCGATTACAAAACATTTGCGACTTTTAGTTGAAGTGGGCGTTTTGACATTGAACTTTGTATTTGTATTCGGCGACAAAATACTCGCTTAGCGATTAAATATCGCGGCTTTATTATCAGAGACAATGTGATGCTAAGTGTACAGGGTTATATTGCAAAGGGGTGCCATGTAACAATCCCCACCCTTATCCCCAAAATATTTCTGTTAAAATATATAATAAAACGCACCGTGCTGGGATCCACAGAGAACTGAAACTTTATTCAAAAATGACAGTTGGGCATACATTGATAACCAAAGTTGCCAACAGATGGCGCTACTGCTATCTTCAGTAGGATTTTAGATATAAACACAACACCCCCACTATATATTACTTAGGTACTTATTTAATTAATTACACTTTATCCAGACCTAACAAATTCATAAAAATATAGTGTTTCTTAGAACATAAGGCTTTAGTGAGTATATCAGCTGGCATTTCAGATGTTAGTAAATACTGAAACTTTACAATACTATTTGAAACGCATTCTCTACAAAAATGATACTTCACATCTTAATGTTTAGAATTCTTATGGAACAATGGGTTTTCTGACAATTTCTGTGCACTCTGATTGTCATTGAATAAATTGAGAGTGTACATTTTATTAGTAATTTCAAACTGCAAATTTCTTAAATATCTACATTGCTTCTTTACAAGCTTCTGTCATCCCCATATACTCTGCTTCGGTACTTGACAGAGCTATAGTTTTTTGTTTTTTACATTCCCATGAAAGTACACCATTACATAATACAAAACAAATTCCAGTGTAGGATCGTCTGTCTAATTTGTTATTGGCCCAATCGGCATCTACAAAACCTTCAATTTCAGAATTACAATCTTTACAATATTTAATACCAAAACACTTTGTTTTCTTTAAATAACGAAGAACTCTCTTGGCATATTCCCAATGCTCATGTGTGTGACAGTTATTAAACTGGCTTAAATAACTAAGTTATTTCTGGTCTGGTTAGCACGGATAAATACATTAAGCTACCAATAAGTTGCTGGTAGGGTAAGCTGTCTACATTAGTACCTTTGTTTACATTTAATTTATTATCCATTGGAGTATCAATAGTTTTACAGTCTGTCATATGAAATCTTTTAAGCAATTGCTCTACATAACATTCCTGACTTAAAGTAACAGAACCATCTTTTTCATTAAAATTTACCTTCATTCCTAAACACTGTTTTACTTTTCCTAAATCCTTTATGTTAAACTGACTTGCTAAAACATCTTTTAGATTTGTTGTTTCAGTACTGTCATTAGAAAAAATTAAAAAATCATCAACATAAACTGTTACAATGGTTAAATCTTTATCAGATTTTTTAATATACATACATGGCTCTAATTTTGACTTTATGTATCCATTATCTTGTAAACAAATATCAACCTTTTTATTCCAGGCTCTAGAAGCCTGTTTTAGGCCATAGATGGCCTTTTTCAATTTTAACACTTTATTTGTATTTTCATTAGAAACATAACAATCTGGTTTTTGCATGAAAATTTTCTCCTCTAAATCTCTATTTAGGAAAGCAGTTTTACATTTAAGTGGGTGACATTAAGTCCTAACTGAACTGACAATGCGAATAATAGTCTAAGGGTTGTATGCCTTACCACAGGGGAAAATGTTTCTGTGTAGTCCACACCATATGTTTGAGAAAAACCTTTAGCCACAAGCCTTGCACGATGTCGCACTTTATTGTCACAGTCATATTTCTTGCGTAAAACCCACTTACACTGTACTATGGTACCACTTTCAGGGGCATCTACCAGCTCCCACGCATTATTGTCATCAAAACACTTTACCTCCTCGTGCACTGCTTCTAACCACTGCTTTCTTTCTGGTCCTTTTAATACTTCTTCAAGTGTCAGCTCACCGATGTCTTCTAAGTTGTCATTCTCATTACTAGCAAGTATTCCAACCATATCTCTTCGGTGGCTTTCTCTGTCTTTGAGATTGCCGTACTATATTGTCATTTTGAGTACTGTCTTTACTATCATTAGTATTATCAAATCAAATCAAATCAAAATTTATTTATTGCAGACTACATGGGTCCATGGGTTAGTACAAATAGCATAAAAAATAGGGGTTAGTAAATACAATTTAATGTGTGAATGATTTATGTGTGATTTGGTTATTGTACCATGTACCTGAGTGGCACTCCGTGCGGACGCGACCCGACGGGAATTTTCGTCTGAACAGGGCACATATGTTTCATCACTGTCAGATGTCAGTGTGTTGTCAAGTTCAGCTTCAGACATCTCTTCACTATCCCCTACTGCATCTGACAAATCACTAGAGGTTTGAATTGATGCATTTTCCTCTATGGTTGTTTCTGTGTACTCTGTCTGATTATTCTCAATTATTATCACATCTTGACTAGTAGAAATAGCATTTGTTCTCGGGTTATAAACTTTATACCCCTTAACACCATCTGGAAATCCGACTAACACACATTTTTCAGATTTTTTGTACCATTTCAGACGTTTCTCTTTGGGCACATGGACCATGACTGTACTGCCGAAAATCCTCAAATGGCTTATGTCTGGCTTGGCCCCTATCCAAAGCTCAAAAGGCGTTTTTCCATGCAAGGTTGATGACACTGTTCGGTTTTGTAAGTAAACCGCTGTATTACTTCTGCCCAAAATTTTTTATCAAGTCCTGCATCAAATAAAAGACATAGCTTTTTCAAATTTTCCCCTTACTACGCGCACGCGGCGAGCAACAAATCAATATATTTTTACGAAACTCAACGGCGCTCTCGCGTGCGCTCGCTCGTGTTTTAATTTTGTTTATTAACATTCGGTTTAGAACCCCAAAAATCATCACTTTACAAACAACACACCTACAGCACTCGAGAAAGTAAAACAACACAAGAAGGTTGAGACAACAATTACCATCAGAAGTATCCTGTAAATGTAATTAAAACTTTCCCAAACTTCGGCGGGTTGAACTGATCTCTGAAACGAACAATTCATAGCCCGAGGAGAACAGGCCGGTTTGAGACACAGTAATATTGTAAGTAATAAAAATAATGCTACTACTGAACTTAGAATATGTATTGTTAACCAACTTTTAAAAAGGAGGAGGTTTTCGATTCGGTTGTTTGTTTTTATTTTATGTTTGTTAACACAGAACTCCGCCATTATTGATTTATTATTATTAAGGTCATACCTACTTTCAAATTGGTTCCATTGTTCTCGAAATTCAATTTTGAGTATGGAATCCAAAATTTTGAATTAAGAAACTCCAAAAATATTATAGACATACACATAAAGCGATTTTAGTATATTCAAGAACACAAAAGCAAGTATTCTCGCCTTTTTGCCTCATGGACGCGCTTTTATTTTTGAGAAGATAGTTTTTAGTTTTAGGTTAGTTTATTTTTGTGTTATTAGAATTTTAATTGTTATTGAATAAAAGATTTTGGTAATAAAACAAAAAAAAAAAACAAGTCAAGCACTAATTAGCATTTGAAAGTATCATTTGCTGAGGTAGAACTAATGAAAAAGACCATAAATGGCCACAATAGTATGTCACGGGTGGCGATAAGATATCTTGATTAAGATAGTTAAGCTTCTTCATAGTCGATAAACCAATTAAAAGAATAAGAATGTATTTATTGGTCTCAAAGCAGATTACAGATACAACAGAACAGTATGAAGCTTAATGTTAAAAGACAAATGGTCTATGACTCAGTAATTGCAGGAAACCCGCAAACTCTGTTATTCTGCCATAGCCTTTTATAAGTTTACCCAAACAAATACAACTGTAAAAACATTAAAATCTACACTGAAAATGCCTATTTAAATTTATAGTTAGCTAGTGCTAAGACTGTTCGTAAAGCAGCCAATTGCGACATCTCTTTCGGAACGTTGGCAGCGAGAGTTCCAGCGCAGAACGAATAAGTGGTGATAGATTATTCCATATCTTTGCCGCTGCATACTGAAAACAACCTCTAGCACTAACCAATCTCAACTTTGGAACCAATATCTGATATCCCCCCCCCCCTGTCTCTAAGTGATTTATACTTCAAGCGTTGGTGGGGAAGTTTTTTATACAAATAAGTTGGTACTTTTGTGTTTTGCACATAAATAAATGATACTGGTAAACATCTGTTCTATTTAGAGTATGTACAGGGTGGACAACGGCCCAGATGAACGACAAATAATTATGTAAATTAACTGCTATCTATGGGGAAAGCAAATAGGAATATGTTATCCTAACACTATGCACATATCGCTGAAAAAGGCCTAAATACATTTTAAATGCAAAATTAATACAAGTAGGTTTTTCTCAACAGGTGCTGCCAAAAGAATATGCAGGGTGTTTAAAAAAGTAGGAGTCAAAATTAAAGAAGGTGATTCTGAATTAAGTACTTAGATTTCATATTTTTCATTAAAAAAAATTTACAATGAGAAAGTCGGCGTTTTTTCTGTATTCTAGACTCGACTCTTGATGCGGTATTAAGTTTCTTTTAGCCGCAAGTTAAGAGGGGGGAGAAGTATGAGAAAACCTATTTCTAACACTATCCTTACTAATATTATATTTTATGTATGGATGTTTGTTACGCTTTCACGCATAAAACCACCTAACAAATTTTGATGAAATTTGGCATACAGATTAACCATAGCCTTGATTAACACATAGGATACTTTTTATTCGGGTAAAGTCATCGCAGACGAAGTCGCAGGCAAAAGCTAGTAAGTTTATAATGCTAAGGCAACGCTCGAACGCCCCGCTACGTTCCGCCAATCCGAATTTGCAGCTTCAACCATGACTTCCTAAATGTCTTTCCCAAAACAATTTCCTCAAGCCCAAATTCCGTTGGTTCCAATCTGGTAGTAAACGTGCCTGTCGTGGCCAGGGTGGCCGGCGATGAGTGCCGCTCCACAGCCTCTAACGATTCGTCTTCACTCCGACTATTTTGAGATAGGGCTGGCAACACTTGATATTTAGTTAAGTTGCCGGTTGGAATTCCGCAAGGGGCAAATGTTTGTGTGATGAGCACGAGCATTTGTACTTAAGTCATGGATGTTTATAACCTAGAATCATCAAATTTGATCAAAAACAAGGTCTTAAAGTACCTTAAATGGTATTTTTAGACTGCAGTTCATCCATCTGCTTTTATACATAATTATAACATCAGCCGCTGGAACGCACAAAAGATACCTTATCTTACCTTAAAATTCAAATTCAAATTTATTTACTTGCATCAAACATGGTATACATATTATAAAGTTCTTAAATACATTTTTAGAGTCACGTGTTAGGCTACTTGAACGAGCCTGCAAATGTCATTGAGAGAAATTATTATAAACATGACAATAGGTTATTTTTAAATACAAAATAAAATCCAACTAAATGTCACGGCCAGAGTAATAAAAATGACAAAAAATCATTACAATGATGTCCAATTTAATTAATAATGCAAAAAATTATTAAAACAAAAAGTCTTCATGTTTTGCTAATGATAAATAGCATGCAAATTCAAAATCTTTTATTTTCTAGATGTTGTCTTACATAATAAAAATTGTTTTGTAGTAGCCACGTAAAGTTTATTTAAAAAAATAAAAGGATACCTTAACGCCCCCAGCGCGGAAATGTTGAAATGAAATGAAATGAAATTTATTTATTTGTCCTTGAAGAAGGTACATTTTAGTTGTTAGTTAGGTACATAGAGTTACGATCTTCTTCTTCAGCTAACCAGTGTTGCATACAAATATTATTATGTTCAATTTAACTACAATACATAATTACTTATTTAATTTAATATTTATTTTAAAACATGCATTATTTATATTAGATTGTTACTTGCGCTTGTCTAATTTAATGGTCGACTGGTAGAGAATGCCTTATGGCATGAAGTCCACCTTTTGTATGATTGTTTAATCTATGCAATCAAGTCTAAATAAATAAAGATATTTTCTTAAAGGGTTACTGAAATCGAGGATAAAATAATCAAATCGAAACTGCTGCCAGCCCTTAGTCGATCCGACGGGTCATTGCGTCAGAGTGGCTCTCCGCAGACGGGCTGATGACATTAAGGGTAAATGCTTTCTTTCTGTTTTGGCTATCGCAGATTTATGTATCGATGAACTTTATGGTCCGAGCAGACGTGACCAAAAAAAACTATTCAAATTTAGGGCAAATTTTCAGTATAAATGAATAGGAAATGTATTACAAATTAACTAATAAAAAAGATTTAATAAATAAATGTCTATGAAAACTCTTAAGTTTTCATAATCCAGAAATATAACTTTTTTTAATGGAAACATTACGAATAAATGAACATACAGATGTGTAGAGTTTCGATGTTTGATCCTTAAGGAAGATTGTTGTGTTAATTTGAACTGCATAATCAGTTTCGTGATTTATTTGCTTGTTTTAATATGCTAATTTAATTATTACTTAGAGAGAGCCTATGGTTAGCTAGGCTTAAGGACGTCCCATATACAGGGTTATTTGTAAAACATCAACAACCTCCTAGGGGCAGATTCTGGTGCTCAAATATGGGACCAACATTGAAATTGCAAAAAAAAAAAACAATTCCCCTTACGAAGCCGCCGACCAGCTGACATCAGTTTGTATGGAGCAGTGAACATGTTTTTTTAGATTTAAATGCTGGTCCCATAGAAAAAGTTGTTGTATTTGAGCACCAGAATCAGCCCTTAGGATGTTATTGATGTTATTAAAATAAACCTGTAAATATTTTTCCCTACCACTGGCTGGTGGTGTGAAGAAGCAGCGAAATAAACTCAGTAACCATTGTCAGTGTTTACTTTATGCTAATGCCAATGAGAATCATACAAAATATATTAGAATTGTATCTTTAATTTATTAGCGCGCGTGGTTGAGTATGGCCCAAACTATGTCATAGTTAAGGTAAGGCCTGTGCCCTGCAGTGGGACGTATATAGGCACCATCATCCTATTTAAGAGCTTTGCTCTTGTCGGTGGTCTTTTCTATCTCTCCCTGCATTCTGCCTCTCTTTCCACACCTTGATACCACACGACGTTCAGCTTCGCCTTTATCTGCTGCATCTCCTTTATCTTTTGATAACCTATAAAGGCATACTTTACTGTCTTCTACCTAAAGGGTTTCTGAATGAGATCGTTTCTAGCGATAAAATCTAAATTGTGCTATTTATTCTGTACCTTCACTCGTTTATTAACAGTATCTAGACGCTCCTTTGCGTTCCCAATTAGACCATTCTGGTTTGAAAACAGCCTTTAAGCTCCGCTCGTTATAAAGTAGATTTTGAAAGACAAAGTAAGCGATACAATTATTTGTGTACACTCATCGGTGAATATGTTTGTTCCAGAAATACGTAAGCGAGCTGACTGTGGTACGAGACTGCGTCCCCACATGCAAAGAAAAAGGTGCGTTATTATTCTAAGTAGTTTAAATGCATGCAGAGGCAAGTTTTAATAGAAGTTATACTAGAACTTTACTTCTGTGGCGACATTAAAACCTCCGCGGCAACTCGTGGAACAGTTTTAGATTTTTTTTTTTTTAATGTTTTCTTTTGTTTTCTGTCACTCTCATCTGTACATTTTCTACAGCCGTTTTTTCCTAACTTGAAATTTTGTATTACTGCCCCTTCTATTTGTATATGGCGAATGTAGAATATTTAAATAAACACTGTACAGCTAAAACTTTATCATTTCTTCGCCAAACTTCTAATGCTAGGGTCTTGCTGATAGCAGGAACTAATTGGGAGCTCATGTGCACCATCAAGAAAAGGAAAATTGCCTTTTTTGGACATTTGCAGAGAAGTGCGCAGTATGAATTCCCAAGACTTATTCTGGAGGGAAAAATACCAAGAAAAAGAGCTCCAGGACGTCAAAGACGCAAATGGTTTGACGATATTAAAGGGACGGGCTACCGCTACCGCGAAATCAAAGACCTAGCCAGCGACCGCCCACGATTTCACATACTGGTCTCCAAACTTCATTAGAAGATGGCACTCAATGATGATGATGCTAGAGCCGCGGCAGGACTGCTAGGCGTCTTGCTTAGCACTTGGAGTAAAAATGACATGAGAAAAAAACCTAGAAACATTATTACAGGTCCGGCCGCGTAAGGGCCTTGGTGGCTTCGTTAATCGCATGGTGCCATTTCGTGTGGCCAAGGAAAAAATGAAATGAAACGAAACGAAACGAAATAAATAAAATGAAATGAAATGAAATGAATAATTTATTTGCAAAAAACATGGTGAGATATTGGTGTTAACATTAATATAATAGGTAATACTCATGTTTTACCTTTTAACATGGCATGCAAATATTGATGTAACATAATATAAATTACCTCATATGTCAAACTTATTGTCATGAATATAATTTATTTCATAATATTTACTAAATCATAGTCAATTATTTATTAAAATATGTCACTAATTTTATAAAAATTTATAACTCTAAGCCATTCTACAAGCTTTCTTTTAAAACACACATTTGGTAATAATTTCATGTCATTTGGAATAGCATTATATATTTTAACACACATAGCATCACATTGTCTCTGGTAATTTTGCAATTTTAATACATTGTGTAAAAGAATTAATGCACATCTTAAGGACAGATTCAAATGCTCGATTACAACAACTTTTTGTATAGGACCAACATTGAAATCGCAAAAAAAACATTTCTCCATACAAATCGTAACAGCTTATTGGACATAGTATGAAGATGAAGTTTATTCACATACAAAACTTTTGTATTTGTGCACCGGAATCGGCCTTCTAGAGGCTGTGCATTTATTTTGTCACACCTTGTTTATACATAAACGACCGGTAATGCTCTCTTACGTGATGTAGTGTTATCATGCCTCTCCTAAATTAGGGTTTGAACTGCGGAATAGCACATATAGAGCTATATTATACTTGTATTTTGTTTTCTAATGGCGTCTGGTTTGGTAGATATCTCAGCAGTTCGCAGCAGTCAAGTACTCGCTCGGGGAAACCGCTCGTTGTGACATTTTATCGGGAAGATATATTTCTAACAGTAGACTCTCTAGCTAAAGGCAGATGACAAAGATGAATAATAATAATAAAAAATAAAAAATAAATAATTTATTTGCCAGAACATGGTTACACAGTGTTCTTAAAATAATATTTACCAACATATTCTATCGCCAGCGACGTGCAAATTTTGATAAAGATATCTCTACATCATTCCCAATAACCATTAATTTACTTAAATTTAAGAGAAGAAAGATGTCATGGTCCTTGGTTACAGGTTTACAATGTCAACATAGTATTATATTGCAAATGTCAAATCTTATCATTGAAAAATCATTAATTGTATAATACATCATTTCCATTAAAAAAATAAATAATTTATTCCTAAATTTAGTAAACAGAAATTCTTTTAGGTCGTTCGGAAACTTATTAAATATTTTTATGGTCATACAATAAGCATTTTTTGAGAAGAGCACCAATCTTTGTGGTGGAATTGCCAGGTTAGCTGGTTTTCTGCCTCTGTATCCCAAAAAGTCATTATTTTTTTAAAATAAGTAGTTGTACTTTTTAGCAAAAACTATAATTTCAAAAATATACAGGCAGGGTAGTGGCAAAATGCCTAGAGCTCTGAACAAAGGTTTACAGCAGTCTAGATAATGTGCTCCACATATCGATCTTATACACTTTTTTTGAACCTGAAAAGCTCTAGGCATGTCCACCGAGTTGCCCCACAATATGAAGGTGAAGAGAAGACAAAGATGGAGATCGAGACGAAGAAGATGACGATTACGAAAACGAATGATGAAGACCAAGACGAAGACAAAGCCTAAGACGAAGACGAAGACATTGACTTAAATGAAATCGAGACGAAAATGAAATTGAAGACGTCGGCGACAACGACGGCTACAACAACAACTACGATGGTGAACCTTAAAAATCAACCATCGGTTCGAAATATTAAATGTGATTTAAAAAAAGTCATATTTATAAAATATGATTGATTCTTCAAATCCAATTTGTTAGTCCAACCCAAAATAGAGATTGTCCGTTCGTCAAATAACCGCAAGTGTATGTGTATGTGTAAATCGGTTGCCATAATAGGTATATATGACTAATTTCGCGAATGAGAACGCTGCTCTAACGAACTGAATTGTTTGCAGACTAAATTGGATGAGTTTCAACGTTGGGCTCAGTGTTAGTTTAGAATTAGTCACTATTTTAAAGGTTACAGTCGGCCATGAGGGCTATTGGAATTTTTATTTTTAGTGCCTTTCACAAAAGAGTGCAATACTAAACTAATTACAGTTTTGAATGGGGATTAATGCTAAATACTTACATCAAGCTCTTGCTAAGATATCAACATAAAATAAAGCTATTATCGTAACTCAGAAACTGAACATTTTAATCATTTCTATTAAAAAAAAACACATGTAAAAAGCGATTTTGCGATTTTAACCCACAACTTTAAGCTATCAAGTCGCCTTGATAGCGTAAAGTCTTATAACAGAGTTACAAAGACATTGTTTACTTTCAAGTATTTATGTATGTAATGCGCAACAACAAGTATGAATTTCTCCAACTGATCAGTTTCTCCATCAAGGACGCCGGAAACCAGGCAGACGTAAGACCTCTTGGCTCAAGAATCTTAGACTGGTTCGGACTTAGCACCAGGTACCTGTTCAGGGCAGCAATAGACAAAGTAAAAATTGCCATGATGATCGCCAGCCTCCGGCAGGGTAAGGCACCCTAAGAATAAGAAGAAGATTTATATAAAAGTTAGTACGGTCGCTTTTAATCAGAAATTATCATCTACGAATGCAAAACTCAAATGAACACAGAAACAGAATAAATAATGAATATACAACGTGCTAATGAAATAACAAAGAACCTTTTAGGGGGTGATTCTACTGCTAAAATATAGTAACTTTTTCTATAGGGCCAAAATCGAAATGGCAAAAAAAAACACTTTTCCATAGTAAACCGCGACCAGCTGACAGTTTTATTTTATTTTATTTTCCTTTATTTGGGACAACAAACAATTACATTGGCTGCTTAGGTACTAGAATGTAAGTTAAGTAAGTTTGTATACAGTTTGTATGGAAACGTCGATAATTTTTTTGAGAATTCGATGTTGGTCCTATAGTAAAAGTCGTTGTATTTTAGCACCAGAATCAGCCCCTCAGAGGTTTTGCGTTATTTCATTGTCAACTCTTATTTATAGTTATTATAAAGTCAACTCTGTACCAAACAATATGTATAATAAGATATTCAGTAGAACTGAATTTTATATAAAGACAAAAATAAAACTGGAACTTTGTTAAGTGCAGCTCGACCCGTGTCAATTTAGAGTTGACCCGCTCAGAAATAGAATTTATATTTGCCTTAGCTTTGTATACGTACGAGTATGTGCATCTATATATATAAAATGAATCTCTATTTATCTCGGTCATCGCATCACGCCTGAACGGACAAAACAATTTCGATAATTCTTTTTTTGTTTGTTGTGTTAATTATTGTCAGTAGAAGGTTCTTTTAAAAGAAAAAAATGAGAAAGTTGCGTAGAAAATTCTTTATGAATAAACAAAAGATCACGCGAATGAAGTCGCGGACAACAGCTAGTTACCAATAAATTGAAATCCTCACTATACATATAATTTTATAAATGCGGAAGTAACTCTGTCTGTCCGTCTGTAACGCTGTCACGTCTGAAATTCTGAACCGATTTTAATGAAATTTGGTACAGAGATAGACGAAGGTTTGGGAAAGGACATAGGCTACTTTTTGTACTAAAAGCAAAACCGATTTTGATAATATTTTGTACGGAAAAAGCTTGAACCCTAGGGAAGGACATAGGCTACTATATTATATCTCCTAAGCGAGTAAAATATGGTGAGACAAACTATACTTCATGCGCGCGAAGTCGCGAGCACAGCTAGTATGTCAATATATCTAGAAGACTTAAAAGGGAAAAACTAAACTAAAAATGTATGAATCATACTGTAATAACAAAAACTTACACGCTGAATTAGGGAGAAGAAGATAAATTACCTATCAACTGAGCAAACTAACTACTAAAACTAGTTAAGGGATTGACATAAGTACTTAAATGTCTAATGTTTTATGTCACTAGGTATAATGATCATTCATTAATCACTCACGCATTTTACTAAAAAAATCCTTTGTTATCAATAAAAATAGCTGAAAACATAATACTGAATTTTATTCATTGAAGCTTCCATCTAACACACGTCAACCTACTACAAAACGTAAAATTTTCTCAATTGATATTGATCTCTACGCGTCGGACTTAAAGTTGAAAATCGGTCATCATCATCATCTATACGGTCAATCCCGGTCGCGTCCAAAGCCATTACTTTGGAGCCCAGGGTCCGATTTCCTTGATTTGCTCCTCCACTTCGCGCGGTCTTGAGCGTCTCTAGTTGTGAGATCATTGGCACGCATGTCAGCCCTCACAACGTCAAGCCAGCATTTCTTGGGTCTACCCCTTTTGCCAGGACCTGGCGGTGGCGGCATGGCCAGACATTTGTTTCCTACATAGCTTGCCGGTGAAAACATGGCCGTACCAGCGTAGGCGACTCTCCTGCAGTTTGTCTGCAATATCACGGACACGAAGGCTACCGCGGATGCGCGAGTTCCTCACGCGGTCCTTACGCGTGACTCCGCACATCCACCGCAGCATATTCATCTCCGTGACACGCAGCTCCTGCTTGTGTCGCTCAAGTAGCGGCCATGCTTCGCTGCCATCGGTTGCTGCCAAAGTTGAAAATCGGTCTAATGACCTTTACCTTTCTGGGTAGGTGGATACGATACATACGTACGTACGTGGTACATACGAAGAACTAAAGAAAAAAAATCTTTGAAGAGGTTTGCTAATTTAATTTCATTGACATCTAAAAAATAAAATTAGAATGCATGTAACTTATCTGAAGTTATTAATCAAAGTATTGTCAAGATTTACACTATGACTAAAAATAATCCAACCAATTTATATTGTATGTCTCGATTATTGAGATGTCTTTGACAATATTTTAAATTGTAAAATCCTTAATGTACAAGTTATTCCGAGGAAAAAACTAATTTATTAATTAGACAGTAAGTGTCTATCTATCTTCTATATTCAGGAATGCCAGAAAAGGGACGTCCAAAATTTTTTTTGGCTGTCTTGTGTTGAGAGGTATCTGAATCACTTTTTTTTCAACGCTAACTATTATTTAAATCAATAAGTACATATTATCGAAGTAGAATTGCTAGCGATTCTTTCGACTTATTTCAAATTAAATGCTCGCTCGATTTATTTTGCAGAGCAATTAAAACTTTTTGCATAAAATACCGATTTGGTCTTATTAATGGCGCAAAAATGAAGCTCCTGCATGCTGGATAAGAGCAACATTATTCAGACATTTGAGACTAATGGGTACAAATGAATGGAAATAGTATTTACCTATTGCAATTCTTTGAACCATGAAAATAGTGTTGCCAAACTATCGACAGCTTTTTATCGATATAAACTATCAACAGTATTGTTTGTCATTAACTATAAAAGATCGGTAGTCGTATTTTTAAAGCATTATTGTATAATATAATTTAAATAAAATAAAATGCAATTAAAAATATTTATTTGCTTAGAATCATGGTACAGATGAGGTGACTAAAATAATTTTATTGCCCAACATGTTTCGTCTGGGTGAGACATGCAAATCTTCTAATTAAAATATACCTTCTATCAAAAATTACAAAAATCTAGGATTATAAACAGTGATCGGAATAGGTAGATTGATTTGGGGTCAATGATCTTAAACATGGATGTTAATATGGACATGCCTCCGGGATTCCGAAATGTCTTAGTTCTTAGTATAAGTTTTTGAAAAAAATGCATATCCATACTATGCACTACCAAAGTACATCAAATCAATCTACCTACTCCGATCACTGATTATAAACAACGATTTCATACAATATTAATAAATAAAATGTCAATTAATTTTATTAAATGTCAATAAAAAAGTAATCTAGCAAATATTATTTATAATATTAAAAAATAACTTACAGTATAGCAGGATTTCTCGATCAGCCAAATATGCAGTCTTTTTTTAAATTGGCTTATAGGCAAGTTTTTAATAGTTTACGGTATTCCATGGAATATTTTTATGGCCATGATGAAACAATTCTTACTGAATAAAGCAGTTTTTTTTGCCGGAAAGCCTATTAACCGTTTTTTTTTTTAATTATTTTATAGTATGTAAAATTACGGAGCGCGGTCTTTTACATCAATAATAGATTTTAAAAAATAGCATGAATAAAAAAATTCTAAACATCCGTTCAAAACAAAAATCGTAACGCGAAATAGTAGGTACTAGCGTAATTACAATGCGCAAACTGGCATCGTCGCTTTTCTATCTTGTTCGCACGGTGAGAAAATAGTCGGATGTTCATTATTTTACACTCTATCTGTGAGGTATGAACCTAACAATTTTCCTTAATTTTAATCAATCATCACAAAAATGTAACTGTTACGCGGTCTTATACAATACAGCACAATACATCTCAAATAGCACATACATTTTCTTAGGAAATAAGTTAATGGATTATGCAATTATGCGTCTGAATAACATACACCACTATAGACAGAAATAACCTAATAATATTTCTCTGTTTGATCACTGGTTGACTGGTAGAGAATGCTTCTTGGCATTAAGTCCGCCATTTGTACAATTATTTTTAAATGTGCAATAAAGTATAAATAAAAATAAATAAAACCATAACTTGGTTATACAGTGGCATGCATACGACATTACAATAACGTCTCAACCCGGAGTAAGTAGTTAAGTACAACCCCACTGTAATTTATTAGGGTTGGGTTAAGATTGACTCGTGGTAGCCCGCAAGATAGGGCTACATAATAGCTAAGAAAAGCGAAGACCGCAGGAAATGTTTGTTTAGAGAATGTAGAATTAAGGCAGGAATCATTGAATCATTGAATCATCATCATTAAATCAAAAATTCAAAATAAAGTACTATTTTTTTTCCCATAACGGAAAATGGTGCCTTAAAATTTCGTAACGAAACTTTCTTTTGTCTTTTATTGAAATAAATATTCATTCATAATTTATTGGCCTCTTTTTTTAACTTATTTATTTTTTTCAAAATACTTGTAAGCTTATAATGGGCTCCAATGCGAAATCATTAGGTATTAGTTATCGGTGAAAACCTTTGTAAACAGTTAATTTGTGTGATTGATGTCGTCAAGGTATTACGAAAAATCGAACTATAACGAAAATATTTAACAAAAAAACCGTATAATATAAAAAAAGATTTTTAGTTTTACTCATGAATCAAAGTCAAAAAATCAAATCAAAATAAAGAAATAAACAGTTGATTTCTTTAACAAACCATGTTAACAACAATTATCCCGTCGCTTGTTCAGCAGACACTATATAAACTTAAAGTTCCGCGTAACGTCACGCCTTGCGACACTGTTTAGCAAGGCATGACGACACGTGCTCCCATTCCCAAATTTTGATGCGCTTTATCTTCGTCATTTTTTGTTTGATTGATAAAGGCCAAAATTTTGATAATCTGACTGATGGACTAAATAGAATAATATTTTTTGAACCAGGGAACTAGCTTATTACCTTTAAATACATAAGTAATGTTATACGGAGCTCAGTTGGAATTGCATTAGCCGGCAAAGGAACGTCATCATGGTTTCAAATGTCACCAAAAGGCAGTTAAAAAAAGTTATGTGAAATTATATTATCTTTGGTATTGTAAACTGGCATCATTGTGAATAAAAAAATGTTTTACATTACTAAATAAATGCTAAATGCGCTACGCCTCGAAATATCAGATTGTTCCGCTATCACTAATGGCCGATATTAACACTGTTAACTTTGCAGTCCGTAGCATAACGTAACTAGATGCAGGAAGGTCACAATTAAAAATGACGTTTGCGTTATGGAGCACCATCATTTTCCATTGTACCTAAGATATGACTTTCGTTTCTAATTATCGTAATACAAGTTCTGCTTGATTTGAGGATTTTTTAAATTGTTTTAATAGTTGGAATTTCATTTATTTTATTATTGCACTGACATCATTGTTTTTTACACCAACTTTACAACTCTTTCTCACCTTTCTACGAATGGAATCCAAGAACCACGAGACACAATCGGCCTAGGGCCTACTCAAGGGACTTGCTTGATGTGGTGATGTAGACCAAACCATTGACCTCCTCCGGCGGAGGTGTCCTCTTGCTAAATAGGTGGTTGATATCACAAGAATAACGAGAGTCGTCTGGACTTAATTAGCACAGGACTGTATGACATAGATTCTTAAGATGGAGGCTAATACTCTGCAGTAGGCACGAACTAGCCGAAATAGTGATGACGACAACTCAAGGAATATTTCCTCTAAATCTCGTTCATTCTGTGCATTGTTTTTCAGTCAGTAAAAGCATGTCAGTTTGCCTATATGTGAATATATCTTTATGTCAACACGTCTGGTAAGTAAGTCGAATATATCAGGTCTTGTGACGCTTTTATTTTTGTCGATTTCAACCAAACGATAGCCGCGCAGCGCGTTTGTGGTTAGTGATTGTCATAAAATTGTGCAACTTTCATTGAGCCTACTGAATCAACCTTCACGATGTCGGTGTTATATCCCAACACGACACAGTAATTTATGAAACGGCATTGACAAACGACCCGACAGGCCATATGGCACCGTTACAATGAGCTGTAGCTGATGATAATTGCAGAGTAGCACTTTGTTGGCGGTTTTATTCGAATTTGATTGTTGGTCCCTTAGTAAAAGTTATTATTTTTATGCCAATGAAATCACCTTCTAAATTGAAGTTAACTAATCAAAATGACCTATAATAATTATTAGGTCTGAAGTTAATAAATAAATAATGACTCCAGATCGGTCCGAGTACAGAAGCATAGCACGAAGGCGATTCCTCTGCAGCGAGGCGTAAGGCAGGGAGATGTTATATCCCCGTAACTGTTTACCGCTCTTAGAATTGAAATAATACGGCATTTGCATTAACGTCAAGTATGGTAAGTTTAAGTGGTTATGTCAGAATTGTTAGAAGACCTCGGCACAATACTCGAAAGCCTTAATCGAGTTTCCCAACAGGCCTTCAGTTGAACATGGACTAAACGAAGGTCATGTCGAATGCCCATGTTGCACCCTGCCTAATATTAGTTCGGAAGTTTTTATCCGCGGTACTGTTGACAAATATGTCTACCTACAGTAGACCAGTCCAGATCCAGTTGGGTAGGTTCAATTTTGAGAATGAAGTCAATCGTTGAAACCTCTCGGCTAGGTAGCGTTCGGGAAACTACAAAACGTCTTCTCGTCCAAAGTACCTCAGTGCTTAAAGATGGTCTGGTCTAGTCTGGTCGAATAATTAAATAGAATCTCTTCTTAATCGTAATGTTTAAAGTAATTGATCACCTCGATATTTTGATTGATTTTCTATTTCAATGTTGACAGAGATTTAAAGAAGACTTGAAGGCCTTTTCTTTGAAAATTACTGACTAATAAACAACTGCTAATCGTCCTTGAAAAACAGATGGTATCGAATTTCACCGAGTTTGATTAATGATGAGATAATCTGGTTAAGACAAAGAAATCGGTTTAGGGTTGATTATGCTAGATCAAGACTTGATTTTGTAGATTGAAAAGAATAAGATAATGACCACATCTAATCTCGAGTCAATTATTATACAGTGTCCCAAGGAGGGTGTACCAGTGGATATCAAGTAATAGAGGACATTAATACCTATTGATTGGACCCCCACGAATGTTCAGCGAAAATAAACGATTCTCGAGATATCATGTTTAGAATGGATTTTTACCTGACTGCAAATCGATCCAGAAAAACACGCGTGACGTTTAAACGGTTAGTGCTAGAGGATAGGTATAGGTAGGTACTCCTTTTTGGGACACCCTATATAATATTCATCATCATCATCATCATCATTTCAGCCATAGGTCGTCCACTGCTGAACATAGGCCAATCCGCTTTATAGTTGAAGCGAGTCACAGGCTCAGCAGAGGGATGTGAAAAGGCTTATTTCATATTACTTTATCAATAATATTCAGAAGGGCGTATTAATAAATTATGTTTTGATCTTTATTAAAAAAACAATAATATTACATTTAGTTTACAACTATATTGTACTAAAGCATATCTTTTTCGTAAAATATTATTAATTGAATTATTTTAAGATCAGCATAAAAGTAAAATATTTTATGGACAATATAAACATGTTATGTGGGAGCAGTAAACATTACTACCTCCTTAAAGTGCAATAAAAACGAAAATACGAGCAAGTGATCCAAAGTTTCCGAGAAGAAAATGTTTCAATAAAATATTTATATTTAGATAGAATGTGATAAGTAATTTAATAAATTAAAAGATAAAAAACTTTTTAAAAACAAGATTTTATTTTAATACACTTAAAATAATAAATACAACTTTTCTTTAAAACTTTTACTAATAACTTACCCGTAACGTCATTACACAATTTATATGATACAAAAGCTTGAGTTGCAAGATTTCACCCGAAGAAACATAGTTACACACATACATACATTGCAAGTTAAATAAAAGCTTGTAAAAAAGTTATATTTCTTGAATTAAGAAAGAACTAGAATACATCTCTTGCTGCTGGCTCTCTAGTAAATTAGTTTGTTTTGGAAAAACACCTTTTAATTTTAATATAATTTAATTATTAATTTAATTTATTTGCTTGTCACATGGTAAATTACAGGTGTACACCTTTCAAACTATAGATCACACTATCTACAATCACGGTCAAGACTCAAGTGTCAAGCGTTACAATAGAGCAAAAAATTTTCCTCTAGTTCTCTAATTAACTAGTCCGTCAGTGGGATTAACAGAAAATATTGGACACATATTTTTTCTTTTCTCAATCAAACAAAAAATGATGAAGATATAGCCCATTAAAATTCCGCGTAACGCCACGCCTTGTGACACTTTATCGTCACGTGCTCACTTTGATGCGCTTTATCTTCGTCATTTTTTGTTTGATTGACAAAAGACAAAGTATAGGTCCAATATTTTTTGATAATCTAACTAACAGACTAAATAGAATCGAGTGGGGACCACATCTTTGTAAACGTAGTGTAGGACGCCCCCCAGCTCGATGGACCGATAACCTTAGGAAGATAGCTGGCAGTGGATAGATGAAAAAGGCGGGAGACCGTGATCTTTGGCGCTCTTTGGGGGCTTACATCCTGTCATGATGATGATGATGACCCGCTTTATAACTATTCGCCATAGTACAAGTTCTGCTAAGTTTGGGGCTATATAATTGGTTTGATTACAGTTTTTTTACAATATTATTTTATAAGATATGTAGTTTGTATAAGACAAAGGTTAAACCGTCCGTATTTCATTAGTTTGATCCATCAATTTGGTATGATTGACGCGAGATTGATCGTTTTACTCACTAATTGACGGAGTACTAATGTGGTTTCATATTTCGTTAAATCCAGAGAGCAACGTGTAGAAAAAGTGCTGTGAAATATCCTATGGGCTTTATTTAGTCAACAGGGGAGGCCTATGTTCAGCACTGGACGTCCTATGGCTAAAAAGATGATGATGATGATGATGATGATGGGCTTTATAGTTTTTAATCGCTAATATTAATTAAAATGCTTGGTCAAAATAATTCTGACAAGGTAACCATGTCCAACCATCGTGCCCATCAGTCTCTTGTCAGTCAAGACCGATGCACTGAACTGATAAGATGCGGTTCGTGTAACCGCCCGCTTAGACACTGGTTATGGCTGCTCTGTGGCATAATATAACAAGAATAAAAAAGCAATAGAGTCGCGTCTCAATTATCATAAACGATCTGAACGACCGCTAAGTCGTTGTTTTATGTTGCGACATACATTTTGTTTTACGACGCCTTCTGGAGTTCCGACGGCATTTTAGTAAGAATAAATGTCTTAGGGCGTGGAATTGGCATTGGTATATTTGTCATTCGATATTTGCGGATTGTAGATACAAGATGCCCTGTAAAACTTGATCCAAATTATTATTTTAGGCTGAGTAATATTAATAATACAAGAAATGTAAAAGTTTTGATGTCTGTCACCGCGAAAAGTTGACTATAGGGGTAGATTGACTAACTGTCAAAAACTAGACTCTGACAGTGTTGCGTCATTTAACTAAGCGCGAGAAATGCAATGCCACGCTTCCAGTGTCTGAGTAGAGGGAGTAAACAGCTTTTTTAACCCAGTTGAATAATGCAACAGTTTAGAAAAGATAATTTTTTGACAGTAGGTCAACCTACACCTATAGTCATCTATCCCCGGTCTCCCCTACTGTTCCGAACTGCCATTTCTTTGCGGCATTTATTGTGCATCCCGTGCATTATACACCCAGGTACAAACTGCTGATGAATATTAAAATGCTGGTTTTAAAAGGTTTTTTGTGTGACGGTTGTGTTGCGTCAATTTCTAACATGATAAATCATCATCATCATCATCATTTCGCATCATCATCATAATTATAGTTGTTATATTTGATCACTAGAATCAGTCCCTGAAAGGTTTTGCAGTATTTTAATGACACTTTGTATATTTTGGAACGTATATTGTATAATTGCCGGAAGAGGTCGAAAAGTCAAAGTCAAAAGTCAAAAATCATTTAATCAATTTAGGGCAGAAAACTGCCACTTATGAACGTCAATAATAACATTATTGGCCCATATGGAGCAGAACAGGTCTCCTTATTTTTTGGGCCCTACTAGCGCTTCGAGACAAGACACAGACAATCTGGCAAGTGCTGAGAAGAAACGCCGGAACAAACTTAGCCACCACTAGCTGCCACAAAAAATATGTAAAATAAAAATAAACAGGTAGGTACATCAGTTTAGTGCAGGCTGGACTGACCATACATTCTTTTCATCAAGATAGTCTTGAATTTTGTAATACCCTTTTGAATACAAACGATACTCATATTGATAAGCAGTATTCAACGATCATTAAATTTATATAATGCGTTAATTAAGACAACAACGGCTAGGGTCACGTTACAGGGTTTGGGAATATTAGTACATAAATGCTCGTCTAATCAATCATAATCGTATACAGAAAGAAAATACAGATACATAGTTTTATCACCATCTTACAGCAATGACAATTTCGCATGTTCGCAGTGACGATTACGTCACTTTATCACGCGATTTCGTATGGGATTTTATCACGCAAAAATAGTCGACTAGTGGCAACAAATGCTATAGTATATATAATTGACTAATTTTTGGAGATATATAAAAGAAATGCATATAATAAGAGTATTGTTTTGTATAACTTGCTACCGGAAGAGCTAAAAACACTTCAAGGACCAATATTTAAGAGGAGACTGACTAACTGGCTTTTGGACAAATGTTTTTATAGTTTTAATGAATATTCTAATTGGCGACAACATACTCATATTTAACTTCATTCTAACTACCAAACATTAATTGTACTAATGTAATTTAATTGACGTCAATATTATGTGTAATTTTGTAATTGAATTTTTGCATGTCTGCGAGCAGACTGAACACATGCGCTACTTCCTTTTAAATGATATCTTTATTTACTGTGCTCTGAGCAAATAAATGCTTGAGTTTAAGTTTGAGTTTGAATTCGTACCTCAAAAGGAAAAAAGGAATCAAGGATCATTTTGTTGTCTTTCTGTCCGTTTTTCAAGACCCTTCTTATCAGGAACGCATATACAAGGTTATTTTTAAAACATCAACAACGGGGCTAATTCTGGTGCTCAAATACAAGAGCTTTTTCTACGGGACCAACATCGTAATCTAAAAAAAAATTGGCTGGTCAGCGGCTTAGTATGGGGAGGTGATTTTTTTGCGATTTCTTTGTTGGTTTAATAGAAAAAGCAATATATGAGCACCAGAAACAGCCGATTGCTGATGTTTTAAAAATAACCCTGTATAATATATAACAAGATATCAAGTTGAAATTAAAATCAGGTCTGCAAACCCTTGGAGCTGTTAAATAAATCAAACTTCTAAGATTATGCCGCATATATTAACATTCGCAGAGAATAAAAAACATATTAGGTTAGTTTCTGTTGACCTAAAATCGTGAAATTTGTCCAGAAGCAATATCTTATCGCACAAGCAAAGGAAAAAATCCGGAAACTGAGAACTTTGATGCTGTTTTACCGAAAAGTAATTTTGCATTCGGTCTTATTTTATTATTATTTGTTTATTTCGATTTTGATATCTGCTATAAAATTTATTAACACTGTAAAATTCTCTATTTGACACAGCGGATTTATAAAATAAGTTCATAAAAAGTATCAACACTTTATTATACGTGCAGCTTCAACCACGTTAACCACTAGTGTAATGCGAAAATTAATGGAGTGAGAGCGCATCAGAGAAAGATACAGTAGAACTAGAGACGTGCCGTTCCCGGGAGAATTCCCCATGCGGGGAAGATTAACATCTCTAAGCAAAACCATGTTAAGACGGTTCCCCGATCAAATGACCTTCAGCATTACTTTTCTCCTACTCCGTACGGCACACCAGAAAAGCAAAAATTTGTAGATCATGAATAATGGGCTAGTTTCCTAAAAAAATCTAATTAATCCGTCAGTTGGATTAACAGAAGGTATAGCCCGTTAAAGTTCTGCGTAACGTCACGCCTTGCGACACTTTTTAGAAAGGCGTGACGTCAAGTGCTCACTTTAATGCGCTTTATCTTCGTCATTTTTTGTTTGATTGACAAAAGATGGAAAAAAGAAAATGGGTCCAATATTTTTTGATAATTTAACTGACGGACTAAGTAAAATAATCTTTTTTTTTGACCCAGGAAACTAGCTAATTGTAAGAAATAATCGATAATGGACCAATTCATAAAAAGTTTTCGGCCAATCTTGAATTTTGTAATATTTTATATCGATTGGTCAAAGTACAAAATAGGTAAGAATTACGTAAGGTAAAGGAGATGCATAAAAACTTTTTTTATCAACATAGCTTAAATCCTGTTTTTTTTTTAATATATAAGAGTACTTAAATTCAATTTTTAAAGGTAAAACTTTAAAGACTATTTTTATGTCTTTTAATTATTTATTTATGCACTAAATAAGGAGTATAAAGCTGCTAAAAAGTACGAAAAAACGAGTTACGGTAAGTTTTTTGTGGAGGCCTTAAGTAGAACCCATATTAAGTGAAAAACCAACAACGACCGATGATCACTCTGTACAGACACACGTTCAGCTATATGGGAATTTGTATTGACAATACAATTGGCATATTAGTTCAGTAAAATGCATCAAATGCAAAAAGTCAAGTTTGAGCCAATTAAGAAAACGATTTATTTATTGGTTTGGGTCGGATGTGTTGAGAGACATTCCTAGTAAATTAGTAATATTTATTGTCTAGAACATCGTAACACAAGGATTGTTACTTCGAGACTGAGGCTAATGTTTTGTTTGGACCAAGTACGCACCAAGGGTTCCGTACAAACATGTTGGTATATACAATAAATTGTTAGTCCATGACGCAAATCGGGTCTTGAAGATTTTGTTTATTCGAAAAATATGTTGTTGATATTTTTTTTCGATGAGTGGAATGAAATTAAAGCATTTACAAGAGTAAACCTACTATATTAACCGTTATTGTGACTAAAGCTTCAACAGCCAACGCGGACATCAGTCACGCGGGAAATAAATGTTCCATGTCAGCTATTAACCTCACTGCGGGACTGGGACCCCAAATACATGGATCATTTGGGGTTTCGATGTCGTACCATGGAATAGGGAATAGTGTCAACTGAATTTAATGTACTTTTAACGGCGAAGGCGTCTGGTTTGTTATATTCTTAGCCATAATAAATAACTTTCAGGAAACAGAGGGGAACTTTGGCCGAAATTATTAGGTCTGATGGTACTTAAGTACAATTTAATACTATTTTGACGTAGGCTACATAGAACGGACAATGACTAGGGTGGCCTAAAGACGAAACTCTACTACGAGTGTGTGTTACCAGTGATGACATATTATGGAACTGAAACGTGGCCTCTCACTATGGGCCTCTGAAAGCACAAAGTTGCACTGTGTGCTATAAAAAAGGGCTATGATGCTCGGTGTTTCTTTGAGACCGAATCAGAAATGAGGAGATTTGTAAACGGACAAAAGTCGCTGGCATAGCTCAACGCATTAGCAAGCTGAAGTGGCAGTAGGCGGGACACATCCTACGTAGAACTGACGGCCGATGGGGCAGAAAGGTTTTGGAATGGAGGCCACCCACAAGGTGAAAAGACGACCTAGTAAAGGTTGCAGGTAGCCGCTAGATGTAGGCCGCTTCCAACCGGCCAATCTGGAAATAACTGAGGAAGGCCTATGTTTAGCAGTGGACGTCCTATGGCTGAAACGATGATGGTAATGATGATATACGTCTTAACTGATACAGGATTACATCACAAAGGGGCACCAAATCTTTAGGAGTGGCTCAGAATCAGTAACTAAGTTTAAAACATTTTTACATTTTATTATTCCTAACCACTGTTAATCGTACGCGTTGATAATTTAACTCATTCATGAAAAAATTGCACCTTATGTGCAGTGCGTAAGGTCCTTGTAATATTATTTAATAATTATCATATGATTTCAATGTATTTTAATTCTTTACAACTTCCTAAAATAAACAAATTGATCTAATTATGCATGGCGTTATCCTCTCTGCCCACAATACCTATCTTATTGTTGTGCACTACAGGGTCTTTAATGATCTGTTTTATGTATCTATTTATACTCGTAACACCTGTGTAACATTATAGAATGCAATAAATATATTGAATTGGCTCGCCGTACCTACGCCTCTGATGAATGACTAGTAGTGAATGAGTAGTCTCTCTATTGATTTTATTTTTGGATATTTTAAAGTAATTTTTATTCGTAACATACGATTAAAAATAATAACGATTGAGACGCTTCTTTATACTGTTCACTAGATCTTATTTTTTTAATTTGGAATCCCTTTGCAATGTAACTCTGTATAAAATCTATCGATAATGGCAACATTACCTAGAACGTTGAAGCACTGAACTATTTGCCACATTTCATTCCATGTCAGCTAGTAATTACGTCAATAATCGCAAGCATGGGCAGTATTGATAAGATTCAATTACTACGTCCATGTTGTGATATATTGCTGTATAGTGGAAATTTATTAGGCTTGTTATAGCCGCCTAGTTAGATAATGAAAATGTTATTTTTCTCTGTAATAAAATGTCGATACAATGAATTCCTTGATAAAAGATTACCTTTTTTACAACAATAATACCTACCTAATACTTTTTAACCGCCTTTAAAAAAGGAGGAGCTACTCAATTTGTAATGTAATGTAATTTGTATATTCTTTTATGTATCACTAGGGGAGATTGTTGATTATATGGGTAGAATGCCTAGCTGTCCAAAAATGGTCTATTTAAAAATGTTGCATTATTCAACTAAATGCGAAAAGCCGTTTCTTCTTCCCACCCAATCACCGAACATGCATTGCATTCTTGCGCTTAATTAAATATCGCAACACTATCAAATAAGTCTAGATTTTGAAACTTAATCAACCTACCTATATAGTCAACTTTCCCCTGTCTCCCCTACTTAATATATTTTTTTATTTTTAATATATTTATAGGTAGGAATATTTTTTAGGTAGGGAATAATATTGAAGCTGTTGGTTTTCAATTATCGGTGTAGTTGCATTATTTTTTATGCTCAAAAATCACATATGGTTCGTAACTGTGCAAACTCGCTCTATTAACAACATTACTGTTATGACACCAGATTATATTAATTTATTTCCATCGTGTGAAGGTGCTTGTAGTTCAGTGGCAGAAGAGCTTTAGTAGCGATCACCAAAGATAAGCAACTCACGTCGCGGTTGTCAGTGAATGGGTGACCATTACGACCACATTTTATCACAAGCTTGAATCTTCGTGTTTCGTCCAGGTGGCACGTTAAAAGTAGATTCCGGCTGATATATCGTCGTCGTATGTCGTGAAACTTGGTCAGGGGCCATAAGGCGGCTTGATTACACCTTTCATGACCATCAAAAGACAATATAATATATCGATATATCGATACCAACTGTAAAAATATGATAGATATAGCCGCTATGTTATACTGCTATTCCGGTAACGTCACATGTTATGATCGCTGTTTCGATAAAAATAAAACATGGCGGGTATATCTATCATATTTTAAAATAATACAGTTGGTGTCGATAAATCGCTATATCATTCGTGTTTCGGTGGTCATGACATGATGGTTTAGTCACTGGCCTTAAATGCCATCTGCCATCAAGCCGAACTAAGTCCGCGTGGTAGTGTATGGTCAAAACCACCGCATTGAGGTTAACCCTGTGCCCTGCAGTAGGACGTATATGCTTACATTATTTATTTAATCCCTTGTCCACAGAATGGTGGGGTGCTAGAACATTCTGCTGCGATGTGGACGAGTGCAACAGTGCCTTCACCAGAAGTCCTGCTACCTTCACGCTGGTTATAGCCACGACTCTGGCCTATCTTGCGCGCTGACCTATTCCGAAATGTATACTGCCTTAGTTGACTAACGTATTCTTTTGTTTTGGATCTACATATTTAGTTTATGTAATTTAAATATTCTTTAACCGCGTGATAGTGTTGGGAAGAAGCTACGATGAAATCATCAAAGTGTTTGGCCGCAACTACTACGGCAGAATATTAACGGAAGATTGTATGCTGCTATGCCCCGTTTGTATAAAACGAGATACTAAATAATAATGGTAGAAATATTACATTTTATTTTATTATTAAGTAAGTTGTATCATATTATTTCACATTAATTGCGGAGTACTAAGTTATTGTTGTCTGTCCACCCCTTTCTTAAAAGGTGGGTTAGAATGAGATACATTAAACAAAATATGTTAAGAGAAATAGGGTAGAGTATAAAAAAAAAAAACCCTACACAGCTGAGTAAAATGCATATTGTGTGCGAGAATGAGCTCTACACAGTGGTGTGTAGTAGCTCATTACCGTCAGTATTGGACAAATATAGGTCTTTTTACCGTTTTATTCTTCCTAAGGAGAATCTCCATTCTCAGGGTTTTTGACAGGAAATAAAAGGAGTACTTCTTTAAAGAAACTTGTTATTAGTACCGTTATTTTTATTTTGTATTTTCACCTCATTTTGAGTTAATGAGTGTTGCAAATTTGTGAAAAATTAAGAGAATTTAATCAAATACATCCAGATGTAATTGGCTTTCTTTTTTAAAGTACCACGGAGGTAAACTTTTTGTGAACACAATCTTTGTTTTATAATGGATTTGGTTTTTCTCTCTAATAAATATATATTTTAAAAAACTACGGTTATTTTAAAAAGATCAACAACCCCTAGGGGCTGATTCTGGTGCTCAAATACAACAACTTTTTCTTTATGACCAACATTGAAATCGCAAAAAGATATCACTTCCCCATACAAAGCCGCCGACCAGCGGACATCAGTTTGTATGATGCAGTGATTTTTTTTTTAGATTACTACGTTGACCTCTTAGAAAAAGTGGTTGTACTTGAGCACCAGAATCAGCCCCTAGGAGGTAGTTGATGTTTTAAAAATAACCCTGTATAACCCAATCATTTTTAGTAAGTTTGTGACATAGAACAGATTCATCATCATCATCATCATTTCAGCCATAGGATCATTACTGAACATAAGCCTCCCCGAAAAGGGATTTGCAATACTCGCCACGCTTGGCAAGCGGGTTGACGAGCACAGTTTTTTATAATTCGTACGTACGCAGACACTGCTGCCCGTCTCGTGCTACAGGAATTAGTTGCCTCTTACCTCTACACGCCTCCGATTACTCCACACTACGATTACCTACTTAATGAGTATTATCATACTTTGCGATCTTTTGATTATTTTTATTGCTCATAATCTAAATTATAATATCAAGATACATATTAGCATGGTAATCAAATGAACTTCAAAGGCTTCCGCGCGTCATCCCTATCAAGTGGTTACTTTTCCAGTGTTGATCAAAGACCCATATTAACCAAGTTAGCTTTGAACTCTCTTGAGTGGTCAGAAGCTCTATAAAGGTGGATTTAGATTTCTTAATCATAATATTAAATGAAAAAATAATTTTAAGACACTCTTCTAAAGAGAATACTAATAAGTATTGTAAATGGGAATGATTTAGCTAATTATAACTATTGGATAATTATTATAACGACCACCTTAGCCGAGAGGCGAGCATACCTGAATTGGTGTCGCTATCTCGGTCCAGAGTTCGATTCCCAGGCAGTTAATGTAGAAAAATAACTTTTCTATATTGTCTCTGGTCTCAGTGTTGTGGTACCGTCGTTGTTTCTGATTTCTGTAACACAAGTGCTTAAGCTACATACCACAGAATCTGAGCAATGTATGTGATGTTGTCTGAATATGTTTTTGCGTGGGCTGGTGACTTTCTCTAATAGATATTAAAATTGGCATCACGGCTATCTTTGCCTTGATCAAAGACATCTATATACATCTTATTTGGCTATGGCAAAACAGCTGATTCAAATAAATCAGTTACATTACTGTTGTTTTTGTTATTGTTGATTTGTCTGTCCTGTAGTTTATGATTACGCATTGGGCTTTATTAAGAGATTACTTTTACTTTATAATAGGTAAATACCTATTTATTAAGTTATTCCATTTATTTTTTATGGCAGATTTTTCAATACCCAGATAACTGTTTTCATTTTTTCATTTTTTTATGGACTCATCCCGCTCTTTTAGCAGAGCAGTGATTCTGCCAATATCGAGTGTATATTGATATAGTTTACAATAAATAACGGGTGTTTAGTTTTTATTGCTTTTCTTGGAATCAGTGGACGCTACTCTTCCCGTAGAAGCAGGTTTTAGGACGCCATCGAGTCTAAAGCAAGTTGTCTTGAGACTTGTCACTTGACACTCGATGCGGCGTTGAATACAATGAAATTTCAATAATTTCAGATCTTTATCACTTCACAAAACATTAGAACACAAACTTCACGAAACTTGCACTCTAAAGCTCTTTAAATGTTACATAAAATCCATTAAAATAGATCGACCGTGCTTTTCGTTCGGCTACCCCGCACTGAAAAAACAAGATAACTATTATTTGAAGAATAATTTTGACATGTTGACAGTTTTCGTATAGACAACAAACAACACAACAAATAACAATTTTATTCGTCGGAAAAAGTTATCTGCCATTTGAAAAATCGGCCCTCATTCACATTGATAGAATCTCTTCAAAATGATTAGCTTATCAAATGAAATTAGTCTGAAATATGTTGGTTTCCGTAACATTTTTCACACAAAATATCTTGCAGTTCTTAAAATGAAGTCGGCGTGCATCTCAGACAAAGACAAAAGATAATTGGCCCTTACCACAGTCACGCTTCAACAAAACCCAACTAGAACTTTATAATATACAGTATGTATGACGTGCTGTTAGAAAATATTTTTTGAGCTAGTGTCAGTCGTAAACAAAAAAAAGACGGGCTCAAACTTTTATTAAATCTTTAAACATGATTATATTGACGACCTCCATAGCCGAGAGGCGAGCATACAGGACTTGGTGTCGCTATCTCTGAGGTCCCGGGTTCGATTCCCGGACGGTCCATTTAGGAAAATAACTTTTCTATATTGTCTCGGGTCTCGGTGTTGTGGTACCGTCGTTGTTTCTGATTTCTGTAACACAAGTGCTTAAGCTACTTATCATAGGATCAGAGCAATGTATGTGATATTGACCAATATTTATGGAAAGGGGTCAGAATCAGGAGGCTTACTACAAAATTATTTGATCGTTTGGTCCTATAAATCTAACAAATTGAAATACCATCTACTTGTATGAAATCTTAGGCAATTTATGAACAACTAGTTGACTCAGCGAATTTTGTTCCGCCAATTCGTTTGACAGGTACGAACAGTTTGTATAGGAAAATAAAATAGTGGTTTTACCACTTTCCTTGCAACTTTTTTATATTTTCTGACCTTCTAAACCTTCCCTGAACTTCCACAAATATTTCAAGATCAAAATTAGCCAAATCGGTATAGCCATTCTCGAGTTTTAGCAGACAAACGAACAGCAATTCATTTTTATATATATAGATTGAAAACGGTCGTGTTTACCGGTTAGTTTCAAATGTTCATATTGTGTCAAAGGATTGACATAGGTGAATGGTTATTTTAATTTGATAGGTTTATACGTCCGAACAAACGAAATATTTTCTTAGTAGGCTTTCAGTAACTTAATCGATCTACGTAAAGAACAAAGTTTTTTTATATTAAATTATTCCTATCCGCCATTAAAAATGGTACCCGCGGATAATTTACGTTCAGTTGATAAAATTGCACCGTATGTGCACTGCATAAAGTCCATGTTGCCTCGGCATCGAAGTAAGCCTTGTGATCTCTGATGAAAGTGAATGAATGATTGAATGATAAAAATGAAGTGATGAGTGACCATCTTGAGTTTGAGTCTCTAATTTTTTTCGTATATTTAGTAAATTTTTAATGCAATAATGTATTCAATTTATTTTATTTTTATGATAAAATAATGGTAGTTTATTATTTGAAAAAAAAAAAACGAATGACTGGTGGCAGAAATGAGGGCAGCTGAACATTCGCTTGGGCAGACAACGCCGTAAATCGCCAGTCATCCCGTGACCACAGCCTATTAAAACCTATAAAACTATTTACAAAAATAAGTATGTGTTACATACAATAAATAAATGATTTGATTTGATTTGAATACATTAATACCCATGTTGAGTTCATTAATGTATTAGTTAATATTCATCATATTATCTTTGACCATATAAAATGTATCCTACTTTACCTTCGTAAATGGAAAGCGAATTATATCTGGATCATTAGTTATCGTATTCAAAGTAAATCCTTCAGACGGGAATACCAAATACACATTGAGAAGATTAAGTTCAATTGAGGTTAGCGTACGTATACATTTACTTAATTACCTTTTAAATAAACATTAACTAATATACTATTTATTTTTTGCTAATCAATAGTGCATTATTTTAAGACGCCAAATGGTCTTAGCACGAAATCAAATAATTTATAAGTAATGAAACAGTTTTTTTTATGTGAAACATTAAACTGTTATTTTTAAAGAAGAAAGGAAGAGTTTTATTATATAATTAATCGTTTTAAATAATGAAAACAATAAAATTATACTTTGACAATTTCCGTATAAGAATGAATTTATATTATATAAATTACTTATTAATATTATAATTGAATTAGAAACAGATTTTGTTTGGTATAAAGTTTTAATCCAAATTTTTTATTTACGATCGTATTGGACAAATGAATAAAATATATGTATGAAAACCTATTTTATATATTTATCTGATTTAAAGTATAATTTTACATTAATTTATAATTTAAGTTACTGTAAATAGGATAGTTATTATATCAGACACAATTTAACGCTTTATTATCACGATCAAATTTTTATTATAATAGTTGATAATGTAGAATATATAGATTTACCTATTAAAGTAAAATATTTGTTACATTTATGTGAGAAATAGCGCATACAAGCTTTTAAAGACGTGTACGCTATAGTTTTCGATAATTAAATTCATTTTATTCATGAAATTTAGAACGTTAACAAAATATCAGCGACGCTTTGCCTTTTTCTTGCTAAGTAATGTTTTAAATTTTCTGTACTGTCGTAATATTTGTAATATTTCTTAAACCACCGTTGGTATTACTTAAACACCACTTAAAGAGCTATTTAATAAGTAGCTATTGAATATTTAATTGGTGTTTGAGATTATAATTCTTAGTTCAACCCATAAGGGTATTTTCGCAATGTAAGACTTCTTGGTGAATTCTTCCAAAATCCAGATTTAATAATTATATTAAATCTGGATCTCTATATCTTTTAAGATATACGCCGTGTAACTCTAAATACGCAAAACCTCTTAGGGGATGTATGGGATCAACATCAAAATTCGTTATCTCATACAAAGCGTAACAGCTGATTGGACATTTAGTATGAAGATAAGGCTTTTTTTAAGATTTCACTGTTCGAGAATCGGCCCCTAAGAGGTTTTCGTATTTAGCGTTACACTGTACAGTAAGTCATTATGTAATAGACTAGTTTCCTGGGTCAAAAAAAGATTGTTCTATTTAGTCCGTCAGTTACATTATCAAAAAATATTGGACCCATATTTTGTCTTTTGTCAATCAAACAAAAAATTACAAACATAAAGCGCATCAAAGTGAGCACGCGACGTCATTCCTTGCTAAAAAGTGTCGCAAGGCGTGACGTTACGCGGAACTTTAACGGGTTATATCTTCATCATTTACTATTTGATTGAGAAAAGAAAAAATACGTGTCCAGTATTTTCTGTTAATCCATCTGACGGACTAATCAGATTTTTTTAGGAAACTAGCCCATTCTACTAGCTATTTTTCAACAAATAACAAAAGAACAAAAGATCGTTTTGTTTTTTCTCTATCATAAAAAACAGTTGTGCTACCTGCCGTTTCTAGTTGAGAATAAAATAGGTACAAATTCACTATTTCAACGACCGAACGAACGTTTGTTTGCATTGCACTTTAAGCGTAGTGCACGGAGGCATTTGGAATTGCGTTTAAGGCTTTCCTGCACCATTTAACGGATAAACGTCAAATAATATTGTTTTAATTTTATTTAATTGTTTTAAATTTTAACCGTTGATTTGTTTCGCTAATCGCATTATTTGGTGTTTTGTTTCACATATTCCACGAACTTTGGTACTAGTTAAACCCAAAATATGGATTTGGCTATACATACCCGTATCATCATCATTATCATCATGTCAGCCATAGGACGTCCACTGCTGAACATAGGCCTCCCCCATTGACTCATCGGGGGGAATTGCCAATACTCGCCACGCTTGGCAAGCAGGTTGGCGAGCGCAGTTTTTTATAAGATTTCGCACGCAGACGCTGCTGCCCGTCTCGTGCTACAGGAATTAGTCGTCTCTGACGATACGCCTCCTGTTGGCGGTGGGGAAGTGTATTCTTTACGGCCGTCCCCACACGGCACCTGTACCCTGTATAACACACCAATGTTATGACTAGCAAAATGACCCCAATGTCGAACATGTTAGACACCCTGAAAAAAGTCAAAAGTCAAAAGTCAAAAATCATTTATTCAGTTTAGGGCAGAAAACTGCCACTTATGAACGTCAATAATAACATTATTGGCCCATATGGGGCAGAACATGTCTCCTTATTTCTTGGGCCCTACTAGCGCTTCGAGACAAGACACAGACAATCTGGCAAGTGCTGAGAAGTGCTGAGAAGTACCTTCATACATTTGGAGTTTAAATGTCAAATTGTGGGTTTTACTTCACTTTACGTCGACAGCCTTGAAACTTTCATTGTGAAAATTTCCTTATCGTTGGTACAATAAATAATACATACAAAAATATTGAGTATTGATTTTTTTAAATTGGCGATATTGTTATTAAGTAAGGGTATGGCGCTTTCACAAAGGTAATCGACTATTCATTATCATTCTCTAAATCACAATTTATCATACACCTGACATTAACAACTCGTCATAAATAACTATTCGTATTTATTTATATACGATTCGTTATTAGCAACTTTAAAATAAAAAAGATTCGCATTAACTCGCGATTATTGATGTGAAGGCGCCCTAAGATTTGTTTGATAAATGTATTTAGAGTTAGCATTTGTTTCGTAGCAAAATATTTATATTGTATTGTTCTCTAAAGTTGTTCCAATATGTATTAGTTATGTAAAAATATTGATATACACATAGCAGAGTTATATACAGCAGGTTCGCTTCCCATACCATCCATTGCCCAAGCGAGCGCAAAAAAAAACACTTAGGCTCGGTCTACATGCATCCGGAATTTTTTAGAACTCCATACAAAACGGCTCTGGACAAGGGGTATTCAATTCGTTTAATTCGTTTCGTTTAGACACCGAATAATATGCGAATAACTCTGTACTAAAATAACACTTCTCTTTGCACGAGTTTAAGGCTATAGTAATGAAAAAAAACCTGTAGTATGTAGTCAATAACACAGATTTTTTTCGTAAATTAATAAAATCAGGCGTTAGTTTAAGGAATTTCATTACTAAATAATTATGAAAATGTAATTATTCTGCTTACAACTAACTGACGTAACTACTAATTGGCGTAATCGAGCGGAAACTGTAAGCAAAATAATAACATTTTTATTATTCAGATGATTTTTTTTTTCATTTGAAATACAAGTTTGTAAGCTGTGTGCATGTCTCCGTGCCTCGCTTTGCGCTTCAGTGAGCCCAATATATATCAACTCCACTGTGTGTGACATAGATCTACGTAAAATATATTAAGTTTCTTTTCTCTGGCGACAGAGATAAATAGAGTTACTAAAAATAACGCTTTACGATATTTTATCAAATACGGACTTAAAAAGCTGAAATATTCTAAATTATGGTAATGTATTAATAAAGGTATGTTTAAGAATTACTGTAAGATTTAATTAATGAAATAAAAATCACTTAATATACTGTTATGTTTCCGATTTAATGTGTCATCACGATTGAAATTTAATTACTGGTAAGAAATAAATATACATATAAATATAGGGTATCCCGACTTAAATCAAAGATAACCTTTTTACCACAAATTCTATACATCATAATGAATAACTTATGCACTATGACTTCTGAAAATATGTATATTTAAAATTGGCTGGTTAGTTAATTTTGAATGGGAAGGCAATAAATTTTCATGCTTTGTCAAAAGTTGTTCACCATGATGTATAGGGGAGACCGGGTATAGTTAACTATAGGTGCAGGTTTACTGTAATAAAATTGGACTTTTTGAAAGTGCTGCATTATTAAATTGGATACAAAAAACTGCTTCCTCTCTCCGCTCAGTTGCTCGGCATGCGGCATTGCATTTTTGGCACTTAGTTGAATGACGCAATACTGTCAAATGAGTATAGTTTTTGACAGTTAGTCAACCTACAACTATCGTCAACTATCCCCGGTCTCCCCAACAATAGATGGTAATATGATTATCTTTGATTTATGGGACACCCTATATATCCCAACCCTAAAAAGATTTGGCTAAAGTCGACTTTGTTGTAGCGTGTAGAGAGCGTCGTCTCAGACATACTATAATCACAGAACAATAAATTCTATAGAAAGGGCATATCACAGAATATATATATTGGCAGTAAAATAATATATCAATGGATACTCTTTATTGCACGCCATATAAATTGCTGTTTACAGAAAGCTGCACAATTTTGGCGGTCTTACTGAAATGCTTATACCGATATAAGCAATTCAAAGACAACGGTATATTATGTCAAATGATCATGACCTGAACGTACTGAGCGCATTACGTGAAAATCAAGGCATCAGAAAAAAAGGCCAATTCAACCTTAATTTACTTGAGGTAAAAAAAAAAGTTACGATGGCAGGATACAAAAATAAACAAAACAGTAAATATCTGTTATTACTACTAAATAATAGCAAATTACGAAAATGACAGATTGACAAATACTACGACACTTTATAAAACCAAATACAGCCGATGTATGCCGAATCTTTTTTTATACGACTAGTAGGAACTATTTATTAGCCCCAAAATTGCATTGGTGTGTAACGTATTAACTTAAATACTTTTTTCTTTCTTAAAAATATTTGAAATCTCACAGGATAGTTTGCCGAGTTCACAAAAAGTAAGACTGTTTGCGCAGAGCCCGTGAAATTGCGTAGTTCAATGAGATTACTTCATATAATGTCATTTTCCTGGATATTTTATTATTGGGGAACGTAGATAAATGTACGTACAGACATACGATTTATTGTGAAACAGTTTTATATGACCACAAAATAATTCGTTTTTCTTATCTTAATCTAAGTATGAATTTGTAAAGTCATTTGTTGAATGTATTTTTTTCAAGCAATTTATCATTGTGAGACAAAATCATATTATTTATTATAATATTGGATAATATCCAAAATATATTATAGTGCAAAGCCCAAGTTATACGCAATTTGAATTGGGGCGTCCGCCGCACACGGTAGATGACGGTCGTTCAATACATCGTGATGTCGGTCGTCCACAGAATAAAGCTGACGACAAGCAGTTAGTTACAGTTAAGCAACTGACGTAATATCTTATTAGTTTCTTTCTTTATACGGAATGATTCTACTGCTCTAATGCAAAAACTTTTACTAAGATCTAAACCAAAATTAAAAAAAAACATACAACTCATAACAGATTAAAAGATTAATAAGTTTGATAGTTAATATTGGCCCCATTAAAAAAGGTATTGCTTATTGAGGAATAAAATCACCCTGTAAAAAGGAGGTAATTAATAAAATGGGACAAGAATATTTGATGCTGCTGCTGATGTGCGCTGAACGACCTATTCGGTCGACGACTAAGTCGGTGGCCGAAGCTACCGTCTAATTGGTACGCGACTTTTATGCAGTGTTATATATTTAATTGCTAGTTGACTAGTACCAACTAACAGTGCTAGTTAACCTGATACAATCAACATCGAAAAATGAAATAAATTCTCAACCGATTTTTAACTTAAAGTCGATATTAAATGAAAAAAAGCCTTTTAACGCAGATTGCTAAGACATTGAATGCCATTTTGTCATGAGGTAATTCAGTATTTTAAGTTACATAAGCTCCACATTTTGACCCCAAACTAACCTATCCTTTATAAAATCTCATATTTAAACATCTATTTTATCAGCTATTTGTTATGTCCACTTGCACTTGTTTCTTAAATCTAGTAACAAATTTTTATATTTGTCAGTTAATTTGAAGTATAATTTCTAAATTTAAATTCTGTAGCTGCACCGATCTTAAGCGCTGGGCGAAAGATGCTCAGAAGACCATTACGATTACGTAATAGGCTAGTCGCACGCCGCGCCTGCACTGCCGGCCGGGATTGGTTGCTTGCTCCGCTCACACGCGTCACTGATACGGTGATCGTGTCCCAAAGCAAAGCAAAGAGCAAAGCTCCCCAACGATCCCCACTTCCAGCGTTCAAGATCCATGCACGGAATTGTGAAGAGTTTCTTTTTAAATAGCCACCCATTAATATTTTAAAATAAATTATTTTTATCACACCGATCGATAGGGTCAATCAAATATGTCTATTATTTTTCATCTTCTTACATAATGTTATTTTTCCGAATTCTATTGTATTCGAATAGGGCAAGCTATTTAAAAAAAATCTGTTAATGCAGTTGAGGTTGATAAACAGAATGATGTTTTAATCCAATGTTAACTAAATCTAGATTTTAGAAAGGTGTGCAACTGGCCTATAATGTATAGAAATTAAGTACAACAATAGCAATACTGTTAATGAAACATTTTCAATAAGATAACCTGTTTTGAATTCTGTTCCTAGTTGAATAAAGACCAATTTAACATTCAGTGCGAGTGACAATGATTATTATTTCCCAGGTATTCTTCAAGTTTATTCAAAATCATTTTAGTACCAATAACTATGGCTGTTACTTCTAGATATACAATTGTTGCAGACTAATGGAAAAGCAGCTGTAGTCAATGGTAAGTTCAATAATAGTACCAAATCAGTGGTACAATTGAGAGCCCCTTCACACTAGCGTTTCTTAAGATAGCTCTCCTCGGAAGCGTAAACTCTGCGCTCGCGTCTTTGTGATCGAAATTTAAAGGGCACAGGTGCAAAATTGGATCATTATTGCTTTACCATATGAGCAGTTAGGCCTTACAATCGTGGCAGTTACATAGGACATAGGTACTTACATAGGACTGTGTATCTGTCAGACAACCGTTTGGTGTAGTGGTTCGCTCTCCGGACTACAAAGCGAGCGGTTGCCGGTTCGAATCCCGCAAGGAGCAAATGTGTTTGTGATGAGCACATGCATTTGTACCAAGATCAGGGATGTTAATATATTATTTGAATATGTTTATTCGTTATCTAGTCGCCATAGTACAAGGTTTGCTTAGTTTGGGGCTAGATAATAAGTGTGATTGTAAAAAAAAAACTCAATTCATCTTGGGGTACTGTATTCCTGGGGTAGAGACGCCGAAACTCACCTACTAAGAGTCGAACGGGCTCGGAGAGCTGTCCTGAAGGATGGCGCGTACTTTACTCGTCCCATGACTGATGTTTATAAAAATTTGAATGGTTTATCTAACCGCCAACTTTTCTCGGTGAAATTCTTCGCAAGCACTTTACCATTTTCTATAATCCGCAGCTAAATCTGATAAGCGTAGAAAGAGTAAGTGTGTACCACGCATCGTCTTCACATTTGATTTGCGCAAAAATTCCGACTTTACAACATTAACTCTTGACTTAATGTCTCCTTCCAAGTAACAGCTGTAAGAAAAAAGTATAAGAATGGCTTCTGGGCTTCTAAGCTTAAACAGAAAAACTTAGTCATCATCATCATCATCATCATCATTTCAGCCATAGGACGTCCACTGCTGAAAATAGGCCTTCTCCAGTGACTTCCAGATTGGCCGGTTGAAAGCGGCCCGCATCCAGCGGCTTCCTGCAACCTTTACCAGGTCGTCTGTCCACCTTGTAGGTGGACGTCCTACGCTGGGCTTAATAACTTAGTAGTTAGTAATAAAATAAGAGTAGTATATATATATAGTAGTATATTATATAAACTGAACTACACAAGAATTCACTCAAGCTCACATACACCCATCACACATACATACAAAGGAAGGAACCTACCTAACTAACCTAGGAATGGCATAGGAATCAGTCTCACAGAAAAAACAAAGTGATGGAATTTATTCTCTGTATCTACCTTGATTATTACTGTGTTTTTGTAATGAGATTTTTTTTGTAGGGTATAGCAACTTTGGATCAATTGACATACTTTTTAGAACTTTCTTAATGCTACTCTTCCATATAATTTGTATGGCGATAGCATACTATGACGTCACTGTTTATCCAATTCAGCGGACTAACATTTTGTTGATTTTGAAACTATAAAAAATCGTTTTTTTATTACAATGTGCCGGGTAAAATAAGGTGACAGTTTTAATAAATCTTGTCTTAGAATTATTTAAGAATGATGTAAACAATCCTATTGATAATTTTATTGATTGATTGTATTAACGATTTGACGGTCCCACGTGATTAAAACCAAGTATTTTTATTGCAGCAATGATTCATCCCACATTTTAGTACTTTCATGAATCATGAGAAATGTAATTGGAATTTTCGACTCGACAATGATAAATTAAGACGCAGGTGTTTAAGTCTTATTGATATTACTGTGGAAGAACTGTGTTTATATATTTTTATTTTATTTTTGTGTCTACATGATAATAAATGGACGAAAACCTTACAAGTGGTTTTTCTGCTGTTAACATTTTTTTATATGACTAACAAAAAATATTAATAAAATGTATACAGGGTTATTTGTAAATCATCAACAACCTCCTAGGGGCTGATTCTGGTGTACTAATACAACAACTTTTTCTATGGGACCAACATTAAAATCGCAAAAAAACGCTTCACCATAATAAGCCGCCACCAGCTGACATCAGTTTGTATAGAGCAGTGAAAATTTCTTTTTAGATTTCAATGTTGGTCCCATACAAAAAGTTGTTGTATTTGAGCACGAGAATCAGCCCCTAGGAGGTTGTTTATGTTTTACAAACAACCCTGTATATTCGAATTGTTTATTAAGAGTTTGGTCCCATATCAACTGTTTTTGTATTTCTTTCAGCTGAAAAAGGTTTTCTTAGCAAAAGTTTGTCACGCCTTAAATCGCCAGGCGCCAGGCGCCTAAAGTCCTAAAGTTGGTAATTTAAATTTTCAGATTGCTCTTTATCCATTCCTCAGATTTAAGTTCTGCTTGTAGTATTGTAAGGTACTGAGCAGGTAATTTCATATGGCAGTAAATGCATAATCAAACAATAGGGCTTTCATTCAGAAACAGGTGTACACCCGCCATTATGACGTCAGGTTGGCGGCTCACTTTATTTTTAAACTATCTGGGCATTCTAAGAGGTGCTTTCATTTTCTTTATTGGTAGATTTAGGTAGATTTAAGGTAAATTCGAGTCATTCTTATATCATGCTAATTCGTAACATTACACCCGCCATTCTGATGCACACTGATATTTATATTAAGTTACCGATATTTATACTAAGTGTTAGCATAATTATTAATGGTGTTACAAAAACAATCTTCAATCAACGTAGTATTTAAGTAGATTTTCTTTGTTATCGTTAAACCAGATCCTAGACTAATTGGAGAAGGGGAGACCGGGGTTAGTTGATGGATAGTTGATTAAATAGTTATTTGGCTAATAACTTTAAAAAACCAGGCTGATTAGACAGTGTTGCGTCATTCCACTACGCGCGAAAAATGCAATGCCACGTGACTGGCGACTAAGAGGTGAAGAGTAACAGCTTTACACACTTAGTTAAACAATGCAGTATTTTCAGAATGGTATATTTTTTGACAGTTCAGACAGTCAACCTACCCTTGTAGTCAATTATCCTCGGTCTCCCCTTATATTGAAGTCACCTGAAACTAATGAAATAACATGTTTTCTCTGAAAGCCTTATTCTATATATACTGTAACAATAAAGGTGTATACAAAAGAAGTTCCATTCATTAATGTCATTAATTAGTGGTTCGGACAAGATGGCACAAAAAGTTAATTATTGTTATGATGTCCCAATTTTGATCATTATTAATCTATGATATGTGTTATAATTGTGATTCTTTTGTATTTATTATGTCAAACACATACACAGGAAAAAATGTAGACAATATTGTTAGCTTTAATATCAGTGGTTATTTCTTTTACAAAAGAAAATAACACGAACGCAATAAATATAATGTTCAATTGTATTGAATACCATTTAATGTTGTTATAAGTAAATAAATAGTATCTTTTGTCTATTTAAACCACCCTGTATTAGTTCTATACACTAACTAACTAACTCCATCCAAATACGCAAAATAAAAAAACAGTTATAACAGTAATTAATGACCTATTCGCCCTCTTTCGGGCACACACGTTCCAAAAATGAAACCTCTGAGAGGCGGATTTTGGTTCTCAAAAACAACAACTTTTTCTATGCGACCAACACCCATTTAACTTCTTGGTTATCATCATCATCATAATCAGCCCACGTCAGTCCACTGCTGGACATAGGCCTCTCCCAATGCACGCCACTGAGCTCGATCATCGGCTATTCTTTTCCATCCACTGCTCCACCTTGTCGGAGGGCGCCTTACGCTGCGCTTGCCTAGTCGCTTCTTCTTCTTGGCTACTTATTCTCATTTGCATCCATATCTGGATCAGACGACCTGGCAAAGGTTGTAGGAAGCCGCTGGATGCGGGCCGCTTCCAGCAGACCAATCTTGAAGTCACTGGGGGAGGACTATGTTCAGCAATGGACGTATTATGGCTGAAATGATGATGATGATGATCCATATAAAAAGTTGTATATGAGCACCTGTTTCCTCTGCTAAGAAGTTTTACGTATTTTTCCTTACACGATGTCTAAATTGTTCGTTCGAATAATATTTTAACTTATTTTGTAAACTTTGTGTCATTTCGTTATAAAACTTTAAGACAAGAACAGAAGATGCTGAAACAGATACAGAGAGAAGAGGACAGAGCGCTGCGTCGACATTAGAATCAGTACGCTTTGTCGTCACTTACGCGTGAGTTCACAAAACGAACTGATTCTTTAGTCGACGCGTGCGCATCTCACCGGACCGGAAAGAAACAACCTTGAAGATTATTTTATGTTATTGCAGTTCCTTGCTAAAAACGCTTTACGCGCAATTCGGACCCACGCGGCCAGACCTCTTTGCTAACTGTCTTGGTAGCTCAGTGTGGAAGAACAGTCGCTCGGATTGCAAAGAGACGTGGGTTTTATTCTTACCTGAGTTAGTCGATTTTTGTTGTAAGTGTTATATATAACAATAAAGAAATTTACTTAATTATAATTAGGTACTACACTGGGTGAGAAAGCATAAAACACCAAGTAGAAGAAGTTAAGCTTCATTTAATGCACGCTACTCTACTCTAGCCAGCCAGTCATCTTCCTAAGGTCGTCGGTCCATCGAGCCGGGGGCTTCTACACTACGTTTTCCGGGACTTGGTCTCCACAAGACAACCCGTTTACCTGTTTACCTTTCATCGGTTCTGCAACAGATGTAGCTGGCCCACTGCGAGTAAAGCTTGCTACATTTTTGGACTATATCCATTACTTTGGTCTCTGTTAAATGCTATAGACATCGCTCACAGACACGAAATATCAAAACGCGCAGTAATAATACGAGCCCGAGTTTAACTTTTTATATATTTTGTGTTTAAGTAGCTTAACTTCTGTGTACCCATAACTATTATTTATTCTGTGCTAACAGGCTGACCGAGGGAAATCACTTTAACAAGATGTTTTTTGTATTTTTTTATTTCCTACTCCATGCATTATCGCTTATAACTGCTGCTTCCTCCTCGTCTCGTCAAAGTCCCCCAGCGGTTGAGGATCGTGACCACGTCTACTTAGTCGCCTGAATGATGAGCCGTCTCTAATCAATACGATCCTGCACCCGTCTGAATGCCTCGTGGAACGGCACCTCCACCGAGGTCTTTATCATTAGGTCTAACCGCCATTTTGGTCTTCGGCCACGAGGTCTTTTGCCCTGTCTCTTCCGATGAGGATATTCTCGACGTTAGCAGGTGTTTTCTGCGGTTTCCGCTGCTTCTTTAGTTATTACAATTAGGAAAAAACGTTTTCATCCTATTTTATACTTGTGACATCACAGCACTTGTGACATTGCATACGAAAAGTTCAAGTTCATTTTTAATTTTTAATGTAGAAAAACATTCTGATAAAGCGTTTCGCTAATAACTAGTCACCCTGCATAAAAATACTATTAAAAATATTTATTGCACTAAGTTTAATGTAGTCTGTTTTACATTATAATTTAAAATTATAAATACTTGCATAACTTGTATTGAAAACTTGTGTCACTGTTATCTGTATCATGCATAATACGTTTATATAACTAATTTCTTATTTGCTGGAATATGGTTACAATAGGTAGGTCAATTCATGAAACATTTTCCAGCATATTCTATCGCAATCGAATACAATTATTTCATTGCACTTAATTTTAAGCGAAGCTGAAAGAGCGTGCACGAGCGAAGCAAGCTGACCAACGTGGTTTGTATGGTATGCGCAAGTATTTTCTTAATTAGGTAAAAACAATCAGGCAACATTTAAAAACGTCTTTAAACTGTTTCACTGAGTAGCGTCAGTAGCATGCCGTAGCAATGCGTAGAATCTTGTAGACTCGAAAATCGCGTAACACCACGTGTTATACATTTACGATATGTTACGTATCGATCGGAATAGTATTTTCTACGTAGTAGAGCAATATCCCGGGGCCGCCAGAATTATGTGTGTAATGTTTTTTATGCAACTTTATAGGCATGGACGATTTCATAAATAGCAGATGAAAAATCATATGAAATGAATTTCATTGTTCACACCTGCTATTTTTTTTCATATAGACTGCTACAAATCGCACTCTGCGAAATCATAGATCATGCGCATTTCATTTCATTCATTGATGAATGCATGTAGCAGAGCGAGTCTAGCGAGCGAAGTCCTTGAGCGCGAGCGAGTAGGAATGATTAGCTCTAGGTGCGTGTTAGAAAAAGACAAACATGCTAGTTATGCGATCATAGATGTCGAACGATACTGGGCACATAGCACATTTCATATGAAATGAAATGAAATGAAATGTATTTATTTGCTTTAAAAGTGGTACACATACAGGTGATAATATAAATTGTGGTTCCTCACATTTCACCAGACACTGGCATGAAAAACGTTTTAAAAAGATCATTAGGAATTGAATTTAATTGAATTTATCATAATAATGTCAACAACAATGAATTTGAATAAATCAACAGTACATTTAAATTATTACAGGATTAATTAAATTATTAATACCAATACAATGAAAAAATAAACAATACAGTAATTGCAAGTCAGCAGAGTAGTCAATTATGTGTCAAAATATTCGTCAAGAGAATAGAAGCAACTATTAATTAGCCAGCATTTCAATTTTCTCTTGAACACATTCAGTGGTAAAAGCTTAATATCGTCATTGAGCCTATTATAGATTCTGACCGCCATTTGGTAACTATTTTTACTTTTGACTGCTGTGCTCATTGGTAGCAGATTTAGTCTGTTTGGATGCCTACAACTATACTTGAATGTGTCGCTCCGCTTTTCAAACAATTTTTGATGAGTTTTGACGAAGACACACACCTGGAAAATATACAAACAAGGGACGGACATAATTTTTAACTCTTTGAATAGAGGTCTACAAGATGTTAATGGATCTACATTACAAATTGCTCTAATACATTGCTTCTGAGCTCCAAGGGCACAATTTATGTGACATGAGTTTCCCCAGAGAAGAATCCCGTAGCGAAGCATAGACCCCACGTAGCCATGATACGCTTGAATGGCAACATCTCTACTACTTACTTTTGTTAGTCGCCATAATGCATATGAGAAGCTGTTTATTTTCTTACAAGCTTTAGTGATATGAGCTTCCCAAGTGCATTTATCGTCCAAAACAATCCCTAGAAATGGAGTTTGATGAGATTCATTGATAGTATGATTTTCGTATGTTACGTTTAATTTATGTTTTTTACCATTTTTATTTATGAATTGCATGTATGTTGTCTTTGTCAAATTTACTTTTAAATTATTGTTATCTAACCAATTTATTATTTTAGCAATAGTATTATTTATGTCAAAATTATACACTCTGAGGTCAGTGCACGGTATAATAACGGATACGTCATCGGCAAAAAGCATACAGTCATAATCTGTAGAATAATAATAATAAGAATAATAATCCGGTAAATCGTTGATATACAATAAGAATAACAAAGGCCCCAGTATACTTCCTTGTGGTACCCCGACCTTGGTTGATTCTATTGAAGAGTTAAATTTTTTAAGTTCGTTATTATCATTTATATTCGATATTTCTACATATTGTTTTCTATTACTTAAATAGCTCTCAATCCACTTATTGTATACAATCCACATATAAGTAGCAAATTAGCAACCGTTCACAATAATTCATATTTCATTTTAGGTAGCAAATAGCAAAAAGTGTTAGGATTATGACACTGCGAAAAATCATTGCCAATGAAATTTCACATGTGATTTCATATGAAAAAAAACATCATTTCATGAAATGAAAATGAATTAAAAGTAGCAATCATTTCCATGCCTACAACTTTAGCACCTCATACCTAAAAATTATCTGTCCGCACAAACTACCAGGTATGCACACGTTCACAATAAATACTACTACTACTTGATTCGACACATTTTGTTACTTAGCAAATAAGTAATGTCCTGCCTACCTAGCATGACTACTAAAACCACGATATGATATGATATGATATAGCGATATATCGACACAAACTGTAAAAATATGATGAATATAGCCGCCATTTAGATTTTTTATCGAAACAGCGATCATAATACTCGTATGTACCGTAACCGGCACGGCGGCTTTAACTATCATATTTTTACAGTTGGTGTCAATATATCGCTATATCATATCATATCATATCGTGTTTTAGTGCTCATGATAAGAAGGCTGGGATCTTTGATATGGGATATTCTGTTAGCTACATTGTACCAAAGGATTTCATAAATTTTCTGATTAACTTTATTCTGGGATGGTCCTTTTAATCAAATCACTTTACATTTGACCAACATCGAAATGTCAAAAAATACCAAATAAATATTGTATTACACAGTAACTACAGTTGCGACAAGACTTAGACTTCATAATTTTTTATACCCCACGTTAGTCCACAGTTGGACTGAAACAAATGTCCAGCCATGCCGCTACCGCAAAGGTCAGGGTCCTGGCAAAAGGGGTAGACCCAAGAAATGCTGGCTTGACGTCGTGAGGGCTGACATGCGTGCTAATGATCTCACAACTAGAGACGCTCAAGACCGTGCGAAGTGGAGGAGTAAATCAAGGAAAGCGGACCCTGGGCTCCAAAGCAATGGCTTTGGACGCAACTAGGATTGCTCGTATAGATGAAGAGTCCACTGCTGTACTGGATGTGTGCTTCTTCCAGTACTACCAATATGCCCGATCCTTGAGATCCTTGCCAACCGCTGCTAGCAGCTTCCTCGCTCCACCTTGGAGGGCGCAATACGCTGTTTGCCAAGTCGGTCGCGGTCTCCACTCAAGAACACGTCTAACCCATGGATTTAGTTTTACAACAGAGTAAGTATAGTAATATTCCAATGTAATATTAAAAGTAGACGTTAAATTCTGATATCGTGCGGATTCTAAACACATCGAGGCTTTGATTATGTGAAAACATTTATGAATGCTAATGGGTACTTAGACCGGCAAGTAGCAACCCTTATTTCTAAATGCAGCTGGTTTTAGATTTCTAGGCCAATTAGAAATAGTATTTACCTATGCGGTTGGAATACAAGAGCAGTAGATAGTTGCATACTCGTATTTCTGAAGCATTAGAAATGACAACATTCAAACACGAATACATTTGTGTACGAAATCAATTTCAATTTCGCACGATTTTACGCATTTTTGTATCACTCGAATTATTGAAATCATGGAACAATTTTTGTTTTATATAGAAAATATTATACCTAAACTGGAAACAAAATTCATTGCAAAAATCAATGCAAAAATTCATTGATTTTAAAAACCGGTAATGAATCGATTAAAACGGAACTTAAATAAAAAGTAATTGTAAAAGTCAATAATAAATTTTAATAGGGGATGAAATCGGTGTTCAGCAGTTTGTTTGCACTCTTGGAATTTATTTGAAATTTGAAAAAATAGATGAAATAAGTATTTTTTTTAACTGCTTTAAAAAACTAAAAAGCTAAAAACAATAAGTACCTAATAATAAAAACCGAAGTACCGAATCAGTTACTTTTAAGTCGGTGCCAGTCAGTGATAATGTGAATGTTTTCGTTTCCACCGACTCCAAAAGTAACTGATAAGGTAATTACTTACGTGTTAAGATTATTTATAGCTTTTTAGTTTTTTTAGGACAATTTTTAAATAAATAAAACTTTTATTCAGTATCTCAGTTTACAAAAAATAGAATTTGATTGAGATCTCCTTTTAAGTACTTATCCACTTGAACGTCCAGCCGCGGAACTGTCACTGTTCCTAAAAGTATGCGAAAGTATTTTCTTAATTAAGTAAAAACAATCAGGCAACATTTAAAAACGTCTTTAAACTGTTTCACTGAGTACCGTCAGTAGCATGCCGTAGCAATGCGTAGAATCTTGTAGACTCAAAAATCGCGTAACACCACGAGTTATACATTTACGATATGTTACGTATCGATCGGAATAGTATTTTCTACGTAGTAAGCAATATCCCAGGGCCGCCAGAATTATGTGTGTAATGTTTTTTATGCAACTTTTAAGTACTTATCCACTTGAACGTCCAGCCGCGGAACTGTCACTGTTCCTAAAACAGTAAAGGTCCAATATGAGACCCCTGTGGCACACCCGAGGGTACAGGAAGAAATCGTGAAGAATAACCCTTTACAAAGACTGCCTGACTTCTATTACTTATGTAGGATTTGATCCATCTAAGGAGGCTGCCATGCACCCCGGCTCTCGCAAGCTTCTTTATGCAGATCATGGTTTATTTTATCGAACGCTTTGGAGAAGTCGGTATACACGGCATCCACCTGTACGTTATCATCCATGGCACGAAGAAGAAAGTCATTAAAAGTTACCATATTGGTGTCAACGCTACGGCACTTAAAGAAACCGTGTTGTTCTGGGGAAATATAATTACGAAACGAGTGCGACATTTGGCCGGTAACTATCTTTTCTAAGATTTTTCCGAAGATGCAAAGTTTTGATATGGGTCTGTATTCGTCAATACATTCACGTCTCTTATTTTTTGGAACTGGGGTTACTATAGACTCTTTCCATAAACTGGGAAATGTCCCTGTTTGGACAGAAAGACGAAATATGATTGTGATGGGTGTTGCGAGCTCTTTGGCACATTCGGATATGAGAAGAGGATGGATCCCATCGGGTCCTGCACCCTTATGAATATTTACGTATTTCAGTTCTTTGAAAGTATTCTCGTGGTAGACGTTAATAGAATTTATGTCGACGACTGAACTGCCTGAATCAGAAATTGTATGATCGGAACTCTGACGGGTGGAAGGAATGAAAACTGAATGAAAATAATCATTAAAAGCATCGCATATCTCACCACCAGATGAAATAATTTTACCTTTATAGATCATATTTTCAGGAATGCAACTAGAAGCTTTTTTAGAATTCACGAAAGACCAAAATAACTTTGGATGGGCTTTAATATTATCTTCAGAAAGTTCAATGAATTTTTTATAACATTCTGCCTCCATCCTCTTAAACCTCTTCCGAAGAAGGGAGAAGGTATGGTAGTCTCGTAAATTGTTATTAAGTTTCCATTTTTTATGATATTTGTGCTTTTCTTTTTCTAGTTTTACGAGGCAAGTAGTAAACCACGGTGGGCGTTTATTTTCGCTACACAGATTTTGAATAGGTACGTAGGTATCTATCAAATTGTTTAAAATTTTATAAAAATAACTCATCATTAAATCAATATCCGTCATAGTACTAAAAACTTCCACCCAGTTAACAGCGTCAAGTCCAATTTTGATTGAGTCAAAGTCAGCTTTAAAGAACTTCTTTTTCTTAATTCTGATTCTGGATTCTGGATGGGCAGGAGATTTTAAATTTAATATAATTTCTAGGGATTTGTGGTGCACATCCTCGGGTACTAACGGACATTCAGGTCTCGTAACATTACATGTTTGATCACTGAAAATTAAATCTAATAATCTATTATTTATATTAAACTGATTGTTGTATTGTATCAGTGACGATATACTCATAAAATCGGCAGTGAGACACGCGAGACCATTATTGTTTGTTTGTATTTCCATACAATCATCATCAATCATTTTTATATTGATGAACTACTGAATTTTTAATACAAATAGAATAACTTCGAGATAATACCCCAAAAAAGTAACTATATCTACGCAATGATGGTTACATATATGACCTACAAATTTTCTTAACAAATCTATAATTATTACTCAAACTACTGACGGTCCCGAGATCCCGAACCCATTTCATCCCGTGACGTAATCCAAGTCCCGCTATTCCCTAAGTTTGCGATAGTGCCATTGAAGGGGTAAAATACAGATAATTGAGATAAGAAAGGGTAGGTATTATTAACAATGATTTCGCAGCAGAATCTACTAGCGAATAATAAATCAATAACTACAAAAATCACAGAAACACAAATCATCATATTATTACAGATTTTTTTATTAAGCCGTTAAAACAGACGACCTCCGTAGCCGAGAGGCGAGCATACCAGACTTGGTGTTGCTATCTCAGAGGTTCCGGGTTCGATTCCCGGTCGGTCAATGTAGGAAAATAACTTTTCCATATTGTCTCGGGTCTGGATGTTGTGATACCGTCGTTGTTTCTGATTTCTGTAACACAAGTGCTTAAGCTACTTATCAAGGATCAGAGCAATGTATGTGATGTTGTCCAATATTTATTTATATTACGAAAGTTTAGATAAGTATATTTAACCCTCTATTTTTTTTATTCTTTGTCTTACGCACTCTTTTGATCTCGCACTACGTTACCCCACTGTATTACAACTTAATTTTTTCTGCCCAAAGGTTGTCTGGAATAGATCGCTTTTGGCGATAAGGCCGCCTGATTGTATATAACTTGTTTGAGATAACCTTTAATGTTTTTTGTGCAATAAAGTATAAATCTATCTATTACTTAGATCGTGCTCTTTGGCAAGAGGCTTACGTCCAGCAGTGGACTGCAATAAACATGATGATGATGATTCAACTCCAAATACACAAAACCTCTTAGGTCTGATACTGGTGCTCAAGTAAAACATTTTTTCTATGAGACCAACTTTAAAAGAAACCGGCCAAGTGCGAGTCGGACTCGCGCACCGAGGGTTCCGTACAAACCTGTAGGTACCTATATAAGTAAAAGTTCACCCACCACGTCAATCGAGTCATAGTTATGGTATTTATATTGCAAAATGAAATCCATAACATTACGAAATTTAAATTGCGGTTTACGATTTATAACGTATTAGAAAAACTACATTTGCATAATAATGTACATCACATATTTTTTTTTAGTTTTATCATTCTCTTATTTTAGAAGTTACAGGGGGGGGGGGGGGGGCACATTTAACCACTTTAGAAGTGTCTCTCGCGCTAACTATTCAGTTTAGGAAAAAAATATATTAGAAACCTCAATACGTATGGGTTTGATGAAAAATATTTTTTGAGTTTCAGTTCTAAGTATGGGGAGCCCCCAAAATTTATTGTTTTTTTTTCTATTTTTGTGTGAAAATCTTAACTAACACTATGCACTAAACGGGTATTATGCAACAGATACCGCGTTATTTGTTTTCCCGACGTTTCGACTTAATTGTATAGGCCGTGGTCACGGGATGACTGGCGATGTGCGGCGTCGTCTGCCCGACCCACCATGACCACGGCCTATCCAATTAGGTCGAAACGTCGGGAAAACCAATAACGCAAAATAAGGTATGTGTTGCATAATACCCGTTTAGTGCATATTGTTAGTTAAAAAATGCAACAAGAAAGTTTAAAATGAAAATCTTAATGCGGTTCACAGAATACATCTACTTACCAAGTTTCAACGGTATAGTTCTTATATTCATTCATATTCATATTCATTTATTCACTTTATAATGTAAACCAATAGCAGTTCAGTTAATAGGCTTAAAAAGATGGTAATAAAATAGTTACATTATAACCTCTATGAGGCATTCGTGAACTCAATTATTTGATAAAATTAATCTTAACAATATTATCATTCCATTTACAATTATTAGACAATATTTATTATTTATGCTCCTAAATTATAATAATTATGTCAATAGCGTCACTTAGTATTATATCAATGGATTAAATTAGAATGTCAAATAAAATTAAAAGTTACAATTTACAACAAAAATATCAACATAATTAAAATTCTGTATAATGTCAATTACTTTAAAAATTATAATAAAATTACAATTTGTCATTAAAATATTCACTTAAATTATAGTACGTCTTTTCAATTAATAATTTTTTCAACTCTTTATGAAATTCGTCATGCCTTATATAGTTTCGGAAAAGAGTGACTATGACATACGGACGGACTGTCTGTCCGTCCGTATGTCACAGACAGACATGACGAATCTATAAGGGTTCCGTTTTTTGCCATTTGGCTACGGAACCCTAAAAAAGATGTTCCAAACTAACACGTCACGTGATAATATTTGTGTGGAAAATCTTTTTAATTTTTTTGTTAATGTCGATTCCAGATAAAAAGTTGTTTGTCTCCCCTTCAGTAGTTTTGCGTATTTGGAGTTAATCGTTGTATAATGCCCTTTTTATTGTTACTTACAAAAGGTTTATTTATTTTTACCAAATACTCTCCTCCCAGTAACCCAATCCCTTTATCTAGCAGCATATTTGTCTCAAGACTGATGACTCTATTATATACGTGACCGCCATTAAAATGGCCTTTTGAACCTTATTATGTGAACCGTACAGTCTATTATACACTAACTTCTATCAATCGTAGATCTAGCGACGCGTGAAGATGGATTCTAGTAGATATAAAGAAAACAAAGCGATTGATACAACTAAATCACTTCAGGGAACATGGATAAAAATATTGATTCCATGAAGTCATCCGGCACAAGACCAAAGTAATAAACATAGTCCGAATATTTAGCAAGCTAAAGTCACAGTGGACCAGCCACATCTGTCGCAGAACCGACGAAAGGTAAATGGGTAAACGGATGAAAGGTGCAGTAAACGGGTTCTCGAGACCACGTCTCGGCAAACGTAGTATAGAACGCCCCCCAGCTCGATGAACTAACGACCTTAGAATGGCTGGCAGTCTGTGGCTGGATGAAAATATGATGTGATCTTGCTCTTTGGCGAAGGCTTACGTCCAGCATTAGACTGTAATGGACTGAGATGATGATGATGAGCTATTCATGGGTCATTATGGATGAAGAATACAAAAACAGAGCAACTGTCATTCTGTCTGTCACACATTAATACTAACATAGGAATGCATTTTATTTATAAAACTAGTTTTATCATCATCGTCCTCATTTCAGCTATAGGACGTCCACAGCTGAACATAGACCTCCCCAATTAAGAAAAAATACATCAAATAAACATCAAAACTTTAAACTAAATCTAGAGTAATATTTTTATAGTTTTGGCTTTTGCTTCATCCCCGTCATCATTATTTCAGCCTAAAGACGTCTACTGCTGAACATATACATACCACGTATATGACACCATCTGGGTACATACCACGTAGAACTAACGGCCGATGTGGCAGAAAGGTTCTAGAATGGAGGCCACGTTCCGGGGAATTTAACGAAAGTAATGTTTATGAATGCTTAACGACTTAACCAGTAATTTTTATATAAATAACGCTAGTTTTAAATCTAAAAGAAAACTCAAAGGTTGCCATCTCCGGACTCCAGAAAACAACAGCACAACTTGAAGTAAGTATTTTAATTAAAGATCAACGCAATAGAACCCATGAAATTATTTCAATTTCATGCTAATAAACTTTATTAATTGAACATAACATTGACTTTAAAAAGATAGTCATAATAATAGACTGCCTCGTATTTTTATTATTTCACTGGGCTAGGTATTTTACGTAGTTGCAAAAATATCGATTGACTCTAATAATTTCTTTTCCTAGCACGCTTGTTGAGATATACTCGTAGATTTGGATAAGTCAAACTTTGATTAAAAAAAACACTCGTAAATTAACAAATAATAAGCAATATTATAAAACAACTTCTCGTTTTTAAACAACTTATATTATGAAAGAATGCAGCCAAGGACAACGTTTTTGTTTTGTTTTAAGTAATTTATTTATTAATTTTGACAACAGTGAAGTTAAGAGAGTTTCATGTTAAATGTGTCACAATCGAAAGACAATATTGTTTATTTTGTCAGGTACTAAAAAAAATTCTCATAACGCATGAATATTTAATTTTAATTTAACATTCAATATTCAAAAATTCAATATTCTTAAAAATGTAAATGAGTGAATAATCTCAAATTTATCACCTAAAATATAAAAGCAGGCATATCTTAGGTTTTTGTTTTCATGCTTTTAGCTTAACCATTTATATCAAAACATTGACTGGTCATTTTTTATCAGCACTTCTCCAGCAACTAACGCTTGGTAGTACTCACTCAACTAAAACCGAAGGAAATCTAAAAGTCACTGCACCAACTCCTAAAAATGAAATATCTTACAGTAGCAAAAGTTCTCCAACCAAAACATATTATGATACTGATCCATCTCAAGAAAGTGTAACATCACCAACTAAGACAGATAATCTAGAAAATAGTCTATCACACAAAATCATACCATCATCAACAACAATAAATACTGTTGATAATGATAAATTTCAAGAAAATGAAACGTCATCAACGAAGACAAATAATCCAAACAATGATTTTTCCCACGGTAGCATAGGTTCACAAATCAAGATATACAAGACAGATTACGATCTATCTAAAATAAGTGTTACTTCACTATCTGAAACATATAATCCAGAAAATTATCAATCTCACCAAATTATACCTTCATCAACAACGATAAATAACTCAGAAAAACAGAAATTTCAAGGAAGTGCTACTTCACCGACTGAGCCGGATAATCCAGAACACGGAAGCCTAACTTCTTTAATACAGATTAATAATCAAGAATATGATCGGTCTAATGGAAGCAATCCACTTCCTAGCCGCCGTCAAAATCCTGGGCAATCCAAACCGTTCCGACCACCTTCAGACTCTAAAATTGCTAACCTTTTAAATAAGTACCGGGGCCTTGTTAAAAAACATGGCGCAGGAAATCTTCCAGCGTCTTCCGAAGGGGCAAAATATGATTCGCAAGATCAGCATGACGGACCATTACATGGAGATAATATTGAAAAGTTTTACATAGGCAAAAGAGGTCCAATTCGTCACACTCCACGCAGGCCAAACCTTCAGTCTGCAAGTATCGCTCGAGACGGAAAAGGTATGTAAAAAAATATTTTCATTATATGAGTAAAATAAAGAAATAAATATTGGACAGGATCACATACATTGCTCTGATCCTATGATAAGTAGCTCAAGCACTTGTGTTACAGAAATCAGAAACAACGACGGTACCACAACACCGAAACCCGAGACAATATAGAAAAGTTATTTTCCTACATTGACCGACCGAGAACCGAACCCGGAACCTTAGAGATAGCGACACCAAGTCCGGTATGCTCGCTTCTCGGCTAATCAAAACAAATATATTTAAAAAACCGGGCAAGCGCGAGTCGGACTCGCATACCGTGGGTTCCGTACAAATTTTAAGGTACATTTATAAATAGTTCAGGAATCGAGTCTCGCAGTTTTATTACAGATTAATTAAAAATGTATAGTTTTTGATTTTTCCCTTTACTTGTACTCGTAGTATAACACGTTTGCCAAATTTCACAGTTCTAGGTCAACGTAAAGTACTATATAAATTTAGATTCCCTTGGGGGAGTCGAAATTTACGTTGTATACGGCATAAACGGCTGTATCATTTTAAACGTTAATTTAGAAGTTTGATTTTTTCACAGCTACAAGAGACTGTAGTCTTGATTATATGGTTTTAATTCCAACTCGATACCTCCACGCGTTCCTGAGATAAAGGGTCTTAACTTGACAGACATACGGACAGACAGACAGACGGACAACAAAGTGATCATATTATAAAGGTTCCGTTTTTTCTTTTTGAGGAACCCTAATAATGAGAACGCATTTGGTGCTCGTAGTCAGCAGGTCTGCGAATGAGCCACGCTCAATGTTTGCTTGGTACATTCGCTCTAGGATTTTTACGCATCCACATGTACGATAATAGGGCTATGCTCGGTGTTTCCTTGCGAGATCGAATCAGAAATGAGGTGATCTGTAAACGAACAAAAGTCGCTGACATAGCCCAACGGATTAGCAAGCTGAAGTGGCAGTGGGCGGAGTACATAGCACGTAGAACTGACGGCCGATGGGGCAGAAATGTTCTAGAATGGAGGCCGCGTACCGGCAAGCGCAGCGTAGGACGTACTCTCACAAAGTGGTCAGACGACCTGGTAAGGGTCCGTCCTGTGACGACGTTGGACGCAGGCCGCTTCCAACCGGCCAATCTGGAAGTCAATAGGGGAGGTCTATGTTAAGCAGTGGACGTGGCTGAAATGGTGATGATATGATGACATAGATAAAGCAAGTGTTATTATTTGCAGCCAGCTGTCTGATCCTGTGCACTCACTAACGGGTTCGGTATTTATGTTAAAGAGAAAAATCGTGACTCCGAATAATATATGTACTTAGACAATTTGACGTTTACAAGTAGCAGGACTTTATAAATGAAAACATAATTAATAAAATTTATACACATATAAATAACATTTTAGTTTTTTAGTATTTGTGATTTTTGTTGATACGTACGTATAATACGTACAGGCATAGTTAGTTCTTCATAGTCATCATCATTTCAGCTGGAGGACGTCCACCCACAAGGTGGAAAGACGACCTGGTAAAGGTTGCGGGAAGTCGCTGGATGCAGGCTGCTTTCAACCCGCCAACCTGGAAGTCATTGGGGAAGGCCTATGTTCAGCTGTGGACGGGGCGCATAGTTAGTTCTTATGTGATCGTAAATTAAACATGTCTTCTTAATACATAACTATTTATTTAAATAAATTTTATAGTAGTTGACAGAAGGCAGCCTAGGCACATCGTTAGCGTGGTCTTTATTTTTTTCTTATATAATACAGGGTTACATTGCAAAGGGGTGCCAGTAGTGGCTCAGAATCAGTAACTTAATCGAACTATGCAAAGAACAAAAAAAAAATGTTTTGTTCACAGTTAATTATATCTACCAGCTGTTAAAAATCGTAAACGTGGATAATTTAACTAATTCATGAAAAAATTTCACCAAATGTGCATTGCGTAAGGTCCTTGTTGGCTCGCCGTACCTACGCCTCTGATGAATGATCGCGCAGCTTTCGTAGTCTCTCTATTGACTTCATTTTCGGATATTTTATAGTAATTTTTTTTCGTAACATACGATTATTAAAATTAGTTACGATTAGAACGCTTCTTTATATTGTTCCCTAGATCTTATTTTTAAAATTTGGCACCCCTTTGCAATGTAACCCTGTATAGTTAATATATTTAGCTCGCAACTTAGTAGTACTCTTAAACTTTTACTTTTACATTAGTATTGCAAGTGTGCACTAAACTTTAGTTTACATTATAAGTACGGTCGTGCGTGCGTGCGTGTGTGTGTGTGTGTGCGTGTGCGCGCGCGCGGGTGTGTGTGTGTGTGTGTGTGTGTGTGTGTGTCTTTTAGAAGTAGATATATTAAATAATTAATAATAATAATAAATATTTGTGCATAACATGCGTCCACTGCTCATCGTCATTATCATCATTTTATCCGGATTGATAGGACGTCCACAGCTGAACTTAGGCCTCTCCCAGTGACTTCCAGATTGGACGGTTGAAAGCGCTGCATCCAGCGACTTCATATGAACTTTAACAAGTTGGTTTGTCTACCTTGTGGGTGGACGTCCTAAGCTACGCTTGCTTTTAGTAGTGAAAGTGTAGTCTTAATAGTCCCTTTGGCAATCTAAAAGTAGGTACCTAGGACACATTTAAAATTTAATTTTAAAAAACATTTCTTTATCTACTAGAAGAGAAACCGACGAGCCCGAGTGACTCAAGCAAGCCTCAACCATCCCCCGGTGAACCGGAGACCACTCAGAATGAAGCCCAGGGTGCAGCATCCAGGTGTTTTTACATTCTAGAATCAATATTACAAGGCTTACAGGTTTTAAACTTTCTTGTTGCATTTTTAACTAACACTATACAATACACGGGTATTATGCAATACATACTTATTTAACGTTTTTGGTTTTTCCGTCGTTTCGACCTAGTTGCATAGGCCGTGGTCACGGGATGACTAGCGATGTGCGGTGTCGTCTGTCTGAAACGTCGGGAAAACCAAAAACGTAAAATAAGGTATGTGTGTGTGCTTAAGAGTCTTTTTGGTTGATCGCGCTAATCTCAGTAACTAAAGCGTAACACACACAGAGAGCGTGCGCGGAACGGCAGCGGGTCGTGCGCGGAACGGGTCCCGCGCGGCCCTTCCGCCGTCACAGATAGGCGGCGGGCGGACGGGTGGTGCGCGGGTGCAACGTTCGTTACATTCGTCGTGATACACGCATTCAGACCAAAGCGCTCACACAGAGAGCGTGCGCGGGTCGTGCGCGGAACGGGTGCCGCGCGTATGCTACGACTGTTGTGTTATTTTACAAAATATTATCATTTCGCTAGGTATGGATTTGAATGAAAATAATATTAAATATGTGAGGAAATAAAATGTTTGTATAACTAACTAGATAATAATCTATGTGACTGGACTCAAGGTTGCTGTACCATGGTCACCCATCCATTTAGTGTCCACACTTGAGGTTGCTTAACCACGGTCACCCATCCATTTAATGTCCAAACTTGAGGTTGCTTAACCACGGTCACCCATCCATTTAGTGTCCAAATTTGAGGTTGCTTAACCACTGGTCACCCATCCATTTTGTATCCAAACTCGAGGTTACTTAACCACGGTAACCCATCCATTTTAGGATCAAATTTAACACGGTCACCCATACATTTTGTGACCAAACTTGAGGCTGCTTAACAATCGTCACCCAAAATATCAATGTCATAAAAGTAGACCGTGGTTAAAGAACCTTAAGTATGGTCACTAAATGGATGGGAGTGATGGGACCGTGGTTAAGCAACTTGAAGTTTGGCCGCTAATTGAATGGGTGACCGTGGCATATCAACAATTAGATGTAAAAGTGGTCGTGGTAAAGAAGTTTCATATTTTATATACGTTATTGACCATAGCACAAACCCGAGCCGCGCCTTCGAATCGCTCCAAAACCGCCGCCGAGCCGCTCTGCGCACGACCCGTTCTCTGTGTGAAGACGACGAGCTGCGCAACTCACGTCCGAGAAACGACCCGTTCCGCTCACGCCTTCTGTGTGTGTTACGCTTAACTGATTCGAACTAAAAAAATATTTTTGTGAAGGATAGTCAATTTGACAATGAAATCGATTTTGGCGCACCTTACTCGTCCGGATTGATACTCCGCTCTGTCCGAGTGACACCGTATGGCGTGTAGGTACCTATAATTTCGTGTTAATATGTTGTCCCGTTTGGCACCGTGATTGTGGGCGGCGGCGCATCGGCCTATCGGGGGTTCCGGGTTTTCTCCGACCGATTTTGTGCTCCTCATGGGCCCGGAGTCCGTTGGAGGGATTTGGGATTCTCTGGTGGTCCGATGTTCCGCTACGCCACTCACTGCACGTTCCAGCGTCGGAGGTTCCCGCCGAAAATCAGCGTCATGATAAGTCCGTGACTGACACGACAAATGCTGAGAGAGAGAGCCCCTAGGAGGTTGTTGATGTTTTACCAATAACTCTGTGTATTAAGCTTCCACTAAAGTGCATGCTGTGGTTACCTGCAAGTGTAGGAACCTCACCGTAGCGTGTCATACCTGTTCAGTGGTAGCAACCATGGACTTAGTATCCTGTAGGAACAGTTAGCCTTAAGCCATTTAATTGTTAATTTTGACATGTAAACTGTATCTTAAGTTGGTAATCCATTAAACAATTAAACAATATAATCACACTACCACTAATATTAATAATTTAGATATTTAACAATTACAAAATATTAAAATCTACTTAAATGCTACGTTAATTCAATTACTTTTGTGTAATACCTGTAACTAAGATAGCACTTAGCTTGATATATTAGCATGTATAGTTAATGTTGTCTAAAATAGTGTATGTCTTGTTGGTGTTAATATATAAATAAAATAAAAAATAATCCATTGACATTATTATTTGACCAGGTTTACTGCAAGAACGACAACAACGCATCGACGTCGGCGCACAGCTCCGAAACGCGTGTCTTTGACGGAGGACTGCGATTATCGGGCATATTACTGCCTGAAGGCTTACGAGTACGTTTCATCAATTTAATCGGGCTGCCTATCGTCGCAGTTTACATACAGGGTGTCCCTATAACAATGGATAACCCTGTAAGTATTGATAGGCTTCATCATGGCCTCCTTGGTCTCAAATTTTGATCTTAAATATCCTGGTTTCCAAGATATTAATATTTTATAGATATTAATTTACATAGCTGGGAGCTTGAAAACTCATTTAACCTGATGGAAGATCGGTCCTAGACACAATTTAAGATCAACCTGTGGACTAGGATTATTGATGGCCAGGTGATAGGGCCTTATGCTCACCTATCTATGGTGAAATTTACCTAGATTTTTTGCAATCTCGATAAGCAAACTATTAAATTACGTGGCACATGTGGCTGCAAAACGATGGGTGCCCAGCTCATTACGCAACACGAGTGAGAACTTATCTAAATGAAAATTTCTTGCACAGACGGATAGGCCGGCTAGGGCCTATTTTATGGCCGCCGAGATCACCAGATTCAAATCCCTTGTGTGTGTGTGTGTGTGTGTGTGTGTGTGCGTGTGTGCGTGTGTGTGTGTGTGTGTGTGTTGTGTGTGTTCATTTTCGGTTACTCAACAAAAACTCTGCTTCATTGTAGTTGACTTTAATGTGACAGTACGCAGGTGACTGGATTTGATGTCGCACCTAGCTACAACTTTGTTATAAATAAAGGGGTATAAGTATTTGTCAATAGTGATGTAAAACCGTAAATTTTTTGTAACTATATACTTTGACATTTCGATGCGACATTAAATATGATCTCTACGTGTTGGACTTAAAGTGAATAAACTATAAACCTACATTATAAAAAATAGTAATCTAATTAGTACAAGAAAAATGAACCTAAAACTAAAAACCTTAAAAATATATATATACTCGTATATTATATAATAACTAAAATATATTGTTAAAAGGAGTCCCTTTAGGCAAGGTCCCGAAGATACTGGCAGCGTTTCCTCTTTGAATAGCTGGACTAATTCTTTGTCCGAGGTAGTTTGTTTTGTTTTCTTTGTTTGTAAGTACATCTGTTGCCAATTTTTTAAATTTGGGGAGTGTGTTGAAAATGATGATAATGATGATGATTTGTCGAACTATTGCAGACCTGGAGGTCGGAACATAGTGGAACTATAATAAATAAGTTCATGCAACCAATTTTGTATTACCTACATATTTTAACCACAAGGCTAATTTCCTAAAAAAAACTAATTAGTCCGTCAGTTTTATTAACAAAAAATATTGGACACCTACTTTTTCTTTTCTCAATCAAAAAAAAAATGATGAAGATATAGGCCTTTAAAGTTCCGCGTAACGTCACGCCTTGCGACACTTTTAAGCAAGGTGTGACGTCCCCCCAAACTTTGATGCGCTTTATCTTCGGCATTTTTTTTCTTTATTAACAAAAGACAAAATATAGGTCCAATATTTTTTGATAATCTAACTGACGGACTAAATAGGACCATATTTTTTGACTTAGGAAACTAGCCTATTATGTGAATTTGAAATTATTTATATTTTTTCAGAACTGGAAAAATTTGCGCAATGACTTTATATTATAATACCAGAACATTCCAAAACTACTGCCTTCTTGACTACGTCAACTGTGTGGAGAGATATGATAGTAAATATACATTATTTTATTAACACACATAATTGGCTAGTTTCCTGGGTCAAAAAAATATTATTCTATTTAGTCCGTCAGTTACATTATCAAAAAATATTAGACCCATATTTTGTGTTTTGTCAATCAAACACAAAATTACGTAGATAAAGCGCATCAAAGTGAGCACGTGACGTCACACCATGCTAAAAAGTGTCGCAAGGCGTGACGTTACGCGGAACTTTAACGGGCTATATCTTTTTAGCAGTGGGGTGTACTGCTAGGATTAATTATTTGGAAGGAGTGCAAGGAAGAAATGATGACACTGGATACGGGTTATAGTCGCGTGAGCCGATAGGTATGGTAGCAAGCGAGCGGCGTACGCTCCGCGTCGTGTTCTAATTCGGACTGTTTCGTGAGATGCGGATGCTCGCGTTCGGCGCCGCTCGCCGAGCGCCCGGTACAAACTAAGGCCGCCGCTGTGACGTAGATTCAATTGGCTGCGCCGGCGACCGTTCCAGTGCGCTGCGGTAATATCTATGCGATATGCGAAAGATATGCAAAGCTATGAATTCGACTTGTAGGCTATTTCGCGTTTGTAAATGTTAGTGAGTAAATATGTATGTGATGTTAATATGTATTTAATATTATTTTATGTAGCTACTTAAGTAAATAGTAGTATTATAGATGTATTTACATGTTTGCTAATACAGATTATATTTATATGTATGAAATAGGTTTATGTGTAGGTTTAGCTATTTATTATAATTTAAGTAATAGAATAGGTACCCCACATCATACCCCCCCAGAGACCGTCACTACGGGCGATAAAAATCTGGAAACCGCACTTTTCTGCCAAAACGTGTGGTTCTGGGTTCTGGCATATTTTTTGTTGTGGTAGGAACTATTATATCCGGCGCAAGTGTTGGCTCCTCATTAGACTTTAAATTAGATTCGGGTGACAGTATATAGGCCGGTTTAAGCCTATCCATAGTTACTGTGACCGATTTTCCTTTGACATCTAATTTAAATGTTTTATGACCTCTGTCTAAAACTTTGTATGGCCCTGTATATGCGGGCTGTAAAGTGCCCCGCACAGTGTCATCACGTAAAAATACGTGACTGCAGGTACTTAGATCTTTGAAAATGAAGACTTTGCCTGAACTATGACGGGATGCTGGACAAGGTTGAAGTTTTTGAGCAAAAGACTTAAGTCTTGCCATGAAGTCGGTCATATCTGTGGTGCCGCTTGAGTTGGACTGGAAAAAGTCACCAGGAAGTCTTAAGGGCTCACCGTAAAGGAGTTCTGCTGGTGAACTTTGGAGATCCTCTTTGAGAGTGCTGCGAATACCTAAAAGTACCAACGGTAGGGATTCTGTCCAGTTACTCTTAGCATGGCAGACTATGGCGGCTTTCAACTGTCGGTGAAAACGCTCAACAAGGCCATTACACGCTGGATGGTACGCTGTAGTTCTACGGTGCTGGAATCCGATCCTTTGTGACAGAGAGGTGAACAATGTAGATTCAAACTGTCTACCGCGATCTGTTACAATGGTGGTCGGACAACCGAAGCGTGAGATCCACACCTCTATGAATGCTTTCGCGACAGTTTCCGCGGTAATGTCTATTATGGGTATTGCCTCAGGCCATCGTGAAAAACGATCGACTGCCGTGAGACAATACCGATAGCCATTGGATACGGAAAATGGGCCTATAAGGTCTATGTGGACGTGCTTAAATCTGGCGCGTGGTAAATCAAATGTACCCAATGGTGTGGACACATGTCGACTAACCTTTGCGCGTTGACAGTTTAGGCATGCTCTTGCCCACTCCCTGCAGTCTTTGCGTATGCCTGGCCAAACGTACCTCTGGGCTACGAGCTTGGCAGTGGTGTTAGAACCGGGGTGACTTAACGAGTGCAAACAATCGAAAATTTGACGACGCATGATTTTTGGTATGAATGGCCTGGGAATCGGTGTACTGACATCACAAAACAGTTCATGGCGACTTCCAGGTATTTTCATTTTCTCCAAACGGAGTGATGTGCTGTCTTTGAGTAAGGTTTTTAGTTCAGGGTCTGCATTTTGGGCCTTGGCGAGAGAATCATGATCTACAGGACTTTCCAACTCTTCAATACGCGAAAGTGTGTCCGCGACAACATTGTCTTTGCCGGAAATGTGACGTATGTCAGTTGAAAACTGTGAAATAAAATCTAAGTGACGATATTGACGAGGTGAGCAGTTTGACTTCCGCGTATGAAAGGCAAAACTGAGTGGTTTGTGATCAGTGTAAATTGTAAATTCTCTCGCTTCAAGCATATGCCGAAAATATTTAATGGCCTGGTAAATAGCAAGGAGTTCGCGGTCGTATGGTGAATATTTACGTTGTGAAGGACTCAACTTGCATGAGTAAAATGCTAGTGGCTGCCAGACGCCTTCGATTCGCTGTTGAAGAACAGCGCCTACTGCCACGTCTGAAGCATCAGCGGTAACTGCTAGTTGTGCTTGGCAGTCTGGGTGAGCTAAAAGTGCTACATTGCATAAACTGTCCTTGCAATCGTGAAATGCTTTTAGTGCATTCCCTGTCAGGTCGATAGGATGGTTCCCCTTGACTGAACCAGTTAGAAGAGCGTTAAGAGGTGCCTGTATTTCTGCTCCACGGGGAATAAATCGCCTATAAAAATTGAGCATACCGAGAAACCTCCTAAGTTGTTTGACAGTAACTGGCTGAGGAAAATCCTTAATAGCCTGGACTCTCTCATCTAATGGTTTGATGCCATCCGCCGATATCTTATATCCTAAAAACGTCACCTCCAAAGCCCCGAAGTCAGTCAGCCCGAAAGTCAGAAGGTTGCGTGTTCATATCACGTCGGGGTCACCAGTTTAGCAGTGGGGTGTACTGCTAGGATTAATTATTTGGAAGGAGTGCAAGGAAGAAATGATGACACTGGATACGGGTTATAGTCGCGTGAGCCGATAGGTATGGTAGCAAGCGAGCGGCGTACGCTCCGCGTCGTGTTCTAATTCGGACTGTTTCGTGAGATGCGGATGCTCGCGTTCGGCGCCGCTCGCCGAGCGCCCGGTACAAACTAAGGCCGCCGCTGTGACGTAGATTCAATTGGCTGCGCCGGCGACCGTTCCAGTGCGCTGCGGTAATATCTATGCGATATGCGAAAGATATGCAAAGCTATGAATTCGACTTGTAGGCTATTTCGCGTTTGTAAATGTTAGTGAGTAAATATGTATGTGATGTTAATATGTATTTAATATTATTTTATGTAGCTACTTAAGTAAATAGTAGTATTATAGATGTATTTACATGTTTGCTAATACAGATTATATTTATATGTATGAAATAGGTTTATGTGTAGGTTTAGCTATTTATTATAATTTAAGTAATAGAATAGGTACCCCACATCTTCATCATTTTTTGTTTGATTGAGAAAAGAAAAAATACGTGTCCAATATTTTCTGTTAATCCAACTGACGGACTAATTAGATTTTTTTAGGAAACTAGCCCATTATCAGTGATCGGAGTAGGTAGATTGATTTGGGGTTAATGATCTCAAATATTGATGTTAATATGGACATGCCTCCGGGATTCCGGAATTTCTTGGTATCAGTTTTTGAATAAAAGGCATATCCATATTATGCTAGCACTACCAAAGTACATCAAATCAATCTACCTACTACAATCACTGATAATAATGTATCGTTCTAAAGAGTTTATTACTTTGATAGATAGATAAATTATAAAATCCAACCAGGTGTTTCAAGACTATCTCAGATATACACTTAGGTTATAGTGTTATAACATTAGAATGATAGTAAATATATATTAATAGGTACTGCATTCACATGCCACTAAGATACTAATTTACACCGAGTAGGCTTACATTTAGGACTTAAGTTTTATACAGATTTGACGACCTCCGTAGCCTCGGCTACCGGACTTGGTGTCGCTATCTCTGAGGTTCCGGGTTCGATTCCCGGTCGGGTCAATGTAGAAAAATAACTTTTTTATATTGTCTCGGGTCTGGGTGTTGTGGTACCATCGTTGTTTCTGATTTCTGTTACACAAGTGCTTTGGCTAATTACCACAGGATCAGAGCAATGTATGTGATGTTGTCCAATATTTATTTATCATATTTATTTATACAGGATACACAAAAGAAAAGGACACTCTTTAAAACGACGTGATGCATATAAAACAACTATTATCTTATTAAACACAACGAAATCATTATTTTTAACTTCGATCAAGAATACACTAGATAACACCTCGCTTATTAAAAAAGTACTTAAATACGGCACCGTCTTTCTATATTTATTGAGTGGAAAAGAATTTGTTCTGACGTATGCCTTAACCGCAAACGCATATGCAGTTTAGTTTGTGTCGATATTTACACGCGTTCGTAAAAATCCGGTCGCGTTCGTATAAATACAACTCTTAAGATCTAAGAAATAAAGTACAGAATTACTTAATAATTCGCTAGCTGAATCGTACAACGTACATTCAATATTAAATAATTAATAATATTCAATATTAAATATTATGCAGCTACGGTCGCACAAATAAAACTTATTTAAATAAAATTTACGATCTTCAAGTTAGAATATTAAAAAATATAGTACCAAATAAAATTCGACATCAATATGGCGAGGATCACACTGGCTTTTTAAGCACTGTAAGGTATTGCCCATCCATTCTCAGGTCAAATTTATTTTATTAAAAAAACTTTTCTTTGTAACCAATAATCAGCCACAAACGGAACATCCTGTATACACCCGATCGGTAGCTCGACGTCAGCTGAGTTGCAGCTCGGTTCGCGTTAACAATGACTACGGAAGACGAACATCTGATTATATTGCCTCTCGACTCATAAACAAACTACCTACGGAATTACGGGATGAATTAACAATAAAAAATATTAAATATAAGCTGAAACTGCATTTCCTCAGTTCCCTTCAAAATGTTTATGATTAAAATGTGAATTAACAACCGAAAAGTATTTGTCCAATTCTTATCTGTATATTTGTTGTAGGTTCCTATCATTCCTATTTATATACTACCTACCTACAGCTAATATAACTTTTCGTTCATTTATAAAATTGTTTAAATGTTGATCGATGTAAACTTAATAGGTACTTAGTATAATTACAAACTTAAGTGGTTTTTATGCTAAGTTAAATAACTACTATATGTTTATAAGATCTTTTATGTGATAATAAAGAGAAAAAAAAAAACTTATACAAAATAAGACCCCACCTTGAAGTGAGGCGTTATTTACTCGGCCGTTTTTATGTAGCTGACCGGTTATCTAGTGTATTCTTGATCGAAGTTTATTAAACTAATGTCGAACGACCTTCATGATGTTTATCGGAGCACCGAAAAAAAACGTATGTAAAAGTAAGTAAAGATTAACTTTATCAGCACCAATCACGTGGTTATACGGACTCTCTTGTTATTTGCACCTAGAATACGTTTCATAACCGTTATGAGTCATTAATTTAGTTACGCAAACACATTTATTTCTATTTTGTTACAGTTTGGACAATAATTTATATGGGAGAATGCTTTACTTTGAAAGATTTAACCGAGTATAAATGTAAGTATTCAGCATGTAGCTTTAAAGGTAAGGTAAGGTAAATAGTATAACAATACCCTCTGTAAGGGTATCTTAAGGTTGCAATGCGCAAATTTTGTGTGTTATTCCAGTAAAATGTAACCTATTTAAAAAATTATAATGTATTATTTTTTCTCTGTACTCTTTGATTTGTGTGTGTGTGTGTCTATCTATTGCATATTAATTTTATAAAAAAAATAAAAACCGACTTCAAAAAACTAAAACGCTAAAAATAATCTTACAAACGCAAACATAGAATCTCTCATCGACTGGCACCGACTCCAAAAGTAACTAATTAGGTACTTAAGTGTAAGATTATTTTTAGCGTTTTAGTTTTTTGAAGTCGGTTTTTATTTTTTTTATCAAATTAACTTATTTCATCTATTTTAGTGAAAAATCCTAATCAAAACAAATCTTATGAGTGCAAACATAATTTAACTGCTGAACACCGATTTCATTACCTATTTTTCCACCCTTAGGGGTGAATTTTATTCCAAAAATGTTTTATTATAATATATTTGAAGTGTAAGCTATTCATTTAAAAAAATCATGAAAATCAGATGATCATCAGTATCAGATCAAAAAAAGTAAGATAGATACTAAAATCAGTTGGCGTGGTACGGAGTTCATGCAATGTTTGATGATTTTCTTATAGATCCCATCATCAGAATTCAACCAAATTTATATAGGACCATTCTGAAAGTATTACCTTTCAAACAAAAAATAATTATCGAAATCGGTCAACGCAGTAACGAATGATCGCTGAACATACATAAAAAAAATTAAAAAAGATACCGACGAATTGAGAACCTCCTCCTTTTTTGAAGTCGGTTAAAAATCTGTGTTCTCAAAATTAAAAGGAATCCTGGTTTATTTAGACTTTATTGCACAGATTAAAAAAACATCCAAAAGTAGACGATACAAATCCAAATATGTGTGTGTGAATCAAATGTCTGTGTGAATTATTAATTAAAAGCATAAATTACATACATAGGCATAGATTACATAGGCAAAATACATACAAAAATAAATAATTATAGAGCAGGTTGGCTTCAAAACCATCGCTTCGGAGCCCAGGGTCCGTTTCCCTCGTTTTTTTATAGTTTTCAAACAGATTTAAAAATTCTGGGGACTCATTAAGACATTACCAACAATTTAAAGCCAATTTCGAAAACCGGTAAATTTGCCTATTGTTGCAACAGGAAACAATTGCCGAAACTCGCAACTAGGGTTGATTACCTCTGGCAGTTACTCAAAATTAAGTACCTACATGAAATTTAAGCAAATAGGTAGTCATGAAACGCCAGTTGCCGCAACATGAAACTAAAAGTTGCTCCGAGTGCTTACCACCTTAGCATCCAAAGTAGTGAGGTGCCGATTCAAGTCGACTCGAGTTGATACACCTATCGATACTACTAGTTAATCACATACTTGAGTATCTGTCTTAAATACAGAATTCAGATACAGAAATATATAATTAACACAGGTTTAAGTAAGTACTCAAGTATTTGTATGTAAGCTTAAGTAGACTATTGAATATCGTATGTCCAGTACTTAGATCGCAATCTTAAGCATTAAACTCAATTTTTAATGCCTACTTTTGAGAGGAGTAACCTGCTTCTAGAAGCAAAAATAAGCTCCAGGGTAAGTTAAATCAAAAAGTACGTTAACAAACGGTTCTAAATCGAGGGCAGGCCCTCGAATTAATCATGAAGAGCCGGATTAGGATTTGATTCTTTTTAATGCTTGGAGTCAGCAACTTTTGTTCGTTTACGAATCTCCTCATTCCTGATTCGATCTCGCAAAGAAACGCCGAGCATAGCCCTTTCCATAGCACGCTGTGCAACTTTGAGCTTTCTTATGAGGCCCATAGTGAGAGGCCACGTTTCAGTTCCATATGTCATCACTGGTAACACACACTGGTTGTAGACTTTCGTCTTTAGGCACTGAGGTATTTTGGACGAGAAGACGTTACGTAGTTTTCCGAACGCTGCCCAACGGATAAGCAAGCTGAAGTGGCAGTGGGCGGGGCACATAGCACGTAGAACTGACGGCCGATGGGGCTGAAAGGTTCTGGAATGGAGGCGTCGTACCGGCAAGCGCAGCGTAGGACATCCACCTACAAGGTGGACAGACGACCTGGTAAAGGTTGCAGGAAGCCGCTGGATGCGAGCCGCTTTCAACCGGCAATATTGGAAGTCACTGGGGGAGACCTATGTTCAGCAGTAGACGTCCTATGGCTGAAATAATGATGATGAATGCTTGGAGTGTAAAACCTAATACTGAATCATGTTTGACCGATGTAAACTTTCACAGAATGCACTGTTGACAGAAATATATATTCCTAGAAAGCACGTTTCGCCGAAGCTCTGTTTATATAAAGCACGCTCCGTCGAAGCGTCTAACTAAACTGTCTAAAGTTATAACAGTTATTAAGCTCAATCGACCCGCTTACTAAACTTTCTTGTTTGTTTAAACAAATCCTAAATGAAGGTAAAAATAAAAGTTTATGTATCATTTAAATAATATTATTCTTTTTCAGTCTACCCGTACCAGGACGAGAAATATTTGGAAAACTATTACGTCATTGATGATGTTTAAAAATATAAATATCTTGGAGACTGTTTTGATTTTACCCTTACAACTATTGTTCCACTGTTCTCTAAATAAATTGCATTTAAATAAAAAATACTATAGATACAATTACATTTATAACAAAAAAGTTCATATTGAATTCATATGTAAGTATGTATGGAATTATAATTTTCATTCGTCACTAACTCGATCGATATAACGCATGCGGGGCGTTCCCACATGCAATATAAGGTTTGCTACACACATAGACGGCCGACATTGTCGGTTCGGTAATAATTGTCGAACAACAAACTCGACTATGGTATGTAATGTCTCGCCTATGGTGAATATTGTTTACAAACAAGTACAAGTACTTTGTAGGCCAGTCACTGCTAGCCAATTAGATAGATTTAAGAGTAATATTGATTATGGAATAAATCTACTCACCCAACAGTAATTCTGTAGATATTATTATGTCGTAGACAGATAATAAATTTTACCACTTCATGATGTGACCGATCATTTCATTAAATGGATATGGCTAACTAAAACTGACCATAACGATTAAAAGTCAACATTCGATGAAATGTCAATCCACGTTTGGCCATAATCATTATAAAAATAAAAATACGTTTACAAGTTACGTGAATTTGTTTAATATTTGTAATCTTGGTCGATAGATAAATTAATCATTATAAACAGCTATAATTTTTTAAACAAAACTAATACATAAAAACACTTGAATAGCTAAATAACCTAACTAACCTCTCAAACTACGTTCCGAGCTCCTTGATTTTTTGACGTTGCGCTCGTTTTTTGAGTGACTTTCATAAAAATCGCCTAGCTTGGTATTGTAACGATATTTTACTGCTCTTTCACCCACAAGTCACACATTATTATACACTTTTAGACTAAAATATTTGTTCGCCGCCATTATTTATCACAAAAGCAAAGCAACATTAGCACCGCTACCGGTGAGTAATGTGACGAATTTACGATTTTTATGATCACTAATGTTTGACCATTTCATGAAGTAGTCGTGCGTTTAGCTGTTTAAATCGTCAAACGCTGAGTATTCCTTGATCTAGCCAGGCCAGGCCGAATCATGATGTAGGCAGCGGATTCTGTTCTATATCAAGAAATACCACCATTTTATGAAATGATCGGTCACATTATGAAATAATCAATTTTACGATCTGGCCACGACAGTAAAATGTCGTGGCCACACAGACAGTGACAGTGTGGGGTGTCGTTGGATAGGTTACCAAGTTAACTAGCTAAATTATTAAAACACGTAGGATTTCGGTTATTAAGTGATACTTAAATATGTAATGAGAGAGAATGAGAGAGAGAATGAGAACGATATTATTAAATCTTGAAAACATAATTAATACTGGAATCGACATAAAAAGTTATTTTTTTCGTGAATGATTTAGGAAAAAAAACGAATGTATCACAAGTACAATTACAGCAACAATGTAAAAATAATAACTACGGGAACACTTTTGTTGGATTATTACACCAAAATATTAATGGAGCATTAAATAAACAGGATATATTGCAATGTGAAATTATTCAGTTAGAGAAACAGGAGAAACTAACAATAGATGTCGTTTGTCTATGTGAAACAAACTTGGAATCAGGATCAGAGATAAATCTACGATTAAATGACTACACAATAGTGACATGGAATTCCAGAAAACGCTCAAAAAGTGAAGGAGTTGCTATTTTGGTTTAAAAAAATGTAGAATATAAAGTAATAGAGCATCTAGAAGACCTTTCTATAAAGTTTGTTTTTGAATGTTGTGGATTGGAGTTAACTTCATATGGTATAATTGTGATCTGTATATATAATCACAAAACACCATCATCTACGACCTCTTTATTTTTTCAAAAGCTATCAGATTTGCTGCAAGAACTGTGCAAGAAGAAACGGAAAAAAATTGTGATTTGTGGCGATTGGAATGTTAATACTCTGGTAGATACTAATATATCACTGGAACTTCAATATCTCCTAGAAAACTGTAATTTGAAAATGAAGATAAACGAACCAACCAGAATTACAAACAATTCCAAAACATGCATCGATCAAATAGCAACTAATATAAAAAAATGTATATCCAGTGTCCATGAATTGGGCCTATCAGATCATAGAGGACAAGTTCTGAAAATTTCGGTCAAAGAAAGAAAGACACCTGTTAGAAAATGGTGGTATGAGTTGCAAAGGGATTATTGTAGGGAAAACCAAAAAAAGTTTCTTGAATACATAAAAAGCCTTTCATTTTCAACAATTTATGATAATAGACTCAATGCTAATGAATCATTTAACGAGTTTTATAGTTTGTATACATTATTTTACGACTTGTGTTTCCCAACAATAAAGGTGAAAAAATATTTAAAAAGAGAAACTTCAAGATGGTTAACAAAAGGTATTTTGAAAAGCTGTCATAGAAAGCGTACCCTATATTTGTGTAATCATAGAGACCGTAATACCTACAATATTGTATATAAAACATATACTTCTATACTAAAAAAATGTATTAAATTCTCCCAAAAAAGTAATAATCTAAACTATATTAATAAATTCGATAACAAATGTAAAGCTGTATGGAATGTAATTCATAGATATACTGGTACTAAAAATCTTGATAAACTATGTTCAATACAGAAGATATGTACACCTGATAATGAAATTAAGGATCCACAAATTATCTCGGAAGTTTTTAATAAATACTTTATTGATAGCGTTTCTGAAAATTGTCATGAAACCTTAAATTCACCCTTGGTAACTGAAAATATTGAATCTGTGCAATCTACAATATTTCTAAATCCAGTTACAGAAAGTGAATTAATAAAAACAGTTCACTCCTTACAGAATTCCATGTCTGTTGGATATGATGAAATCCGCACAGATATTATCAAGATGAGTATTTTTACTATAGCAAAGTCATTGACATTTGTAATTAATAAGCTTTTAGTAGAAGGTAGATTTCCGGATATTTTGAAAAAATCTATTGTTAAGCCGCTGTACAAAAAGGTGTAAAAACGTTACTAAAAAATTATAGACCAGTCACATTAGTACCAATTTTTTCAAAAATTCTGGAAAAGATCATGTTTACAAGATTAGATAGTTTTCTAGAGACCAATAATGTAATAAAAGAGGAACAGAACGGATTTCGCAAAAGCAAAAGTACATCACTAGCTACATTTAAATTAATAAGATCCATAACCAACTGTCTCAATGATAACATTCCAGTTACTGTTTTGTTTCTCGATATGACAAAGGCTTTCGATTTTGTGTGTCACAAGAGGCTTCTTTCAAAACTTTTTAAATATGGTATTCGTGGACCAAGCTACACATGGATCGAAAGCTATTTGTCCCAAAGGCAACAATGTGTAGCTACACAAAGATATTGCCCTAAAAGTGGGTGCTTATCAAGGTATAAATCATCATTCGAAGTAAATAAATTTGGAGTGCCTCAGGGTAGCGTTTTGGGTCCACTGTTGTTCCTTTTGTATATTAATGACCTACCCAGAAGTTTACCTCATGAATGTATCTTGTTTGCGGACGATACTACTGTTGTAATTAAGGGTGATAGAAATATAAGTCATAAGTATTATGAAAATGTTGTAAACATGGCTTTACTTAAGGTCATTGAGTGGCTTGATAAAAATAATTTAAGAGTAAATATACAAAAAACAAAATACATTCAATTTGGCACTTGTAAAAGAAAACAACAAAATCTTGATATACATTATAAAGGACAAACTATAGAAGCTGTTTCGTATACAAAATTTTTAGGCATAACTATAGATAGTTTCTGTGACTGGAAGCAACATGTATCTGAAATCTGTTCAAAATTAAATAAATTTGTTTTTGCACTTAGTCGAATAAGTCAGATCGTGTCACAAGAGGCTGCTATCACTGCATACAACGGATATGTAAATTCATTTTTGCGTTATGGAGCTTTAATCTGGGGTAATTCTATACATAAAGATAAGGCATTTATTTTACAAAAAAAATGTGTTCGAGCCATTTTTGGACTAAAACAAATTGTCTCTTGCCGTCCTTACTTTAGAACATATAAACTACTAACATTGCCTTGTCTTTACATTTTTGATTGTTGTTTATTTGTCTATCAACACCAAAATTTGTTTGTTCAAAAATGTCAAATATCGAGGCGTAATCTTCGCGCTGTATATAAAAATAAACTTGTGAGGCCAATGACAACATTATCACTTGTATCGAGAAATTCTTTTGTTATGTGTATACAAATATATAATAAATTACCAAATGATTTTAAGGACCTTAACTTTTCAAGATTTAAAGCTACTGTTAAGGAATGGTTAGTGAAAAAATGTTTCTATAGTATACAGGAATATTTAGATTATAAGTAAAATATTTTAAAAAACACTTGTGTATATGCCTGAAAGGGTAGGATCAAGTGATACTCTTTGTAATTATTCTAAGATCTTTTTGTAACCTTGTTTTCCATACACAATAAAGAACTTACTTACTTACTTACTAATCAATTTGATGTCATTTTTTACACGATATTTTTTTGTTACAAAGGAAGTGACACCTGTTAAAATAACAAAAATGTACTTGAGGAATAAAATTATTCAGATGATGTATTTAGTGTAGATCAAGTAGCAAATACCGCATATTGTAATAGGAAACTAGGAAACACAAAATAAATCGCACATTAGAACAAAAAACGCTATCACTGCATACCATGGCAATGTCGCATCGGTCCTATGATATGGTCTAATGTTAAAGGGGAAGACCACATACATTATTAACGTACTCGTATTTATAGTTTTAAAAAATATATCAGCCCCACTAATATGACAACCAAAACACGATATGATAGTGATTTATCAACACCAACTGTAAAAATATGATAGATATTAGCCACCATGTAAGATCGCCGTGCCGGTCACATTTTATGTCGCTGTTGCGATAAAATTCAAAATGGCGACTATATCCTACTAATATTATAAATGCGAAAGTTTGTCCTATCCATCCATACTATGGGTGGATGTTTGTTACTCTTTTACGCAAAGGATTTTAATCAAACTTGGCATACAAATAGACCATGGCCTGGATAGGATACTTTTTATCATGGTAAGGTCAACGCAGACGAAGTCGCGGGCTAAAAGCTTAGGATAGCTTCCTTCCTACAAATATTATGAATGCGAAAATAAGAAAGTTGCGCAGAAAATCTTTTATGAATAAACTATAGACCACGCGAACGATGTCGCGGGCAAAAACTAGTCTATCATAATTTTAAAAAAATACATTTGGTGTTGTGTTGGTGTGATCTTGACACCAACACACACACACATGCACGCACACAAATGCACGCTAAAAATGTAAAATAAAAAAAGCTACAATGAGTGGCACTATTTTATTACTTTTTGTATATTAAAATAAACAATTTAGAACCTTATCTTTTAAACATATAACTTTTCAAATCATGTACTTAACTTTAAACTTATTACTTTTTAACTGTACATTCTTTTAGAAACGACATAAATTAATGGAAGAGCGCTGCTCCCTGATACAGGCTCAATAGCTTAAAAGGGGGCTACGGTCACTAATATATAATGTACCCATTGTTGTGAAATAAATATTTTTTATTTATATCGATAAATCGCTATATCATATCGTGGTTTAGTGGTCACAATACAGCAAAACAAAATCGCAATTCGCTGAGTGACGTGAAGCGTTGGGCCAGTTTTACTGTCATGTTCCACGTCTCAGTTCCGTAGGTCATCACTGGTAGGAAAATTGTACTATGTTTCTGCAAATAAAGAAACTATTTAATTATCAATCGAGAAGTGAATTTTAGTATCGAGTTTTTGATGTTGGTCTAGAATAAGTCGTTTGTAGGCTAGTAACTATTTTGACAGGTCATCATCATCATAACAGCCGTCGATCGTCCACTGCTGAACACAGGCCTCCCCCAATGACTTCTATCATTGGGGGGGATTGCCAATACTCACCACGCTTGGCAGGCGGGTTGGTGAGCGCAGTTTTTCAACCGACTTCAAAAAAGGAGGAGGTTCTCAATTCGTCGGTATCTTTTTTTTTTTTTTTTTTTTTTTTTTATGTATGTTCAGCGATCATTCGTTACTGCGTTGACCGATTTCGATAATTATTTTTTTGTTTGAAAGGTATTACTTTCAGAATGGTCCCATATAAATTTAGTTAAATTCTGATGATGGGATCTATAAAAAAAACATCAAACATTGCATAAACTCCGTACCACGCCAACTGATTTTAGTATCTATCTTACCTATATCTCTGCCAAATGTAGACCGATTTTGATGATTCTTTTTTTAATGAATAGCTTATACTTCAAAGATACTATAATAAAAATTTTTGGAAAAAATTTCACCCCTAAGGGTGGAAAAATAGGAAATGAAATCGGTGTTCAGCAGTTAAATTATGTTTGCACTCGTAAGATTTGTTTTGATTAGGATTTATCACTAAAATGAATGAAATAAGTTAATTTTATAAAAAAAATAAAAACCGACTTCAAAAAACTAAAACGCTAAAAATAATCTTAACACTTAAGTACCTAATCAGTTACTTTTGGAGTCGGTGCCAGTCAATGAGAGACCAATGTTTTCGTTTGCACCGACTCCAAAAGTAACTGATTAGGTACTTAAGTGTTAAGATTATTTTTAGCGTTTTTATAGTATAGATGACTTTAAAATACAAAGAACCCTAACAAAAATAAAAATAACTGTTGACATTATTGCTATAAATACCTAATTTAAGTACTGATGATTTATTGATTATACGTAAAATGTTTTTATTGTCTACTGTTAATGTTTGCTATGTTGTATGGCTAAGTAGGTCATGGCACTGTCTCAAACCAAAGACCACATTTTTTCATGTACTGTACCCTACTTAATAGCAAATAAAGATTTTGTATTTGTATTTATATTTGTAGGATTTCGCACGCAGATGCTGCTACCCGTCTCGTGCTACAGGAATTAGTCGCCGTTTACAACTTGCCTCCTGTTGGCGGTGGGGAAGTGTATTCTTTACGGCCGTCTCCACACGGCACTAGACTAGTACTTACATGAATTGCTAATTTAAATAAATTAGAATAGTAGCAGTACATAGTTTCGGAATGGAGACCACGTACCTACTAGGTGGACAGACGACCTGGTAAAAGTTGCAGAAGCCCCTGGATGCAGGCCGCTTCCAACCGGTAAATCTGGAAATCACTAGGGAAGGCCTATGTTCAGCAGTGGACGTCCTATTGCTAAAATGATGATGATGATGGTGAGATTAGTAGAGCTAATTTACTCCGAAACACAAAACCAATTTAAGTAGTCAGGAGCGTGAACCATTTAAGCCGGTAGGTAGGTATTTCTATTGTACTCCATAATTTTGATACCAAACAATTACGAAATAACAGCAAAACTTCAAATAGTTTTTCAATGAAAGATCAATTCAAATTCAATTTCACGCTAATAAACTTTATTAATTGAAAACCTTAACCTTGAAAATTTGGTAGTCTAAACACGCTGCTTGAATTTTTATTATTTAAGTCTAGTAACCTAACCTTACGAACTTTACACCGTTTTAAAACATTTAAGGTTTCGATTAGTACACATCACATTTTTTTAATATGTTATAGACAAATATTAGTTTGTCTTATCCAATCGTAAACAAATAAATATTTGTATAAATACTTCTTGTTTAAATTTTTTGTCAAGTAATATTTAACAGAAGGCGGGGTACTGTTGTTTTTTTCAAATATTTATTAGTTTGTTAACAGTGAATGTGCAGTCCTTGTAAAAATTGGCGGGTAATCGCATATTTGCTTCTCCAATTTTGATTTGTCTACCATCGTCCATGGTCCGCTCCAGAGAGATATATGTGTGTGTTACGCCTATTATTTCCAGCTCTCCTAGCATGACCACCGAAACACGATATGATATATCGAGACCATCTGTAAAAATATGATAGATACAGCCGCCATCTTTAATTTTTATCGGAACAACTATCATAACATGTGACGTCACCGGTACGGCGATTCAAAATGGCGGCTATATCTATAATAGTTTTACAGTTGGTGTCGATATATCGCTATATCATATCGTGTTTTGGTTGTCAAGCTAGGAGGGCTGAAGACCTTAAACAGGCTGATGGCTACCTAAGCCGTTATGTTGCTTGGCCTCGTTACCTTCCGTGAGGCGAGGGTTGACTTTAAGGTTGGTGAAGCTGCTTTTACTTGTTCATCATCATATCGTATGGTATTTATAGCTGCTTGAATCCTAATTTAGATGTCGAGTGCTAGTTGGCGTAACCAGTCCTCAGCGGCTGGGGTAAAAAGATTAAGTTCCCGCAGGCCACCAGGAAAACAGTACGGCTGGCAATCGTTGGCAATATGCGCCAGGGTCTGGTCTGTGGCACCACAATCACAGGCCGGTGACTCCCTTAGCCCCCACTTATAAAGGTGGTGATTGGAACGGCCGTATCCTGTCCTAAACCTCTTTAGCCTTACCCATACTTGACGTGTAGTGTTGAAACCAGCGGGCTTTGATGTCGGGTCCAGAACTAAATCCTTTTGTGGGTCTTCAAAGGTTTCCCAGGATAACCGCCACGCTGTTTTCAAACTGAAGTCGGTTTTGAGGCTATTATCAGTCCAGATTGGAGACCTTGATGGAAGTCGGTGGGGTGGTAATGCCTTTAGCGTGCTCTGGATGCTGTGCTTTTACTTGTTATTTTTCAGGGACTAAACAAACCTTATCGTACAGGTTAAAAAAATTAAGAGTAAAATTTTAGAGGATAGTCTGATCTATCTAGTCTGGTCCAGAGTCCAGACTCGACTCTAGAATACAGAAAAATTGACTAGAATTTAAAAAAAACAAAATAGGTTTTATGACCAACTCCAATGTCAATCCAAAGGATTGATAATTATACTGGAATTATTTGTTGGATAGACAGTGGATTTTTTATCTTTGATTGAGAAAAAAAAACATTTTTTACGATTTTTTCTGTATTCTGAACAATCTTCTAAAATTTTGCTTTATACACAAAACAACAAAACTATACAGTCCATTTCCTTATTCCTGAATCAGTGTCCTTCCACCAATCTACGTGCGACAATCGCACAGTGAAGTTAAGGCAGTTTTATGTTAAATGTATCAAAATCGAAAGACATTATTGCTTAGTTTGTCAGGTAAAAAATAATATTTAATATTAGGTCGGGGAAAAAGTTTCTTCGCGTTTTATATAAAAACCAAAGACTATTATTATTTCAACTACAAATCCTACCCTTACCGTGCCTGTATACAAATTTGCATTTTTGTCCGGCAGCACCCTGAGTATTTCGTTACTAGAGGAAAACATAACAATAAAGAAATGAGACACCATAACAGAATAATGTTGCCTAACAGTAGGCTGCAACTATTTAAACGAAGCTCATACTGTAAGGCTATTAAAATTTACAACAAGCTGCCTGAAGCCTTCAAACATCTACCTATATCGACTTATAAAAAGCAATTGCATATTTGGCTACTGTCTAAATGCTTTTAGTCAATTCAGGAATTCTTTAAAGAACGGTAAATTTTACTAATTTGTTAATGATTCTTATTGTATTTAATGGTATTCATTTTAGGATTTTATTATTGACGTAGTGTGTGTAATTTATTTTATTTAATTGAAATTATTTTTGAATTTTTCTTATTGACATTTGTATAATATAATTAATTGACATGTGTACTAGAGGTTTGAATGAAATTAAATTTGAATGTGTTACCCAGTGTTTAAAATTTTAATATTTGCATGACAAAAATTTGTCAAACATGAGCTCAAACCATTTTGTAAACATCAATGTAATGGAAAACATGGTAAACATGGTAATGTTACAAGCAAATACATTTTTCCATTTCATTTCAATGTTTATTTGCATTTAATTACAGTATTTAAGCACAGTATATTATCTGTAAACTGTGATATAAGTGTAATTTTGTTCGATAACTTATAGCCATCTTGTAGGTTTCAGGTTTAAATTCTCAGTTCTTCAGCCAAGTCGTAACTACAGATATGCCAATCATGCTCTATATCTTTAAAAATGGCGTCCATTTTATCTGTAATAGGGAAACTAGAAAAAAATCCTGGATTAAAAACTCTTAAACCAACTTTGTGCTACTCTTACTGACACTCCATTAGGACAATAAGTAAAAGACGAAAAAAAAATTGAAGCTTACGTTAATTTTTTTTTCTATTTAATTTTAAAATGTATCGAATTTCTTCATTACATTCATTCACAAAGAAAAATAGCCGGAAACAGCATTTTTCTAATTAGTAACTTTTTTGGAATGTTACCTTTTTAATTTCATCAAAACATTCATAACCAGCCAGATACAAGTAGAACAGCTACATTTTATTAGAAGTTTATACATGCGATACACCTACTTTATGCGAAAAGACTTTTCCCCGACGTTTATTGAATTTCTATGAGCACGTACAAAATCAAATATCATTTAAGATGGAACGTAGAAAGGAAGCAGTCTGTAATAAACCACCAAAACATATGTATGCCTATTTTTCATCACATTCATCATCAGCCTTTAAAAGACGGCTTGACATGGGCCTCCTCTATACAACGCAACATCGTTTTTAGTAAAAAATATATATTAACTTACATACAGGCTCAGAATCAGTATCTTAATCGAACTATGCAAAGAACACAAACTTTTTTTCACATTTGATTATTCCTATCCGCTGTTAAAAATCGTACGCGTAGATAATTTAACTCATTCATAACAAAAATGTGTAAGGTTCTTGTTGGCTCGCCGTACCAACGCCTCTGATGAATGACCGCGCGGCTGTCGTAGTCTCTCTATTGACTTTATTTTCGGATATTTTAAAGTATTTTTTTTTCGTAATATACGATTATTAAAAATAATAACTATTAAGACGCTTCTTTATATTGTTCCCTAGATCTTATTTTTTAAATTTGGCACCCCTTTGCAATGTAACCCTGTATACCAAATTATTGACTAACAATTTTTCATCAGCGCTACTACAGCAACTAACGCTTGGAACTAATCCTAACTCAACTACAACCCAAGTAAATCTCGAAGTCACTGCACCACTCAAGACAATACCTCCAGAAAATGATATTATATTTCATAGGAACATAAGTTCACCAACTAAGACAGATACTACTAATACTGATTTACCTCAAGAAAGTGTAACTTTACCAAACAAGCCAGATAATACAGAACATTATCTATTGCAACAAAATATAAATTCACCATCAAAGACAAATACTCCAGAAAATGATCAATTTCAAGAAACTGAAACTTTACCAACCAATACAGATACACCTGATTTTTTTTTATCGCTTGGAAACATAACCACTCTTACAAAAGTAGATGATCCAGAAAAAAAAACATCTTTAGGAAGTGTACCTTTACCAAAAGTGACAGATAATCCAGACAATGATATTTCCTATAAAAGCATAAGTTTAGTAAACAAGATAGATAAGACAGATAATGATCTCTCTCAAGGAAATGTTACTCCACCATCTGAGACAGATAATCCAGAAAATTATCTATTTAACAAAACTGCACCAACAACGATATATAACCTAGAAAAAGATCAATTTCAAGGAAGCATAGATAATCCAGAAATAGATTTGCTTCATGGTAATAGTTCATTTTCTAACCGCCGTCAAAATCCTAAACAAACCATACCGTTCCGTCCACCTTCCGATTCTCAAATCGCTCTTCTCTTAAATAAGTACCGAGGCATTGTTAAAAACTTTAGTCCGAGAAATCTTGAATCATTTTCACAAAAAGAAAATAATAGTTCACGAAATCTGCTAAGCGCACGCTCACGTGGAGATAATATTGAACAGTTTCACATCGGCAAAAGAGGCCCAATTCGTCACACTCCAAGGCCAAACTTCAAGTCTACTGGTATTGCTCGACAAGGCGACGACTACCCGATGGCTGACCCGAACAATGGTAAGTCAGTTATTTTTTTACTGAATAAGTGAATTCAAATCAATTTTAAAAATAATAATAAAGCATCGGGCGCACGTAGGCGACGTATCTAGAGTCGTATTTTTGAAGACAATTAAGAAACCTTCGGCGTACGCCCAACAACTCTCACCATAATTTCATCGCAATAGGATAAATGGCTTAAAAATTCCAAACAAACAAACATATTTTTTAAATTACAATTTAGTCTTTGGCTGGGGCTTTGTCCACGTAAAGTCATTGATGCCGTAGTTAGGACCACTCGTAGCAGATTCACGAAATGAATTAATAGTCATTTTAGATATTCGCATACGAATTTGCGATTTCGTATTCGAATTGGAATTCGCATGATTCAAAAATACCTCTAGAAGACATCGCTGTTCCAGCCAGCCTGTGACCGTCGGTGTAACCCGATCGTGTGTATAAATATAGTTTTGTCTTCAGTATCGATTATAAATAGAGTGCTCTTTAATTATTATTGTTTTGTCATATATGTACCGAATATGACCTGTTACAGTTTTATTATATCTTATTAAAGATGTTGGCCATATTATAATATCATCACGTCAGCCATGAGACGTTTACTGCTGAACAAAGGCCTCCCCTAATGGCTTATCATCGGGGGGATTACCAATACTCGCCAAACCACGTTTTTTATAAGATTTCGCACGAAGATTCTGCTGCCCGTCTTCTGCTACAGAAATTAGTCGCCTCTTACTACACGTCTCCTGTTGACGGTGGGAAAGTGTATTCTTTACGGCGGTCTTTTTGACGGCATATTATAATATATTTTGTTAAAATGCACGGTGGGCTATCTCTATAAAAAGGTGCGAGCGTTGAAACTAAACAAAAACGTCGTTTAAAATAAAAATGTGTACCAGTTCGCGGTATTTGCGGTATTTTGAAATAGTTTTGAGTGTTTATAAGAAATAATAACTAGTATTTAGATACAACAGGAAAAACTTCAACATATAAGTTACATGATATATTAATTTCCACATCCTATATCCAGTATTTTCGCCAGAAAACTTGTGGAAAAACACCTCTTTTAGGTGTATTCTCCTTACCCTGCGCCTCAATATTCCCTTTAGCAATCTTAGGGTACGAAAGCCTAAAAATAAGATTGTTTTTATCATTTGTTTAGGGGCAGGTGGGCCAGCTGGCGGCCCTAACAGTCCAAATAATCCCAATGCCAACCTTGCAGTACATGCGACCACTCTGAATGAAGCCATGGGTGCAGCTTCCAGGTACAAAACATACTTAATACAAAATTGACTTTTACCTTGACGAAAATGTTATTTATTTCGTGTTGCGATGTTAGCCTCGTAGTAAAACCTGTTTACTTTCCGAGCCTATAGAGGCGCCCTTGAGGCCAGAGTCCGACTCACCCCCAGATCGGGCCCGCTAGAAAGGAGCCCGGCAGCGGTCCGGCCTGTTTCGGCAGTTCCGGTCCCGTCGGCGCCACCACTAGCGGGTTCGCCGCTTGGTAGGGTGCCTTTTGCACTCCACATTGGCCCGATCACGCCTGCTAGTATGGGGCTCGACACGTACGAGTCTGAGGCTTCGCTGCGCGAAGCCTCACACTCGGACGGGTCGCGGCGACCGCTAGCGGGGCGGACCTAGGCTGTGCGCCTTCAGCGCACGCCACAACTGCCCGGGTTAAGCTGACGAATGTCTTCCTCAAAGGCACTCAGCGATAGGTCCGTCCATAAAAAAAAAAAAAAAGTTCACTTTAATGGGTTTTCATCGAGTTTGCGCTCAAAATTGTCAAGAAGTTGTCTATCTTGGGCAGGTGCTGCAGTTGCAGTCTTTTTATTTTATTTTCATTGTTAATTTTTACCGATGTTCTTTTGTTTTTCGAAATATGTTTTGTACCGATAGTGGTAACATACATACATTAAAAATTTGTTGGCTTATCTTAAGTCATGTTTGAAATCTAGACTATTCATGGTGTTGTTTTGAAAAGTGTAATAAGAAGCATGATGTGTTCCCCTATAATTAGTTAAGCACTTAATCAAAAACATGTTGGAATTTGTATTTTCTTTTAATGTATAGTGTTGTAACTGTTGGAGAACCTAATAAATAAATAAATAAAAAAAATAAAAAACAATTTAAGGAGGTGAACGTGTTTATCAATACAAACAGCTTTTACTATGAAGTCAACATCGAAATCATGAAAAAAATTATCGCTGCTCCATACATTATCATAGAGGTAGAGCGTTAGATTATTTATGGAGAATAAAAAACTCGATATCCAAGTTGGTCCGGTAAAAAAAGTGGTTTATATTCATGAACACATCCGCCTCCTTAAAATGCATCGAACCTAATGGGCTAGTTTCCTAAAAAAATCTAATTAGTCCGTCAGTTGGATCAACAGAAAATATTGGACACGTATTTTTTCTTTTCTAAATCAAACAAAAAATTATGAAGATATAGCCCGTTAAATTTACGCGTAACGTCACGCCTTGCGGCACTTTTTAGCAAGACGTGACGTCACTCCTAAACTTTGATGAGCTTTATCTTCGTCATTTTTTGTTTGATTGACAAAAGACACAATATGGGTCCAAAATTTTTTGATAATCTAATTGACGGATTAAATAGAATAATCATTTGTTGACCCAGGAAACTAGCCTATTAGATGCAACTACCTAAAATTACGTAATTTTGGTGTACACCTATAAAACCTACTGTTCAAAACAATACCCTATATTTTTATTAATGAGGGGTTTAGTAATTAGTGCATGCAATTATAACTGAATTAACTGCCTTCAGTGGCGTACTAAGTGTAGTGTAATTTATTGACGTCACTTATTCTTTGACCAGGTTTACCACAAGAAAGACTACGACATATCGCCGTCGGCGCACCACTCCGTCGCGCGTGTCCTTTAAGGAGGATTGCGACTATATCGCGTATTACTGTTTGAAGGCTTACGAGTGCGTTACATCAGCTGTCGTGGCCAGATTGTAAAATTGACCACTTCATGATGTGGCCGGTCAATTAATAAAACGGTAGTATTTCATGATATGGCCAACTAAAACTGACCTGAAAACTTAAAACGTCAACGTTTCATGATATGGCAATCCACGTTTATATTAAAACGTGGATTGGATTGATTGTAATATAAAAATAGTTTATCAGTTACTTGAATTTCTTTAATATTAGTAATTTTGGTCAATAGATAAATTAATAATTTTAAACAGTTATTATTTTTAAAAACACTTTGTTGCACTCGTTTTTTTGAGTGTCTTTCATACAAATCGCCTAGCTTAGTGTCGTAACGATATTTCACTGCACATCTTCAATTCACACATCATTATTCACTTTAAAAATTAAATATTATTGTCCACCGCCATTATCATCATAAAAACAAAGCAACATCAGCGCCTCTACAAATGGGTAATGTAACGATTTATACTCATTAATACTAATTTATTCAGTACATAGGCCCTTTTCCGGGCACTTATAGACATCCCAAAATATAGCTTAGTCCTATCACCGCTTCGGGACTACATATTTATGACATGCTCACAAATAATTGACTATTTCATGAAGTAGTCGTGCGTTTTGCTATTCACATCGTCAACCGCTGAGTATTTATTGATCTGGCCAGACCACATCATGATGTGGGCAACGGGTTCTGTTTTATATCATGAAATACCACCATTGTATAAAATGAAATGTTCAATTTTACGATCTGGCCACGACATAGTTATGCGATTCAGCAATGGTCAAATCAGCCTGATACTGTCCCGTGTAACGATAGCATAGGCAAGTTCACCACTGGATGCCGAAAATATAGGTTAGGTAAGTATTTTTTTCGACCAAAAGTTCACTCGGTCAAATGTAAAATCGATCAACTAAAGCTTGGTCAAAAGTTTTATCGGTCTTGTGTTCAGCGATCTAATGAATTTCGGCATCCAGTGGTGAAACCAGGAAATGACGGTGGCGTGCGAGAATCATGCAGACGGGAAGCAAAACTGCCTTAACAAGTTTTGCAAACTCTAGCCTATACCACGGCATTCATACAGGTATACAGAGTGTTTAGTATTTGCATCGAGCACATACCTTTTAGAGCAGCAAACATACATACATACATACATACATACATACATACATACATACATACATACATACATACATACATACATACATGCATACAAACCATCTTTATCCGTCCATCTATATCTACCTCAATAAATTAACAATTTATTATTATTGTGTAAAATTTTCTGTGATTTAAATACCTATATTTACCAACTTGTAAAGTAAAGTAGTGCCGTGTGGGGACGGCCGTAAGGAATACACTTCGCCACTGCCACCAGGCGAGTCGTAAGAGGCGACTAATTCCTGTAGCAAAAGACGAGGAACAGCATCTTCGTGCAAAATCTTATAAACAACTGCGCTCGCCAACCCGCCTGCCAAGCGTAGCGAGTATTGGCAATCCACCCCGATGATAAGTCATTAGGGGAGGCCTTTGTTCAGCAGTGGACGTCCTATGGCTTAAATGATGATGATGACGATAATAATAAAATAAATAAATCAATTTTGGACAACATCACATACATTGCTCTGATCCTATGATAAGTAGCTTAAGCACTTGTGTTACAGAAATCAGAAACAGCGACACATAACACCCAGACCCGAGACAATATAGAAAAGTTATTTTTCTACATTGACCTACCGGGAATCGAACCCGGAACCTCAGAGATAGCGATACCAAGTCCGGTATGCTCAATCCTCGGCTACGGAGGTCGTCATGAATGATGAAAGTAATGTAACCTACCTACTTGATACAAGGTTTTTTTTTTGTTTTTCAGCACTGGGCTAGTGTGCGGAAGAACGTTGTATTTCATACACATGACCTTCCAAAATTACTGTATGTTGGACTACGTCAACTGCATGGAGAGATATGACAGTAAAAAGCTTAATTTATTAACTTATTTGTATAAATTCCTTCATTCTATTGCTTTGTCTCCGTCAGGCCGGGAACGCTCAACCATGATCTAAATGCAGCTAGTTGATTTATTTAGAATTTATTGCACAGATTTAAAAATCATACAAAAAGTGGACTTAATGCCATGAGGCATTCGCTACCAGTCGGCCTTTAGGCTTAACAAATATGTTTTGTGGGCGGTGCGATATAGATGATACAAATCCAAATAAAATGTCCGTATAAATTATTTTTAAAAGCATAAACTACGTACAGTAAATAACAATATACGTAAACTAAATACTGTCATACATAGATTACATAAGCAAAATACATATATTATTATTATTTATTATTTATTTATTTATAAAACAAACAATATTAATAAGTATATACAATTTACACGATATGACATAAGCTTTAGGGCTTTACCGCATACCGGTGCCGTTGCAGATAGATTAAAAAATAATGATAGATGTACACAACATATGACATAATAAAAACATTGAAAAATAAAAATGACAATACACAGAACAATGTAATATTTTGCACGATCACGCCTCCCATGCATGCACGCCGAGCCGGTCGCCGAGCCCACGCCCGACCAGTTTCCAGCACATACATACAGGGCGCTGCCAAATGATGTGCTTCTTTAGTTTTGTATTTATAGTATTTATATTTGTATGAATATTTAAATGCTTTCTAAAAAGTGTTTTTTTAGTTTATACTTAATATTATTTAGAGTTATGTTAGCTTTTAGGATATTAGGTAATTGGTTAATATATTGTGGGATCATGAATTCCAAAGTACGTTTGCCATAGAGGTTTGTATAAGAAGGTAAGGTCAGTTTCGGATTTATTGCTCTGCGGGAATTAAAGTAATGGATGACTGGAGATTGAAACTGGTCATTGAAAAATTCTTCTACTAAAAGCGCATACTTAACTTTATCATGTATTGGTACAATTTTACAGTAGCTAAAGACGTCCTCGGGATTTTCAAATTTATTGCATCTGTTTTGAGGTATTATTGTTTTTAATATACGAAGCTGTAAACTAAAAATGCGATCTAAGTGTGTTTTGGAGGTTCTGCCGTAACTGGATAGTCCATATGATATCTTAGATTCCACCAGCGACTGATACAGAAGAAGACGAGTTTTGTATGGAATTTTATGCTTAATAATAAATAAATATGATGACGATCATAAACCACAATAGGTACCTAAGGGTTCAAGTCTTTTTTTTTTCTTTATTGAGTCTTTAATTCGCTATATTATTATGACATTACATAGCCACCTATGTCACCCCAAAAAACTTAAGGATTCAAACGATACGTCATACATAAAAATTGGTTAAGGCGTTTAGTCATTATGGTGGATTAAAGAAACTCGCTTACATAAAACCTATACATACATGAACCCATAAAAATACCCTCTTTTCAACCGACTTCAAAAAAGGAGGAGGTTCTCAATTCGTCGGTATCTTTTTTTTTTTTTTTCTTTTTTTTTATGTATTTATGCAATCATGTAATAAATTCTCTTTAGTAATAGCCTTTATTTCTTTGTATATCTACAGGGTTACGTGTAAAACATCAATAACCTCCTAGGGGCTGATTCTGATGCTGAAATACTTTTAACTTTTTCTATGGGACCAACATAGAATGGTCAAAATCGCAAAAAAAAACACTTCCCCATACTAAGCCGCCGACCAGCGAACATCAGTTTGTATGAAGCAGTGTTTTTTTTTTTAGATTACTATGTTGGTCTCATAGAAAAAGTTGTTGTATTTGAGCAACAGAATCAGTCCCTAGGTGGTTGTTATTGTTTTACAAATAACCCTGTATTTACGCATTTAGGTAGTTTTTTTTCTGTGGTTCAAATAACTCGAGTTTCACTTTTTTCAGTTTGGCAAATAGCACATATGGGTGAATGCTTCGAGATAAAACTTCTTCAAGATTATCTACGTAAGTACTTAAGCTTTGCAACTAGGGCTCTTCCTGATTAGATATTTTTACGAAGATCATTTTTGTAAGCGAATAATTTTAAAGATCACTTTGTTTTCCGTCTGTCTGTCTGTCCGTATGTTTGTCACGACCCTTTATCTCGGGTATGCGTGGAGGTATCGAGTTGATTAATACTCAGCCTCCCTAGCATGAGCACCAAAACACGATATGATATGATATGATACAACGATATATCGACACCAACTGTAAAAATACGATAGATATAGCCGCCATTTTTTTTTATCGAAACAGTGATTTTAAGTGACGGCGATTCAACATGGCGGCTATATCTATATATATAAAAGAAGAAACTGACTGACTGACTGACTGACTGACTGACATATCAACGCAAAGCCCAAACCGCTGGTGCTAGAGATTCCAAATTTGGCATGTAGGTTTCTTATAAGGTCTAGGGGTGCACTAAGAAAGGGTTTTTCAAAATTCACCCTCTAAAGGGGTGGAATGGGGGTCCAAAGTTTGTATGGGTGAACAAGATTGGTCAGACTATTTTATTCGAAACTTCACAGGAGTAGATACTCTTTACGATAATTGAGTAAACATGTGTTTCAGGTTTTTTGAAAAGTTAACCCCTAAAAAGGGGAAGGGGGCTGACAAAGTCTGAAAATCAACATGGGTATTGTTTCTACGGTTTATTGGATCGCTGATTACGAAAACAACAACGATTTTAAAATTTAACGTTGCGGACGTGAAATACCATCTCCCCTGTTGGGATGCGATGGGTTGAAATATCTATCAGGGTGTAGATTTTATGGTTTTTTGGGATGTTGATTTTAAAATTGAATAATGTGAACATTAAAATTCTCTAGCATGCTGTATTAGTAAATAATGTTGTCTATAAAGAAGTTTTGTAGAGTTTTTTTTTATTACTGAGTTTGACATTCATACATTCACTCAAAATCAAATCTAACGCGAGCGAAGCCGCGGAAAAAAGCTAGTATATCATATTTTTACAGTTGGTGTCGAATATCGCTATATCATATCATATCATATCATATCGTGTTTTAGTGATCATGCTAGGCAGGCTGGTCTATACAGCTCTTTGAAACTGTTAAAAAATAACAGTAACTTCTAATTTAACGTAAAAAAAAGATACGTTTATGCCGCAAAAAACATATTTCGACATTCTCAAGGGAATAAATATAAATATTGGACATCACATACATTGCTCTGATCCTGTGGTAAGTAGCCAAAGCACCTGTGTTACAGAAATCAGAAACAGCGACAGTACCACAACACCCAGACCCGAGGCAATATAGAAAAGTTGTTTTTCTACATTAGCCTGACCGGGAATCGAACCCGGAACCTCAGAGATAGCGACACCAAGTCCGGTATGCTCGCCTCTTGGCTACGGAGGTCGTCACAGTTACTTCTAATTTAACGTAAAAAACACTGAAATGCTAAAAATAATCCTAACACTTAAGTACCTAATCAGATACTTTTGGAGTCGGTGCCAGCCGATGAGAGATTCAATGTTTTTGTTTGCACCGACTCCAAAAGTAACTGATTAGGTACTTAAGTGTTAGGATTATTTTTAGCATTTCAGTGTTTTGAAGTCGGTTTTATTTTTTTTAATAAAATTTACTTATTTCATCTATTTTCAGTGATAAATCCTAATCTATCTGCTGAACACCGATTTCATCCCCTATTTTCCTACCCTTAGGGGTGATTTTTATTTTTCAAACTCTTATCATAGCATCTTTGAAGTATAAGCTATTCAATAAAATAAAAATCATCAAAATCGGCTCATATTTGTCGAAGATTAGGTAACAAGAACCACAACCAAAATATTATCTGGGTATATATTTGTTGATTTTCTCAAAAAGTTCTAAATCAATTTCGATAAAATTTATATGGGACCACCTCTGAAGTATGATCTACCAAACAAAAAAAGAATCATCAAAATCGATTCATAATTGGCGGAGTAATCGCGTAACAAACATACAAAAAAAAAAAACATACAGTCGAATTGAGAACCTCCTCCTTTTTTGAAGTCGGTTGAAAAAGAAAAGATAAGTTTATACCGCAAAAAACATATTTCGACATTCTCAAGGAAATCAAAATGGGCTAGTTTCCTAAAAAAATCTAATTAGTCGGTCAATTGGATTAACAGAAAATATTAGACACGTATTTTGTACTTTTCTCAATCAAACAAAAAATGATAAAGATATAGCCCGTTAAAGTTCCGCGTAACGTCACGCCTTGCGACACTTTTTAACAAGGCGTGACTAGGGATAAAACGATACGAGTAAATACAAGTACATACTCGATACTTTTCCTCCGATACCAAGTACTTTTAGTATCGATACTTTGAAATTAAGTATCGAGTAGGTATCGGTTAAAAGTACTCATATCAGTATATGCCAAAGTCAATATTTCATTTTAGCATTGATTATGAAAATTAAGTTTTTGAACACATCTGTTTTTACCTTAATTTTTTTATTTTTCTTTTTATGGCCACGGTTGTCTCATCTAACATCTCCTTTCAATCTTATGTGGACGAAAGAATGCTCAAAAGTATTTATTATCGGATTTGTCATCTTGTGTCATCGACGGCGCTGACTTGACATGCATGTTTTGCTTAATACAGTCGAGTACAATGTGGTAATAAGCAAGTAATAAAGATTTTTAACACTTCTTTTGGTTTTAACTTAAAATTTTCCCAAACTATTCGATACGAGTAAGTATCGATACTTTTCAATCTATACCGAGTAAGTATCGATACTTGCCGACCGATACAGTATCGAGTAAAAGTATCGATACCTCCATGGTATCGTTTCATCCCTAGGCGTGACGTCTCTAGCTCACTTCGATGCGCTTTATCTTCGTCATTTTTCGTTTGTTTGACAAAAGACAAAATATGAGTCCAATATTTTTTGATAATCTAACTGACGGACTAAATAGAATAATATTTTTTTGACCCAGAAAACACTTTCCGTTGACCTAGGACTATAAAATAAGCTAGTAATATCGTCTTATACTACAAGTTATGGGAAAAATCTGAAAACAATACATTTTAATTTGTAATTAAACTGTGAGACTCGATTCCTATACTATTTCTAAATGACAAAGTAGGTAACTTTGTACGGAGCCCTCGGTGGGCGAGTCCAACTCGCACTTGTTCGTTTTTTTTTCATTCGTTTGCGTCGGCTGTCATCTCGCGAGTGTTTTATTAAATTTGTTTTTATTATTACTGATCTTTACACCATTTCTTGAGAACTTTTTGAGTGCTATCATAGTTTTCAGGGTTAAGTGCTGTATGGTTCTCGAAATGGTTCGGATTTTTTTGTAGATTAATAATTTAATGTCGATTCGGTCATCCTCTGTTCCCTAGGGGCCCCGTTGCCCATATAATCATCGTCATTATCATCATTTCCCTTTGTTTTTCATTTCAATAAAACATCCATGAGGCAAGGAAGCTGTGACGATGTTCATTTTTATATACAGGGTTATTTGTAAAACATCAACAAACTCCTAGGGGCTGATTCTGGTGCTCAAATACATCAACTTTTTCTATAGGACCAACATTGAAATCGCAAAAAAAAATCACTTCCCCATACTAAGCCGCCACCAGCTGACATCAGTTTGTATGGAGAAGTGTTTTTTATTTATTTATTTCAATGTTGCTCCCATAGATAGATAGATATACACTTTATTGCACAAAACATTAAGGTTATTACACACAAGACACAGTTATGTACAATCAGGCGGCCTTATCGCCAAAAGCGATCTCTTCCAGACAACCTTCCTTCTTCAATACAACAACATTAACCCATAGTTAATGTTGTTGTATTGAGCACCAAAATCAGCCCCTAGGAGGTTGTTGATATTCTACAAATAACCCTGTATATTGTTGAGGTGTGTTATTTACCTTTCTTTGTTACATGTACACACCTGTAGCCTGTCTATGTCACATTTTGATTAAATGTTTATCCATTTTTTTTTCAGATTACCCGTACAACGACGACTACTTTTTGGATAATTATTATATTGTAGAAGACATGTAAAAATAAATGTTAGTGACTGTCTGCTTTATTTGTATTCTTCAATGGCTTGTATTATTTAGTACCAGTAATTAGATTTTACTTTGTTCGTCAAATCATGGAAATTACCGCTTGTTAATGCCCTCATCTGTTATGTTGTGCCCGACAGGGCCCAAAATGATCTGTATTATTTATTTATTTAAACTTTATTGCACAGACAATAAAGTTATATATGTAGACAAAAAAGTTGTACAAATGGCGGACTTAATGCCATAAGCATTACTCGTACTACTATTTATTATTATATCTGTATTACTATTATTGTATTACTATTATTAAGACCTTTATGTAAGTACATTTTTGGGAAAGCAATAAAGAATATTGAATTGGGATATATAGCCATGAAGAGAGAGAGAATAAAGAATATTGAATTAATTACAAGCTGTCCTTTGACATAAAGATTTAATATTTTGATATTTTATTGGAAACATTTCAATATGATTATTTAGTAAATTATTCATCACCATCATCATAATTTCAGCCATAGGACGTCCACTGCTGAACACAGGCCTCCCCCAATGATTTTCATCGGGGGGGGGGGATTATTCGGGCCAATACTCGCCACGCTTGGCAGGCGAGTTGGCGAGCGCAGTTTTTTATAACATTTCGCACGCAGACGCTGCTGCCCGTCTCGTGCTACAGGAATAAGTCGCCTATTACGATACGCCTCCTGTTGACAGTGGAGAAGTGTATTCTTTACGGCCGTCCCCACACGGCAAACATTATTTAATTAATGTTATATAGGGTAACATACAGGGTTACATTGCAAAGGGGTGCCAAATTTAAAAAATAAGATTTAGGGAACAATTTAAAGAAGCGTCATAATCGTTATTATTTTAAATAATCATATAAGTATTAAGAAAAAAAATACTTTGAAATATTCGAAAATAAAGTCAATAGAGAGACTAGGAAAGCCAAACGGTCATTCATCAGAGGCGTAAGTACGGCGAGCCAACAGGGACCTTACACAGTGCATATACGGTGCAATTTTTTATAAATCAGTTAAATTATCCACGTTTACGATTTTTAACAGCGGATAGGAATAATAATATAAATAAATATTGGACAACATCACATACATTGCTCTAATCCTGTGGTAAATAGCCAAAGCACTTGTGTTATAGAAATCAGAAACAACGACGGTACCACAACACCCAGACCCGAGGTAATATAGAAAAGTTATTTTTCTACATTGACCCGACTGGGAATCGAACCCGGAACCTCAGAGATAGCGACACCAAGTCCGGTATGCTCGCCTCTCGGCTACGGAGGTCATCGAATTAAAAATGAAACAAAAAAAACAATTTTTCTTTGCATACTTCGATTAAGTTACTGATTCGGAGCCACTCCTAAAGATTTGGCACCCCTTTGCAATGTAACCCTGTATATTTATTTATCATAAGAATAATTCAATTACAAATAAATAAAAAATAACAATAAAATACCTAATTACAATTATGTACATATTCTAAAACAAAACTCTTTATACAAAGTCAGATATTTTATTCATAGGAAAGATCCTATAAATAAAATATCTGAATGAGATCACCGTTCAAAGGAAAAGTGCCCAAAAGGCTGGCAACATTACCACGCTGGATAGCTAAATAAATTGATTTACCAATAGATTAAGGCATTGTTCCTTAATTCTCGCAGGCTTCTCTTTAGAACATGGACAATTCCTCCCTTGTCTTACATTTAATTGAGAGATCTGTGTCTATTTGTAAAAAACAATACAACCTTCTTTAAAAATACAATAATGTCTACGTAAAGCAAAGAATGGTTCAAAATAAAAACTTTTTGTATCAAACCCCCCAGCCGCATAATGTACAAGACATAATTCAATATATCAACAACTTACTACCTACTGACTTAAATTGTTTGAAGGAAATACGTTCAAAAACAAATTAAGTGACTGGCTCTTAAGTAACTGCTTCTTATAATATTAAAAAAAATATTGACATAAGTATAATTAAAAAGTTGATACACATAATTTCCTAACACATTTTAAATTTGCGCGTCTGCTTGTAGGCAGAATACTTATTTATAAACGTATTTTTTAAAATATTTTTAATGTAATTAGTTTTTTTTTCAATTTAATATTTTCACTGACTCAGCTGGTCTCCGTGATATTTAGTCACGCTACACAGAATTTATTTAATGTCTTAATAACTTCAAATTAATTTAACTCTCAACTTCAGTTTCGTCTAATTATCTTTCGAACTTTAAAAGTTTTGACGAGTTTGACCCTTTCCGTTTAGATAATTAAATTATTATCCAATTTTAAGGTCAATTTATACTTTTAGCGCTAATACCCATTTATTTAGTATACAAGTCTTCTTCAGGGCACTTTAACGACACGTCTCAAAAATATAGCTTTGCCCCTACTACCGCTTCAAGAACTACTTATTTAAATATATTTTATATATTTTTGGTGCCAAATAAATGATAAGTATCTACATTATTTTTACTTTTATTAGTTGGTGATGATTTATACTCTTTTGATGTATTTTTCCGCTCTAAATGGCGATTTTTCTCTTAATTTCAAACTTTCTTTGATGTACCTAAATTTAGTATAATGTTTAAAGCTAGTAGAGTGCAACCCATGACGATTCTAATAAGTTAAATTATTGTTTTATTGTCGTCATCATCATCAGTTTCATGGTACCTACCTAAATCATTAATTTAAATTTGATTTATCAACTATGACGAAGCTTAACTATCATAATCATGATATTTTATTTATTTATTTATTAGACCTTTATTTCAGGTAAATACACCCATATGGCAGACAAAACACGTACAGTACAGCATACATACAATATACAATATTAACAATACTAATATATGCAATATTAACAATCCAAGATATGTCATCGTCACTCGTAAAATACTTATTCCTACGTTATTCCGGTGGTCATCCGTGATATTCCTTATCAATTCCACCTCACCAAATTATATTTTTTGAATGCAAATGCTTTATTTGTAGGCCTATAATATTTAAGGAGTTTCCTCAATTCCTTCATTATCAGAATTGGATTTTGAAAAAGATCTAGTAAGGACTAATCTGAAAGTTTTTAATTCAAATTAAAATTTTCAAAGCTGTTAATTATTCGTTGTATCTGATTTCTAAAACACAGGTGCTTTGGCTACTTACGTTAGGATCAGAGCAATGTATGTGATGTTGTCCAAAAAAAAATTTATTGAGTTCTGAGGTAACAAACTTAAAAAAAACTAACAACCGCATTGAGAACCTCCATTTTAAAAGTGTGTTAAAAATTAGTTTCTTGTTTCATAAAATACTTATGTAAACGAATAGCTAACAAAGGTAGCCTTCAAGTAAGAAAGAGAAAACAACAGTTTTTCACACACTTAATAGCTTGTCGAATAAGCGAATCTTTAGCATATGGAAACATTTCCAAACACAATCAAGGTAATGTGGAATTTACTATATGAGAAGACCGTGGCTTGTTCTGGTAAAATTAGGTAATTAAGATGAAATTAAAACAAAAAAAAAAGTTTAAGCTTATCCCACAAAGGTTTAAAATGTGTGGTTTGTATGTTTTTAGAATTAATTAATAGTTAAGTACAACCATTATTCTCATCATCACCATTACAGCCATAGGACGTCCACTGCTGAACATAGGCCTCCCCCATTGACTTCCAGATTGGCAGGTTGAAAGCGCCTGTATCCAGCGTCTTCCTGGGACCTTTACTAGCACGTAGAACTGACGGCCGACGGGGCAGAATGGTTCTAGAATAAAGGCCGCGTATCGGCAAGCGCAGCGTAGAACGTCCACTCACAATGTGAAGACAACATCGTGGAATAACAATTCAGAAGCCAAACAATGAGCGTTAAACAGCAGTGTTACTTCAAATTAACTCAACATCAACCTTGGCTGTTGGCCTCTTAACAAGCTCAAAGTCATCCAATGCGCTATGAAGAGACCGGCTCAGCTTTTGTTGTGACAGTCACGGACTTATCACGACGCTGATTTTCGGCGCGGACCTCTGCTGCTACCACAAGAGAGTCCCAAATCCCTCCAACGGTCCCCGAGCCCTTGGAAAGCAAAAAATCGAAATCGCTCATCGCTCGCAGAAGTGACAACCGTTAGGGAAGAAATTGTTAAGTGGCAACCACGAACTGGAAGACGAAGCGTGAGCGGGCCTTCTACTCGGGGGACTGACAATCTAGTGAAGGTTGCGGTCAAGGGCTAGATACAAACGGCCTAGAGCCGCTCATTGTGGCGTTTAATAGGGAAAGCCTATATCCAACAGTGAACTTACAAAAGCTGATCTTATGTCCAGCAGTGAATTTCCAAGCACTGATGATGATTATGGTCAACCTTGTTTTCTTTTTAAAGTTTAACGTATAAAACATTAAGATAAATAAAATGGTTTATCTTGCATTATTATCCGTGGTGCCTATGGGTTAGTATCCAGTGATTTTCATTATCATCATTTTAGCCATATGAAGTCCACATAGAAACACAGGCCTCCCCCAATATCTTTCATTAAGGAGTATTGCCAAAACTCGCAACGCTTAGCAGGCGGGTTGGCGAGTGCAGATTTTATAAGATTTCGCACGCAGATGCTGCTGCCCGTCTCGTGCTACAGGAATTAGTCGCCTCTTACGACACGCCTCTTGTTGGCAGTGGAACCTGTTTTCTTTACGGCCGTCCCCACACGGCACACAAGTGATTTTAATTATCATTAAATACTCGAAATAAAAATAATAAAATAAAACGTGAACAGACATACACATCCTTCCACTATTTTATAAGTAAATTATCTATGTGTCTACGTAGGTATGGCACTAAGGTAAACAACACCCAGATATTTATGTGGCCCCTCGAGATTTATTCGTTCTCCGTTTAATTATAATCAAATGGACGCGGTGTGGTATGCAGCGGCCATTTTGTTTTTATTACCGTTGTTTGCTGGGGTAATAAAATATGTATAGCTGGGATATAGGGACTGCGGATGTTGAATAAATAATGTTTCTTTGAATTGGGCAATTACTTCCTCTTGTTTTATGGGATGGCTGATTGCACTGGGATATAGGTATACCAAGAAATATGTTTAAGAATCCCTTTACTGAAGTAATTAATTTGTATGCGCAACTGTATAACCATTCAAAGAATACCAGTGAAAAGACAGGACATATCCCTGGACAATTATTTAATTTTTCATTTATCTAATAATATCAACATTTCACTGTCATTACAGGTAAGTCCTAATGCGACAGTGAAGTAAAAGGAGGTACAAACTTAATACAAAACAATAACAAATCCAGGCTTAAAAATTTCTGTAGCAAATAATAGTTATTTATTATTGGCTAAATAAATTCATAATCATTCATTTATAATTATTCAAAGTACAAGAAAATATATCTGTCGCCTTAGAAATAAGGTTTAGAGTGCAAAGCACACTAGGTTTGAGATCATAAACCTAGGACCAGCAGGAACCTAGACCATGTCAAATAGGCTAGTTTCCTGGGTCAAAAAATATTATTACATTTAGTCCATAAGTTAGATTATAAAAAATATTGGACCCATATTTTGTCTTTTGTCAATCAAACAAAAAATGACGAAGATAAAGCGCATCAAAGTTTGGGACGTCACGCCTTGCTAAAACGTGTCGTGACGTTGCGCGGAACTTTAACGGGGTATATCTTTAACATTTTTTGTTTGATAGAGAAAAGAAAAAATACGTGTCCAATTATATTTTCTGTTAATCTAACTGACGGACTAATTAGTTTTCTTTTAGGAAACTAGCCTATTATAGTCAGTTACATACCCCAATGTACTTTAATCACTTAGGCAAAAATGTAATAAAATTATCAGATAAAACTAACTGGTTTAGCTTCTTTGTTCAGCCTAGATAATAGCTCCGGTCTGGATTGTGTTTCTAGGCTTAGGTCACACTATAACCATACAAAAAGTTTACAGCCAGAGCTAAAAAATATTTTTAAACTAGCATTATTGGGTTTATTTAGTATTTATTTATTTAAACTTTATTGCACAGACATTTAAAAACAAAAGTTGTACAAATGGCGGACTTAATGCCAAAAGCATTCTCTACCAGTGAATCATGGGGCCATACAGAGATGGTATAGGTGATGGTAGGGTTTCAGCACACCTTACAATTATTTATGGACAATCTATAAAATTACATTTTATATTGTAGTATTTCCTTAATTTTCCTTATCGGCATGCATAAAAATAGCATGTGCTAACTGACTTAACGTCAATTTAAGGTGTACTCGTAATGTTATATGCCTTTCTCCACAAATGAAAAACCTGTCAGTTTTACAACAAGTTATTAGCATGTTTTTTATCTTTATGTATTCATACCAGATTTTGGCTTTGACCAATAACATATAAGTTAATATGAATTTATATAGTTTTATTTATGTTAAATAAATCAATAGTGTATGTTCTACTTTTACTTAATTTTACGTCAAATTAAAAGTTAAAAAAAATACCGTTTGTGATCGTAATGTTACTGGGAGCGGATCGACACCGGATTCCGACTATTGTCAAATTACGGGAATTGGGTCTCAGATTTGAACACAAGATTACTGATACAGGGTAACATTGCAAAGAGGTGCCAAATTTAAAAAATAAGATCTAGGGAACAATATAAAGAAGCGTCATAATAGTTATAATTTATTTTGCTCTATTATAAAAAAAAAACATTAAATTTATCCGAAAAAAAAGTCAGAAGAGATTACGAAAGCCGCACGGTCATTCATCAGAGGCGTAGTTACGGCGAGCCAACGAGGACCTTACGCAGTGCAAGTACGGTGCATTTTTTTATGAATGAGTTAAATTATCCACGCGTACGGTTTTTAACAGCGGATAGGAATAATTAAATGTAAAAAAAAATACATAGTTCGATTAAGTTATTGATTTTGTGTCACTCCTAAAGATTTGGCACCCCTTTGCCAAATCTTTAGGAGTGACACAGTAAATAAATGTAAATGTAACCCTGTATTTACTTATACTTAAGTAAGCAAGTACTTATATTATATAAATTTGTTGACTCAAGAAACTACATTCAGAACACGGAAAGTTTTGCAGAAGTTTACCAATCTAATGCAATAAAACAGTAACGAGCTGCAACAGTCAAAACAACAAGATGGATTCCGACGAAGTTTTCAGCATCACTTAGAGAGATTAGGTCAAAATATATCCTGGAATACATACCCATGTTTACCCGAGACAGCACTGGTGACTTTTAAGGCTTTGTACGAGTACCTACAGTACCGGTAATTATAGCACATTGGCAATCATCGCATTTCCGAATACAAATAAATAAATATTGGATCACATCACATACATTGCTCTGATCCTATGATAAGTAGCTTAAGCACTTATGTTACAGAAATCAGAAACAGCGACACACAACACCCAGACAAGAGACAATATAGAAGTTATTTTTCTACATTGACCGACCGGGAATCGAACCCGGAACCTCAGAGATAGCGACACCAAGTCCGGTATACTCGCCTCTTGGCTACGGAGGTCGTCAAACATACAAACGAATAGTAATTTCCATGTCGATCAATTATAGATTTATCTTTCATCAGAATTTAAATTTAGAACTTTGTACTTTTGATCCCCGCGTTGATTCGGCACAACATACCTAGACAAAATGGGGGTCATGTCGAATACCCATGTTACGCCTTACTCAGTATTAGTTTGTAAGCTTTACTCTAATATAACAATTAAAATTCTAATAATACAAATATAAACTAACCTAAAACTAAAAGCTACCTACTCAAAAATAAAAGCGTGTCCATGAGGCAAAGAGGCGAGAATGCTAGCAGCGTTCCCACGCTGAATGGCTAAACTAAGCCTTTGAGCGAGGAACGAGCCAGCATTTTATTCTCTGTACACGAAATTAATTTTGGAGCTATTTTTCCGAAAAGTAATTTTGCACTCGGTCCCCACGGTCCAAAAGTCTCAACGCCAAATGGCGCAAACATGGTGATCCAGTTGGGTATGTCTAATTTTGAGCACGTAGAACTGCGACAGTTGGCGATGGCGCAGAAAGGTTTTGGGATAGAGGCCACGCACCGGTTAGTGCAGCGTAGGATCCACCCACAAGGTGGACAGACGACCGAATAAGACGACGAAGGTTTTAGGAAGCCGCTGGATCCAGGCCGCTTCCAACCGGACTATCTCGAAGTCATTGGCCTGTGTATGTTTAGCAGTGTAGGTCCTATGGCTGAAATAATGATGAAGCTTATTAATTTTATTAATATCCTGAACGCCTAGCTAACTAGAAATGATCGTACAGGAAGTAATAAATAATAAATTAAAGTTAAGACTGTAAGTTGACTAGGAATAATACAAGAAAAGGTGTACAAATTGCAAGCATGCGTGCGTGACCGTGGGTAGTGAGAAGTGACCCATCGTATTTTACCGATTTATTAGGTAAAACCTAATAGGAAAAACATTTGATATTATGATACTACTTGTGACTGGCTAAAGTAAGTTAGTTAATCATCGTATCAAAGCCAGTATAGCAAATATTAGCCACAAGAGGAAGCCAAAATAAAGCAAAGTAAAAGATAAAAGGGACTCATCAATATTGTATTATCCTTGTCCTTGCTCGGTAAAAGTGAGGCCAAGCCTTAGAATAAGATTTTTTATTTGCTATTAAAGTGGTTACAGTGGTTCAAAAACTACTTATAATATTATTGTAATTCAGCACATTAGGCTTTGTCATTTTAAAGCATGCATTTAGGCCAAAATACTATTTTAAGAAATCACGGTGGTCACTGGGGTCTGGTAACACATAATAAACTATTAACATTTATTTTTTATCTATGGAACAGATAAGGTATATGCGTTTAGGGTCAGATGTTGTATGTTTGTTGTTTTGTTTGTTTGTTAATCTGGTGCACAAAGTCAAAGTCAAAGTCAAAAATCATTTATTCAATTTAGGACAAAATTGCCACTTATGAACGTCAATAATAACATTATAGGCCCATATGGGGCAGAACAAGTCTCCTTATTTTTTGGGTCCTACTAGCGCTTCGAGACAAAACACAGACAATCTGGGATGTGCTGAGAAGCAACGCCGGAACAAACTCAGTCACCACTAACTGCCAGACAAAAAATATAAATCAAAATAAACCGGTAGATACATCAGTTTAGTGCAGGCTGGACTGCATACATTCTTGTCATCAAGATAGTCTTGAATTTTATAATACCCCTTAGACATCAGTGTAGTTTTGACATGTGACTTAAATTTATTAATAGGAAGTTTGGTGACATTGTGAGGTATATTATTGAAAAATTTAATACAATTTCCCAAGAATGAATTACTTGTTTTGGCCAATCTAAAGTTTGGGACTACAAGTTTGTTTTTGTTTCTTGTGTTATATGAATGAATATCACTTTTTTTTATAAAAAGATCTAAATTTTTGCGTACGTATATGATATTATCAAATATGTATTGAGAGGCCACAGTGAGTATGTTAATTTCTTTAAAGAAATCTCTCAGGGATTCGCGCGGACTAAGTTTGTATACAGCACGAATGGCTCTTTTCTGTAAAATAAAGATGGTATCGATGTCCGCAGCAGAACCCCACAAGAGAAGACCATAAGACATAATACTATGAATGTAACTGAAATACACTAGCCTTGCCGTTGCCGTTGCCACAACAGACAAACAAACACTCGAATGTTGGTATTTATCTCCGAAAATGAAAGGGTTGGTAGATCATGGCGACGGTTCTTAGACACTTAGGTGATATAGTGTTAACTCGCCATGATGCGCTGCAGTAGTCAACATATAAGTGGTTACAATAGATCATGACTATTCTATTTACGTCAACATAATTACGCAAACGGTAGAGAAAGCCTTTAAAGAATTCAAAAGCTTTTTAAAATTCATACATGATGAAGAGATGAAGATTTAAGTGCTAATAGAAGTTAAAGATACCTGCAAGCATTCATTATAAAATATCATGCCTAAGTTTTATATAAAAACAAATACAAATAATTTATTTCATCAAAAACCAGGTAAATACATTAAAAAGATAATGGTTAACTTCTTCTATTAAGTGCAAAAAGCACCTGTGCCAGAAAAAGTCACTCGTCCATAACATACTCATACTTCAAAGGTAAAAGGCGAAACAAAATAGGTACGTTGTATGTGTGTTTGAGTTTATGTGATTAGGCATACAAAAACCAAGTAAAACCTAAATAGATATCCCAAAACAAACATTCATCATTATCTTGGCTCATAAACTACTGGCTCCAAATTTAGTAATATTTTCCCCCACACTAAGCCACGGGATATTAATCTCTATACCGATACAAAAAGGGATTTAATGTTGTATCAAATAAAGATTTGAGGCCATCAATCGTCCGGGGAGAAATTGTCGTTATTTCACTGATAATCAGATGTTACGAGCAAGTGTTGTATCATATGTCAATTGAGAGCGAATAAATAAAAATAATGTGAGGCCTAACTTATTTCTAGTAATAATCAAAAAATAAATTTCCTTTTTTTTACTTTGGTAACCCAATTGAAACGAAATCATACTTTTTGACAGTTGTTTGTTAATTTAGCATGACAAGATTCATTCTAAAAGAGACCGTAAGTATCTGCAATAAAGATTTTAATCAATTGGCAATGAAAAATAATAAGAGGTAGGCAAAAATACCTTTTTATGACTTTGTTATGTAAATTTTGAAGACTTAGGTTTGTTAGTATAATTTATCTTGCCTTTAAAATAAGGACACGGAAAATAACTTTAATTTATGAAAATAATTTTTAAACGTAATTTTTAGTTCACCTAGACTAACTATGGTTTTGAAAGATAACGCGAATGAAGTCGCAAGCAACAGCTACTACCTAATTTATCTAAACCTTGTCTGCAGCTATTGCTAAGTTAGAACACCATTAGAGGTAAAAATTATCACCATTGACACGAATAAAGCTGAAGTCTAGAAAATAAAATCAATTTCAATTCTAACAAAATATTCGGGTGAACTTGCCTTTACCTTAACTTCTCTTTTGAAAACATTTTTAAACTTTGAAAAATCTCTATCTCGCATATAAGCTGGGAGATTCAAAAATAATACCTAGACGCTTTGAGAAAATCCGCTCTTTTCAAAGCAATCGCACGGGGCGCCACCTGACGGTGCGATGTGCTGAGCTTAGGACTCATTGTTCCATGCAGCATGTGGGTAGTGTGACAATGGTATTTTTTGTCCTCGGATATTTCTTTTCTTTAATATCAAGAGCGTGCAGGGAGGGGCAGATGACCCCCCTAGACATAAAAAAAAATTCAAAAGCTCGTGGAGCTTTACACATTAGACTTTGTACCGTTCTTATAACAATTTACGTAGAGGTAAGAGTACTACAAGTTTGAAGCTTTGGCCAGCTCCAACTCCATTTTGAAGTATGACTCTCCTATAATCACCATCTTGCCAGGGTGCTGGTCAAGAGGAACACTGACTGACTCGCCACTGCCATCTGTAGTTCTCTCTGTTTTATTGTTTTGTGTTTTTGTGGGTACTAATATAGCTTAAAAGATTTTACTAATAAAATGGACTTGCGTTGTTCGATTTGATAAAATAAATAAATTTATGGGCTCAAGACTGTACCCTCAATTTATACTGTCCTCCTCCCTCATTTTTAACAACTTGCCCCCCTCTGGTCCATCGGCTGGCGACGCCCTTGTTAAATATCATTTAGTATGTTAATCAACGGAAGGCATAGCTAACTCTTAAACTATGGTAGGACTGAAAAGCGACGTTGCCAGTTTGCGCAGCAAAAATACGCTAGTAACTATTCCGCAGGGTGTTAAAAATGTTGTATCTCTTTTTTGTTTATTTTTGTGTAGGGCTTAAGAGAACGCCCTCTGTATTTTTTTACATACTTACTATAAAACGATTTTTTTTTTTTTTTTTTAATATTTTCATATGTAGGTACTTCGATTAAGTTTAAGTGTGTTGTGCAATAAAAAGATACCTTCTATATATTGTTTCTAATCACGGATTATTGTTGTACTACTAACGTTGGAACTGTCACTCCGGTTTTGGGTTCGGTTCGGTAAATTATATACAGGGTTATTTGTAAAACATCAACAACCTCCTAGGGGCTGATTCTGATACTTAAATCCGACAACTTTTTCTATGAGACGAACACTGAAATAAAAAAAAAACTGCTTCATACAAACTGATGTCGGCTGGTCGGCTTAGTATGGGGAAGTGAATTTTTTTGCGATTTCAATGTTGGAACCAAAGAAAAAGTTGTTTTATTTGAGTACCAGAATCAGACCCTAGGAGGTTGTTTATGTTTTACAAATAACCCTGTATATAAGCGCTAGACATCACAGACACACTATAAATTGCCATAGTCTCGAAGTAAGAAATTTCATTCCTTACTTCAAGGATGACAATTCCTTACTTCCTCGTAACATATGAGGTTTTATATAATGATTTTTTAGCGTCTCCTAGTACACCGAGACTAGAACCAAAGACAAGTTCGTATTTAGAACTGACCTCTTTGCTTCCAAAACGAGTCACGGCGCCACTACGCCAATAGTTCGCGAAGTCTGATAAACTTACCCAAATATTTTTTTAAGCTGTATTTGTATGTGCTATATTAAATCGCCAATAATAGCTTGCCTTGGTAGATAAGCTCTTCAAATGGCCACGTCTCGATGGTCCATTAGTCTTTTCAACCGACTTCAAAAAAGGAGGAGGTTCTCAATTCGACTGTATGTTTTTTTTTTTTTTTGTATGTTTGTTACGCGATTACTCCGCCAATTATGAATCGATTTTAATGATTCTTTTTTTGTTTGGTAGATCATACTTCAGAGGTGGTCCCATATAAATTTTATCGAAATTGATTTAGAACTTTTTGAGAAAATCAACAAATATATACCCAGATAATATTTTGGTTGTGGTTCTTGTTACCTATCTTCGACAAATATGAGCCGATTTTGATGATTTTTGTTTTATTGAATAGCTTATACTTCAAAGATAATATGATAAAAGTTTGTAAAATAAAAATCACCCCTAAGGGTAGGAAAGTAGGGGATGAAATTGGTTCAGCAGTTAGATTAGGATTTATCACTAAAAATAGATGAAATAAGTAAATTTTATAAAAAAAAAACCGACTTCAAAACACTAAAATGCTAAAAATAATCCTAACACTGAAGTACCTAATCAGTTACTTTTGGAGTCGGTGCAAACAAAAACATTGAATCTCTCATCGGCTGGCACCGACTCCAAAAGTAACTGATTAGGTACTTAAGTGTTAGGATTATTTTTAGCATTTTAGTGTTTTGAAGTCGGTTTTTTTTTTTTAATAATCTCAGTAACAAGTCGTCCTAGAAATACGATTTAATATTCTTCCTTGTCCCGATTTTAATACTAAAACTTATAGTAACTCTAGTCTCACAAGCAACCGATTATCATGGTCCATTGGAACCATGTCGTTCGAGTGCGTTAAGCTTTAACTGGGTTTTGTTTAAAGAAGTAAAAAACAGTTTAAGATACTTAAGGGTTTGTATATACTTATGATTATAAACAACTAGCTGTTCCGGCGAACTTCGTACCTTCTCGTTGTTTTTCGTTTTTTTTTTTTTCGTGAATTTTTCGATGTTTTAATAGTTATTCTGCTATTCGGGACGTAGACGAATCCAAAAAATCATAAATCATAAAAATCGGCCCAGCCGTTTTTGACTTATAAATGGTGTAGCTAACCCGACTCTATTTTATATATGTAAATATACAGAGTGTAACGAAAAGGTGAAATAAAACTTTAAGGGGTTATTCTACGGCTAAATTACATCATCTTTTTCTATGAGACCAACATCGAAATCGCAAAAAAAAAAACACTTTCCCATACTAAAACGCGACCAGCTGGCATCAGTTTGTATGGAAACGTAAATTTTTTTTTTGAGATTTTGATGTCGATCCCATAGTAAAAGTTGATGTAATTTAGCCGTAGAATAACCCCTTAAAGTTTTATTTCACCTTTATGTTACACACTGTATATAATAACTGTCCCGGCGAAATTCGTACCGCCTGTTCATCTTTTTTTCTCTTAATTTTTCCGTTATTTAAATAGTTATTCTGCTATTCCGAGCAGAGGAAAATTCAAAAAATCAAAGATTATAAAAATCGGTCCAATCGTTCTTGACTTATAAATGGTGTAAATAACCTGACTTTATTTTATACAAATAGATAGATTTTGCCCAAGAAACTTATTTCCTATCTCAACTGTGCGAACTTTTTCTAACATGAACGCGTAACGTAAACCATCAAAATTAGGTTAAGATATGTAATAAGTTCTTGGGCAAAGTGAGTATAAACAAACCCTTAAATAATTTTAACTAATAGACTATATTTATATTTATTAAAAAATCTTAGGAAAACATTTTTTTTTTGTGTTATGGCTTTTTGTACGCCATGTAAAAACTACAATACAACCTATACTTAAAACAGACAATATTTTGTTATTATTTATTTATTTGGAAACTCGACAGCTTGTATTACAAATAAACATTACATTTGGTCTGAATAATAGCTCTAGCCAATTAAACAGTTGCATCGCTTAAGCGTTGTAAGTGTTGTAACGTAGGAGCAAATATAAAAAAGTAAGATAATGTGACACAAAACTTTCATAAAAAATATTAAATATAAATTACTTACTTAAAGTTATAATTATAATCAAAAACGTAAGTCCTGGCTGGCTGGTGGCAGATCGGAAATAAATAAATAAAAAAATAAAAAAAAAATAATAATAAATAAATAAAATAATTTATTTGAGTAACTTACAATAAAATAACTTACAGGGTTTGGAATCTCGTTTTAAGGAAGTCATTGCTTGTATTAGGAGATGCCGCTCTTTTATAACACATTTCATGTTTAATTATTGTAAAGTACCAAGTTGACAATCTAAATTAGGAATTAAATGGAAATGTAGATTACCTACTTAAACTAATTGCTACTAAGCTAACTAACTAACTAACTAAGCTAATTTGAGAAGAATTATTGAAATATAGTAGTTTAAAAAGCTTGTTCCTGTTGGTTGGAAGCGGTCTTCCTGCGACCTTTACCAGGTCGTCTGCCCACCTTGTTGTGTGATTGTTGTAGTTTATTTAGCAACGTCTGGCGATGACAGTGCAAATTATTTCAGGTCTGATAAATATTATATTTCTGAACTGTAAATGCGTGAAATCAAATTCGGGTGGCTGTTCTGCTTAGTGTAAGGCGTTTAAGGATTAAGATGTAGCGGGAAAAGATAGGAAATGAAATCAAGCGTGGAATTTCTAAGTGGATTTAAGATTGCTGTATCTTGGATTATGGCTAAGCTAACTGACTTTGAACAGGACATGGCGCAAAAAAAATACAGGCGTTTTTTGGGACCTGAAAAAGGTTGATATTGAATGAATAACAGTATACAATAAAATACCTGATCACTTGAAGATACTCGTAGTTCCTATGCATCGTTTTAAATCGTCGCTGCATAAGTGGTTATTAGAGAAAACATTTTATACCATTAACAAATTCTTAAATTATACAGTTGACTTAGGTAGTCGATGCTTAATTTGTTTTAAATTGTACCTTGTTGATTTCTTTTTTAATTCCTCTCATTGACTTTTTTATGTGCGCCATGTCCTGTTTAAAGTCAGAGTTCTCTTAGCCATGATAGAAGATACAGCAATCTACTTATTACATTAGGAGTAGTGTTGCCGCTCGATAGCCCAGTATCGATAGACCTATCGATATTATCGAAAATAGTAAAACTATATGTTTTATACGACGAGTGTGAGGCAAGATTCCGATTACTGAGATACTGCCTAGAATGAAACGATAAACGCTCATCTTTTAAAACTTAAGCCACATCTCTAGCTCTAAATCAAATGATAATCCGCTCTGAATATTTATAAAACATTATTCGTAGATTTGTTCCTTGTTAAGACCGAGCTAGGCTACATCCAGGATTTTTTGTATGTTCGTTCACCGATTTAGTTTTGAATTGATTCTTTTACAATGTATAAATACATAAGTAGAATAAGCCGTTTGAATTATTCCAAATAATCTGTCCCTAAACCCTAAACACATACCTCCAAGCGCAAACCAAAATCGCTAAAGTGGGTCTAATTGACCCTGGAAATTATTCAGTAGTCCAATTGGCCCCACAGCTATGTGTGTGTTTTACGAGTATGTAGCAACATTAAATAGTGTCCATATCTGCGGCAATCTATAGATTATGAAATAATGTCTTCAATACGGTATTTTACATCACTAATCAATTGACATACTTTTTAAAAACTGTCTTAACGCTACTCTTCCATATAATTTGTATAGCGCTAGCAAACTATGACGTCACTGTTTACCTAACTCAACGGACTAACTTTTATTTTATTTTGGAACCATTAAAAATTTAATTTTTCAAATACAACGCTATTAACCAGTTTCGTGGATAGATGGTCTGTATTGTTGCACTGTCACTAGGGGAGGCCTAAATTCAGCAGTGGATGTCTATTGGCTGAAATGATGATGATGATGATTGTTGCTCTATCTATAAGATTCATGCTTGACGATGGCAAACCAGTCTTACAACAATGGCGGTTGCCATCGAGGCAATTGTAAATCAGTCAAATAAAGAAAAAAATATTGAATACCTTATTCGCGTTACTATTATAGGACAATAACCTGAGGACCTTATAAAATTAATAAAATGCTTTACAGATTTGTAGAAAGGTCTTATACTTCAACATCAAACAAGTCTTTGAATTTTTTTTATCGAAAAACGACGATATGGTTTTGATAACTAAAGTTAAGCATTCCATGCTGCGGTTAGAGTAGATGGGTGAACATTCCGAACATATTAATTTAGTGGCATGTTAAAATCTCACCTTCAACATCATCACCATTTTAGGCATAGGACGTCCACTGCTGAACGTAGGCTTCCTTTACTCATTCCAGATTGGCTAGTTGCCTGCATATAGCGGCTACCTGCAACCTTCACCAGGTCTGTGGCATTCATCATCATCATCATCATCATTTCAGCCATGATACGTCCACTGCTGAACAGAGGCCTCCCCTAATGACTTATCATCAGGGGGGATTGCCATTACTCGCCACGCTTGGCAGGCGGGTTGGCGACCGCAGTTTTTTATAAGATTTCGCACGACGACGCTGCTGCCCGTCTCGTACTACAGGAATTAGTCACCTCTTACGACACGCCTCCTGTTGGCGGTGGGGAAGTGTATTCTTTACGGTCGTCCCGCGGCTATGAGCAATGCATGTGGCATTGAGGGCAATGAATGCGCTGACCGAGCCCAAAGCAGCAGCAACGCTCAAGACCGCAACTACCAACAATGAATTCCTAATTTCCTATGCAAAATACACTATCCGGCAATGCACTCCTGCCAAATGGCAAGAAGATTACGAAACCGACACAGCATACTCTGAAATCACAAAGTGGTTCACAAAAATCTCGGACATACCAGAATTCCGAAAACACGTTGGTGCGTCTTTTGAGACAACACAAATATTTACCGGACATAGTTATTGCAAACACTACCTGCACAGATTTAAAATAGTCAATAACCCATACTGCCCCTGCGACGAAATCAGCACACAGGATATGCCCTGTTTTCGGCAATGTTCGGTTCGACCATGAAACGACATGCAGAAATCTTAATGTCAATCCATACAACGTCAGTGAAATCATCACAAAAGAAGCACCCATAGAAACATTCATGTGCCTAATAAACACGATAGTCCGCAGACTAAAACGCCTAAACAACACATAAATAATTATTTGTCGATTTCTGTATCCATTCGCAGGATGATAACAAATACACTTTCTACAATTACATAACAATCTTTGAGCCATAATAATAGATCAATATTCCCAAAAATTTACATAAAAAATAGTGCCATATTACATATAAAAAAAAAACCTTTGCCAGGTCGTCTGTCCACCTTCTGGGTGGACGTTTTACTCTGCGCTTGCCGGTACGTCGCGTCGCCTCCATTCTATAACCTTTCTGCCCCATAGGCAATCAGTTCTACGTGCTATGTGCCCCGCCCACCTTCAGTTCATACGTACTAATGTTTAGTTTCAATAATTACTAGTTTAACCTTTTAAGTAAATTAGACAAATGATTAACACTCATAATAATCCCCATAATAACTAAAAGCAAAATCTCCGAGCTTCCGTGCGTTTAAATTGAAAAGAGTAAAAGATAAATAGGTTGTAGTTTATATTACAACCTTACTTTACCCCGTAAAATAAATAACTAAGCCGCTCTTTAAAATGCCGGCTGCATCTTACTTACTCTGTACTAGCAAACGCCTATGGATTTGCTTGCGTATTTTTGTTTTATGAGCTGGCACAAAAAATCCCTAGTAAGTATGTCCAGTGATTACATATGGAAAAGAAACGTGGTCTTTCACTATAGATCTCATAAAAAAGCTTAACGTTGCACAACGTGCTATTGAAAGGAATTAGTTCGGTGTTTTTTTGCGAGATAGAATTAGAAATGAAGAGATCCGTAAACAAACAAGTCACTGAGCCTGACGGATTAGCAAGCTAAAGTAGCAGTGGGCGGGGCACATAGCACGTAGAGTAAAATAGAGGCCACACAGTCCGAACATTGGCAACCAGGACGTCCGCTCGAAAGGTGGACAGACGACCCAGTAATGGTTGGAGGAAACCGCTGGATGCAGGCCGCTTTCAACCATACGGAAGTTATTGGGGCACACAACATCAACAAAAGATACGAGTGCGGAGTTTCCTCTCAAACAATGGCCCGTCTCTTGTCATGTCCCGCTTGTCCGCACGCTTGCTCGCACACAAAGACAACGAACAACTCATGAACCTACCACAAAACGTCAAATTTTCTTAATTGATATTGATTTTTATGTCATCATCATCATCATTTCATTTCATGTTCACTGCTGAACATACGCCTCCCCCAGTGACTTCCAGATTGGCCCGATTGAAAGTGGCCCGCATCCAGCGGCTTCCTGCTACTTTAACCAGGTCATCTGTCCACCTTGTAGGTGGACAGTCCTACGTAGGTACGTGGCTTCCATTCTAGAACCTTTCTGCTCCATCGGCCATCAGTTCTACGTGCTATGGGCCCCGTCCACTGCCACTTTAGCTTGCTAAATCCGGGCTATGTCAGCGACTTATGTTCGTTTACGAATCTTCTATTCCTAATTTTTATGTGTCTGTCTTAAAGGTGAAAATCGGTTCAATGACCTTTAACCTGCCAGGTTGACCTGCCGTTGATGTTCTTAGCGCCACTGAAAATGAGGTCCGTGTTGCGGAGTCTTGGTCTTGATTGGTCACACAATTTTTTTTATTTGCCTTCGATACGAGAAGGAGAAGTAAAATCCTGTAAAAAAACTACAGACAGACTTATTTTAAGTATATGTGGCCGTCCGTATTTAGCGGAAATACTTTGCACCTGTTTTATAAGGGCAATTAGGGAGAGAAATGCCTCTTTCAACGGACTCCTTGCAATGCAGCTTAAATTTCTCATTTTTTGGTTGTTAGGTTAGCGAAAATATTTGTGAGGAAACTTGGTGTTTTCTTCCTTGCTGTTTAGTGAGTTTGTTCAATAGATACGTATAGTATTTACGAAATAGTTTTGATCATTAAGTTAATCATAGGTTTGAGTCTTGTTTCACATTTAGTTTATTAGATTTAACAACATTAAATTTATTAAAGTATTTATTGTAATTAATTGTCATTGATAATTAATTTCCTGGCATTACGTGTAAATTCTAACGTAAATTCAAATGTGAAATATTTGTAAATTCAAATGTGTAATACCCACCTAATATTGAATTAAAATTGCATGTCTGAAAAGATTAATTGTGAGATACGATAATGTGTAAATCCATCTTATGTTACCATTTTTATAGCAAATAAATTATATTCTATACTACTCAATGGAAACTGAGTTGAATATACTAAAGAGTAAAAAATTTACGCGTCGCGTCGCTTCGACTCTGCCGCAGTGGTAAAGCCTAATTGATCCCATTTAATAACCCACCTTCGAAATTTAAACCTTACCCTAACATGCCATATTTAAAGTCATGGTTACCTTACCATGTTCTTTTAATATCATTGAAGTAATACGGTACCAAACTTCGAATCGATAGGACATATTATGGAAGGTAGTCAGATCAACTCACCAATTATAAAAGAGCTGATGATCTTTAAACGGCTGATCAGGTCATGGTTACCTTACCATATACTTTCAATATCATTGAAGAAACACGGTACCAAATTGAATCGATCGGAGATAAGGAAGTTAGTCAGATCCCCTCATCAACTAGAAAAGAGCTGATGATCTTCAATGAAACATGGCTAAGAACACTCGGGATAAAATTATCTATGACACAAAAAAAACTAAACGAAAATCTGTTCATCCGTTTGGGAGCTACGATATCAAAGACAGATACACAGACAGACACGTTAAACTTATAACACCCCTCTCTTTCTGCGTCGGGGGTTAAAAATGGTTTTTGTGTTAAATGATTAATTACTATTGTGAGCTGTTATTTTTGTGGCTACCTTATTTTAAAATGAATAATTTTGGTTAAAAAGTTATGTCAAGATTGTTTATAATATTCGCCAAGCAAAGAAAATCGGACTGTATGGGGTCGGTCACTCTAGTATGGAGAAAAATATATTAGTACTTATAACTTACTTGGCCGTCATAACCACATGATGAAAATAAAATAGTTAACGATTACAAGGGTCTTTATAGAAACGTATTTTCTACTGTGTTTTTTGCTCGATTAGTGCGGAACCCTTCGTGTGCGAGTCCGAATTGCACTTACCCGGCTACTAAGAAAACTTCAAACTTTTAAAATTTTATAAAATCCTCACAAAACTCATAATTAACGCTAAGCATTTGAGCCTTTATCCCAGCTGGTCCGAATTGATTCCCCTAAGAAGTTGATTAATGACCACCTCAATACAGGCTTGACACTTTGAATTATAGCTGCGAACGGCTCCAAGCGTTGTTAAGGTTAGAACACACTTCTTATAGCGCCTCTCCAATTAAGTCTTTTATCAATATCATAATCAGCCCATGTCAGTCCACTGCAGGACATAGCCATCTTCAATGCATGCGACTGTATTGTTTTAGGGACATAACACCGACTTTGGTAATACATTTTTGAAGCTCCAGCTTTGCTTCATCATCATCATCATTTCAGCCATAGGACGTCCACTGCTGAACATAGGCCTCCCCCATTGACTTCCAGATTGGCCGGTTGGAAGCGGCCTGCATCCAGCGTCTTCCTGCGACCTTTACCAGGTCGTCTGACCACCTTGTGAGTGGACGTCCTACGCTGCGCTTGCCGGTACGCGGCCTCCATTCTAGAACCTTTCTGCCCCATCGGCCATCAGTTCTACGTGCTATGTGCCCCGCCCACTGCCACTTCAGCTTGCTAATCCGTTGCTTCAGCTTTGCTTAAGCACATTTAATGTTACAAAATTTTCCATATTTTTGAGATTTGGGAATTTCTAAAAGTATAAAGCGGAACTGGAAGAAAAGTTCTAGAATAGAGGCTATGTACCGGCAAGCGCAGTGTAGGACCACCCATAAGGTGGACAGACGACCTGGTAAAGGTTCCTGGAAGCGATAGATGCAGGTCGCTTCTAACCAGCCAATCTGGGGTCACTGGGGGAGGCCTACGGTCAGCATCGGACCTCCTTTGGCTGAAATGATGAAAATAATTAACAAAATAGAATATTTTATACGGGTTCTGTATTGCATGTTTTATGGGCTACAAGACCGCATAAAATGAAATAAATTATGTCTATGGCATATCAAAAATTGCCAGCACAAACCCCATAACAAAGGTATAAAAACATTTTGGCTGAGCGATGAATCTGGACAATTCTTCTCTAATTATGCACTGCGCTAACAAGAAAATTTTCCTAAATTTCTGGAAAACTATACCCTTCTTATTTCCGGAAAGCAGTTGGCCCAATCTGCCCGATGGAGGGGGGGAGGATCTATAGAAAGCGACACCCTTTGTGTGGTCTCAGCCTTACAGAACTTTCAAATGGTTTTTTCGTTGATATCATTCGCTAATGGTTCCTTTTGATGCAACTTTCTAAAATGTTTATGAAATTAAAAGAGAATGGACGGACACAAATGAGTTGAGAACCTGTTTTGACGTTACTGTATCGATTTACTTTTACTTGTATTAGTTAAATTTATCATCATCATCATCATTTCAACCATAGAACGTCCACCGCTGAACATAGGCCACCCCCCCTGACTTCCAGATTGGCCGGTTGGAAGTTTGAATTAGTTAAATTAGAAGGCAGAAATTTTATAATTCAGAAGTTTGTCCGTTAGCTCTCTTCGCGTAGAATTAGCTTTTTTATCACAATGATACGTTAAGGCACATCCTTTGAGAACTGTATACTTTTCGGCATAATAATAACATTAGATGTCACTTAGGAATAGTTTACCCTGAATATGGTAAAATATTTTTTAAATCCTATTTTCATAGTAATTTACCTATTAGGGAGTGATTTTACTGTTCAACCAAAAAAATAATAATACAGTGGGATTAACATCAAAATATTAAATAGTTAATTTTAAAAATAATGAGGAAATGTCCAACACAACATATCTTTGTTTTAAAATTTAGGTTTATTCATCAGAATTAGGTATTTCAAAGATTTAAAATATTTTATGAAATTGTACAAATTGAATAACAAACACTGACCCTAAAAAGAAAAAAATTTACAAAAAAATTTACAAGTAAAAAACGTGTCCCAAATCGCCGTCAAATGAATGATGCATTTCCACACTGAATGGCCAAACTGACACGTTGACCAAGAAATGCGCCAGCCCTCCGAAGTTACTCTTACTTACTTCAAACAACCATAATTAGTATAACTTCGGATAGTATGACAGTTTTGTATCGACACTTACCGGTAAGTTATAAAAAAAATATTACCTTTATAAAATTATAAAAAAGTCACACAAACAGCTGACTTATGTTTAATTTGTATAAAAATTCTAGCACAAAAACAATAAATAAATAAATTGTTTCCACAATCACATCAACTGTCTAGCCCCAAACTAAGCAAAACTTGTACTATGGCGACTAGATAGCGGATAAACGTAATGTATGGAATAATGTATGGAATAAATAAATATAGGACAACATCACATACATTGCTCTGATCCTATGATAAGTAGCTGAAGCACTTGTGTTACAGAAATCAGAAACAACTACGGTACCACAACACCCAGACCCGAGACAATATAGAAAAGTTATTTTTCTACATTGACCCGACCGGGAATCGAACCCGGGACCTCAGAGATAGCGACACCAAGTCCGGTATGCTTGCCTCTCGGCTACGGAGGTCGTCAAACATACTTAAATACTTTTATAAACATCCACGACCAAGGTACAAATGCTCGTGCTAATCACACAAACATGTGCCCCTTGCTGGATTCGATCCTGCAACCGCTGGCTTTGTAGTCCGGTTCGCGAACCACTATACCAGACAGTCGTATCATGAAGTGTTTATTTTCAAAAACTGTTAAAAAAAATATTCGCGAAATAAAGGCATTACGCAAATTTTAATGAAATAAAAATAACAGTATATTGTATCGATTTATAAGTATAAAAGAAATGTAAATGTTTGATATGACTTGTTTAATAGTAATTGGTTTATCAAGTCCCATACTACTACAATCAAATAACATATTTACGACTGCATGTATTTTAGCGCAAAATATCTTCCTTCTCCCTTCTCCCCATAAAAAGGGCGCCTTATCTAAAAGTATACTGAACCAATAAATTGTATATATGCACTCCCCGTAATAGAACATATGTATGATATTCCTAAAGATCGATCTGCGGCGAGGTCGCTACATTTCACTTCGATTTGCTATGGCACTCGGAGTGGATAGATTTGATGTTGCGGAGCAACTGTTAAACAAGGACTTTGGCATCTCTAAAAATTAATCCAATTTTTAATAGCCAGATAACTTATTTGAAGAATAAAATTTACGTTTTACGAGTACGTCAACATGCCAACATAATCGACGCATAAAAGTTATCTGTGAGGAAAAATCGGCCCTATATGCATTTAAAATTTAACTAAACGATTCTGCATAAAATGATTAAGGACGTCAGATATCCAACCGATTCGACTGGAAATAGAAAGAAAGAAAGAAACGTTTATTAGACACACAAGAGAAAAAAAACAAATACACAAAACAATATTTGCTTAGCATTTGTCGTGACAGCCACGGACTTATCACGACGCTGATTTTCGGCGGGAACCTCCGACGCTGGATCGTGCAGCAAATAGGACCAAGAGATAAAATTTACTCTATCACGCAAAAACTGCTGAATGGATTTTAATGAAACTTGGCATACAGATAGAACATGGCCTGGATTAACACATAGGATAGTTTTTTATTCGAGTAAGGTCAACGCAGACGAAGTCGCGGGCTAAAAGCTATCCTACTTCCTACTAATATTATAAATTCCTTCTTCCTTCTTCTACTTACTAATAAACGTTGATGCCAGCTTGTCAGTGCCTACAGTCAACACTTTATACTTTTGCGATTTTAACGTCGGTCCCATACAAAAAGTTTTGTATTTGAGGACCAGAATCGGTTCTTAAGAGAATATGCGTTAATTAGGTTACACTTTGTAAATTCAATATTCAATCGTGATAAAAGTTAACACTATTTTTGAAACATATGTATTTTCTTCTGTATAAATTTTCTTACGACCAGTATTTTTTCGAGTCACGCATTATTCAGTTACTTATTTTTACTTTAACATAACCCAAAAATACCTCGTCGATTACCGTTGCAAATTGCTCGTAACTTTGTCTGAATTTTTCCCATGAATAAATTCCAAGTTTGCTAGCGACACAACTTTTCCCAAATTTCCCAGAGGGACGAGGTTATACTTGCGCGGTGGCATATGTGATATGACCAGTGAGAGGACTACCAAAATCTTCGTGGATCTGCTAGGAAAGATACTGTATGATGTTAATAATAATAAATAATGTATTTTATCAGAAACCAGGCAATTACATCAAATAGACAATGTATGTATCCTTCGGTAATTATAATTCGCTAACGTATATTTCCAAACGTATTTTTTTAAAAGAGGTTATAGTCGTTACAAAATGTACCTTTACGAAAAAATACTACTTAAGATATTTTTATCGGTAAGTACCGGCTAAATGTAGCAAAAATTCAATGGAACACGTAAAAAAATACGTTTAATAACAAAAGTGCCGTGTGGGGACAGCTGTAAAGAATACAGTTTCCTACCACCAACAGGAGGCGTGTCGTAAGAGGCCACTAATTCCTGTAGCATGAGACAGGCAGCAGCGTCTGCGTTAATAAATAAATCAATCTCAAATAAATAAATAAATAAATCTTATTTAAAAAAAAACGGCCAAGTGCAAGTCGGACTCGCGCACGGAGTGTTCCATTATATTAAAGTAAATATACAATTACCTGAGTATTTTGTGAATATTTCAAGTGCCTACCTGTTACCATTTATTGATATCGAGCAAAAAAGGGAAAAAATCGCGTTTCTTGTATATGGGAACTCCCCTTAAATATTAATTTTATTTTGTTTTCAGTATTTGTTGTTATAGCGTCAACAGAAATACATAATTTGTGAAAATTTTAACTGTCTATGTTGTAGTGTAGGTACTTGCATGAATTGATTATTTATGTATTATATGGTACTTGGATATGAATACAGCCAGTTGTCTTTGAGTCGTCATACGAGCAGTTTTATTTGTACAAAAGATCCCGAACAGTCTAGCTAGCGGTTCTTGAGATACAGCCTGGTGACAGACAGACGGACGGACAGACAGCGAAGTCTTAGTAATATGGTCCCGTTTTTACCCTTTGGAACCCTAAAAACTGCGCTCGCAAACCCGCCTGCTCAGCGTAGCGAGTATTGGCAATCCCCCCCGGTGATAGGTCGTTAGAGAAGGTCTATGTTTAGCAGTGGACGTCTTATGGCTGAAATGATGATGATGAATATTATAAGTAAGAGACTGCAAGTAGAGAAGCTATCCTGAAATTAAAGTTATGAACATTGATTTAAATAGTAAAGATACGGCTTACAGAACAAATCACTCTACACGTTTACCATACAGGACACACTAACGTCATCTATTAGAACTACCCTAAACTGTATCGTAAACGATTAAACAGCAACACACCATGCGTTGCTTTCTATTATGCCAAATGTTGAGATTATGGAATCAAAATTTCTAAAACAATGTAAATATGTTTCTTATTAAACATATTTTCGACTTACCTGATATATTAAATATCGTACTTTTTATTAGTTGTGCTTTTGTCGTAGTGAACACGAAAAGTCTTATCATTTTCCTAATTTTAACGTAACTTCGCTTTCGACGACAGCCGACAGCCGACTACGTCACTTCGGTCTAAAGAGGATCACCTTAGGGCCACGGTAGTGGCAACAGTTTAACATGCGGTCCGCCCTGTCCTTACGAAGTAATGTACACCGTGAATTTTTAATCACCCGAGAAAATTAACTAACATATTCAGATATCGATATACATCGAATTTGGCGAATGAAAAAAAAAAATTTATGAGAAAATTATTTAAAAGGTCCCTAGCATTCCGTAAAAAATATGCACCATAAAAGTCCTGCTAATTCAAATAGTAATCATTATCATTCCAACATTAACGGAACCAAAATCCACCTAATTATAATACTACGAAGATGGTTTACATGTTTTTTGTGCATTAACAGGATTTATTTGAAGTCCTATAAAACGATATTTTTGTATGAACGCTATACTATTTGTGTGTTACTTACTGATATACATATTTTTATAAACGCAAATTTTAGTTTTCTCGGGTAATTAAAAAGTCACAGTGTATATGTCAATGGTTATGAATTTCACTTTCAAAACTTTTCATAAGCGATGTTGTGTACCTATACTGTTTGTGGGTTATGGTCCAGCTCAGATTCTTCCTTTCTTTTTATTTTCAATCATGTATAGACTGTAACCTGTTCCTAAAAAAACCTTGTGGGGAGATTTAAAATAATATAGAAATTTCAGCATTTTAGCGTTAGCATAATATAAAATATGCTGCGAATAAAAAGCTATGACAAACGGAAAGATGGACTTAAAGAAGTTAGAAGAGTTCCGTTCTTGCCTTTTACATAAAATGTTTTCTTTTATTTAATAATTTAATCAATTTAGACTAGGATTTTCTAACTGGCCAATCTGGAAGCCATTGGGGGTGGGCTGTGTTCAGCAGTGGACGTCCTTTGGCTGAAATGATGACGATGATAATGACACTATAATTAACCCATTTTATTAAACCTTTCGGATATGTACTTCTATAAAGATTTAGATCAAACCTTTCTTTTGTTTTTTTTTATATGGAGTCAATTCCGCTTTATATGCAGAGCGGTGATTCTGCCAATGTCGAGTAATTGTTAATATATAAGGTCGCCTTTTATAAACGGGTGAAATTTAAAGAGCAATTACAAAAACATAAATGAATCATTTTTGTTAAAAAAAGAAAATTTTTATACGCTAGTTTTCGAGAAAAACGCCAAAAACTATTTTGATTTCAACGTAAAATAAAACACCCCGTGCCCCGTGCGTGCACCCCGAAGGAAGAGTAGGGCACGATTGAAATGAGAGAGACAGGACGTAGGGACGTTTCAGACTAGACAGGACGCTCTTAAACATTTTTTTTTTGTTAGGAATAATAAAAATGAAAACTAGCCCGTTTTTTAAGAACGAAAATAATAGAACCCGGTTTCTCTAATATAATTAGAAGTTCTGTTAAAGTTTCACCCGTTTATAAAAAGCGACCTTGTAGTGTTTTTTTTATATATTTTTTATTTTATTTTTTACAAAATCCACAGCTCATAAGTACAGAATACATTTTCTTGGTGACAAAGCAGACAGCCAGTATTGGATTTACATTTTGTTACATTTTATACAATACGTGTTAAAGAGGGGAACGTGAACTTACACCATACAATCAACAATGTGCATAATTTGTGCATAATATGTGTGTGTGTGTGTGTGTGTGTGTGTGTGTGTGTGTGTGTGTGTATGTCTAGTATTAATAATTATTTATTTATTTATTTTTCCTATCACACCCAAAATACCTTTCTTAAATAACTGTTTACTCGAACAAAAAGGATCAACGGTATGAAAGTGTTTGTTATATGATCGCGATATGCGACATACAACAGAGTTTTGGGCATAATTCGTTCGGGTGCTAGGGACATGAAATAAGGTAGTCGCCGTATGTCTAGTGCGGGTAGACGGGGCATTCAAGCTCAAGACTAAAGTTAACAGGTCGCTGGAGTCTATAGATCCACAGCATATGTCATACAGAAAGGACATTTCCAGAAGTTTACGTCTGTTTTCGAGAGTTTGAAGTTTGTGAAAGGTACATGAGTCCTCGTATACGTTAAATTGTTTATGTTGTCGGTAGTTTAAATGTTTAACAAATATACCTTGTATAGACTCTATGCCCTGCGTGTACGTTACGTATTGCGGACTCCAGATGACACTACAGTATTCGAGTACACTACGTACGTAAGCATAATATAGAACCTTTAAACAGTGTGTGTCTGAGCAGGGTTTGCTTGCGCGAAGAACGAAACCCAAGTTCTTATAGGCCTTGTTTATCACATATGTTATGTGGTTGGAGAATGTTAGTTTAGAATCTAGGTAAATACCGAGATCCTTCGTCATAACGTCACGCTTCAATTTGTCATTGTTTAAACTATATTCAAATGTTACATGTTTGTTTTTTCTCGTAAAAGTTACCACTACACATTTATTTGTATTAATGTCAATTCTATTGTGCTTATAATAACAGTCAAGTCTGGTTAAGTCCTCTTGTAGTTTCAGACAGTCATCTGGTGATTTTATAGTCATGTAAATTTTGGTGTCATCAGCGTACATAAAAAAATTTGCATGTTTTAAACATTGATCTATATCATATAGATATGCAACATATAAAAGCGGGCCAAGTATCGACCCTTGAGGAACACCCGAGGGAATTGTGACAAAAACAGACCTATGCCCTCCAATGACAACCATCTGACTTCGATTTCGTAAATAAGACTCTGTCCATCTCAGCAAACCACCACCAATACCAAGATCATAAAGCTTTCTTAGAAGTATGATGTGATCTACGCGATCGAATGCCTTTTCGAAATCCGTGTACACACAGTCAACTTGGCCACCACCGTCCATACCTCGCAGTACGTCATTAGTGAAAATTGCCAAGTTTGTGGTGGTGGAGCGACCCCTAATGAAACCATGCTTGGTTGGTTGCGACGGCACAGACTACCGGATATACGTGATCATGAACAACTCTTTCTAAGATTTTACTCAAAGTATTTAATATTGATATAGGGCGATAATTATTGATTGAAATTTTTGATCCTTTTTTATGTATAGGAACTATGAGTGCTATTTTCCATATGTTTGGGCAAATACCCTCTCGTAGGCTGCGGTTAAAGATATAGGTTAGAGGGGTAGCCAAAGACTCCGCACAGCATTTAAAGAATAAAGGTGGGATACTGACGCTACCAGGCCCCTTTGTGGTATCCAGATGCTTTAAAATTCTTAGGACGTAAGATCTGTTAACCTCAATGTTATTTCTAATCTAGTATGCCGTCACAGAGCCAAGTCTCAGTAAACAACCCTGTGTCAAAATCGGATGCAAGGATATTTTGATAGAATATATTTGTTTTGGTTCGAAGACCGCGGACATTTTGATAGTAAAGACGTAACTTATCCTGGCTTAGCTCTGTACTGTGAAAAGTGTAAAACAGTAATTATGAGTGGTACTAGTAAAGTGTTAGTTAGTGGCGTGACTGAATGTACCTTACTATAGATTAATTTATGTGTTAGGTATTCTAGGATTAGATGACTCAGTGAGAGCGTAGTTGACTGGAAGAATTGTATGCGATTAATTATTTTTTTTATATAGAAATAGCTGTCGTAGCTATATGTGTGTAATTGGATAAATGGTCCTATGGCTTTAATTTTAACATTATTTGTGCCAAATATAATGCGCACGCGCAATGTATTAGTTTTAATATCGGGTTGTATTGTAGGTAGGGTGAGTGAGAGTGGGTGAGTGCATTTGTTAATTGTTGGAACAAATGATATGAAGAACGATTTGAAAACTGTATGTGATGGTGTGAATAATTTGAACTGTTTGAGTGTGTAACGAGAAATTATTTCGTTGTTAGGTATGCACATTGCAGACAATAGCAAGTATGAAAAAAGATTAAAATGAAAAAGGAAAAGAAAAATAGGAATAGCTAGGTAATTTTTTTGACATCTGATACCGAATTTATTACAAAAGCTGGGGACATTGGGTTGCGGCGAACATATATGCGACAGTTTTTTGTCCAGACAAAATCGTAATTAGCTTCTTTACATCTTAGTTTACATTCTTTAAAAAGTTGTTTGTTTTCTTTAGTCAAGTGTTCATTAATGTAAATTTTATTGTTTTTATTTTGGTGGTTTGGTGTTCACAATAAATAACGGGTGTTTAGTTTTTATTGCTTTTCTACGATTCAGTGAAAGCTACTCTTCCTTTAGAAGCAGGTTTCAAACGCTATCGGGTCTAAAGCAAGTTGTCTTGAGACAAGTCACTTGACACTCGATGCGGCGTTGAATACTATGATATTTCAATAGTTTCAGATCTTTATCACTTCACCAAACATTAGAACACAAACTACACCAAACATGCACTCTAAAGCTCTATAAATGTTAAATAAAAACCATTAAAATTGATCGACCATGCTTTTCGTTCAACTACCCCCACCGAATCCTACATCAAACGTTATCTAAGTCTTTGAACTTCGTAATGGTTTTGTCAAAAAAGGTTTGAGAACCATCTACATAACTAAGTTTTCAAATAATTTACTTAAATTACCCAGTGAGTGGAAGACAAAAGGTATTGGGCACGTACAAACCGTTGTTTCCCGAAGGAATCACTAGCAATCAAATTGAATGCGTCTGATTGAGATTATTCTGTGGAATGCGTACATTTTTAACTAACTTGGATTTTTAGTGCAAGATTTAGCTATGCATACCAATTCGGATTGCAAAGCTACCTACTTTTTATTACATTTTATTTTTATTTGTAAAAGACACAAAACACAATACATACGGATACAGTCATTACAAATACATTTTACATGATTAGAACTTAATTGCTAAACTGTAGCCCAAAACATGCGTCAAAGATTTTAAAATTAATTAAATTGAATTTAACAATAAAGCAAAGAAAGAAAGTTCCACAAAAATAAAACTAAACTCAATTGTAAACTACTCACTTTATAATCAAATTAATCTGCCTTTTGAAGATATTTGGATTGTAGTTCAGGATGTCTATGTCTTTGTAACCTTGCAACATATCATTGTAAAGACGACACATGCGAAACATAGTACAAAGATGTATTGTTACGGTATAACTTGAAGTGAGAAAAATTTCGGATTGCGAGTTCTGTAAAAAGTGTTGAAATTTAGAGATGAAAGCAAAGATGGGGAGTCTATTTTTTAATGTAATATTTTATGGAGATATACTAAATCGCTACATTTACGTCTTTACTATTTTACTCACTAGTTCAAATCCCAAACAGCTGAAACCTTCGTAGCTGAAAGGCAAGCATACCGGACATGGTGTCGCTATCTCTAAGGTCACAGGTTCGATTCCCGATCGGTCATTGTAGAAAATAACTATTCTATATAGAATCAAGGGAAATAAACATATACATTTATTGCTTCATCATTTCAGCCATGGACGTCCACTGCTGAACACAGGCCTCCCCCAATGACTTTCATCGGGGGGATTGCCAATACTCGCCACGCTTGGCAGGCGGGTTGGCGAGCGCAGTTTTTTTATAACATTTCGCACGCAGACGCTGCTGCCCGTCTCGTGCTTCAGGAATTAGTCGCCTCTTACGACACGCCTCCTGTTGGCGGTGGGGAAGTGTACTCTTTACGGCCGTCCCCACACGGCACTCGAACGAGTTTATTGTTATTTGGTTTATTTATTGCTTAACTATTACATTTTATGAAATTGTACAAATTGAATAACAAAAACTTGATAAAAATATTTACAAGTAAAAAATGTGTCCCAAATCGCCGTCCAATGACATATATCTATATTGTCTCAGGTCTAGGTGTTGTGGTTCCGTCGTTGTTCCGCTATCTCCACTCAAGAAAACGTTTACCCCATTGCATAGGTAATCCATTCCTCAGCAAATTCACAGCCATATTATGTCGGTTATTTTAGTTCTATATCGCATTAACTAACCTTATTAACTCATGTTCGATATATCCAAGCATAGTATTAATATTTGATGTTTCTGTAAACATAACAACGATAATGTTACTTCTAGGTATGACAACATTTTATTCAAATTAAATAAAGTTAAAGATCTCCATAGATATTCAACGAGGCAATGCTGCTAGCATTATGGGGAACTTCGGATCGGGCGGAGCGTAGAGTGGGAATCTATTTAATGAAGTTCCATGACATAGCATGTAGTGGCATTTTCAAAATTTTGTTGATGAGATTTTTATAAACATTTGACGACGTTTATTACTGATATATTATGTATTTGTAATTTTATTTTAATTACTAGCTTTTGCCCGTGACTTCGTTCGCGTGGGTTTTAGTTTTTTCATAAAAACGACGCGCCTTACTAGAATTTTGTACTGGAATTGCCTCCAAACCTCAGAAAAATTCTTATTGAGCAGGAAAGGGTATTTATTAATTGGACTTCATGCCCAGTTAGAGACTACACTCTTATTACCTACTAGATGCTACAAGTGTCAACAATATGGACATTCAGCGAAATATTGTCGTGACACCGAATCTAGGTGTGGGCACTGCGGCTGTGTTGGCCATTTAATTTAAGATTGCCCAAAGCAACTAGAACCAGCAAACTGTGCTACGTGCCGGCGATTTAACAAACCTGGCCACCATAAAACCGGTGACGAGCAATGCCCTGCAAGAAAAATCGCTGAGGCTAGATACGTAAGCACAATTGACTATGAGGGAGACCAAAGCCCGGCATAGAATGTATAACCCAGCACACAATGAATAACTTTGACACCAGGATTTTGCTTAAAAACATAAGTCTAATTTAATATGAATTCATATATGTCGTGGATCCAACTCACAAATGTGCATTATATATACATATATATTATCATATTCACTTACATTAAAAAGAAATCACGATAATTCAAAACATGTATTCGCTCCATTTGTATCATCCTATGGACTTAAATACCGATTCATTTTAGAAACTATGTCAAAACCTACTTATTGTAAGTTATTACATAATTATTAAGACTAAGGTGATCTACTTATTTATTGTTGTATAGTTAGTAATCGTTTCTGTGTAAATATTTTAATGTTGAATAAGCACTAACCTACTTTTACGAGTATTAATAGATACCTAAGATACAGGCAAAACTATTCCTTAGTTTAGGTACCAACTTCATAATTATTAGATTAAACTAAATTACTTAAGTTTCATGTATTTATGCTAAGTTTTTACAGAGAAATAAATGTATCTTTATCTTATCTTATAAAGGATTACTTCGCAACTTTCTTAATTTTTTCTCCTGGCAATCATTAACACGATAAAAAAAGAATTTGCAAAATTGTTCCATCCGTTGATGCGATGACCAAGGGAAATAGAGATTCATTTTTATATAAGTACATATAGATTATTAAGTTTTTGTGCATAACGTAAATTAAAATGTTAAATTGTATATTTATTAAGCGATTAAACATTCATATTACATTACTACAGTTTGAACTCTGTGTAAACAAATTAGAAATGCTAATGAAGTCCTTTTGCATTTATGAGGGTGAGGCACCTCCGGGACCTTTGGCAAATAACTATTAACGGCTACAATCGGACAGGAAGCGGGGGTAATTTAATGGGAATACATTTTGGAAGACGAATTCTAGGGAGGATTTATTTGTAAAACTTTTTCAGTCAGTCAACACATAAGAAGTGAGGCTATAAAGTTAGATAAGAGAGATAAGATAAGCAAAGTATGCCTTTATACGTCCCACTGGCACAGGCCTTACATCAACTATGAGGTGGTTTGGCCCATATTCCACCATGCGGGCCCAGTGCGGATTGGTGGAGAGGTGTTGTAAAGCCAGTGACTAAACCTTACTGTCAGATGTGATCAAGCTTAACGACTAGTAGCAAGCGATATTGATATTGACGACCTCCGTAGCCGAGAGGCGAGCACGCTATCCATTAGCGTCGCCATCTCTGAGGACCCGGGTTTGATTCCCGGTCGGGTTAATATAAATAAATAAAAAATGATTTTACAATCACACCCTAACCCCAAACTAAGCTAAGCTTGTGCTATAGCGACTAGGTAACGGATAAACATCTTACTTATACTTTCATAAACATCCATGACTTGCGTACAAAATGCTCGTGCTCATCACACATAAAATTTCTCCTTGCGGGATTCGAACTCGCAACCGCTAGCTTTGTTGCCCAGAGCGCGAACCACTACACCGGAAGGACAATATTTTTTGTCTGTCTGTTCTGTCTGATCTCCAAAACGGCTGGACCTATTTTGACAGGGCTTTCACTCGCACATAGCCAATGTTCTTTTAAGAAAAAAAAATATCAGGTTTGGATTTGCAACATTTTTTGAATAGTAGGAAAGTGTTTACTAACTCCAAAACAGTAGTACTCGTAGAGAAGCGATCATAAAGTATCAAACGGTTATTATATTTATTTAGCTTTCCTAACACGTCTTACCATTGACCGCGTACAGCTAAGACATAAAACAGTCAAACATAAACACCAAATAAACCCCTATAATATTAGTCGTGAAAGCAGCAATACAGGCAGATACAGTAGGCCCCTTTTTCACAGTATCTAGACGCCATTAACACAGCTTGCCCCAAAACTGCAATGGGCTAGTTTCCTAAAAAAATCTAATTAGTCCGTCAGTTGGATTAACAGAAAATATTGGACACGTATATTTTCTTTTCCCAATCAAACAAAAAATGATGAAGATATAGCCCGTTAAAGTTCCTGTAACGTCACGCCTTGCGACACTTTTTAGCAAGGCGTGACGTCACGTGCTTACTTTGATGCGCTTTATCTTCGTCATTTTTTGTTTTATTGACAAAAGACAAAATATGGGTCCTATATTTTTTGATAATATAACTGACGGATTAAATAGAATAATCTTTTTTTGACCCAGGAAACCAGCCTATTACCTCTTATCTAATAACTGGTTAGCGAACTTAACTTAATTATTGTTTATTGTACAATCTCCGGCATGGATCTTGAGTGCTGGAGAAAGAGTGGGGATCGCTTTGCGCATCTAACGAGACGATTATCATATCAGAGACGCGTGTGTGCGGAGCCAGCAACCGATCTCGGCAGGCTAAAATGATACAAACGGACCGTACGAGTAGTTATACGCACATAATACATCGATACGAGGAGACTACAATGGTGTGTGTAGGCTACAACGATACTCGTAGGCTGCTATTAAATACCAACACTGACGCACGCGGTGGTTGTAGAATTATCCTATAAGCTACAAGATATTTGTATGATGCAACCTAAATAATACAATACAAGCCGTAATTACCTCTAAAATCAAGTTCAGGCTACAATAATTCACGCAGGCTACAATGATATGCTACTATCAGTTTTTAGTTTTTGTACCTCCTTTTTTTACTCGAGAACAGAACTAAAAAATATTTTGTGTATTTAATAGTTAAGTTGCGTATGATATCTATAGAGTATCAATTTATCTATACATTCTCACAGACTACAACAATGATACGCAGCAACAATAATACGCGCTAAGTGAGAAGCGAACCTACTTTATTTATTTGCAATATTTTGTGGTACTTTACGCAAAAATAGTAAACTCCTTTTTACTACACCTCCAACGTCCCGACCGCAGCTCGATCAGTCTGTCCTTGTCGCTCGTACTAGGAATAATGATTCGGTCTCTCTTTTTAATATTTGTGACTGGAGGACGCTTCACTGGCCAGTAATTTACGATTTGAGTTTGTGTAGAGGCGGCTATTCCGAAATCATTCGCTATTTTATGGCAAAGTATTTATTTGAGGAAACATAGGATTCCGTACTCAACACGGAACCCTTTTCGCTATGTTCATTCGTCTGTCTGTCTCTGGCTTAGCATAGAGACTTTTAGTAATTAGAGAGCTGTAATTTAGCATGGGATGGGCATATTAATCATGCCAACAAAGTGGTAAAATGAAATAAACGAAATTAGTTCGAACTCATAAAACTATTGACCTAACTTAGCACATACACTCGGGTCTGGGTGTTTTGGTACTGTCGTTGTTTCTGTAATTTCTATAACACGAGTGCTTTAGCTACTTACCTTAGGATCAGAACAATGTATGTGATGTTGACTAATATTTTTATTACATAATTTTATTTATAGAATCTCGTAACTAACTACGACTATACATAACTACAACTACATACATAACTACTACTAACTAACACGACATAATATAATTAGTAGTGAACAACATGGCTTCCAAAAAGGTAAATCAACGACACTCGCTTGTTTCTCATTAATAAAACACATTTCGACACTTATGGATAAAAAAATACCTGTTTCCACAATCCTGTTTGATATGAGTAAGGCGTTTGATTTTGTCTGTCACAAAATCCTTTTAAGAAAAATCGAAGCTTATGGTGTTCGTGGATTGGCCTATGATTGGATAAAAAGTTACCTCAGCGAAAGAAAACAATATGTTGAAATCTCAAAATTGAACCCCCAGTTTTACAGCGTAAACTATAAGTCGGAACATAGAGTGAACAACTATGGCGTGCCTCAGGGTAGCATTTTGGGTCCGATACTCTTTGTTTTATATATAAACGATCTTCCTGAGTGTACTCGATATCCGTGTACTTTGTTCGCTGATGACATCTCGGTAATTATGTACAAACAACCAAACTCTGATTATGAACACGAAATAAATAGTGAAATAGCTAGGATAGTGAATTGGCTAGATAAAAACAATCTTTGTGTCAATATAACTAAAACGAGGTACATGCAGTTTCATAATAAAAACGGAAACCCTCTAAAGTTGTATGTTAATCATCTTGATGAACCTATTGTCGAGACAGTGTCGGCCAAGTTTCTTGGAATCCTCATAGACGCGAATTTATCGTGGAAACATCATGTCGACATGGTGTGCAATAAAATTAATAGATTTGTATACGCTCTCTACCGCCTGACAAAGCTGGCTAACCAGAGGACGGCATTGATGGCATACCATGGATACGTTTGCTCTGCTCTGAGGTATGGTCTGGTTATGTGGGGTAACTCGAGTGATATGTGTCGAGCTTTCATAGTACAGAAGAAATGTGTTAGGGCCATCTGCGGCGCTGAACCGATGGAGTCTTGTAGACCACTATTTAAGGGGTTAAACCTTCTTCCATTGCCATCAATGTACATCCTTGAAATACTGGTGTTTGTGAGGAGGAACCCGAATCACTTTAGGACTAAATCTGAAATATCCATACGGCCAACCCGATATCTAAACCGGCTAGTAAAGCCTCCTTGTGCTACAACCTGTTATAAAAAAAACAGCTATAACATGTGCATCAACCTGTTCAACTTACTGCCGGCACCAATACAAACTTTGCCTGTGGAAACTTTTGGGAGGATGCTATTTAATTTATTGGTGGAAAACTGTTTTTATAGCATTGACGAATTTGTGAGGTTTTGTGCCGCTAGTGGTATGAAACGTTGGTCTGACAAACTATGATAATCCTATTTTTTATTTTCGATTAATTTTCTTTTTTTTTTTTTTCGTAATTATTTTAAATTAATAATTTATCTAATTTTATTTTATTGAATGTTAAACATAACTAGCTTTTTTATTAATTTATAATTCACTAATTATTATTACTATTATCTTACATAAAGACGACATTGTAATTTGTAACTTAAAATACATTAAATTATATCCTGATATTTGCCTACCGATAAATCGGTAAAATACGCTGAGAACTGTAACATTAGCTTATAAGAAAAACATCTTTAATGTACCGTATTTTATGCAAATAAACATATTCATTCATTCATTCATTCATTCATTCATTCATTCGTTTTAGTTCGGAATGAATATTATTAATTCATTATTGTATTAATTCTGAAGTCTTCGCAGATGAAGACCCAACCCAATATAGAAAACTTCGTTTTATACATTGACCCGACCGAGAATCGGAGCCGGAACCTCAGATATGGCGACACAAGTGCAACGTACTCGCCTCTCGGCTACGCAGGTCAATTAGCACAACTACGCATTCAATTAAAGACAATCAGATCAACAGTAAACTTAATCAAATGCAAATGGGTCTAACAGTGAGTTAAGTGAATTAGGCGAAATGAGATTTTGATCAACGGCTTTTAATACAATAATAATAAATAATACTTATTAGACAACATCACAAACGTAGTGTTTGTGATGTTGTCTTATTCTATGGTAAGTAGCTTAAGCACTTGTGTTACAGAAATCAGAAACAACGACGGTACCACAACACCAAGACCCGAGACAATATATAAAAGTTATTTTTCTACATTGAGTGACCGGGAATCGAACCCGGGACCTCAGAGTTAGCGACACCAAGTCCAATATGCTCGCTATACACTAGCCACGCTTTGGGAACGAATTTAATATTTTATATATTGTATATGCATAGTTGTAAGTTTATGAAAGCAATAAACTCATATTTTCATTTTTGATTTAATTTTTTTTATACTTTGACGTTTGTGATACATTAAATACGGGTTTTAAGCCTTCGATTTCAATGTTTTTTCCTTGTGAGAATTTATCGTGCAATTCTACTCAGGTAGGTAGAATTTTTATCTATTGATACAGAATAACCTCCTATCTCAAGCAGTAAGTGTTAGCGTAAGTTATGGTGTTTACTTTCTGTTTTATGCTACCGTTACTGCGAGAAATATCGCATTGCGATTACGCCCTATATTTGGCGTACGTAGGGCAAGAAGGAGCCTCTAAACATAGGAAAAATATTATCCCCACTAGTCCCTACTATAATATTATAAATGCGAAAGTAAGTTAATTTTAAGTATTTTTTTTTTACTTGTTTAAAACTAATTTGGAAAACGCATGACACTCAAGGTACTTACTGTAAACTACAAAACTGTAATCTGTTCACTCCAAGCTCAAGTCCCCAAAAGACACGACTACTTAGTTTGGGGACTAACTATATACCTAGTCAGGTCATAAGTTCTGTCACATGTGTAATATGAAATAATTTAGACATGTTTATTATTTATGTAACCATTTATATAGCAAAATGAACTTAATAAAACATAGATTCATATGGTAATAAAGTTAATTCAAAATGACCCCCGCGATTTTGAATACAGGCCTTCAATCTGCGCGGCCAGTCGTCTATCGCAGCACGAACGAGGTCCATGTCAATATCGGCGGCTGCCTTAATCAAGGATGCCTTGAGTGACTCCAAATCAGGATGAGGCTTTGAGCAGGCCTTTTCCTCCAAGTGTTGCCATATCTTGTGATCTAACGGACTCAAACCTGGACTGGAGGAGGGGAGGGAAGTCGATTTCACGCGCCGCCAGCCAGTCTTGTGTGCTTTTCGCTCTATGAGCTGGCGCAGAATCTTGTTGGAATACCCAGTGCCTGTTATTAAACATGGTATGAGAAACAGGTTCCACAAGGTTCTTGAGGACTGTATTTTGATACACAACTACATTCGTTTTTACGCCTTTCTCACAAAAATATACCTCAGTTAAGCCCCAATAAGAGCTCTGTGCGTACACCTTATCATTTTGTTTGTTGTAGCTCTCTTCCACGGTGAAAATTATTTCATCCGAAAAAAGAATTTCCCGATGCTTTTTTCCCGCGTACCGCTTCAACAAAGCGCGGCATCTCTTCAGTCTCAGGTCCATTAAACGAGCGTCCAATTGATGTCCTGTTTTTCTTCGATATGCCCTAAGCCCTAAGTCTTCATTTAACACCCTTTTCACCGTGGTCCTGCTTAACCCCATCTGAAGGGCCAACAGTTTCTGCTTACGTATGGGATTTCTTTGAATTCGCGCCTTCACAGCTTTTATCACTGCTGGAGTACTAACACAACTACACTAGAGTCTTCATTGTATCGTTTTATAGTACGATAAACAAATTTTTTGGTTATATTCAAATTTTTCAGTAAGTCGAAACTCTGAATTGGCGCGTAACCGCAACGATGCAACGCAATAACCGCGACACGGTCTTCTTTAGGTGTCCACTCCATATTTAAAAATGAGGAAAATTCTAAAAACTACACATTTTTATTTTCATGAAAAATTCGAAATTCGAATTCAATAAACTTTTTTTGTGGCCAGCATTCTAAATTCAAAAGTTTTTATTGTGTGACAGAACTTATGACCTGACTATGTACAATAGGGAATATGCATGAAAAAAATTGACTGTTTTTACTATATTTATTTATTTATATATAAAATTATAGTGCTAATAGTGTAAACAAAATTGATTTTAGGTAAAAAATAACCGTAATATAGTAATTAGAAATTAAGGTATACCTATCTCTTACGTAAATAAAAATTATCTTATCTTTCTAAAACAACTTTTACTATGAAAAATGTATGGCGGACGTGTAATGTGACGTCACGGTACATATCGGATCTCCTTGTCTAACGCGCGACTTTAATGGGCTGTAAGTGAGAATGCCTCATGGCATTAAGTCCACCTATTGTATGATTTTTTAAATATCTATGCAATAAAGTCTAAATGAATAAATATTTATCAAATTTTTTTGAAAACTCATAAAATTTTATTAATTATAATTAAGGACTATTTATTTTAGGGCCAAATAAAAAAATATGCATATTCCCCATTGTTTTAACAGCACTGTGAATCCAGTTACTATTGTTTGAATCAGTTTGTTTAAATAAAATGTATTTATTAATAAGTAAAAAGTAAAAATTTATGAGACTTTTAATATACATAAAACTTGAGTAAATAGGCAATTACAAATACTACTTACATTGTTCACAGCTAACTTAATTAGGTAATACTACTTGATATGTCGTTGTGTGTGGGGCTGGCCGTAAAGAATACACTTCCCCACCGCTAACAGGAGGCGTGTTGTAAGAGGCGACTATTTCCTGTAGCACGAGACGGGCAGTAGCATCTGCGTGAGAGATATTTAAAATAAAACTGCGGTCGCCAACCCGCCTGCCAAGCGTGAAGCGTATTGGCAAGCTCCCCCGATAAAAGTCATTGGGGAAGACCTATGTTCAACAGCGGACGTCCTATTGCTGAAATGATGATAGTATTTAAACTATGATATTAAATAAAAAAGATACTTGCCGGGACGGGCAAAATAACTGTGAGTCACCAAACGGTAAAATTCTGAACCCCAAACAATATTTATTCCCAACATCGTAGCGTTTCCAAAGAGTTATCTGGAAGCGCAGAATTCTAACAGAATGACAAATCACGGAGTTGCATTAAATAGGTCATTTATCATTCGGGTTTTAGTTCTTCACAGAACTAGCTTTTACTGTCGACATCCAATATGCTTTGTGACGTATTAGTGTTGTGATGCGAAATACATTGTGTACTTTAAGTAAACTCATTTTGTGCTAGTCTTTTTTATCAGAAATTTTACAATCAGATTATCTAGCTGATATAAAACGACAAAATTTGACTAAGGAATGCGGAAAAGTTACTGAAAATTTAAAACAATATCTATCATATTTTAGGAGAGAAAAACCGACTCAAAGGGAAGTGTACGTGATCTGAATATTAGCACGTCTCACTAGCCAGGGCTGTCACAACGGAGGGATTCGATAATTTCATGAATAAAGTCAACGAGAACTACTTATCTAATTGAGTAAGTTTTTTTAACCTAAATCATTCACCTCTGATGGGAAAAGATTTTTTGCGAAATCTACCGATCTCTTCTCGTCGCTTCCCATCCCCTGCTACTCTGGCTCAATCATTATACTATAATTTTTTGGATCAACCTGTTTATCGATAGCCGTCTTCAGGTACCCAGTTTGTGACAATCCTGCATATCCAAATATATAAAAAATATGGCGCAAGTTTAAACGCTTGATGTTTTTACATAGACTGTTGTTTTTTACATACTCATAGACTGTTAGCTTTAGTATTTAATAATAGAGATATTATAAACTTATTACCTTTATTGGAAAAAGGTCTTTATAAACTGACGGATAACTTTGTGATCATACAAATTATTATTATTCATTATAAATTATTATTTTTTCTTTTGAGGTACGAAACCGTTAAAAGGATTAGATGACAACCCTTAAAAAAATATGGGCAAGAATATCAGAACATCAAGAATTAACATAAACTTACTAGCAACAACTTATTTGTAGCTGTATTTCCTGTAACGAAGGCTGACAATGGAGACTATCAGAGGCTAAAGTATTAACATCAAATGTCTTTTTATGGACCGATTAAACACGGATAATTAAAAAAACATGTCAACGCAATACGGCTTTTGTAAAAAATAACATTGGTAAACAGAGAAACAACCGTACGAAAAATAATACATGAAATTGCTGTGCAAAAAGACACACTGAACACTTTAAATTAAAATTTAAATTTATTTCAAGAACATAAAACATTATCAAAGATAAAACTAGCTTGCAATTTTTTTTTTAAATAAGTAAAATCAAAATTAACAAAACTTACCTTTTCTGCACACCCTGCTGCCTTCATCCGTTATTACATTTGGCAGCGAATTCCCAAGTAACTTGTTTGGTTGTAGTTGTAAACACTGATTTACACATTTGTAACACTCTTGGACTAACATTGAAGTATAATAACACGATTTTTTGAAAAATGTAACTTTTTAGGCTTGCGAAATATACCAACATCACCAGGTGTTACTTCCAATATTACGTAAGCGCGCACACACACACACACACACGCACGCACGCACGCACGCTCGCACGCACGCACGCATGCACGCACGCACGCACGTGGGTATGGCTTGTTTCGCAACGCGCACAACGGCACTGTTCGGACATTACTTCAATCGAGTTTGTTTTTTTTTAATGTAGGTATACTAGCTGTTGCCCGCGACTTCGTTCGCGTGGTCTTCTGTTTATTCATAAATATTTTTTTGGGCAACTTTCTTATTTTTCTTTCAAAAGAACCTTCTCCTGACAGTAAATAATACCTACAACAAAAAAGGATTAGCGATATTGTTCCACCCGTTCACGCGTGATGCAATTCCAAGGACCAAGGGAAATAGAGATTCATTTTTATAATCTATACATTAGTATAGATGATATTGTACCGGCATATTATTTCAGTGTTCAACTGTGTATTTTTGTTTTTAATATTCATTTTGTTATTATGCGTCGTCGTGACTACTAAAAGTTATATTTTATCAAAACTTACAAATTTCTTCAGATAATGGAAACTTTATTGATTTACTAAAAATAGTAGTCTATTTCAGATTTTTCGTTTCTACCATCCTTAACGACTTCGCATGTCAGCGTGGCGTTACGTACCTACACCGTAACGTAGCCTTTTGTTTTCACACCTGCCGCGGAATTAGAATAGATGAAAGATCCTACAAACGTGGCTTTTGCTCCCAAAACACGGCTGATTCGTAAAAAGCTGCTCTTATTACTGAAAATACACGCTGGCATATGCTTAAAATGACTATAAACCGCCTACGTGATGTGTTTAGTAGGATTTTATAGGTTACTAGCTTTTGCCCGCGGCTTCGCTCGCGTTAGATTTGATTTTGAGTGAATGTATGAATGTCAAACTCAGTAATTATTTAAAAAAGTGCAAAACTTCATTAAAGACAATATTCTTTACAGCAGCTTAGCGTGACTATCAAAATACGATATGATATGATGTGATATAGCGATTTATCAATTTTAGGATAACGCGGGTCTCGTTCTATACATCAAATGCAAAAATAGAAACTTTGTGTTGGGATCACGTGTGGCTGCCTGTCAGTCCGTCTGTTACAACCGATTAGCTCCGAAATTATTGGACCGATTGAATTACAATTAGGCACAAATAATTTCAAAACTTTTCATGTTTACAATATTCAATTTTAAAATCAACGTTCCAAAAAACCATAAAATCTACACCCATATAGATATTTCAACCCCATCGCATCCCAACAGGGGAGATGGTATTTTACGTCCGCAAAGTAAAATTTTAAAATCGTTGTTGTTTTCGTAATCAGCGACCCGAAAAACCATAGCACCAAAACCCATGTTGATTTTCAGACTTTGTCACCCCTTTTACCCTTTTAAGGGGTGGATTTCGCAAAAAACCTGAAATACGTATTTAATAATTTATTGTTAGGAATACTCCTGTGAAGTTTCGAATAAAATAGTCTAACTAATCTTGTTTCCCCATACAAACTTTGGACCCCCATTTCACCCCTTTAGAGGGTGAATTTTGAAAAACTCTTTCTTAGTGCACCCCTAGACCTTATAAGGAACCTACGTGCCAAATTTGGAATCTCTAGCACCGGCGGTTTGGGCTGTGCGTTGATACGTCAGTCAGTCAGTCAGTCAGTCAGTCAGTCAGTCAGTCAGTCAGTCAGTCAGTCAGTCAGTTTCTTCTTTTATGTATATAGATTAGTTGCTAACTACGAAAAGCAATGCATCCTTTAACTACAGTTTATATTCCTTTCACTAAAACTAAACTGATTGACATAATGCATTCATTACCGTATGAAAACTCGTTGTTACATGACAGTTGCAAATGTGTGTGTTTTCTTTGTTTGTTGTTCACGTTTTCCAACAGTCAGTCTATAACAATAGAGAGGTATGTGCCTGTGTGTACACGGCACATTTTTGTAATGTGCTATACTTGACTTCCTCGTCCCAAGCAAAAAATAGCGGAAAATTAATTTCGGTGATTCGCTTACCATCTACAAAGATATACATACATAGTCAAAGATATACATTTAAATAATAATAATAAAATGTTTCTTTCTCAATAATTGGGTTACAATCATTTGGTGAGACAGCTCCAGAGAGTTATAATTGTGTGCGTGTGTGTGTGTGTGTGTGTGTGTGAATGTGAGTGAATGACGAGGTCATCCTAATCTCTTTAAAATTGTTTCTGTTTCGTCATATGTTTGTGTTTTAAGCCACTCTGTTATATATACACATATATATACTACTCCTTAGAATAACTACTTAAAGATATACATATACATATACATTCAGGGTAAAATATACCATTAAGTATCTTTTTAGTGCTTATTTTCGACACATCTCTGGTATTGTATTGTAACGAATACAACTGAATCACGATCAAATCAAAATCGAATGAACCGGAGCGACCATCGATTAAGTATCGAATAACAAACTGACGTGATTCGGTCATCGATCAAAAAGACGAGTTGCGTCAATATAATACGGCATTTGTCAAATTGGACTCTCGATGTCGGATGCCAGTTACGTTAATGACATAAGTTTCGATACTCGTATACAGGCTGAACATAGATTAGGACATGTAAAAACTGCTCATAAACAAGCTCTTTTACTATGGGAGTAGCATCGAATTTTAAATCCTCAAAAAAAGGATTTTTTTTATTTGAATTTTGATGTTGCACTGATAGAAGTTGTTGTAGATGATTATGTGCTTTTTAAGAGTGTACTATTCCTTTAAACATCCTATATAATCAAAGTGACAGAAAGCAATTTACATTAATTCCCTCACATCATATCAAACGCGTGAAGTCACTACAATTGACGTCAATTACAATTACCCCGTCTTTCCCGGCACGTAGGCACTTGAGCGCGACATTTGCTTAAGTATCAAATATATCATCGTTACGGAGAATGCTTGAAAAGATTCCAGAGATCACGTTTTAGACAGGGTGTCTTGTAACTGAAGCATAATCTTGTAACCACATACTCTATACATATATCAGAGTGAACAACTTTTGTTCTATGACTTTTAAAAAATGTTTTTTTTTTTTGTCTTTTGATACAAATTCAATTGGTTTTTAAGTATTTTTTTATTGGAAGTCGATAAATTTTTATATAAATTTGTAAAAGTTACAGAAAAAAATTTGGCAGTCATAATGGGAACACTCTGTATATATTAACAAGTTTAAATGGAGGTGGCTGTAGAAGGAAGAAACACATCGACTTAAAAATATTAAAAACTGATGAAGTCGATTGAAAAGAATATTTATTTAAAAATACCTGATCAGTTTTACTTTTGGATTCAGTGCAGATTTAAACATTGAAAATCTCCATCTCAACACTCTAGCACCTACTCCTAAAGTAACTGATTGATTAGTTATATTTAAGCAAATATTTTTTACAGGATTTTTAGTTATTATTATTTTTTTAAATAATTTATTCGTCTATTTTTGGGTTATTTAAATGTTAAATTCTCCACAAGATAGATCCTTTAATTTCAAACAAAATCAAAAAATGGTGGTAGAACTTTGTTATAGCAATGCTTCGTATTATAGTCGTAGTTGCAGTCGTAGTTTGTAGTCCTTGTTCGTAGTCATTAGTCGTAGTTAGTCGTAGCTCATAGTTAAATAAATAAATAAAATAAAAATATACAGCATCACATACATTGCTCTGATCCTAAGGTGGCTGAAGCACTTGTGTTATAGAAATCAGAAACAACGACAGTACTACAACACATAGACCTGTCCCAACACAAAAAACTGCGTTTTCTACATTGACCCGTCCGAGAATCGAACCCGGGACCTCAGAGATGGCGTCCCCAGGTCCAGCGTACTCGCCTCTTAGCTACGGAGGTCTTTAGAGTTCGTAGTCATTGTCACAGTAAACAGATAAGATAAAGTAGTACCGAAACTAGGCCTATTTGTTGACATAAATACCTACACTACAATGAGTCATTAGGTTTGGCCTTTTCGTCATCATCATCATAATTTCAGCCATGGTCGTCCACTGGTGAACACTGGCTTCCCCCAATGACTTTCATCGGGGGGATTGCCAATTCTCGCCACGCTTGGCAGGCGAGTTGGCGAGCGCAGTTTTTATAACATTTCGCACGCAGACGCTGCTGCCCGTCTACAGGAATGTTATAAAAACTGCGCTACAGGAATTAGTCGCCTCTTACGACACTCCTCCTGTTGGCGGTGGGGAAGTGTTTTCTTTACGGCCCCCACACGGCACGGTTGGCCTTTTAATTTTTGCAAATTGAAATAGTTTTTTGTTCTATAGAGACAATCGCAAAGTGTGACAACTGACACTGACAAGTTCAGCAGTACTCGGCACCATCGACTGACAGGACTGAGACGACCGCTTTGGTTAGGACCGTGGGGTGTGCGTCTGTGTGGGTACGTAATTTTGAACGTTTATACGTAGGTAGTTACTTTACTGCTTAGCGCATACATACCTATATCATAGTCGCCGCAGCCTGTAAATCGTGGCCTACTCGTATCGTTGTCGATATCTCCTCTCAAGTTAGTATCGAATGCTTCGTCATACCCAGAAGTACTCCTACATGCGTCCCAGGAATCACGTCTCGTATTAGGGATCAGTAGCTAATAGGACTAACGTATCCGGCACGTATCCCACGCATCTCACGGGTTCAAATAAATAATTGCTTTTGTTAAAATGTTTTTTTGATGAAGAAACCATTGTTAGAATGGGCTAGTTTCCTAAAAAAATCTAATTAGTCCGTCAGTTTGATTAACAGAAAATATTCCACACGTATTTTTTCTTTTCTTAATTAAACAAAAAATGATAAAGATATAGCCCGATAAAGCTCCGCGTAACGTCACGCCTTGCGACACTTTTTAGCAAGGCGTGACGTCACGTGCTCACTTTGATGCGCTTTATCTTCGTCATTTTTTGTTTGATTGACATGAGACAAAATATGGGTCCAATATTTTTTGATAATCTAACTGACGGACTAAAAAGAATAATCTTTTTTTGACCCAGGAAACTAGCCTATTGAAGTGGTATTGGGTATAGCTTAGAATTTTGCAATAAGAGCTAGCTCATATAATAATATGATCTCCAGTGTAGTGGTTTGCGATTTAGATTGCAAGCTAGGCAGTTGCGGATTTGAATCTTGTGAGAAGCAAATGTTTGTGTGATGAGTACAAGCATTTGTTTGCTAAGTCATAATATGTTTATAGATGTATTTTAGTAGGTATGTCTAACCGTTATCTAGTCGCTATAGTATAAGACTTTCTTAGTGACTAACTTAATTATTTATGATTGATAAAGGAAGGACTCATATTATTAATAATTTATATTAAAACATATTTACAATATACCTGTGACTATAATCAGCTTATAAGCCGAGGTGGATCGTTAGTTTAAGCACAAATACTTGAAACAGGAGGAATTACTTGAGTGTGGGGACGGCCGTAAATAATACACTTCCCCGCCACCAACTGGAGGCGTTTCGTAAGAGGCGACTAATTTCTGTAGCACGAGACGGGCAGCAGCATTTTCGTGCGAAGTCTTATAAAATTGCGCTCGCCAATCCACCTGCCAAGCGTGGCGGGTATTGGCAATCCTCCCTGAAGATAAGTCATTAGGGGAGGCCTTTGTTCAGCAGTGGACATCCTATGGCTGAAATTATGATGATGACTTGAAACATCGACCGCCTTATATAAAAATCGAACTCACGTCTTCGCACGTCGCTTCTACCAACTGAGCTACCGCGTACATTAGTTAACTCAAACAACATTACAACATACATAAGCAACACAACATACTTTAGTTAAGTTTAACTAAATCAAAAACTAATTTACTTGCTATGCAGCGTATTAATTAGATCTTAGTTACTACAGTTTGATAATTTGGGTCTCAAACAAAAACGTAATTTCGGGCTCATCCGTTGCAGAGTTTGCAAACAATTTGGCTTCGCGCCAACTGCAGGTGCCGCCTGTTTCGTGTATGCAAACATACCATAAATGCACGCCGGATAGGAAGTGTAGTGGGCAGCAACTTTGGGAGGTAAAAAGTGAAGTAAAAAACTTCTAGTTAGGATAATACTATTATTAACATTTGCTTATTCTTGGAGTAAACGTATTTACTCCAAGATATGAACGGCTAAAAACGAAAGTCTACAACCGATGTGTGCTACCAGTTACCAGTGATGACTTATGTAACTGAAACGTGGAATCTTACTATCGGCCTTATAGTAAAGCTTAAGGTCGCACATCGTGGTATGGAAAGGCTATGCTTTGAGTTTCCTTGCGAGATCGAATCAGAAATGAGGAGATCCGTAAACGAACAAAAGTCGCTGACATAGCCCAATAGATTAACAAGCTGAATTAGCAGTGGGCGGGGCACATAGCACGTAGAACAGACGGCAGATGCGGCAAAAAGGTTCTAGAATGGAAACCACGCGCAGCGTAGGACGTCCACTCACAAGGTGGACAGACGACCTGTTAAAGGTTGCAGGGAGACGCTGGATGCAGGCCGCTTCTAACTAGCCAATCTGGAAGTCAATGGGGGAGGATGTTTAGCCGTGGACCAAATAGCAGTGCCCCGTAGACAGCTCACCAACCGGCTTCACAACACTATTATCTGGTCCCCTCTCTACGGAAGGCATATCTATTCTCTCTGACCGATTTAAACGGTGTGTGCTATTATAATATTGAAAATTACATTTTACTGAGAGCGATAAGAGAAAACATTGTTAGGAAACCTGCACATTAAGGTAAATACTGATTTAAGGGTTACGGTCGTCTGATGCCAATCGCTCCAAATGTAATAACCAGACTTGCCACTTGACTTATAGTCAAAGCATATCTCGACTTGGTTGGTACGGGATAAAGTTCTAGGAAGAAGAATTGTAATTATTTATCAGCATCATATAACACTGATAACAGTAGTATAGTGTTTCAAAGAAGTTTAAAGTATTAAAATAAATTTTGTGGAGCTGGTTCGTATGAAACAACCAACATTCGCAGGGTGATGAGTGCGCTGAACATTGCGTTTAGTCACAGGACATCCTTCGAACTTCTAAAACTTTTGGTTTTGCCAGTTTCACATTCGAAAATACAATGAACCGTTTACAATTTTCTCAAATATTGTATACGACACTTGCGACTTCGTATGTTCCTTGGAATTCTAATGCTTCATAATTATGTTCTCAGAATTCAGTTCTACATAAAAGAACCTTGAAGACTGTACTGTAGTATATATAAGCCCACCGCTCAAAACATTGCAAAGCCTGTTAAATTCTTCCGACCGCCATTTTAAAGCACGCCACAGTGCGAAATAAAAGTAGTTGCCGGGGAATATTTCGACAAAAATCCAGCTGTTTCCTACGGAATGTTTGCAAACGACCCACTGATACAGCACAGATAAGACAGCTAGCTCAGATGTAATGAGATCGTGCCATGGGCCCCGCCCTGGTGATAGACACGGGTGTGTCTATAGTTCGCGTAAATGGGCCTGTGCCGCTCGCAGGAGACTGGGGGAAAGCTTTCTTCCCCTTTAAACCTAGTAAAACGGGTGGCTTTCGTTGACAGTGGAGACACAGCTGAGCCAGGACTACAGAGTATGCCCATGCTATGGCCTTACGCCTAAGATGACATCAGTGGTTCTGTTGACGTAGCTCCAGAGGGACACCGTCAGGTTTTTAGTCGGTATACGGATATGACATCTTTCTGACATCTATTTTAATTTAATTTAATATTGTAAATCAATTTAATCTTTTAAGCGTCTTGGATGAATTTCTGTTAGCTTTTAAGATGGCTGTTAGATAAATAAATAAATAAATGACTCCGAGGTCCAGAATTCCAAATAACCTTCGGCAGCCCTAGATTGGTGTTTATGCATTTTTTGACACATTGAAATACATAAACAGAGCAGTCATTTATCTTACTCATAGCGGGTAGTTTTGTCTGTGGTATATAAACTATAATTATAATTTAATACATGAAAGATCGCTATTAGCGATTAGACCGCCCAAATTGTACGTCTTTCTGTAAAAATCATGTGTGATTTCCTTACGTGGTGTGCAATAAAGAGTGTCTATCTATGTATCTATCAAAAATAATAACTTAGCGATTATCGCACCGTGATACAAACCTAAAGCGAGGTAAACGGAGTGCGCATACAGTATGCGTTTTTTGCAGTAAAAAATGCATGGCTCCTCACGTTGTGTTGTAGCGCCATCTAGTATACACGTAACGCTTTAGATTATTTTAGATGAAAAATTGTGTTTGAGTTTTTTTTTACCAATTTTTAATTGTGAAATCATAAATAAACCCTACAAATTTTGATAGTGAAATTACTGTTTTACGTGCCAGAGGTGTCATCATGACTGCTTGCTGTTCTATTTGTACTATGCCACTGGACTGCCAGCTTGACACTTGTCGTTCCGATTTTTATCGGGTAGCCGTTGCAGTTTTTAGGATTTAGAAACCGCACAGACGCCAAGCGGGATTGTTGAGAGTCGACGGAAAATCTATGTTGCACGGTTTCTATTAGCCTAGGCTTTTTTCATACTAGGTCAAGCTTCAAACTTGTACAAAGTTTTTTCTGTGTAGATAGTTCTTATTCCGCAAGAATATTTATTTTAATTTTTTCTTTAACACGTAAAATAAAATGTAACAAAATGTAAATTCAATACTGGCTGTCTGCTTTGTCACCAAGAAAATGTATTATGTACTTAAGAGCTGTGGATTTTGTAAAAAATAAAATAAATAAATAAGTAAATTAGCTCCAACTAACACACTGAAAAGTTTGCAAGTAGCCATGCAGAGATGGTGAATATAGGTTCCTTAATGGCGACCCAAATCTTTAATAGTTTTACGTAGGTAGTACCACTAAAAACATTAAGCACTATTTTGTTTATACAATTTGTAGATCCTACTGCAGAGTACACCTCAATTATGAAGTGCATAGGGCTATGCTTTGCCACGCGGTTGATAAAGTAAAAGAATGTTGTAAGATCAATGTTAAGCTGGTGACAAACTGCGGTGGACGCAGCTCCGGACTCGTCTTGACATTGTGAGGTCAAGCGCTGCCATTGGTCTATCCTTCAGACAACTTCCGCCAGCCCAAGGATCGACCAATGGCAGCGTTTGACCTTACAATGTCAAGACGAGTCCGTAGCCGCGTCCGCCGCCATTACTGGTATTAGAAGAGATCAGAATGGTCACTGATTAACTTATAAACTCGGCGTGTGTTATGTTACTACAAAATTGCAAAAAAAAGCTTTTTAACTTAAAATTCTGCAGAGGTATTAAAACTGCTCAAAACTGAACTGAATTAGCTGAATCGAATTAGTAGTTATTAGCAGCCCATACGTCTCCCTTACGTAACTAGTTCGTTCTGCCAAGTTGGCAGAGGACCAAGAGATGAGACACGGAGCTGGTCGGTTATTGAATATTAAGTTCATAAGAGACGTTAAACTTATGTGCATTTATTAAATCGTGGAAGTCGTCTCAAAAGATCAGTTTCGGGAAAATTATAAATCAAATAATTTGAAAACTTAAGAATGTCTTTAGGTTCTTTGGAACTGTGTCATCAAAAGGTTTTTTGCCGCAGCAATATAGCAAATGGTGATATACGTTTACAGTAAATGATGCCAAAATATGAATGTATAATAATATTGCATGCCAATCTTAAATATGTGAAACTTAATATGTTTATCATTTTAAGTATTATTCTGTTCTGTTCTATTCTATCCTATCCTATCCTATCTTATCCTATTTTATTCTATTCTTTTCCATTATATTCTATTTTATCCTATTCTATTATCTTCTATAATATTCTATTTATATGAATATATAAATATTTGCTAGATCAATTTACATAAGAAGTGGAGGGGTGGAAGAATGTGTGGCTAATTGACTATGCGACTGGATATACTTGCGATCGCGAAGTCAGCACTGCATTGCACGACGGGTTATAACTAGTGTCGTACAAGCGAGGGACTAGGTTCATCATCATTTTAGCCATAGGACGTCCACTGCTGAACATAGGCCTCCCCCAATGACTCCCAGATTGGCCGGTTGGGCTGGGTTACTGTATTTGATTTTAAGTTTGTTATCGTTTTCTATATTGATACGACTGGGGATTGAACCCGTAACCTCCGTCGTGCTTGCCTTCCGGCTACGGAGGGCGTCAAAATATTTATTTATTATTTTATTGACTTTTTTTGTTTTAATTCTAGTTTTACTTATAGATTAGTAGCCATAATAATAGTCAGAGGACCATGGTATTTCCGCCCAGCAGCAAGTCATTTCATAATTTATCATTCAAACGAAGCAGAAAGAAAAAACTTTAAAAAAGGACACATTTCTAATAAAAACATTATTATTTATTACAAAATTCGCCACAGTAACATGTACTGTGAATGTTTCAGTCAGTTACATATCACGGATCAAATGTAAGAGGTCTTTTAAAGATTGGGCAGAAGATAGTTAATTTTATGGGGAAACTCGGTAGATATGCCCAGTGGTGCTCATTATTTAGACAGCTGTAAGCCCCTGTTCAAGTCTTTAAATATTTTGCCCCTTCCTTGCCTATACATTTTTGAGATTAGTATTTTTGTAAAAAAATATCTCCATCTTTTTGAAATAAACAAAAATAAATCGGGATATAGGGGTAGAAGAGTTGATAATTTGACTATTCCATCACAAAGATTAGTTCTTTATTCAAGAAATGTGTACTGTATGTCTATACGAATATTTAATAAACTTCCAGTTAACTTGAAAACATTGACATTTACAAAATTTAAGAACTATTTATTTAATTTTTTAAAAGAGAAAATGTATTATACTATTAATGAATTCCTGACTGATAATATTTGACACTATTGATATTTTACTTTATTGATACTAATTTGTACTGAAATTATTGACATTAATTGTATGATAAAAATTAACATTTGCACGTCGCATTGCGATAGAATATGTTGGAAAAACAATATCTTTCATCTTTGTATTGAACCATATTCTGGCAAATAAATGATTTATTTATTTATTTATTTATTAAGATATAAGTATGGAACCCTTTAAAACTAAAATGTGTTGTAATCCTTTTTACAGCGGGTGCCAACAGAAAATACCTTTTTGGCGATGGCGGATATTTGCCATTCACCGCGCGCTTTGGCTGGGTGCCACACGTCGCGGCCATTTCGGATTTGAAAAAATATTTAAGGCGCATTTATTGGGGTTTATTCTACTTATTGGATGCAGGCCGCTTCCGACTGGCCAATCTAGAAGACATTAGGGGAGGCCTATGTTCAGCAGTGGATAGCCCTATGGCTGAAATTATGATGATAATCATTCTACTTATTTCCCCAAATTTGTCAGTTCTACGAGAGATGTTGCCTGCCCGTTGCTATTTCAGCTTTGCATTTCGAAAAGCTATATCGGTGACTGGTTCTTCTACAGATCTTCTCATTTCGGATCTTATTACGCAGAGAAACGCCAAGCATAGCCAGAGCGTAATGCTAGCCGTTTAGTCTTAAGTGATATTTGAGTTTTCCTTAGGAGTACAATTTAGGAAACCAAATCGTTAAAAGCGATATACCATCGCCAGGTACAGACAAAATGATGTATTTTATATATATGCATTTTTTTAAATTGTAGCTTTAAGTAACCCATATTTTTTACAGCAACGTCAGCAACAGCCTACTTGCTGACGTTGCTATCTTACTAAACCTTACTGTCAGAATCTGTCTTGTATTGGCTAAACATGATTAGTACTTAATTTTCTTTGTAACACCTCTGTATACCATGTTTAAGGCAAATAAAGTTTATTTTATTTTATTTTAATCAAGTCTTACTAAACCTTACTGTCTGAATCAAGTCGCCTTAAAGCCTCTAAGATATAAGCTAGGGGACCAAATTATACCGTAAGTACGAGTAACTTCCGAAGTACCTCTGTCTTCTCTGTACATACTCTGTACACATGCTAAGCTGGTGATACTTCAATGTCACTATCTAACTAAAAAAAACTCAATCACAACCGCAATGCCTGGGTTACTAAGAGCTGTCACTACTGAGCTACAAGCACCTTCATGAATTTGACGACTGTCTGGTGTAGTGGTTCGCGCTCCGGACTACAAAGCCAGCGGTTGCGGGTTCGAATCCCGCAAGCGGCAAATGTTTGTGTGATGAGCACGGGCATTTGTACCTAAGTCATCACCATCATCATTTCAGCCATATGATGTCCACTGCTGAACACAGGCTTCCCCCAATGACTTTCATTGGGGGGGATTGCCAATACTCGCCTCGCTTGGCAGGCGGGTTGGCGAGCGCAGTTTTTTATAAGATTTCGTACGCAGACGCTGCTTCCCGTCTCGTGCTACAGGAATTAGTCGCCTCTTACGACACGCCCCCCCTGTTGACGGTGGGAAAGTGTATTCTTTAAGTCCGTCCCCACACGGCACTAAGCCATGGATATTTGTAAAAGTATTTATCCGTTATATGTTTATCCGTTATCTAGTCGCCATAATACAAGCTTTGCTTAGTTTGGGGCTAGATAATGGGCTAGTTTCCTAAAAAAATCTAATTAGTCCGTCAGTTGGATTAACAGAAAATATTGGACACGTCTTTTTTCTTTTCTAAATCAAACAAAAAATGATGAAAATATAGTCCGATAAAGTTCCGCGTAATGTCACGCCTTGCGACACTTTTTAGCAAGGCGTGACGTCACGTGCTCACTCTGATGCGCTTTATCTTCGTCATTTTTTGTTTGATTGACAAAAGACAAAATATGGGTCCAATATTTTTTGATAATCTAACTGACGAACTATAAACAAATGATATAGAATAATCATTTTTTGACCCAGGAAACTAGCCCATTGGTGTGATTGTGAAAACAATTTATTTATTAACCCAAGATTAAACATAGTACCTAAAAATAAAACAGCTGCATCCCTAAATCCAGTTAAGTTTGTAACCAAGTAAAGCGCAGTACACGCTGGACAGTTGATAAACACTGGAAAGTTTGAGGTTTGAAAGCAAACAGCCTTGCCATTATAGTTTCTGTGAAGTAAGGGGTGAACACATTGTTCTAGAATTTGCATGCAGTTGTGTATACGAGTAGCAAACTTGGACAAAACTTGATGCAGTGGTTTTAAAAGTTTCCATTATAGGTACTATAGTAAAACAGACTAAGTTTTACCATAGTTTTGTTATTTAAATTTTATTTTCCCACAAAATATTTAAATACAGACTCAAATTTTAAGCTACGTGGTGACATAGTAAACATTTTTTGAAGGTTTTTAAAGATATAGCGCAATGACATATTATTTAAAACTTTAAGGTCTTAACTTGACACGTCACAGAGTTCAGTTACCTTTAGTAGTGACAGTTACCTTTTCGTAATTTAAATGCTATACACGAAACAGAACTACATAATGTGACAGTCCTAATTTAAAAAATTAAGTGATCGTTTTTAAATTTAATCGTGTAGGGAAGTGTTAATTTTAAAAAGTTTCTGTTATTTTAGTGTTTTTAAAGAAGTTGTGTTTAAGATAAGGATAAAATAGCGTTAAAAAGATGATATCGGTAACGCTGCTTGGTTTGACTGGTTGGTTAGGTAACGATACTTATTAAGTAACACACACACACCCTGTAATATTTGTAGCATAAAACTGTTCAATAGGCTAGTTTCCTGGGTCAAAGTAATATTGTTCTATTTAGTCCGTCAGTTAGATTTTTAAAAAAATATTGAACCCATATTTTGTCTTTTGTCAATAAAAAAAAAATTACGAAGATAAAGCGCATCAAAATTTGGTAATGGGAGCACGTCACGCCTTGCTAAAAAGTGTCGCAAGGCGTGACGTTACGCGGAACTTTACCGGGCTATATCTTCAAATTTTTTTGTTTGATTGAGAAAAGAAAAAATACGTGTCCAATGTTTTTGAATCCAACTGACGCACTAATTAGATTTTTTTTAGGAAACTAGCCCATTGTGCACAGTACCTTAGGAAGATCAATATTTGATGCTGCTAAGTGCACGCCATTACTGACAAGAATACATTTTAAGTGCTTGTTTATGGACATCTCGTCAAAAATTATTTAAAATCTGCGATGCGAATTATTTAATAGATGCGAGATAAATGTCAACATAGTTGGCGCAAACTATCGTATCTAAATATTATGATGTCGTTGTTTAGCAGGCAAAAGTGATTAATTTAAGTTAATTAATAGAATCAAGCGTTACTTTGCTGAAATCCATAACTAAATAATTATGATTTTGCTTACAATTTCCGCTCAGTCATGCCGGCATAGAGGGTGCCAATCACACCACAATAATTACATTTTCCTAATTATTTTGTTTATTTTAAGAACAACAATGTTATTTACTAAATAAGATAAATTGTATTTCTGCATAAAAACTTAGCATACATGTAAATGTAAATGAAACTTAAGTAATTTCGTTAAGTTTTATTATTACAGGATTGTTTAAGCAAGCATTGGTTAAGAATGTAAATGAAACTTAAGTAATTTCTTAAGTTTTATTATTATAGAATTAGTTAAGCAAAGTAGATTGCTTGTATCTCCTACCTACCTCATTTACACCCTTTTTTTCAAATACTGTAAACAAACTTGACATTATTTTGTAACGAAATTATTCATTTCTAAATAAGTTAGACACAAAATTGAAGACATAATAGAGAAATAAACCATTTAACACAAATTCCTTTTTATTCTAACAATTCGTTGAATTTATACACTGATATTTTTGTAGAAAGATAACGCAAGATTTGTATACAATATTCGACAAGAAATACGGACTTTAAGCACTTTTTGTGTGATATTTTGTACAATAAACAGTACAAGTAGTTGCAATACATCATTCAATTGATAAGTTATGTTAAATAATGTGTCTCCGTGATTCGGAAGGCACGTAAAAAGTTGGTCTCGGCTAATATATCGGCTCGGCTAATAACATTTAACAGTAAGGTTTATTCACTGGCACATAAAGTGCCAACCATTCGAAGAGGTCAAAAAAATGAAAAAACTGAGTGGATTATAGTCAGTGAGACTCATGTGCGTCAACGTACCGGTCGGTCTGTTAAAAACATTGCTGCAGTAATCGAGAGTGTCGCCGATAACCCGAAAACATCAATTCGGTAACGTTCTCAATAACTTAATTTCACAAAGCACTACGCAGCGAATTTTGACAAAAGAACTTCACCTTCAAGCGTATAAAAAAAATCTTTGGGGTTTTGTAAAATCTCGGGTTGAGAATAAACCAGAAACAATTCCTGCTGATTATGATGATTCCTCAATTCCGAGATCCAACGCATCATGGGTGAGATACAGCTACATATCTGTGAAAAAAAAAATCATGAAAAGAGTAATGGCTTGACATTAAAGCCTTGGAGGCCATTTGCCGGACATTTTATTCCATATTTAATCGGAACAAGTCTTCTTTATAATCTAATAAAAATATCACTACTCTCTCAAAAAATAGGTGTTTTTATTTTCTAACGAAAAAGTGCACACACACACACACCCGTCATATTGCAAAGGGGTAAATGTAGATACGTAAATAAAGTCGCTTGAAATAATGTGTTTGTAGAATTCTAACTAGTTTTCTTTTGTTTTAAATAGAACTCGTTTAAATACCCACATTCCTATGGACGCCGGCCTTAACTAATTCTAGATGCTTTAAACAAGGCTTGTTATTCTAATCTAGATTGATGGAGCCAACGCATAAATCCTCACAGGAATACAGGAAGTTTTACCGTAAAAACTTATTTACGCTAAAACTTTGGAATCCCAAGCGTAATTATTATGAGTAAAATAAGTAATTCTACTTTTACTGCACTTATATAGGCTTTAGGAGCTCTTAAAACAGTATTACATCAACCTTGTTCTGTTTTTTACGGAGTTCGACTAGATATTAATATGCGCCAGGCAACACACCAATAATAGGAACGACAACTAACTTTTTTCTTTGTCTATCGGGTAGATTATCTAATTAATTAATTAATAATTAATTAATAAATCGTTTATTGCACAAAACACGGTATAAATGGTAACATTAAACAATAAAAAGAGCTCATGTTTCGCTAATAAAAAATAGCATCAAAAATTATTGGACACGTATTTTTTCTTTTTTCGCATAATCAAAATATTACAGAGATATATTGATTTGAAATGTCGCATGTCGTCACGACTTGGTACAATTTTTACTTAGAAGTGACGAGCCCACTACCGAGATTTACCTTTTTTATTTTTTGGTTGATTGAGTGACGTCATGCCTTGCTAAAAAGTGTCGCAACTGTCGCAAGGCGTGACGTTACGCGGAACTTTAACTGGCTTTAGCGTCATCATTTTTTGTTTGATTGTCTGACTGACGGGTTCGGGTTTCTCCGAGTCAAGATATTTTTGTAAATAATTTTTAGACATGAATTAATTGTTAAATTGTTTGATGGATTAACAACGTAAGATACAGTTTACATGTCAAAATTAACAATTAAATGGCTTAAAGCTAACTGTTCCTAACCACACTGAGTTTGTTCCGGCGTTTCTTCTCAGCACTTGTCAGATTGTCTGTGTCTTGTCTCGAAGCGCTAGTAGGGCCCATTAAAATAAGGTGACATGTTCTGCCCCATATGGGCCAATAATGTTATTATTGACGCTCATAAGTGGCAGTTTTATGTCCTAAATTGAATAAATGATTTTAGACTTTTGACTTTTATGACAGCATGCATTTTAGTTAAAAACGTTACCCAGACATATTTGCGTACCCGGTAATACCAAATATGACACTCGAAAAAATAAATTGATCATGACGTGGGTTCGTCTCACACCTGCCCTTTCTCTAATGATTGTCCTCTACCTAAAGGTTGTCTGGAAGAGATCGCTATTAGCGATAAGACCGCCTAAATTGTACATCTTTCTGTAAATATCATGTGTATTTTAATTGTATGGTGTGCAATAAAGAGTAACCGACACTAACTGTAAAAATATGATATTTACAACCGCAGATTAGAATTTTTATCGAAACAGCGATCATTAATATGTAACGTCACCGGCACGGCGATTCAACATGGCGGCTATTTTCATCATATTTTTACAGTTTATGTCAAATCAAATCAAATCCAATCAAATCATTTATTTACTCACAGACACGGTATAATAAGATGGATACATATTTGAGAATGAATCAACATGTCTCGCCATTGTATGGCATGTAAAATTACTAAGGAGGTAGATAACAATATTATAATCAGTAAATATTAATAATACATTGCATTATAATTTTAATTTTTAGTCATATTATTTTATATCATCAGTATTTCAAGTTATTATTAGTCAAATTATTTAGTCAATTCCTTAACACTATAAAAATCACTTTCTAAAAGCCACAAACAATTTCTTTTTAAATAATATTGATAATATTGATCGATATATCGCTTTATCATATCATATCATATCGTGTATTGGTGCTTATGCTAGGTCGTAATTTTTTAATTGTAAATTATTTCCTTTTTTATTGAATTTTGTTTTCGACTATACCCATAAGCAATTCTTTACTAAACCACGCAACAAATTAAGCGAAGATTCTGGCTCGGACGGCCCTTAACCTCCACTTAACGTAGTCGTTAACCCCTTGAGATACGGTCGTCAATGGCCTGGCAAGTGATGGGAAATTCGGACAGAATAGAACTCGGTTGCGGAAAAACTTCTTAAGTGGGCCCAACTAATATAATATTGAGAGCCCTCGTGCGGGCCGGTAGTGTTGGGTACAGTTGCCCATATTATAATAGTGAAAATCCATACTACAGGGTTACATTGCAAAAGGGTACCAAGTCTTTAGGAGTGGCTCAGAATCAATAACTCAATCGAACTGTGCAAAGAACAAATCTTTTTTTTGCACATTTATTTTTTTCTATCCGCTGCTAAAAATCGTACGCGTGGATAATTTAACTCATTCATGAAAAAACGCCCAAGTGCGAGTCGGACTCGCGCACCGAGGGTTCCGTACAAACCTGTAGGTACCTATATAAGTAAAAGTTCATCCATCACGACAATCGAGTCATAGTTATGGGTTTTTTTTTTGCAAAATGAAATCCATAACATTACGAAAGGTAAATCGCGGCTTACTATTTATGACGTATTAAAAAAAAACTTACTAGATCTCGTTCAAACCAAATTTCGGTGGAAGTTTGCATGGTAATGTACATCATATATTTTTTTGTAGTTTTATCATTCTCTTTATCATTTTGAAAGTGTCTCTCGCGCAAACTATTCAATTTAGAAAAAATATATATTGAAAACCTCAATATCATTTTTGAAGACCTATCCATAAATAATACACACGTATGGGTTTGATGAAAAAAATTTTTTTGAGTTTCAGTTCTAAGTATGGGGAACTTCCAAAGTTTTTTTCTTCTATTTTTGTGTAAAAATCTTAATGCGGTTCACAGAAAACTTTTACTTACAAAGTTTCAACAGTATAGTTCTTATAGTTTCGGTAAAAAGTGTGACATGCGGACGGACCGACCAGACAGACAGACATGACGAATCCATAAGGGTTCCGTTTTCTTTTGTTTGGCTACGGAACCCTAAAAATTGCACCGTTTATGCACTGCGTACTGCGTACTAGGTACGGCGAGCCTACAAGGCCCGTAGGCTCGCCGTACACGCCTCTGATGAATGACCGCGCGGCTTTCGTAGTCTCTATTGACTTTATTTTCGGATATTTTAAAGTAATTTTTTTTTGTAACATAAGATTATTAAAAATAAAAACGTTTAAGACGCTTCTTTATATTGTTCCCTAGATCTTTTTTTTATTGGGCACTTTGCAATGTAACCCTGTATACTTATTATATTATTAATATTATAAATGCGAAAGTAACTCTATCTGTCTGTTACGTTATCAAGCCTAAATTGCTGAACCAATTTTTATTATTTTTGGTAAAGAGATACATTGGACCTTGAACAAGGACAG